>CM036572.1:8965000-10237500 GCA_020745775.1 Theristicus caerulescens
ACAATTAATTTCATCCTGCCCATACGCTTAAGTATGTTAAAATTCTTCCCAAATTAAAAATACATCTGTTCACTTTCAGGAAAAGAAGTCTGGAGAGCGGAGTGGGTGTAAGGGAAAGGAAAGCTCTAAAAAACTGTCAGACACAGGGAGACTTACTAATCCTTGGCTGTAACTAATACAACTGAGCTTTGAAGCTGGGGAAGAGGCACAGCTGAAGTCTGGGGGAGTGGAGACGGGAGACCCAACAGAGCCAGGGCTCCAGGAGTTTACAAGCCAAGTGCAGATACAGCTGAGCTCTGCTTTATCATTATTAGATGCCAGCTACACAAGACTGGACCAGAAGAATCAAGCCCAAATCTGAGAGCACTCAGATAAAAGTGCATGATGTGCCTTTCCTAGAAAGCCTTTTCTTGCTGCACAGCACAAATCAAATAAATATATTTTTAAGTCAAAATAGGCTCAAAGAAACCCTGACCCTCCAGTTATAGGGAAGGGATAGACCACGGTCTTGGTCTGGGCTTTCGACTCCGTAATTCTGTGTTTTGAGTGGATGTGGGATAATGTTGATGCACCAGAAACGCAGGTGGAAGACGCATCTGCGGGGGCAGGAAACGAGACGCATTTAACAGATGTCCTTGTTATGTTATATAATTTCAGAGTTGCAAACCTTTGGTACTTACTCATTTCTGAGCAACCCTGAGCACTGTAACACCGCAACAGCGGCACCAAGAGGTCTCTCAACAGCGCAGTTTCGTTGCACCAGCACCTAATCGGCCAGACTGCTATATTTTGGCTCGCATGTGATGCTAACCTGAGCTCTGTCATTTCACTAGAGACCCTCCTCACAGCAGCTACTCATGATGGAAGCTTAAAGGACACCAAGTTGCCTCCTCAAAGCTGTGATGAACCCAGAAAACCAGGCACAGGGAACAACCATAAATCCCCCCAAACCCTGTTCTCACTGATGGTTTTAGAAGAGCAGTGACTTAGTTCCTCATTTTGGAGAGGTGAACCCCTCTAGCTTTTAAGTCTTAGGTGTTTCATCTTGAACAGGAACTTCCAAGAGACCCACACAATGGAGGCAGATTGTCTACAGCTGCTCCCAGGGAAGGCAGGGCCCTGGCAGAGCCTGGCAGGGAGGTGGGAGGAAGAGCTGAGCTGCTCTGTGCCTGCCCACTCTGCTGATGTACCAGAAAAAAATGGGAACCGAGGAGGAAACTCACTTTCTTTTTCCGCTGTAGGCTGGAGTGAGTAGAGAACTCCTTGCTGGAAGGTAAGAGGGAGGCTTGGGGTGGCTGGTGGCCCTGGAGGACCTGGGGGACCTGGGATCCCAGTTTCTCCTGGAAGTCCTCTTGGTCCTTGAGGTCCCAACAGCCCTGTGCAGAGGCAGGAGAAGACGTGTTAGTGCATTTGAAGATGTGATAATGATGCTACCATGTAAAAAGGCAGTAAGAAGACAAAGGAAATAGGAACAGCTTCCCAATTTTCCATTATTTGCCTTTAGCATCTTCCTCTGCAAAGCAGATAGCCTTACTTGGCTCAAAGGTGCCGTGAAGCTTAATTCCTGAAAGAGTAAAATCTCCCCCCTCCCTGAGGCTGAGCAAGAAACTAAAGGCAGTAAGGTGTGAAATCGAGCACTGCTCTTTCTCTTCCCCTCCATGTACACCTGTGTGTCACCTTACTGCCAGGAAAGCACAGAAAGAACAACGGAAACCCGGGCAGTCCAGCAGCAGACCTATTCTGCTTCCTGTGGGGCTGGAAGGCTCTCGTTGCAAACTGAGAAACCAAACGGCAGACACATCCTTGGCCAGACTTGAGCCATTGACAGGTTGCCAGAAAATGCCAAAAAGTGTTCAGGGTCGCTCTCACATTTAAGGCACGCTCCAAGTTTCAAATCTTTCCTGAGCTCAGATTTACAAGGCACAGCCTTTTAGACACATAGAAAGCACAGAGCCTGAGGTCTGGCACCTATTGTGTAGTATCACCTTCATCAAAAGCTTTGGGAACATTTTGGGGATGAAGAAAGTCTCCTAGCTCCGGAATGGAGTGTACTCTGAAAGAATGGCCTCATAACCTTTTCCCTTAACATACAAAATCATCATTCATTTGACATCCTGGCGTCTGACAGCTTGACACAAATGGTAGAGAAAAAAGGGAGTTAAAACAGGCACACGGTGAGAGGGTTAAACAGGGAACACTCTTCTCCAAAGGCTGACAGATTAGAGACTGTTTTTTACAGCTCCTGAGCAGGATGGGGAAACATGATCCTGCTCTGCAGCTTTCTGGGACAAGCGCTCTCCAGCTCCACGGGAAATCCCAGGGACTGTCATTGCTCGTGCAGGTGGTTGCCCACTCTGAGAGCTGTTGGCTGACTTCAGTGCCCAGGGGACTTGCTGGAATGGCTTCAATACCAACTGAAGATGCTCAACACATCTTGTGTGTCCAGCCTTTTATGATCTGTTGTCACAGATAATTGGTATAAAGTGAAATATCTCCTATCCTGGCAGCACTGCCCTCCTCCAGGACTTACCTGGTGGCCCTGCTGGGCCCCTCTCACCGGGTTGTCCCTTCTCTCCTTTTGGCCCTGGTGGTCCTGGAAGACCAGTTGGTCCGACGGGGCCTGGAGGACCAACCTGTCCTGGCAGCCCTGAAAACATTCAGAAAAGAAATTAGTTGGAGGCTAGAACACTGCCGAGGTCAGAATGTCTTTAGTAACCTAGAAACCAGAGGAGAGGGACTCAAAGATGCAACGGGGAGAAATGCAGCTCTGCACAGACAGCACACACAGGGTGGTACTGGTGGCAAGAGCTGGCTGGTAGGTAGGGCAGAAGAAACAGACAGGACCTCGCTTCTCCTCTTCTTCCACCAATCTTTAAAGGAACAAGCATGTCCCCATGCACAAGGCCCACCCCAAAAAGTCAGCAGATGTGCACCTCCAGCTGGGATGTGCTGGTCAAAGCTAAACTGAGCCCACACTGTCCCCTTCCCAAGGTCTGAATGGCTCTGGGCAGGGCCTGGCTGGTCCCTCAAGCGCTCCTCTGCGAGTTTCGTCCCGACACGCGCGTCAGCTCCATGGTAGTCCCGATGTATCAAAATACACAAAATATATTTGCAAAAGCAAATCAAACCCTGTCTCCCACTTGCTCTGGCTGATCTACACGCACCACCCAGAGATTCTGCATCAAAGATGTTTCCCTGTTTTCATTCATCTAAGAAGTGTACCATGCTGTGCACAAGCATTTTTCATCCCAAACGGAAATTAATGCACTCACACTTTTGAAGTAACTAGATGTTACTAATTTATATCAATGAATAGGGTGCTGAGCAAACCCATCTGGAAATACCAGTAACACAATAATGACAGCCTGGTGGGATGCTTCTTGGCAAGCCCACTCAGACCCCCAGTAAGCTGACGAAAGGTGCAGGCAGCGTTTGTAATCTGAAAGTGACTATTTCTGAGGACACTAAATAAAATCTTAATGTTGTTTTCTTTAGAGTATCAAAATAACAACAACGTTTGGCAGTTTTATAGCATTTTTCAGAAAAACACTGTGTGTCTTTGGCTCACAAAAGTAGTAGCTGCTTTGGAAAGATACACTTAAATACTGTGCAAACATCAGTGAAGCCTTTAATACCTTAGAGAGGCGGGTGAGTTAGTCTGTCTACTCACATTAAGTGGTTAATGGTTACAATAAAGGCATTAACTGTCAGAGCCAAGAGAGTCAGAGGTTCCTGGTTTCTGGGCTACCAAAGGGCTTTGAGTATTTGAAAGCAGTGGCAGATGCAAGCTACAAAGCCAGAGGAGGATCTGTCCGAGTCCAAAGTTCAGTGCACTCAGATTTCAAGTTTTAGTCTGTGTATTACGTATGATCATAACCCAGCAGAGTGCAAGTTAAGTTTTGATAAACTCTTAAGCAGTGTCCTTCTTTCCTGGCATCAGAAGAGGTACTGGACCCTCCAAGAGCAGTGCCAGGGGAACCTGCTGCGTGTAGGGGGTGGAAAAGAATGGATGGGAATAGAGGGAGAGAAGGAAAAAAGGAAACAAGCTGGCCAACGAACACCTTCACAGCTGGTACCAAAGGGAACAGGGCTACCTAATAAAAACCAAGGCTCATGGGATGTGCAGCTCCCACATTTGGATCTGGTTCCCACTCTAGGTGTGGGACAGGCCACCTGCAGCACAAAACCTTGTTCCCCCCAGACATTCATCCAAACTCTCTGCATTTCTCAGATCAAAGCAATAATCCCCCAATATCAGACCCCCTTGAAAGATTCCCCTTCCTCTCTTCTTTTTTTTGGCATTCTGGAGAGATGTCCAAATTATTTTTTCTTACAAAAATGAAATCTATCCATCTCTAATCCATGGTGAAACTGGGCAGACTGAAGAAATGAGATTTTTCAAAGACTTCATGTAAGAGTGTGTGCCTGTACTTTAGTTTTATTCAGTCATCAATAAAGATCCGATTTAATTTGAGTATTGAACAAGGAATTAAGGTAAGGTTTTAATTTGGATCAATTTGTTTACCCACAGGACACAAACTGCAGGCTTTTCTGTGAACAGAGGGGCTTCTTTAATGGATCTCACCTGACAGCGGATGCTGTTCTTGGCCAGCTCAGGCAGGTGATCAGGAGCCCATTTAAGAGAGCAAGAGCATTTGTTGACAGCATTACAAACAGCTCCTCCCCCCTACCAAAAACCCCTAACACACGTGAAACTTTATTGCAGCAAATTGTTTCCAGCATAGAGGGGAGAACAGCAGAAACACTCTTTTGCAAGCACAACACACTGCTGCTGAGTGTGGGTCAAAACATTTCCTCACGTGTTTAAATCAGCCTCAATCCTTCAGCTCAACCTTTGTAACTCAATCCTGTGAGCTTCTGCAGACCAAGAGCAATCATTTGCTGCTAGCATCCTCAATCACACTGCTGCAGCGGAGCTTTAAAGAAACTGGCACTTACTTCCCTGAAGGTGGAAAGCGCTAAAGGAAAGACTAGGAGAAGCAGGACTGAGCAATGTGTCAGGGAAGTGCTCATACTGGTGACAAATGATGTTACCAGCATAAAAGAGACAAGTGCAAAAGGGAGAAGAGGAAAGGATTCAGGGAAAAAAGGGGAGGGAAAAGAATAGGCCAAATCTTCAGCTGGCATAAATCGGCTCTGCTGCAGTGGCATTGCTTTCAGAGAGCTGAAGCCCATGGCAAGTATTTATCTTCCAAAAAAAAGAAAGAAAAAGCCATGGGGAAAAATAATTTTAAAAAAACCCCAAAAAAACAAAGGGCAGAGGGTGAGTATTCTACTGCTGGAGACCAAATCAGACATGCAGAGACCTGGATTTTCTTCCTGGCCCTGTCATTAACCTGCAACACACCATCTGTTCCCTTTCCTTCCCCAAGGTTTTCTCTGTACAGGAGCTGGGTATTCTCTGTTTGTACGAAGCTTAGCAAAACAACGCCCAGAACATCACCAGCAGCTCTTGGTGCCCCTGGCAAGCAATACCAATAAGATAATAACGGTGTTTTCTCCCATCACTCAGAACATGTCCTGCTCGCTCTAGCCACGTGTCCTCCAGTGAACTGCCTCTCCATCGGGCAGCGCTTTCCGTCCTTTGTGTGCTAAGGGAACTGAATGTCTCAAAAACGATAAAGCTGGCATTTTGCCTCTCTAACCAGAGCAGCCCACAATCAGATAAAACCCGAAGAAGAAACTCAGCCTCTCTGTATCTGTGAAGCTCTGAATCACTGAGGACTCCTGGCCACGGGACCCTTCTGATTTTTGGGACATATCATGGACAGGACTGGGCATAGCAACATTTTGTGCTTTGAAAGAGGAAATGGCAGAAACCATTGACTTACCCTGTGGTATTAGCTGCTCCTCTGCACCTCTGTGTCCTTTAGGCTCTAGTTAAGAGGGTCAGGGTAAAAAAGAAAAAGAAAAAAAAAAAGAAAAAGATATGAATTATTAGGTCTCTTGCTGCCAAATGGCTCAGCCAGAGTATATATATTTTCTTAATACTCAGTAAAATGTATCCTGTTGATTAACAAGCTGATCAGAAAGGCCAGCGGTGCAGCTGTCTCAACAGCTCTGATTGCTTTTAAATGATTGTCTATTCTCAGCCCTGTCACTCACAGAAGAAATAACTACCCTAATAAACAGTAGCAAGTTTTCCTGGACTTCAGCCTGGAGAGGTGTCAGCCAGCCCAGAGCTATAAGGTCATCCAGAAACACTCCCACCATTCAGAGCATCTAGTCCATATCAACCATCTTTGTGTTAGGCACCAACATTCTGCCCTTAGTCCATCTGGTTGAGAAACTTGGTGGCACGCAAGCTAGGATTTGCATTTGCTTTGGCTGAAAAACTAGAAGCAGGGCAAAGTAGGCAATATTTCACAAAAAACTCTGGGGAAGGGGATGGGAGGGACAGAGGCTTAGCTTTCCACACCCCCAAACCACACAGGACGCTCAGGTTTGACTTCCATCTATACTCTAATATGACACTTGTTGAAAGACCTCCTGAGGTCTGCAATCTCTGTAAGTGAACCTGGGGCCAGCTTTGAGCAACAAGTCACAGTACAGTATTGAAATAATGCAAAATGGGCAGTCCCCCACATGAAATTCCCCACATTTCACCAAAATCCATAGTGGCTGGCTTTGAATTGTAGACAGAAACTGGTGTGGGCAGGGAAGGAAGCCAAATGTGGACCCAGATCCATGAAATATCCCCACAACTCCTTAGCAAAGCAAGCATTTGAAATCCACAGAGGTCAGGTAGGGGCTTGAGCAGGCAATCACATGTCAATAAGTAACTTAACTGATTACTTCTAATTCCTGAAAGACACTGTCCTGACCTGAAACGGTCCAGTGCACGCCTGATGCCCAGTTATTATGCTGGAGTTGTTATTCTGCACTAGGTTAAATAAATCAAGGCTAGAAAAATAATGGGTAACAGTGAGCAAGGACTACACCTGGTAGCACGCAGGCAGGGCTGTAATGCATGCAGCCAGCTGTGTGCACAGCCTGGAAGCCTGACTGACAAGACAGGCTCGTGTAAAGCTCAGACAACATCACCCATCACCCGTTTTTTTGGAGGTGATCGCTAGCTACCTCCTGGATTTACAGCAGGGGTGGTGGGTGCTGAAACTGAACCATGGAGTCAGCCTGATACAAGTGCTACAGGAGATCTGTTCTGGTTTGCATCATTGCCTGGGTGAGTGGCATTTGCTGCTCCTTGCTGAGCAAGAGGAGATTATCATGTGTACAGAGCCTCCGAGAGGAAAGGGCTTTGAGTGGAAGGTACAGAGTCGTCAGTACTTTTGCTGGACTGACTTTAGTACAATGAAGTGCAGGTGCAGAGATACTACAACAGCAAAAATAAATGACATGGAGAAGGCAGAATGAGCATATAATGGACACTTGGGGAAACTGCTTTAATTCAGTTCCTGGCAGCCGTCACTGTGGTTCTGAAAATACTTTGCAGAACATATTGTTAGCGAACCTCTCTCCATGTTGTGGCATCCTGTCAAATTATAAACATGGACGACATCTGGTCTATGTTGGTTGCTCCAAGTCTGCTGCAGTCATGAAGGGCTGCCATAATAAACTGCTCTAACCAAAAAAAAAAAAAAAAAAGGAAGAAAAAAAGCAAAGTAGACCCTATAGAGGATAAGGAACTAAAGAACTGCTCTGGGAGCAAGCAAAGCAACTGACGGACAGGGCTTTGGAAGCAGAGAGCGGGGATCTTGAAATGAGAATGCCAAGGTCAAGGAAATTCAATGCGTGGGGATCTGTCTAGCCAAGTGGGCTCAGAGGGAGATTTTCTTATAAGTGTATTTTTTTTTCATGCCGCAAGAGGGATCATAAAACAGCCCATTGTGTTTATGGTAAATTTAAAAAATATAATGCAGAGCGCAACTGATGTTGCTATTCATGGGAAAGTTTTTTGTGCTAATAAAACCAAGAATTACCCCTACTCCAGTCGTCTACCTCCCCACACCGCTCCCAGGCGGGGAAATGCTGCATTCGGCGCTCAGTAGGTGAGTATGAATTGTCCCCCTGTGATCCCAATGGCTCTCTGGAGTTTCCTCAGGAATGTTTCAACCTATCCAGGCCTCAAAATCCACAGTCTTTGGACTTTAAACATGTACATTGAAACACACGGGCAGGCATAGTGGCCCTTCTGAGGTTAACAGAAATCTAACTTTCCAGAGACCAGAATTCAGCTCTCAGTAGATGCTTGTGTCAACAGAAATCGAGGCTAGCGACAGGCCATTAAGGCTGGCAAAACAGAGCTTAATATGCTCATTTCTGAGCTTAGCTGCCTTCTTCCAGGAACATGCCTGCCCTGTGCTGGCTTAACTCGAGGAGGGGCAGACACACAGAGAGAAAAGCTGAAAGTCCCCCTCTTTGTGAAGGGGTGACCCTCACTCCTGCATGAGCAGTGGGACAGGGCCCTAAGGAAACTGCATCCAGCTCTCTGCAGCTCAAAGGATGGTTCGAGGTGGGATCGGAGAGGATTGAATTCCTTCCTTGTCCATGAGTCCGCATCGGTGTTGGTGTGCAACCACCTCTGCGGTCACAGCTCGGCAGAGAGGAAGAGACACGAGACAACATTAGACCCTTAGACTGAACAGCCCCTGGTTTGAAGGAATCCTGGCTCTAGAGCTAAATAATGCTGATTCTGACCCTAAAACAGAGGCTGAAAGCTCTCAAAATGCCTCTGTGCAGGGTGGTTTTCCTGCTGAGCGCAATCCCATCTTGCAGTGAGCATTTTCAAAAACCAAAGCTATGGCATTCCTGCTGAGGGTGCAAAGCAAAGTGCAGACACAGAGCCACTCATGCCAGCAAGGCTGCCTGCCCCGCGCTCAACAGGCAGCACCATGCAGCCCAAGTGCGGCCACTCCCATCAATGGCTCCCTGCAGGATCACACAGCAGCAAACATGCCCACAAAAAAAGAGAGGAATTGTCCATCTGAAAATCTTAACCCTCTTCTCCTTTACAGAGCAGAGGGAAGGAGCTGCCAGCATTTCCCTCCAACTCCTCTCCCCTGCAGCTTCCAAAACTACAGCAGACTGACAGGGCCTCCTTTTTAGATACCCTACAGGAATCACGTAGGGTGGGCGATTTGGTGAAGAGCAGGTTATGCTTACCAACAGATCCCACTGTTTTCCTCAGGACAGTCCCAGGATTTAGCAGGGGAAAGGCATCTGGTAGCAAATCGTCGTACCACGTGGCCGTCGTCCCAGCAATTGGCAGGTTGTTTTCCAGCGGCGGGCTTCGCTCCGCAGCCTCGAGCAGAAGGATCTAGACAAGGGACACAGGGAAGGCAAACAAGGTCAGCGGGATGATTTCATACATGGTCTCAATCCTGAGACGTCTTGAAACTCCTCTCCTTGCCAGCAGGAGCTGTGGATAACTCTGCATCGCAGACCGCAGGGTTTTGGTGTTAAAGCTCTATTGGTTTTCTGGAGAGTGGCAGTAATTAGCGTAGGAAGCTGCTGTGTTACATTGCAAGAGGGTCCCGCACATGCTCTCCTTCGAGAGGGCTTCACCGCTTGCAGCGAGACTCAGCCTCACATGGGATTGTCGGGTCAGATGTTACTGAGAGCTGGTACAAGGTGAAGGGCTGTAGGATGCCCAGGGCAGCAAACTGAGGCACCTCAGGAGAAGTCCTGGTTGCTAGCCAAAGTACAAATGCTGACCAAATTGAAGAAGATGGAGAATATGGAGCTTTTAAAGAGCTGAAGTGCTTTAATTTTGGAGTGAATAAAAAAAGGTAGGCAATTTCCTCAAAGAGCTCTACTTAGAAGTAATAGGATATTATTAAAACTCACAACCGTTTCTATACCTTGTAAACACACTACTTTCAAATAAATCCACATCCCACTGTGCGTCCCTGAGCTATTTGGGCCATTTACAAGATAAGCTCCTTGGCAAAATGATCCCGTTTTCCCTGTATGATTTAGACCGCTGTTCATCAAGCTGTGCTGCCCTGGCCACCGGTGGCCTGTATGAAACTGGAGGTTAGTCTTTAACATGGCTGCAAAAAACCTAAACAGCCACAAGAAGCAGAGGGATGGGGGACCCAGCTGGACTCTGCCCACTGACAAACTCTAGTAAAGTGAAGCCCAGGGGAACACTCATTGCACTTTATAATCAACATTTTAAATTAAAGTTTTCACAAAATTAGGATTAATTTTTTTTTTTCCTATTTTAATCTAAATGCTTCATCCCCTTGCCTTCCCAGCCACTAAGCAAGGCTGGCATAACAAAGTAGTCTACAGATTTCTTTTGAAAAAGCCTAACTACCCCTCCAATTACAAACCCACTGGGAGCACTGACCTGGAGTGCCAAGCCCACGTACTCTGCTGCAAATGGATTTCACCCCAAGTGCTAGAGAGAAGCTAAAGAGAGGCCAAGGGCAGCACCCGCTTTCCCAGTGGGGCAGCCAGAGGGTCGGCAGCCCCCACATTAGCCATACCTGGGACACAGCAGCAACACTGCCGCTCACCCAGCAGCCGGATCCATCCCTGGCAAAGCCGCCTGCCTAGGATGGACGCAGGATGCCTGTCGGGCAGGAGCAGGGCTGAGGTTTCCAGAGCAAGAGTTTTGATCCAAGCATCCAGCATCTCCCGCAAAGTCTGCTTTCTAAACACAAAGTTACACGGGAAAATTGTTCGAGAAGTGCAACACTGTGGTTTGTTACAGCACTATCTCTTCCAGCTTGGAAACCACCTAAGCAAATACTGATTTAGGGATAAGGGAAATAAAAGAGATGACGGCTCAAACTTTCCATTAAATCCCTAGAAGTTTCAGCTTTTACATGCTGTGTTGTCTTTACATAATGAAGTCACACTGCAATTATAAACGAGAGTGACTTGGCTCTGCTTGTTTGTTTTTAACTTGCAATTATTACAAGGTTTATCACTTATTTATTACAAGGCATGGCGAGAGCCAGTATTGCCGCAGCGCCAGAAATGATGAACTTCCTGCAGAATGCACTGGCCTGACGGGGTGAATCAGAAACTAATTAAACTGGGAGCTAGGTTAAGTGCAAGGGAACTGAACCTCAGCTGTGGCAAACAAGCAAAATTCTTCCTTTATTGCAAGGATCTTTATTCATGGATCCAAAGTCTTGCTTTCTGAGTAATAAGAAAGCAAAAAGGAATCAGGTCACAATGCTTTTGTTCGACAGGCTTCTCTGACGCCAGGCAAGGAAGGAATCGGTTCAGTCTGTCTCTTGCTCTTCTGTGCTTGTAGCCAATGATTTATTTGTCGGACTTTCAAGGAAATATGCTATCAGTTCAACAAACACTTAAGCATGTGCCTTACCATAATCGTGCTTAATTCCCATTGACATGGGACTGAAGTGTGCACTGAAGACCTTTTCTGAATCACTTTTTACTATTATATTATCCTCCTACCTCCCCAGCGAAAGACCTGGATGTTGCCAAAGTGTACTCAGCAACAGAGGCCAAACTAATCCTGGAGGTGGCAAATTAGAGGGGCTGCAGCCAGGGCAGGGTTAGGATGCTCCTGCTGAGAGGAAGGGACCAATGAGGGCTGTCTTGGACAGCATTTTGCTGCAGCCCGGCAGTGCTGCGGGAAGAGGTGATATTAAATCAATAGCAGCAGTGGTCAGAGAGCAGCAAACTGCAGGGGTCCGGGGCCCTCCCGGGTGGCGTGAGCGGCACTAGCACAGCTCTGCCGAAGGTTGCATCTGGAGTGGAACAGCTCCAAATCATTTTTATGGGTGATAATAAAAATGTGTTACCACATAATCAACACAAAACAGTGGCAACGGTATCCTTTTCATTAAAACAACATGTTTTAAATGAGCGCTCTGCTGATAAATGCTGTAAAAGATTTAAAGGCATGCACAGAATAATCCAGTATGGTTTTTTATAAATTGACTATATATACTTAGCAGTCATTAAGGCTCAAACCATAGTAACAAGTTTATTTTCCCTGGGCACAAAATGATAGAGGTCAGGAAGTCTCCAGACTCGAAATTGCTGAGAAATTCTAGTTTTTATGATGAGGACTGAAGAAGTGCCCAAAAGAAATAAAGTAGAAAGAAGAGAGCTCTCACATTCGTGAGAGCCACAGAGCCAAACTAAAGAAGGAAAAGCATGAGGGATTTAGTCACATTCAAAATCTCAAGCTATACACAGTTCTTTCAACAAGGAGTATCCTCTCATAAGCTAGCACAGCACAGCACAAACGGGGTCCTTACACATTACTGCAATAGCACTGGAGCCATTCATCTATTTTCTGTCACGTTCTGTTTTTCTTAAGGCTGCCATTGCTGTAGTCAAGGGACTCGAGAAGAATTCCCACTTTCATTAAACAAAAAAAGAAAGTTTCTAGCCTTCTGAGTAAACTGCTGGAAATTGATACCACAGAGGCTCACAGCCAGAAAGAAAATTAGCAAAATGTGCAATGTGTTAAAAGCCTCAGTATTAAAGTCTTGGTATTTTCTAGTCAATAAGGTTGAGGTAGAGAGAAGGGTAACACCAAGTGAAGAAGAACGTGTGGTTCTGTTTGGAAATCCTCAATGCAAGCAGTGCCCACCTCTGTTGCTATTACCATGTCCAATGCAAAAGTTATGTCTCCATGAAGAACAGAGGCAGAAAACATCCTAACGCCACAATATAAATGAAATATGTCTTGATGCCATGGGTAATGTTAGTCACCAACCAAGCAGAGCAGGCACAGAGAACTAGCTCAAGGGCAGCGCTTGTGGTTTCTGCCTGTGGTGTCAGGAGGGCAGATGCCTGCAGAAGACATGAAGGCCTTTCCTTCCCAGTTTGCGCTGCATTGCACAAGGTGAAGGATGGTCTCAACTCAGCAAAACACTTGGGCTTTTGTCTTTTTGCACATATGGAAGCAAAAAGTCAAATCTGAGCCTAAATGGACACGCTGAACTGAAGCCTCTGGCAACAGAGGTCCCACCGGCATGAGGGCTTGTCTCTGGTTTCCAGACCCCACCTCTCAGATGCAGCTGAACTGGGTCAGAAAGCTGGAAAGAACTGAAATGGGGCCGCGTCTCCTGCCAACACCGCAGCGGGAGACGGGCCCGATGTAGGAGACGGCGTGTGAACGCGAAGGGAATGCAGGAGGGATGATGCACTGCACTGGCCAAGGAGTTCGCAGGCCAGCGCCAGCGGTTATTGCCTGCAAAACTCACCCCTGGGCCCTTCGAGCCCCGCAGAGCCGCCGGGCTCACCTCTGTACAGGATCTGGCGCTTGCTCTTTTCCCGTGGCTCAAAGCCTGGCTCTTCACTGCGGGGCCCGCTCACGCATAGGGCCCTCAGCGGGGACATAAGTGTTATGTGCCTGAAGCTCAGTCCCAGCTTACTCAACCCACCTCCCCCTTTTCTATTTGCCAGCATAAACTTTCTAAACTTCAGACACATACCACATTTCTTGCGTCAGATCAAAAGCTCAGGCCAGGGACAATGGAAACGGGAGGAAGGTTTTCATCTTCTTGAGATGTTCAGTGTCAGAGGACTTTTTTTGGCTTGTAGTGGCTTTCAAGAACCCTATTTTGGTTGTTCCCACACATCAAAAGAAGATTTCACAAACACAGCCTCCTCCCATCATCTGTCCTCCACTCGCATTCCTGATGTCCTGTAACTAGTAGGTGCTAGAAACAAGGAAAGAACAGCCGGGTTTCCAAAGATTTCAAAATTGATACAACAGGGCTCAGAATGCTTTTTCTTTGGATAAAAATCCATGGAAATGCAGAGGGAATCATTTGACATAATCCAGATGGATATTATTAATTAATAAACAGGGGATATTTGGTCTCTTGAAGCATTGGCGGAATGAACTCCCCTCCATCCCTCTCTAAAGAGGAGGGAAAGAAACTGCATGAATCCAGCTCATCGACTAAAAATTCCAGTGTAAAATAAGATTCCCTTGATCTTGTAAAGACGCAAGCTGATTAATAATGGTAATTGCATAACTTGTTGGACATATCTTTCTTTATAGCAAATTATTTGGCAAAATATAAGAGTTTTTTAATAATTCATCAAGACACAAAGCTAAACAGGGAGTTTTACAAAATCTGATGGAGAATGGTATCTCTCTTGTAGCAATATGAAACCTGTGAATGCAAGGCTCCAACGCCACAATTGCTTGGTTTCGAAAGCCAAAAGACATTCAGTAAGTGTCCACTAAAACCTGATGAACTGGGTGCCCAGAGAAAACCTGGGTGACTTCATCCTTATTACATCTTACAGGCTTTGGCCAAAGGGGACAAGACAATTAGTGCATGGAGGAGTTTTCATTATATTGATAAATTATGTGGGGAGCAATAGCTGATGTCGTTGTAGTGACCCAATGTAGACCAAAAGGTAAGGTTTATGTCATCAGCTATTGCATGGAAGACAGATATGCGGACCAAAGGCTTCTGCCAATCCACAGGTAGCGCACTTCACGCTCTTTCTGCAAAGGTCTCTGTTTTTTTGTATAGTTTTACAGGATTTCCAAAAAAGAGGATGCAAAAAGTGACTGTTTCAGCAGCAGCTATCTTCTGGGGGGAGAATCAGAGCAGAGAAGACATGAAAGCACAGGCTAGCCTACTAGTTTAGATGAAACGCAGGCAACGTTCAGCAGATCATCAGACCATCAAGGCTTTGCTTGAGAGAGCAGCAGTGAGGGAAGGGCTGGCAGTGGTCTTATGGGGTCACTGCACCCTGAGGCACCTGGGGAGCTTCTTTGATATTGCTATGCATTGGAGATTTACCTCTGCTGCCATGAGCCCACACAGCCTGCCATCGCTAGCACCCTGAAGTGTTAGAGCCAGAGGAAGAAGCTAGATGTGGAAAGGATCCAGCAATACTTCAATGCCATGCTAAGAGCTCATTGCAGAATGAAGTACACAAAGGAGCTCAGAGTGAAATCAGATTCCCCATCATTACTTTAAAACACCTGATAAAAATACATCGGAGCTATAACCTTCCACCCTCAAAATCACATCATTCTTCTCTGCCCAATTTATTGCTTGTCACCTGCTGGGGATGTAGCAGTGCTACGGACGTGGAGCCAGGCCAGCCTGAGATCAGCTCAGTCTTGACAAAGTAACATCTGTTCTCAGCAACGGTTTTGAGATCAGCTCTCTGCTTCTCACCAGGTGAGGAGCCCTCAACTCTGGCTGAGAGATTCACATCAGCTAGTGCAAACAGGCTGAGATGCCTTGCGTGCTCTCCTCCTCCGCTGGACTCTAAATTAGAAGCTGCAAGAAGAGAGTGGCACAACTGGAAAAGATAAGGGGCTTGGGCCTTTCCTGGCTCGCCTTGGTGCGAGCTGAAAAAAAGAACCCAAAGTCATTTTTCTTTTATGATTATACTTTCCTCATAAAGCTGCACTAGAATTTCTGATCGAGAATCAAGTGGAAGTTTGCATGTTTGGGCACGGGATTATCGAAGGATCTGAGCACTTACATTCCTCAGGCTCCTCACGTACCTCCCTTGCTGAAACCTACTTTTTGTCCACAAAAGTATTTCTCTTCAAAAACAAAGCTTGTAAACAATGTTCCCAGGTATCAAACACACCAAAAGCATTTCCTAATGCAGACATAGGATTTGCTTGGCAAATGGAGTTGCATGTCATAGGAAAACCAAATTTTTCAAAGTTATTTTATGACAATATTAAATCTATCTGACTAAAAATGCCAAACTTGTAACTAAAAGACTTTGTAGGAGGGGATGGTGGAGGAGGAGGTCTTTAAAGCCTTTTTGTGGTTCTGGCAAATGATTTACAGCACTTGCCAAACACATGGAACAGTCTTAGGGGACAAATTTCTCTTTCAATCCAATGGTGATAAGAAATAAGATCCAACAATTACTAGACTTGAGAACGAAAGGATTTTAACTGTCATTCTGAAAGACGGAAGCAAGCCCAAATGAGAGAACGTCCAGTACCCAAACCGCCTCAAGTGTCCTAATCATAAGCATGATTATTGCCAATTAGAAAAAGGCCAATGAGATAGATGCAAAGTTCAGATATGAACGTTGACGCAAAAGTCGGTTTGCCCACCCAGTTTTGGTTCATGGTTCCCCCTTGTAAAAATCAATTAGGAAGTCGCATTTTATTCTTAGGGACATTTGTTACATTAACTGACCTACAGAAACTCAGTATTAAATTAAAAATTTTACAGGGATTGATTTAAGTTTGTTATGCTACTAGAATCCAGCCGGTTATTATACAGCTACCTGTGAAATAGCCCAAATACTCCTTAAATTCAATGCATTACTAGAGCTGAAGAAGCAGATTCTGCACAGGGTCATTAGGAAACCTTAGAGATTAGGCACGGCACCTTCCTGTTCAGAACAGAAAGAAAATAAATAACTGCTAGTGGCAATCGCATACACAACATGGAAAATCTATGAAAGTCCTTGGGATATCAAACAACCACTATTGTCCACTCTATAGGACCAGCAGCAGCCTCACAGCCAAGCAACTGGGGTTCCCCTCCTAATCTCTCAGCCATGTCGCAGTACCATGAAACATTTTCTATTTTCCAAATATTTCTTCACTACTGCAGGAAATTCTTTTATTGTCTATCAGAGAAAGAAAAAACAATCCCCATTAAACATCCCAGAGAGCTGCCAGTTTTTCATGTAGCTGCTTGGAAGAAGGGAGAGATATAGAAACATCTCATGCAATGATTACATTAAAATTCCAAGTAATGCTGCTTCATAATCAAAAGACGCAGGGTGGTGAAGGTGCTGTGGGGTAATCTGTTCTAAATAAATGGGGTGATTTCATAGAAATGTATTGATCGAGCTCTGTGCTCAGTACAAAGATTTTCTTTAAAACTTTTCAGAATCTTCTGCGTGGGGAATCACATTACAAGGACTGTTTTCATGCAAAAAATATGCATGTCATTTATCAATCACACAATGAATCAATCAGACGCTAGATATGTAATGTTATCTCCCTGCATTAAAGCTGTAAGTGAAATGCCACAAACTTCGCAAAAGCGGTGTCAGGAGATAAGACTGGGTTATATCAACTCGGATCAAATGCTGCACTCAAGCTCCAACCAAAAGCTGGGATTAATATCACACTGCCCATAGCTCTGCGGTGGAGTTTATTAAAAGAAACTGGGTGAGCAAAATGAGCAGAAATTGTTATGCAGCTGCCTGCTTCCCTGCTAGCACTGCCTGCCGTGGGCAGCGGTGCCGCTTGCTCCAGACACTGCAGCTCTCTCGAGTTTCAGTGGAGTTTGTCTGGGCTTAGTCCTGTGACAGAGGAGGGCAGCATCAGGCTCAGGAAATTCAGAAAGGAAGGGCT
The DNA here is from genome assembly GCA_020745775.1 of Theristicus caerulescens. Lineage (NCBI taxonomy): Eukaryota > Metazoa > Chordata > Aves > Pelecaniformes > Threskiornithidae > Theristicus > Theristicus caerulescens. The sequence goes on from CM036572.1 coordinate 8,982,300, forward strand.
GTACACCCTTCCCACTAAGAAGCTGTGCTGCCCTAAGGAGAAACCTTTTATATGAAATAAAAGCGAGTTTCATTCTGCCCTCCCACCAGTGAGGCTCCCGGCAGGGTCGTGGTGCTGTCGTGATGTCAAGTAAGATGTCATGGGAGAGAAGTAAGGTTTGGCATGTTGGGGCTTGGGGAGGGGGTAGTTTTCTTCCAGCCTGCACACTTTCTTGTCCTTGACCCCAGGCTCAACACCATCCTCCCTAACATAGATTCCCATGGCCTGTACATTTCAAGCTCAACACCATCAATCAAGCTTTCAAATCCCTGGCACCCAAATGGGTCTAGTATCAAGCAAATGGAACAGGCCAACTCCATCCTGGGGAGATGACAGGGTAACTCGAAACAGGGCAGACAAGGACGAAACCCGATTCCATCTCCCTCCACCTCCTTTCCTGCAGAAACATCTCCTACAGCCACAAGGACAACCTACAGCAGCGTTAAGGAAAGCATAAGATGTGAAGAGTTTGTTCTGCCACGCAGTTCAGCCGTGCCTCAGAGTCTCTCTCCTCCCCAAGGGCTATATAAGCACCAGTCCCTAATGAGTCATTCTTCATTCCATTTGCTCTGTGTTTATTCTTGCTTCTTGCTTTCTGATCCAACTCTCATATTACAAAAATCAGAGGGTTACTTTTATTACCTCATTTGGACGCTGATCTTACAAGTTGGATGAACCAATTCATCCTTGTAATAACAAAGATGAGACCATTCCTGGTTATATCCCCGTTTTTAGGGGGACAGCTATAAAAGTGTGCAGAAGAGGAGTGGGGAAAGAAGAAACCACAGTCTTGTAGCCTCTTCTTCCACGACTGAGTTTAAGTTTCCTTAACTTGCCCTTCACCGCCACTGGAGGACAAACATGCATTTTACATACCCTGACACATAACCAAGAAAGGCTCTTGGCTCCTGTCCCCATTGCAGAGGTGTGAGGAAGAGATTGTTTTTCACTTATCCCTAACATACTCTATTAAAGCAACACTTCTTATCCAGCACCAAACTGCCCAGGTCCACAGTGCCTTCAGAGGTAGCTTTCCACACATTTGCTCTCACCCTTAGACCTTGCAGTCTTTACAAGTCTACACAGGCTCCACATGCCTCAAAGCCCTTACAGCAGGGGCCAATGGCCTGACCTGCTTGAAGCTGGCTGGCTACAGAGGTGGCTGATCTTACCCATTGCCATTCCCTGAGCTAACCATGGTCATGCTGGGCTGAAATTCAAAAGGGCAAAAGCAGCAAAGCTGCTCAACTTCAGGAGCAGGACTGTGGCAGGAAAATCCGTCTCTGCTCATAGGAAGGATGAACTTCCACATCTGCCTCTGCAGAACAAGATAGCAAAAACGGGCGGGGGGGGGGGGAATCACTCTCCAACACTGGTAAGGGATGTGCGTGCCCATCCCATCGCTCCTGTCTTCCTCCGAACAGCTTCAGGCTGTTGCGGTGGTGAAATGAGACATTACAAGAAGACAGTTTGGAGAGCTGAGAGACAGCTTCACATCCAGATCATTCAGCAAAATAGGGATCTTTCTCCAAAATCCAGAGCAGGAATATAGACAATACTAAACAAATTCAAGCACCTTTTTAATGGTGCTAGCTATTATTGAACAACAACAACTGAGGTCATGACATTGCTACATACATCAAACTGAACTTAAATTAACCTTGAAAAAAGGGTGAATCAGCATATTTCTTTTGTGAACAGTACCAGCATTCATGTAATGTTGCTTCACTCTCCATTTAATTGCTACAGTCAATTTTTGCACAGCACCCACAGCTTTTCAAACAAAGTGGAAGCCAAAAGATTGGTAACGACATTGATGGGCTGTGCTGCAGAAGGCACCCTTGCAGAGACATGGTCTTTAGTACTTCACAATTGAAAGAAATAATTCATTTCCCTCTGTAAAAGTAAACCCTCTGATGAGCTTTGCTCCCAACTTGGGTCTCTGTGGGAGCACAGTAAAGTCAGAAGGAAACCCATCACAGCAACAACACAAATTGCCTCACTGCAGCACTAAAACAGAGACATGATGCACTAGGCCCCAGATTGAGAGCTGACAAAAATCAAGTTACCCAAAGCCCCACTCTCAAAAAGGCAGAGAGGAGGTGGTGTGGTCTTGGCTATGGCTGGGATTGAGGCAGTACCAAAATCCTTCAAGTGTCATCTCCAGGGTCTGGCTGGCTACATCTTGGCACTGAACTTTGCAGGCATCCACCTCATTGTTCCTCATGTCGGAAAGTCTACGAAGTCTTCAGCCATCAACACCATGTTTGTTGATGATGACTCAGTACTCCCTCCTGAATGCAGAGCAGGTTGCAGCCATATAGCTGCCAACATAGGAAGCATTTCCTAAGGACATCATGTCAGGTTTGCCAGTCAGGAGACAAATGCCAGTTGCTGCACAAGTGCCCTAGGTTAGAGTAGGAGACAACGTGCTCCTGCCTTCACTAGAGCTCCCATGCAGAAGGCAAGCAGGCAGCACTTCCCAAATACAGTGGAAATCTAGTAGTTGGTGCCAACACCAGAGAGCAGATTGCTTTCAGGTGACGGGAATGTCACCTGATTTAAACCAGCTTCATATCTGTAAGACAAACCCACTGACCTGGGTGCAGTTTTACTCTTGGGCTAAGACTTCTCGAGGAGATTTGGGTAGGTAGGACCTCCTTCCTCCTCCGTGAAGTCCTGGCAGGGCCCCGGCTGAGGTTGCTATTAGCCTCTTGCACTTTGTTACCTGACACAAGTGCTGAGTACCACAAGCCAGCAGAGCACGGGCGCTCTGCCGTCAGGACAGTCTTTGGTTATCGTTTTCCAGTGAGCCAAATACAGAAAGCCTTAGAAAGCGAAGGAAGGTACAGCTGGCTAAAGGCTGAGCATGGGAGGGCTGATTTACGTCTCTCTGAGGCTGGTCCCATGTCTTACTTGGATTCGGGACTGCACATGCAGAGGTCAGTCACCAGCCCCTCTCTCCTCTCCGAACGCCTCCAGCTCCTCGCTGCCAAAGAACACCCACCTGCCAGGTCCCGCTGCTCGGAAAAACAATCCAGCTCATCTTTGTCCTTTGCACTACAACAGTTGTTTTCACTCGAACAATTCTGCTCCCCAGAATTTCATCCCCCCCACCCCTTCGTTTTCCTGTAGTGAAATACAACTGCGAAGGCTTTGAGGAAGTTCCAGACAACATTGCTCACTCCATTGCAGCACAGACAATTCCCAAATTACCATAATATCACGCACTGGCCTCAAAAACACCACACATCCACACCCTCCTTCCACAAAGGTTTCTCCCCAAATTCTTTTATGTCATTGATAACCATCAGTTAATGAATAATAACAGCAGCATGACGCCTTAAAGGGACCAAAGCACTAGATCTAACAGCCAGGACTGGGCTGTCACAGGAGGGACCACAGCTCAAAGAGGACCAACTGATTCAGCAGCTTTGTTGCTAGACTGGAACAATTTATCTAAATCCCAGTAGGTAGAAATTAAAACAATTTGCAGAAAAAAAAAAAAAAAAACAAAAACAAACCCACAATGTGAAGGTCACCCCCTTAACATTTGTCTCCACTAAACCACGCATGAAAGCCTCCTATCTTTCAGAAAAGGGACAAAAAAGCAGGACTGGATAGCACTTGAAGAGCAAGCTAATGAACAACTGTTCTTAGAAAAATCTACATACCGTTACTCCTCTGTTTTGCACTCTACATTGGTAAGGTTTCTACAAGGCATTTTTAGTGAGAGAGACCAGAATCAGAGTCTGCTTCTTTCCTGAGCCAGGGGAATCACTGCTTTACATCCCCATGTTATCAACCAGCTGAAGACGAGAGATTGTTCATACAGCTCTGTCTGCCCTCTGTTTCTGGAGCAAAACCTGAGCCAACTTGTCCCAGTTGAGAGCAATGAGCTATTTGTTATTTATTATCAGCTGCACACCTGTGACAGCAGGGAAGAAGGGAGACAGAGATGCAGCTGCGTGGCAGAGTGAGGCGGAAGAGGATGCGCGGGAAGCAGGAGGAGCCAGGCTGGAGGTGAGCGATGCCCATGTGCACGGCAGCACTGCCCTCATTCCCTGGGGCAGGACCACCACCACAGCGTGTTCCTCGCTGTGGACAGAAGGACAGACACCTGATCTCTCCAGGGCTGCCAACCCAACATCTTTTTCAGCAGCAACTCTTGGAAATTTTTGCCAAACAGAAGAATAAAGGCAGGTCCTTACCTTGGCCTCAAGCGTGTTTAGCCTCTCAGTCATATCCGCTAGTCTCGTGCAGTTCATGCATTCTAGAAAGAACAAAAAAAAATGATGTAAAATTTCTATGTACTTTGCATTTTAATCCATGGCTTTCAGTCTGCAGACCCTGATCCTTTTTTGATCCAAGGCACACAGAAAAGTGATTCAAGATCAGTTATGGGGGAAAAATAAGTATTCAAATCCGTTGCACAGGTAACCAGCCACAGCCATATTACACGGACCTTGTTTGGGGATGTTTAGTGGGGCAGAGAGTGAAACCAAGTTCCCAATAGGTAGAAGGTAAGTGAAGAAAAAATTAGTTGTAAGACTTTTCATCGTGCCAACCAGCATGACCTGTTGTCACCAGCAAAGACACTTGTTTTGCCACTGGTGCAAGCTGCTGTGGCACCTGCTGCCACCTCACAGGACATCAGGCTACACACCCACTACTTCCATTTAGCTCTGTGCTGTACCCTCTCCTGTACTAGGTGCTGGTCAAATACCAAGAAAATCAATGAACAGACAAAATGCCCATCTCTGTGGAGTCCTGCTCCATCCCTGGACTCCCAGGCCCTGTTACCACTCCCACAACAAATCATCTGTCTCAGTGACAGCAAGAAAATCCAAGACAGACCCCAGAGCTGATGCAGACTGGAGCCGAAGCACGAAGTGGTTTCCATCTCACTTTGCTGCATAGAAGCAGCAGATAGGCAGCAACCACCAAAGGGGTCTTGACAGGATGCCTTAGCAAGAACAAACGTTAACATAATGGGCTCTGAGTGCAGTTTAAAATGATTGCTTGATACAAAGGACATCACATCTAAACAGAAGGCCTGCTGCTTTGTCTCTGTTTTCATTTCAGCAATTTTAAAGTGAGTGAAGGAGGATAAAGCCCTGAACAGAGATTTAATCAACAAGACACTTTCCAGTGCTTTGCAGCAGTGTTGGACTGCCCATTCCCAGCTCTCAGAGAAGCTTTCCAGACTGGACCACTCACTGATCGTGACTTCTGAAGTGCAGCAGTTTTTAAAAAGGGAAAATGACTTGCAGCATGAAGTATTTCAGAGAATAAACCATCCATATTCAGGTGATGAATCACTGCCATCTCATGTGCCACAGAGGAGAAATACATCTCTGTGTGCATTTCTGGGCTCCTTAAGGGCCAGAGCCAGTTTTCATTGGCCACAGAAGTATTTAATCCTGGAATTTCCATAGGGCTGGAGCGGTTGACCTGTAATTCTTGAGCCCTTTAATAGACCATCCAGGTGCAGCTCAGGCCAAGGTTGTACTGATGCAGGGGATGCTGAGTAAACCCAGTGCCTACCTACGTGGACGAATGGGTGAACGTGGGTTTTGGCCTGACTAAACATCACCCTGACACCTGGGACTCAGTTGTCCCCCCCTAAAAAGCTTTGTCCCCTTTTGCACAAGGAGTGCCAAGGAAGCTCTCCAATCTTCATCCACAAACACTTTCCAGTTTTCTGAAGCACATGGTATGTACTGATGGCTCTCAGCCATGCAAGATTTTAGCATGTGGCTCAGAGGGCCAGGAAGCTTGGCTGTTCCACGTTAGAGTGCTAATGGCAACCAATCGCCCATTGCACAAACCTTCCGAAGAAATTCTCTCATTGACCCTCTATGAGGAGCTGCATAGCTTCCCAAAGGAGCTAGACATAGAGCTTCAACCTCACGATACCCAACATTTTGCAGACAAAGCATCTAATGGTTCAGGAACACTTAGATGGAGGGATTTCCTTACAGGTCAATGCTGACACAGACTTTCTTTTACCCAACAGGAAATAACATTTGTTTATTTTTATTCTCTGCAATAGATCTTGGGCAATATTTTTGGCTTGAATTGGCCCATGAATACGCAAGTGCCATAAGTGTGTTGTCCCACAGGGAAGGAAATGGGTGAGTCTTGTTTGGTCTGGATCTGCTTGTGGTGTGTAAAACAGGGAATTACATTCTGCATGTAACCAGCTTCATGCTTTTGATCTTGCTCATCCCCATAGAAAGATAGGACTGAATAAATCCAGTGCTCCCAAAAGCCAAAAGGCGTACCAGATGTGTTACAGAGCAAATAAAATATGGAGTCCTATTCTCCCTTCTGATGGCTTACACATATTAATAACTCCCATAGGTTTAGAGAGACTGGCTTGAACTGTCTGAAAACCATCTCTGTGCATAATTTGAGATGGATTGATCATTTAAGCTCTCTTTGGAGAGCTCAGCTCATAAAAAAAGGCTTGTACTACCTCTCTGCACAGGGGTGAACTAACCAGCTCCCAGGGGGAGGATACTCTGATCGTCTCTGCCAGACAGCGTGTACGAACAACACCAGTCCAGCAGCTCTGCTGTCCAGTCCAACTCTCTGCTCTTGAAGAGTGTCTCCAAGAGCCCTCTCAGGTGCGTTTGCAGCACACAAGGTCAGATTTAAATGAACAAAATGACAGAAGGGCGGAGGAAGCAGCAGTACCACTGCATGGTGAGGTTTGTACTAGTATCATCTTCATGTCAGTGATGTCTGCTGAAACATATGGAAAACACAGCCCAGGTCAGAAAGATAACTACTTAAGCTCAAGTTGGATTTGAACTCTGATCTTTTCCTTCGTGAAATGCCTGGAAAGCCAGATCCATACCCAAGGTACGTAGCCTGGACCCAAAAGACATTTAATTAATCCAGAAAGCGGACATCCTAATGCAAAAGATCCTCTTAACTAAGGCAAGCCATCCTGCCAACAAATCCTTGTGACATTTATTTAACTAACCAACAGACGGATGACACTTTCAAACACAGAGATGAATGCTTAGTACTGCAGTTACAGAAACTACATTCAAAGCTCGCTCACAACACACTGGGGACCAGACTGCTTCAAGGTCTGGGGTCGTCATCTGTCCCTGCAGAAAGCCTGAGAACAGTGGTGACAAATCAAGCTAATAAGTATCTTCCCTGACTACTATGCACTGAAGTATTCAGTGTCTAATCCTGATGGCGGGTGGTTCCAAGGCCTGGGACTGTGAAGTGGAATTTTCTGATCAGGGTGAAAGCAGTCTGCTTTATTAAAACGAGCTTGAGAATCTCACATCATTATTTCACATGCAACAAATATAACATTGGGGCAAATACACATACTCTCTGACCTGGAACTCCAGAGCAGACGCTTTCCATATCTGCAGAAATCCATCACTTGTTGCTACACAGAACCACAGTTTATTTCCCTCATATTCCTAGTTGGCAGATTTGTACTTTTCCAGCTAAACTCCAAGAAAGGAGTTGTGATTTCAGTCTATGAAGCCCAACCTCAAAACACATGGTAGGATTTGTTTTAGAAGTGTTCCAGCAGGGAGGATAAATAATTGAGATAATGAACATGAGACTGTACCAGCATATCGCGTGACACCCAGTCTGTCTCCATAATGTCTCGCTGTTACTGTCCTAGCACACCTCTCCCTTCCCACCCTCCCATTCCCCCTCTCCGGCTGCGTGGGTAAAGCAATGCAACTGGAGGGAAAGAAAAGTCTAACATATCAGAGATGTGGTAGACTTGGCATGCTGGAAAATAACAAGTCACGCACCCTGTGCCAGCAGTGACCCACTTAACCCTGATCCAATGGTTGCTACATTTGACCGATCTTCAATTAAAGGCTGAGCCAGTGCTTCCAGCGCTGCAGCTCTGCAACAGGCACCGGGCTGTAAGCCTGTGGTTGCCACTCCAAATACGCTCCTACAACAAGTGACTTACAGTGGTGAACAACTGACTTCGGGTGCCTTGCTAACCTGGCATTCCCACTTTGCAGGGCTCAAGCAGCTTTTGCATAATTTCATGATTAAATAGTTGTACAATTCAGCTGCTCAAGGCTGAAAGCCCCACAAATCTTCAAACTTCTCACTCAAAACAAGAAAGGCATGATAACGGCTTTATACCAATGGGGCTTTAACGATTTCAGCACAATTATCACAGTGGCACTGAGGGGAATGAAAAAAAAAAAACCAGGCCAACTTTCACCATGGGGCCGCAGGTCAGAGTTTTGTGCAAAACGGCAAAGAAACCTCTTGGCATCTCTGCCCCATTTCTCAGCTCCGACAGCCCACGCTCATTTGTATACCCAAAGTCTCTGCAGAATATTAAAAGGGCTTTTGGTTTCCCTACAGCCAGATGCTCAGTAGATATAAATTGCACAGCTCAACTGAAGTCAAGGGATCAAGGCTCTGTCTCTCTTTTTCTTGATGGATTACTCCAAAATTCATATTTCAGAGGGGAGGCGGAGGAGGTGGTTTATAGCATATGAAAGGGGAGAGAATTCTGGAATCACAAAGCCTTTGTTTAAACAAATAAAATCTTTGCAGCCAGTTTTTTCAAGACCGTATTTTGCCATTACAAGAAACTTCAACCTTGCAATGCAATGGGGCGTAGCACACGGTCAAGTTTCGGGACATAAGAATCGCATTTGCAGCTCATGCTTCAACCTGCTCAGGGCTCTAAACAATGCACTTTCCTCCTCTGAGTCTTACTTTCCTTTCATCCGTTTTTAATGTAATGTCTCTTCTGTAAAGGACCCGAGGTCAGAGGATGAAAAATGACCAAATGTTACACACACACAGAGAAATAAATGAGTATATTTGATTTCTGTGATAAAACCTGCCTGGTAGCTCTTCTCTTTCCATATAATAAAGTCTACCACTTCCATGGCACTTTTCAGAAATGGACATGCACAAAGAGGACAAACTCGGTTATCCCCAGGGTAAGGGGAGCAAACCAGAGCTGTGTCAAGGCCATGCCAACAGCCCACGCTTACAGCACCAGTAACACAACAGCAGCTCCACGAAACACAACCCAACAGCTTTAACTCTGCACCAGCAGCTGTGCAACCAGGACTACTCAGAGCAGGTCTCCATGCACCACGCTGTTACGGGTCGGGGTGCACTGTCTTACAAATCAGTAACACACAACTTGAGCAGGTCCAGTTTGAAAAAAAATTGTCTTTCAAAGGAAGCAGGAGAGCAGCTTTTCTCAGTTAGCAGACACCTTTCTCCAGGACAAGTTCAGAGTAGTCTGTGAACAAATCTGCAAGAGCATGAATGAAGTCAGCTAAATCAGTCCAGGCGACCATGTTTCTTTGCAAGGAGAAAAGGATGAAGCTCGAAACTCCCAAGGGAAGCAGGAAGCACAGCTAACTTCTGTCAACTCGGTGAGCACCTGAGATGTTACGCACCAGAGATGTTATATTTGGACACTTGTGAGATAAACCACCAGACCATGGACCCCCCCCATCCACTTTTTGCCACACACATACACACAGTTTAGCCAGGGGAAAAAAAAAAAAACAAACAACCAAAACCCAAACAGTGACACTTTCAGACTCGGGCACAGATGAAATTTCAAGTCAAATTCCACAGTAGAAATATGAACACAGATCTCCTGTGCCTACCTAGGTGGCCCTCAGTAGGGGATAGCCAGCCTGGGCCTGCATCTCCACCCCTCTTTAATTTGTCTGATTTGACCCTTCCAGCCTTTTTACATGGATACTGAGTTTCCCTAAGTAGTTTATGTTCTGGCCCTTTACAAAAGCTTTCGCCAGTGCTTGTGAAGGATAGCAGGCCCAAGCCATAAATCACAGCCAACCTGGGATCTGTTTTTTCAACACGTTTCCTCTAATGAGAGTCAGATGTTGGCTAGATAGACTTTATTAATTGTACTTGTTTAGAATCAGTCATGTCTGTAGCTCTGTGACGGGGTTTGAGCATGTGAAAGGCAAAGGGCTGACAGCAACCATGGAGAGGAAGAACACTTGTGTCACCCGGTAGCCTCTGGTCTGAAGAGCAAAGAGGAATCAAAGGTCTGGAGAGCTGCGGGAGGGAAGGGCTCCTACCGGCATATTGTACGCCCTGGCCACAGCTCAGGACCCAGTAAGCTGGAGCAAGAACTGTTTCTCTGTAAGGGGAAGCTCTCCGAGGTTTGCTTAGCGTAGGATCATTAAGACTGAGCTGCAAGAGTCTCTCAGTTTACTACCATGACATTTACTCACTGAGTGCATTGCAAATTTTCACCTATTGCAAAAGACAGTGGCGAGGGAAGAGGCCCAGATGGCCGGGGTCTCTCACAGCAGAGATGCTGGGATAGACAGTCCAAGGCACCCAACTGAAAAAAGAAGGGCTCATTAGGTCCCTCCTCTCTCCAACATGTCAGCGCATTCAGCTGCAGGGGAAATCCATATTCTTGCCAAATTGCAAACATTGCACACACTGACCTAAGCACGCGTAGATGGATGCGCACAGAACACACCACCACCTCACCGCGTCCCTCCTGTTTTGGCAGGGCAGAGGCGGCTGAGCGACACCAGGTCTCACCCACGAGCAAACGTGGAAGGAAGGAGGGAGAGAGCACATCGTTCTTTTTGACCCCTTTCTGGGTCCAGTAACTACCAAAAACTGTAGGCTACTCGCTTTCAACACAGTTCCTCTAATCCCAAGTTCAAAACCAGCACTGACAAAGCCCCACAACATTTCTGCTCAGCCTGACAGTATAATTAAAATATCTCACAGATAAGGAACTGGAGGCTCAGAGAAATTTAAAGATGGTCCCATTGACCAAAGACGGTTTGTTGTCTCCCACAGTTTTCACATCAGGATTTTACAGGATGGAAAGTTTTATTTTCACCTGTAAATTGTGAGTTATTAGGCTGCCTATCAATATGAACCAGAACACCTATAGAATATTTTTGCCTTTTTACCACCATTACAGATAATTCACCATCTCTGCTAGGAGACCCCGATCACTGCCAAAATTTCTCCATTTGTAATCTCTCTCTCTTATATCTCTATTATACTAACCCTTACCCTTAACTTTACTGGCTATCTTTAAAAAGCAGCTCAACTTTCCTTTCTTATGAGAACTGCTATCTGATCTTTTTCCGCTTGTAAAATATTCATACTTCATTTTCATGTCTACTTTCTTCTACCTTCTTAAACAGGAAAAGGCATTTTTTCCCTGGATAAGCAATAAATATTTTTTTGTTATCATGATATTCTGTGATTTTGAAGTGTCTGTAAAAAAAAAAAAACCAAACTCAGCAAAACTGAGTGAAAAGAAAGTTTACCACAAAATGCACTTTTGGAGTAACAACTACTATTTGAGAACCCACATAAAATTTAGTACACAGTTTTAAGTGAAAAAAAAATGGGTGCAATTTTTTAATTTTTGCAATATTTTCTCTATTTTTTTAAAATTATTTTCATAGTTTCTTAATGACATGTTTCAGTCTCAAGTTTTGAAATAGCATTTATTTCAAAACTCACCTAAATTAAAAATGAAATGAACTAATTAAATAGTCTTAACTGAAACTAAATGTTCACTTTGGGTCAAATGAAATAATTTGGGTTGACCCAAACCCATATTTTAGTCATTACGTTGTGTCAAAAACCTAAAAATTTCCATTTCAGTTTCTCCCAAATCATTTTTCTTTCCAATTTTTTGGTTTGGCAAATGGACCCAAAACCCCTCCATTATTCACCCAGGTCTATTCTTAAACAGCTCACATCACTCACATTGTTTTATTTAAAATTTCACACATGCACACTCCCACGCCACTAACTAATTTTATACACAATTGCTCTCAGCCTGGGGATTTGTGCTCTTTCACAGCACCAGAGATCTATTTTGCTGGTTAGGCCTGTGCTCTGTTAGCATATGGAATTAGATCATGATCATTTATTCACAGGCAACCACGAGTTGTGAGATCCGTGTTCAATCCATCTTCATCTGTCAGAGTAAGGTTTAGCAGGGAATGGCTGGATTTTGATGCAACACGTTTTGCTAGAAATGGATTATCTATTATTTTTAGAAACGCCAAGGACATTTTACTAATGTAGCCCAGCATAGTTGCCTGAAGACTGAAATGACCCTGATAAAAAGATTTTGCCTATCCAGCATGAGTTTGTTAAAGCCTTGCTGCCTATGGAGCTGCTGAACACGGTGCTCCCAGGCGATGCTGGTGGTACTGTGGGTGCTCAGTACTTCTGATACTGTACAAAACCACCCTCCCGTGAGCCCTTTACTCCTCTCCTTCACCACTGTATCACTGCATGGCTGTAAAGCACAACGAAGTAAATAAAAAGCCAGAAAATAAAGACAAATAGGTAGTATGACCAATATGTATATACAAACACCTTGCAGCAAGATAGGGCTATATGCAAGCTAGATTAACTGTCCCTGGACTAAAAGGAGGGAGCCCACATGCCTTCCTGCCCAGGAAGCCGAGGGCCCAGAGCCCACAGCAGCTGGGGCTCCTTCCTGGGCAAAAACATTGCCCTCCTATAGCTGGTCCAGTCCGCACTACGCCAAAATCCGGCGTCTGACACCCACCATCATTGCACCAGCCTCATTCCTCTATCACTTGCTGATCTATGACATGGAGCGATACTTAATGCAACCTGGCTAACCCTTTCAACCCCAGTCCAAGCACGCATGGGAACCCCACTACGCTTGAAAGGTCATCTCTAATTGACCTGTACAGAAGAGACTGCTTTTCCCTGATGGGAGAAGCAATCAGGGGAGAATGCAGTCAAAATATGGCACAATATAACGTGAAATAAGGAAGCAGACAGGACAAAAGGAAACATTTGAGTTGAGTCTCACCATAAAATCTGGAGGGTCTCTTATAATATTGGTTCCGCACCTGTGTATCACAGGTCAGAGAATCTCTCACAGTCTCAAGCCAAACCACGTGTGCTTAACTGGAGTACGTCTGTCGGAAAGACACTCTAGAGCCAGACAACCCAGGTTTCTTTAGTGAACTGCATCCAAAGTTAACCATTGTATAAAAAATATGCATCTTGTTTCCAGTTTGGATTTCTGACATTAAATTCTACCCCTGCTTTGAGTTTTATTACACTTCAGCCTGCAAGGACTAAAGACGCCTTCTAGGGTTAGATGCCTTCTCTCTCCACAAAGTCCCTGTAACCCATAAACATGTTCTATTTAGGATGTTCAGTCAAGCACTAGTGGTTCCTCATCCAGAACACTTAGCACTGGCTTCATTTAGCCAAGACAAAAAAATTAGCTGAAAGACCAATAACAAAACCAAGAGTTTAAGCAACTGAAAAGGATGGTCTGAATTCAGCAGAATTTGCCTCCCTGAACATCAAAATACTATGTATTATTATTATTAGTGTAAGGGGCACTTTTGCAAAGCTTTGATTTCCCAGGTCAACATTTCAGCTTCAGGTTCAACCCACTGTGGTTTGTCCGTCCTCCCACACTTCACTCCTCCGGAGGCTCTGCACAGCACCCCACAGCCCTTGTCCAACACACCATTGCCCTGCACAAGGCTAATGACTGTCACTCCGCACTTGAGAGCCGGAGTGAAAGGGTTCAAGGCTACAAGACAGTCAGTCTCTTGAGAATCATTACCCCGCTTAATCTGCTAATTACCCTTTGCTGGCCTTTATCTAAATCCCTCTGAGCCTTGCAGTGGTCCTTATAGATCTGAGCAGTAGAAAGAGGAATCCCTTCCACATTTCTCTGCAGCTGCGATTTTGTTCTCTGAGACACAAGGGACACGGGGAGTCAGGAGACCCAGCGCATCCCTTATATTATCTATCTGGCCCCCATAATGTGAAGAACAAGGTAACGCTTGCATCAGATTAGTGGCTAGCACGAGGCTGTGCAAAGGACTTCTTATTGTTTGTTTGTTCTTTTTTGTTATTTCCTTATTAACTTCCGGATGAAGAAAAATTAGTGAAAGAAATATCCACTTGGGGTTAGCCAGGCACATTTCATTTTCAGTTTCAGATCTTTAACTCTTCAAAATAGCTACACCAGGCTACTTCTCTAACTCATTTTAGAATGAGAAATCAGAGGATATCCATAATCAAAATATTTTCCAGAATTCCTGCATCCTGTTATTTTAACCCAAAACTCACCAAATGCTTCCAAATCTGGGATCCATTTACTTTCTGGTGGGACCAAGCCCTTATTCACAATTTGCCTATCTGTGCTTTCTCTGATTTATGATACCTACACAACAATGAGCACTGTAGTATAAGTGTCCCCTAAGAGACATCATGCTGTTGGTAGTTTGAGGAGCTTCATTTTGAGGTTCTAGCTGTCTCCACCTTGAAACTCTCCTAAAAAACACCTTAAATGGCAAGTTTAGAGCCATGACTGAAGGCCCAGCATCCAGGGAGATTTCTCCTGGAACATGGCAAGCATTGGGTAAGGCTGGGCGTCAGCCAATCTTCTCTCCCACGCCTGTCACCCCACGCACTCAGCCCCAATATTATGTTACGCTTACAGCTGTGGAGGATTTGACAATGAATTTTGACCCTCCCTCTGAGCACTGATGAGGAACAGGGAGAACAGCCAGTGAGTCCAAACTGGACAAACGCACAATGGCGCAATTTGTCTGCAATACACCAAGAAGGAACTGGATATCTCCAGAGACACCTTCATTCCCCTCAACCCCACACCTTCTTCTCACAACAGCTCAGCAGCAATAACCACTTCTGAGCACCAGGCGACAACACACCGGCAAATAAGGTCAGACCAGGGCTTTAAAATTAAACAGCTAGATGAGAGCTTTAGAGGCTCAATGCACAGTCACTGGTGCCTGCTGCCACATGATGCCGCTGGCAATAAGGATGATGTTGGCACTTTCAAACAAGCACAGGGCCAGATTGCAACTGGAAGGAACAACCGTAATTCTCCTGCAGTCAAGGGGGCTCCTAGGTTTCATACACACTGAGAGTTTAGCCCCAACAGCACAATCAGGAAACTTGAGGGCACTTAAACAAATCAAATCTCTTAACTGTTTAAGTTCATCCTTCTCCATGAAATGTGTCTGGAAGACACTCTCAAGCACTTCACCAAAGTTAATTGCCTGAACCCAAACCATCACAGCCCACAAATCCTTTAAACTTTGAGAATTGACTTGATGCTGAACAGCTGCCAGGCACTCGCAGCCACAGGAACAGCTTTCTTATCAATAAATGGGGATTCCTGTGTATGCAACACCCCGTAATGGCAATGGAAATGACTCAGTCAAATGCCTCTGCTTTGAGATTAGGATATGCCCCAAAGGTTACAGGCAGCAAAAAAGTGCTAAGTGCAGTTACAGGCCAAGCAAGATGCACATTCAAAATAAACAATGGAACAGTCCCCTTCCAGAAGTGTGAGGACAGCCAGCGTGGGGGATGCTATAAAAACGTCGACATTTGCTATAAATTGCTGTGCTTCAAGACCCAAGACACTACAGTTTTCCTCAATAGGAAATAACTGGGCTATCTCCAAAAACTGTTGGTAAACGAGGACTTTAATGGTGACAATTGCATCAGTACAAAAGCAATCTCCTATTTTAGCCCAATTAGTGCTGTGCTAAATCATCAGCCCAGGCCTTGCCTTTTGCAGTTGAAAGAGATGCATCTGTGAGGCTCTTCTGTTGCATGTGTTTTATATTATATTCTAGCACAATATGTATAAACTAACGCTATTCTACACTTACACAGCACCTCATCTGGAAATCTGAAAGCGATTTATGAATGGTGGGCATCTGTGACATTTTACAGATGGAAATCAAGGCACGGAGGGATTCAGTAATTAGCCCCAGACTTGCACAATGAGTCAGCTGCAGAGCAGAGCCCATTATTTGTTGTGTTGTAAAATTGAGTGTCCAAACACAGGGGGAGACAAGTCTTTCCCCCCAAAAAGTGTACAAGCATGCCCAAAAATGCCACCCATGTCTGCGTTCAGACCAAGACTGTTGAGGAACAGTCAGTGTGAGCACATATCCTAAAGCACAGTCTCCCCTGGTAGACAGGTCCCTCCGTTCTTGTAACACAAATGCAGGCCAGAAGAAGGGTTAATATGCCTGAAAGTTTGTCTGCTTTTTCCACATCAGTTGATCTAATAAAAAAGATTGATTCTCCCTGCAAATCTGGCCTCGCTTTAACAAATCATTTGATTTGACACAAAGGACTATATTCAGATACTTTAAATTCCACTTTAGTCCCTGAAACTAAAGTTTCTGATGGGCTGAATACTTAGAAACAGCCAATAGGAAACACCAGGCAGAGACACCCACCTTGGGTAGGGTTGAAAGTGCCGGAGTGCGGCCAGAAGCATCTCCAGATCTCTCTATACTGTAGCGCTTATGAGCCTACAAGGAACGTCACGGTGTTACAGAAAACAGACAGCCTTTTCTATACCTTCTAGAAATACAGCAGCAATTCACACTACTGAAGTGCTTCCAGTATGGAAGCATAACGCTGTATTACCTTCCCACCTTGCCCAAGACAGCGGGCCTGATGCCGGGAGCAACACTCCCAAGGTATGGGGATCCAGATCACCAAGGGGCAGAAAAAGCCCATGACAAAGTTCAAGCAATCCAGGCACTTGCATTAGAAAATTTTCAACTTCTTTAGCCTGGAAAGATAGAAAAGCATTTGCAGCCAGATCTCTATTGCAACTTAAAACAGACCTAATTTTTAGCTCTTCATTATTCCCTCTTGGTCCTGCCTATATCAAAGTTAATGAATGTTGCAGTTGGAAGGAGATGATTCTACAGCGCTCCTGCCGTCAGTCTACCTGTTCTCTACTTATCTGGCATGTTTCCTTCTAAAAAGGAGAAGAGCAAATCCTCATGCCATGTGGTGCCACGTACACCCTACACTGCACAAATTTTGTTATCCAGTCTCCAGGGAAGTTGTGGAATCCCTCCTGCACGTATCATTGCTCATTTCAGAATAGTCATCTCCCCTCCCCAGACCTCAGAGGGCAAGTCCCAAGCACACTAGGGGCAATACCTCTCTGCCTTGCTGTCTGGCCCCATACTTCCAAAGAGTTTAGCCTACATCCTAAAAATCAGTGTATCGTTTGGAAACTAAATGACTAAGAGCAAACTGTAGAAGGCAACATCTTCAGACATAGGACAACTAGAGGAATCCTAGGCCAAATTGCTGATAAGGAGGATTCTTTGCACAGTCAAAAAAAATCCTATAAAAACCCAGCCAATATCCTCTAACTCCCATAGTCAGGTTAGCAGAAGAATAATAGCATCAGTTAGATTTTGCCTGGATGAAACCTTAAAGGTGCACGGAAGCGTGCAATAAAGTAAGCCACATTTTAAAATAATTTAATATCTTGTCTCCTCAGAGGGCCATAATGTGCAGGGGGCAAGACTATTCCTGCCCTCTATGGACACAGAACAGGTTGAAAAGGGCATAGCCACCAAGGGAAAAACTGAAGCACGAAGTGGAGAGAGACCAAGGAAACCACTTTAAAAAGACAATCCAGAAACAAGACTGGCCTGTGGCGGGACCAATAATAAGGACTGCAGAAGATTTAGACGTAATTCCTTTGACACAATACTTTCCCATGTAGCCTTGGACATGTCATTTAGTTCCCCTGCATGGCAGTTCCAATACGAAGGTAAACGCGATAAGAAGGGCATTTGTGTGCCAGGACATCCACAAGTAACAGAGAGGAGTAAGGAATAGCATCCCCAACCATGGAAGAGAATATGAAAGAGAATGAGGATAGAAACAAGAACTGAAGGATCCTTCTCTCCCAGAAGGGCTGTGACTGACTTCTCTATTTGGACATTGATTTTTTACTGACACAATAAGAACTAAGAACTTGAAGGAAGGACCTGAAGTCATTACGCACTCCAAATGCCCTCTGATCTCCACAGCGAGCACTAGGAATGGGTGTCGGGCATCTTCAGTTTCAGGGTCCCACCCAAGGGATGCAGCACTGCAGATCTGAGGCAGATCCTTCTCAGGCTGCCATCTCTGCCCTGCTTGGCTACTGCCCACTCCAGCTGTGCCTGGGATGAGCGGCCAATTCTACACTGAACAACTGCGGTTAATGA
Organism: Theristicus caerulescens; assembly: GCA_020745775.1. Taxonomy (NCBI): domain Eukaryota; kingdom Metazoa; phylum Chordata; class Aves; order Pelecaniformes; family Threskiornithidae; genus Theristicus; species Theristicus caerulescens. The sequence continues at coordinate 9,000,431 of CM036572.1, forward strand.
GGAACCAGAGGCATATTCTGTAACATCCATGGGCAGAGCACACAGAGAGATGAACTGCAGCTAGAGCATGAAGCACATCTCCAATAGAGGCAGGGGCAGAAAGACAGATGCTTGTCTTAATTTAAGGCTTCATAGGAGCTTTTGGGCTATGGGACACACATTTTCTGCTGAGTGTGTGTTCAGCAAGGAGAGCAAAGAGGCAGATCTGCATGATACCTTCATGCCCTTGCATACCACTGCTTTCACAAAACCAGCCCTTTGGAGTAACTCATCTGCTCAGCATATGTGCTGCTTCAAAGGTCCCACGATTTTCATTTTCCACAAAACCTGCACGTGGCCATCAGGTACAAAGACTCCCATGTAAATTCCTACTTCTTATTGATTAACCATCATTGGAGATATACGGTCGAATTTAAAACCTTGGTTGGGCTTTTGCACATGCACCAGAGCACTTTCAGGCCACTTTTACCATCAGTTTGGGGACATACGGTTCATGCACCAGCAAGCAAAAAATAAGCTCTCATTCCCTTTCAACCTTTAAAACCATTTCAGTTTTCTCAGGAGAGGCTGTTCAGAGACACCAACATGAGTGTCACAGAAACAGTCGGACATGAGGAGACACCAGGCTGCTGGATGCCAAGGGCCGACAAACCTCTCTACTCATGGGAGAGCCCGCAGTTGCAAACAAGGTCACAGTCACCTTCTCTCTGAGCGCTCTGCAGCAGTCACCCCATCAAGCTGACCCCCCTTCTGGCTCTTTTCAACATACCATCCCCAAAGACTGATGCATGAGCAGGTGTGGGAAAACAGGGGGGTGAGTTTTAGCTGCAAGGAGGAGAGCACAACAGGCACCCTGGGACAGACCCTGGGTCTGTGGAGCCTGGTGTTCCCTCTCAGACAGTGACCCAAGGGAAAACAAGAAAAGTGCAAGCACAGGCAAACCTTCCCAGGTGCTCATCGGATGCTGCCTGGGCAATTCCCTGCACCTGAGAGGAGTGGAGCATTTCCAGCTCCCCTTTCCCTTGCCCTCCAGATACTTGAGGGAAACTGCAGCAAAGAGCAGGCAGAGACTCACAGACCACCTCCCGTATGCTTCCCCCCAAGTGAAGGGCATCCCTGGCTGCCACAGCCCCCCGCCCAGGAGTGCACCCCACTTCTCTCTTAGGCTTTGCTTTTCCGTGATGTTCGTGTTGCCCACTTACGGTCCTGGTTGGAAAAGTAACCGTGCTGGCGGCCAGATGAACCTGCGGGGGGGAGACAAGGCAATTATCACTGGGAACATGTCAAATCCTCACCCTGCACAGCATTGGTTCAGCAGAGAAAAAGTTTACTCAGCTTGCAGAGCAAAACTTGGTAAGGAATGAAAGCGCCTTCACTCTCCCCACTTGGCTCGTTTGCGCTCTTGCCAGCACTTCCCCCCTTCCCACCCACAGCAAGACATGCATGCACAGACGCACACACTCGTGCTCTCAAAGTGCTGAAATAAGCCTGTAAAAGAGCCCCGTGCCTCTATTGGAGATGATGCTTCCAAGAAATACAACCGCAGAAAAACCTACTGAATGAAACAGGCTGCAGAAATCCATTCTGGTTGAACGTAAAAGGGGCTCGGGGTTGGTTTGGGGGGGTTTTTTTGGGTGACAGCAGTCATTCCCTCAATTGCATGCTATGGGGGAAAAATGGTCCCAGGTTCAAGGAGGGAGAGCAGCTGCCATAGATTTGGCTGAGCCATGGGAAGAACAACCCAGCACCTTCCCAGTGGCTGGTGCATATGCTAAAAACCAAGTTTGTGACAACAAGAAGAGAAGGAATCAAGTCAGGGGGGAGAAGGCCTTTAGCAGTATGGGCACAGCAGCATCTCCTAATGTTTACAAAACCAGAGTTCACTTCAGAGAGGGCGTCTGCCCCAGCTCTGCCAGGGCCAGCTCGTGAGCTGGCCTGGTTACCTTGCCTCTAGAGATTTTTCTATCTCCTAGTGTAAAACCAGAGATGATGACTCCAACTGCCTTTGTAAACCAGTCTGAGGTCTGTGAACACCTGATTATTTCAGTCTGTGAACCACAAAGCACTTTCATCTGGAAAGCACAATATATGAGCAAATCAGTATCTGTGTTTTCTTGCACAGAAGGGTAAAAAAGGAAAAAGAAAAACGCTAAACAAGCTGAGGAAATAATTGTCTTGGTACCAAAAATTTCCCACAGCCCTGGAGGATGACGGTCACGCTGAAGTGATGTATATTAGTCATGATCAGCACACATAAAATCATCTTGAAGATACTAACTACAAACAACTGTTACAAGATTTTACAAGTGTGTTTGTTGTACCAGTGTCTAGAAACATCACATTAAAAACAAACAAACAAGATCAGATAATTGCTTTGAATATGGTTTTTGTTAGTTTGGCGTCCTAGATGGTTTTGTGCATATGCCTAGAAAGCTAAGCAGCAGGCTTGCTTATTGTCCTCCTACTCATCTTCACTGGGAGAAATGGGACATGTTGGTGCAGTTACACCAGTGCAAATCTGGACAAGGGCTGGAGTCCCTTAAGACCCTCAGACACTCACTAAAACCCACACAGATTTCCTTGGAGGACTGATGCTTTAATATTCCTCCAGCTCTTCTGTGTCGCCTCAAGCTTTAAAGCACACAAGCAGTGATAACGGGCCAAGTCTGGTCCCACAGTCACAGTGTTAGATTCCTCCTAAACCTATCCTTTGAGGGAAAGTAGAGACTTGGCTGCTGCAGTTTCCATAATGCTGGGCATGCACAGGACATGTGGATGAACAGAAAACTGCCCTGAATGGACACCAACCCTATCTTATGCCCTTTTTCTTAAAGAAATTCTGTCTCAGAGGGACCTGCCCCCAAGCCCCTTGCAGGATTGCCAATGTGAGGAATCTTTTCAGCTGGTTTAATCCAAGATTTGGGGTTCAAGTGATGCTCATTCAGCAGGGACATGGCAAATGAGATCAGGGAGCCAAGGGGATGTTCCCATAACGTCCCACCATGGCTTTGCTCAGATGAGCAACCACAGCATGTGCTGCACCACTCACACCGCTTCTAGTCCCACCAAGGTCAAGCAGTAGGAGGTGGGCGACAATGCTTGCCGCTAGGAAATCCCATACGGAGAAGGTGATGGCCATGCTGCAGCCTTCCCCGCAAGCGTTATCAGAGCCAGCTGGCTCCAAGCTATGTCAGCACGTACTGCAACCTCATCTCTGGCTGCAGAGGAGAGAGAAGGCAAGTGGGGATCTGGGACACATCCTAAGGCAGGGCAGCAACCTGCTGGATCAAAGCGTTACTATAAGTGCAAAGACAGAAAACACAGTACTTATTAAGTGAGACTTTCCTTTTGCATGGCCAGGACCAGTTTTGCTTCTGTGTGAGCAGCAGTTGCAACCTCCCAAACAAACTCAGCAGGAGCCACACAGGGGAGTCCCGGCCCCCCACAGAAACCTCTCTCCAGATACTCCAGCTCCTGACCCTTCCAAATCTGATGGGTTTCTTACTCTTGTACCTCTTACTATAGGTCTGTCTTAAGCCTGCCTTAAGCCATGGTAGTGTCCTGCTTCACAGAAGGCAAGTCTAAAACCACTCTGCTCCCTGTCTTTGCTACAGCAGACACGTGATTGCACGTGAGGACTGGGATGCAGCTCTAGCCCGTTCCCCACCTCTCCAAGACAGCCAGCCAGGCGAACTCCTATCCTTCGCAGAGCTGTATCAATGCAGCACACTGTTCTGTGATTGTACTCTCTGAAAGAGGAGGACCAATGTGGAAGAGAATTAATTTAGTCTTTCAGTGCCTTAGCAGGTTTGAGGACTTAACATAAAAGCAACCAAGTGCATCCTGCATGAGGTATCCGGGAATGGGTGGTCACAGAAAATGGGTATGAGATGTAAGTCACAGGCAGCGCAACAAGTAGCTTTGGTTCTGAAAGCCTTGCATCACTATGGAGCATTCAAACTAACTGCAAGCCATAACAACATTTTCAGAACCATAACAAAATTCTCAGAACCACGTAGTTTTGCACTATTAACCGAGTAATATAATAACCACTATGCAATACATTTTCTTTCATTATTCTACCATTAACAGCAACTACAAACCACCAAGTTCTGCTTCTACTTTGAGGAGCAGATAAAGATTCCAGTTTAGTCCTTTCCAGTTAAAGTTAGATAAACGTTTTATGCCTTCTGCTAGAACTGCAGAGTCAACAGAAATACCAAGGGCCAAATCCAGAGGGATCCTGTTACTGACTCAAGATCCATCTAGAGTTAAACAGCATCCACAGTGCAGCGTAGGAAGTTTCCCCCTTTGCACAACAGTGCCAGGTCGAGATCAATGACATCAAAAAAATGTTTACAAGGTCTTTTCTGTAACAGCAACAAGAAAGAAAAAACTAAATCACAAGAATTGCAAAATAAAGCCCAGTCAAAGGTAGAAATGTATTCCACAGCCCTGCGCAGGGAATCCATTTCTGGCCAGCTGCCTAAAACTCTGCATCCGCCTTATGCTGGCTCAACCCCCACTGCTCTTGGCAGGTGAGATAGAAAATTGGTTATAAAATGAGCCTTATATTTTATAAGTTTCATAAACATTTTTTTTAGAAAACTAGAATATGAGGTATTCTCAGAGATCCTGTGCCAGAGAGTAATGTGGTCTAACTTGGAAACAGAGTTACCACCTGTTCATGGCAACTACTCTTTTAATCTTCATTTCTGTTTTATGAGCTGACCAACACTGTTTTATTAGCTGACAATTAGTTTAGGTTGATTTAATTAAACAAAATGGATTACAATCCCTCCTTCTTCCAGGGCAAACTTTCTGCAGGACTATGGGTTTGAACAACATGGACCCTGTATCTATAAAGCTATATTCCAGATCTTTTTGTCAAAAACTATCACACGGCAATTCAGGTGAATACACGCCAGTGGACACAGAGATGTTCTAGGTATATGTTAAAAGGAAAAAGGCAGGCTCTGGATTCCTGGTTAAAAACAGAGGTGATAGTTTGACACCAGGTAGCACTACTACTTAAGCTTAACTGGTTTAAGAAGTTGCCACCTTTGTTTTTACAATGAGTGTGTCTGCACCTCACAGACAGACAGTGAACCAGATAGGAAAGAGATAGCTGAAAACTGAAAAAATAACCCAATCTGAAAAAACTAATTTATTATTTTTCAGGGAGATCAATTCCTTAAAACTATGAGGCTGCAGAGATGCTTGAGTCAGTGGAACGGAAAGGACAGCGCAGGGGCGGGAGGAACAGCAGGCGAGGCGATGGGGGTGAATTTTCACTGCCACTGGGAAGGGCTTCATTTAGCTAAATGCAAAGGTGAACACACGGGCATTGTCTGCCAGTTAGAGTTAGTACTTGATCTAAAGCTTGAAGTTGATGACAAAAATCTGTTGACATCAGCAGGCCAACAGAAGGGTATCTGCATCTTGAACAGATGCCTCGCAAATAGATGTTGCACACCAGGCAAGGAAAGCTTTTCTGTAAGTGTTTGCTCTTCTGTGAGCACATACGCTCATGCATCAACATTCGGGCTAAAGTACCACGTGTCTGCAAAATACTGGTCTACAGTGAAAAAGGTAGCATAGGGTGGATATCTCAGGTAGCTTTAATATGTCTTTGGATTTGTTTTCGTTTGTTGTTGTAATTGTTTTCTTCTCCCCCCCCCCCCCAATCTTTCTTTTTTTTTTTTTTTTTTAACTTTTTTAGAGCCATACTAAGAAGAAAGTCCTGACTGGGCAAACATCTCAAGGTCAGCACATACTCTACACACACAGGTAGGTGCTTTAACTGTGAGTAAGGCATCAGTCAGACTGAGAAGAGAGAGTGTTCATCCAGACAGGTTGTACAGATATTTTTGTTTGGCTCATTTTAAAGATTCAAAGTAATAATTGACCAAGATCAGCAGCGTTAATAGCCTTCTGATTACCAGCCCTTACCAAGCTGAGCTTGAGTGAAACATTCAAGGATGAACTTTCTCATGTCACAATTTCACAAGTCCCATTTTGCAAAAGGGCAGAACCCAGTAGTGAATTATATCTGCAGAGCTTGCAGGAGAGGTTGTGGCAACAACTCAGCCCTGGAGGATGGATAAAAATGACTGTAACAGTAGTAGACATTTGGGTGCAGTTAAGTATAGACAATGTTGTAGTCAAATGGCTATTCTATAAGATATATGTTGTCTTTGACACTTACAGAGTCTCGAAAAGTGAACCACCACCATTAGTTATAACTCCCTGGCAACAAAAGCTCTAATAATTCTGACTAATTGTCATGGAAAGTTACCCTGATTGCAAATTTGACAGTTATAAAAATCCAATTTTGGAATTCCAAACAGGCCAGGAACATAATTAGGCTCTACATTTTAACACCCTCTTGATCAATGGTGGGGTAATGGAGACCCTTCCAAGAGCTTTGTTTTGAAATGAATGGCGCCATATTGATGAAACAACTTGGACACAAACCAGAAATTAAATTGAAAGTTTAAACAATGCAGCTGTATTTTATCATCTTGTATTGTCAAGCTTTAACGAAAATAGCTCCTAAACAGAGCCACATGTTTTGCCTGTTGCCCAAAAACTGAAGGTGAATTTTAAAACCCTTTCCTAAACTGCAGGATGCCAAGATTTTTCAGCTAGAAGTTATTATTAGGACACAACAGTATTTCATATAAGTCTTGACAATGGTTTTGTATGGTTTCTGTAAAAGCAACTTCATTTTTAAATCAGATATGGCTTAGATGAGTGATGCTTCAAAAAAATGGAACCTCTGTTGTGTATTTCTTCTTGTTCCATATAGGTATGGTACCAGCAAAAATAAAATCTTTTTATAATCAGTGGAACAATCAATACAGGGAGTATAAGCAGGATTCCCCCCTCAGTCTTTGTATCATTAATGAACGTTGTCAGCTGCCTTCTAATCTCAGGACCTGGAGACAGATCTGATGGGGGTATATCATGTGTTCCAGTGCCACCAAGAAAACCATAGTCAACTCTTACTTTGAAAGTTCTCTCTTGCCTTTGAGGATTAAGATATGATGAAAAAAAACACTTGTTAGTTACAACACCCTGAGAACCAGATCTTTGATAATTCTAGCAAATTGGTCAAGATACAGGAGACAGAAAATGTATAACAAGACTTAGTCTTTTTAATATCCAAGGATGGATTTGCACAGCTGGAAAATTAGGAAAAAAGCTCTATTATTTGGCTTGTAGTCTGTTCAAATAGCCTAGAGGATTTTAGGGGGTGCAACTCATACAAATTAAATGGGATTCTACCACATTTATTTACTGGAGTATAGCATTTAAGATTGCAAGATTCAATTCCACGTTGAGCAAAACTTTGCTGAAAACCGAATAGCATGTTAAGTTCTACCAGCCTTTCCCATAAAAGTTTAAGTGTTCAATCTCAGTTTTGAATACTCGTAATCCCAGAACGAGGACAGAAGAAAAGCTCCAGGACTGTAACCCTCCAGCTGAATAGGTCCAATGGCTCAACCCTCACATATGCTACAAGAATGAGGTATTTTAATTGGATCTACCAAGAAGCTTGCAGAGGGGTGCACGCAACTTTCATCTCAGTCCACCGGATGAAGGAAAGGAGATGAGACACAGAGAGATAAAAAAGCTGAGAACAAAGAGGTCTGCGCGGTGCCTCCCAGCCTCTCTCACGCTGGATAAAATATATCTGTCACATCCTGAGGTCAGGCTAAAACCTCCGACAACGGTGGTCTGTAAGTCTGAGTATCTTATCTTATGCAACACAGGCTTTCCAATAGCACAAGAAACAATTGGATAGCTTCCATGGAGTTTCACCCATCACCTGTTTCACTTGCATGCTCCCACATACAAACCACTCCTGCTACAAGAATGCTGTGAGTTGGACACCGTATGCCTACTGGTATGGCAGCACTGAAAATACAGCATGATAGGAAGGGCTATGGGCAGGCTGTTATCCTGAGGTAACAAGCAGGTAACCCCACCAGCAGTTCATTGTGCCCGTGTCGGCAGACTAGGCTATAAACAGTGCTGTGCTGGCAGGCAGAACTACACCGGTACCTGGATTTAAGGCAATTTCTCCATGTGGGGTGGTGCAAACACACAGACATAGCAGCCATCCCAAGCTCACTCAGCATCGCTAACACAGTGCTGCACCATGTGGTGACAGTGGAAATACACCGTAGCCCAAGCCAGGCATACAAACCAGTCAGGGATGCTCAAGCCTCTGGAGATATCCCTGTTTCTCCCTCTTCCTACTCCACCTCCCCCTCCTCCAAGGGGGAGCCCAGATGACTGGTGTAAATGAGCACTAGATGCACAGGTAGACAGGCAGACAGATGAACTTCACTGAGATGAATACCTTTCTTCATGTTTTAGATCACTGTCTACTAAATGAGGATGTGGTACACCCTTTCCTTGCATATATTAGGGATATTAAGTGTATTATGGAGGCTGACAGACTCACTATAGTAACAGAGGTCACACATGCTCCTTGGGCAGACCATGAGAAATGCTATTTTTACTCAGCTTTTTACCCAATATATTACTGCATAGCAAATTCTTGTGTTCCTTAAATGCTACCTAAATGTAGGGACGAGGAGATGGTTTTTAATGAGGTTGTTACTTCCATTCATCTGCCACTGTTCAACATCTCACGAGCATTTTCTCTCTCTTAGCAGACTAACAAGATTGTAAAAGAAGCAAGATAAGCACAAGCCAAATAAGTTAGATGTTATAGCCTAGTACGTGAATATGGACTTCAAAAGGGCACCATACTTTACAGCCTAGGGTTTTGCTAAAGTGGCTAAAAGAAAGGCTCAGAAGAGGAAGCACCTACCTGTACTGGTCTGTGCTGTGGCAAGTTTTCTCGACAATCCGTTCATGGCTAATGAACATGCAACAATGCTTGATAAAAACAGTGTCTGCTACTGATAAAGTACTGGTTGCTTTGTATCACACTTGAATCTAACAGGAAGAAATGTCCAAGAAGATGTATTGTCTAAGTTTAATGTTTTATCAAAACCAGATGAGCACACATAGCCCGAAGTCCTGGTCAAAAGCCAAAACATACAAGCAGGAAACTGCAAGCGGGTAAAATGTGACACTTGAATAAAAAAAAGGGGTAGCTACCTTTATGCCAAAAACAAAGGCATTTACCATGATGGTACAGTGTATCTGGAACACCTCTGCCTCCTGAAACAGAACACTGTGGTTGCTACAAAGCCTCTTCATGTCAGGCTCTGCTGAATGGAAATCCTAGCTCAGACCACCTCTGGATGAGGTACTCCAGTGCCTTTTCTTTTACACATTCATTTACACAGATGCATATACATGCACACATACCCTTGTGTCTGTGCCGAGGGGAAAACCACTTCCGTCACAGCTATTTTTACTCTCTTCAGACTACTGCTGAGAAGCTTTCTGAACAATTTCCTTCATGCTATGGCCTTGGGCTTCAGTGAAGAACCTTCTCCAGTGTTCTCCTCAAAGACATGCCCTTATGCCAGAGAATAAGCAAAACAGAACTGCCAGTGGTTTAGCCCTGACTTTCCGATGACCGCCCATACATACCCCTCCACCTATCCCTTGCTCCACTCTCTCGGCTGCCCTGTTTCAGTCTAAGTCTCTTTGGTTTTCACTGAAGCCAACTTTGGAGTCATTGAGACGTGGAGAGATGGAGCTGTGTTTAAGCTGGAATGGATGTGCCTTTTCTGATGCAAAGCCCTAGCTTCTTCTACAGTTTCATTAGCTCCCAGCTGCTAAGGAAACAAGAGTTCAGTGATGCTTACTGAACCCACGTTTAACTCCCAGGACAGCCAACTCCAAGTACCAGTTGGCTTGTGGACTTCAGATACCTGCCATGCATACTTAAGCAAAGAGAGTCTAAACCATCTGTGACAAGAACATGAGGGGAATATAAGGCACTAAACCATCATCGAGCTATGCTAGCACATTTTTTATATGCTAAATCGTTGTTCTCAATTAACTTCTAGCAAGAAAACATATATTGAGTGAGTTTGTCACATTCCTGGTAAGGCACAATCCAGCACTGCCCATTGCAAAAAGCTGCAGGGCAACAGGAAATCTCTCCAAATACCCACAAATTCCTCCCTCCTCAACCCCCAACACACGCAGCACCATCCCAGCAGTATCTGTCTAGCCCTGTAAAACCTATCTTCACTCCACACCATGAAAATTAGCAGCAGGAGAGGCATGCTAGTCCCTGGTCATTTTAAGTTGTCTGTCCAGTCAAGGTTGAAGAGTCTCATGGAAAAGGCACTGCCTCATCTGCTGCCATATATGCAACGGCCACAGTTCCCTTGATAACATGTCCCACTCCCCCGCCATTGCTGGAAAGTAACATAGCTGTTGGAAAGAACTGGAAAATAGTTTTTAAGGTTCATTAAAATATTTCAAAAAGTCACTTTGATTTAAAAACCCACCTTAATAAAGCCATATTTATAGTTTCTTTCCACAGTCTTCATCCATTTATACAGCTGCAGTTCCTCTAAAAGACAGTTCAAAGAAATGCAGCTCCAGGCACCCAGTCAGAGCTTAAAAATCCACTGCTGAGTTGCCCAAGATTTTACTAATAAAATTTGTCTTCAGCGATATAAATTGAAAAGTCAAAACAGAAACCTGCTCATAATCTACTGCAGTGGGTTTTTCAATCTGCAGCTCGACTCCATGAAAAAAGGTGTTCCACATGACCTCCGATTGCTGGAGGGAGATAAGGAAAGAAACACGGTAAGTAGGTGTTGAAACTTCTTAGAAATCTGACCGTACCCTGGGGTATTTTCATCTGCTCAGAGAAACAGGCACTCCATTTCTGATCTGGAGATCAGAGTAGCTACTTGATGACTTCTATGAGAACAGGTCAACTTGCAGCCGTCTCCTTTCATGGCCTCTTACAAAAGGCCATTCTCCTAGTCAAAGCTCTCAGACAAGCCCTCTTTTTCCAATGAAAAGAGATTTCGCTTCCCCCTCACTGAGGTACAAGATACCCCAAGGAGAAGCAGCCAACTGCAAGAGCACAGCACACCACCAGCAGCTCTCACGGTGCTGCTCCCAAGACTGGCAGTGAGATTCAAGATAGCTGCACGTGCTAACGAAAAAGCACAAATAAATTTCCTACTAGTGCTTGGGTTACAGCCTTCCTGCTTACTCAGTAAGCTACAGGTCAGAATTCAAGACTAGAAATAGTGGATAAAGTTCGAATTGCTAAACTCATCTAATAACCAAAAGCAACAAGAGTTTTTATGCTCTGCAACTATATTGTGCAACATTAAAATTTGGATACCATCAAAAGGTGCTCAGAAAACGTACGGTATTTGTTTTCTTACATTGCTACCCTTGAGCTATAGCAGACTCGAAGTCTTTACAAGCTGGTTTCGGCATGAAAAAGAAATACGTTGCACAGAACCTGGGGAAGCAATCAGGCACTGCACAGCCTCCTGTTAAGAAAGCTCTCCAAAACCCAGCACTGCGTTCAAACAAGCAAGTCCTCTCCAGTCCCAAGCAGAGCAGGGCAATCAAAGTCTGGAACAGCAACACCAGCTCTGATCATATCACAAATCCCTGGTTCCACATTGCAGCCCACTCTTCCAGTCTTTTGGGACAGCAGCCCCCATGCCGTCAGTAAAGGCGGCACACAGTGCCAGGGGCAAGCACATTTGGCAGGAGGCTTACTCAATGAAGCATGGCAAAAATAAGCAGTACTCAAGGCAGATACTCAGCAGATCTCAGAAAACACCAGTTGGGTAGCCCTGCTATGGAGAGAAGAAATAAGGCTGGGAGAGAAAAGTTTTCTGCTATTAGTAACTATTCCTTACATAAAACACATTTCACCAAATCTATAAATACAGCACTTCTGCAAGGTCTCCATTATTCCCATGCAAAAAAGGGAATGTTTAGGGCTGCAGAAGCTGCCATCTGGCAGGTCCTGCTGTATCTGTGCGTTTGTTCAATGCTTATACAGGGCCCTGGTCTGAGTGGTCTCTCGGTGCTACTGAAGCATTGCTGTTAAATAACAGAGCACTATTTAACTTGCAAAGTCAATTAGTACACAAGCAAAGTTGGGGTTTTTTTGTTTGTTTTTTAATTTAAAAACACAAAAGCTTATTGAAGGGCCAACAGATGACAAATAGGACAACAGTCAAGCGTGCTATCAGTGAATAGGGACAACGAAATCATTTTGGGCTTGCACTGTAACATGTTGACTGAGAAATGCTAGAACTGGACTGATCAGCAAGCGCCTGTAGGACTAGCAAGGCTAATGAGAACAGCAGGACAGGGGATATCTTTAACGACCAGACTCTACATCCTAAAATTCTTTAATTTCAGTTACTATGAAATTCCAGTGCTTCTCTGATAACATCTAGAAGGCAAACGTTACCACAGCACAATCTCCAAGGAAGCAAATTTCAAAATTGAAATGACCTTTGAAATATTTGCCTACATCACTTTTGCCAAGAAACTTGGGGCAGTTTCATCTTTCATCATTGCTGATTCTCAACTTTTGGCAAATAGCACACATCTTAGGTTGTTATTATTAGTAGCAGTATTTTAAATTAGTGCCCAAGAATCCATTTGTCCTTTGGTATTGAAGGAATTTGAAAGGGAAAAAAAAATATTAAACACACCAAACAAAGAATACCCCCCACTCGGAAATAAGACTAGCTAGCATGCCTGGATTCAATCTATAGCTCCTCAGAAATCACAAGCCAGTGGAAGATTAACTCAAAATCATGGGATGGGAATGCATATGGAATTCTCATTCTGCTTACAGGAGGGTAAATTACATTTTTTTAATCTCTGAAGCTCGGTTGATGTTTCAGTTAGTCAGTGGCTGAAATATCTGCCCAGCCACCTCCTGTTTACATTTGGATGGGACCGATTGCTCCATTTACATCAGCCTTTGTGTAAGACAATGCGTCCTCAACTCTCGCTCACTCACAGTGTAGGTAGGAGAATCCTCTACCTCAATACTAATGCTGTCCGTACTTCTCAAAAGTGAAGGCACCCTTCCCTGCTACATTCCCTGAACAAAAAATAAAACTGACAGGGTTACAGTTCCCTGGGGACACAGACAATTGCCTTCTTATTTCACACCCCTTGGATACATGCATCTAACACCAGATGTCCATGGAATATTTCATTCTATAGAGGGCTACCAATTTCCCTCATCATTTTTCAATTAATGAGCGATTTTGTTTAGCATTGGCCAGGACATGGGGTGTTCTGAGCAGACTGTGAAAAATTTCAGAAGGAAAGCTGTACCACAAAGTCACACGTCATACGAGAACACTGACATGAACTTTAAAAACAATCATTATTCAGAACAGTTTTTGTGACGACCTTCCCCCACATAAACCAAGACAACCTCAGATTCGGACAAACCACAAAATGCTGCCCAAGCTATGACTGCTTTGCGAGCAAAATATAACGTACCCCTCCCCCAGATAACTTGGCCTTGCCTATACTAGTCCAGCTGTTTTATTTTGTGAATCGGAGTCTAAATGCATAAGCAAAAGAACCACATGATTTTAGATTCACCGATGCACAAGGGGATTTTCTCTAATAATCCCATTCATCATTACAGAAGCTGGATGTGTGAACGATGATCCCCTAAATATCCTTTGGGGAGAGCTAAGAGTCTCAAATTCAACAGGCCATTCAGGGGGTTGCATCTGTGGATCTTAGAAATATGATTAAGTGCCTTAACTAGAGGAAACTGCTTTTTCTGTCTTTCCTTTTAATGAACAGCTCAGAGTTCAGAGTATAGGAAAGAGACAAAGTGCCTGCAAGCAGTCAACGATGCATCAAATGAATCTGGAAACTTCATCTTGAGTTTCTTCAAGCTACTTGCAACCTATAGGGCTAGCAACAAATTTCACATCCTCTCTCTTGTATCTTAACCTGAAAAGCTAAGAGGAAAAGGTCACGCTCTACCTTGCAGAACTGAGGATCTCCTGGCCTGGACAAAACCACACAAAAGGCCAGCAAATATTTTGACACGTCCAAGGTGGAACCATGCCAATTTACACCAAGGCAGGATCCACCCCCTTTTACCATCAGCTCAACAGACAAGTCTCCCATTGTGAGCATATAAATATAAAGTTTTATATTAACTGAGTTAATGATGTCATGGCTAGTAACTCTTCCCTCCTGACTTTCAGTTATTTCCCCATGTTTTTCACAGGTCATAAATTGCAAGTTCTGCTAACCAGCAGTCATAACTGTATGGGTTTTTTTCCCCTTTTCGTTCCCCTTCTCATTTTATTCTCTTCCCATAACGAGTTTTAGTTATATGAAAAAATTATATTGATTGTGACTATATGCAAAATGTCCATCAATCAAATCCCTGCAAAGTTTAAAAACTGTAAGCTGACAGTAGCCTACAGCACTGTTCACCTTGGGACACTCCTGCATTTTGCAGTTTCTGTATCACAGCTTTGCCCACAGCCTTTTGAGACATTCAAGACTGACAAATTACAGTGCAAAGTTCATAGCAAGAAGCACTCTGATGAGGGCTCTGATAAAAAGAATGTGAAAGATCCCGCAGAAAACTTGCTTTCAAATTTTTTTAGCTGGTGTTAAAGGACAAATCTCAGTAAGCACCATTGAGTCTAGAAGAGAGGCAACCAACAGCTCAACTTCTCAAAAAAGTCACCAGTTATACCACTCTTAGTTCTCAGTAAAACATCCAGATCAAAGGAGCAAGTTGCTTGAATTTTTCTCTCTCACGGCTTACATTAATTAAGTAGTACTTAATGCAATATGATATTTTCACCATTGTATTCTAAAGAAAGTCAAGCAACACTGAAATACTGTTCTCATGGCAAAGTTACTTGGCTATATTACATATCCTACATATGTCATCATACAGATTTAACATATGGGTCATTCTAACTGCGTAAATTGGGACTAACTTCATTGAAGCCAGCAGAATTATGCTGCCATATAGCCAGTGTGAGATGAGAAATGGGGCTGCTGCCTTCATACCTCAGCTATCTGACTGGAACATTGGACTACGTAATGGAGGAGGCTCTTTAAGAGGGGAAGAGGTGAGAAGGGAAAGCAATGTAATAGCATGCAGAAGAGTTTGCATTTCTTGACTTTGAACTCATTGAGTACTTGCTTGAGCCACAGAAGTCATTTCAGAAACACTGGACATGCCAGAGTTGGAGAGTGTTTTCCTCTTACACTTTGTCCTTATGAAGGTGAAAAGGAGTCAGGGCCACGGTGTGGCCTCTGCCAGCCCCACCAGAAACTGCTATTGACGGCGTATTCCTTTCCTATGCTTTACTCCTTTTGCTAGCTAGAGAGTCTACAGCACGTAGCATAATTCCTGTTACAGGAAGGAGAAGTTAATGCTGAATCTGGAGAAGCCAGGGAAGTATCAAGAGATTTCCAACAGCTGACGGCTGCTCGGGAGGAAAATCCAGCTGCTCCTTTCCATGCAGTGACCTGTTAAAGTTGGAACAACAAATTTCCAAACCAGTCTGCAGCCATGCCTGGAACAACGAAGCGTAAATAAATTAAATTCTTATCTCGGAAAAGTTTATGAGTGTCTCACTCCGTACGCAAGCTTTTCAGGAAATGGGGAAAGGGGAGAAAACCTTCCAAAAATTCTGCACTAAAATCATTTATACTTTTCGCAGTCAGAGAAAGAGAAAGGGAAAAAATGAATAAGAGAATAGCAACTTTCTGTCAGACAGAACAAGCAATGCTGTCTATAGGGAAGCAGGAAAAGTTCTTTAGATTCTGGCACTCACCCTTCATTAAAGGTAGCAGGAATTCAACCGCATACATGTACAGCTATGACTGGCACAGGCTTTCTGTTTGAGCACAACCAGCGATTCCCCTACATAAAAATCCACTGAAGAGTAACTAGTTCTGCTAATAACAGCGCATAGCCTGCATATATTGTCTCAAAACGACACCTGCACAAAGTAATGCCAGTTCCAACCCCAAAAGTTTATATTCCCACCAGGCAAGGGAACAGGCTGGCAGGGAGACAGGCCGGACAGGGAGCTGACTTGCACAGCACACTTGCTCCGTAGCAGAGCCGGACTTTCTTAAACCACAGTCATTTGCCCTGTCCTCTGGAAGGATGCAACTTTCAACAAGCGTTAACGCCTGGAACTTCTTTCAAATGCTTTCACATTTTATGTGGACGCTGACCGGTAGCAGTGGCTCCAGTGCTTGCTGCAAGGGTTATGGAGAGGGAACATTAAAGAGGGCTTGCAGAGACATTAGGCAGCTACGTTCATTAGGCAAAGATCTCAAAGCAACAAACACCTGAATGAAAACTTTAAGGGCTACTGAAAATTGCTTATAATATGACTATTGGAAAGCTATTTTCTTACAGACTAGAGCAAAACCAAAGTTAAGCCTG
Source organism: Theristicus caerulescens (assembly GCA_020745775.1). NCBI lineage: Eukaryota > Metazoa > Chordata > Aves > Pelecaniformes > Threskiornithidae > Theristicus > Theristicus caerulescens. The sequence continues at coordinate 9,016,842 of CM036572.1, forward strand.
CTGCTTTTACCTGGGGATAAACTATACCCCATGAAAATGGAGTGCAGGATGTATAGACAAAGAGCAGTTATGACATGAAACAAATGTCTCCTGAATTCAGTCATTTCCCACAGGGAGTAAAAGTTAATCACATAACCTAAAGACCAGGCAACCGCATTTAAAAAGTAATGATGCAAACCATTCTTGAAAAATAAAAACTAGATCTTTGCCTGTCCTTAGATTTTGACATTAAGACCATTATTTCAGTTTGACCTCTATGTCACCTGACAGAAAAAAATAATCCTCGCTATCATAAAACAATACTGCTACAGATACTTGTATTACATTTATCTTACAGTTTTGTGAAAATGTTTCTCCCAAGAACTCTGTTAAATATCTAGTGCTTTCTTAACTAACCAGAGGTTCTCAACGAAAAGAAAGACCAAAACTTGCAATCCAAAATTCTTAATTCCGGACTAAGTTTTTAGATGAAAACTACTAAGACTTTGGTCGGGGCAGGGCGGGGAGGAGGAAGGCAATTCAGTAACTTCTTAATTTAGACTAAATGTCAGCTCTCTCCCTTAAAAACGTCAAAGGCAAATGTTCAAACATCCTCCCTAACGCTAATTTTATTAATACTGTCAGCAATTCTCAGTATCTCAATCTAAGACAGTGAGTCAGGCAGCAAATCAATCCAATTGCCAACTCTCCAGAGGGAAAGAAACAACAGAGGAAGCAGGCCAAAGAGATTGCTGATAATGGATATTTAGTCTTTATGTGGGACAAATACTTTGCTACTTCCTCACACTCCTTTTGCTCTGTTACACTGGGGGCACTCAGTTAGTTATGGTTTAAATGCCTAAATATAGCTGTTTAGATTACACTGCCTGGAATTTTTATATGGCAAGAATTCCTGCCTTCCACCCCCCGAGTGGATTCGCAGCTGACTCACGGGATGTCTCACCAAGTTTGGTGTCTGTGACTTTCCTGGGTGGAACAGGTGACACTGTCTGTGAGTACACCTGAAGCCACATCAGGTAACGCTGTGCTTCGTGAGCTTTTTTAACCCTGCAGCCAGCCCACTGAACACAAGCACACCTCAATGACCCCACCTGCAGGTCCCCATTATAGTGAAGAGCCATTCCACACACATCGAAATTCAACAATTTCTTGACAGAGTGACACTGAGGAAGATTACAGCTGAGAACACAGGACTCACTTGTTGAACAAGCTACTGAAACAATTTGGCCATGAAAACTGGGCTTACCCCTTTGCTCTTGTTGGCAGAAAGGACACCAGATGATGGGGTTTATGTCCTGGACAAAGAGAACATGCCCAGCACCCTGGGGCCTTTAGAGCCGTTCCTGACAGCTTTCATTTCACCGGCCTGGCAGGACACGATGGCATATATTGACATCCTATACCCCCAGATGGACATATTTCCTCTGAAGCACTGCCATCTACAAGACACCAGCCCCTGCCTACATTGCAAGCATAGGATTTACCCGCCCGAATTTAGGCACCTAAAAGTTAGACGTTTAAGTCCAAGCTAGTCACCCTGCTCAAAAGCAAGAGCGGGTGACTCAGGTCACTCTGTGACAGACCTCCAAGACAGTTCGTACAGCCTGGAGGAACCTATTTTTCTGCATTGACTGTGTGGGGAGCGTAGCGTAACTCCAGCTTTCAGATTTCCACCCAAGGAGCTCACAGCCATACACGATACACGTTAACCTTTGCTTTTTATGTTCTTTGCTACCAACTTTTTATTCATGACTCCAGCATATAAAAGATTTTCAGCTCTTAAAACGAACAGGCAGCTAGGGTTTCCGATGCAGCATTAATGAAAAATGCAATGCGGAAGAGTTTGAGACCTGCTGGGCACCGAATGGCTAATAAACATAGTTGCATTTTCTTGCCAGCATTATTTTTCCTGCTTGGTTACGTTTAGTTAAGGGACTAACGAGAAGCTTCTCCACATGCCTGCACGTGGAGGTTTTATTTCCTTTTCATGTGGGAACGGGGCTCGTGTTTGATTTGCACTGACCCTTCTTCCCACACAATGCCAGATCTCTATCGCCTTGGCTGCAGGCCACACGTTGCGGTTTGAAACGTGGTCCCTCAGGTAATTATCTGAGGAACATTTACATGGAAATCGATGGTACAAACTCACAGCTGTCAGCCTGGGCTCTGAGTTTGGCTGAGCCAGAAAGGGATTCAAAGAGAAAAGTCAGCTTCTAAATATAAATTAAGGGTTGGGGGTTTTTTTCTTCTTCTTTATGGATTTTTAAGAGGCAGAAGTGAGGGAAAGGTGAAAAGTGGTTCTTCTTGGTGGGACAAACCTTCGATCCCCCAAGATGTCTGAAAATTTTGATCAAATTACTTTGTGCCTTCAGCTGTTATCATGCAGTACTGGGCGCTCTTTCAAAGGGAAATTGCAGAGAGACTAAAGCATATGCTCATTGGCACAAAAGATCAAGTCATCTGTTAAAAGTATTTGGACTTCTTTGAGAAAGTTAAAATGTTTTACACCAGTTATTGTGTTAAAGCGTTACAGTAGAAAGAATCCAGTAAACCCAAGCACAAAGTGCAAAATTAATAGGTAGGATATCCGCTGATTCACTACGTTATTTCTTAGCTGGGCCTCCAGTACATACAACCCCGGGGCTTTCTCTTGCCATACTTGGGTTGACTTCAATCAGTGTCCTTAAGATCCTTTTTCCAGTTTCCCAGGTTCTTTGATACTTTCTTCTGGGGGGGGAGAGGGGGGAAAATCCACATTGGTACAGACTCACCCAGCTGGGAGGCTGAGTTTCTGGGGATGATTAAGGTAGGGCTAAGTTAATAAATGAAAAGGTTTTCCTATTCTCAGAGAAGTTTTACGATATGTCACTCACAAACGTACCATCCAAAGGACAAAATCGCGTTAATTATTCACTTATCAAGGTGATTTCTAAGTTTCTGATTACCTGAGCCACAGTATCTTGAGAGCACTTAGAGAGTCTTCTGGTGAGCAAATGGTGAACATGTTCAAGAGTTTTTGGAGGACAATGTGAGACCGGGAGTCTGGGCAGAGGGGAAGTCTGATGCTTATCTTCAGAAAGGGAAAACAGAAGCCAGCCATTTTTATATCAATAACCAGAAAAATGCAGCGGTAAATAATCAGACTATTTATAAGCACCTAGAAGATAACAATCAAATCACTTAACAGCCAACATACATCTGTCGAGAACAAATCATGTCCAACTAATCTAATTTCCTTCTACGATGAAATACCAGGCCCCTTGAGGACAGAGTCAAAATAGTATTTTGCACATATCTTGATTTTGGTATGGCTTTAGTCCTTGATTTATTTGTGACAAACTGATCACAGAATCACACAGTGCTGTCAAAGGTTTCCTGCCAAAGTGATGTACTGAATGAGGCTCCACAGGGCTCCACCTCAATTCAGGTTCTGCTCTGTGTTTTAGGAACAGTGAAAATAAAGAACAAACTCTAATACGAAATGGAAAACTTATACAAATAGAATAATTAATAACATGGTAATGTTTGTATTGAACAAAACAATACAGTAAGAAAGAATCCATAGCGTGATCTGAAGCAAAACCGCAGATTTTCAAATTGGAGAAGTTGCCCGAATAAAGAGAACAACTTTCAAAATGAGCAAGGATCACAAGTTAGACCAATTGCATCTTCACAGGATGAAGAATGCCTGGGTAAACACTGGTTCTGAAGAAAAGGTCCTCACGCTATAGAGGATGACAAGTTAAACTTTAGACACCAACACCACACTATCGTGACCAAGGTAAGCCCCACACAGGGCTGGATGATGGGCACACAGACAACAGAAATAAGGGTGCTGCTGTCCTCAGCACAGATAAAGCTTCAGCCATACACAGCTTCAGATATTTCACTCCATGTAAAATCGAACCAGAAAATAATGCAATTTAGCATCTGTCTAGAGAGATACCGCTGCAGCAACAGCAAGTATCATAAAGGCAAGTTGTCTGATCACAGCCCAGGGACCCCAGCAGTGTTGTGCAGCTTACTCTGAAGCCTACTGATATATTTGTCCCTTAGATCTCCAGCAATCCTGTTCTTGCCTGTTGTCTACGTGGACCTTCAACTACTTATTGCCTTTCTGCTAGTAAACTAGGAATGCAGAAGTGGTTCTGGAGCAGAAGGGGGAGTGCTAGATGCCACAGGCTGATGTCTCCCTTTACTCATTGCTGCAGGCTGGAGAAGCACGGGCAGGCGTCTCATCAGCCTGCACATCCCAAAGGAAGCCCCATCAATGCAGAGCTTCCTGACAGCTCCTGGCCTCTCTCTGGAATGTGTTTAATTTAAAAGAGAAAAAGAAGGAAAGAGGTGGGAGCAGTGGGAAAAGAAAGGAAGAAAGATTCCAGGCCTTAGATTTATGGAGAGCCAGGTCAGTGGGAAGAGGGAATTAATAACTAAGGGTTATGGGGTTTTGTGTACGGATGATGATCACTGAGCTTCACCTGGAAATTCACAAGATATAACTGTTAACGGGGGATGAACACGAAGCAACCAAACCCATCTGTGTGCCTGGATCCAAAACTGATGCTCGCTGGTACACCAGTGCATATGTATTCCTTTTCCCTGTTTCTTTTTCCAGAAAGAGATGAGTTTGAGGTTGGTTGGGGGTATAATTTGCTTCTTCCGATCAGCTTTTCCAACAGCAAATCTGGGAAGAAGCAGACTACCCCTAATTCTAAGCAAATTGTTAGTTGTTCAAGTGATCAAAACTGAAGCAATAGCAAGGGCTTCAAATAACAATTACATGCACTAATAGCAACAAACATAAATAATTCATATCACCTTTATATCCACATTCCCAAATCTTCATCTCAAACAGGAACAAGAAGAGCCAGGGTGAAACCTCCACCTCCTGTTATTGCAGTAGATTGGGCTAAATAAACTCAGAGCTAAAATGAAGTGTTATTATCACTTGTAGACTGATGCCTCCCATGGATGCAGCTCCCAGCCCTGACCAGACCTGGTCCGTCACTTGCAATATCAGAGCTCTCCATTGCAGATTTCACAGTCTGCAAGCATTCACTTCTGTTTGGAAACTGCCCTCATCAGCTACCCATTTCCACTAAAGAACTAACACCTGCCTGCAATCTGAAACATGAGAGGATAGCAAGTCCAGTGATTTTAACCAGTTTTAATCTCACATTGTGGCCACTGAGTCTCTGGGCCAGGCTGAAGACTACACTGCAGCTCCGGGGGTGAACTCTCAGACCTCTGTAAACTGCTCCTGAGGAATGCAAGGGATTTACAGTCACTGATTGACTATAAATCAATTAGATGATCTAATTTCTGCCACAAACACAGAGTGCCATAAAGTTACAAATGAAAAGGTGCAGGAATGCCTTCTCATTTTTAGAGAAAACGGAAGGCATGGATAAATCAGCCCTTTCAGAGTTTCTGCTCTGCATGAACAGAGCAGACAGGGCAACAGCGTCATGTTTCACAGCACAAATACTTGTAGCTTTTTTTTTTTTTTGGAACTAATTAAAAACCCCCACTGAAATACAGGAACGCACTCAATCATTTTGAAACCATTTCACTGAGTGTCACCCACCCTGAAGAATGTTCCATCTACCAGGACAGACCCGACACCAAGAAGGCATTTATTTCTCTCCTCCTGTTTCTTTTCTTCTTTCTGGAGATAAGCATTACAGCCTGAGCTGGGCACGGGAAGGAGAGATGTTCAGACTCTTTAATCAGTAAAACACCAGACTTTTTTTTCAAACTCTGTTATGGAAGAGTCTCATGTTTGAACGTGACGAGGACTGCGTATTCTTGCTGAACCCGGGAACTCTCAGGTGGCCTGTGCCTTTCATTACAGAGTCTCAGTGCTCCTTGACTCAGAGCTAAAAGCTCAAATTACTTGAAGATGACCTCAACTGAAGTATCGTCTGCTGGGTTAGTTAGCAGCTGTCAGGCACCCTGCTCACAAAGCTGACATTTAGTATTCCACAGCAGTTTTTATTGACAGTATCCCATGAAAGGTACAATAGCATCCTGTATCTCAAACACTGGAAAACCCACATTAAGAGACAGTCCAGCACAAACATTAGGTACGATAAAGACAACAAAGATCTGTCTATGCTTTTTTCTTTTCTTTATGATAAAGAGAAACTCGATTACAAAGAATTAAAAGAAAGGCAGCATGGTTTTATGGCTTGGTCTGTTGGAAGCCAGAAAGGAATCAGATTAAGAACAAATTGCTTAATTTTTTATGTACGTTTCTATGAATCTTGCAGCCCTAGTATCTGAACAACCTATAAATATTATCCTCCCAATTCCCTGTGAAACAGGAACATGTAATCCCCGTTTTATACACAGGGAAACAAAATGCCTTGACCAAGATCACAGAGTCTGTGACAGAAAACTGCTCCTTCACACAGCGTGTAGTTAAGCCATGTAACAGCTTGCCACGGATGTTGCACTGTAACGCCATGACAAGGATGTTGCACTTGACCAAATTTTTCACAGATTCAAAACGGGTTGGACCAAGTCACAGAAAAATCCATTGAGGGCTACAAAACGGAAAGAAATGAGCTGACCTGAGACACAGCTTGCTGGATGCAGGCTGGCAGAGTAGTCAGAAGTATTACTACGCACTTGCCTTTTTACTCACGTTTTTCCATACGCATCAGATCCTGGGCACTGTCAGAGACAAGAACCTGGGCTAGATGGATTATTTGATCTGATCCAATGTGACCAATATGATCCCTGTGCCATCATTCTCCATCTGCTATCCTTAGCTTCCAAGATAAGGATAAGTGATAAGGAATTTCTGTTCTTCATCGCAAACTTATGAAGAACAGATAGGCTTGACATGGTTCTTGTTTAACCCACCTAGGATTCTCTTATGGAAGTCAGAGCATGGAAGTTGCCAGCATAAAGAGACAGGAGAGAGGGATATGATAAGTCCTTATCTCATCAAAAAGCAACCATTGCACCTCGCCACCGACCTCTTGGACCCTCATAGGAGGGTTGCTAAAATATGCAGCTTTTGAGGAGACAGTTGCTAAGGATTTTGCAGCAAGCAAATCCCATTTTAATTCTGTCATGATTTTCCTGCTCTTTGGGATAAAGAAGACAGACAGAGGGATCAAGGAAAGAGTACCTGGAAAGTGTCTGCTCTAGCAGGAGTAAGCCTCTGTTGCTTTCTCTAGCCCATAATGCTGGGGGCTGAGTGCCAAGTGGCATTGTGTCAAATCCTCATTGTAGGCACCTGGTGGAAGCTCCACAAGCAGCTGCTCCAGGAGGATGGGCTTGAAGACCATAAGGGATTGGGACTGTGGCCAAATCTTAACATTGCAATGCTTCCTTTGATCTGTTTAGACAGTGCTTTCTAGACAGCAGATGATGCCTGGAACAGACCTCTCTCTGCCTATGCACAAAGTGACCAAATCTCAAAATTTATACATACATTCTGCAGCTATTCAGACTGAGGGGGAGACACCCAGGATTTAGCATCCAGCAAAAAAACTTGCTGTAAGGCTGAGGGATGAACCTGCTCAGGAAGGAAATGTGAAAACACCGCAGACACAAGTTACTGGAGGAAGAAGAGTGCCTTGAGAGGCAGAGGCTGCACTTGGTGAATAAGGACAGTATCTCCTGAGCAAAGGCCTCAGGGAGAAGGGTCAGACCCACACCCATCTGACCAGTATAGGTGAGACACAGCTCGCTGAAATCTTTTAGCTGCTGCAGAAAGCCAATCTCAGGCACAGTAATGCCGAATAGTACTGAGAGTAAGAAAACTGCAGTTCAGCTGAATAAAACAGGGTTTGTTGATGGCCAAAAGCACGCACAAACGAACACACACTTGCTGCAACAGCTCCTAATACAGCAGGGATGCATCACCAACTGCAGAATCAGGATGGACTAACACATGTAAGTTCATCTGATAGATAAACATGCTTTTTAATATGAGTTTGAACACACATGGCATTTAAAGGAAGACGCCACTACCAAACCTCTGATTCTAGTTTCTGGGCTGCAATGCAGCACTATTGTGGAGCCTCGCTGCTTCTCAGATTGTCTCAGAAAGTGAGGCAGCAATAGTGGCATTGCCACATTCCCAGTGAGAGACAGCCAAAGACTAGGCTGACTGAAGTTGCAATCAATCACAATTATTTTGGACACTGGTGGCACCCTCCACCTAAAACATACCACGATGGGAAGCGGAGCAGAAGGATCTGAAGCAGGTTGCTCATGGCCACACACCAGTGGCTGTGCAGGGTTAGAATACCCGGTGCTTCTACCTCCCACACCGGTTTTCCCTGCTAGACCCCCTGTCTCACCAGCTGGTAGCAGCACCCAGTTCAGCTCAGTTTCCCTCATTAGTGACATGCAGATTTATGAGCATCACCACACAATATCTCAGGAGCCACTGTGGAGCGTGGCGGCAAATCCTCTGTACCAAGCCAATGCTGGAAATAAATGTTCAGCTCTCCCTATGCCATTACTATAACTCCACATGTGCCACAGCAGCAACACTTCCCAAACCAGGTGCACAGAGGCTGGCAAACAGCCATATATATGTGACCTCGCTAAAAAGAGTCTCCGTCATGAATCTGAAAATTATCTGGGCAAGTGCAGATGAAGGTCGCTACAGGACGATTCCTTGTGCAATTACTGAAGTTACTGGTAGTAACAGTGGAGCCAATGACAAGCCAAGCCATACACAAACTGCGGCTCTTCAGACAACGAGGCTTTCAAAGACATCAGTAGCTTTAACAACTTCTGGATGACCCCATGAGTTATCAGGCTAATCTATACCCTTTTCCTAAACTGGTAAGAAAAAGAAATGCAGCCCAACAAGAAAGGCTTGAAAGTTTGGTCAAGGGAAAACACATCACAGTTTGCTGCAGGTAAGGGATTATCAGTCTAGGGAGGCCTTGTGGGATTTCCAGAAAAATTTACTGTAGCAGCAAGAAATGATCCAGTTTCAGTAGGAAAGGTTACAGCTACAGGCAAGATTGATCCTGCATGTGTTTAGTCTTCAAAGGTTCAGTAATTTCAGCCACTTGGCTAGGCTTTCCTGCTCATGTTGTTTATCTTAAATGATTGTTTGGAGATGCATCCAAAACAAAAAAAATCAGAAAGAGAGAGCGAGCGGGTCCAGCGTAGACAGTCACAGAAAGGCTTCTTGTTCTCCCTTAACAAGCTGTAAATGTACTCCTCCTTCAGTATTTCATTAGGAAAGAACTCGTTTTTGACAGAACTCTGGGTTAGGGGTCGGCTTCTGGGGACTGAAGGGCTCAGCAGATTAGCCAGGGACTCCTCACCTCCAAGAAGAAATACGAATTTTTTTTCTTTCTTTCTTTTGTTTCTTTATGCTCTCTCACCCTCGGTTAGTGGTTTCCAGAGAAGCAGCAATCAAAATGAGGATTGCATGTAGCGCCCTTGATAAATGACAGTGCTGGCGAGCAGCTTCAGCAGGCAGGGCTTGGAAGATGAAATTTAATCCAACACTGTCTCAAATTATTGAATAAATGAGGCAGCCTGGGAAACAAGCACTGTGGATGGGCTTAGTTCATAAAGCACATTTTTTTTACTTAGTGCCCAGAGGCCAAAACCCTAACAGCTGTTTTGAAAATCCTAGCTGGTCTCTGAAGCGTTCCTGGGCTTGCCCACAGTACGTGGCAGGTATCAGTCACTGCCAGCCCCCGTAAGTGGTTACTAACATCGTATAAAATTAAAAACATGAACTATGTTCCCAGCAGCATTGAAAGGTCATTAGTTAGACATCAGCTCATTCCTTTCATTGAGATATTAATAATTGTATTTCTTTGGAAAGGTCAACATTCAGAAATTTGTACAAGAAACAAACTTTTTCATGAAAATGAGCATGAAAATTTTTCCTGCTTTTTAATCAGCATTGCGAGACAGACTAATTTGGAGTTTGGGATTCTTTAATATGATGATTAAATAAGGGAACAAGGATTCCTATGCCACATTCACTGTTGTGATCTATTTGACAGAAACATTCCAATATTAGTTAATATCTAAGTCATACAAGAGATCTCAAGTTCACCAACTACACAAAACAGCTAGCTGTCATTTATTTTAAATGAAACTTTAAAACCACAACACATTCAAGCATTTCTTTTTACTTTTTCTAAATGTGGACCTTGAAAGAAAAAGAAAAGCCATTTAAAGGGACCCTTCTGCAAAGGCACCCCTCTGGGAGGAATCCCTCGCCCGATCACAAGCAAAGGAAAGCAGGCAGCAGCACTTTGAAGACCTGACATAGAATCATGGAATAGTTTGGGTTGGAAGGGACCTTTAAAGGCCATCTAGTCCAACCCCCCTGCAATGAGCAGGGACATCTTCAACTAGATCAGGTTGCTCAGAGCCCCATCCAGCCTGACCTTGAATGTTTCCAGGGATGGGACATACAGGCTCTTTCATCACCACAGAAATCAGAGTGGACCAGAACCCTTTTTATAGGGTTTTCTACCAGACCTGGAGCTCAACAATCGTCACAGGAGGCCTCTCTCTGCAGAAGGAACTGTCCCTGTATCTACAGCCCCATCCTGATTCCCGGTTTGGGAGCTGGGCTGTGGAGCAGGGCTTGCAGCACACTGGGCTCTGAGGGGGCACCCACTTCCCACACCTGCAAGCTCATTTCAAAAAGCAAAAGCTTTTATTAGGCCTCCCACTAAGATGTTGCCCATGCCTGAGCTGAATGCTTCATTATTCCTCTCATCATAGGTGTCTGTTCCCTGGGTTTAGAGGGAACTCTTCTGCATCCCAACAGAGCACAGTAAGACAAAGATGAAGAAAAAAGTGTCTCAAGTTTTTAGTCTTCTCCCACTGCCTTTCACCAAGGTAGCTTAGTGGTGACCTGGGGCTACAACATGGAGTGGGAACACAAAGCAAAAAACCAAAACCAGAAGAAATAAGGAAACAAAACCCTGAAAACAACACAAAGAAAATTACAAAGAGCATCTTGCATTTGTTGATCTTTCCTAAGGTTCACTGACTTCAGAGTTTCCTGTATGTAGGCTAAGAAATAACATAACTTTCGTAATTTATCTTAGTCACTCAGCATAGGGCCTCTGTTCTCAGCTTGTACTTCAAATTTGTTCTGCAATATATATACCACATGAGTCAACTGTGTGCGAGTAGCAGGCACTTCCCAGGAGAGCATGTGTGTGTGTTTTGGGCTGAGAGTCACCAGGATATTTAAATAACTTGGTAAGTATGCACAAACATCAGTAATTCTAGTATAGCCATAAAAATTACACAGTATGGAAATATACTGAAAATGAAAATTGGTACCTCAGACAGCCATAAAACTTTAAACTAGCCACGAGTTTGACTTTAGGACATCAAAGATACCTTTAAAAAAAACCATTAGCTTGTTGGAATAAACTTTGCTACTAACCACAGGGGAATGTTACAACTCAGAACTTACCCCATGATTTTTATTTTAATGTTGAGTTAGAACAGGTATAACCTCCCCTAAATTACTGAAGAACCACTCACCAAGTGCTACTATACTGGTTTCCTATTATTTCCTTTTTTACCCCCCCCCCCATAATGTTTCCTATCTATGCAGTCTATACTGCCTATATATCCACAAGTTGCTTTTGCTTAGGTCATTTCTTGCTATTGATGCTTAAAAATAACACATTTTAGAGAAGCATCAAAGCTATTATCCTAAATCTTCAGAGCTGTAACTCTAAATTTCATATGCTTCTATATTCAACCCCAGCTGCTGGAGTACATCCCTTTCTTCACAAGCCAAATTAAAACCCCAGCAAAAGCAATTTTGCTGCTGGTCAGATGGATTGGAGCCTTGTGAAAAGACCTTCCTCTTGCTGTGTTGCCCCAATATCTTTGAAAACAAGACTGCAGAAGGAATACATCTTTGCAGGCTTTAGTCTCAAAGCAGCGTCTCTCGGTAAAGTCTAATCCAAACCTATCCCTCTACAGCTGTGACCCTCATCCCAAATCTAAGTTGGAGATGGCCATGGCCCATTTATAGAGACTTCAAAGGCTGACTCCATCCCTCCCCCATTTTATTTCCCCAGTCTGGGAAAAGGTGGTCACGTACTAAGAGAACACATGACTGATGGTAACTTAGAGGCTTTATAAATTCAGGGTTACACTCACCACTTGAAAGTGGCAACTCAAAGACCCTACTCAAAAATTCCTTTGCTAAATGGAACCGCAGGGGAAGTCTGGGATGGGCAGCATTTCATCTCATGAGAGCGTCTGGCTAAGACCAACATCAAAGCTAACCATTTTGCCAAAAGAACTCGGAAGACTAAGTCACTACAAAAATAAAGATTAAATCTCAGATTTAATCTTGAGGCGAGAAATGAAACCTCGGCACGGCACGACTCAGTGATCCAGACTTACACCAAAAAGTTGTCTCCATCCCAGCTCATTTCTCCCTGGTGCAGCTGACGGGAACGTGACCCTGTCGCAAGGCTGGGAATGCTGCTTGTGCCAGGCGGAGGCCCAGGCATTGCCATGCCTTTAGAGCCTCCAGCCTTCACCTGCAGACCCCTAACTCAGTGAACCCAGTAATGGCCAATGCAGAGAGCGTGAAGCAGCAGCTCCAAGTAGTGTCCAAGCACGCAGGAGTGCCAGGCAGGGCTTCCACACCCAACTGCAGAGGGGGAGGCAGTGGGGAAGGGCCCTGCACCACTTTCCAAGATGAGGAAAGTCCCTGAGCAGATCTCACTCCCGCTGTCCGACGGCTTACTTTCTACTACTGGCTACCATAGGGATAAGCTCCATAAGGAAACCTCCATGCCACGATGCTCCTTGGGAAACTGAGCACGCCTTCATCCTTGACCAGGCATGGGAACAGAGCTCCCTCAAAAGCAGGTTTTCTCCCCAGCTCCCTGCTGCTCTCCCATCTGACCTGCTTTATGACCAGGGCTTTCTGTGCCACAGTTTTTCTAGGAAAAACAATGCCATCCTTTGCAGCAAAGCACTTCAGTGATTCATGCAAAATACTATGTACAAATTAGGTATTTTTATTATAATTCAGACCTGTTGACTAACACTGAACGTTTACCACAATGGATGCATGATTGGGTGTATGGTGTAGACATTCTTAAGCAAGCTACTTGCAAAGTCCACAAACCCATCTGCATTCAATTTGATGCTTACACTTATCCAAGGCTATTTATACATCATGGCATTCTTAACCTCAGTGGCTTTGCATCTCCCCACATCTTTCAATCACGTAATTGAGATGATGAAATGGTCCCTGGTGTACTTATTTCATGATACCATTTTCAAGACTGTACAACGCAGATACCCAATGCTGGTAAAGCTTTGAAAAGCGAACTGTGAACACCAGGCAACAGCAACATTCCAAGCAAAGTCATCTTTTGTTGCCATTCACACAGTGAATGACAAATGCACGAACGATGAATCAGGTGCACAGCACACTCAATTCAATTAACCAAGCAAAGAGCTTTGCAATAGCTTTTCAGTGCTGACAGCTTGGTGATAATGAAGCTTAGTTATTCATTGCACTGTAAAATGCAAAGCAGAACATCCGACCTGGAGGAGGGAAAGAATAATGTTTGTCTAATTTATCATGTTTCCAACTGACAAATAACTTAGGCTCATAAAAACAGAAAGGAAGTGAAGCTTTAATCCTCTCTCCTTCCCTACTTGGTGGAACATTTTTAAAGCATGTATTTGCATTCTGGACCACGGATCCCTGATCCTCCTAAATGCTGCTGCGTATTAGCAGTTTCACGCACTGCCCCAGTCCTACTCCAACATATTCAAACCATAAGGCAAGAAGAAATGGGGCATTTGGGAAGAAGGGAGATGCAGGAAATACCCTTGAAAGGAAGAGAGATCGAGATTTTATCCCACTTCATCATGCAGCAGAGAAAGGAATAAAACTCACTGACCCCATAATGAAGAGGAGTTTAAAAAACCCCACCTCCTTCTAAGCAAGAGTATTTGTATCGCATAACCTTGGGACACAGCCTACATGTCTGTGTTTGGTCCGGTCTCCCTAGGTTGCCTATGATCAATGGACAGACGAGTGAAATCACCTTCTGGATCTTTATCCGCTCCTGTTCTGAACAGACCCTTGGGGAAGCCTTTCCTCCTGCTCTGATGAGAAAGGGAGCCTTTCTAGACAAGTCTCGGCTCTCACGAATCCTGCTGTCACTCCTGATGAGAGGGGCCATGAGTCCCTCTTGCACAGAGGCTGAAAGGCTGGGGCAGGCAGCCCACGCGCTTCCACAAGGTCAGCACTTGTCCACAAGCCTTTCATCCGCTGGCGTTTTTGTTCAGTCTTCGATTTGAGGACCCCAGAGCGTCAGTGTCAGAAAGGTGAGCACGAAGTTGGCAATCACTATCATCAGCGCACGCAATGTTAGTGCTCACTCAGAACAAATGTCCATAATTTCTAGGGTTCAGCACACTTGAGACTGCAGGGAGTTTTGAGCTCCTTGATCCTTTCATAAGGGCAGCACTCCCCTGAAAACACGGATCCCTGCTGTGAACCCGCAGACAAGGATCCTTCCTGCACCTCCACTTGTACAATGTCCTGTGTACTTCACATAGGGAACTCAAAGCATTTTTTCTTGTTTGTAGTATGTTTTTAGGGTTTGAATTCCCGTAAGCTAAACACTATTACTCTTGTTTTATCAGCTACACTAAAAGAAAAGGGAGGAACCTAAGCCTGTGTGTATGGAATGAGACTGTCCCCAGACACACACACATTGGGGCCAATGAACTAAAGTCTTTAAACTTCTATTTCAAAAGTTTGCAGGTAGCCTACTATGATCTAGGTAGGATCTTGAGGATAACTGAATTATAGTGTCTTCAAACTGCTGCAGAGAAGCTGTACTCCGATACATCAAGTGTGTTTTCTTACTTCTGTATTTTTCTGTTTATTTATAACAAGCATCGGCCACTCACTGAATAGCTGGCTCTAACCTTGCCATGTGCAACGGCTAAATAAAGTCAGACACAAAACTGGGAACTGCATGTCTAAACAGAGCAGACACATTTCACAGCCACGTGAGATGGGGGATCTCTCCCATCCTCATCCTCACTGACCAGAGAATATTGCAGAGGATCATTTAGGAGGCATGCAGCAAAGCCCGAGACTAAACACCGGCTCTTCTGAGTCACCATCTAGCAACTTAACCAAAAAAGTTAAGCTATACAGAGGATTTGTTCAAATAACCTCTGCAGAGAGTCAGAAGTGATCTACCTATAAGCAAGTAATACAAGTATATAGGCATAAAGCAGCTTAAAATCTCACGCAGCCTCTAGCAACACTAGATTGTCCTGGCTGACCTATACAGTGGCCTCACCTAGGAGGAAAAAACACATGGACAGATTGCATGGAAAAAGGGCCGCAGCCTCCTGCTGCAGCTTTTTGCTCTGCCAGACAGTGGTCAGAGGAAATTACGAGAGCTTAAATGAGTTACTAACACCCAAGTTGCTAACGCCACTGTGGTCAGAACGGAAATTTTCACTAGCCTGCAGAGGGTGGGGAATGAGGATTTGCAATGGACTGGAATAACACACAAGGCAAGAGGTGAAATTCAAGCCTGATCTCAATCGATGTACGTATAGTCCAGAAAACGCCACTAGGACTTTCTCCAGAAATGAACAGCAATGAGGAAGAACTCCTAGGAGTGGAACATTATTAAATCATTTCTGGCAGCATTTTGGAAAGAATTACTTGAATGTTGGCACTTTTATACCTCTGCTCACGATTCTGGTAGAGGTTTTTGGAGCCCATGGGCTCTATTCTGGAACTTATTGCTGATGTGGTCTTTGACGTTTCCTCAATCAGCAAGCCAGCTGGAAGGTGGGCACATACGCCCACACTCTTCCTCTGAAGTGACTGTACCTTACTGTTGAATTATTTGCCTAAGTTTCCCTCTCTGCAAGAGCAAATCTTGTTACAGGGATTTGTATAGTTTCTGCTGCTCTCACTTCTTATCAATGGGACAAAGCACTTACAGTGAACGCTAGTAGCTGAACTAAGATCTAATCAACATCCCTCCTGTGTTAACATTGATCTGACTTCTGAACTCTTCCTTTATAAGAATCTTTAACTACGGGGCAGGGGGGGAAGACTCAAACTCTCAAACTCTGTATCTGAGAAGCCACGCGTAGCTTTACTTTTGCAGCATGACAGTGATGCAGTCCATTAATAGCAAGAGCTAGAAATCAAAATGGACTGAAAATACCTGCAGTAAAGCCTTGGTGCAAAGAAGGTGTCGCTCCTGACACCCCCAGGAATCAGCCCAGGCGTGCTGCTTGTCCTACTTCCAGTGCAGGTGCCACGAGACACATACAAACAAGCCCTCGATATCGAGACAAAGGCATTAGAGAAAAGAGGATTGTCTAGACAACAAAATACTAAGGAAAAACAGCAACAGGACTGGGATCACTATACCAGAAGACATTGACCTTCCTGAACCTACAAGCCTCATCCCAAATCTTCCCACGGCTGAAAGCAGCAACTCACCGGCCACAATACCTCTGAGAGCAAAAGGGAGGAGGTGCTCCAGGAGCGGTGCACAAGTGGGAGATGACAGTCATCTCCCACATGTCCACGGTGGGCTGGGCACGTGTGTGGGTGGGTCCCAGGTCAACCCAATGACATCAACTTCTTCCCCAGCCCCTGCTGGCTCCGTTCCCCGCAGCTGGGAGCTCAGGCTCGCCAGCAGCTCCCTCCCCGGCACACCCCGCTGCCAGTCCCGCAGCTCCGCCAGCCACTTCCACAGCGTTTGTGCCACGTGTGGCTTGAATGCCGTGAGTGGGCTGCACCTTGGCACCAGGCATGGTCCTTCTGGGGCAGCTCCTCGAAGCAAGCAAGTTCTCCATTCCCAGTGTGCAGTGAAGTGACTCCAAAATGCAACTGTAAGCAAGGCTGGGGACAAGACAGAGAACTAAAGGGAAAGAAACGACACATACCTATCACCTATTTAGCAACTGCTGAATAAGCCTTTTTGTACACATTGCCCAACAGAGAGGAATAGAGGCTCTTCTGAGTGTAACTCAATAAATTTGAAGGGAGGGAATGCCAACACACACTTCCAACTCCAACCGCTAAATAAGGAAACATACGTGGAAATTACAGATGAACAAATTCTAAACAGACCTAGGGGAGTTTTCTCCTTTTCATCCAAAAAGCAATAAATGTCATAGAACTGAGCAGCAAATCATTCAAAACAATGTAGCTTACCAAGCACACTGTCAAAGCAAAAATCTGAGTCACTTAAACAACTGGATGCTATTTCAGGACTTTTTTTTTTTTTAAGGCTCATGAAGTGCAAGTGGCTCAAATTCCTCTTTTGTACTTGCTAATAATGGGCGTGTTTCTTGGCCAGAGCTGATCTGCAGACGTCTGATTTTTGTTTTTTATTTCGTTCTGAAATGCCTCCCTGACCCCCAGCCACAGGGCCAGGACCTCTGGAGGCCATCTGCCCAGCCTCTCATCCCAAAGCAGGATCAGCTCTTCTCTTATCATTCCTGACATGTTTGCCTAAGTGGTTCTTAAAGATTTCCAACACTGGAGGCTCCACAACCACTTCAGGCAATCTGTGTGTGTTTTATATAAATCAGCAGCTCATCTCAAATTGAATGCTACATTTAATTTTGCTCACTTACGTCCAAAAAAAATGTTTAAAACATGCATACTAATGTTGAAAGACTGGAGAGCACACGTACGTAAGTGCCCACCGCCTACGCTGCTGTGCTCCTCGCAGCGGTTCTCAGCACGCCCCAGGAATGCACACGCGTTTGCACCCGCTGTTGCAAACCAACGAACCGAGCCAAAGGACGGACCCTGAAAAGTTTGCAGACCAGGCGGATACATAGGCTTATTGAAAGCACGTTTAGGTTAATGATTACAAACCCTTCAGAGGTTTAATCACTCAAACCTGCAATTATACGGCAATTTCCCCTCAGCTGAGGATCCTACTGCACTGTGGACCACAAAATTTTGGGGGAGCCCAACTTTTCCCCAAGGTTTTAGCTCATTCCACATAAATGCTCACATTTTTACCACACTAAGAACATAAATTATACTCTGCAGTTTGAGCTGAGATCTTGCAAAGATTTCATCTGCTTGCTTTACACTAGGATTCATACATCTGTTTAACCAGTTCCTTAAAAATATGGAATTACTTTATCTGCACGGTTCATCAGTTAGTTTTCCACTATTTCCAGTTATCAAGCACTTAACTGAATCAGGTCACTGACAAGGCAATGACTTGCTTTACTTCTTACAGATCCTTCTTTCGATCGCTTTGGTTTAGTCCCTGTGGCTCAGCACGTCTCTGTGCCGACTCGCCCAGCAGCAGCATGGGTGCAGCCGCATCGCTCCCATCTCCAGGGAGCCCGGGGGAGACTTCTCTGGACTCTGAGCCCTTCCACCTCAGGTCTGAGGTGCTATAAGCTCTCATTTTTTTACAGAGGGTTATACTAGTATCTGGTTTTGGCCATTTTTTTTCCAAATTACTTATTAACTACTGTTTCTATCTAACTCAAACTCTTTCTTTCTGTCAATTTCTTCTTCAATTAGATTTAATCGATTTCCTTTCAAGCTTATAACCTTCTTTGTTTCACATATTTGGTCAAAACACAAAGAACATATAATTAAAACCAACACAAAACCCTGAAATTACAGGAAGCACTGCCAGACTCACCATGTCAGAAGCTGTAAGCATCCCTTAGAAAGTGTTTTCATCAGCTGGTTTTTTTTTTTCTTTCCCTCCCAATTCTCAATATACTTGGCAATCTACTTTAATAAGATTCCTTACCACCTTGATTATGGTTTTGTTTTGCTTTTATTTTGTTTACCCTGTATTTGTTTTATATTCACTTACATATGCAGTATATTTTGGGTAACTCTTTCATTGAATTGATTTACACAGAAAAATCCTTTTTTAGTTTCTTCTTCATTGGTTTATTTAGTCACTTTGACCCTAACCCCAGGTTGAGTTCCAATCTGACAGCATATTTTTTCTATTTAATGTAATACACCATTTGGAGTAAGCATTTCTTTCTAATTGTAAAAACACATTCTCATGGTAGAGTAACAGTTGTGACAAACTAGAACCTCTTGGCTGACAAATTAATTCTGTAGGTTTCTATTTACATCCTTTCATAGAGTTTTCCAATTTACAACTTCCAGGCAGGAATGAAACGTGCTTGTTACTGAAAGCATTGATTAAATCATTGTCTGATATTAATCAAAAGGAAATGCAGCGTGAGGTACAAGTCACTTTAAGGATGACATAGATCTGTCACTTAAAGTTTAGTTCCTCCAGTGATCCAGTAAGATGAGCTTGTTAGACAAGGAAGGTGTGATTTTCAGGAGTCCTTAGTCTCTCTGTATCCCAGTGAATTTGGTAAAAGCTGCATACACTCAGCAGTCTCTGAAAAGTCAGGCAACAAACCAGAAACAACGAATCCACTGATTTTCATGCCGAAGGGAGACTCATCCTTTCCTGGAAAGTTTTGCTGCTCTCAACTGAGAACCAAATTATGGATTGCAAATGACTTCTCCTCCACACTCCCTTAAAGAAAAAAAAATAATCTTTGTCCCTGTCTCTGAAAAAGAGCTAAATGAACCAGGAAACCACAGACTGCCAAGTCTCAGATGAAAGAGGTACTGCACATCAAACAGTGACCCAAGCAGACTATACAAAAGGGAATAAGTGATGGCTGTTCTTCCATGCAATACAGTTACATGGTATATTGCACTTACAGCTGCTTCCAGCATCTATGATAGCATGCACCAGGCTGCCACTCACTTACTCACTTCCTATTCATCTGCACAGGAATTGAGGGCAGCCAGCAGGGGAGCTGGCACAGTGGCAGGACGTATCCTGTTCTTCTGTGGACATTATACACAGCTGCAATGGTAATTTAGATCCTTTTTACAAAGAACTGTGATGCGAAGGTAACTGTTTTTCCTTCCATACCAGATGAAAATCTAGGCTTCCTCTGAAATCTGCTGAGTCAATATGGAATAAGAAAAAGGAGCGATATACTGTCCAGACTTGCACAAGGGATTTCCTTGTCCTTGGGCAAGCAGAAGGGGGAAATGGCAGAACGCAGCCCTCCTGCCCAATTTGCACATAGGCTGTATTTGTTTCAGACATCTGGATTGTGGGATGTACATTTGGACACAGGTCAAGGACAGTTTGGAAAGAAAGGTGCTCAAAAAAAAAAAAAAAAAACAAAAAAAAAAACCCCAAACCGCAGATCCAACCCAAAACTGTGATAGCAGGGAAAATTTACTGCATGGAAAAAATCCACCACACTCTATATATCTGGTACACAAGATACACTTTGAGACAGACCTGAACTACATCTTCTGGATTAAGCTTTGACTATCCTCATAACTCAAGGTACTTGAGTTGGCTCGGTAATCTTGGTCTGGGTCTACCTCAAATCACAAGCAGTACGCTCAGGAATCGTGATGTTTTCATCAGGCAGCTGTCACTCAATGGCTCCTCCAACATACAACTGCTGTCTTTCATCATACAACACCTAAGCCAGCACTATTTTGAACAAAAGCGTATGAGCAGCACAGGTAAACCCCAAAATTTAGGACCTTGAGTTACCTAAGGTTACAGAAATTATCCTTCTGCATAAGAATATGACAATCTTGTTATAATGGGTTAAGTAAAGAAACCGGTTCATAGTAAAGAGAAGGAGTTGAAATGCAGAAAAGGCGGCAATCGTTGTCCAAGTATCACCCACAAAGAAGTCCTGCAGTCCTGCCTGAAAAGTTGTTGAAATAATGTATTCAGGAAGGGATAACTGAGTGCCAGCAAGCCCTTAGTTTGGTTTGGTTTACCTTGTGAGGAAAGAAGGAGGGGTTCAAATAAACCCCAGGAATTGTACTAAGGCTGCTTAGATTGACGGTAAGTGGATCGGAGGGAATAAGCAATAGCTCAATTTGCCACCGGCTAAACGAGATGACAGTCACCATAAATAACAGAATCACCTCGCTCTTCCACACAAGGAACTTAACATATAAAATATCGCTGTAAGAATATGGTCAGACCCACGTCGCAGCTTTCCTGGGATCCCGATTTCAACAGCGGCCAATGGCCGCTGCCTGTGGAAGTGTACAAGAGGACAAGCACATAGCGATACTTGCACTAGAAGCCCTCCCAGTCTCCAGTGGTTTGTTTGCAGTGCAGCAACTTCCCTGGACTGTGCTCAGCGACACACTTCAGCCCGTTCATCCACCCAAGCACCTGCTCACAGTTCCCTAAAGAGGCAAGGAGATTCTTCTGCATCAGTTACACTTCATTCACTGTTTGACAGTATTTTCAATCAAAGCAACTGAACACCTTCTGGAATTTTTAACAACAAATGAATGCTTGTGGTGTGAGACAGCAGATGAGAAGCACCAGTGTGCCAGGTGCCTGGCTCCATCTTCTAAAAAGGTAGCAACAACATGCCATCCCCTCCTGCAGTCCCACCTTACAACTGCAGAGACTCCCTGAGGGAAGGACAGCAAATGGCTATTGCTGGAGACACAGATGGGAGAACAGAACCCACAGAGGAAAGGAAACAGCTTAAAGACTTTTCATCTGACAAATTTTTGGGCAGAGATTCAGGATACTAAATTTGGACTATGGATTAGGGATGTTACTACACATCTTTAAAAAAAAATTTAAAAACTAAAAAAAAAACCGGAGGCGGAAGCCAGGAGTCTGATCGTTCCAAAATTCCAATGACTCAGACACTGGTTTAGATGACACTAATGGCACAGCAAGGCAGGGGTGAACATGTGTCAGGAGAAGAGGAACTCCCTAGTGTGACTTGCTGAGCAGCCAATATGAGCAAATACTGTGGTGTTCCTAATCTTCAAAATCATGCTAGGCATAATTACGTACATCAGATGTTTAGAAGCATTCTGATCTTATCAGTAGATCTGAGGAGCTCTTGAGGAGATGGTGCGCACTTGAGAAAGGAGTGTACAGATTTTTTCCCCTTTAGAGCAGCTAGATTCAAAGGGCCCTGGAGAACATCGATGAGGACTCCATAGCATGTCTTGGAAATTTACCATAGAAAAGTGGGAAATACTTAAGGAACAGCTAGAACGACTAAAACTGAAACCCAGGCAGGTTTAGGAGTTATACAGGAAGGCAGAACTCCACCAGACCAATGTGGCTGCAGAGGAATAGTACGTGTTTATAAAGATTACACACATTCACCTTGTTAAAGGTATCTACATCCAGGCTCATCATAGGAGCAAATGGGAGATCTGAGAAGGACGGCAATACCCAAGAACAAAAGCTATAGCCCTGAACACTGAACAGCTTGTACTTCAGGTGTCACTGCAGCAGACCCTGTCGAGGCAAACCTGTCAGCAAAGGGGTCAGAGCCCAGCTGCGGAGCTGGACAGAAGTTTGGTGCCCAGGAAACTGAAGAATATGCTTATGTGGTTTGCTTAGGAGGGTGCACACAAGAAGGAACATTGATCAGGAGAAGAATCGCTAAGTAGTTAAGAAAATACGTGAAACACATTCGGTGCTGGGAAATACACTACCAGCTCTGGTGAATTCAGAGGAAGAGCCCAGTCCCAGAGGGTGAGAAATGGCTCAGTTTCTACTGACATCTACTGACTGCTCAGTTCAAGGTTCTCAAGGATCACACCCCACCATGAAGCAAGTGACTTGACACCTTCAAGGAAGAATCCTTTATACAGAAATCCGGCAATGCAGCTAGAATCAGGTGTCTGACCCCCATGAAAACTCTTAACACAAGAAACTGAAGAGCTAAAACAGCCTCTGCTCTCACACCGCACACATCCCCATGGCAGAGCGCCCTTCGGTAATGCCTCCAGCGGCATGACTCTTTCTGACTTGCTTTTGTTTTCTTATTCTATTCCCAGGCAAGAAGCAAGTGGCTTCTTGATCAGTGACTGCATACAACACTCTTGAATCCCCACTTCTTATTCTCACATTTCTGGGTACGCAGGCGATTCTCCATCAGGCACTGAGAAATACCAAAGGACCACTGGGTTGTTCCAACATGGTATTTGTGATATCCTTGTCCTGTATTAACTGTGCAGCCAACTCGCCTGCGGCCTTTCCTAGTCCCTTCTGCACTCAGGTGAGTTCTCCCCACTGCAGATAACCCAGTCAGTGAAGACAGACGCACGCGTGATCAGCATTGCACCCTGGCCTCTTAGAGTTTTATAAACCTTCAAGAGGTTTTTATAAACGCTAAAACCAGAGATGATCGCATGGACAAAAGAGATCATATAATTGAGTTTGAGACCAACAGGCATGCTTCTGAATAATCAGAGGATGTAATGTGAAAGCAGTCAGAAGATTCTTAGATAAAATTACGATGTATGGAGCTTATTCAGCCAAGTACCTTTTTACTAATAATTTCCCCCTGTCTTAATTCAGGCTGATAATTTGCAATTACAGTTGTAAAGGGCTCCAAGTGAAAAGGCCTTTTATCAGATGTTTTTGTTGTTAGTCGACTTTCCAAGAGGGAATCAGATCCAGATGAAGGCACAGAAAAGTCCAAATCAATCAGCCTTTGACAAGAATTGTAGCCCTCCAGCAAATCCAAATAAAGCATCTTGATTTAGGAAGACATGAATGCAATTAACTGAGGAATCCACATTCATTTATTTCCCTTTGTAAATATTGTTTATTTCCTTAACAGGTTACAAAAATGGTGACACACTGAAAACTCAACAACCCTAAACACTGGGCTAACAAGGTCTAAATGATTCCAGGTCCCCCAAAGGGAAGTCAGCTACTCTCAGATACCCACGTACTGATTGTCCCTGTCAGAGAAGTATTGGCTAACATTTGTTAACCCATAAAAACCACTGTCTGAAAGGGGCATTGAAAGTAAAAACCTTGGCCCTCCGAAGTTTACATTTTTCCTATGTGAAGCATGCCAGCTCTTTGATTAGCAGCCAAGAAAACGGACTCAACTCCATTCCAAGTCTTAAAAAATTGTACGAAACAAAACATTAGCGAAGTGATTTTTCCTTGTTTTAATGTGGTTTTCAACATTAGGTTTATTGTTTTGTGGTTTTCTGTATGGAGAGCATATGCTTGCAATATGTTTATAATATTCTGGGTTTTTAAAGCTACAGTATAGTCATTTAAAAAAAAAAAAGAAAACCCCGCAAATTGAGGAGTACTCTGATTAAACAACAGCTGATGTTTCCAGCCTCCGAAGCCCCTTTGCAAAAGGTGCACTAAAGGTAAAGCAGATTCACTGTTTCTGGCTGGTGAATCAAGTTCTCTCAGATGCTGTATTTTTGACATCACATTGTAGAAGTGTTCTGGCTCTCTTACGAGTTAGCAATGTTTATTTGCCCACCTGCTAGAAGGTATCCATCCTTTTAGGTCTCAGCTAATTCAATAAAATATCCACCTGTGCTGGTTTTGACTGGGATAGAGTTAATTTTCTTCATAGTAGCTAGTATGGGACTATGTTTTGGATTTGTGCTGAAAACAGTCTTGATAATAAAGGGATGCTTTTGTTATTGCTGAGCAGTGCTTACACAGAGTCAAGGCCTTTTCTGCTTTTCAGCCCACCCCACCAGCGAGGAGGCTGGGGGTGCACCAGAAGCTGGGAGGGGACACAGCTGGGACAGCTGACCCCAACCGACCAAAGGGCTATTCCATACCATATGATGTCATGCTCAGCATATAAAGCTGGGGGGAGAAGAAGGAACAGGGAATGTTCAGAGAGATGCCGTTTGTCTTCCCAAGTAACTATTACGCGTGATGGAGCCCTGCTGTCCTGGAGATGGCTGAACACCTGCCTGCTGATGGGAAGGAGTGAATTAATTCCTTGTTTTGCTTTGCTTGCGTGGCTCTTGCTTTACCTATTAAACTGTCTTTACCTCAACCCACGAGAGGTTTCTCACTTTTACTCTCCAAATCTCTCCCCCCATCCCATCGGGGAGGAGTGAGTGAGCGGCTGGGTGGGGCTGAGGTGCTGACTGGGGTTAAACCACAACACCGCCTTTCAAAACAAGGACAGTAGAAATACAGTTGGGCACAGTATAAAAAGGATATGAAGCTACTAGAGAGTGTCCAGAGGAGAGCCACGAAGATGGTGAAGGGTTTAGAGGGGAAGCCATATGAGGAGCAGCCGAAGTCACTTGGTCTGTTCAGCTTGGAAAAGAGGAGACTGAGAGGAGACCTCATCGTGGTCTACAGCTTCCTCACAAGGGGAAGAGGAGGGGCAGGCGCTGATCTCTTTTCCCTGGCAACCAATGATAGAACCCGAGGGAACGGCAGGAAGATCTGCCAGGGGAGGTTTAGGTTGGATATTAGGAAAAGGTTCTTCACCCAGAGGGTGGTGGAGCACTGGAACAGGCTCCCTAGGGAGGCAGTCATGGCACGAAGCCTGACAATATTCAAGAAGCATTTGGACAACGCCCTCAGACATATGGTGTGAATTTTGGGGTTGTCCTGTGCAGGGACAGGAGTTGGACTTGATGATCCTTGTGGGTCCCTTCCAACTCAGGACATTCTATGATTCTACTCTCCGAGTTTGGGATGATCCCACGTGTTTGTCCAGTAGTAGCTGGGGACACTCAGCGCATCACCTAACCCAGCCCCAAAACACCATGCCAGAATTTCAGGGTGGTAACAAAGGAAAAAATACCAACTGACTGAAGCACTTTGGGGCACAGAGAATCAGCCACTGGACCACAAAAGGAGGCAGGACAGAGGGGGAGGAAGGAAGAATGAGAGCCAATAATTCCTGAAATTCACTCCAGAGGTGAAAGAAGGAGAACAGCTCATAGAAGAGCAGATACCTGATCTTAACACGACAGCGTGATGGCAATCAACAGGGAGTTCTGAAGACAGACACACACAAGGAATAGGTAACACTTGTCTGTCTGTAGGCTGGGTGGTTTGGGCAGGCTGAGGTGCCCACGGCCTGTTTCCAATGTCTGCAAAAGGAGGTGGCTGTGCTTAGGGTTATCTGCTAAAGCCTGACACCCAAAACTGACAGTACAAAGCTGGTGCCTGTTTGGGAAATTTGGCTGCAAGCTGTCTTCAGGTTGACAGGAGAGCACTGTAACCCAACGAGTAGCAATGGATCATAAACACAAAATGGAGATGGTCACATAAAATCAGTGTGATGCTGTATCCACTACAACCAACGCAAAGCTGTGGAGTGAGAGTCAACCCTCTCTGCAACGTGAGTGTACTAAGCAGAACTAGTGGGTTCCTCAACATCCTAACGTCCCCCAAGCTCTGATCTGAAATA
Organism: Theristicus caerulescens; assembly: GCA_020745775.1. Classification (NCBI taxonomy): domain Eukaryota; kingdom Metazoa; phylum Chordata; class Aves; order Pelecaniformes; family Threskiornithidae; genus Theristicus; species Theristicus caerulescens. The sequence continues at coordinate 9,043,119 of CM036572.1, forward strand.
AGCAGACAGAGGAGAAACTGCTGACATGACTCTCTGTGCACACACACCCTTCCCTCACACCTCCCCCAGATAGCCTGGCTCCAAGGGCTAGCGTCAGAAGAGGAAAGAAGCATTTAATTTTATAATTCCTGCTTAAATGATTCACGAAGTGCTTTTGCAAATTGCAAGAGAACACCCTATGAATCAGTCAGTGACAAAAATAAATTACATTAATCCATAGTAGTAATATGCTCAGAGTGCTAGAGTTTCAGTAGAAATGAGCTCATTTGTTAAGCTCCCCACTCAAAGCATATAGGATGGCTTTGTGCCGTAACATTGTCCCATAAGACAAAGGCCCACTTTCCTGTTGGAAAAGACCACAGCTTGCACACCAGATCTCTATCTTCCATTTTAGACATTGCAGAGTGGCATCCTATCATTCAGTTGCCCTCTCTCTCTCTCTCTCCTCTTCTTCGTGCCAATCTCTCACCTACTAATTGTGGCCTCACATCACAAACGCTGAATTAGTCAGCTAGAAATGGGCCAAGATCCAAACTCCGTATCCAAAAGCAGTGGTCATGGCTGCACAGGACACTCAGGCACTTCAGGATGAAAATAATCAAGCCACTGCCTCTAAAGGTGAGGGTGAACTCTAAGTGCAAGGCAAAATTCAAGAGCAAGAAAATCATCACAGCTGGCTTTGCGAAAGCCAGCAGCAGCCCTAGCCAGAATGACATACAAACATAAGAGAAACCTGGAGTCTGGGGCTCTTTGTGCAAGCGGTGATCTAGAGCAAAGTGCTGAAATGATTCTCAGGCAGCATTGCTTTGCTTCCCTCCCCTCGTCCCAACAGCTGAGCCCAAAAACCACTGAAAGGTAAGAAGTGCAAACCCAGCCATGCCCGTGGACATCAGGGAGGCCGGTCCCCCATCTTTGTTTCAATCACCTCCTATCAGTTCCAAGTCATTTAAAAAATAATCTATCCAATCCATCAGAAAACTTGAAATTAGAAAAAAAAAAACCCAAACACAAACACTTTGACAATGTTAAAAAAGTTGCAAGAGATCCTGATGCTGAGTTCCGTGCCTTCACCCTTCCTATCCCATTTCAATACGATTTTCTATGGAGCAACTGGTACCTGTAAGAAATAACACTGGCAACCTGAACACAAGCGCTGCTTCCAAATCCTCTGAAGCATGACTTGACGTTGAACAACTTGCACCTTTATTTCCAACAGCGGCTTCATTTTAAAGCACTGCTGGAAAATTCATGATCAGGTCTATGAAAAATTACAATAACTACTATGAACACATTCCCAAATGAAACTATGGGCTAGGGCCAGTTTCACAGTCCTCTCCTTTGCCATGTCTGCACATTAGGAATGGTGCAGCCAGTGTGTGTTTCCGCTACTTTTTCTGTATTTGCTGTCTCTATCTGCTGCAGCTGGGTGAGCATAGGATGACCCGAATTTTCCCCCTTCTAGTTTCTTGTGGGTATCGTCATAGCCTAATCACATATAAAAAAAAATTGTCCTTTCAGGTATCTAATTTCTGATGGTCTGGGTATTCTGTAGTTACTGCTGCAATAAAATCTGGTTTTAGAAAAGCAGACAACCAAATGCAGGAAAGAATACATACAACTAAGTGGTCATACAATGCTCTTTTGTGAAGACTAACGTGCAATTTAAAAAAAAATGCTGCTTTATGAACTGCTTGGGACAGTGTACCATAAACTAGGATTGGCTCCCCTTTTCCCTAGCGTCTTCATAGCATGATGTCTGTATTACAGCAGAGAAGAGGAGGCCAGGTGCAATCTGCGTGGTACGCAGCCTCTGCACTCCTCCCCCGTCCTGCACACAACCCGGCTGCGCTCACAAACTGTCTCATAACAGAGATATCATTTCGACAATGAAAAAGTAAGACTTCAAGCAATAATTTAGATCCACTCACATTATTAAAATGGAGAATTTGAGAAAGCGTTCCTTTTTCCACTTTTTTTACACTGTATGGTTTCAGATTTTGCTTCCCTCTAAAAGGTGGCTTGTCCTAGTTGACATCTCCCAGCCTGTTTCACTGAACTGGTTCTTAATGTACTAGGAAAATATGGGAGCGCTTGGGATGTAAAGGATACCATGTTTTGTATTACACACACACACGTCTTGGTTGAGGAAAAACATTTCTCTTGGTAGAACATTTTTCAGAGAAAAAAAATGTTCTATCATATCCAAGTCTGAGAGAAATGTTGCGTGATGTTTTCTTGAGAACACAGGCCCTAAATTTGGGGTGAAATCTGACCTTCGATTGTTCCTTTACGTCTGCATTTTCTTTTGACTGGGTGGACTATTTTTCCCATTTTGCTGGGTAGCACTTTTTTAGTTGGCTTTTCAAATGTTGCTCAGCTTTTGACATTTAAACGCCAAAGCAGAATCCAGCAATTCTTCAGTAAAGCAGTTCCACATATAGTGACCAGGTTTACAGATTTATAACAACTGAAATTTGTTAAGGCTGTATCCTACATAAAACCAATGGTTAAAAGTCTGATCCTTAGACCACTAGAGGTCCACAGAGCTGTTTCTGCTAAAGCAGGGAAGAATGCACAATTTAAACAATAGTGTTTATTCCTCTGACCTTGAAAGTTTTGAGTGTCTCATTTTAAGGGCTGAACTTCTCTCCACACATCTGGCTAGTTGGGTTATTGCATGTCAAGTTTTAAAAAGCCTCTTCCTTTTTTGGGTGTATCATTGGTATAAACTCAGCCATGAACAAGTGTGCAGATGACACCTAGGGCAATAAAAACTGAGAAAGACAAAGCAAACTGCAAAGTAAGTTTCAGATATTACAAAAGGCAACTGAGACAGGTTTCCTTGGTCATTAGCTGAGCAAAATTTCTTTTGATGTGAATGGAAGTTTAGCACTATTTGCTACCAAAATATTCAGGTCTCTAAGATGAAAATTGATGCTAATATCCATAAAACATCTAACCCAAGAAAGCAAAAATAAACAGCCCAAAGACAAAATAGAACGGAAATAATCAAGGAGCCATACCCACTTCACTAAAGAGATGGTTATTGTTCAGGCTCCCTCATAATCTCCACTGTTATTTTAACATAACCAAGCCCTACAGTTTTGCATGGAAGAGATAAGGAGCTAAACAGATGAGGAGGGCGAGAAGAGCTATTCCCAGAAGGATAGTTCAGGGTAAAGCCATACTACAAAGAGAAACTCTAGAGAGCACTGGGCATTTAAAGGTTGTCAAATGTTTTCTCAAAACACATCCCTCACTATTATTATAGGCACTGCTGATGAAAATCTTAGGAGCCAAACCCACAGGACTGATACCATGGGGCCGTCCTCACATTTCTCTATTTTGCAGGGTATTTACAGGAGAGGATTCTCCAGTTTTTCAAAGATCCTCCCTGCTCTGTGTCCTTCCCACCTGGAGCTCCACCACACTGTTCAAGCTGTCCCAGTGGGTTGCTGTGAATGGGATTACACAATGTCACAAATCACAGATCTTGACTCCAGGTGCAGAACAAACAGCAGGAGCAGATAAACTCCTACGAAACAAAGATCTTGTTGTCAAACAGACAGCCTCTTCCTTAGCAATGGAGAAAGCAAAGAGAAATGAGAACTAACCTGCAGGAAGAAGGTTCCCATTCTCTATTAAAATGAACAAGGACAAGCATGACAGCCTGTCATCTGTAATGCTACTATGCCAAAGACAAGCTATGCGAACCCATGCACAACTTGTAAAACGGTGCAAGGAAGATTAGATAGGTTTAATTTGTATGGTATTGGGCAACAGTGAAGGAACACACAGGCACACACATACACACAGATCTCTTCTTACTCTCCCCCTCTAGTGCCCTTCTGCCATAAAACAGACCATTCAGAGACTAATTTCTTTTTTTTTTTTCTTACTGAAACCTTATAATCCGCTCACTCATATCCTGCCTACATAGCCGTATCTGCATTTAGAGTCAAAAATACTCAGAAAATCCCTATTAGCAAGGACTCCATCTTTTGCACTCACAAAGCATCTCTCAGGTATCAGAAGAGTTAACTCTCTCCCTTTTTGCCTCTAGTAATAAACCAGGTTATTTTCTACAGCTGCATCGGTTATAAAGCAACTACAGGCAGTGCATTAGTCTTATGTCTCCAGCAGCTCTTCAGTCACCATTATAATTAGAGGGAAGATAGTACAGTTTGTCTTCAAATATAAGTTTTCCACAGGTAAGCTTTTACTGTTGTTCTGAATTACTATAACTCCTGGTGAAACGTTCTGCTGGGTTTTACAAAATCAGCAATATTTGCTTGCCAATGCAAAGATCATAGGACTGTCCTGGAGCATGAGAATTGAAAAGGAAACAACATAAATAAAGAAAATATCTGATCCCTTGCAGCCTTCCCACACAAAACTTTCCTTGATGGAAGTGAAAAGCAGTGCTTACTGTAAGATCTGGCTAAAATAGGAATATTTTTCATTGTCCAACTGAGAAACTCAAGTGGCAGCAAACAAAATCAATAGCAAAAATGCTATTGTTTAAAAAAACAAGTCTCCTCCCTATGTTACAAAATAACCTTTGATTATTAAAAGCAGAGTTGTGGTTTTTTTTTTTAAATACATAGCTTCTGACACCATCCCTTTAAACAAAGGCAAAAAATTCTCATCTGCTACCTATATGCAAACCTACAGCTTCAGTAATGTCTGCTTGATAAAGCTGCTCCTTCCAAGGTAGAGGTTAACGACGATGTCTGAAATGTGGTAATCAGACAATCTAAAAGTTTGGCTTAGTACATGAAGGATAAATGGCAGGAAACTGTAGGAAGGATAGTTTTAGCCAAAACTGGATGACTGAAGACCAAAAATACTACCGTAAATAATTCACAAAGGAACACAGCCAGGGTATAACTCTGTAAAAGCTTAGATCTTTTGCAGGATAATAAATTAAATGGAGATGTCTCTGATAGCATGAACAGCACAGATCACTAATTGAGAGTGTTTGCAAAGAGGCTGAGCAGTGAAACATAAGCACATGGTTGGAAGGGTGGTCTGATGACTACAGCAAAAGGTCTCAGTTTCTATTCCCAACTCTGTGACCAGTATCTTTGGCAGATCATAAAAAAAGTCTCTTAATTTATCTGTCTTTCTCATTGAAAAGATAGACAGATTGAAACTCATGTTCTTCACCTAGCTGTCTGGGATGTTAGCAGGCTTAATATTTGGAGAAGCTTTGAGACTGATAGAATACCAGAAATTTTCAATATAATTTAGTTTGATTTATTCAAAATTAAAAAGGAAAAAGGAAAGCATGCTGATTCAAGGATCTAGGCCTCTTGACAAACCTCAAAACACAAATCATGCAGTAAAACTCAGCCACTCAGGCAGCTGAACTCAGGCAATTAAATCAACTAGCCAGACAACAGAAAAACACCCCTCTTCTCCCCAGAGGCTCTCACTCCTCCCGCCCAAAGCCTGAAATGCTGCATCTATCTTGGACTGTGCCAAGAACAATTAAGATAATGCTACTCCATATCAAGGTACAGGATAAATCCTAATGTCAAGGGCCTGAAGAGAAAGCAGTATGCCAGCAAACCATTTTAAAAATGAGATGGCCTTCAGTATATCTACAACTAATTCACCTGGAAAGCACATAACTATATTAACTACAATACACCCATGCAGAGCTTTCCCTTCACAGTGCTGCAACGGGACAACACTCATCTTTTTTCAAGATGTCACTGCCAAATCCCTTGGGCACAAACTCACCTTTGCAGCAGGACAGCATCCCGTCAGTGTTGGTATTATCTCAAAAAAAGCTAGCACTCACCAAAATTTAAAGCAGGTATGGAAACAGTGTGGATGCCCCCATTGCATGTAGATGTGGTGCTTAGAGACATGGTTTAGTGGTGGACTTGGCAGTGCTGGGTTACCGGTTGGACTTGGTGATCTTAAAGGTCTTTTCCAACCTAAACAATTCTATGATTGCAGTTTAGGCCAGTAATTGACTGGGGGTCAAGATTCATTTACTGCAGTTTAATAAATTGCTTACTCTGCACCTGAAGTTAGGCTGTTTGTCAGCACTCTCTCGTTTATTTTATCCAATAGATAGTACTTTGTGTTTGCAACACACAGAGGGTACAAAATGTCAACTAGCCTGCTAAACTGATGACCTGTAACTCATTAAGCTGCAGTGAAAATAACAGATATCCATCCATACTCTCAATGTAACCCAAAATAAGCATGTCTACATGGGATTTACACTAGTTAAATGAAGAGACTATCAAAGCCATTTCGAGTTAAATATCTGCATGTGGATAATATCTAAAACTGGGAGGGGACAAACAGCTCCTTCCCCCTGCTAGAGTGATGCTTTTAATCACCATAAGCTGATTTGCCCAAGCAACAAAACTGGCAAAGTTAGCTGTACCAATTATTAGATTTCTAAGAGAATTTCTTCTAGAATCTCTCTAAGTGGTGTTAGCAGGCACATCCCCCAAAACAGTGTAAGCAAGGGAAGAACTATTATCTCTGATCAATGCATAAGAGAAAAAACAGGTCTGTGAGCTCTTTCAGTGATCTTAAACCGGCTTAGGTAAGCTGGTGCACACCTGGATACAACCGCTCTTCTCTTGCACTAAAAGTCAACATGCAATCTCAAGTCAGAGGCCAGGGGATCTAACCCAGATCTCTACTGTTCTAAGATTTCATTTGCTTGACCCCCATTAGTTTTAACAGCTGCCTTGCAAGCTTCCCCTGCAGCTTTGCTGTAGCAGGAGGGGAGATGGATGGGGACCTGCTGTAGATAGAACAGGCTGGTCCACTGAAACACCACAGCGTATCACTAAAAGCAACTGTTCCCATCATGTCCAAAGGGATAAAAGGGAAAACACTGATTCACAGCTCGGTCAGAGTAATTAATCCAACAAAGAAAACTAAGTACAAGACACAAATGCAGTCCAAAAGTATGCAAAGATTTTTTTTTTTTAAATTACAGCAATTAAAATGACAACGCAGGGCATTGACATAATTCAGGTATTAATGAGCTATGTGCAGTATAAAGGCACAGATTAGGCAAAGCTGCACAGAAAAAGGCCTTGATCTCAGTTTATTGGGGTTGCAAAGGAAAGTACAATTTTTATTTTAAATTGTTTTACGTACAAGGATAATTTGAGAAGAAGTCAAAGAAAGCTTGGAGGAAGCTTGCCTCCGTCATACCATATTGGGACTTTCCAGTACAAAAATCTATGACAGGTCCAGTTGTGAGGGGGGGCTTTTGAAGGGGCTTTTGGGGGGCGAAAAGGAAGCAGCGGGGAGATAGAAGAGGTTTATACCTCATCACCCAGCCTGGAAATTATTGTGTCTGCACAGCCTTGTTTCAAACCTAATTATTATAAAAGCTTTGGGGAACATTATTTTCAAAATGAAATCTTCTCTGTCAAAACTTTCATTAATAAGTTACATTTCTTAGTAGGGTATCATTTTACATAGAGTGCCCAGAGATCTTGCAATGTGGAACAGATTCTTTTTAGATGAAGTACAGTATATTGTTTTAGGATTGTGGTAACTTAACATTTTACGTTTTTGAACCAGAAAGGTTCTCAAACTTTACACATACATATGAAAGAGATGCATTTCTCTTAGGCAAGCTTACTAACAGCTTTCTTTGGTGCTGTGAACTCAGAATAGGAGACAGTGGAAACAGCAGCTCACAGGGTAACAGGAGGAGAAGGGGGGGGGAAGGGAAAAGAAAAATATTTACCATATAGAAGATCACACCATCACTACCCAAAAACTTTTATGGCAACTCACATTCATGAGAGTATTAACAAATCCCAAAATGTCTCCCTTTTTTTCTGCCCACAAACCATGCCGAAATGCCATAAAAGGATTCAGGCGCCCAAACAGAGAAGGAGAAACACACCACAAGAACAGTCCCATGCAGTAAACGGCAAGTGGTGGCAGTAATTAGCTCATTTGTCTTACTCAGACCTACCTTGCTAACAAGGCCAGAGAAGGATTTGGTTTTCAAAGACAACTCCAATTTGCCAATATTTGGTTGGTTGTGCCACAGGAGAAAGGAAAACACCGATATTGCAGAGTTTCCAGCAACATGGATGCATCCCAAGGGATGCCCTCCCGCCTGCCAGGCCTTGCCTGCCCCGCAGCTCTGTGGGCAGCTGCTGAATCAGCCATCCAGCTGACCGGCACCTTTCCAGCTGCCCAGCTCACCCCTGGTTTGATCACTTACCACCCGTTAGCCAGGCAGCCACAGAGCCCCCAAGAGATCAGGCAGTCAGGAGGCTGGTCACCAACATCACTCTTACCCATCTGGTTCCTTGTCAACAGCTTTGAGAGGTCTCCCACAACAACAACAAAAAGAAGATCCCATGGAGGCAGCATTTTCTTACAGAAAACAGTTCTGTTGGGAACATCCTGACCAGTTCTAGATGCAAGACAAATTATGGAAGGCTCAGAAGTATTTCTATAAATATATATTCTCCAGAAAAAAGGCCAGATGCTATCCACCGTGACAGCCATAGAGCCAGGGCACATTCGTCGGGTGGCACAAATGCAATGGAGTGAAATGTAGCCACTATTAAGTTGCATTTTTGAGTTGTGCTGTGGTTCAGGACAGTTTCTTCTGCATGGTGCAGATCCAGCAGCATCAGAGCAAAGCGTATGAAAGTCTGGGGCAGAAAACTCTCAGCTGCAGAGGTCAAGATGTGGAATAAACACCCAGAAGATGGGGGGGAATCAAGAGCACTGGTATTTTGCCTTTTATCAGAAAGAATATTTCTGCAGTTTCTTAAAGCTCTTCAGCCATAATCAGAAGAGGAGAAGTTCATTTCTGTTTTGACACTGAAAGAAACTATTCTCTACAAGGAGATCTTTTTACAGCATGGAAAGGTAAGCCTACTAAAAATTTCCCTGATGACAATGTACTTGAACACCTTAACTATGGAATCAGTAGCTGGGCATTCCTCTGAAACTCAATACAGACAGGTTTTACGCACAAATAAAGTGATTTCTATCTATAATACACCTGCATTCTGGAAAGAGATGAGAACCATTCATGTCCTTGAAGACTTGCAGAATTATGAATGCCTATTTATCCCAAAGCAAGGAGCATATTTGGACCAGTGAATGAAACATCCACACCAAAAAAGAGCCCATTTGTTGCCTGAATTTGGAAAGTCTTCCTTATGATTCCACAAGGTTGCCTTAAAGTATATCTTAAAGTACAGAGTAGGCAGGTTTGCTTTGGATCAAGAAGCTGATCTCTGTCCCAAGGGCACCAAACTGTGCAGTAGTTGCTATGGTACTGCAAGTATTTTTGTTTGTTAAACAGTAGATTAAATAGTCACATAAAATGATTAGACTGCACGTTGGATCATTCCCTGGGAAGGCTTATGTTACAAACTGGCTTTCTGGGGAAATTATTTAAGCTTTTCACTTAAAAAAAAAAAAAAGTTTTTTGAATCTTAGGCTGGTGCATTTAAGAGACTCTATTCCTTACTCTGATTTAAACTTATTTGTGCAGGCAGGTAATGTAACAAGGCACTTTTACACCTATTAAAAATGTTGTTGCAACTGTTGGCTTCATGCAGTAAGCTCTCAAACAGCTCCGGTATTATGATCACTATCATGAATGGTCAGGGCTTGGATTACAACTCTTTTGCAAGAGGGATGGACGTCTTGCCTTAGGTCATAACAGTCCTGCAGTAGAAATTAAAGATGAAGTGTTAGTCTGCATTACCAGACAGAACAACAGATTCCCTTAAAAGGCTAAGTGCACATACATTGTCTCCAAAAGAAGCTTGTTTGATTACAAAAGTTACTGGGGGGATATAAAAACTTTTACTGTTGCTTATTTCATTTACCTGCCTCAGCATTTATATTGCACTCCCTTCATGAGGTCCAGGCACTATTATGAAAGAGATCCAAAAATAAGCACAAATATTCCATGGTTGATGAATGTGCCTTGGACTAATTGCTCAGACGACTTAACAGGCTCAGGAGCAGATGGTCACCTAGCTTAAGTCAGCACAAACGTCACAAAAGGTGCGATAATTACACAAATGGAGAATCTGTCCCTCTGGCTCATACTATCCAGGAATTACTGTCTTTTCCAAGAGCCTACCTAAGCTGCCATTCTAGATAGCAGAGCAGTGCCAGATTAAAAATAAAGGTGGTGTATCTTATAAAGCTGACCAGCAAAGAGCATCCAATTAACTTTGAAACCATAACAGCTCCTTTCCATCTGATGGCTTTCACCAGAAGGTGACTTTAGAAAACACAGACAATGAGTATTAAAGACTCAGTCCTGATGCAATAAAAGTGAATCATACATACAGATACCAACACAGATAATTCTGTTTGCTGAACAAAGATGCCTGATTAGAGAGGACTCCACTTTTTTTTTTTTAATTTTCTCTAAAGAAAGGTCAAGCTAAGCAAAATAATATTAACATTAAGCAAGTACAGCTGTAGATATCAGATAAGAGCAGTTCTGAGGATAATATTTGGCATCTATTACGCTGCTTCATCTGTTTTTCCTGTACCCCCATAAATGATGACAGAACTCTCTTCTCTGCAAGAGTTCCCACAACCAAAGGCATTGATCACTGGAGCTTCCAAAAGGCAGGCAAGAGGAGCCAACACTGGCTCCAAAGAAAACAAAATGTGTACCAAACTTACAAGAAAGAAGTCATAAAATTCCCATCAAAAATGCCAGTAGGACTGAAGCAGATCAACTGCAGACAGACCTGGAAAGTTTACTGCTGAGTTCCCTTCTCGAGCACGGGTTTAACAAAGCAGACGCTGAACAGCTAAAGTTACAGAACCAAATACTCTGTCCTCTAGGCAGGAGGAGACAAGAACAGCCCGTGCATTTATCACAGCAGCAAATGCAAATAAAAATGCCCATTCAACATAAGCTAAAGCTTTCTGCCTTCCTTCAGAGCCTTGGGGTTCACGGCTGCCATTCAAATCCATAGTCCCTGCTGTAGCTTTGCCAATGTCCTCCTGGGGTTATTGCTTTGGAGTAACCTCAAATTACCATTTCCTTGGGATGAACACCATAGTGCTCAAATTCAATACTCCCTATACAGCCTCCCCCCGGGAACAGGGCTGTTCCAGATGACTGCACGGATGTGAAAAACAAACTGGAGAATGGGAACACCCATGTTCAGAGAGGACAAGACTGCAGAAGCCTGACAAGAAATGCTCTAAATAAGTTCAAAACAGATAGTTACACAGCATCTTCGCCTCCCGTAGAGAAAGGGCTGTCATGAAAGTCTTGGCGCCAGATTTATAAAGTCTGCTTCACAACTAAGTTTCCTTTGAGGAAACTAACTTTGCAAACATCATTTATCCTTGCAGCAACTATCAGGGATAAGCAATTGGTTGTAACATTGCTGTTTTACAGATGAAGAAACAGATGACAAAAGATGAAAGTCAACATTTTCCAGTGTGGAAAATGAACTTGGGAACTGCAGACTTTGGGTGTCTTTACTGGGAATGTCTGAGCAGCAGCAGCGGCAGGGGGGTGGTGGTTGTTTGTTTGTTTAAGGCTCTCCATACCCCAAACCACCAATGGAAGCCAGTGGATGCTGCTTGGATTTGACAACTCCCAAAGCAGACAGCCCAAAAAATATCGACTGCTTTTGAAGAGCTGGCCCAAGTAATTTGGTCCACATCACACGCAGGAGTTGGTTGCAGAGCCACAAAGCAGAACTCGGGGGCCTCCATTTCATAGCTTGCTAAGCAGTGCTGGGCCACGGTATATTCAAAAATACATTAGCTAGCTCTTTGAATGTCTTCTGAGGAGCTCTGAGAACAGGCAGCAACTTTAAGCTTGATTTCAAGTTTTAATGCCTAGCTGGACCCTTTCCCTCTTCTTCCATTTTTCTTTTTGAAAAGATAAATTCCTCCACTTATTTTTAATCCTATTTTTCTCTCAGAGCTGCCAAAAAATCAAACCCGGTTTGCATCAGACAGCAGTTTATTTCCTTGGGGTGAACCAGCAACCCAACCAAAACACTTCCTACCCTCTGCCTTCTCCCGCCTCTCAAAGCCACTCAGGCCGCCGCTGGGCGAGCGCCGGACGTCTCCCTTCCCCTGACCGGTGGAGCTGGAGGTACAATCAGGCCTACTCGTTATCAATCAGACCTGTACACTCGTTCAGAGGCAGCCGCAGTCCCAGAGCCAGCAGAAAGAGCAGCGCAGCAGCTATTTTATTTACAACCTGCTGACAACGGAGTGGAAATTGATAGAAGCTACAGGCAGCAAGTGACTCCCTGTCTGTCAGCACCAAATGGCAGCTCCTGCGCTTACTCCGCTGGACAGGAGCTCTTTAACTCTTTCTGTCTCAGCCCAGGATTCACAGGGGTGCTACGGGTCTCCACCACGTTTCCATTTACACCAGCTTTACACTGATGCTCTCCCACTGCCTTCGGCTGAGTTGCTTCTGCTTCAGAGCAGTGAGAGCACACCAGGACCTCCTACGTGTATATGTTTACTGTAGATGTGTTTGTTGGGCAGATACTGTACCTTCATATTTTATGCAGTGCCAGCTGTCAATACAGAGCACATTTGAACAACTTGATCCTACTCAGACAGAAGAAATCCATTAATGCTATATTTAAAAGGAAAGTGCTCATCTACCCAGAGAAACTCAGAAAAGCTGTGTTATCTATGAAGTCTGACCTTAAAAAGGGAATTAGGTAAACCACACTGAACCCTATGCAGACATTTTTTTCATTGTAAGTGGCCATCATTCAGTTTTAGTTATTTCCAAACCAGATCAAATTAAGGTTGATTCAATTCTGAATAAGAATGTTTATATGATGATCTAATGCAGTTTAATTAATTATCTTCAAATTAATATCTTTAATTAATGCAGATTATGTAGACTAGGCTTCATACAAGATTCAACAGTTAGAATTTCAAATACATCAATATTGTTATTTTTAGTCCTGGGGTGTGAAATGACATTAAAGATTTCAGGCTAAAGAAAAGACTATCAGTGGCCCCAAGATGTGTAAAAATCCTCAACTCTCATACATGCATGAAGGGATCAAACATGAAATCTGAGTTAAAATTAAAAATTGTCTATATTGAGATTTTAAACCAGATAGTACTTTTTTGGTGAAAACAGTTTAAAACAAAAGAAACGAGCTTTCTTTCCCACCTGTCCTGGTTTTAGTTGGGATAGAGTTAATTTTCTTCTTGGTAGCCAATACAGGGCTGTGTTTTGGGTTTAGGATGAGAACAATGTCGATGCTAAGTATCACTAAATAGTCGCTAAGTAGCGCTCACACTGGTCAAGGACTTTTCAGCTTCCCCTGCTCTGCCCGGTGCACGGGGGGCTGGGAGGGAGCACAGCCAGGGGCGCTGACCCAGACTGGCCAAAGGGCTATGCCATACCAGATGACGTCATGCTCAGTATATAAGCTGGGGGAAGAAGAAGGAAGGGGGGTACATCTGGCGTGATGGCGTTTGCCTTCCCAAGTAACCGTTGCACATGATGGAGCCCTGCTTTCCTGGGGATGGCCGAACACCCGCCTGCCCATGGGAAGTAGCGAATTAATTCCTTGTTTTGCCTTGTTTGCGTGCGCAGCTTTTGCTTTACCTATTTAAGTGTTCTCTTTTATTTTACTTCAATTATTAAACTGTTCTTATCTCAACCCACGAGTTCTCTCCCTTTTACCCTTCCGATTCTCTCCCCCATCCCACCGGTGGGGGGGTGAGCGAGCAGCTGCGTGGTGCTTAGTTGCTAGCTGGGGTTAAACCACGACACCACCCCAAAAGTTGTTAGTATGGTTTGAAATCTCCTTTCAATCCTTTTTCCCTGTCCTACTCCAAAATAATGCTGCTAAATCACTCTCATTTGTGCTTCCGTCCATCAGCAGGCATTTCTAGAGGATTAGCGGAGGTGCCTGGCAGCTTCATCACACCTCTCATCCTGACCGTTTGGTATCACACCACGATCTCCAGCTCACCGCTGGCCCTCACTGATTCGCAGCGCGTTGTCTAACCCCAGGGCTTGAGGCACGGAGCATAGGGAAGACATGGTGCTGGAGGTCACAGTCCCCAAAAGCAACCCTGTCCTCCATCACTGGATGCAGCACACAGGGTCTGCCGAGTGGGAAACAAGATGCCTTGAAGGTATCACCCTCTACCAAGCCGACTCAGCTTATATTATCTATACTGTTCACAAATTCATTTTCATGTCAGCTTTTATATCCAACCACAAAACGTGCACCCAAGGGTGCCATCCAGTCACCTAAACACAGGCATCTCATGCCACTTTATATGCCTTTGAGCACCATACCTGGCCTCTACCCGCTCCAGAAAGACATGAGGCCCCTAGATTATATCGTCAGCCCTCAACAGCTATCTCCGATACACCAGCACATCTAAGACTGGCACTGCTAAGCTACATTACGGAAAACAAATTGATTTCTAACTTATTCTTCTGCAAGATTCATGCAAGGCTTCACTTCAGCTTTTGGACATATATCCAAAAAAACCAAAAATTATCAGTGCTTGGAAAGGTGCTTTTCTTTGCACGACCATGGTCAGTCCCTAGCTCTCATCTTTTTCATTCAGACTAAGCTCTAAATCTCCCTGAGGCTGAATGCAGAGTGAGCAACCAAGTCCTTAGCAAGGTCATTAAGATTTGCAGGAAGCTCAGGCCATTTCAGGGCCTGTTTCCATGAGAGCTCTTTGTAAGCGAGCCCCAACTCAGCCGTGAGATACACCAGTTTGGAGCCAGCATAACTTCTCTGAAATCAAGTTGCATACATATAGCCTCCAAAACCAGACACAAAGTGACTTTAAACACAAGATATGACCCCACACATATTAAACTGGAGTAATTCTAAAGAAGATAGTTTTCTGTAATCCTTTGCCTTCCACGGTTACGTTCTATGAGGTAAGTTAGGTGCAGCCACACTGTCATCATCATCTCAGGGAGGAGACAGATGATGATAAAAGAAAATCAGATAAACTCCAAATTCCTCAGCTGGCATCCACCTCTGCTCACTGCAAGGGCAAACACCGAAGGGCACCACAAGTGCCTTAAACCCTTCTGTGGAAGGGATCTGTGGCAATTTCTGTCTCAAACAGAAGTGAATCCAAACAACTTCGATCCAGTTCACTCAGACTTCTATAGGCATGAGCAAAATCATGTGGCCCCCAATTAAAAAAAAAAAAAAAAAAACCTGCTCTATGATTACACTAGGTCCAACACAACGCAAGAAATGCAAAAAGCCCCTTGTAAAAATAGCTTCTTGTGTTTCATCAGACTTCTCCAAATCACAGAACAGCTTGGTCAGATTCGAGCTGTTTCCAAAGACAGTAGAAGCTCTTCTTTAAGTCTGATTTGATAATTCTCAAGCAACCTGATCTAGTTGGAGATGTCCCTGCCAATTGCAGGGGGGATGGACTAGATGACCTTTAAAGGTCCCTTCCATCCCAAAGCATTCTATGATTAAGTTGCTAATCAGAGCAAATAGATAAACTTGCACTTGATTTCTGGATCTTGTGTTAAATCTGTTGCAACTGATGACATGCTCATACTGAAAGGACGAGCTACACTGCAGAGGATATGCAATCCCAGACTGAAAGCAACATATCAAATCAGCTGAACCAAGAGAGATTAAAGCTCTGTGTACCCTTGGAAAAAGAACCCAAAACAACCAAATTGTTAAAAACATTGATGGAGCAAACAGAAACTTTCCATGGGACAGCTGGTTCCTTGCTTGGAGAAAATATATACATTACTAATAGGAATTATATCCTGTTTCCTTTCTACTGCTTAAAACATACAAACAAATTATATTTCAGCATAAAGACATATTATTCATGGATCTTTTACTCCACTGGAATTTATAGTTCAATTCCAAACCTGTAATTTTAAATGTTGGCTGTTTTTCTAAGTAATTCACCAGAAGGGGGTCCCAAGTCCCCTTGCTTCTCCTGCTAGTAAGGAAAAAAAATTCCCTGCCAACTTCTGCATAAACTTGTGTATATCACAAGCCACACCGCTCAAATGCCCAGACATGACTTTTCTTTTCACATCAGAGCTAAAGTAAAAAAATACACACACACATATTACATACAGCCTTTTTTCTTTGAGGGTCACACAGCTGGTATTAAACTGGTGGCAGCAGAGCATCAAGGCTAAGAGAACTAAATGCAGCATCCAGCAACTAGGTAAAATATTACTAACAACACAGTGTGCAAGGAGAAGGAAATCTGCTACCAAGCTATTACCGCGTGAGCCCACTGCTGAGCAGGGCATGGGCTGAGGGAGCATCTTTAAGGACAGTTGGGGGAGATCTTGCCTAAGGCAGGCACTCTGCCAGCAGGGATCTGCTCCCCACCGGCCCAGCTCCCCCTGCCACACCCCATGTAACAGGGAAGTTTTGGGGCACGGCAGGGATGGAGCCGAGCACCGATGCATGTAACTGAGGGCTCCCTGCCAACTCGCAGAGATTTTGGCTGAGAAAACGGCAGGCTGGCTCCCTCTAACCATGCAACAGGGTCTATAGGACCAGGCTGGTACCTCATTTCTGGAACACGTGTTCCAGTCACCTGTAGGTCACATACCAGAAGGCTAAACGTTAAACTTCGGCTGGGTAAGTCCACCACATCGCACATAGCTCTGGAGGAGACGTGTACCCAAAGCACAAGGATTAGCACGTCCGCGCAAGGAAGACAAACTGAGTTTTGCACAACACCGGGTAGGGAGCTTTCTCCTTTGGGGTTAGCAGAGAGGTGCCAGTCAGACACAGCTGCTTCTCCTCTTACAGGAAAGGCACAGAGCAAGTCTCAAACCACGTCGGCTACAGGCACAAAGACTTTCCAGCTGAAAGAAGCGGCAGCGGAGAGGAGAGCACCCTTCTGGGAGCCCAGCAGCTCCTGCAGAGTGGCGCTGGACACTGGGGCCATACACCTGTAAGAACGGTCCCTGCAGAGCTCGCAGTGCCATGTGCCTCCTCCTGACCCCCTGGGCTGTTTCACAGACCAATTTCTGTCCCTTGGCAGGTCACAGGAGCAGACACGTGAACACAGGACTTGATCTAAAAGGTTTCATTGTCAGAAGCTACGTTAAAGCCCACAGGAGTATTTTGCTCTCACCCTCTTGAGGTCACAGGGGCTGCTTTCTTGCTCTGTGTTATGTCAGTTTATTTTACAGCAAGAAAGGGTGGAAACAAATACCATCAAACTAGCCCTGCCTTTCCTCCCCCATGTTCCACACAAGAAAATCCCTCAACTCCTACAAAACAAGCTGAAGCTTATGCCAAACCTAACAGAGCTTATACAGACGTTGTTATCTTTTGAAATGACACCTTCAATTTAATTATCTCAGAGATTAAATCATCTCCAAACTGTTAAGCAAAATAACTCCATGGTGCCAAAACACCGCATCACACCATGACTTTTTTTTTTTCTAACCCCCTTTAAACCTCCTCTCTGACTAGATACGCAGAATGGCAGAAGCACACAGATCTGCAGTCACATCCAGCCTCCGCAAAGCCAATTCCTGCCTGCACGGCTCACCAAGTTGTCCATCTACTTTAAGCCTGACCTCGGCTCTGCTAGTGTAAATTTGGAGCAGTTCCAGGGGCCTCAGGGGTAGGAAGGAACAAAATTTAACACACTGGACCATGGGATGTGCAAGTAAAAGAGTACCTGAAAGTGCACCAGCTTCATTTGAGAGAGAACAAGAACAAAAATCAACCTTCAAGACATTTTAAGTCTCTAGTCTTGATTGCTCTGCCTACACTTCCCCCACAGACACATCCTGCTCCCTCATTGCATGCTGCATTTGCCTATACAACTCTGTACTGACTGGTACTTGCTATGCTTAATTATACACGCTCTTCTTAACCCATTCCCCCAGTCCTACAGTGCTCTTGAAAGTCATGTCACCAGCCACACTGGCATTGCCCAGCCCAGAGATCACCATGGGAACAGCACATTCCTAGTGCTTGTTGAACTGGGGACGCTGGCTGCATAGCCAAAATAAAAGTATTTTCCTCCCTTCCCTTTATCCATTCCTGGATACCTGCTTCAGCAGTAACACAGAGGGACAAAGCTGAGTGACCAGCACTGTCACCCCACAGCAAAAGACAAAGATGACTCCTTGGTTTCACTGCAGAGCTTCAAGTCAGGGGAAGTATTTGCTCAGAAGGAATGATTATTCCAGCCAAGCTTGTTAGAACTACAGCGTCCTTTACCATATGAAGGCATGTGGAACAGCATAATGAACTCTCTGAAAGGGCAAGGAAATAATTACAACCTTCTGGCTGCAGGGACCAGACAGGAGCACACAGCCTAGGAAGTGGCTCACTTGGCCCTTACAAGCCACTGAAACAGCGTATGTTTCTCTAAAGATGATTTTAGAGCAAGGACAGCCAACTGATGGACCAAGGATGGGATGCGAAACATAAGCCAGTTTTACCCGGACCCCAGGAAAGCCAATTAGCTCAGAGGCCAAGTGTTTGGGGCAACACATGCCCCAACACGAGGTGCTGAGGGGCATGCAAGTCCAGGCCAAGTGTATTCCACTGGACTATCAGCAGTACTACACAAAGTTGGCTTGGTCTAGGAGAAAAAGAATGGGGGATAATTTTATGTGAGCACAGCAGCTTCCATCACTCAGATATTCGCCATTTCTGTTCCGGGGTAAGAAAATACAAACTAGATTGAAGCACAGAGCTGAGATGCACCAGTATGTTCTATGGATCACCTGTCTGTTAACCACAGGCAAGTCACTTGAGGCATGGTATCCCTCAGTGTCCTAGACTGTACGGCATGTAAAGCATGTTTTTCCTACCTCCTCTGTGTACAGGCACACACCATTCCTCCTAAAGATCTCTTAAATTTATAGTAGAAGGACAAAGTGTGGCCATCTAGACCCTCAAGAGCCACTACCTGCCTCAGATACCAGCCAACAAGATAACTGCCAATAGGAAGTGCCAGGAAGAATGAGTTTTTGCAAATGGCTGGGATCAGATGCTTCAAAAGAAAAGCGTAAATCTCCGTACATCAGACAATTAACAGAAAGGCTTATTCTTACATAAGGTTCTTCTCAAGCACCACGATCTACCTGCTGGGCTGTGCTCTGGTAGGTTTATCTGCTCTGATGCAACCGGAGCTAGTCCCAATAGTGGTAAAAAATTCTGAACATCTTTTGAACCATGCAGAAATTTTGGCTGTGTTCGTGTCCCGTGACACCAAGATCCCGAGACTGTTCATATGCAAAAATGTAATCTCACAGCTGCCTTAATTTTGTGATCTTTTAATTAAAGCAGACAGTAAGGTTGTTGGGTTGGGAACTCTGTTCTGTGTTTATAGCATAATACAGACCCAAGGCTGTTATTCACAACACGAATAACTGCATTCTCCCCTCCTTCCTATCTTCCAGTATTCCTATGCCTTGAGAAGAAAATTAATTGCTTGACTGGCGTCTGTGCTGTTTGCCATTTCATATGCTGCCATACCTCCTCTTACAGAAGAATGGTGCTGAGTTGTTTGGAGAGGGATAAGAGCTTGTCATTTCTACAACAGTTTGCCTTTTTAAATGTTTTAACATTCAGTTCTCTGAAGACCTGGAAAGAAGAGATCCTGGCACAGGAGACTTGTGTGCTAATGGCATGACACCGTATTGGATTTAACTAAACTATGGCCCTATGAATGAGAGTGCCTGCAAGTGAGAGGCAGCTGATGTGGGGCAGAGAGGGAGTAAAGGAGAAAAACATGATGTCAAGCCTAAGAACTCACCCATCTGAGTTATCAGGCTGCTCCGAGTCAGCAATTTATTTTATTAACATTATTCCCTCTGGTCTTACATCTTGGTTACCCCTAGCAACCTATTCACAAACTCCCTGTACGATTCATGTGCTTAAAACCAGCACATACTAAAGAAAAAGTTCTGATAAAGCAAGAACTCAGGGCTGCAGCTAACATTGCCATTATTCCCCTACAGTCCTCAAGCCCCAAGACTGATGCATCAGAAGCCAGACACATACCAGACAGAATGGGGTACAAGGCAGGGAAGCTGGGACAGTGCAAGGTAAACTGCCTCCTGTGAGATCCTGCGATGAAAGATAGATAAGCACAACAACAAAAGAGAAGAGGAAAACATTTTATTTTGCCAAAATGTTTTCTCTTCAAAACCTTTGCACGGGTTTAGAACAACTGTTGGTCTAACCTAAAACTCGGAGGTCCTGCTCATGGTGTTTCTTCCTCCCTGCAGAAGCTAATTTGAAATCCTGTGCTGTCCCCCTGGACCAGCCTATTGCTCCAGTGTCCTACTCCACCGCACAGTGAACATCTGGCACAGACCAAAGCTGACATTTGGATCATGCCGTGGTGAGGGTATGTAGGACTGGGCTTCCATCATTCTGGGTGAGATTTTAATTCATGACTAAGACAAACAAAAGCAAAAGGAATTGACTCCTGTGGAAACTATCATGCAAGTGGCCACTGCCAATTCCTCCCCACACGATCATACCACAAGCAAATTACCGCCAACCTCCCCAGCTTTCAGCAGGCCGTGTGTCCCTGCTTCCCTCATCACCTGTGAATGTCATCTGCTTCTCAAAACCCATTAGCATCACTAAACAGGGAAAAAGCCAGTTCAGGTTTTTTCATTCTTTCACCTAGGGCTGGCACAGAGTTTTGATACAATCAGATAAACAGACTCCAGCAGCAGCCCTCAACTTCCACAAAAAAGGAGAGATATATCCATCACAGCTACTCCTTAACTGGTTCCTTTTTGAAGTGGACTTCCTCTGAGATTATCAGGGTCTATCTTATACAAGCAGTCAAGGATAGGCTCTTAAGGTGGGCTACCACTTCCCCATCCAACTTTCTAAACAAACCAAGGGTGTAAGAGTTACAGCCTGCCATACCAGCATCCAGAGTTCTTGATGATCCTTTAGCTCACCTTGGACGAAGAATAAATTGCTTTTCTTCCTACTAGTTTTCCTGCTCTTTCTACCCATCAATTCTGCAAAGACTAACTTGTGAGCAGAGCACAACTAACACACTGAAGATTTTCTGAAAAGTTCAGGATACATTGTGTGGTGTCCAGTTCCAAAATGGCATAAATTACATCCTGGAACACATTATGTCCTGCTATGTTAGACAAGAGGAAATGTGGTATACAATGAAATAAAAGACATCCTGGAACCTATTACGTACTCAAAAGACAAAAGAAAGGACATTATAGGATCGACGTGGCTAATAAATGATGTGTTGGCATCTCTTTTCTACCAAGATGTGGATTAACAACAGATGTATTACACTAATGTCTATTTGTACACTAATCTAAAACAACTGCATTGCTGTTGCAGACAGGAATTTGATAAATGCAGCCCCCATTCCAGCTCCATGAGTGCTGCTGAGCTTTAGAAAAGGTGGGGAGGGGGGTGAGCCACTCTCAGAGTTTCCCTTTTCAGTGTTTGAGCCCTTGCTCTCACCTCCTTTTCTTGCTGGGTTGTTCCCTGCCAATTTCTCATTTGCACAGCTGGGATCCTAAGGATCCAGTGTAGGAAAGGGGCTGCCTTGCACTAGCCCAGAAGCCCACAGCTCAGCTGGTGGGACACTTGGGAAGTAAGGACTACTTGGTATGCTGAAGCAGTCAGTGCTGTTGAACGCTAGAAGCTAAAGGGTTAAATCCTGGAGCCTAGCAATTTCCAAAGTATCCACTTTCCTTCTCACAGGCCAACAGGCCTCCTGCATTTACATAAAGCCCTCCAGGGAAGGCAGCTGCAGAAAGCATGCACAGGAGATGCCTTCCTCAGGTGGTTGAGGGTTAGGAGAGAAGATACGGCTGGATTTACCCTCTAGTTCCTTTCCACAAGGAGCAGCTAGAAAAGAGTTAGAGGCAGAGCCTCCAGACCACTGTACAGTCCCAATTTGATAGCTATGACAGTTCACTTACCTTCCCTCAACCTGAAGAGGCAAGCGCAGGAGAGCAGCCTTTGCAACTCTGGAAGCCTGGAGGAAGGTGGCAGACAAGGTGGATACAATCCTTTGCCAACCATCTTGGCAACATAGGTGAAATCCAGTTTATACCAGCTGCAGAGAGCCTTCTCCAGGTATTCCTGCTCTCCTATAGCATGTACAGAACAAAAGTCTGTCCACAGCATCTGAGATGTGTGGTGTCACATGCCAGGGAGATGAGAGGAAACAAGTACATCCCATTCCTTCTCTCAGTTCCTAGAGAAGCCTAGATGTGATGTGATTATTCCCTATTAACAATGCAGAAGAAGGGGGCAAACACGTGTAGAGGACAAGCAGAGGAGCTTGGAATACCTGACCCTGTGGACAGGGACATCTTACTGGCACCCAGAAGCAGTTGTGGATGATGGCACTGGTGGGAGCTGCTGTGAGCCACCAAAGACTGGGCATAGAACAGCAGCCGAGGCTGGGAATCAGGAGCCCACACCAGCCCACCACCCCAAAACTGTGTGCTTTGCCTGTTCCTGATCCAGGCTGTGCCTTAACCACTGTAAAAGAACAGGAACAATGGGTCTTGGGGGGAAAAAAAGAAAGAGAAAAGAAACAGAGGCATAAGAGAGAAAGAGAAAGGAATGTAAGGCTGGCTAGATGAGAAAACCTAGGTGAATATATCTGATCCTTCCTCCCCAGCCAGCAGAGGGTTGCTCTGTGAAAAAGATTTTCTCTGAAATAATTTGCATTTGCTTCCAAACTTAGTGCAGATCTGTCACCAGTCACTCAAAGCTCCACTTCAAGAACTAGCAGAGATTATAAAAAAAAATGTGATATGATCTGTCTTCACGATGTTCATAGCCTGGCTTACTGGTATGGCTAAGAGCACTACCTGAAAAACAGTAGGACAGCCCTAGAGAGTCATGCAGTTACGTGACACAAAATGCCAAAGTGGGTTGCCAGCCATCGCACAAACATGGAACATGAAAATCTGTGAGCAAAGATGCAACAAAAGGAAGCGTATCCACAGATGCCACATATGTTTTTCTACGTATATTTACAATCTTATATCAAGAGAAATTGTTATTCTGTGTTAGGCAATACAACCATCTATTCAAGACCAGCATCACGGCAGGTTTTACACTACACTCCATCCACTGCTTTACTTCCACCATGCACATTTAGTTCACAACCCAGTATTGGCCTAACTACGATGTATGAGTGAGAAGCAGCTAGTCCCATGGCTACCCAGACTTTTTTTTTTTTTTTTAAACTTCCTAGAGAGACTACTTCTACTAAAATTAAACAAAACACTCACTGTAGAACTCCTAGTGATGATGCTTAAAAAGATGTGGTTAAGAACTTAATGTGAAGCAGAACTACTTATTTTAAGAGATTATATACACACACTTGCTAAAGGCCGTCTCTGAGTAGAAAGCTGCAGAATAGGTGCGTTCTCCCCAGAGATCATATCCCTTCTATTTCCCGTAAAAATCCTATAAAATCTGAAGCAAAAGGGAATCTCATATCCAGGCCATGGTCTCTGCTTAAGCAGCTCTGGTTCACATTTTCATTTCTTGCATTTCTCCTACTTTCCCTTCCCTGGATGTATGTCAATGCCCTTAAGGTGCTGAAAAAGCTAAGTTACTCCACATGGAGTATAAGTGGGAAAACTCTCCAACCTCCACACAGTTCAATATTCCAGAACAGTCTGAAGTTTTGCTTCCTGCATCACTTCAGCACTTTGGAGCAAGTTAATTTTCCCCGGGACAATGGGATCTGCAAACTTCCATATGACACTTGTTTGAAAGAGGCTCACATCAACCCTGACGAAGTTATGTGATGATGATTCTACATAAGAAACACACATGGTGGTCTCGTTGGAGGATCCTCCTTGTTGGCACATAGTCAGGACAAGGGCAAGCCTCTGCTGGCAGCCTTACTCCTGAGGCAATGGATTGACCCATGGGCTCAAAACCAGCCCTGCTAGGCAGGACTGTCACTAACGGGCCATGTCCTATGCTAATTAGGGCTCAAAAAGGTTCGCTTTTGCCTTGTAGGCATTTGAAGTAAAGACTCCAGAAAAGATGGCTTTTACAACACACACTCAGCAACAGGACTAGAAGCCATTATCTGAAGAAACTGTTCCTCCACTGCAGAACATTTCCTAAAAACCATAAAATAGAACAGGGTGCCAAGACGACTCTTGCCTGAAGCACCATTCCTCCATAACTCTCTTACAGCTCCTGTGCACCACCAGCCTCCACTCCCTGTCCCCATCAGCCCAGGGAGGGGACAAGTGCCAGCTGAGTCTGTAGCTTCCTGCCCTTGGACCAGCCCAGGAGAGGGACATCTCCATATTCCAGGAAAGGAAGCAAGCTCCACCTGGGCAAACAAGAACATGAAACCGGGCTGTAGACTTGGAAAGATGGGATGAAAGGGGAGGTGGGGTGAGAAAAGATGTAGGTATAGTGAGGGACAACACATGGAGGAATCTACAGCATCCTGCCCCAGGCTACAAAATTCCTGGCTGTAGCCCCTGTCCCTGAGCACCAAACACTTCAGATGAGTTAAGACCCTGGCCAGGGTGCTGCTATGGAGCTGGATCTCTGCTGCTTTCCATCTGTTTGTACTTGAACTGGTCAAGAGCCTCACAAAAGAAAAAGTACCTCTAAAAAAAGCCATGAACAGGGGAAAACTGGGACACTGCAAGTGGATATCCTAGAAGCGGGAGTGAGGACAAGCTTTGGCTGACAGAGCATTTAGAGCTGTAATAACACTCTCCTCCTATGTTTAATAGCCATTAAAAAGTGAAAAAGAAAGATGTCTATGTACAAAAACAATCACTCAATCAAAAGCTGAAAAAGGGCCCTAAGGCCACCTCAGCCCATGCAATGCATTGGAAGGGTGCAGTGGAAGTTTTAATTGCTTGAGTACTCTTAATACAACACAGTATTCCAGTGGAAGCATCTATTTCATGGCCTTACTGCACACAATCATTTTGTTTATTGATCTTTGAAGATGTTATAACAATTTGTCATTCAGTTCATACATAAGTATCACAAGGCTTGTCACCTAACCACACTCTGCACAGTGCATTAACCACTCTAAGAACATTGGGCACCTTGCAAGTTGCACGCTGTGTTCACCTTCCATATAACGCTTTGCAAACAACAGCGTAGCAGGGTGCAAATGCAGAAAAAGAAAGCAGCATAAAGGTCACTCCCGCTGATAGGGACTAAGGGGCCAAGAGAAGCAACTGATACAAATGCAAATGAAAACAAGTCTTGCTATGATCCTGAAAAGCAGGAGAGCAAAAAGGGCCTGGGCAAATTGGGACTTTCTGATCACAAACGTCAGGTCAGGACAGGAAAGTCACGGTTCCAGAACAGATCTGACATCTGTCTGGCAGAGAAGAAAGTTGACTTGATTGCTGTATTATCAAAAAGCCAGGTATGTGGGAGTGAACGCTTCCCAGCACACTAACTGCCAGCATGGACACTTCAAGTTAATGAGACCACAGACACATGTGCCCCTTTGGAAACAAGAGCGTTGCTGCATGCACTGAAAACAGGGAAATAGTTCTCCAGTGTATCTCAAAAGTGTCTCTATGGCAACAAGAACAGAACAACTTCTATACCATCAACTGCCATCTCTGCTTGCCGAGCATTAAAAGTTGTCTCCAGAGACCCACAGTGTAGACAGCTTCCAGGAAACAAACTGATGTGATTATGGGTTAAAAAAAGATCATAAGAGGCCCAGGTATGATACGAGTTAGATTTAGGCACAGATATTGGCCTGAAACAGAAGCTGTGCCCTCAAGGGGACACACACAGAGGGCAGAGCAGGTATCTGGGGAGAGTAAGGTGCTCTTCAGGTGAGAAAGGCATCATATCTGGACCTGCAAGCAAAGTCTGCAATAGTCTGCATCTACACAGACAAAGTTCTAGATGGCAGCATGCTATAATGGAGATGACCGAAAAAGCTAAGAGAACTTGAGACCAAATACCAGTTAAAGTGGAAGAATATTCTTGCCAAATTCTTTCACTTGAGGACTGCATAATTAGGCCAGGAAAAGCACAACAGAATATGCTATAGAGAATAGTCCTGCACTGGCTTGTTAACCCAACAGGCCTCTTCCATCTCCAAAGTCTGCATTTCATAGCAGGTACCTGAAGGGTATAGATTACACCAGGTGGTAAGCCAACAATTCCGATCTCATCATGAAATTAAGCCCAGGCCAAGTGTGGGGAACTGTGTATTTTAATACAAGTCAATAGGCAAGCTAGGCCCTTGTTAGCAGGGGAGCACTCCCTAGGAAGCAGTAGAGCTATGCCCAAATAACTGATGGTGGACAGGACACAAGTGACTTCTGCATGTGCAGTTCTGTTCAGCACCTGCAAGAGCCATCCTCTGGGCTTGCAAAGTGTTAGTCCCCAGGTATGAGGTTACCCATAACATCTTAGCTACACTCCACCATTCACACACAGCAGCAGCAGAGACTCTAGACAGAAACTCAACTAGCATAACCAAATAGACAGCCTGCTGTAAATAGGGTCCAACTTATGGCCAAATGTAAGGCCCATGCAACCCCACTTGGGACTCCAGGGATGTTGCTGAGACCATAAATAGTGAATACTTCTGAAAATCAAGCATCTGGGCACCACAGCGGAGTTCTTCTCTTTCCCCTACCACCCCATAAAACAAAGTAACCCAAAATAGCAAGCCAGTTTTTGAAAAGGTTGCCGTATATCACCCCTTATGTGACCTTGCCTGAGTCATGACTGGACCCAAGAGTCTTCCTCTCTAGTTCTGGGCTCTAAGTAGATGGCTACGCTGCTTCCCTCGAGACCCAGCAAAGCAGAAATAGGAAATGAAATGGAGAACAGGGAGGAAATTCCATCTCCCAACACAAAAAAATTAAGAGGCAGTCACAGAATTCTCCTGGTAAGAGGTAAAGAAATACGTATGCAAGAGTGAAGGCTAGAGACACAGAAATATCTTGTTAAATTTTTACAGTTTAACCACTGAACAAGCTACTTTCTCTCCATAATTTATACCTGAATTGTGTGTCTAGACATGACATCATTTTAAGGTATGCCTTGTGTTCTGTGGTAAGTTTACAATAACCAGAACTTATAATTGCTGTGGTTCAGGTCAGCAAAAGCGGAAAAAATATCCAAAGCCCCTTCTAAGCAGCTGTTCTTGGTAATCGTTTTAGTCTGTTGTTTTCTGTCAAGGAGACAAGGCCTAGCAAATGCTAAAAGCCAACATTAAACCAACTCCCCTTCCTAAAAGTGACGAATACCACAGATAATCTTCAGTTCTCAGGCAGCTTTATTTGGTATGGTTCATATTAAAACAGTGAAGGACAGCCAGATAAGCAAGGGCAATAAAAACATCTACTGTATGTCCATGGAGATTGACGGCTACAGACACACTAGACCCCGCTGTATGCCCATATGATAAACCAGTTATCCAAATGCAATAAAATAAGCCTATGGGTCTCAGGTGGGATAACAACAAATACCAGCGTATTCTCACTATTGAGACATAAATCCTGAGGCTACAAAAGCTGCAACCACAGTGTAGTTAACGTGCACCAGCCACTCTTATTAGAGGAATGAACCCCGTGGTGATAAGGGCTGCTGGCCAAGTGACTTTAATCGCACGAGGAGTTGCAGTCGCTGCCCCAGAGAGTGTGGCCTGAAGCATCCTATTGCATCAATGAAGTGGAATTTAGACATCGGGATGAGGGAAAAAAAGCTGTGCAACCTGAACACTAAATGATGTTTTGGTTTTGGGAGGGGGTGTGTGTGTGTGTTGTTTTTTTGGGGGGTTGTTTTGTTTTGTTTTTTACTGGCATTGTAAGCACAGGCATGCTGGATGCCAGAGCCAGCCAAGGAGGGGCAAGTGCTAGGATCAGAGCACACAACGGCATGCCTCAGCGCACATCAAAACTCCTTATGGCAGCAAGCATGAAGAAACTCCCATGCTGTTACATGCAAGGCAACGCAAAGATCCTAAAGAGAAACCTGGGTCTATAGGTGCATTGGGTGGAACACACAGTCCGTAACATGCATCTCAAGAGACACAGGTATATCACACACACAGAATTTTTTTTTTTTTTTTTTTTTAGAATAGAATAGTCCCAGTTGGAAGGGACCTACAACGATCATCTAGTCCAACTGCCAACTGCTTTTTTTGACAGAAACATTAGCATTGGTAAGAATAGAGTGCACATGAAGCACACCACACACCATGCCTCTTCCTGTTACCTCAATGGGAAGACAAACTATAGCCCTGAAGAGATCCAAAAAAGGTCACAGACAATGGGCAGCAACCTTGGATAAGAATTATAGAATTTTGCTTACTTCATCTTCTAAGTCAAAAGGATACATCATAACTATTGTTCACATCTAAAAGGCATAAAACATTGTCCAAAATCCAGCAGTCATCACCAGTCGGGAAACACCCGAAAGACACAGGACTTGACAAGAAGTGTCCCTTTTTCTCCGTGTCACACAAGTGATCCAATCCAGACCACACAAGTGCCCACAGTTACAAGAATGTGAGTGGATAGAATCAACATATTTACATGTTTTAAAATAAAATCACCTTCCCCTTCCATACAGGTCCCACAGAGTTTTGTTATACTACTTTTCCTACACATATAACCATAAGTGGTCCAACTCTCCTCTATGATCTGTATTAGTCAGAAAAAAACTTGATGATTACTTCTTAGCTCTTCCAACACCCACTCAGAAAGAGGGAACCATTTCAGCTAATAGCAACCAGGAGAGGGCCCATGCTACTTCACTAATAGGGCTAGATAGGAGGCTGATTATTGCACCCAAACTGAAGCTAGCTTCTATTCAGCTGGTTAACGCAGACGCAGAGCTATCACATCCCTGCCTGGATCAATCCACATTGATATGACATCAAGTCACACAAGGATCTGTGCCAGAACAAGGAATTTAACACACAACTCCCCAGTTCCACATCAATGGTCCAGGCTCCTTTCAAATCACATGCACACCAGGGACTCAAACCTGGACCGACAAACCCTGCACACCGTTGTAACGCAGGGTTTGTGCAGAGCTACACTGGTTATTCACAGGGAGCGGCCCAGTGTCACACCATTCAGCATCATGGTGAGAGCTGGAGAGCAAAGAAAAACCGTGGCAGATACTGGCAAAGACTGCCCTAAGATAGCTGATGCTTGTGAGCAGTGGTGAAAAGGAAAATGACCACTGCTCTTCAGTGCCAGATAAGTAAAGAGAAGCGGTGAGAACGCCATTGCTCACAGGATCCCAACGGAGCAAGCATATTTCTGCCCAAATGATGCAGCTGACCTGTTATATCCTCTGTCCCAACCTGAGTGTACATTAGGGTCTACAGCTGGCTTATAATGAAAATCTGAAGTCATCAAGGCTGTTCTGGCTTCAGTTCTTGTTAAAGATGTTGAACATCAGCCCAGGTTTGGTCAAAAGGTTACACAGGTTTTCAAATCATTCCAGCTTGCAGTGACCAAAGGTTGATTTAGGGTTTGCTGTCAGAGCATATTCGCATTTACAGTTCTACAAGCTGCCATAAAAAGCCAGGTGAATATCAGAGTTTCTGCTGATTTGAGATATAAATGAGGTACAAAACCATGTGGATTAGAAAAAGGATACTTACTCACTCTGGGATCATCACAACTCCAAGGACAAAGGACTGAGAAATAATCAGCTTTTGATACACCTTCAGGAACATGGTCTTCTCTTTCTCCTGCCAGCTTTTAATGAGTTTGAAGAGTGAAACTTACTCTTACTCTGTCTCTCCTGCTTAAATCAAAGACCAAAGCTTGACACAGCTGAAGTTGTAGCAAAACCAGATTCCAGGCAAAGGTTTATATTCCAGACTTTATAGTATTCACAATTGTCCAGATCTAGGAGACCAGTGCTGAGTGTCAAAGGACACTCATTCTAGAAAAGTCTGCCACTAGACATTAATAGAGCCATCTAAATGCTCATTCACATTCCCCATTAAGCATAAGAAGGATCTTGTTACTTCCACTGTTCTCTAAAGAGCTTACAGTTTTATGGCTATCATCCTAATTACCCCAGCTAGTAGTCATTCTGCTTCCCTATGACAAGCGCAGGGCAAGAATGATACCTTCGTACAAACGCATCATACTATAAACAAACTTGAACTACTTGCATAGCAAGGAGAATGCTTTATTTTCCTGTGTAGCTAATAAAAAGCTGCTGTCTCGCTGTGAGTGCTAATATTAAGACAAAAGCAAGAATCTTCAAGTTTATGTTATGTTAAACATAAACCAATACCCACCCTCTGCATCCCACCCAGACAGTCTAGATGCAATAGAAATAGCTGCTTATTTATGTTTCCACAAGGACTAGCAAGTACACAGCAGAAGGACAGTGTTCAAGGCATCTTTGGCAGATCACACTGGGAGATGCGTTTAGCAGATAATACAACTGGAGAATGCTTGAAAAGCCACTGTTTGCTTAATCACTTGAGGGTAAGTTTGAAAAGATCAAATAAGCCAAGTTTGGGAGTAGCTTGTTCCCCTTATTTAATGGGCTATAATATTTTACAGTGCAAAGCCCTGCAGCAGTACAACTAACTGCAGCATTTGGAGCCATCACTACGCAAGTACTATGAGCCATATGGATTTAACAACTCTCACCACCAGTAAAGAGAAAACCAGAACCTTTGTTACTTAAGCACAGGCCTCTACCATTGAAGGTAAAAAACACTGGCTGACAACAGCAATAGTTTCTATCTATCTATTGCCCAAGCTGGCCACTGGAGAAGAACTAATTAACCAAGATACTTTACTGTTTCCGTCAGTGTCTCAATGGTACCACAGAGACACTGTGGTCTTTCCACGAGAGCAAGACCTGACACCTTCAACAGAAACCTCTAGCACTCGATCTAGGGAGCCACATTTGGCGTAGTCACTAGCAGCAGCAAGCAGTCTAATTAAAGTCCATCTGCCGTGAGTGTTCCTCAAGGGTTTTAAAATGAAGGACCACCTAGCAATCACTGTAGGCCCCTGCCCTTTCCACAGTGGATACACACCAAAAGATTTTTTTAGCATTACTGCTACAAAAGTCATCATTTACAAACAAATTAAACATCGAAATCCAAATCCTCACCAAGTCTGTTTTCTTCTCTTTTATGCTTGTGTAACAAGGAGTGTATTTCATTTACAGGAAAATAAACAAATGCAGGAATTTCTTCAACCATCTCCTAATATCTCCACAACCAGGCAAGGACTAGGACATTTTCTAGTCCCATATATCTACAATCATTCTGACTTTGTTAGAATTGCTGCCCGAATTAATTTAAGCCACTGCTTTGGGCAATCCTGCACGCCACTCTGTTCATCACTGTAATGCTCTTCTACGGGATCTGCCTGCAGTAGAGGCATCAGCCATCCATGGCATTGCAAGGCTTAATGAACACCAAATAAAAGTCACAAGCGTTATTAGTTTTTGCGTTATTCATTTGATAGAATTAGCAACCAGAAAACTGCAAATGTTACAAGAATTTTCCTGTGAAGAAAGAACACGTGTAAGATGTGGTTGCATCTGTAGTATGACCCTGATGTTGCCTTTCTTATATGCTGCACCCATTGCTACGCATCTTGAAACATCTGTGCCTTTCCAGTGACTGATTATCCAGAGACACGCAACAGTGCTCAGTATCTATAAGAGGCCGGGGACTGAACCCTGAGTTTATTACAGAAAAGAGCTGGAGTAAGCTGCTTGCCAGAAATCCAAACTCTAGCCAACAAGTCCCTCCAGGCTCACTTGGAAAGGTCTTGTAACCTCATTGCCGCATGCCTGCTGGGCTCAAAATGAAATGCAAACTTGCATGTTACTTGTGGATTTGGATGCATTATCCAAGGAGGAGACAAATCAGGAGCCCGAGCAAGAAGCATATGTTAGGAGTCCAAAATAAAATTTATCAGTCTTTAATGAACTTCATGATAGCGGATTTTCAGAGCCATTCCATTAATGTCTTTCCTACTTTGGTGATTGAGGGACCTAGTACAACCTGCTTAAATGGTGAGGTTTCACTCTCTTACGCATTTTTATTAAGTCTTTTATTAAATGTTGTTTGAAATCTAGCTCATGGTACATAGAATCACAGCTGATTTCTTCAGAAAGTTCATCAGCAAGTTTTTCCCAGCCTTCATTTATTTAGGAACAGTAATGTTGCTGAAGACCCATCCAACAAGTGTTCTTCACACTGCAGTGACAATCAGGATATCCTGCAATGCTACACTTGTTTAGGAACTGATTAAATGTTTCCTACTCTTTGTAATCACATATTAGAGTGAGCCTATACCTACTTGCGTCCAGTTTTTGAAAAACCTGAGGTAGCCCTTAATGACTACCAATTATGTTATTTTTAGGAAAGCTTATTTGTGCTGATGCTATTTTCAGTTGCATATATAACATGCACCTACTAACTACTCTAGCTGGTAATCAAAGTTAACCAATCTAATCATTTAACAGTACCACATATTCAAATCCCATCAATTATAAAAGGCATTTCCCAGCCAAATACTTTCCTTCACAGATGCAACACACCCCTTACAGTATTTAGGATCGCGGGGCTCAGATGTGCAATACCAATTAGGACTAGCTTTCACATGAAATTAAGGAGTAACAAGGCTGAAGTTACTGTAAATGCTGAAACTTGACCTCTCTGAGAAACACTGACACGTCCACATGCAGGCATCCCTATCCATAAACGCTTTAAACATTGTATGTCAGGCAGCCTCGTGGATGCATTAGTAGTAAGCATTACACCCGGTCAGAGTATTTGTAGCACCTGACTCCAGGATGGGAGTTCTTCTGAGTTTAGAGCAGAGCTTCATTCTACTGTCTTCCACAAACTCCATTCCCTCCCCTGGGATCCTGCTACCTTCAGAGTCTCCTTCCATTTAAAATTTGTGCATTTCATTATTCCTGCCTCTGTGACTGTTCCTGACAGACTCTCACTTTATGGATTTCTGCCAACTCTACAATTTAGTCAAGATTTGACTGCATTTTAATACTAGTCTACCATGTATTCCCAGTACTGCTCAGCCTCTAACACACACAGATCTGATTAGAAGGCTCTCTTCATTCCTTATGCTAACTTTAAAATGAAGTAGCAAGCCATACTGGACTGAGAACAGTCCCTGGTACAACTCCATTTGACACCTCCGCCCAAACTGACACCACCTGAACCATTACTAATTACAGCACAGGGTTTCTTTGGAGTGAGCTGTGTATTTCGAAGTTGCTCCATCTAATGCATGTTCCTGTAGCTTCCCAAATGGAGCTGTACTAACTTTGCTGCCTTTATCCTGCTAACTAGCTCACAGAGAGAAGATACGGTGTTGGAATGACGTGCATTGAACATGCTTTTGCCTAGAACTTCTTCATATTAAACCGAAATTCAACTCCACTAGAAATTATTATTTGGAGCAACACTTTTATTCCCCCTTTTAACAACAAGGAATTGAGGAAGAATAAAGTCTAGGATTAAGCCACATGGGAATTTGATGCCCACCTCTTGCTTTCACCTTGAAGTCTTTGACAAAACATGAAACCAGTCTCAAACTTCTCTGGCAAATCCACCTCTGTTCCTACTCCTGGGCTTGCAATCCCAATTCTACCTGCATCCCAATTGCTTGCAATCCCATTTCCACATGGCAAAGCATCCCAGAGTAGTTGTAACAGTTGTACTGGGGATTTAGTTCCCCAGTAAATCTCTTCGTCTGCCTGAAGAAAGCTTTTGCGTGGATGAGACTTAGCCTGCTTAGGTACTGCACTTGCATGAACTCTTCATTATGTTGATGTTTTTGAGCAGTCCACAACTGGAATTAGTTATCACAGAAAACACAAATGTTATTGTACCAATTGCATTAACTCCTTTAATGAAAAACCTACATTAAAGGGGGGGGGGGGGGGCGGGCAAAAGTCCCTAAGGTAGAAACAGGAAGATCTCCATCTGCCTCACCCCAAAGCTTGGCTCCAGTTCAGCTTGCTACCAACCGCTCCCTATAGACTCTATGGCCTTCTTCAGCCTTTCCCCTTTGTCTTGCAACACCTTATACCCTTCTTACCGCTTACACATGCAAACAGCTTGCACTGTCAACAGCTTTGTTTAAAATTATTAGAAAACTCTTTGCAAAAAGAGTATATTGGCCTATCCACCTGCCGTCTGTGGAAAGCTGGCAATTAAGTTTCCCATCTTAAGGAATTTCCTTTACACTCATGTCTTTAAACCTCAGCAGCATGAGATATTCCTCCATCACTCATGCAAAGTGACAACTCATTATTAGAACAGCTCTGCACAGGAATCTGAGAACTCATATGCTGCAAAATATGTTCTCTCCAGTATGTGACAAGACAGAAATAAGACATAGCAGCAGGACTCTGAACCCAGAGTCACACCTAGAGGTGAAGGTTATATCTAAGGATGAAAAGCAGGAACGATCCCCTCATCTCTCCTTTATCCTCACCAACATTCATATGTGCAAAAGTCTCCACTGCTGCTAGGGCCAGATACCTAGGATAATTAAAAGTAAATAAATTACTGCACTCATAAGAAAAGAGATGGCACTCTGCATACCGGGCATTACTTGGCCGCTCAAGTACCCTCCTGGAAGAAATTCAACAAGTTCTTCCTCAAGGAATCATCCCATTCAACACTGTTTGACAGCAACATTAAGTCCACACATCTCATAACTAAGCCCTTAAAAAGCAATAGGGAGGGAGTGTAATTTCATGTTATGCTCAAAAAATAAACACAAGCTAGCTTGTTAAATGGGCAATAGCCTTGCAAATTTAGTGAAGGAAAGAAGATACTCCTCTTCATTGCCACCCCTTCCAACTGTAAGCATTTCATATTAAAGGCCTAAGCCTCATTTCCTATTTCTGATTTAAAAAAAAAAAAATCAAATAAGTTATTGCAGCAGCAAGGAAGCTCAGATACCGCTTCAGTGGGTGGTTTTAATTCTTCTTCCATTGTTACCTATAATTCACTTGAAAGGCATCAAAACAAACAGTGGGCACCAATTAGGAACTATTCCTCTCATTTAGCACTTCCATATGCGACGGGTAGTGTGGTATGCACTCCAAAGATTGCTAACTTTTGTTATAAATGCAACCCCACCCTTCCTCCACCACCTCTGACAGGAATTTCTGTAAAAATGAGAAATAGGGTGGAGATTTTCAGGAGAATATTTTTAATGATTTTGGTACTAACTACATTTGCAGGACTGACAGCATGAGGTGTCACATCCTCCTTTTAACAGAGGAGGATGCTACACTGGCAGCAGCTGCATGAACTTGCCAGCATGCTCTGCATTGAAGTCCAAAGTCCTTATCCTGGACATAATCGATGGCTTAGCTAAGTCCTCCAACCTTCTGGCTATTTTCACATGACTCTTAATAATAGTAACAATCTGGTCTGTTTACACAGAATTGCTTCCTCAAGATCATCCCTCCTCTATTCTTAATGGACCAGCAACATCAACTCATCCCCCAAAGGTTAAGAAGGCAGGTGGCAAAAACTAGCAGTCATCGGAAGATGTCTCCAGATTTGGATACTGGAAATCAAAGGATCCAGCCTTCTCACACAGCCCAACCACCTATGAAAGTAGCAAATACCTGACGTGGGATATCTCCCCAAGTTATGAACACCCACCATAGCTATCTCATCATTATACACT
The DNA here is from genome assembly GCA_020745775.1 of Theristicus caerulescens. Taxonomy (NCBI): domain Eukaryota; kingdom Metazoa; phylum Chordata; class Aves; order Pelecaniformes; family Threskiornithidae; genus Theristicus; species Theristicus caerulescens. The sequence goes on from CM036572.1 coordinate 9,078,820, forward strand.
TTTCAGACTTCTCCAAAAGGGCAGGAGTACATTTTGCACAACTCATGTTAGGACAGCCTCTGTGGACAGGTTTTCAGGGAGATCGTCCTGCAGTCTGTGGCTTACCAAAGTAAATATCTAAAAGAAAAAAGTGTGTCATGTCCATCTCATCCATTCACCACCCTCTGAGCTGATGATTGTCCACCTCAGGATTAGAGTTTAGCATGGACTAGTGATAGTTATTGCAGCTCCCTGCATTAAAAGTAGAATTGCTTCTGTCAGAAGCATTTCTAAACCTGACGAAAGCAAGGCAATCTCTGTATTTCTTAGGCAATCCTTCTGTGGCAAGATTTCAGAAGTTTGACAAGACCAAATATATTAAAAAGAAACCAACAACAAAAAAAAAAAAAAACCAAAACAAACCTGAACTCCAAACCCTTTGAAGGATATGGCCCTCAAGGATGGGGGGGGGATGGGGGGGCGGGGAAAGGCAGGGGGAAGAATAACTGTCTTTTGAAATCTCCTCCAATTCCTAAGCAGTTTTAGAAGTTCACAATGTAGATTTATTATCCTGGAGGCTGTAATAATGCGAGTCTTACATATGGGAAGAAACAACTCCCTTCTAATGGCCTCAAACAACTAAAAGGTTCATCATTGTGAGAATGAATGGGAAATAAGTGATAATTTTGGGGGAAGACAGGAGCTCTGAAGGGAACATCTACAAGAAAAAGTAGTGAGTTAAAAGCATAGGGTTAAAGGAGGCAGTAGGCATTACGAAAGGAGGAAGACACTGTCAAGAGGTTGTATGGGCTCTTCAGAACCCATGCCTCTCAAGTTCTGTTCCCAAGTAATTCAAGAGCTCACCTGGGTGCAAAAGTTTCAATATCCAACTCATCAACCACCAGAGATGTATCTAAGAGTGCTTACACAAGTCTAAGAGAAGATACTTCTTAAAGGGTCTCAGGTCCACCATCACTGAATCTTTGGTCAAGAGAAAGAGATATGCAGTGCCCAAGATTGCCATGCTTCCATTCTCCTGGCTGATCAAATCGATCCCATCAGGAAGTCCTAACCTGCTAAAAACACACTAGTACCACAGAAGAATAAGAATTGGCAGCATTTGCCATTCAATAACCAACTACTGAAGTCAAAGGTCTACCTTTTCCACCCCCCCTCAAGCTCTCTTTACAGGCTCGCAGCGGAGTTTGGAGAGAGCACTGCATCCCCTTGGCTGATCTCCTTACCAGCAGCATCCTGAAAATTTCACTCATCTACTCCTGGGATCAACACATTATAACTCCCTAATGAAAGCAATTTCTTTCTGTGGACCTCTTTCTAGTTGTTTATCTGCTTTGCTGAGTGCTTCAAGATTACTACCCTTTATGTTCCTTACAGGATCATAGGTACTCAAAGCAGGATTCAATGAAACCAGCCTTGCCAATAGCAGCTCCAGTCACCGATGGACAATATGTTTTACAACAGCTGCCTCTAATGTAGCCCAGCTCGTCAGCACTTACCTGCTCTGTCACTGTAGCAGATAAAAAGAACCTCAAGAGACTCCCAGCTTCAAGGCAGAACCAACCCATGCCATCTCTAACAGGCAAAAATGAAGACCCTGCCCAATTTCATAAACCATCTATTCTAGTAATTCACCATTTTTGGTCTTTCCAGCAATTCCAGGATCATGATTGCTACTCTACTTGTTTTCATACCCCAAAGACAGTTGCATGGAAGATGAAGGTGAAACTTCTTTAGGAAGCAGCAATGCTGACAGAGAGATGGAAGAGCCATACCTTGCCACTGGCATCCGTTCTGTGTAATGGCTGAACCTGCTTTACTACAGCAGTAGGAGCTCAGAAGCTCAAATTAACTACCCAGGACTTCTTTCTCAACTCTAACCTTCTCCTGCTGTAGCCCACCACTTCCCAGAAAACATGCCTATCAATGAGTTATACCAGCACCTACAGACAGGCAGAAGTCGTTAAAGAAGCCCCACATGCTTGTCTCTTTGGACAGCAATTGGCAGAATCCTGCCAGCACGGCGAGAATGATCCAGGCAGAGCAGATACACAGATCCTCACAGCCTAGTCCTGTGTTAGCCCTACTCAAGGTAAGGTTATGTTCACTCCTGATTAAAAATAAAGCAAATTAATAAGAAAGCCATTAATTATAAATAGGTGGGTCTGTCACTTGTGAATTAAGAAATAGACAGCTAAGAGAAACAGAAAGCATAAAATATATTTGGGAAAGCAAACAAACAGCTTATCAAAATAAAAAAAGGCTCTCTACATACCACAGTAATTTGATGGGAGCTAAAAAAATTGAGACAATGTAACAGTACAGCATACAGCTTTTCTAATTATGTTAAGATAACATCTGCAGATATTTAGCACTCCAAATATTTTGACATTAGGTGCTGAATAAAATTCTCCCTGTTCAGATTAAAAATGTCCAAAAAAATGAAACTACTCAGATGCTGGAATGCAGTGTCAAAATCTTTGGAAATCTGACAGATTTTTTTTTTTTTTGACTGTGTATCGAAAGGGAAGATGAACATTTAGAAATTGTTCAAGTAGTCACACAGCACTGATGCCAGAAAGCGCTCTCAGCAGGCTGCATATTCTTCCAACAGTGACCACACACTCCAGGAACTCCTCAGAAAATTTGATCAAGGGTGACACACGTGTTATGCCTGAAGCCAGAGGTTGCTGAATGGTCAGCATGGTGATGGTAGTGGATAGGAATTGGGTGACACATCATAGAGTAGTTTGGGAAACTTCTGGTGGACCTTCTGCCTTGTATTGAAGAGGCCACCAGAAACACAAGCAGCAGGAGGTATAACATACAGAGGAGCAGGAGGCACGTGATATGGAAGAAAACATCAGGGTAGATACTATCCAACACCTGTGTACTATAGGTTCACAAACATCATTACTCAGAAAGCCGCATCAGCAATTCCATCAAGGGTGATCACAACATGTTTTCATGTTTTTTTCATGAAATATTTTTGAAGGTAGGTTTACAGAGTTAGTTACCACATTTTACTACCTACTTACGAATTGCTTTGCTAACTAGATAATTATCAGGAAATTCAGGTTACACTTAACAGTCTATAACATGTATTCACATAATTCACTTATATCTAATAAACATTAAACTTTGGAATGAGAAGGTATTTTTAGAAGCAAGTTTGCTATGTGGAACTAAATGTTGGACTTTGAAACAAAGGTCTCAAAATGAGAGCAAAGTCACATTTCACTAAAGGAATTACTGAGCCAGTCTCTAGTAGGTAACTACATACGTGCAAGGATCTGTGCCAGATCCAAACTTGAAAGGAAGGTGCCTCAGTCTGCCACACATTCACAGCATAGAACTGCCCTGCTAACCAGAGAGCACCGAGATAACCACCTCTGGGAGAATTTCGCTGTTCAAATGGAAGCTTTTGCTTTGATTATGACAGGAGTTGGACTCTGTTGAAGCGGGAAAACATCACTGTACTAGGATTTAGCCGCAAGAGGAACAGATAGTGCAATGCCTCTCGACTCCCACTGCCTTCTCTTACATTTTTTCAGTTTCTAAGGGCAAGATGAAAAATGCTCAGTGGCAGCAAAGAGCTCTGCTACTCGCTGTGATATACAGACTTAACTTCCTTGCTTGCAAACAGCGGCTACGAGGCAAAGGGAAAAACAAGAAGGAACTAAAGTACTTGACGAGAGGAAAAAAAAACCTCACACAAGCTCAGCTCCTGAAGAGAACTACTGTGATATTATGGGAAACGTTACTCCATAATCTTCACATTGTATTTTCACATAGATTGACAGTTCTATGTTTAATGGTTCACAGGGGAGCAAACCAAGACCTGGAGAAGTGAGATCCCATCAACACCACTTTGAATACCCTTCCTTCTAGAGCACTTTAATGGCTTTCAAACTTTCAGGTCTCTAGTTTTGATGTTCGTTCTCATGGCCTCATCAAATTTTGTATCATAATTGCATTTGCTAGTTTAAGATTTTCCTGGCAGTGTTGTTCTGCATCTCTCCTCCCGAGACCAAAAATTTTGTGAACCAGCAGTAAAAAAGGAGAGGGTTTTTGCACTCTATCATACCAAGAGGAAAGTCCTCATTTTCTTATGCTGCTTTGAAAATTGTGAACACATGGGAATCTAAGAGGTTTGAAAAACATCAGGATGACAAGATGCAAACAACAGTTATTAAAAGTAGATAAAAATATTCAAAGAACTGAAATAAGGAGGGGGGGGGAAAAGGGAAGTTCTTAAATTAAACCATTACTTAAACAAGGCTGCTCAAATTTCCTATCCTACATGTATTCTTACGGAAAGAAAAAAAAAAAAGAAGTAAGCTTGCAATCACAATGGCATCACTTTAGAGGTGCCGAGGTTACTCTTGGAGCTGCTTCTTGCCCAAACAGCTAAGCTGTCTACCATCAATTTGCTTCTGGGGTAAATAGGATACTGGCTACTGTCCCAAATCCAAGCAATACAAACAAGAAAGAAATCTATGTTAGATTTTTTAAAGTGAAATAAGACCTTGCCTAGCTGGAGAGCTCTAGGGCAGCGCTGAGCCCCTGAACTTGCTAGGGACACTTTTCCTCTCCCAGGAGATTGCACTTGCCTTTGAACTTTCAGCCATATAGAAAAAAGGCTGAGTTGAAATGTCAGCATCATCTTGGATTCAAATCAATCAGCTTGATGCATGATTGCAATAGCTAAACCACTTCACCTCTGCACTGCCCTCGTCCATATGTTCTTTATATCAGCAGTCAGCAGACTGGGTGGCTCAGTGGATTCATTTCCTGTCCAAGGCTTGGGCTCCAGTTTAAACAAAACAAAAAAACTCTGAAACTGGAAAATAAAAATTAGCATCTACTGACAGTTAATGACAGTTAAATTCACCAGACTTGTTTGCATCAAGTCTCTTTCTCCGTCCAAGAAAGTTGCAAGAAACCCTTGGGAAGCCCTGGTACAAACTGGCGATTTTTAACTATCTACTCAACTAGCTGGTCACAGTTCTACAAAAACAATAAAGGTATTAGAGACCTTTCAAATGTTGACATACCTTTGGGTGAGGGGAAAGCAATGAAGGGAAGGAGGGAGAGCCCCAAGCAGTGTCAGCTTAAAAAAGAGCCAACAGATTGGAAGCAGCCATCCCCACCTCAGTAAATTAATAGCCCACTGAGTAGCAAAATCTCCACCCACTTCTAGAGCTGGGCTTCCTCCAGACGATGCTGCTCTTTATCAGTTACAATGCAAGAGTTAAATTCCCGAGATAATTTAAATCTAAACAATGTGCAGCCTTCAGCATTAATGTAGGTGCCTGCCAGCTGGTGACAGTTAAGTGGTTACTATCTCAAGCTAAACTTATTAGCTAAGAGTCAAGACACTCTGTAATAATCGAATTACATTTAACAGCTTGCTCTATCACAGCACAGTATGTTACTGTGGAAGGGGAGTTTTCTCATTGAAGGTGTGTTACAGCAAGCCAGTCTCATCAGGAGTCTGTCATACTTTGGGTCTAGACATCCACACTAGACTGTTTCCTTTGCAAAAGAAAAGTTGACCTGCCATTTGGGAGATAACAAGAAAGTATGCATGTCGGAAATAGCTGCACTGCAGCCTTTGAATAATTTCAAGTTCTTTGACTTGGTTTCCTTGGTTCACCCTCCCACCATCCTATCTTCTCTCATAAAATGCTAAAAGAAATAAATTAAAAAAGGGCAAGGAAGGCCTCAAAAAAGGACAGCTAGTAAAAATGATCCATCCTCCAGACAGGCTACAGTGGTTCCCCAAAAGACACTGTTCCAGAACAGCACAAAAAAGGAGAAAATATCAACCCTGCTCACTGGGGATTAAAGAAGGGATCAACAGATAGGATCTCTCAAGCCTCAAGATGCAAAAAACACCATCAGTCTGAAGAAGGGACCCTGCAGCCATGCCCATGCACACACAAATCCCAAAACTGCTCTATGTGCTTGATCAATCCATTATCTCCTGGCTTAGTCTGTCCTACTTGTCAAAATGCAACCTTACTATTCCAGGGCCCATTGGGAAAGAAAACTTTTTACTTCGGTCTCTGGAAACAGGAGACAACTTGAAGTGGAAGCTCAGAGCGACCGTAGTTGCCATTCTGCTGACACAGAGAACAATAGTGACTGTCAGAGAATTAGAAAATTTGCAACACAGCAAGAAGGCAAGTTAAAAATAGTGCAGGTCCAATCTGCCTTCAATCATACCTACCCCACATCAACATCAAAAGCACCAGCTGCACATACAAATAAAGTGAAATATTGAGGAGAAATCTAACTAATACAAAAAAAAAAAAAAAAAGATTAAAGCATTTTGAGGTTCTACCCTGCTAATTCACTGTGGCTTCATAACTGCACTGTTTTTGTTTTGTTTCAGTTTAGTTTTCTGTTTTCTTTTGTTTGCTGTTTCCAGGAAGGACCCACACAGATGTAAGCATCCTACCCTCTCAGAGGAACCAAATTTGTAGTAGGAGAGAACGCAGAAAGGCAAGAGTCCAAAAGGCTTTATATCAGGTTGCCACAAAGCCCTAAAAAACTCTTTTCAGTCTCTTTTACTTACAATTCCAAGTGACACTAACATTAAGAATTAACATAAGGAGCAAGTAAACACTTCACATTTAAAATTGATGCCTCTGGACAGCTTGAGATGCTGTGCACAGCACTAGTGTCAATACTGCTGCTAGAAATTAAGTGGCACAACCCTGCTGTAAGAGAAAGGTTTGTTTGTTTGGTTTTTTTTTTTTAATTTATTTTCCCCCTTTGTTCAAGAATATGGGACTGTCAGTAGCACCAGATGTTTTAGGGAGGGGGGAAAAAAAAGGTAAAAAGAATCTCACACATGAAAGTGAGGGCTTGCTACTGGCTTTCTGCTCACACTCCGCAGACCGTATCCAAGCCCAAAAGAACAGTTCCACCTTGAAAACTGACTGCATAAAATTGTCACCTCGTTCCACAGACCTGCTCCTGTGAGATTGCTGCTGACTTTCTCAAACAAGCTTATGTTGGCTTTTTATTTCCACTGAACTCTGCTGAGACAGATCTGGCACTGCGGGAGGGAGCTGGATTCTCTCCTTTACACCAGCAGCACCGCTAAGCTGTAATTACTCACACCTGTCCAAAGCTACAGGCACGAATGGGCTGCACACACAGGCTTCTCAGGTCCCCGATCAGATCCTCAGCCAGGCTGAGCTGCAGCTACTTTGGAAATAACAGTTCTGCCACAATCCTTAGCATCCCTCTCCCCTGCAGTGACAGGTAAAAGTCCAAGCTGCACACAGCAGCTTCTCTTTCCTAGGCTCACTTCTTTTAGCAGCATGCTAAAATGCAAAGCTCTCTCCTGCAGACTGCAATTTAGGGCAGCTTTGTCACTTTTAAGACTTCTCTGGAGCTTCTAGGAAGCTATTGTTTCCTCAGCAGCCTGAAGCTAGCTGCTGTCTGCAACCATCATTCCTTGTGACTGTAAGGAGACAACTTCCTAGTTTGAGATTTGCCCAAATTGTGTGATTAGCACCAAGATATCACAGCACAAAGAAAGTAAGGTGCAGCTACAAACAGCAAAGTCTTAGAGATGTTGGACACCTCCAGTGACCCTTCCCCAGCCAGCAGAGGCAGGTTGTGTTGACCTGATGCAAGTGAACAGAAAACTCAAAGCTTAGTTTCTCTCCCATTCACAAGCCACGAACACTCATGACGCAGATTCAGCAGATGCCTTAGTGCCTAAACCTGAAACTCGAGGGAGAAGTAGGACTCGTTTCAAAGCCTCAGAAGCAAGAGTTAAAGCAGAAAACATTAGGAAGGAAAATGCAAAACATGCCCTTTTTTTGTCCATCGTGATGAGAAAGGGAAAAGACTTTCCTTTCTTCCAGCTCTGGAAAGAGCCCTCTGTTTACCTCTGTATGAAAGATCAGATGCCAAACCCAGAACTGTGTTTTCACATACGCTGTGAAACCTGAATATTGCACCAATAAGTCAGGGGGCAGGCGGGAAGGGGAACCAAAGGTGCCTTATTTAATTCAAAGCTCTCTGGGAACAGATATTATTTGCGTCCAGACCTTACAGATGTAATTCTTACAAGCAGCCATCCAGGGACCAGCTTTCATCAGCTACAGCAACTGATAGTGATGATAGGGGGATGTAGAGAAGATAACACACTGACATGGAGAAAACACATTTTCTGAAGGACTGTGCAATGGGGACGCCAAGCATGAGCACATCTATAAACAGGTCATCCCTGAGTAACCATTTCTTCATTTCTTTCCCCCTCCCTGTTCAGACCTCTTTACAGGCATTCAGTATGGTCTGTTTTCCAAGACTACCTTTTGGAGCTTGTGTGTGAGCATTCAGATAATGATGGGTAGTGAAGAGAACAGGTGATTTGTTTCTGTGTTTGAGAGGCTTAGATCAAATTAAGGAACAAAACCCACCTCAACCCAGCCAGTCCATCCACACATCCCCTCGCTGCTTTGTAAGGACAGATGCGTTGCCGGATAACTTACCCTCTTCACAGTTGCTCCCCGTGAAGCCAGGACAGCACCTCCATTCCAGCGTGGTCACAGTTCGGTAGGACATTTTGTACGTGGGCCTGATGAGAGTCCTGTAACTAACACAAACAAGAAGTCAGCAAAATGCACTTACCTACTGAAGGGTGGTGTTGCTCCTAATTCATAGCACATCTTCCTGCCTGGATATATCCCCAGACCACCCAGCCACCCCCAGCTGCAGAAAGAGGAGACACAAAATAACAGAGCAAGGGTTTACCACAGAGCAGATCTGATTTGACAACCCTTATTTTCCTCCTTAAGCCCTCATACTCTTCTGGCTCTTCCGCACACCTCTCCCCCAAATAACAGCAGAATGCTTTGTGGAGGTCTCATTGCTACCAAGTCATTGCAAGTAGCGGAGATGATGACTCCTGTTTCCCTCACTCTACCTCCATGTGGATTTCTCTGACATTGAACGAAGGCTGGCATTAGCCTTTCCTCACTCAGTACTAATAGAGTTTCCAAAACATTACTCTCACAAAAATTGTATAAATCTCTTGGATGTCTTCCCTTCTCCCACCCCCACCACTCAGATCTGGGATGTAGCAACACATCAGCGTGACAAAGATAATCATGACACAACACTACATCAGTGATCTGTGTAGAGCCTTTTTTCCAGCTAGCTGACCTGTGTCTCAGTTTTCCCCATCTGAAACAGGGTTACACTCTTCCTCACCACAGCCGAGGTTCTGCAGGACACATTTGTTAGCTCTGTGTGCAGCACACAGCACCCCCAGGGTCCCAATTAAAGAACAAGGGCTGCCATGCCCCGCTGGAAACTACAGGGCTACCTGCAGACACAGACCTGTGCAAGGCACCAGTGATTCTGAAGTCAATGCAAAATGGACAGTTGCATAAATGCCAGCTTTTCTTTTAAAACAGCAGCCCTTCAAAGCTGGCAAATCGGAGTTTTTCCCAGTACACAGCCAGACAAGTCACTGCTGCTATTCACGAAGCTAAAAGCAAACACAGAAGTCATACTCTACAAGCTCCCCTCAAAATTCCTACCCTTATTTAACAGCCAAAGGAATTTGGCACGCACAGGGAGAGGCTGAAGCTTTGGGATTACAGTGTTGCAGGCTGCAGCTTTATGCTTCTCTCTCAAGGCCAGGCAGACACAAGTCCCGAGCACCCGGGTCTCCTCGGGAAGAGCCTCCTCCCGCAGTGCCGAGAGCCGCCAGGAGACGGAGCGCTGCCCCAGCCTGCTCCGCCTGCAGCACTGCCCCGGGCTCGGCTGGGCACAAGGCCAAAATGGAGCTAGAAATGGCATGAATCTCATCGAAAACCCCTCCAAGGGGTAGCAGGCACAGGTGTACATCCAGGACGGCAATGCAGTGACATCGGTACAGCTACTCTGAAGAGCAGTAACAAAGGCTTGCCAGGAGAGGCTGCCCATGTATGTCTTAGAAAGAAGGCAGTGGCTCAGTCGTGGTTAACGCAGTCTTTGGGAAGCTGATTTCTCAGTAAGCTGTTGCTGATGATTGTTTATGCCAGCTGCCAAACACAGAAACCAACTTCTCCTATAGCCACCGGAGAGGATGGCTGCACAAACTTCCTCCTGAGCATGGGGCTGCCTGCACTTGGAACGGCATCGCCCAGCAATGGGAGAGCAACGCTGTCTCCCGAGAACATTACGTCCTCACCCTCCAAGTTGCCAAAAAGCACGCCAGTTACTGCTAATACTGACAACTGTGATCCAGGCACTTGTCTAATACAGGCTGGACAGAGCCAGCTCGTCCCACCTAGTTCTTTGTGCTTCTGCATCCAATGGTATTTGGGAGTTTGCAGTCATGAGTGAGTTTGAGGACTTGGCACCGCGTTGATGTAGGTAGACCTTCAGTGCTTTTTCACAGAGAGACCTAAGGCACGAAGACTAAGTGTCTTGCTGAGGGTCCCTCAGAACAACTCTGGCAAAGTTCAGGAACTGAACCCAAGTCTCCCGGCTCCCAGTCCTGGCGTTGGACTCGAGACATCTTTCCACACGTAAGCCCCGAACCATCAGTCAGAAGTTCATGACTTCGTCACTAACACAACAGCTGGATTTGACCTTGAGATGAAAGTCTCCAGCCCTGTTACCAGTGTCCAGAGCCAGCTAGTCTCCAACCACACCGTGATTTTAAAACCATGTTTCTGCCAACACCAAGATGTTAAAGCTCTCTCAAACTTCATTATGAAGTGTGGAGAGTAGCTTGAGCCAGACTGGAATCTTGGCAGCAGTTCTGTGTCGGGGAAGTAGCTATAGTTTAATCCTCAAACGAGCGAGGACTTCTCAGGGCACAACAAACGTGGAGCTCGGCTGTCACAGCCTACCACCCACCCTGAATTTCCTGGAAGAGCCCTGACGCTTGCAGCTCTGTTCAGCATCGTGCAGTCAAGCATGTGAAGTGGTCCCAGCTTGCTAGCTCCAATTTGCTCTAAAAGTTGCTCTGTTCTTCATAGCATCATTTTTCCTCAATCATGTGACATGGCACCACGGTCTGTTGTTACATATATCACCACATCTCATCATGCAGATTTCTGACTGCTATTCCAGGAGGGGAGCAAAGAAAACTCCTTTAGCAAAGCATCACCACTGTCTGATACTGGAAGTGTTGCAATTGAAGGAGTGGAAGAAACATGGAAAAAGGAGAGGAAAAGAAGATACTTGTTAAAGATCAGAAACCTTGGAATGAAAATGTGTGGAAAACACAACAGGCAGAAAAAAGGATTGGTAGCAGAATAGGGAAGCCTTGCCCTTGGATGTCACCCAAGCCACAAACACTGGCATAGAAATCTGCAAAACCACAGTAAGAGAAGAGGTTAGGATGAACCACAACCTGCACCTCTTTGCTTCCCAGACAGCCAAAGGATGTGCTCAACATACACAGTCCCCTTCAGCAAAAGGTTTCCAAGGACTTGACAGAGAAGCTAATTACCAGGACCTAGACACTAACTACCAGGACCTGCCACTCTACTGCAAGAGATAGGCATCATTTACCAACATGTTTGCTGAGGCTCACAGCAAGGTCCCAGGGAGCAGGGCAACACTGAGGGAAGAACCCAGAAAACTCAACTAGCAGCCACTGCTGTTACTAGATCAGATCGAACACCTGGCTGTCCTTGGAGACTGCCCGATCAGTGCCAGACAAGCTACAGGAGCTCATCCGCATGCAATCATTGTTTGGGAAACAGAAAGTCTTGCTCACTCTCTAAGTGACTGCCCAGGAAGTGGCAATTTGGGGAGGGAGCACAGGATGACTGATTAACTGATTTGGAGGTATGAATATAGAAACACTAGAGAGGTCAGGGCACATCGAGGGATGGCAGCCAGCAAGTCTCACGCCTCAGCACACAAGGATATGTTCCCCTTGCTCTCAAGGAAGTGTCACTGAACACAACAGCCAGACATGACACAAGAAAGGGAAAGAGTGTCACGTTCTTGGATCAGAGCCTCAAAAATCAGGTCAAAGAGGAAGGCGTGATCTCTGCCATGACCCGAGTAGGACAGCCTGTCACACACAGGAAATACCTTCCCCCTTTATGGATTTCCCCTGCCCTTTGACACTTAAAAACAAAGCTGTTTGTACACGAAGACCGCATGAGAGGGAAGGCGTGAAACTCATTTCCACATCACAAGAGATGGTTTTGTTAGTGTGACTCATTCAGCCATTGCAGTTTGTGCCCGAGGAGACCTTGGTGACCTTCAGAGGCTTGTATTCATTTTTATTCAAGTTCCAGGTTGAAAGTTTCAACATCACTCACTGGTAGGTTTCACGACAAGAGGAATTAACTTGCCTTTTTCCTTGCAAAGAATCTGGAAACTGAAGAATCCAAGCTTTCTTTTATATACTACTCTCATGGCAATGAAGTCGCATATCAACTCAGTGGGTCCTACCCTGCACATATAACTGGCATTATTGTCTTTCAAACAGGGACAATCCATGTTTGTTATAACAAGTGCTACCTCTGCATTAAAAGAAGATCAGAACAAAGCTCATGGTAGTTCCTCTAATTTTGGCACCCATGGCCTGATTTACACATGCAAAAAATCTAAAATTCCCCACAGAAAGATCAGGGTGTTCCGAAATCAGATTTCAAATACGTCAGGTTAAGTAACCAAATCTTGAAGTACTTGGCTGCCTTGGAAAGAAGGGAGGTTGGAAAGAGCCGGGCAAGTATTAACATAGAAAAGAATACCCTATGGGTGTACCCAGAGAGTACGTTTCTCAGAGAAGCTATCAAGAACATATTTGGTTCCCAGCACCACCATCCCCACTCCAGACAGACCATCATAACTATTCAAAGCCTACCAGACACTGATTACACCAGGTAGCTTCTCTATGGAATACAGACAAGATAGCTTCACCTCAAACCAGTGCCACAGCTGATGCAGGGACAGTGAGTACCTTTGTTGTCATGTTTGCACTCACAAGCATGGCAGAGACCATCACTCTGTGAATCAGACCTGTGCTCTTTTTCCTGCAGCCCCAGCTCTTCCAGCTTCCCTAGCACAAAGGCAGTAGTTCCCCATGGAAGAACATAACCAGAAGAGTTTCAAATATGCTCCTGCAGACCCTGGACAAAAACCAAAACCTGCAGCTGCAGGAGTGTTGGAGGCCATTGTATGTGTCTCCTGCCTTTGCCAAAGGGGAGGAAGAGGACTGTTTAATGCTGAGTATGTCTGGTTTGCACACCTTATCAACAGTCTAAACCCCATAAAACAGAAACTTATACACCTGCCATCACAAGTTGTACAGAGCAATACTTTATAGTCTCTCAGTCTGAATAAAAAAGACAAAGGACACAAAGACAAGTGTTTCTATGCCACCAGAGTAATCATCAGCTCCTGTCTTTAGTAACAATTAGATCTCAGTGCTATTGCAGGGCAGCACTGCGCTGCCTTACCAGCGAGGAAGAGTGTGCAGACAGCCTGTCTGGACAAGATCAAAAGGCCTTCAATTAGCAGCCTGAGGACATCTGTGCCTGTGCACAATCTACAAAGCAGATGGCCCTCCACCTGTGCCCAGCCAGCAGCACACAGCCATCCACATTGCTCCCAAACCTAAGAAACACACCTTTGTGCTACAGCTCTAATCTCTTACACACCCAGAGCCTCTATCCATCCTGTTTGCAGGAGCACTGTTCATCCTACATTGATATCCCGTGTGTGCGTGGGAGAGCAGGCATCTTTTTCCAAGCATATGACTCTACATCTTGGAGAGAAATAAGGGAATTAAACACATAAAAGAGTTTGTGTGTAACAGGACTTCAAATAGCAATCCTAATGCACTGGAATAAGCTCTGGGATTTATTATTCAATTGACTGGAAAGAAAGAGAGAGAGAGAGAAGGATTTCCCTGTGGCATTACTACTACTGAAACCGAGGAGAAACATCAGCTACAGGCCAATCTCTTGGGTGACAGATCCCCAGCTTCTCCTACTGACCCTGTAGCAATACAGTCTTCAAAAGCAGAGAAGACCAAAATGGATGAGCCTGCAGAATTCCTTCTCTGTTATTCTACTAACTAGCTTGTAAAATCCCTCCAGGAGCAGAAATGTGTTCAGTTTAAATGAAAACAACAACAAAAAAAACAACATTCAAAAACACCAAACAGCAAGAATGATCTATGCAAGATGTGTAGCCTGCTTACATTAAAAATGTCCTTGAAAGCACATAGCATTTGTGATAAGCCAAACCAGCAAGAATACTGAAAGGAAAAAAACATGCAATGACTGACAGTTGGAAAGGGCATTATAGCCCAGATTTGCTGTGTTGCCAGGATGCTTTCCCCTTCCATCTCTCCTGCCTTTGAATGATGTTTGAAGCTGACAGATGAGCAACTTCGTGTTTGGCGTTTCAATGGCTCTTGCTAAAGTACAGAGACCAGGTAAGCCCAGCCCCGTACAAGCCAGCTATGGGTTTCCAGGGGAATCTTCAGATTCTCTGAAGCCAGAAAGCACTGCAGAGACAGGGTGCTCAAAAGCTAGAGTGAAACAGCTACGTGACCACTGAATACAGCAAAAAACAGCAGGATAAAAACTCACACAAGCTTACTGGGAACATTCATTTTTCTAGGATGAAAAAAGCAGAGTCAGAATGTCCTGCCACAATCTGAAGCAGCATGCTTTCAGAGATGAGAGGGATTTTCACAGCAACAACAGTCTGAAGCAGAAAATGTTTGTCTTCTGAAGGCTGTAAGAGTACATGATCTGCCAGCTGTTCATCACATTCATTTACCTCCTGAGATACTGTTTTAGTGACCACAACAGTCATACACAAATACTCTAATCAAAATGAGGCTGACTTTGGCCAATTAGAGCATAGCAAGAAGTTGTCCTATTCTCAAAGTCATAAAACACAGTAAGACAAAAGAAGTACTGTTCTCATCTTATAGGTGAGGTGGCATCTCTTGACCGAAGGCACAGGAAGTCACAAAAGCTCCAGCAACTGAACGCAGGTCTCAAATCCTTGCCTGGCCTATGAGACCACCCTTCTCTGTGAGCCTCGGGGAGCGTAGTGGCCTAAGCATGCTAGGATTGTGCATTAGCCTGCAGCTGCTGCAGCAAAATGATTGCTCAGGAGAAGGGTTACAATTCGGATGCCTGGGCTTACTGGCAGCTGGGTGCAACCATCCAGGCAGCAGAGACCCAGAGATTAGGTTGCCATTGAAACACCAAGCTAGAGACTTTATCCCTTCCTTCAGACAGATAAATGGCATGTGATTTTTATAAGTACACTAGGAGCTTCAGCCAGACTGCTGGAAAGTTGCCCATTCACTTCGTAGCATGACAAAGCAAAGGCATATCCTATGGTGCACAGAAGCTGAAGCCTTCACTACACAAATGGAGAGAGTTCAAGAACAGATCTGCTGAGGGAAAGTCTCCAGCCAAGACTGTTCCAAAGCAACTCAGCACCCAAGCTAAATAAAGAGTCTGGGGTGGAGGGCAAGAACAGAGCAGCTCATCCCATCCCAGCCAAGATGACGACACTCCTGCAAAAGAAGTACAGCTGCCAGCTTCCCAAGAGCAAGTGAACAGACAGCAAGGACATCACACAACTGAAGCTGCTAGGCTGGGGATCTCACAGATACTCCTCTGTCAAAGGCTTGACCCTGAGCTGCAGTTTGTACAATAGGGGAAAGAAACATAACACGAATGAATGGGAGACAGGAAATGGATTAAATCCTCGTCTGGCCACACTGATGCCTGCTTGTAAGCAGAGCCTCTCTAACAGAAAGCCCCTCTCAGCTGTCACCGTGAGGCTGAGAGATGCCTTTTTTTTGGCTGGCGTCCCTTTTGCTAGTGAGCAGCCCGATAACAGGCGCTGGCAGAATGAAAGCTCTCCCAGATATGGTTGACTCCCTGTAAACAAGGAGATGAAAACAGTTTGTTTCAAGTCACAGCTGGGAGAAACACTATGAAGCCAAAATAATGCCAATGGCTTACTGACATTTTGCATTGCTTACAGTCAAGCGTAACACCATATGAATCTGGCTGTGCCCTCGCTTCAAGCTCAGGCACCAGAAGTCTCACTAGAGAAGAGCAGGACCTGGAGTAAAGCCTGACCTCGCCAGAAGCTAGACTTCCAGAAGACCTGAAAAGACAGAGGTGCTGGTACAGAAATGGTAAGGAGGAAACAGAAACAACGTTGTTTGATGGGAACGAAGCATTGGCCCTGTGAAGCATTCTTGCTGGACCTGTTGTGTAGAGCAGATACAGTCAAGCAGGCAATCATTAAGGACTGTAGACAAAATAGAGAAGCTCCTTCATATTACAGGAACATGCTCAAGGACTGGTGACCTAGAGAGGCGTTTAGTGACAAAAGAGATTCTTTGCTTCCCCTTCCACGAAGCTACTGTAAGCCCACTCCTGTGTTTTGCAAAGTGTTGGGACAGGACACTATCAGATATGATACTAGTCACACTGCTTTTCCCTGCTGAAGGTATATACTGAAGATATGCTTACTTAGGATGTCCCCCTGAGAGACGAATCCCTTGATCTCACAAGGTATCAGTGCCTGTAGCATTTCTGGACTTCAATCCTGCAGTAGCAGGATTACATGAAACATGGGTAGAGGAATCCTTTGCTGTTAGTGAGAGCCATGGTGGCAAAGCAGCAATCCCATGGGCTCAAGTTCTGCCGTGCCACACCCATCATTCTCTTTTTGGCAGAAGTTAGTTTGAAACACAAAAGAGGTAACATTTACCCTGACCAGAGTGGTTGTCTTCGCCCTGCACGACAGACAGTGTGCCCATCACAAGAAAAAACAGATTCCCAAGAAAACCAGGACAGCTCCCAGGCAAACAGCAGTGTCACCCGAAGCTTTCAGACATGCTAAGATAGCTTTTAGGGTTTGGGTTGGGTTTTTTTTGTTTTGAAAAAGTAGGTATGGAATCACTCTCAAACCACTAGTTAGAGGAAGAAAAAAAAAAATAGGGCACCTAAAGTTGAGTTTTCTGCTCTGTTCATCTTCTGTAGGAAGTTTCAGAGACCTGTCAAGGGAAGTTGTACAGCATGCTGGCTGGTAAACTTACAAGCCCCTTCAAAGCCAGTTTCTTAGCAGACAAATAAGGAAAACAAGTATAACTTGCAAGCAACTGTACTAGCAAGTGAGGTGCTGAATAGAAGAGGGACTCAACTGCCCTATGACTTTGGGGACTGTCTCTCTCATTGCTATCCTTGGGAGTTTTCATCTGAAAACAGATGGGATTCACCTGAATTAGGGGAGCAATTGGTGTTTCCTAAAGAGACAATTTTGGTGAAAGAGGGGAAAACATCGTTAAAAAAAAAAAATTTAAAACCTCAGCTTGACTCTGAGACAAGAGAAAGCCAGTTATTCACACATCCCTAGGTGCTGGCAACGTAAGATTGATAGGCTGCTGCACAGGGCCAGGAAATAAGACCTCAACCATACAACATGACTCAGGGTTACCAAATGTTGCCCACAGTAGTTACATGTCACAAGATCAATCATTTTCAGTGGCTGTTTTTCATTCTGTTATCAGAAGTCAAGTGCACTGCCAAAAACAAGCAACCACTTATGAAAGATGTCTGGGGTGGGGATAACTTATCCAACAACCCACGCAACTCTCAAGACCTCAGTGGCTTCAACTTCATTGCTACTTGTTCTTGGGGCTCTCCCTTTCGTACAGTGGCAGTACAGGAAACAATCAGGAACCAGCACATGCCGCTCCTGCTTTACCTTTGTTGATAACTGGGTGGGCTCCAGCATTTATCAGCAGCTTTGTGGAGGTCCTTGGGAAAGAGAGGTCCAGGGTCTTTCTCCACTTCATGCAAGAATGTCATACGATGCATGATTAGAGGACAGACAGTATAGTAATTTGCTTGGAAGAGTGCCAATCACTTCACTTGCATTTCCTCCCACTTGTAAAGGGAACAGAACATTAGTGTCCTCCCATCTCTTCTGGTAGGTTTCTTCATGGCGATTGTCTTCCAGAAACGCAGCTCCTGTCAGCTGAGCTTTCAGCAGGTGAGATCTTAAATATCAATAACCCCAGCTTCTTGCCATGATATTTTCACATAGAAAGAAAAATTGAGAAGTCTGCTGCCGTTCTGCATTGTCTCCAAACAATTGGACTCATCAGGCAAATGAACCAAACTACATTAGAAACTGAAAACGTTCCATGAATAACAATGTCACAACAGCACACATTACTCCTAAAGTCTCTGGGTTAACAATGTAAGAATCCATGTATGTGAGTAACTGCAGGAGCCCACAAAAAGGATTTTTACCAGTAACACGATCAATTGTTTGGTACTTATGAAACTACAGTTATGTTAACAAGGAAAAATAAGCAAGATTTTTGGCAAGTTTAGGAGACAAGGTGGAAGCTCACAAGTTTCTAATGACAATTATGTGCGTAAAAAGTCTGGGAAATTAAAAAGCTTCAACAGAAGTTTGGCCATGACAGTGTAAAATATTAAGTGTTTCAACCACAGCCTTGCATAAAACAAGAGCAAAGAGACACCAAAGCAGATATATTACAAGTGAAAAAAACTTAGACTGACCAGTGGCCAAGTAGAAACTGGAGAACCAACTGTGGTAACTGTCACATGGAAAATGTGAATTCCAGATGAAGAGTTGCAAGAACAGATTGGGAAGGTGGATCTCTGGGTTTTTAATTGGGTATTTCAACCATATTCTGGCTAGGTTATCACCTACAAGAGGACCTCAATCAGTGCCCTGTGGGTGAATTGGTTACAATAGCAATAAAATTACTAAGCTTTGTGAGCTAAATTATGGGCTTGTCTACATGGGAAATTGTTATAGAAGCTAGGTGTAAATTTAGAGCACAATGGCTTTTTTGCACTAATTCCCAGATGGGTGGGTAACTAGTCTGCTCTGAGAATGTCAGAGAAGGCAAAGCTCAACAATACAAAGACACTTTGCATACTGAAAGGTGGCAGCTGGGGATAGCTATCTCACACTTTTTTTTTTTCTTAAATGTAGGTGGGTCCCAAGACTGTAAATGATTGAAAGGCAAAGCAGGCTAACAGCACAGACTCAGGGCAAGTTTTTGACAAGTCACTGTCTCTAAGCTTTGTTTCTCATCTGGGGAGAGGAGACATTGTGCTTTCATGCATGTCTCTAAAGGATATTGAGATGCAGGAGTAAGAGGTGCTGTAAGGAGATTCCACTCTGAAAGGTACAGGGCACATTACCTTTGTCCATCACCAGCTGCAAGGAATTTGATCAAAGCTTTCCAGTGTATATGATTAATATTACCCTTAAAGGCCTGAGTATGAGGACTTGGTACCAACAAGCCACATAGTGCCATTGGTCCAGCATCCCTGCTAACCATGTTCAGTCACACTACGCTTTACATTTATTTAGCTTCATGCCTGACAAGCAGCAGCCTCCTGTGCTGAGAAGTACAAATTGGCATTACAACCTAAGCTAAACTGTTTCACGTACCTTGTCCCTAATACACTTACCTTCACATGTAAGTACTCTGAAGCTAACACCAGTGGCATTCTTTAGTTGCACCACCAAGACACAGGCTATCAGCATCTGCCCCATTGATCTCAACCCTCTATGCAGTACTTAAAAGCTAACCAATTTAATGAGAAGTGCAGGAAAATCTGGGCAACATGAGACATGAAGATTTTTACCTCACTAAGTTGGCACAAGGTCCTGGCCACCGGCAGCTCTGATAAACTCGCTGGATCACTGTTTCTGACCCATTCTGCACTTGGCAGGAAACCGTCCGTGTAACCGTATAGTGACACCAATGCCTGCAGAGAGAAAGGACACTGTTAGCCCCAGTAAGACAGCAAGCTGAACCAACATATATCAGACTGCATTAAAAAGAGACCAAGTATCTGGGGGTGGGGTTGTTTCTTCTGACAGCCATAGCTAGCCTAACTTGAAGTCTTCATTTCTTACCCCACCCTCTCCTCCCAATAGCTGCAGAAAGATTCCCTGCTTCTGCCAACCTGAACCACAAGAGATCCAGTAACGCCTCTTGCTTGGTCCTCAGAGGCCAGAGTTTTATAGTACATAATTTAGTTCTGTTAGTTATCATACACAATAGGACTTTAGGAAAAAAAAAAAAAGAAAGAAAAGTGTTCCAAATCTCCTGATAGTCAGTTCCCATTGTACTGGTCTTAATTTCATCCTGCTCATTATGGTATCATTCCCCGGCCTCCTACCATTCTGAACATCTGAGTTGGAAAAGTCTGCTTTTTGGTGTGGTAGAGCTCATTGTCAGCAGGGGTCCAACAAGCTGGGTGCCGAACAAGTCATATTGCTGTCCTGGTGAGGTTACAGTCTAAAAATGGGCAAGAGAAAATGCAGGGGGAGGGAGGGAACTAATGTCTTATTCTGTCTCATAAGAAAACAAGAGTGAGAGAGACCTCCTCACGGTAAGACATATGAGAAGGCAGGAACTGCAGTGTCAGCCCTGGGAATTGGGACACATAGACCTTCGCACCCTCTCTGAAAAATATGTTTTTAAGTTCCAGTGCCAAAGGATACTTTCATTTCCCCCTTGCCAGCATCATTCTTATTTGCCAAATACTGGTTCACATTTTTGCTTTTGTACCTCAGTGTAGTTAAGAGGTTTGAGAGCCACTTTCCTACTGATTGGGGATCAGAACCGAGGTCACTAATGGGAAGTGGAGACACCAGCTTGTGTTCAAAAACACACAAAGGGCTTGTGTAAACATTTCCTGCACATACAGGAGATTCCTGCTCCTTGTCCATCTTAAAGAAAGAACCCCCAGTACAGTTGATCCCTTCTCCAAGTACCGCAGTGGCTCCCCAGCCTTGCGCACCCAAAAAAAAAAAAAAAAAAAAAAAAAATCAAACTCCTTGCACAGTGGAAACAGGCACCTGCACATCCCCTCCTCCTTCCCTAACCCACCTTCCCCATGGCAGTTTAATTTTTCTAGTATTTGCCATTTACATCATTTGTTGTATTCTGTTTCCTTTTTGGATTCCCTCCTACCTCTGCAGGAGGCTCCCTGCTCTCTGGCTAACTCTCATTTCCATGAATAGGAGGTACGCATGCCAGAGGCTGAGCCGAGCACTGCAGACCACAATGGACAAGCTGGGGCCAGCAGGCTGCTCACTGAACCTTCGGCTACAGCCAGATGGGTGAGTTGGGGCACCCAGAGAGAGGGTGGCTTTCTACCCAGTGCCATGGAGCCCATTGGCTGCATCAAGGCAGAGCCATGCAGCCTTCCCTGCAGACACTGCTCTGCTCACTGTAAACCCACTTGCAATTCCTCATCAGGAGGCGTGGACTACAGTCACATCTTGGGTGACCCCAGGCTGGTGGGGAGGTCTTAGAGAACCACTTCTCTCAGACTTACCGAGGATCTGTGGCGTATATATAGGGATCAGACACCCTTGTACCCAAATGTCTCTATTAACATCTACATCACAGAACCAACACGGGGGGGGGATAAGATTAATGAACCTTCAGATCACATGATGACAGCAGATCTTTTTAACAGGCTCAACACAACTTCTGCACAAGGTTTAGGGAGCAAAACCAGAAGAAACAAAGACAGGAGCTAGAGACTGGAAATGTGATAATTCAAAGTAAAGTCTTCCTTTTAATTTCACATGCACACATGGTGCAATCAGCCATTTTGTCTCTCTAAGCCTTAGTCATGGGGTTTGTTCAGACGGGTATTGCTGGATAAGATCTCCTCATGCCACAGGAACAGCCTGTTGAGCATGGAAGTAAAAGCAGCCAGGAGAAGGGGCAAGTACAAGATGGGTTGGGGAAACTACAGCTCTGTATGATTTACCTTGAGCATGTTTTTAGCACAGTGCTTACAGCCATCAGAAGGACAGCACTTCTGCACAAGCCTCAGGGCAAAAGCATTTCATGTCAGGCAAAACAAACTGCAAATATACAGAACCTAACAGGATAATGGCAGATGACAGGATAATGGCAGAAGCATATGTCCTAAAATTATGAAAAACAAAACTTCTCATTAACATGCAATGAGGAAAGAAGTGATCCCACCACAAGAGAGGAACAAAGCAGTAGTATGCACACTAGCAACACTTAACAGAGCATGAAGGGACATGAATACTAACAAATTCAGAATAAAGTTACTGAACATTTTAAACCAGAGCATAATTATCAAAAGACTTGAGTGCCTCCCCTCATGTTAAGACCGTTTTTCTGGGTTGCCAATGAAATCCAAATAAATCAAATATTTATTTACACATGCTATGCTTTAAGTGTTACGTAGCTTGTATGGGTGTCCCTCTGGGCTTCTCCCATCACAGAGTCATCTGGGAAGAAGTACTGTGTCCATGGTGTGGAGCTGGATTATCCCACACTGATTACATCACTCTAATACTGATTTTACTGGGCTTCTGAGACAACCTGTCCCACCTTCTTGGGTACACAGAAAGCACTTCTGTGACAGATTTAAAAAAAAAAAAAAATTCAACTGCACTCTAAGCAAAATCCTCCATATCTGATGCTGAAACTAGAGAGCTTCATATTCCTGAAGGCAAATGAGGTGGGAAGGTGAACAAACACCACCACATACTCCAGCACAATGCTGAAGAGAAAGGCAGGTGCTGGAGGCAGACTCCGCAATTGCTGGAGGGAACCTAACAGCTCTGGTTAATATATAATAGCAGTTCCAAACTGCAACTCCTAAGGAGAAATTGGAAACTAACCGTTACCCTCTTTAGCTTTCCCTTGCACCGACCCAGATTTAACATCATCTTGCTCCTTCAAGGATTATTTTCAACCAGCGTGGGAGTCTAGCACTACATTTGTGGGTGTGGGGCTAAACAGCTGGCACTGTGCAGGCTGTCTGTGTCAAAAACTGCAAGAAAGGTTGATGATTTTAAGCCACCTACAAAGCTGGTTTTGCCAGGGCTTTCGTTCAGTGGGTGCTGCCAGCATGCACATAGATTTTCTTTCCAAACGAGTTCAAAACTGCTGTTGTCTGAGTAGGTCCTCGCACCTTTTCTCTACCTGGTCCTTGGAATAAGCTGTTCAGGTACACATATTCCCTCACCAGTCCAAGGAATTTGGCAGTCAAGTTGTCATTTCTGTCTTGGAAAAGCCTTTCTCGGAAGCAAGAAGTGCTGGATAGACCTTGTTACAATCTAGTGACAGAGCCTTAGGCAGCGGTTGCAGGTAAAGGCTGCTCCCACGCTGCAGTGCACAGGACAGGAGCCTGCACATTGCTAGGGGGAGAAACCCAACACTTTCCCAGGTTCATTTCTTCAGATGACCTGCTCAGGGACCTGTTGTAAAAGGAAGCAATTATTACAGGAAGTGAGAAGCTTCCCCAAGGCTCTCCATTCATTGCTTTCCTTGCCTGAAGCCATCACCTGGGTTTGCCAGGCTGAACAGGACTGATAGCCCATGGCAAAATAACAGATCCTTCACTCAAATCTAGGGACAACCTTCCACCTTCCTCAGCAGGAGCACTGGGAGTGCAGTGACAGTGATAAAGTACCACAACACTTGTTACCTCAGCACTCTCAGCGCCTTCTCTAAAGTAGAACCACCACAGCATGGATCACGAGGGCAAAAAAAATTATCAGACCCCAAAGATACTCTAATTTCTTCCTTTACCAACAGAAGGGAGAGTTTGGTTACAAAGGTACCCACCCAGGAGTGAAAACTCCATTCCCATTTGCAAAACATCACACTCTTGGCTTCCCATAATTTTCCTACAAATGCAACTTTTAGGTGTTTGGCTTTTACTGTGGCATAGAAGCAGGTGAGACAGAAAGACAGGAACATAGTTGATCACAAGATGCATTAGGATATATAGTTTGGGTCTCACTGTAGATATAATAGCACAGTGACTACGACAGAGAGAGAGACAAAACCGCCCCAAGCCTTCTCTTTGCAAGCCAAAAGTCAGCAAGAACAGTCTCCAGAATGCAAGCAGGCTTCAGACAAAGTGACGAAAGGCCCCATCATGGCTTACAGAGATTATAAATGACCCTTTATATTATATACAGATGCTAGCAAGAAAGGTTTAGGACTTTTACTGGCACGCATCCAGGATGGCAGAGAATATATTGCTGCTTATTCAAAAAGAATATTCCAACCAAGCAAAGTGATCCAAATAGCAGCTCCTTTAGGGCTGGGTCTGTCAGATCTCATGCATGCTCATCACCAGCATATTTAGCATGATGCCCTGCAGCGTCTTGTGGAATTGGTCTTCCACCACTTTGCTTAGAGAGGCAAGTCTCAACTTGGTCCATTTTTCCCAGCTGTTTCCAAAGAGATGCCTTTCTCTCCCCCTCATTTAATTCTTGGAAGACTTTAATGGACAACTGAGGATCTGCAGACCATGGCCTGCAAGCTACTGATTTAGACAGTTTCAGTCCACGGCTACAGACCACAATCTCACACCTTGATCACAGCTGACAACATGTCATTCCAGAGGGAATATGAGTGTTGATGCCAGCAGATATCCAATCTTATTTACTGTGCAGGTTCAGGATGTTACTGTGGACATTTCAGGCTAACTAGAGCAATAAACTCAATAGTTTGCTTCCATTTGGGGATATTGTGAAAACACTTAATCCTGAGCTTAAACAGACCCTTCCCTCAGCAGATGGTGAGAGGGAGTTGGCTGCTCTCTGCTGACTCGGCAAGAGCAGTGATGCATGGCTTCAGGCACCTGGACACCCCATGAGACAAGAAAACCTGACTTCCCAGGGCATGCATGGAGCAGGCTGAGAGGACCTCAAAGGGCAGCTGGACTTACACAGGGAACTTGAGCTGCCTTTTGCTTCTGTAGGCAGACGCCAGGGAGAAAGCCATATTCTGCACCCCACCAGCTTTCTGAACCTGCTGCACACCTCATCAGAAGCCTTATTTGGATGCACAGTTCATCCCCTGGAGATTTTAGATGTTTGTACAGCCTGTAATTCTACGGCAAGAGAGAAAAGGGACTGCAGAGGGTGGAGAAGCGTAAGGTAACAAATACTCAAGGTAAAATGCTGTAAGTTCCAGAACAGCCATATACTCACATATCAAAGCTTAATTCCTGGCTAGCATGACTGAATGAGCTTAAAACAATCATTTCACAGATGAGAAGACAGTGACAGACAGCAAGCTTCCTCTTCCCCCTTCTCACCATTTGGATTTGCACAGTACTGTTTCCTAAGCCCACCACCCAAAGGGTATGTAAGGGATCCCTCCACCCATTTGCCCACTGTGAATGCTTAGAAAGACTCAGACCACAACAGAGGCCATCCCCAAAAGCAATGTTTGCTTCTCTCCTAGTCCAAACTGCTGGCTTTTATCCAAGCTTCTCAGACTCCTGAGGGTCCCTGGAGGACCTTCTAGGGGGTTTGCAAGAGAAAAGCCAACTGGTTGTTAGTAGGTTTCATTTCAGTGGACAAGCGATCACAAACTGAACAATGTCAGAAACCACTGGGCTGAACTGATCAGGACTCAGCAAGTAGCCTGTTTAATCAGGAGCGTGCAACTTGAAAATGAAAGCAGCTACATTCTTGCCTAATCACTTCTTTCAGTGGAACGACAGTTCAGCTCTACACACAAAACTGACTTGCTGCCATGCCCTGTTAAGGACAGACCTACAGCAGGCAACACCTACCACACACAGGACCTTCTGGCTGATGTGTTCACTGGAGTGAAGGACATAGCTACAACTCCCGATATCCGTGGCCTTATAGCACACCACGCTCCTACCAGCATGAAATGCTGTGCTTGCACCAGAGACGAGTTAGACTGAGCAAAGCCATTTATGCCGTTGTGGAGCTAAGTAAAATGGAGATTTAGTGTGGTTTTAGTACTTCCGATGAAAGCACATGCCACAGAGTGCAACACAAAAGCTCAAATCACCAAGACTTAACTGGCCAAGACAGAAGCAAGCAAAGTCTTTCTGGGAGGGGAAAAAAACAAACACACACACACAGAGACTTTATATGCAGTATTGTTTCATCAGCACCTGTTGCATGTTTGGGCATAAACTGACCCTCCCCAATAAATATTACAGAAGTCTCTCAATAAGGTTGGCATTTCTGATGCTTGTGATTTGCCCTAAAGCTTTGTGCTGTGTAAACAACTGCACTGAATTATCTTTTTGTTTCCATAAGGATAACACACTGTGTGCTATACTTAGCAGAGATCAACATTTAGGGCACAGAAAACAGTAGGAGTGTTTTGATAGCTAGATAGATTTCCCCAAGTTTCCTCATAACATTTTTCACTGGAGCTATCAATTTCCCCGCAATCCTAGAGAGGAATTTCAATAAAATCAGAAGGTCGCTGACTTTCACTGGGAAAAAGTTGCCGTTCTGACTCAATGAAAGCGAGCTGTGCCCTTTTCTCTGTGTAAATAGTACAGAACCCCACTTGCTTTGCCAGAACAGCAATCCATATGTTGTGTGCTGGAGCCCATCATTAAGAGGGGTTAGTTATTTATATACTCCACTGAGGCCAGGAGCAGAAGTTGCCCTCTACTTGCCAAGAAATCCAGATTCAAAGGCTGCCAGGCTCTCTGGGGTATCTCTTCCTGAACCGTCCAGTTCTACATAACTACATTATTCCCTTCTTACTCACAAATACACACATCCCTGAATGTGCTTTGACTCTCATCAGGACCAAGTTCACCACCTAATTCAGTTGGCTGTGACCAGATTACTCTTTACTGCTGTGACCTGGCTAAAAAGGAAACAATCCCATCACATGTTACTGGAAAGCTCAGATAAAAACCAAGCTGGGCTTAAGTTTCTCCTGTTCTTGACCATATTCGTGGTCACCCCAGGTAACTAGGTTTTAGGATCTAAGGCTGTCATTCAGCTCGTTGTCCAGCAAAGAGCGAGCTACAAAATTCAATTGTGAGCAGCAGTCTCCACAATATTAGAATGTTCAGAGTTGATGGATTGATTTAGCTCTGTAGATTGATGGACCATTGCTAAGGAATCCATGTAATACCACCTGGCAGGGGCGAGGGAGTGGTTGTACACAAGCTTATGATGGCAAGGTTCAGTTCAAAGCAGAGTCTGCTCTTCTATTACAAAGTTAAGAGGTCTGCAAGTCAGAAGACATGACAAGCCACAGTAATCTTGTTGTCAATATTGATGTTTTACGCATGCCTTACTCCCACTGAGTACTTCGTAGTCACTGATAGAAGTTACCCTGACTCCTGTGAAAAAGGGAGAAAAATCTTTGTAACAGCCCATTCATTTTGGGAAACAAATAAAACTGGAAGACTGCTGGTGTTTCTGAAGCCAGACAGCAGCAGCCATTTGAAGCAGCAGAGAGCCAGAGGCACGAACAGGAATAAGACAAGTTCCAGGTCTCCCACTCTGCTATGTTGGTCAGACAAAGACTGGAAGGAACTCCAGTCTTTCTGCCCACACCACCCCCCCCTCCAGTAAGAGTTTGAAAAAAGTGGCCATAAAAATAAGTTCTGGCTAGCAGAGTAAGATGGGACAGTTTATCTAGGTACCTCCCAATAGCATAACCCTTCCCCAGGGGGCAATATATTCTGTGCTTAGTGCACTTCAACCACTGAGCTGCCAATAAGTCCTAAGTTTTCCCACACAAAGTAGATTATCAGAGATTGCTGGAGGGAGTTTAGTCCTAGAGGAATCTTTACCTTAGGAGGAAAATGTAGTTCAGCCTGCACCATAGCTTTAATCTTCAGCAAGTTCTGCAGCCAAGTGCATTTAACTATGCTTTCCTTGCTTTGTTGTGTGCATGGTTGACCTTCCAAACAGTATTACCTTGAGGGCTGAACTCACTTCAATTCATAGGAAACTGCACAAAATTTTGCCTTATCCTTCTGCAGCCATTGAAGTTACAGGAGTTAAGGGAAAAACCTCTCCCTACTGGAATTATTAAAAGCTGAGAAGCAGAATAGCCAAATAGTATGAAGCCACGGGTGCAACTCTTTTTCAGAGACAAAAAAGAGAATCCAGCTCCCCAGAGCAACATTCAGCTTCTTCAGCCATGAGACCATTCCTCTTCTCTTCCAATCCCCCACCTCATTCACAAGGCACCTTCCAGCTGTTGTAACTAATGAAGGAGGGGCTCAGAAGACGATAGCGCTTGTCTATTACACACACTTGATTCATTTGTACAGTAGATCCACCCTGTACATCAGCACTAATATAAATGCAGAATATAACAGAGGCAGATGAGGACTTAAAAAAGGTTGAGCAGGCAAGTAGTATCAGAAATAAATTAATCGTGTTCAATACATGCACCTCTGTGCCTATGTATCTGTTTATGCATGCATAAGGGGAAAGAGGTGTGAAGGCACAAGAAGTGTTTCTCTAGCATAAAGTCCCTCTGATTTATACCCACTACCCAGCTCCTCTCAGTTTGCTAGTGGCGTGTTCCAACCAAATCAAACAATAAATATGGTTGACCCGAACCATAATTACCTTAATCATGAAAATGAAAGAAGTTAGTCCATGACTGAGTGCTCAGAAATAAAAGGGAGGTTCACTCCTTTGAAGTGCTTTGCTTTTACAGGCATTCTTCTAGGCACTGAACTGTTTTGCTGCTCCCTCCCCCAAGCTTATCACAATCAATGAGAAGACAGTAGTTTCCAGTGTTCACAGAGGGAGGAAAGAGGAAACGTACAAAAATACCCATGGACTCTGTCTTTGTTAAATTAGACTGACTTGATGGAATTTGGCATTCGATATCCATGCAGCGTGGAAATCATGCACAATTACAACCAAGTATGACATTTTTGCAACATAAAAGCTCCTTGAATTAGAGCCTTTCAAATGAAGAACCTGAGTCTAAACATTTTTGCACAGCTGGATAACCTGGTTGTAGATCGGTCTCCTACCTCCATATTGCCAATACATGCATAGTACTCATTTGTTCAGTCCTAGAATGCCTGACCTTGAAGGGAGGGGTGGTATCAAGGAAAAAAAATATCCTTAAGACCTTGATTGAAAGTATAGAGTTGGGATTTGGAACACCAACTGTTTGTCTGAAATACACCCCTGTGTTCAAAGACGACATTTGGCACTTGTCTATGTGTCCTCCTCTGAAGATCTGATCTAGAACTGCTTATGTTGAGGACAGTGGCCCCTGATCTTCATTAAAGTATATATATTTTATCAAAGTCAGTACCTCTAAATTTACACGAACATAAATTAATTCAGAATTAAACTCTAACTTTGAATTAGCAGGAGGTGGAGGGGAATTGTAAGTGGAAAAACAGGACACTGACACATGCCTGCTTGTCCTCAAAATCTTTGCAGAGAGAAAGACATTAAGAAAACTAGTGTAAGAAGTCAGCAACCCTATAACAGCACCCTATTCTTTACTAGTGCTTCTGTTGTGGCTACAGAGTCTTCTCCACTATCCATAAAGTCGGTACCCATAGCTGTCTTTAATTCCCCATGCTACATTACATCATAACAAAACAACACTTTGCACAATTTGAGTCCTCCAAAGCGTACAAATCAGGCTCCTGCTGGTTTTCAGCATCTCCTTCAAAACACGTACTTAGCCCTATAGGGCCTGTATCTGCATGCATCAACAGCTAGTCTCCAAGGATTGAACAGGGTCTGCTCCTGAACTTTTTTTTTTTTGCTTGTAGAGCTCTGTACGGACAACAGGGCATCTCTGTGCCTCACATTTAGCCCTCTGTTGCCAAACTCCCAGCACTTACCAGCAGCAATGAAAGCCACATGCATGACAGGAACACAGGGACTTTGCCTAAATGAAGCAGTGTTTTTCATTAGCATTATACTGGCACCAAAAACCACAAATTACAACAAGAACAAAAGGCAATGTCAAAAGGAGAGCACTGAGCATATCAAAGAAAAAAATTAGGATAGCACAATCAAGTCATTGCTTCCTATTAATTGCATGATGTTAATCTGCCCATGTAACATGCATGTTTCAGGTTTTTCCTGGAGCTGAACAGCAGAGATATTACTGTCACTGGAGACAGGTACACCCTTTTGATAGCTAAAAAGAAAAAAATATATTGAAGGAGATCCCGCAGACAAAACATTGCTTTTTCTCCTTAAGGGAATACAGATTTGTTTTCCTGAGCTATTTCAACACTCAGAGCAGTGTCCTGTGGGCCCAATAAAGCACTGAAAAGCAGATGAGAGCGTCAGCTTAGATTGACAAGTGTTAGGATGCAACTGGAAATACTTGTACAGACATTTGTGTCGGGTAAACAGAACCCAGAACTCTTCTAGCAACACTTCTTCCACCTGCCCTCCCTCCTTCTCTTTTCCTGCGGCACATTACAATCCAGTCTAGGTCTTCAATTTGTTCAGCAACTTGTAAAGGAGTTTGTGGGCTCTGGTGTACAAGGCACTATGCAGCAGACCTCTCTAAAGTATTTATCTACTGTGTGGCTGCCCATCATTGTTGGGAGCTGGATTTCATGAGCCAAGGGGGCCTCTGTTTAGAGTGAGGTCGCAGTAAATGTGCAGGCTCAGCTTTATTCCACATCACTTCCGTTTCAGGTGACTACCATACAAAGAGCCAGACATGAAAACATCCTCATTGAAACTGCTAAAGACACAGCCTTTCCTCAAACACAAGAAAACCCTACAGCTTTCTAATGTTTCCAGTGCTGGAGGAGGCGATTAGAAATAAGAAGCCAGTCTAGACAAATCCACCTACTTATATTGCTTTGAGATCAACAATTCCTCTTTTCCCTTTCTGATTTGTCAGCTTAGCCACTTGTGTTCAGCGAGGCAAGTGACGTTCAGGTACCCATCAGCCAGCATTTACATTAGGCCTGAGACAAGACTACTGCTGGTGCTCCAGGAAGATTTTCCTGAGACAGCTGTACCCTACCAACATGCCTGTACTCCAAGAGCAAAGCACTTTTCTCCAGTAACTGCTCTACTGATATGCCAGATCATTCTGAATACCAGGCTGTGTTGCGTGGAGTAGATAAAGCAGGCTGTCTTTCATTTGCCCAGCTCAGAGATCCCTAAGGTGAGCCACGCAAAGCCCCAGTTCAATAAAAACAAAGCCTTGCAAAACCTCTCTGCCTGGGTATTCAAAGCGTTAATCAGTCTGAAAAACAAAACCCAAAGCCTGTGTGTTAATTTGCTATTTAAATTGAAAACTTTTTATTCCATGTCTGCCATGTCTGGCACAAGGCTGTCCTGGGCGTAACTACAATAAAAAATAATTTGGAAAATAATCCTATTGTTCCAGTCACACCCATGGGAGTTTCATGTGTAGGGAAGTAGGAACATCAAAACTGAGATCTGTTGTGTGATCAGAGAGCTGAGTTTGCCCTTTACAACAGTCAGTTTTGATTCAAGTGCATGTTGGGAGAGAGATCAGAGACAGCGAGCTAAGGCGGGAGGATGTCTCAATAGCTTTAAGGTTAATAAATTCCTACTTGCACAGCCTAAAACTCTCAAAAAATCATCTTTAGTGTAGTAAACTAGCAATACCCTTTACAAGCACACATCCACACCCACGGGTGGTTAGGTGATCACATCTTTCCCTTCCTTGCCTCCCTCTCAAGCCAGTTGTTCCCAGTGCCCATCTAAATGCAGTAATGAATTGCCCTAAAACACTTCCCGGTTGCCAGTCACGAGCCCTTTCAAAGGGCTTTCTCCACACAAAGTGGAAGCCTCATTCAAAGCTCCATGCGAACATAACACAGCTTAGATGCGGTAGTTACAGGCGCGCAATCATCTGCTATACCAGCAACCTCCTTTTCACCTTTCTCCAGACTCCTGCTCTTACACTCTGCCGACTGCATCGGTCCAATGCCATAAAAAGTAACTACATAGCATGTGCTGTGCATCAGCTCTTCAGCACACAGTAGTTCCAAACCCCTGCTAGTGAACACTCTGTATTGCCTCATCAAGTTTTAAACTCACTCTTAAGCAGACAGTATACATTTCAATCACAGAGCCAGCTGCACTTCAGTATCTGTCTATAGATAAACTGTACAAAGACATCTAGAAACGAAGTGCTCTACCTACCTATTTTCAATTTAAAAGGTTCTTCTGCTTTTAACACATCTACCTAAGCTTTCACTGGTTTTGGAAGCAGTCTCCATATCTCATTTCTAGCCAAGAACAATTACTTGTATTCTCCTTTTAAATCTTGCTGCAATCCAGTTTGTCCATTAGAAAAAAAAATAATCTTAAAAAAAGAAAGCCTTTCTCTTGTGAACAAAAACACTAACACCTTTCCCTATTATTAAAAAATTCTTGAGCAATCTAAGAAACCGCTTTAGTGCCTTGGTGCTTTGGAAGCCTCTATTTGGAAGGGAGATGGTCTTGAGGGAGGAGATCTACATTTCGGTATCCAGGTGGAAAATGGGTTTGATTTGGCCAAGTAATAACAGCCGAAAAAAAACTCCGTAGCCTGTGCACGCACAGTAGATTCCTTAGGAATGATAACACTGCCTTGAAACATTCCCGAGTACACACGTGGGAAACTGGATGGGGAGAAAGCAGCACTGAGCAAGAGAGAGGGGACAGCAGGAGGTCCAAAGGAGGGGTACAGACATTTGGCCAGAAAAATTCCTGCCCTGTTCTGTGGGGAATTATAAGTATGGCAAACTCCATTAGGTGGAGGTTTGTAGGGTTTTTTTGGTTGTTGTTGAAGTTTAACATTACCTGCCAATGCAAAAGGGCAGGGCAACCCAGCTGTCTCTACCAAGGCAAAAAGGAAAACTCCACAACAGCATTTTAATCACGAATTTGGTAAGAGTACAACTGATGCACACAAATGATCCATCCTCCTAAAGCAAAGGCTTCACAGGCATCCCTCGCCGCTCTGCTGGGAGCAGGAATGTCTAGAGTTATTGGTGAGAAGAGTCTCAGTCTATGCATGCAAAGAAGCAGCGACTGACACTAGATGCACCCACATCCCATTTTAGACACATACTACTTGCAAAAGCTTGTGGCAAATTCAAGGCAAAGCCATTAAAGACAGCTGACCTTTTTTTCCTCCCCTCCTATTTACACAGACTTCTTCAGAAACAGAACATTCAGGGGGTGAAGAGTGATACAAAAAAGAGCATGGAAGACAAAACTTTGATTAAAACAAGTAGTTATGACCTGAATTTTATTGATGGGTGATGGTTATTCTGTATTTCTGCTACCTTTTTTGTAGTTTTGGAAGAACAGCATACTGTACGTGTACTTACTGTGGGCAAACCAGGAAACCTGTGAATGACACATGGCTGCTCAGCAACAGTCTATGGTTTATTATTATGCTAAGCACATATGCAAACAGCCTTCACACACCACGGCTAAAACTTGCTTGTGCTTTTTCTCCCTCATACACACATACGTGATAGTTTTCCTTTACAACTTTCAGTGCAGCTTGGAGAAATTTTTACATGCAGCATCTCAGCAAAGGATGATGCCAAACACAGCCACCCTGCAGCAGCTGCCATCACAACAGTGCTCACCTGACCCATTTAAGAAAGCACATAAGGATGCCATACACCAGTCCACTCACTGAACATCAGCATTCACTGTACACAGTGCTGAATGTCAAATCAAATGGCTGTAACAGACTCATGTCATGTACTTCTTGCAGCAGAAGAAAACTCGTACAAGCTTCAGTTGAAACCACTCACATATACAAATCAAAAAGGTTGGTTCAACCTCAGAGCAGGGAGTGACAGAATAACAACCATTGAACTGTTTCCCCTTGCTGTTGATATGTCCATGGGAACAACCTATTCACTTATTCAATTATTACTAGCAATATCTGAGCCACAAGCCATGTGGGGAGTGTGCAGTTCCAGTCAAATGCTTGCGTGGGGTTTGGTGCTGGTTTTTGGGGGGGGCTTTTTTTGGTTGGTTGGGTTTTTTTCGTTGTTTTTTAAAACGAAACACAGCCACACACGTGAGAGCTCACAGAGGTGCCCTGCAAAGTGAGCCTTGCCTCCACAGGCCATAGAGGTGCTCAGATACAAATCACTAACCCAGACGTGGGCAGCACAAGGTGACTGCCAGGCTCAACCAGGACACCAGCTGAAGTGTCTGATACAAACCAATCTAGTTTCTGGTTGCATTCAGCTCAAGAGACAAGTTGTGATGATTCCTATCATTTCCACATTCCCACCTCTCCCTTCTCTTCCCACCCAGTGCAGACAGATACAGCTTCATCCTTACTTTCCCAAGGGTTACGCAGCAACTCCTCCAAAAGGTACCTGGGAGCTGGAAGTTTACTTTCAGCAAAATTCTACAGTCATTTGCAGAAGCTGCTTTGAAAATCGAGTTCAGAAGCCAATAACCACTTGGCAGGGCCTGACAGACATAATTAGAGAGCTTGATTGTTTCAAAGGACATTACCCAAGAAAACGAGTATGTCACTGCGGTCCTTGCAATAAATTTCCAATGGGTTTGGTTGCAGAGGTCTTGAAAGGGTTTTAGCAGACTTTTAATTACACTATCAGGACTCAAGTATTTTTCTGGTGCTTGGCAAAATGGGATCCTATTATTTCTGCTTGCAATGCACACTCATTCAAAGCTTATCCACAGGCCTACAGCCTAAGAATTCCTACAACTTTGTAATCCAAAATTTTTGTATCATTTGTGATATACATTAGTGACTTCCAGTAAGAGTGGCCCAAGAGACAGCATTTTACTGTGCGATAGTTTAAACCATTTGGCTCAGTGCTGTATCCTGAAATACACTGCAGGGAGACTATATATTTTGCTGCAGGTTACACTGATTTACAGCAGCATTAAGCCAAGTGCTGTAACATCCTACAGAGCCAATTTGCCTTTTTGCTCTCTGCTGTACTTCAGACACTGCATGGGAACAGACAAAGTTTGCAGCATCTCAGCCCAGTAGCTGGTAGCACCAGTTGTTGCAGGCATTTTTGCACTGACCCCATCGGTCAGTGCTGCTTCTATAAGTATGTCACACATTCAGCCCCCCACAAACCTTTCACTGGAGTTGGGGAAAGGAAAGCACCACAGCCTGTGCCATCACCCAGCCCTCTGCTGCTGTTCAATCCAGCCTGCCCTGCTCAGCACCTCCCTCTCCCCCCTCTCAGCTCGCCCTCCAAACTAAATCCTTCGCTGCAAAGATCAGGCAAAGACTAACTCCCAAAGACTAATTTTGGTCATCTGGGCTCAGAGAGGTGCAGTAAACAGGGAGCACGACGACCTCTGTTCTGTAAGAGTGGAAGTTTATACAAGTGCCAAGTATTATCATTCATAGATTTATTATAAACTTCTGCATATATTCATATACAATACATTGGATTTTGCAGCCTTCCCTCTAAGATCTAACCACACCCTCATTAAATACTCCCCAGAGCCTTCCCTTACATGAAGGCAAGTATTACTATTCCCATTTTATTTAGGGGAAAGAAAAGAGAGAGCAAGAGCTTGCAAGTCTTAGTTCCCAGACTTCGTGCTGCTCTATAGAATATACACTGAGCATTTAAGGGAATGGTCTTTTTCTTGGGAAAGAAGGTGGAAAACAAAGCCTTATGAATCAGCCAGCTGATAATTAAAAGCAACTAAATCCAGATCACTTTAAGCTGCACATGAGAATCTGAACTCCTCAGATGCTGAATTCCTCTGCCGACCAGAAAAGCCAGGGTCACTTGCCCAGCTGGTCACTATTGTTCTGTCCAATAAAGTTCCGGCAGGAATGCATGTTTAACAAAATACAGAGATTAGGCATAGCAAAGAATGCAGCTCCCCCCTCAGCGTTTAGGTTAGTGGGGTTTGCCACGTTGAAATACTGAAGCTTAAGCATATCAGATTTTCTCTGTCCTGTACTGCTAGTGCCAGTGCCAGACACAAGCTGACAGCTCAATTCTCAGGATCGCTGCCATTTTAGCTTTAAGTTCATTAAAAACAGCACAAAAAGTTCACCTCAAAGCTGCAATGACCACTAATTAAATCAGTGTTTTCTTGGGGATGTAGAGTACCAAATGAGAAAAGCGCTCTCTACCTCCCATGCGCCAGAAACTCTTGAAAGGCAATTTAAACCAAGCCAGAGACTCTAGGGGCCAGATTTCAAGAACCTTGCAACAGGCCAGCTCATCTTCAAATGTCTCAGGATAGCCTAGATTTCCAAAAGGAAATCTAGCATCCAGTGACTAAATACAGCATCAAAATGACAATGATCTTCCTAACATCTGACTTAGCTCCTGACAGTTCAGAACCAGGATCTTGAGCTCAATTTACAAGGCACACAAGACTAGAGTCAGATGCAAAAAATGTCACAAGTCATACAGATGATCTTCAGAGATCTTGCAGGAACACAGCTTTCACCAAGTCAGATGCCATGCACAAAGCAGCTCTGAAACCTCACTGGGCCAAGAATTTCTCAGCTCAAAAAAAGAATGATATCAAACAGACAGATATTTGAGACACATAAGTAGATTTGCAAAGGATATAGTCCTTGGAGAACCGTATGCAAGAAGGTTATAAATAGCCTCGTTACACCTCAAAGTTAATGGCTTATATTTAGAGATACCAAGGATTCATAAGTTCCCCTGTAGGGGGTTACGGTAGCTCGCACTGTGTGAAGCGCAGTTGATAGATAGGAAGCATCTCAGATCCTGTTACCATGGCAGTCTCTCCTCTCTTTCTCCCTTCACAAAAAGCTGAAACATAACCTTCTGTCAGAGCCACACAGTAAATCTCGAACAGGTACAGCTGAGATACAGCGCTGCTGACAGCGAGCTCTAGGTATTTTCTTCTAGGAGAGCCTTTTTTAGTCATCCTAGGACAGCAATAGAGACCGTATTTTAGCTGGTATCACTTTCACTGCCACCTGAAAATGCAAACAACTCAAAGTTTGCACAAGATACAGTGATGAGACAAGCAGCCAGATAGCCCACATTGAGCAGGGTGGCAGAAACCAGACCAGTTCTGGGGAAGCAGAAGGAGGAATCAGGCAAGAAGAACGCCAGGAAGCCAAGCAACCTGAGGCAGGAGGAAGAGAAGTGTCATCAAATGGAAAAAAAAAAAAAAGTTGTATTTTTCTTTAGGTAAAACACAAGCTGAATCTCCCTTGGGTTGAAGTGTTAAATTCATGTCAACCCCCCTTAACACACAGGCACACTGGAGAGCTGTCACCCATTGCTGCTTCAAATGAGGATTTGAAAAAGCTCCCTGTGCTCTGCTGTGTTTACAGCAATAATGAGAGCCTGGAGGAAGGGGTTAGAAACATCTGACTTTAATAAGGGCTAAGCAGCACACAGCAAAAAAGAAATGTCTGCCCTTCCGTTCGGGGCTACCACACCCCACCAAGCACCACAGCACCAGGCCAATGGGAGACTCAGCATGGAGACGTTATGTCATCCCAACAGCCGCAGCAGCCCATCTGCCCCAAGCCTTTTCACGATGAGAAGCAGCGTTTCAAACCAAGCTGAGAGCTCCCAGCACCACGCTTTTGAACAGCTAAATAAGCAAAGTCCTGTGGGGAAAAAGCAGATGTTGATTGACCCCAGGCACAAAACAAGCCAAGGACAGAAGGGAAGTTGTTGTGCAGTGCCTTAACTGAGCGACTCCATCTCACGAGGTCATCACAACAGGGCAAAAGGAGCATTTAGCTCATTTAGCACCTATGCTGCTGCCTTTTCTTAGTCCTAAACAGCTCTAACAGCCAACATGCATGGGGTAAGGAGCATCCTATTCCAGTTTCTCACACAGAAGACCAGTAACCTTAGTACTCAGGGCCCGCAATCACATTTGCTGCACCCCCTTCCTCACTTCTGCAGGGTCCACCCCCAAAACTCTCCTCACATGAAACAGGTATTTTTCCTAAAACACCTTCGCCTACACTGCCTTTATGAGGCACTCTCTTCCCACCACATATACTCGGTCTTTTTATTCCACTGAGAAGTGGAAAGCAGGAATCAAGAGTCTTGTCCATCTGCAAAGTCAAAAACAACTCCCCCTTAGAGCACACATACACCAAGAAAAAGAAAAAAAAAGAAAAAAAGAGGGGGGGTACAGGACAACACCCAGAAGAAACAGGACTGGACCTGTTCTTAACTCTACAGACTCAGTACAACTTGGTTACATGACCATGTCCAGGGGGATACTCCCCTGCCTCATGATTTCATTGCACTGGCATTTCTGAGATGCTCTGAGCAAACACATGCCTATATCTAGCGCAAATACTGCAAAGAATATCACTTCCACCCAGTTCCTAGGGGCAGAAAAAGTTGGAACTGATTAAAGAGACATCTGACTACATAACCTGATGTCAAGATTGGACACGAATAGATGCATTTCTATGTAGTGGTACCTCACATTAGCTTTAAAGTTTCGACAGATGGTTTGTTTGCTCAGCACAAAGGAAGGTGGCTGGATAACGATGGCCTTACTCAGCTCCCACTGGACAGACAGGAGACACACAGCAGACCACAGAGAAGTAAAGGGAAGAGTCCTACATAAGAGAAGCTCGCAGATACCTTCTCTGCTCAGCTTCAAAGAGGCTTCAAAATCAACTACTATGATTTTAAGTGGCAGACTTTCTTTTCCAGATAAACCACATAGATATGGAAGAGGAGACTGGTCTGTCCCAAACATGAAACATTATGAAGCTGCCTTATGTCTCAGTAGCATCCATTGTGCGGGCCTCTGGGTGAAAAGCCATTTCTAAACAGATAGGAGAAGTTTTTGTTTGGGTTTTTTTTTTGACCAGAGCTATGATTTCCCTGCTTATGAAGCTGAAAAGGAGTCTCAAACCTGAAATAGCTTCCTATTTGTTGGTCTTCTCAAAAAGATTCAGCTATTTTCAAATAGCCAGGCCTAAACATTACAGGCAACACTTTCACCCGAGCACACTCTTTACTTACACATCTGCTCATCTCCAAGAGGAGGAAAACATTAAACTTGTCAAAAACAGCCAAAACATCTAAACCATGTTATTCCATGCAATAAATTGCAAGTCAACAGATAATTGTTTCTTCCTAAAAAGAAGATAAGGAACAAAAACAATAAGGAACAATACCACAGCTCCCACCCTTGTTCCTTTCTGTAGTAGTATTAAGGACTCTAATTCAGAGCAGTGCCACATTGTGCATAAATGCACTAAGCAGAAGCTTTAGTATTATTCAAAATTGCAGAACAGTAACCCAAATAGTAGCATTATGCTTGTTTTAACTTTTGCAGCTATGATCCTTAATAGTCTTTGTGATACCTAAGTTGGTGCAGGCTAGCTTTATGCTCAAAGCCTCAAAATAAACATTATGCCTCAGTGAAAGTAAATTTAAGCACTGTCTACATCTCTCTAATTAAAAGTGAGCTGAGAGCTTTGAGCATATTGCAGAAATGAGGTCAGATGAATTTTAGTATTACCCTACAGGAAAGGTAATGTATACTTTACAAAACAATAATGTTTCCAGACATGCTAGAGGTCTAATGCAGGAAAGAGCATGAGTAGCTGGTCCATTACTCTAATCCAGCAGACCTAAAGACTCTATGCTTTCAGTCTTTCATCATTACCTCAAAGTCATTCTTCATTTCCCCCCCTTTATCAAGACACAGCCCAATAAAACAAAGAGGTCAGTAAATGTTCTATGATCCAAGTGTCATGGAACCACTCCCCCCAAGCGAAGCTGTAAAGTTTCTAACCTGACGAGTTTCGACGAGGATTTTAATGCACTAACAAGCTCAGCTTTGAAAAAATGAACAAATAAGGGTTATTGAAAGAGACACATTTGTTAATTTATCCAAGGGGAGCACAAGTTCACTGCCACCCATTGCTTTGCCTCTCCGCTCCCTTTTTCTTCCTCGAGCTGGTAAATGAAACCTACATGAGAGGAAGTGATTCACACAAGCAGCTGGAAAGCCAAGACAGTAGGAGATTTCCTAAACTAATACCATTTACTGCAGTAACTACAGTCACGTCTGGTATTTCAAAGCCATTCCAGTGTTGCTAGGTCCTTACACTACTATTGGCTTCACTGTTAATTGCATTGCGAAGTTACAGCACCGAACCCCACAAGTCAGATGAAGATCATATGGCTGCAGAGTCCAGGAAACAAACAGCGGATAGTTCAAGGGTTTGGCGATGAGCTTAAGACCTTCTGACCTTGGTTACCTGAGTAGGGCACTTCAAAGGGGAATTAGTGCAGAGAACTCAGCGTGACACAAATCCCAGTTTGTTTGCTTGACATCCTCACACAGTCCATAGCAAGCCATAGAAAACCAGAGACTTCAGGCAATGAACAGACTATTAGGTGATGGAGGGAATGACTCAGAAAGCAAGATCCTGTCAGTAAAAGGTAAAAGAACCACATTTCTCCAATATGTATAGTTTTATATTCCACACCCACTTAACAGCCACAAGAGGTTCAAAATTTGGGGCTGAAATCAGGTTCAAATCATCTCTCTGGTAAAGAGAGAATTAACAGACAACTGTCAGGAAAACTCCAGATACATGTTCTGAAAGCACTCTGACAGACTGCATAAATCGGGATACTGATTTATAGATCACCTTTTAATATTAAGAACAGGCTTCCATCACATAAAGAGACCCACACTTACTTAAAAGTACTAAAACCTCACCTAAGAGGCTGGAGGTTGTTACATTACAGTGCAGCTGTGCACAGTCCTTTAAACAGGGCTGGGGAGGAGCAATTCCATCCTAGCAAATGTGTAGCTGGAGGACCAGGCACAATGGAGGCACCTATTTTAAAAAGAACAGATCTACCTAAAACAGGTCCACCCAGACACCTTGATCTTGAAAGCCAGCCATTCAAGTGACCTATTAGGAGACTGCTAGCCTCAAGGAATAATTGACAACATAGTTCAAGCATCACCTAAACATCTGAAAG
The DNA here is from genome assembly GCA_020745775.1 of Theristicus caerulescens. Classification (NCBI taxonomy): domain Eukaryota; kingdom Metazoa; phylum Chordata; class Aves; order Pelecaniformes; family Threskiornithidae; genus Theristicus; species Theristicus caerulescens. The sequence continues at coordinate 9,119,607 of CM036572.1, forward strand.
CATCAATTCTTCAGGTTTTTCAGGAGGGAAATTAAGACAAGCTATAGTACAGGAAAGCTGATGTCAGTTTAAATCTTTTCTACGTCAAAGCAGCACACAGAGCATGTTTAATTGTTCCACTGAATCCATAGCAAAGTGATTTGCCCTCTGACATGGAGTAAACCGTTGGTAGAGGCACAGCTGGAACCCAGGTCTTGTTCCCCTGGGCTGTGCTCTGAGGCACATATGTGGCACCAAGAAATGGATGAAGCCACCTGGCCTTCCACGTCAAAACCTCTGCCTCTAGCAATCAAAAGTTGCTCTTATAGATTTCAATTGACTGATACTACCTTCCTCTCTATAGCCATCCTCAAGAAAACATCACTGCTGTAGCAAGCACTAGGAATTATTATGTGACCAAAATAAGTACCAATTTGTCATTACCAGTGTAGTCTGGATAAGAACACCTACCTGGACAGTCCTGTTATTTGTAACATCGTGGATCTAATGTTTGTTCACAGGAAGAAGTTTTTAGGCTGAGGTGTGTTTGAAGGTCTGTCACGGTTGGACTTTGCATCCACCCCAGCTGACTTGTGATGCTACTGTAAAGCTAGCAATAAGAAAGAATTATCATCCTACATTGCTTTCTGGTTCACATTTGGGGGTTTTCTTTCAGCTACCTCCACCTCACATCCAAACAGGTTTCCAGTCTAAGCACTGCATCTAGCCTCAGAAGTTTCTAACTCCCACACTTGAGTTCACAAAGACTTGATGCATGACTAATTTGAAACTACAGGAAAATCGGATGTGAAGTTAAGCTGGGAGAACACCAACTCCAAAGACAACTAACACACATGCAGGCGTTCTTTGAGAATCAAGCTACTTCCAGCATGGGAATAAGCTTCCCTTAGCTCAGCAAAGCTTCTCATGTCCAAGTCTGGAGGACAATGGTTTCTGCTTGGCAGACAGCCCCTCCCCATTCTTATGCTTTGGGTAAGACCCACTTCCCGTTCTCCCTGCCTTAACACAGTAGCAAGTTAGAAATGCATGCGCTGAATGTGAATTTCAAACCAAATAGCGAGGCTGCTACAATCTATGCGATGCCAACAAACACTGCTGCTTGGATTTCAGTCATTATTACTTGCACATCCCCTACAGAAGTTCAAAGCAATTCAAGCACATGCAAAGACAGACTGCAAGTGTCTTTGGTCTAATAACCAAGATCTGTCAACTGAAGCCAACCAGAAGCTAGAAATTTCATTTCAAAAAAGGAAACAAAGCAAGCAACATTCCACCAGAACAGATACTCCACAGCTTCATTTTGAAGGATGTGAATGATTTTTTTTCCCTCCAGATTTCCCTCCACCACCACCCCAAGTTTTTTAAACTGCCCAGGGCCTTAGTTTTCTGGCAGAAAAAATGTTCAGCAGTCCTCGGAGCCTCAGAAGCCCATCTCTGAGACAGCCTGCAACCTAGATACCAAGGATACTATATCAGCTATTGAATTTTGAATGGTTTTCTAGGTGGAAGACAAAAGATTCCAGCAATTTTTTTTTCCCCTGGAGAAATACAACTCTTATGACAAGCTATTTTGTTTAAAAATTGACAGCAGATTCCTGAACAACTCAATCATGTCTTCACTTGCTGATCAAGGACAGAAGACGACAACTGCAGGAACATGGTGTGTCTTGTATCAAGGAAACACATCAGCTGTAGAGCGTCACATCAGTACATGCTGCAACGTACCAAAACCTGGAGCTGCAGCAGTAACTTTCAAGGCCCTGGCCTGCTTATACTTGGCTGATGGTACCCAGGAAAAGTGCCAGAAGTTACTGGGCAAAGCACTTGCTGGGAAGGTTGCAGAGGAGACAGTTAGAATGTCCATGTAGTGTCATTAATAGTAATCACCTACCCACCATCTTGTGCCTTCAGGGCAGAGGCCAGCAAGCTCTGCTGTGACAGAACTGCTATTGCTTCACATAATATAGGTGCTACTAAGATCCCCTGTTTAGATGGCAAAAGGGACACTGAACAACGTAAACAACAGTTTATACCAGTCTGAGTCAGTCCCCTGGAAAAAGGCTTCATACCCACATAGATCAATGTCAAGCTTAAGAGCAAATAGCCTCATTCTTATCCAGCACCATATTAAATCCAGAAAAGCACAGCTATCCCAACCTGAAGCTGCACCCTGTAGGAGGCTCCCCCCCAAAGGTCCAACGTTGTGGCTGGGTAAAGTTTTCCCACACAGATTTTCCCATCAGAAAATGAAGCTGTTAGGCATTTGCCAACAACAAAACTCCACCACTCAAGGGGAAATTAAAACATACAAAGATTGTTTCAACGTGTGGTATTTGACTAAGCACTTGAATTTTTATTTCAAAACATTCACCAGTGATTTTTCCCTCTCTTCAATTTTTTATTTCCCCCTCTGCTTTAAACTAGAATGGGAGATTCTCACATGGCAAAGTTCCATTGGACAAAAAAAAAAAAAAAATCTACCAGCTTTCCCAACATCATTGTTTAAATCGGCTTTAGATGGTTTTACAAAACACTTTATAGACTTGGATAGGAACACATTCCCCTGACAAAGCATCAGCTATCCAAACAACTGAGGCATGGGAAAATTGTGCAGGAGTGTGAACTGGGGGAGGTCTTTGGTGAGCAGAGGTACAGTGCGCACTCATGTAAGCGTGGTAGCTCTGGACAAAGATCTGCAGGCTAATAGATATGTAAGACAAATGACGTGGTTCTCATTGCAGCTCATGCTTTGGGAAAGGGGTACCTTGGAACAGATCCAGCTGGGATAGGTTTATCCCATTACTCTCCTATACTTTTCTGCCGTTTCAAACCCTTTGACAGTTACTGTAGTTTAACATCACACCCCCTACAGACTGAGGCCTGTTTGACAGGCCAGCAAACAAAACCACCCCCACTTGGAGATGAAATATGCACCATATGCGAGAACCGTGCAAGGCACAAGGCTAGCGCCGCCCACTCTTGTATTTCCGTGACACACCGATGTAAATCTGCCATGTAGATGTCTTATCCCAATTCCTAGCCCAAATTAGCGGCGCTAACATAAGCCCTCCTCCACAGCAGCGTAACCCATGCATACTAGGTATTAGCAAGGGGAGGAGGAAAAGAGGTAGAGACAGGATGGACGAGCCCTGAATATTAAATTCCTGAGTCCCCATTTAAGGGAATCACAGGAAAAAAAAAAAAGTGAAATTCAAGAACAACTGAAATCAGGTTAAGCCACTCTCTCGCTTTATACAGTGCGGCTCATTCATCTGAACAGCTGTTTCACCTCTGGAGAAATACCCAGAGAAAACAGAGGGGAGGGGGAGAAGCCTAAATTGTTTGCTCTACTGAAGCAGCAAGATACAGTAAATCAAAACTGATTTACATTAAGTTTATAAGAAATTGGTTTGGGGTGGGGGGAGAGGAGAGTGGGAGGTTTGGTTTTAAACAGCTATTTGAAAGCTGCAGCTCTTGAATAGAGATCTGTAATTAAAGTCTTTCCTTTGTTGAGCTGAACAAGTTTTTTCTCGCAGCCGAGGGCTATAACAGTTCCCTCTGCCGGCATCACCAGCGTCCCGGTTCAGGAGGTTTTACGGCTCTGGCTGCGCACTGCACAGGACGCGCTGCCCCGGCAGAGCCGCATTCCCTCCCCGACGGGCTGGGGGAGGCAAGGAGGGGAGAGTTTGCGGGTTTCATTTGCCAAAGCTCGGCTCCTCGATCCCCTAGTCGCTCCCCGTCCCAGAGAGGGACACTGCTGCGGGCAGGTAGGGAGCCTCTCCCACCCCGTTTTGGATGCGGGCAGCCCAGCCCGGCCCCCCGAGGGGCAGCAGCGCGGCAAGCCCCTCGCACCCTCCGCGGGGACTGCTGCCCGCCGTTTTGCCGTACCCGTTGCTCCCCCCGGGAGCCACCGGCGGGGCCCAGCCTCCTCGCCGGGGAGGCGGACCCGGTCTTACTCACCGGCGACTGGCGAAGCCGCTGCCCGGCGAGCCCGAGCTCTGCTCTGGGTAGTTGTGCTGCAGGGTTGATGCTGGGAATTGATAGAGGAAGCCAGTCCCTAGCGCACATCCATGTAGGCAGCAGCACCAGGACAAGAGAAGAGCGAACCGCATTTTTGCAACAAGAGGGTTTTCCTCCCGCCCCCCCTTTTCCTCTTACACGGCGCGGCAGGCGCGGGGCCCCACCGTGCCTCCCCCGGCCGGGGTCACGGCGGGATCCCACGGCGCGGAGGTGCCCCCGAGAGCGGGGACCACGGGGCAGGGGTGCCCGGGACACAGGGACCGCTGCTCCGGCTCCCCAAGGGAAGCCCCGTCCCTCGGCCAGCCGAGCCCCGGCGGCGGCGGCTGCTGCCCGCGCAGGGGGTCCGGGGCCAGCGCGGCTCTTTGCGCCCAGGGCGCACACTCAGCCCCGGATGCCTTTTCAAATTTGGCGAGGTTGGTCCGACTCCGTCAAAGTGGGCGTGGGGTTTCGGCGTTAACCCTTGCCAAGCCTCGCAACAGACCCCGCTGCGAAGGGGCTCCCCGTCGGTAAAGGCGGCCGGGCGCCCCGGGCCGAGCCGAGGGAGGGGAGCCGCGGCCCCGCGTAGGCACAAAACCCGCGGGGCAGCACGCTGACACCCGGGCAGAGCTGGCAGCATCGCCACGGGAAGCCCGGGCTCAGCAGCAGCTGGGCTCCAGCTGCCCTGTCAGCAGGCAGCTCTGGGCACAGGCAGGGAGCACACCCGGGGAGCCCGAGCCCCCATCCCGAACCCGAAACATCGCTGACACAGATCACCAGGCCCCGCGTCCGCCTGATTAACCGAGAGCCAGTTTGAGGGGAACACACTGCACTTCAGCAGTGCGCCCCAAACACCCAAAAGCTGGTGCCTGCTGCCACGTTCTCACTACAGAAGTTACACAGATAAAGTAGGAAATAAATAATTTTTAAGATGCTTCATTCACAAGGTAACCAGTGAAAAAGTAATCTCTCCCTCAGGATGTGCATCCTGCTCATTTTGGCATCACCCGTAAGCACCCAGGACGGCCCTGAGCTTAGAGAATTGCACAGTCAACCCCAGCCACAGACAGGAGGAATGTTTTTGCAGTCCTGGAAGGATGTGGGTGTTTTGCAAAGGCAGTACCCCGAAAAGGAAGCCAGCAGCGAGGCTCCCTCTCTCTACAGCAGCTGAATTTGAGCTGAAAGCCCTTGTACATCCCCCATTTGGTAACAGTGCCACAGACCCCATTTGCTGGCCTTTCAGTGTCCGCTTCCCAGCTCTGGAGGAACCTAGGCTGATGCAGCTCACTGACTGTGCAAGCAACTGAACCAAACACCACAAAGAGGGATTTAATTTTTAAGGTGACACAACTGTGTTTCTAAGTTTTTACCCTCAGATCCTGGAAGCTCACAGTACCCCTTCTGCACCTTTGCTGTTTGTGCAGCCATCCAAAGACAGCCCCGATTTACCACCAAAAGCAAATCTTGCTGGGGTATCCTTGGAGCCTGGGGCTTCCCTGTGGGGGTCTGCAAAGGCAGAGACCTCTTCCCCTCAGGGGCAACATGATCCCTGTGAGATTCTGCAGCTGGAAAATGATTCCTACAAGATACTGGGAAAATGGCTAGGTTCATCCGCCACCTGTGGGTGAGCACCTACCCCTTCCCCCACGGTGCCCACCTCCAGAGCCTGCACACAGAGATAAATAGCCCCTGGCTGGAGCCTGTAACCAGACAAGTTTAGACTGCAAATGAGGCACTAGGTTTTTAAGCAGCCGCTGTCATTAATCACTGGAGCAAATCACAGAAGGAGGCAGGGGTGCAGTCCGCACTGCAGCTCAGCACAGCCTCCCTGGGGTTGCCCCACAGCTGCCCTCGGGGTGTCCCAGACCCATGGCTGGAGCTGGCAATGGATCAGCACTCTCTGGGCTCAAAGGGAGCTCAAAAGGTCTGGTCCAGCAGCACTGAGCTGCCAAGCCCGCTCAGAAACAGCCACTACATATTTACAAAAAGCCCTCAGTGCCTGGAGCTAGGACATAACACAGCCCTCTGTCCCCACCCCGGGCTCAGGTCAGCCTGAGCACCCTCCCTTTTCAGTGTCCCCTCACCCTCAGCAATGGGCATGTCTTCCCTTCCCATCTCCCACCCCCAAGAAAACACACAGCTCCCAGCAACTCACCCTAGGATGTTCAGCCACTCAGCCATTTTGCTCAGAGTCAGTCCTCAGGAAACCTCTGCTCAGTCTGACAAGGTAACAAAAAAAGAGGCTTACTCTCTAGTCTCCCCTCTCAGTAGGGCTACAAACTGCCTCAAATTCACCCTTTTCCTGGGAAAGCAGTCAGGAGCTACAACACACCCAAAACACCAAGCAGTTCTTTGAGGCTCCCCTGCCCTTTAATCTGAGTGATCATCCTCAGCTGTGTGTGCACAGCCAAACTGGGTGCAGCTGGGCCCCCACCCCCGGCAGTTTATTGCAGCTCCAGGCTATGTGCTGAGGGCCTGGTTCAGCCTCTTGTCCCAGACACACTAAGTTCCCTTTCCTGACCCGCTGAGGTAGATCATTTATCAGTATTTAAGAGCACTAAACAGCACCAGTAGCTTTCTGACCCATTCTCCTGGCTTGGGTTAGCCCCTTCGGAAGCTCTTCGCAGTCTTCAAGTCTCAACTGTCCAAGATCATTTTGTATTTGGTTGCACGCAAAATTTGCTGCTTCAGCCCTTGCTGACTTTGCAAGACCCTAGGAGATATTAAACACAGGTGATTAGACAAGACATGATTCTGGCAAATTATTAGAGACATCTGTAGGAAGCTAATATTCTTCCTATTTCATGAACTGAGACTGGAGACCAGAGGTCAAATGACTCTGCTCAAGACTGGAAAGAGCTAAAGGCAGAGCCAGAAATAGAGCTCAGATCTCCAGGCTCCCATTACTTCTGCCCTGTCCCTAATGCACACTTGCTTCTACTCTGTATGGCTGATTTAAAATGAAAATGAAGAATTAACTTCCAAGCTGTTTTTGGAAAGAGAGAAGAAAGGGTGATATTGTCTACTGTAAGGGGAGAATTAAAGATGACATTTCATTTTAGTCCTTCAGATATGCATAATATAATCAAACACAATAGCAGTAATAAATGAATATTTTTTCTCCCCACGGTGCTTACGAGTGCAACATGTTCTAACAATTTCTCAAAACTATGTTGATAAATTGGAAACACAGTGATGGAGGTAACAAAGACGGCCAACAAAAACATAATCCATTCAATTTATCAGAGGGTCTAGCTTTGAGAAGAGAACCCTTGAAATCTGAACAGTCCTATTCTTATAAACCAGACATAATATATTTCAAAATATAAAGCTACATTTTTTATGCCTGTGCATAAGCATGTTAATTAGAGATTTGCCCAGGCAATCAGGGCTAAATAAATTATTTGGATATATTTCACCAACTCAGTTCAAGGTGCAAGAGGCAGGGTACACACTGGAAAGCCACGATGTGTGGAAGCACAGGGGGAAATAGTAAAGAGGCAAGGGCCAGGTTTTCAATGTACCAACCCTATTGACTTTGCTGTCATGAAAAAGCAGACCCTGGAGGGCCTTCCTGCCACACACCACTCACCTTCCACACAAGTGACAGCCTTACACTGTCATGTCAGAAGACTAATCCATTGGACATGCGTGGGCACATGGGGTTTCACATCATCTGGAGTGTTTTTCAGCTTCCTAGTCCATTGGGCATACCTGGGACATAAGACATCAGAAACTGTTCTGTGAAAACATCTATAATTTCTTTAAACATATACACTGCATGCAAGCCAGCCAATAAATGAAGTGGGGGGAAATACAGACGATAAAAGGAACATTCAAAGTATAGTCTGATTTTTGTTCAGTTGCAAAGGAAAAAACAGTGGAATGATACAGCAAAAGAGGGATTTGTTTTCTACAATTTTTTTTTCAGTTTGAAAGGTGGCTCAAAAACGTAGAAAAGCACTGTTGTGCCTGTAAGCAGAGTCCAGCTCCAGAACTGCAATGCCTGTTCAGCACCACTTACAGTATTACAAAAGTCAGTAGTTAGCTGAAAAGGAGTCGCAATGTTGTTAGAATCATGGCAAACAAATTTTGAAAAGCTCATCCCTGGGATTTTGTGAGTGCACTTTTCATGTGGGTACTAAGAAAAGACCAAAGGAAAAGTAGCTTTGTTCTAGCTGATAAAACCTTGTGGAGCTTTAGAATTATGAAGTGTCCTTTTGAAGTTAGAAAGAAGTCATTGATAAGACCATCTAAAACCAAAAATAATTTGGATAAATCCCTTCTAGCTTCCTGAGATGCCTAGATTATTTCATTGTGATATAACAAAGCAGTCAAGGAACCTTAGAAAATTAGAAGAGATAGATAAGAGCTTAGTAACAGTAAGAGTTCAAGATCTCTATTATAAATTAAATTATAAGATTACTAAGATTATTCCAACACATCTATTACTGGGGACTCAAACCAAACCTGAGCCAAACTGAAAATAGTAGGGGACTGCAGTGGTTTTTCTTTTAAGCTAGGAGGTAGCTAGTGTGTGAAAATTTCCTGAATTTGACCTGAAATAAATCAATCACAGCTGAACTCAAAACGGAATAGAACTGAAAAAACATCACACTTACACAAGCAGTTTAGCATACAGTAAACACGACAGACAGTGATATTGTATGAAGCAAAAGAAATGATCCAGAAATCATGACTTTGGCAAAATTAATTGACCTTAGATGACAACTTTGCCTGAGTGAAGCACTTGTGTGGGTATTATAAAGTAATATACTGGATAAAATAAGTCAGATTGAAACATAATTCAGCAGATGGAAAATGTGATGACTCAAGTGATCAGCGAGACAATGACTATGTCCAGTGGAATTACACATACTCTGAGCATTATTGTGTCCTGGGAAGAATAATTTATGTCACCTTTGATGTCAGGCAAAAATTCTCCCAACTGGACATGCACTGAAGCACTGATCTGCACAAGCACAGGGAGTTTGTGGACACACCCTTGATCCATCAGACTCACCAAGAATGCAATAAAGCAGGGATTCACACAGGTGTGATAAAACCAAGGCACAAATAGCACCAGGTCTATTGCACTCAAACCTGCCAGAGCAGAAACACATTCAGAAGTAGCCAGGGAGGACTGCAAGAGTTATCTAATCCCTCTTCCTTCTCCCTGCTAGAAGGCAGGATCTATTATACGTAGATTATTGTTGGCACAAATTTTTCTGACTTGTTCTGAAAGACCTCAAGACAGAAACTCCCCGTGCTCATCTAAAAACATATTCCAATGCTTTGCGCTCTGTACTGGTAGTTTTTCTTAACATCCAACCTCAGTCTGTTTTGTTGCATTTAAGCTCCTAATGTCTTACTTTCTCCATTATGGATATAGAAAACTATTCCTCCTCTCTTTGAACAGACTTTTAATTCTTCAAAGTACTTTAGAAAATGTTTTAACACCTCTCCTTGCCTTCTAAAAGCAAAACAATGCCTAATTCTTCAGACTTTCCCTATAGGCCATACGTTACATAGTTCTGATCCTTTTTGGTATTCTCCTCCAGACTTTCCAGCTGGTACATCTATCTCATAGTATGGTACCCATAACCTATACTTCTGTGCAATACCTCTGCCCTGCTGAGGATTTGCCTTTTTGACATCTGTGTATCATTGTTAATCCATGTTTACTTTGGGATTCTCTACCTTTTCTGCAGAACTGCTAGCCTGACTTTCCCCCATCCTGTATTTGCTAGTTAAAATTATTCCTGCCAAAGCATAGTGCCCTGCAGTTGTCCTTAATGAGTTTCATCTTATTTTATTCAGATCATATCACCAATTTGTCATGATCACTTGAAATTTTAATCCTGCCTTCCAGTGTTCTTGCATTTGGTTCCAGCTTTGCCTCATCTACAGATTTAATAAGCATGCTCCCTCATCCATCACTGAGGTCACTAAAGAAAACATTGGGAGGTCTGTCTCCATGTCTGTATCCTCAAACTATGTTCCTGTTCATTAACTGTTCATTAAACATTATTCAGTCACTGAGGGCTGCCTGCTTGCTCGATGCTGTACAGGACAAACACTGAACTTATAAACTCTCCAGACCACAGCCGGTCTTGAACTTCCACAACAAAACAAAGTACTTTATATATGCAGTGGAAGGAGCTACCAGGTATCAGGCTGCAATTTTCAATGGACTCACTGACTATAGGATATCCAGATTCAGTGGTATCCAAATGCTTAGCTGATTTGAAAATCCATCCTAAGACACGAACTCTGTCTGAATCTCAGAGAATCAAGGGCTTTCATGACCAAAGAATGTCTCAGTTTTGGACTCTGGCCCTGAAATCTTCCTACTTTTCTCAATTTCCCCATGGATCCAGGTTGCCTGACTTAGGCAACCTAACATGAATGGGAGTCCGAGTTCCCTTTCTGTACTGTGCAAGTCACATAAAAGGGAGTGGGCTCGCTCCCTTCCTGACAAAATACACAAGTAAAGGCACACAAAACAGATAAGAAAGGATTTGTGGAAATCCCAGTTCCTGCACACCCCAGAGGTTGTGCCACCTGTCCTGTGGAACCAAGGAACAGAAGAACTGGGGGGGATGCAAGTGGGGAGACTGGAGCCCCCTTTCCTCCACACAGCAAATCCGTATGTTCCAACCATACTTTTCCAGCTTTTATTGATTTTTTTCAAATCTCCTAGGAACTTTCCTTGTGGGCCATGACAATGAGGCCTAACCACAATAGTCTGCTTTTCTTAGCTGGCTTTCACAGGCCCCCTAGAAGTTGGCTATGGTCCTTCAAAAGTTTGTGGGCTGCAAGCTGAAAACTGCTGCACTGTAGCCATTGTACAGGGACCACCACCTCCGCAGCATGATGCTGCCCAGCTAAGATCCAAAATTGCCTCCAATATTTTCACCTTAGGTATCTGCAGTTAAGGTGGATTAACAGCATATGCTTTCTGCCTCTTCTCTCCTCTGCCTTATTCCACAAATTCCTTATCTGCCAGCCATCTGTCTTCACACTGCAAACTTCTTGCCAGGCAGTGCCTTCCTGCACCATCTTTGTCTGTGTTGGACCTTACCACACAGGCTGCAGGACCTTCTGTTTCCTCCTTGCTGCAGGTGTTTCCCAGAGCCTGCTCCGGCATGGCTTTCACTGTCTCTGTGTGTTACTGGTAAACAGTCAGCCACAACCTGTCATACCCGTATTTTCCTTACAGTTCTGTCTTCACCTCATTCTGCTCTAAAGCACTGTGCATATAGATTCATAGGACCCCACTGATAACTGATATTACATATTTTTTGAAGCATTCACATGAGCCTCTCCCTTCTCTGTCTTCATTCTTTTCCCAAGATCCTATTTTTCAAATTAAATCTCCTTGTTTTCATAGACTTTGTCTGTTTCAATGTGATTAATCCCCTTCATTATTTTAAAATCATTGACTGAATCACAGCAAGATCTCTTTTTAAACAAGGTAATACCAAAGCTCTTCAGTCTTTCTTTATAACTCAGAGCTGAAAGGCACAGTATTATTCTCATTTTCCCTGCTTTATCCCCTTAATCATATCCTTCTTAGGTAGAGTGAGCAGTACTGAAAAGAGCACTCTGAACAAGAACTCACCAGTGTTTTATGTAAAAACAATAACACCTTTTTGATATATACTCTGTTCTTACCGTAATGCAATCCAACATCCTGTTCGGTTGTTGGGGTCTTTTTTGTACAGCTGTGTGTTAGGCTGAGAGCTCTGGGAATTATTTAAAGAGAATATTCTCCAGATTTATCAATTTACCTTTATGAACATTTTGCTCTATTCATTCTAAGGGGAGCAATCACGTAAGTAAACCGCAAAACTGTTCAGTGGCACCGTCTTGCTCTTTAGCTGGCTCTCTACCTAATCTCCTCTCTTGAATCTGTAAGATTCCTCCATGGAAGCAATAAAAAGGCAGCTAAGGTGCTAAATATGAAAGAATCATTGTAGGCATTAAAGGCTAAAGTCACTGCAAGGCAGTGGGATCCAAGTATTTCTTGGCTATGCACGTGTACACTAATGCTAGCTTAGGTGTTCACAGTATACTCTATTGTCACCAATGGATACCACACCTAATGGGCTTGGCATCCAAAATCCACCCCTCTTCCAGGGCCTCTGGGTGGTTTTGTCAAACAAGCTTAGTCTGAGCACCTTCTTGAACTGGTTGCATGCAGATTTCCCTCCCCTCCTCGCTTCCATTTCTAAATGACCCAAACTGGAACTACTAAATTGTACTTTGCAAATATCCAGCTCCTCACATAGAACACAGGTCTCTCTTTCACCACCAGAAATGCTCTTCATCTCTCTCTGTTTTCTGTGCTGTCTAAGGGAGATCAGTCTCTCTACAGATGCAAAACCAATCCCCAAATAATCCTCTGGGATTACATTGGCTCACAACCCCTCATGCCACTGGGTCTCAGGCAGAAAGGACACATGGGCTGTCAGTCTACACCCGGAAAGAATCTGGTTGAACTCCCTGACCTGCCAGAGCCATCGGGCAATCTCTCAGTGCCTCCCTTTATAACATAGGGTTTAGTGCTTTATTATATATCATGGCTATTGTAAGGATAATAGAAATGGAATAAAAATGATATGGTATAAATAGTAAAAACAATGAAATAAGAGAAGAAAAAAGAAGCAAGATGAGACATAATCTAAAGAGAGAGATAAATTGTTCTTTTTTTGGCAGAAAGGAAATGATAACGTCTGGAAGATACTATGAAAAGTTTAAACTGATTGCTGCCCTGAAAAAGAAATAAAAGCTTTTGACCAGACTAAGGGGATTTTTGGTATGTGATGGAATGGTAGGACAAGACTATCAGCCTTGCTGTGTGCCTGGAAAGAAGCGGCTCACAGCAAAACATTTTTTGGCTCAATTCACATCTTGAGTATTTAACTCTAAGAAAGATTGTTGTGAAAAACCCAGTGCAGTGCCCCAACTGTAGGGTGATGCACTATTTTGCATTGAAAACAGGTGTTCAGCTGGCTGGCTTTCTAGCAGAGCACAGTACATTTGTCCCAGATTTTCTGTACATGATCTCTAGGTAATATGTGCCTTTTTTTTTGATGTTTCAAGAAAATTAGATAATTATTTTCCATGTTCTGAGCCTTCCCTGAACTGACTGACAATAGATTTACAGAGCTGAGCTGTAGGTCGGGCAGAGAGGGAGTCTGGCCAGCTTACAGAGGGGGTGAATGGACTTTGGAAAAAGCGGTGCTGCAATTCTGGAGCATCTCTGAGAACAACCGCAGCTTGTAACATATGCCCTGGCACACTGAAGTTATAGCTAGCGACCTACTGAGGTGCAGTCTCTGGCTGGGGAAGAGGAGAGCAAACAGTCTTGATAACCCAACCATTCATTTCCTTAGTTTTGAAGCTGGTTTAGGTAAAGAACTACATTAACTGAAACTCTCCACTGTGTTTATTCATTTTAAATGGCTTTGAGATACAGTTTCTTCGAAAGATCCTGTATAATCAATCTCCATTGTTCTGTATATATTTGCAGAAGATAACAGCTTCATTAAAATATGGTGTGCTATTAACAGCAGTAAATATATAGCCTTAAACCTTAAAATGTAATGCAATTAAATAAGAAATATGAACCTAAGGAGGTTAAGTGCAATCAACCACTGACATTTACATTTGATTTGAATTAAAAAACACACACAGAGGGAAATAAAGGGCCTCCGTACATACTTGGATAACAGGAAATCCCCTGGATGTAAAAATAGTGAATTTAAGAATGGAGAATATAAAGGTCTAGTTCAAATTAAAGATTTTATGACTGAGGACTCCATTAAATCTTTGAACACTTACAGTAAAGAGTTTGGAATGCTTCCAGTCCAATTCTTCATGTTCTCACAAGTGACAGATTATACTTCTGAACTTCTACGGCAAAAGAAAGAAAGAGTGAGTGTATTAATCCATCTAAATCTGGAGCTTGCTAATTAAGATGAAAACTATAACAATCTGTGCTTAGGTGAAACATAGTATTTTTATAACCCAGCTCAAGACAACGTCACTAGCCAAGCCAAAAGTAGAAGATTTAAGTTTTCAAATTATTGAAGAAAAATAAAATAATGAACCACTTAATACTACATGATGAGCAATCTGTACTAAATATGAACTCTTTTATAGTACTCAGTCTACTTAGCTTTTTTTATTTCCAAGACATTCCTCGTGGTGTTTAAAATACACAGTACAACACGCTGCTTCTAACTCTACCCCTACCTGCAAAAATGCAAGGACCTTTAATTGCAGGAAGTCCGTAGTGGCAGGCCACATTCAATCGAAGTGCCAGTCTCACACATCCGTATATTTGTAGCCATAAGATATTAAGGAGGACCTTACAAATGCAGAGTTTGCAAGTGAGTCAACCATCAGAAACTAATGTACTACTTTTCCCAGGTTTCTAAGGGAATCGAGGCAAAATTATCAAGGCTACAGATTATTAAGTTGAGGGCGTAGAGTTAAGCATTCATCACTGTATCCAGGTACCTAAGCAAAGGAGCAGGGATTTGAGATTTTGTTCCAGACTCCTCAAAACATACTAATTACTGGCATAAATCTGTTGTCTCTAATGGCATACTGCCAAGAGGTAATTGAGCCTTAAATGAAAATGAATGTGAGACATCTGAAGAGACAGCTGATTTGGCCCAGGATGTTAGCAGAACCATAATGCCTGGAAGGACCACAGGGTTAAGGAACTCCTGTGTTTGGCCATAAACTCCAAAGTAACACATAAGTCAAATCAGAGGATGAAAATGAGAGAAAACAAAATCTTCCTGTCAGTAGGATCTCCTCTCCTATAGCACCACGTGGCAGTCCCTCTAAAGACAGTACACACTTTTTTGCTTGCTTTCTATGAAGTCATTGAGGGTCTGGCCTTGAGTGAATAAATAGATCAGACAATGTTAATAAATGCACGCTTTTTCCAGACCAACAGGGGCAGCAGACACCACAGCTGTCAGTAAGAAACAAAACTTACTTTGAAATTTTATATTCAAAACAAAAAGCATACCAGTCTAATAGAAAAGGTTTCATGAGCCCTTGTGAATCACAAATAACAATTATCCTTTGATTGTCTTGTTTCAGTACCTTCTAATCTACCACCTATGAAAACATTTTTCTAAACATAAACAAAGGTTTTTCACCCAGCCCAACAAGGCTGCCATGCTCTCTTCTAAGAGTAAAGGGTGCCCAACACATCCCAGCACAATATTTCTCATTTCTCACCATCAGGCTGTATTTCTTTTTGACTGCTCTCACAAACAGGTATTGAGAACACCAAATTTAAGAGGTCTGACTAATGGTATGACTATATGCTTGCTTTAATTCAGGGTACATCTGCACAGTAGCCAAAAGAAATGGTCCCATCCTTGTCTCACTGGTCCTCATTAACTTCGGTCTGTTAGCACCAGGTTTTTGTGCAGTTATGCAGTGAACAGGTTCAGGGAGCTGATTTTTTTTTTCCAGAGGCATCAGATTAGTTTTCAATTGAATCAGTTCCATCTAAACAGGTAATTGGAAGGAAGCTAGATGGAGAGCTGGGGATGTGAATGGAGGCAATACTACTTCTTTGAGTGAGTGATGGTACAAATTTATGTCATATGTAAAAGAGCATGCATCCACAGCATAAATTAAGAGTCCAGGCTCTGTCAACAGGCAGTGATGACTCTCTTAAATAGATGATTCCAACGGGTAATTCAGAATACCTAAACCAGAAGCCTAAAATTAGACATCATGAATATGACGAGACCATAATGTCTCAGTACTGTAATTCCCACAAAGAGCTGAGGCTCTGTTTACAAATGCAAATGATCTGGGCTTTAGCAGAAATACTTCTGCTTAATGTTTTTTTCCATGGAAAAATTGAAACTTTCCCCTGTGAGGGGGAAAGAAGACCCTCTGAAGGGCTCTCCTGCTAACACAATAAACATCTGTGGGTTCTTTCCTCTCAAATGCTATTTTTCTAGGGGGTCCCTCTCTGATGAATTAGCAGTCCCAGTAGATCATGGCAAACAATCCTGCATACCACATCTTAAGAAATGATACTTCTTGGAACAGATCGGTTTGGTCTGCCTTAACGCAGGCAAGTTAACACCACATTATCAAATGCACTGAGGTCACCAGCCTCCATCAGATGATCTGCTTGATCCTTTTCCGACAAAAAAAAAAAAAAAAAAAGGGAAAAAAGCTTGGATTCCTTACAGAAATCTGAGTGCTCTGAGCTGGAAGCAGTAGGCTCGGCCACTCATAGCCCACCCACCTACAGATCAAGATGGACTGGAACAACCTCCTCCATGAGCCAGAAAAGTGAAGGGGGTTGGGAGGTGGGAGGAAGAGTTTCATATTTCATCTACCACTTTTAATAGAAAACAGAACATGGTGGGGGGTTGAAAGGAAAATGGCAAATCCCTGGAGATCCTAACTGTTGGCCTTGCAAGTCAAAACTGTCAATCACACCATGTCCCCTTCAGCTCGTACTTCTTGAAGGGAAGGAAAGAAAGGAGGCAATGGACTGGTACGTTTAGCCACTAGGTGTTACTGTTGCTCCACAGAATGTGATCAGAGCACCCACTTCAGAATAAGCAAAACAACATCTATCAGAGACATCATCTGCAGCTGTACCTTAAGATTTAAACCCTAGAAACTAAATTCTACTTCTGGACTCATGTATTGTGACTCAAAAATCAGAGCACTTTGGTGTGTTTTCTTGGGGGGGTCGTGGAGGTAGACTGCTGCTCCTTGTGTTTTGTTTATACATCACTGGATAAATGGAGCAAATCAAATTCATCCCTTGGGAAACTTCCACTGACTTTGATGAAGGTACATAGGGGGAATTGGGCCGCTTAAGATGTCACTGGGTTCATGTCCACTGGTCAGGAAAATACATTGGCCGCTGACTTGTCTGCCTCCCTGCCTCCACTGTGAGTGGCCACAGCCTGCACTGACACTTAGAGGCATTTTAATTAATCCTAGATCTGCTGTCAGCCAGGTGGGTTCCCCAGGCGAGTCATTTAACCTTTCTCTGCTTTTGTTTCTCCATCTATAAAATGGAAATAAAGATCCTCATCGCCTTTGGGAAGGACTTTGAGACCACAGATAAATCAGAGCTGTAGTCCTTGACAATCTGTTGGCATGAAACAAGCAACAGGTTTTGCATGAGCTTTTCCTGTTGATTCCAGAATAGGTTTTCTGAGAGAAAAAGACTGAATTGAGTGCTTGCCCCTCCTTAGTAGCCACTTTTAAGTGAAACAGACTCGTGATAAAGAGCAGCGCTCCACTGCACCCCTGTCAATGCGCCTTAATGTCCTGTTTCTGTTTGGTCCTTTTTCATAGCTCTACCAAAACTTTATCCAGAGCACAGCCACACTTCATCCAAACCTTCATCGTTTACTTAATCAACTAGGCTTTGAAGCTCAGAGACATATCCCTTCCCTGAGCTTCTTAAGCAACAAGCTTCAAGTTTACAACAATATTGATTTTCTCCTTAATTTTTAATAACAGGCTCCAGTGCACAAAAATACGTGTTCCTCCCTTTCAATTCTTGTATTATATGCCTTGCCCCCCAAAAAAACAGTATAAATAAACAGAGGATGTAATGCAGGTCTCTGCCTGTGCCCACTAGAAAGCTGTTTCTGCACACACACAATAAATGTCATGCAACGCACAACAAACAGGCAGAGCATTCATTCTCGTGGTAAGTCTTGCCATGTGGTTGTACTTCTAACCAAGGCATTATTTTCACATACAACTTGAGTGCTCTAGGGTATGTTTTCCAAAGCTTGGAAACATTGTTACACTACATTAAACAAAGTACCAGTACTGAGCCACAAAATCTCATGAAAGATTTTTTGAGTTATTTTCATAGGAAAATTTTTATATGCCACATTAAATGAAATACAATGCAAACTTAAAATACTGTTCTCCAAAAGACTGAATGATTTGCAAGTGTGAAAGCATTATCTGAAAGGTGACTGGCACTACATTTTACTGCTGCTTCCAGTAAAACCTGGGGGCCTCTAACTTGGAGGCAAAGTCTGCTTATCTGCAATTCAGGCAACAAACATCACATGCCTTGATGCAGCAATCAATGTGTCTCATTGTTTGAGTTCTCATAGACATTTCCAGAGTGAAGAACAGTTTTATTGAAATATTATGGATAGCCTGCAATTGCTTTTGGCTTTTGAAGGAAGAAGGAGGATCTGTCTATGGAGAATCATCTGGAGATGATAATTTTTGCTTGCTACCAAAACATTATGGTGGAAAAACAGCCATCTAATAGATGCAAGACTTACAGACCATTACCAGTATGGTCTGGAAGTAGTTCACTTACTGCTGGAGTTTTCTCTCTGCTGCAGTCTGACAGTTTTAAATAAGTGAAACAAAATGGCCTTGCTGATTTGTACACGTGTACTCTCAGCAAACCATACAGCAGTAACTAACATAACTTTACCCATACGCCTAAGGCAGGTGCTGATAACATCAAATGTACTTGACTTAGATGCCTTTGAAAACGTCACCCTAAGTGGCTTGGAAGCTTAATTCCCACTTTCTAAAGTGACTTCAAACCCTAAATCACATGGATAAATCCAAAAATTGCAGCCTTAATAAGCTGCGCTCTCCTTACTCTTCAGTGGGTAATATAAACACACAAAAACCCTATCTGACACTTCATCTAAAAATTAATCCTAATTGCTTTCTGGGCAGCTGCACAAACAGCCAGTTTTACCCAGTTTCAGTTACCTCTTACTCTTCCCCCCCGCCCTTCTGTGCTGCTGTCCACAATAGGACCCTTTATAACCCACTGCTCTTCATGTGCTAGTGGCAGCTAATAACATGTGCCAGCTAATAAGAGAGGCTGTCCTAATTTCTTCTCTTTGGGTCACCCTTTCTGTCTTTTCTTCAGAAGTTAGTAGGTTTGAAATGTGGAAACAACATAGCTGCAGAAAGGATTAACTACAAGCTGTCCCAGTTCATTGTGAATTTGGTCCTGAATCACACATGGATCTTCACAAACAGAAAATACGCATCCAGTCTGCTACAGCAGAATCAAATTCAGCACTAGGTGCAACTACTGTTTTTTCATTGTCTTTGTCCCACCAACCTGAAAACAAAGGATTTTCTGAAGTTTAAAATACTGTGTGAATGGTGTGATGCCACTGCCACACTGAGCCATCCTAATCTATCGCTATGCAAGGAACGTAACAGCAAATAAGTCTACAGTGTGATAGAAAAGACTCTACCCCCTCAGTGAGAGCAGAGCAATTCTGGTTCACATTTATTAGTAGCACTA
Source organism: Theristicus caerulescens (assembly GCA_020745775.1). NCBI lineage: Eukaryota > Metazoa > Chordata > Aves > Pelecaniformes > Threskiornithidae > Theristicus > Theristicus caerulescens. The sequence goes on from CM036572.1 coordinate 9,138,934, forward strand.
GTAATAAACATTTACATTATGGTAGCGCCTAGAGGCCCTATTTGAAAGCTTGTCTAAAACTTCTATTGTACCTGGGCACTAAACAGCTCTGGAACACCACATCTGTCTGCCAGATGTTTTTTTCTTAGAAGCTGCAATTTAAAAAAGCCTCATTTCCCCTAACAAGCCTTAATAAGAAACTTCAAGAGCTTGCTTCATCGTCCATTCAAGGAGAATCTGCAGTTAAAATCACAATGAAACTTCAGGCACGGACAGCACTTCTCAAGATAGCGAGGGACATCAGAGCGGTGCACGAGCACTGTGTGACTTTTAAGTGTGTTCAGTATCTGTTAGCCCGAGTTTTGCTTTCCGGAGGACAGACAGGCCAAGGGGACACCTCTCCCCCGCACAGTGCGGGCAGGAGGATCCGCTGCCAGTCTCGCCCGATGGACACAAAAGCTGGGGGTCCCCTCAGGGCACACTGGTTAGGGTTTAAGGCCGTACAGGCGCCTCAAATCCCACTGCGGGCAGCGTGCGGGAGCCCTGGGTGCGCACAGGGCCCGAGCCCGCCGCTGCCACACCGCCAGCTCCGTCAGGAGGGGCCCGGGGCAAACCCACCACCAGGATACCTGAGAGGCCGCGTCCCTCTCCCGCGCCACAGGCGCTGCTGTGTGTGAGGAGAAGAGGCACACCAGCTGCCGCGGGCGGCTCGGCCGGGCGGAGCGGGGCCGAGGCGGGCCAGCACGGCGACCTGCCCGCCGGCCGGGCGGGCCATCACCTCACGACGGCAGGGTGGCGGCCAGACCCGCGCGCGCACCGCCCCCGGCACGTGACGGCGGCCACGCCAATCGCAGCGCGCCTTCCCCTGTACCCCCCCCCCCGTTGCTGGGCAACGGCCGGGCGGGAGGAGCCGCCCCCGCCATGCTGAGGGCCAAGGTGCTGCTGGTGGGGCCCCGCGAGGTGAGCGCCCCCGGGCCCGCCGGAGCCCCCGTCTCCGGGGCCGTGTTTACCCCCGCCCCGGCCCCTTGGCCGCCCTCCCCAAGGCCCGCGCCGGCCCCCTGAGGGCCGCAGTCCCCGCGGCCTGCCTTAGGCGGGGCCCCCTGTGGCGTGATGGCGGCATCGCCGCGCAGAGGATGCGGCTGTGGAGGCTGGGGGGGTCCCTGGGGGCGGGAGGGAGGAGGGGGCAGGCCTGCATGCACGGGGGCCTTAGCTGGAGGGAGAGCAGGGTGCCTGGGTAGGCACCGTGCTCTTCTCTTGGTTGTGGCTTTGGCACATTAAATTCCTACGGGTGTCTCTCACTCCCGCTTTCTGCCAGTCTGGAAAATCGGTGTTGGCGAACTTCATTTCAGAGAGCATAGAAGGGATTGGCAGCTACAGCCCGACGCAAGGTGTAAGGTGAGCGAAACCTTGTGGCGTGCTGACTGAATCAACCCTCTGACAATTGTCTGCCCCTCAGAAAGTCACGCTTTCTGGTTGCAGTGGTGTGTAGAATGATATCACATCACATATTCACTCATTTTCACAGGATCCTGGAGTATGAGAAGCCGAACTTGAACGGTAACAGCAAGGGAGCTGGGTGTCGATTTGAGTTGTGGGATTGCAGTGGTGATCAAAAGTAAGCCAGCATTGTTGTTCCAGAACTTTCTCCAGGCTACTTAATTCATAATAGTTCTGTTTACACAAAATATTCGTACATAAGACCTAAAACCAATGATCTTTTTGAGATGAGGAATATTCCTCCCTCTTTACCCTTTTATATTTTTTTATAGTTTCTGCTATAAAGCATCTGATACTAGGTACTCTCTGCCATGATCCCAGCTGACACTGAACTTTGTTTTGGATAAGGACTGAGTATAACAGTGAAGTCCATAGCTCCTGGAATGAAGTTACAGGTACAAGAGACAGAGGCCCACTCAATAATTGCCTTTATCTCTTTGAAGTTATGTGTGTAGATTTCAAACAACATATATATATATATATATATGATTTAGGCCTTAATTTCCAAAAGATACAATTGAGAACTGGACAGATCCATTTTTAGGGAAGAAGTTTAAATAAGCATTTGACCAAATACTACATTGTCAGCAAATCATGGGATCAACTAATATAATAGGTAAGTCAAAATATTTGGAATATGACAGATCTCTGTCAAGATTACTGATGTTATAATAAAGAAAAAGTACTGAAATGTGTTCTTGAGGAGGAAAAAAGAAAACTTGAGCAAGTTTGAGTGCATGTTTCTGTTTTCTAGCTATCAATCTTACATTTTCCATGCATCTGTTTTTCAAGATTTGAAACATGCTGGCCAGCTCTGATGAAGGACTCTCACGGCGTAATAATAATCTTCAATCCTGAGCTGCCCAGTCACCTGAAAGAAATTGAAATGTGGTACTCCTGTTTCGTGCAGCAGCAGCCACTGCTGGATAGTCAGTGTCTCCTAGTTGCACATCACAAGCCAGGCAGTGCAGGGGACACAGAAAATCTGTCCTTGGGTAAGAAGATGGAAAACTCAATCTCTAACTTAGAGTTTTTTATTGATCTATTTATCTTTAAAATTGTTCATACCTTATGGCTTGCATTTTTCATTTAAATCTGCCAATCAAAGAAAACTAGACTGCTTTGCAAAAACAGAAATAATGAATTTCAAAGGTCATCTAGAAGGTGAGCAATATTCCTGTTTCACAAAAGGGAAAGTAAAGGCAAGAAGTTTGACTTCTCTAAGATGACACAGTGAGTATGTAGCTGAGCCAGGAATTAGAACTCCTGATGTCTGTAGCCATATGTCATCATCACTAGTAGTTTGTTTCTTACGTTGAATTTTATCTTTTGTTAATTGACACGTTTGAGGCCATTTAAGCCTGCATTTTATCAATCAAAAGAATAGGAGCCCTTTGAAATAAACATTTCATGATCTTCCTCTTAAAATTAGTAATAGGTACTTTATATACTGCAAAATTATTTGTGGCTGTTTATGCAAATAAGAACACACACTCCCTCTGGGCACCCTGTTCCAGTGTTCAAACAAATACGTATTTATTTTAAGTATTAATACATTAATACATATTCAACATAACAATATCATCCCATAATTTTGAAGTTATCAAAGAATGTCATGTCACTTCAATAGTAAAATTGCAATTTGGTGCTGAATTGTTTGATTCTGCCTAACTGAATGTGAGACCAAAACCAGTACTTTAAGCTTTAATAATAATGTTTGAAGAATTTAATCTAGCAACAAGTTGTACTTCTTTGTAATGCTAACAAGCTATGATGCATTTCTTCTTCATGTGTTATATGTTATCTATCTGCAGTATCAAACATTGGATACTACTGAATTCCAACTGACTTCAGCCTGAGCTGTCCCATAAGCTTCACTGTATTTCTTTCATAAAAGGAATATACCTAATTATTTTTTATTTACCTTCAAAGCTTCGCCGCTGAACAAGCTGAAACTAATACATTCCAACTTAGAAGAAGATCCTGAGGATGTTCGAATGGAATTTATGAAATACTTCAGAAGCATTATCACCTTAATAAATGAGAGCAGGGAGAGGGAAGAAATGTTAATTATCTCATAACATTAAAAGAAATACTGAACAGGGAAGAAGAAGGATTATTTTCACTTTGTAAGCTATATTAGCCTGTGAACATGTCCTCACAATGAGAATTTGCCAGCCTATAAACACTTCAGAGAAAATCGTGCACAATTTATGACTTAACCAGAAAAAACCAAGTGCTGACATCAGATGAACTGTGGTACCAAAGAGATGGCTGCACATCCAGGAATTTGGGTAACTTTAGCTGCACTTTGGTTTCATTTGGCATCAGAGGTACAGGAAGGTATTGTTTAATATGTTAGTGTGGACCAAAAGGTAAACGTACGGTCATCCCTTCCCTTCAGAATCCCTTTCTGTAGAGGGGCTGAGAGAAGAAAGCCTGACAGAACGTAAGATTTGTGGAGTTCTGTTGAAGCATCTGAGTAAAGTGCTCATACTAGCTCTGTTCCTGGAGAAGTTATGCTTTTGGAAGTCAGTACAAACTGATTGGAATAGAGATCTGAGAAGTAGTCGTGGTGTGGAATCCACATTTTTACGTTCCAAGTTCTCTCTCCTTATCTTTCTGTCCAGCATCTGAAGACAGCACATTTCACAGCTATTGCCTTGGCAAGACAGAGCAGGTTGCAGTCTTTCTCAGGACCAGGTTTTTCTTCTATTCCAACAAAATAAACGTGTTGTGGGGGACAATGTTTAGGTCTCTCTGGAAGGAAAAGAACTGAAATCTCAGTGTAGTGCAATACTTTGACCTATGTCGGGAGCTCCAATAGATAAAAAAAAGTCCTGCATTTTCCAGAGGAGGAAAAGCTGTTTCCAAACTTGTATTACTGCTCCCTGTTGCATTGAAATAGGTGGTTTCATACATAATTTACTTTCTGATTTGTTTGGTTTGCACTCATCCCTGTTCTTAGTGTGTTTTGCTGTGGTGGATATTTTTTTGTAATATGCAGTACTAAAGCAATAAAAACATTCTTAAAATGCATCCCTTTTGTTCTCAAAGGGAAAGTTAATTATGGTTTTGTGGAACTCTTATCGACTTGCTTAATTTTTAGTAAGGAAAACGGTGATAAATTTGTAGTACATTTCACACTAATTAGCTCCAACAAGAGACATTTACAAAAACTTGTCACCGACCCAAATAGCCAAAGAAATGACAAATGAAAAACAGAAGTGTGTATCCATACTTTTTTCAAAAGATAATTTACGGGAGAGAGGGACTGGGAGCAGGAACTGCAGAAATCCTTGAGAATCATCCCATTTCACCTTGTACTGCAGCTCACCTTGTGAAGTGTGACATCAATGGCGTGTCAGAACTATGTCTGATCCACAGCACTAAATGTTACAGATTTTGTTTCATTGCATATTCATGCCATGCAGCTATATTTGAGCTGCAGCTGTTTTACAAGTGTATTTATTAAAACAACCTTGTGCTCTCACCAACATTGTCTTTTAGTAAACATCCCTTACAGAAAGCATTTTATAAAACAGGAAGTACTTGATCTATTTTAGTTCAAGACAACAGGAGTGAGAGCTTCTTGGGTTTTTCAGTGATCTATGTTAATTAGTCTACTATTTTTCCTGTTTTCATAGTTCGGTCTTTTCTGAGTAATGAGTAGCCTATCTTTGCGCAAATATTCTGTTTTCCAAGAAGAAATGCCTCAAAAATCTACTCAGTTGTTTACACATCCTTCTCCTGGCCTTCAAACAGCGTGCCATCAGGGCTTTCTCCAGGGTTTTCTCTGGAAAGCTTCAGTGAGAGCAGAGAGCGGTCAGGGTGTGGTGCACTGTGACAGGCTGCTGTAGCAGTAGCGCAGGTCTTGTCCTGGCCTCCTCAAAATGCCTGCGGGTCTCAAGGCAAAAAATTAGCACTCCCTTTCTTTTGTCAGTCCCCTTCAATGGGATTCATTGTAGTGGTATAACAATGATTGGCTGTAGCAGCTCAAAATAAGTTACTTTTATTGTTGCTTTCAGGTAGGAGAAGATTTTTCAGTTATTTTCTTACACTGCTTGAAGCACTTCTACATCATCATGCTCAAAATCAACAAACACATTGCTAGAGTCTGAAAGCCTCTTCATCCCACTTGTGTTTTGTATTTCCCCAGGTATTTTTCTCTTTGATTATTCAGCCTTTTTTATTTAAAACGAAGGCAGGTGAGGTGAAAGATTACAAGATCTTAGAACAGTTCCAAGCTGTAAAACTAATGCCTACAAATAACACAACAGAACACACTGAGCTAGGCTCATACTTCAGGGAATTACTATTTCAATGACACGCTGGTTTGCTCAGGGTGGTACCAGGCGTGCGGCACGGGAAGTTGTGTGCGCACACAAATAACCTGCACTGTTCTTTTCTTGGGTGCTTGGTGTGCTCACAGAATTTGCTGCCCCAGCTTCTTTTCATTGTCTGCTGGCTCCTATTCTGCCATTAAAACGAAAAGCTCCGCTTGGTTCTGAGAGGAAAAGAGGGGGGGTACTGAAAGAAAACATCAGTGAGAGGAAGGATACCAGGAAAGACAAAAGCAAAATGAGCAGTAAGAGATGAAGAGAAAAGGTTGGAGGCGAATAGTGGGAGGTTGGCATTTCAACATCTACGTTTTATTTATATGACTTTTGAAACAATCAGGCTTTATATGTTTGCAATCAGTGTCATAGGGTGGTCTGTTGGAGGCAGTTATTGGAAAATTCACAGTCTAACTAGAGAACAAGTTTTTTACATGCTGCCTTAGATTATTTTTTCCTTGTTGCCAGCTGTGTGGTGCTGAAGCCAATTTTTAAAATATACTGCCTTAATAAATTCAGTTTTTCCCAACAGCAACATTGTGATATGCACTGGTAAAGACTGGTGTGAAACCCACCGAATATTTTATTTGGAACGTAAACCAGTGTTTGGGTGATTCCAGGGTTGAAAAGTCAATGAACTCTCCTATTCACCACCTTGCTTCATATAAAATGTTAATCATGATCTTACTTTAAACCCTTAAAAAAGGATGTAAATTACAGGTATCTATATACTGCAACACATTGTTCATTAGAGAAGAAAAATACTGTTAGACAGAACCAAAGACAGATCCCTAGACTTGACTTTATATCATCCAGAAAGGTCATAATATGTAATAAATGTGGAACATTATTCATAAAATCTGGCCAAGAGATTAATTTCTGTGACTGCTGAAGAACAGAGTAAATGCACAGACCCGTGCAGAATTAATCCTTAGTATTGGAGAAGATACAGAGAAAGTATTTATTCAGAAGTATCATTTATTAATGATTTATGAAACAGGTCGACAGAAACACCCAGTAAGAAGAGGGGTACGAGAATGCCAGATGAACATACGTTACGTCTCTGTCTCTGCCCTTTACAGCCTGCCCTCCCTCTGCTATCAGTAGGGCTGCAGAGCTTCAAACACCACCACACCACAGCGTTACTCAGATTGGAGGTGCACGGTCCTATTTGTTTCCTTGAAGCGATGTGGTCAGTAAGTGACTGTTCTATGGCTCTGTCCACACTTCTGCTTGTGAGAGCAAAGAATTGCCCAGACAAGCGTAAAGGAAACTGGGGACATGAGGTAATCGGCCACACGTTACACGGAAGTCAGTTGGCAAGCCACAGGTTTAACCAGGAGTAGGAACAATTTAGGAGCAGAACAGCAAATTTACAGCAAATGCACTCAATTTTGCCCTTCCACACTGAGGACCTTACCACTGTGTTTGGAAGTCAGGAAAGGATTTTTGGATGATCTTTCCAAGAAGTGGAAGAGAAGGCAGAGAACCAGTGACGTCTGCCAGCTCCTCCAAACAAATGTAGCCTTTTCTGGGTGTCCTCAGTCCCTCAGAGTGAACGGCTCATGTCCCCTTCTCATTCTGTCAGCAGCCATGTACCCCCAGACCCCTGCTCTGTATGAACTGTGCACAAGTTGGAAGTCTCTGAGTTCCCTGTGCCTTCCTGTGGTTCCTTGTCCATACTGGAATTCCCTGGCTATTTGTTCCAGTGGCTTTTCTGCGATCACCTGCATTGTCATGGCTTGGGGAACTGAGGCTGGAATCAGGGACATAGAGCATTTTAAATATTAATTAATTCAAATACATTCAGCCTCCACAGTGCAGAATCCAAAGACTCCAGGGTACACCAACTGTTCAGTGAGAAAACAACCTGTTACTTAAACAGAAGTTATTCAGGTGCAACGTTATTTTGGCACTGAGTATTGATAATCCTGACAGCTTACATCACTATATTTATGATGTACAGAAATTATTTTCAAAGTTTCATTGCTGTATAGCTACAAAAAGGTTTATAGCTATAGGTGAGCTCTACTCAAGTTCACACTCATCTCCCACAAAAGTAGTTGGTACATCATTGCTTTGGACAGTTGACTTATCTGGCAAAACAGCATGGAAATTTGATAGAGAGCAGTTCAGAATCAGAAGAACTCTGCAGGGCTAGAAATGCAGGATTTTAAGATTTCAGGGTCATATATAGAAAGTTAATGGCTGTGGCTATCTTGCAGACTGGTGATTTAAGACATTTAAGCTCTTCAATTATAAAATAGAGTTTGCTCAGGTTACCTCTTACAAGCTGTTTTCTGCACACGCAGAACATTATGAAGCCAATAACTACTTGTGATGATGAAAACAGTTACAGGCACTGCAATCCAGATGTGTGGCTTCCAGGGTAAAAATCGTACTTGTTTACAACCAAACTTTGGGAGTAGCAGCAAAGCCGAATGAAATACATTTGGACCTTACCAAAAAAATGCAGCTTTCCTTTCAAGTCATATATTTTGAAGGCCAGGCCTTTGGTCTCAGTTGCTCTCAGCAGTATTGTTCTAATGGACACAATAGACATAAGAAACCCTATGTTCCTATTTCTATTATTGAACTGCCAAGTGACTACAAGGAAGTCACGTAGGCCACCACATTTAAGAGTGCCCATCCATGCCATGTTTTTGCATACTCAGTTTAAAATACGTAGGGTGCTGATGTGCAGACACTTTAGGAAGCAACTTCTAGAAGGTATCCAGGACCTCTTAAAATCAGATCTTAAACCACTCAACTTCTCAAACAGGAGTACCTTGCTCTGGAGGTCACTTGCGAATATTTCCTCTTGTCACTTCCCCAGTCTCCACTGGTGGAATACTTCAGTGGGGCAGCAAAGATTCCCCAAAAGATCAATTTACCTTGTTGAGAAGCTGCCTTTCCCGAGATGCTAGAAACACTCTTAACAGTAACTCACATAGCGTTAGTCAGTGCTCTTGATGCACACAAAGACATTATTGCACTTGTGAATAAAAGATACCATACGCCACTACTCCAGGCAGTTCAGGGGGTTGATTCACATGTACGAAGCAGGCCTGTTGTCAGTGCAGGTGTATATTTTTGCATTGATCCATCTTCCATTATTCACTTAAGACAAGATTCCCCTGTGAGTGACTGAGGTTTACATAACTAGATACCTCTTAAAGGCATCTCCTTAGAATTTGCTGAGAATTCATCCTCAGAAAATCAGTCCTCTTCACAAACAACAGTATCTGGAAACCTCTTACCTCTTGTTGTAACCACCAGCCTGATGGAACTGGCTTTGTGCAAATGGTGTACAGGTTTGGTCACCCATGCTCTGAAAGCTACACTGAATCAGAAAAGGGCCACCTGAGTGGCCGAAGAAGAAAGAAACAATTGTATCAGAAGTGTTTGTTTTTTTCACTCTAGCATCATAGGGAGAGAGGGCACATGCTGGATTTCTGCAAATACATCACAAAGAAAGAAAACTGACTGTATTTACCGGGACATAAGGTAACAGGAGCAATCATCAGAGCGGGGATGCTGTTGCTAAAGGCTGGACTATTCTAAGTTACACAAACCTAAATATAAAGCACTCTCTTGTCATGTGCTCCTTTTGCTTATTCTCTGCCCCACCTTGAATTGTAGGAGGAAATAATTTGACCTTGAATACAAGGTGACCTTATATTTAAGCTCTTTTTTTTTCCCCGAAAGAGACAAAAAGCAGGAGAAACCTCATATTCAGGCTCACATTCTATTTGTGTATAATCTAAACTAAAAGACAGCTTTGGCACAATAATATATGTGAACAAACTAGTCATTAATAACTCTTGTTATTGAAATTGAAGAAGGTTTCTAACAAACAGACTGGGAAAAACCTACTTGGTTTCAGAATGGTGCTTAATTAATAGTTTGTGATAGAGTGTCACTGGACTTGATCCTTCTAGTCTCTCTCTTATGAAAACAAGAGGCTTATTTCTTTTTTATTCATGCAGGTATTTTTATTTATGTAGATATTTTCTACAGAGGTGACAGTGAACCAGAACATCAGCTCCAAACTTCCTTGAACTTTGAGACGCTTGGATTCTGATTCATACTCTCCAGCTGGAGATCAGTTGAAGACATAGGTTGTATTTCTATGTATGCAGAGGAAGTAAAGCAATTTTGTCAACTTGTAACAGAAGAAAGGAAACAAATTTTCTCACGTGAGTCTCACTTCAGAGTACTGTCTGAGGATGGGCAATGGGTTTTGCTTGCATAACTCTCAGACAGGAACAAAAAAAATGCCATATGTTTTGCTGAGTTCCATTGTCTCTTCCTCCCTTTGTAAGGAAATGAAAGCCTATTTCTCTACTAGTTCCATGAAATCTATCTGAATCCTGGTAACATGTCTCTGAGAATTTGCTCAGAGGGAATAATAGACAAGGGTACACCCTCCATTGCTATGTTACTGTTCCATGAGTTCCAGACAAAAGCATTTATTGTGGTTTGGCAGCAACCATCTATTCCTAAAACCCTGGGACTGCATTGTTCTTTACTTGTCAAAAGTTGATTTAGTACCTACAGGCACACATCGCAGGATTCATCTTTTTAGGAAGGATCTTCAGGCTTTCTGGACTGTTGGGGTCACCTCTCACAGCCAGTAAGACCACTCAGAGGAGTCACACCAAAGTTGACTGTGAAAACCAGGCCTTCAAAGAAGCCAAAGGTCTGCCCTGCAATGAATATTCCAGGATTTTTATTCTGACCTAGGTTAAATGGTAAAACTCCAGAAACTGAGCAACCAACTGCCAGGCCCATAATAATGACTCTGAATCATTAAATAAAGATACATCTTAGGGAAAAATATTGTTAAGGCCCCAAAATTGTTTTGCTGTGTTTGGAATTCTAATAATGGTAGGCAAGTTTGACTGGAACTCCTAATGATACAAAGATCTTGCCATCCTATCTGTAGCAAAGATAATGACCCTGGGACCTAAACAAAGCTATTAGGAGGCCCTTCTTCTGCTCGGAATGGGGTATCTTTACTTTTAAAGCAGATCATTAAAAGTAATATCTAATGAAAACTCCATCTGTTTTCCATTGAGCATACACTGGGCTTTTTTTTCCCTAAGGTTGCCTGAAGCTTTGCAGCACACAGTGCTGACACCTTCACAACCTAACAGGACAAGCCAACCCTTGATGCAATTCCTTTGTCCAGGGAAGTTAAATATTGGGTATATCTGGATCTATTAACATAAAGATGAACTTTTGGACCTTTAATTTCTTTCATATCCAGGAACTGGAGAGAAATGTACAAATATGGCAGTGGTGTAATAAATCTTAGGTCACACAGACCTGCACAGGTCTGAGTCTGCAGACCATAAAGGTTATTTTACACAGCATTAGCAATAAAAGCTAAAACTTGCCACTCCGTGCTCTCTTCTCTACTCAGCTAAATGGGAATTTCTGTGTCCTGTTAAGACACAGGGTCTATGACACAAAGTTGGGCAGTTGTGATCCCTAGACACTCCTACAGTTTTCTATAACATGAACCCACAGAAGCCAAACAGATACACATGCAGTTTCCATTACTAAATAATTCATTTGCCAGCCCCAGAAAAGCCTAGTAGTATTAGATAAACAAACATTTTATGCTAAGTGCTGTTGAAGGCCAGTGTCCAACAGACTTGTGTCTTAAGGATTTACCCAAGATAGATTTTCTGTCCTCTTAGAAGGGTCTTCCTCCCTTATTCTCTATACAGACATGGCTACCTATAGTAATGATTTTTTTAGGAATTTCATAACTTTGAGACTTCTCTCATTCTATCAGATGTAGTTGAAAATGGTCAATGGCTTAAGAAGGGACAGGTGAGATAGATAGAAAAGCTGACACACAGGTAGACAGTATATTCTTATAGCCAGGCTAACAATCAAAGTATGAAGGTGGAATAACCTGGCAAAGAGATCACTAACAGCACTTGTGTGGTGAGCAGGAATGTGTGTGTGCTTCTGTTCTGGTGATATGAGCATACGCTATATGGGTGTGGATTGCTCTTTGTTACATCATTTGTTAAAGTTTAATATTCCAACAAAAAAGAAAGTCGTGACATTCATCCCCAACCATTTGCAGTTCCTGTTAGACTCTTGAGACTCCATCTGATTTCCTTTTTCTTTTACAGACAGCACTGGTCAATATCCACCATCCTGCCAGTTAACAAAGACTTTGAAGACTTTGGCACAAGTTCCAGGCTGTGTCTGGCTTCCTTTTGTCAGTCCTGAAAGGGGACAGAAAACAGGAAAGATCCCTCCCAATCTGCCAGGCACAGGGGAGATTCCTGGGTGATGGCTGCCTGCTACACACACCCTTGCAGACCCCTGGCACAGGGTGAGCCTCAGAGGAGGACGGGGACCAATGTGGAAGATGATGAGTTTAGCCAGATTCCACTCCAGTTATGTTTGGCTGCCGACATGTTTTCTTGGGGACCAGGACGAGCATTGTTCAGAAATCGCTCACGTCTAAAGAATCTGAAGCAGGCCTCTGCATCCAGCATCCAAGCATGGCTGCTTAGCACTGACATGTGGGGTCACATCATAATACAGACACTGGTTCCAGCTGAGAAGGGCTCCTAAAGGAAAAGCTCCACAGCAACAACAACCACAGTCCCAAAATTTGGGTTTAAAGTTTCCATTGCCGTCTTTCTTGGGACCTTTCAGAGATTCAACTCAGATTCAAGGGCTTAATCTGCCATTATCCAATATAATGAAGAAATCTGGCTACTTTGGAATAGAAGATGAGTGAACCCTGATCTCTAGCTCTTGTTCTGTTTCCACATGATAGCTCCTCTTCAACCATAAAGAGATGCCACCTTTTACATTGGCACAAGTGAAGCTGAACACATCAAATTTTGTCTGATTTACTTCTTACCTTCTTGTCTCATCTACTTCTTCTGCCTCTTGAATTATTGCTCTCCCTCTTTGTGCTTTTCATTTTTAAATTAATTGTTCATTTACATTAAGCAAACTAAACTAACCTTGCAGAAGATTAAAAAGACTGTGAGAGAGACTTCCAGAGTTGTCTTACTTACAGGATTGTTCTCAAGATGTAAGCAGAAAATCGGATAGGTGTCGTTTTTCTTTACTCTTTGCAACTTAAAATGTATCAAGGAGGTTTGAAAGAAACAACTGTGATTTTTTTAAAGCTTTTTTCTTAAATCGAAACTCAATGATGTTTTGTAATAGCCATATAACCATTTCTTAATCTAGAGGAAGCAAAAGTTACATTTCCAACATAAAAAATAAGCAGAGAGTTTGAATGGCTAGTAGGGTTATTAATCAGAGAGATGATGATAAGGTTAATCAGATGTGTTATACACATAAAATGAATAAAATCAAGACGAGCTTTTATTGTCACTGAGAAGGACATGAAAGAAAAGTTAGCTTTGCTGAAGGTACAGAACCCTGACCCTTCACATGAAACTCAAGGAAGCTTACAGTTTCCCAGGTCAGGCCCCAAGAAACCCCTGTCAAAACACATGAAGCCTTGACTGGATGTTATCAACATTGGAAAGATCAACATGGACAGAACATGGAAAGACTTCAGGCCTCTTATTTAGTACAAACAAGTTAAAATGGCTATGATTTCCTCACTTTTTTCATGGTATCCTTAATTTTCAAAAGGCCCCCTTAGACTGTGCAACAGATTCTCCTCCTATAGTCAGTGAACTGAGACTGCTGCCAACCTTCCCACCACCCTTCTCACTTGACCAATTCCTCAAATGACCTATGATCCTCAGGAACCTTCTCTTTCTTTAATGTGACATATCATGAAAAATGCATGAAGAATTTGCTCTAAACAGCTAAAGTATGAGGGAAATAAGTGAAGGGCTGGCTATGAAGACTAACTCCTGCCTCCTTTACTGGACTTGGCACAGCAGACAACATGCACAGCCTCCATTTAGTTAGATGGTGTAGAAAAGAACTAAGCAACCTAACAGACATTCCTGGAACAAGAAGAAACATGCATAAACTGACCATGGAAATTAGAAGGTTTCCTCCTATCAAAACATGGAAATTCTGGAGCAAACACCCAAATAAAGTAGGAAACTGGGAGGACAGGAGAGACAACAAGGAGGAAAGAGCATGTTTTTGAACAGCACTATCTATTTATGAAAAAGATTGGGAACTTGACTCACTGCAGAAGCAGAAGACTGGACTCAGCAACCCAAAAGGTAATTTTCAGTTCTTGGTTTCCTTTCTTCCTTTCCAAACCAGAACTGGTGAGGTCTAATTCTAAAGGAAAAACAATCTGTTCTTCCTCTGCACTTGCCTGTGCAAACACATAAGTTAAAATGCATCTCACCTCTTTCCCATGCTCAAGCAAGGACAATAAAAAAAGAATGTAATCTTGTGTGTGACCCATAACGAGTATAAATTAATGATGTTTTAATACGCATTCAATGTGGCAAAAAAATTCCCATGTTTCATACAGCTTTACAGATAAAGCGCATCTTATATAATTGATCACAAATAAACAGAATAGAATCAAGCAGGTAATATACAAGGACAAAATATTAAAAAAATTATTCCTACCTTTTGCTTTTGTAAGAAAGTGAGACTCGTGTTCATGTTTGTTTACATGATTTGGCCCCAAATAACTTTGGAACTGGTTCATAATTCCCACTCAAATTTTACATACTTGAGATATTTAATTCCTGCAAACTTTATGAAAGTAGATGGCCAAGTAAAGAAGACAGATTATCCATCCCTCATTGAAGAAACAGGCTAAAATGAACTCAATCCCCATTAAACATCAGAGAATCCATGCTAAAACACAATCCAAAATATAAATCCACAGGAAAAAAGATTTCACTGTTTGCAGAACTACTTGTATTGAATGAGATCACAGACAGATAACATCAGTATGACAGAATCTAATCACCACTCAACAACATTTTGGAAACAAGTCAGCAACCACATCTGCTTCAACAGAACCAGAGCCTCATGTGACAGGAAGTTTATTAGAGACCCTGTCTCTCATTATTTTGTTTTTGCTTATAACTCCCCAGCATGAATATTCAATATTGCAAAATAAAACAGTTTCCTTCACAGACCATCCAGAATGAAGAAAGAAATTGGGCCAGACATTCCAGATCCTGAAGAAACTGGTGCCTGTGGAGCTATGGATTTCTACCAGCAAAACATCTGGCATAAAATAACATTAAACATGAATAACTTGCTTCTTTTTCCTCTTACCATTGGTGTGAGGCAAGAATAACTCCACTGAAGTTTGCTTGATGTATCAAGCCTGAAAACAAGACAAAAGAGAAGAAAATCAGCCCTTTATACATAGCAAGACATCTTAGAGGACTTGTATTGGGTTTGTGTGGCAAGGGTTTTTTTGGGGGGGGGGTTCAGGGGTGGCTTCTGTGAGAAGCTGCCAGAAGCTTCCCCCATGTCCAACAGAGCCAGTTCCAGCCGGCTCCAAGATGGACCTGCACTGGCCAAGGCTGAGCCCGTCAGCGATGGTGGTAGCGCCTCTGGGATAACATAGTTAAGAAGGGGGGGGGAAAAACCTGCACAACTGCAGCTGGAGAGAGGAGGGAGAATATGTGAGAGGAACAACCCTGCAGACACCCAGGTCAGTGAAGGAGGGGAGGAGGTGCTCCAGGTGCTGGAGCAGATTCCCCTGCAGCCCATGGTGAAGACCATGGTGAGGCAGGCTGTCCCCCTGCAGGGGGTTCCACGGTGGGACAGATATCCACCTGCAGGCCATAGAGGACCCCACACCAGAGCAGGGGGATGCCCGAAGGAGGCTGTGACCCTGTGGGAAGCCCGTGCTGGAGCAGGCTCCTGGCAGGACCTGTGGCCCCGTGGGAAGAGGAGCCCAGGCTGGAGCAGGTTTGCTGGCAGGACTTGTGACCCCACGGGGGATCCACGCTGGAGCAGGGGAAGAGTGTGAGTCCTCCTCCCCTGAGGAGGAAGGAGTGGCAGAGACAACGTGTGATGAACTGACCACAACCCCCATTCCCTGTCCCCCTGCGCTGCCGGAGGGGAGGAGGTAGAGAAAATTGGGAGTGAAGTTAAGCCCAGGAAGAAGAGAGGGGTGGAGGGAAGGTGTTTTAAGATTTAGTTTTTATTTTCTCATTGCCTTACTCTGATTTGATTGGTAATAAATTAAACTAATTTCCCCAAGTCAAGCCTGTTTTGCCCGTGACAGTAATTGGTGAATGATCTCTCCCTGTCCTTATCTCAACCCAAAAGCCTTTCTTTATATTTTCTCTCCCCTGTCCAGCTGAGGAGGGGGAGTGATAAAGCAGCTTTGGTGGGCACCTGGCATCCAGCCAGGGTCAACCCACCACACGAATATAACTCAAAATATCTTATTTCCTCAACAGCATAAAATGTTACATTGTGAGATGTTTTTCTTGGTTACAACATGTAAAACAGTTGCTTCACTATATTCTGAATGCAACTTAGGAATTCCCATTTGATGCTCTTTCATGGCTTTGGTCATAGCTCCAGAAGTCAGAGCCTCTGCACAGGTAAATTTGGGCAATTCACACCACCACTGCTCTGAAAATCTGCCCAGGAGTGGAGCCAAGTGTCCTAAGTCCCAGGAAGGGTAATGGGAGCTCTGTGTGCTCAGCCTTTCTTAGCTGAAACACTTCCTAAAGTGAAAGGAGTTAATCTCAAACACCTCTACATTAGGTGGTCCATATGCATCAGCCCTTGACTTGCCTCTGCTCTCTCAAGTTATTGAAGTGAAAAACACGTGAGCCTGCCCTTCCTCACTGTGCCCAGCAGTGGCATGTGATTGGGAAGGCTGTGGATCTCTCAAGTACGGGCACTTCCCTCTGTTGTATGGTATCAGTCATACAGCATGACAACAGCTCCCATTTCCCCTTCACACTCTTCAACTCTGCAGGACTTTTTCTTGCACATAAAGCAGGACTGGCAGTGGGATCTGCCAGTGCTGAGCAGTGGGATACCATTCACTTCCCCTGGCAGGGAGGTCTTGCATGGATGTATCCACACTAGGTCTCTATGGGGGGCAGAGATGTTTTATACAGACAAAAACTCTCCAACAGGGTTACACTCTGCAGACGCATCAGGCAGTACCTTCCCTAAGTCTCTGGATGACTGCTCTTTCTTCTTTCTCCATCACCTTGAGGACAGATAAAAAGCCTTTCAGGGAGATCTTTAGTCAGTGTTGCCATTTCAACCCCACAGATGCCAAAGTGATTTTTATACTCTTTCTACTCAACTAATTACCAAGCCCCAACAAAGGGACTTTAATGGGTTGCACCAGGCAATAAACCATCCTCTACTGGCTCTAGAAACAGGGAAGCAAGAGAGGGAATGTAAAGCTGGAACAAAGCACAGACCCAGAGCAGGCCCAAATACTTGCAGAAAATAATTTATCCAACGATTTGATACCAGATGTTCTATTCAGACAACTTTAACAGAGCTCCATAGAACATTAAATGCTTTGCATGTTTTCAGTATTCAAACCACTCCATCTGGGCACTTCTGCCACAGGGCACAAACAAAACACTGCTTAATATTAATCAAAGAAGTCAGTTCTGCTCTGCAAGTCCAATATAAAAAGAGTAGGAGCAAGAACATGCTAAGTTGCTCCTGGGAATGCTGAACACAACAGAGGAGCTGTCTTGGATTACAGCATTTCTAACTTATGCCAGCCTGAAGTCTGATTTTAGGGAGGATATATTAGTGATATGTTACTACAAACATTGTGCTAAACTGGAGCACTCTGCATCTTTGATTAATAAATATCCTGTTGCTAATATACCAGACGTTCCTGTTTCCTTGTTTACCTGGAGTTTCAATAGGTTGTTGCACAACTACTAGTCCATGGAAAAGCTGTGTGCTTTTTCTTCGACATCTATTTGGGTATCACTTCTTTGCAAATAATATTAATATTTGCCTGTGCCCGTTTTTAGCCTCATGGACTCCTTGTTCTCCTATTAGTTCCTTCTCTCTAGCCCACAAAAGCCTGTAGCCATATGTAAGAAGAATTACTACTTATTGCACACTTCTGTGAAAAATGTTTTTCCAAACCATTTTCCTTCTTGAAATCCAGGACTACCTACATTTGCCAAGCAATACAAGGCCGTGGAGACTGGGCAGTGGCAGTCACTTCTCCCTTATTTTCTCAGCCGTCAGTGCAACTTCCTAGCCTCTTTTTGCTGATTCCACTCTGCAAAGGGGAAGAATTACAGGACAAGGATCTGGCCCAATTTTCTCTCTCTGCCGTAGCTCCTTCCCTTCATGGATTTAATTTGCATACTTTTCTTGACCAGCCCCATCTATTGCCACCTCTGCTTCCTCCTGCTTGTGTCCTTTGCTCCCTCAATCATCAATAATTCCAACTCAGAATACAGCTCTTCCTTAAAAGACGTGATCTTCCAGGTTGTCTCATGTCTTCCTGAAAGGTTAACAACTTTGCCAGTCTTTGCTTAGAGGTTCCTTCTACAACTGACTGTAGCCTCTTTTTATTTAGATCATCATGTGCCCCACCAGATGTAGCTTGACTATGAGATGTGCAGAGATGCCTTTTTATCAATGCCATTGAGTTTTTCTGTATTTACACTGATTAGACACTGGATGGTGCTCTTTGCACTTTCATGCCAGCAAAAGCACTTTCAAAGCAAGCAAACTCCCTCTCCTCATGAGAATTGTAAAAATTCCCCAGGGTCAGATACAGTTACATGTCTAAGCCTCTAAATCCTGTGGGAAGAGCATGTTTTGACTACATAGAATGTAGCTGAAGCTGCAGTGGAAGAATAGTGTAAGGACAAATGCCAAATAAAATGTCACTGCCTATTACACACAAATCCACCAAGTAGTGGCTTTCACATTCCTCCTCAAATATTTTATTTGCTAATTGGTTCCTTATCAATGTTCCCCATAGCAACAAAAGAGATCTGAGTGTCATAAAGTGGGCTGAATGACATTATGTCTGCATGTAAATGTAACTCAGATTGTGCATGGAGGAGATGATCTGAAGGAGGGTAGCAACGTAATGTGAAACCTCCTGTGGTCTCAGAGGAAAAAGGAGCTCCTTAATGCTGCATGAATGGTGAAAGAGTAAGGCAGGAAAGCTTATCTCAGCAGCAAATATTTTTGAGAGAATCCAACTGAGATTCTATAGCAAATGAGTTCATTTGATCTTTTTTCCTGCTAAAAAATATTCATTTTACAACAGATGTTTGTCTTCAGTTATTTTTCAAGGAAGGTCAGAAGCTCTTTGGTATTTTTAAAGTTGTGATGAATAAGCAAAGGAAATATACTTAATGGCAAAAAAGGTACAGGGAGATAGGAGATACATGTTTGGTTTTTTCCCTCCCTATTGCTGACTTTTGGGTATCCCCAGGCAAATCAGGCTATCTCTCTGGGTCTTCCCAGCCTGTAAATCTGAGATAATTTCTTCTCTTCTGGCTCTGCCAAAAGGCTCTTTCTCCAGTGAAAGGTGCCATAGAAGTACAAAATATTTTGTGTGTCTGAATCTAAGAGACATAGCTCTGGAAAAGGCACTCCAGTAAAATAAAGAGGCAAATAGAGAGACCACTCTAACACCTAGGAGAAGTCAGGGAAAATAGGGAATAAAAGGATTCATAAGGATGGGATGGCATTGATAAGAAACAGTTGGGCTAGCTAGGTCTACTCTCTGACGTAAGATGCGGGATTTAAACTTGTATTAACAAGTAATTGGGTTGGTCCACCTCTGGACATACAGGCAGAGCCCCAGAAAAGGCTCAGGAATCACTGGAGTCCCACCTGGAGGAGGGCCTTGAGCTACGCTTTTGGAGCTTCCAGCAATCCTACCTGGATTAAACTGTTCAGAAGTGTGGGCTTGTTCAGCTGAAGGATTTGCAAAGATTTGGTGATCCTCTGAAATCCTATGGCATCTCTTCAGCTGCCTCGTCCATTGTTTACACAAAGACTGCTCAGTCTTCTTGAGTATCATGTTCTTCTAAGTATCTCCAAAGACAGTTCTGAAAGGGACATACTGAGAGTTAACAGTTGGATTAACAAAACACTCCAAAATGAGCACTGCTGTTTAAGTCTCAACATGGAAATCTTTTGGCTACACCATTTAATACGACACACATGGGACAATGAATTTTACAGTACTTGCAACACTCCCTCCTTCTCTTGGCAAGTGGGCATTGCAATCATTAGAATTTATGGGATATCTGATCTGCTTATGCCTCAGATGAAGAAAACGGGATAAATGGCCCAATCCTGCAGATCTGACGTGAGTCACTTCATTAATGTTAATGAACTGGTCTTCTCAAGATTAGGAAGCTGAATGCATGAGATGCTACTGCTAACATGGTCTGTTGTTTTGAAAAATACAACTACATGCGATACTTACATGCAAAACAGCCCCAAAAAGCAGAACCCCCTATTGTTATTTTAGTTTTTTTAAAGAAAAGTATAATCTCATGAACAGAGTGAAAAACAAGAGAGTGCTCTCTGGGGTCCCATTACCCTTGTCCCTGCCGCTGGATCATGTTCGGCTTTGCTGGGTGAGGTCTGATGAATGTGTGGTGACTGACATGGGCCTTGCTGGTGCCCGCTCTCCTGTATTATAAAATCCTGTTACAACAACAGAGCTGGCAGGAGGACTGTATGCATCCACACTTCAACTACTGCAATACAAAGTCCAGCACCTCTGCTTAAATCACTGATGAAGGCAGATTTGGGCTAAGGCTAAACACTGCATGGCTCAGCACAATCCTACGCTCCACTCTCTCTGCTTCACTACAACAGTTATCTCTCACACAAAGGCAGAGCAGGCTATAGGGCACTAGCAATTTAAACCACTATGGGAAGGTTTGCCAAAACATTTGCTGAACCCCTTTGCATCCTTCTCTGTGTGTCTGTAGACAGGTGCAGGTAACTTTGTTAGTACAGGTATAGTGAGTCTGAATGGCTTATGGCATATTTTTAGATGTTCCAATGAAGCAGCATGTAAGTACAAAGAAGTGTTGGTTTTGTGCCTCCCTGCAATGCCAATTCTAATGAAGTATTGCTGAGCAAGGTTACCCAAAAGACTATGCTCTTAATGTGTCCTTTGTTATGCATACAGAATGAGTTTCTGATTCCTTGGTTATTTTGCTGTAAGGAGAATTGTTTCGTTTCATGGTAGATCACAATATTGAATAAGCTTGCCCCTTGGGAACCCAGAGTGCTTTCAAATCTTAATATAGACATCTTTCAAATGAGATCATTAATGTGAATATATCTAGATTTAGGGCCAATGCAAGCACTTCGATTTTTGCCTGCCAAATTTTCATTTTTGGCTTCATTTGCTTCCCATATATTCAAAGAACTGTACCACATGGAATCCTTTAAACAATAGATGGGATAACATAATTTTTCAATTGCTCTTGAAAAGGTTTTTAACCACATAAACTATTCCAGGGTTCGCTAAGAAGTTACCATTGCAAATAACGTAATTGTTCCAGACTGAATTCCTTGCATTCCAGAATAACTTTTGAAGCAAAGAGCATGACTGGTTTGGGATTTTTAACCAACCTCTTTATGGTAATACTCAGATGAATGTAAATTTTCTCAAAAAGCTTTGCATTAAAAAGAAAGGACCAAAGCCTACAAACCCTTGTATCTGTAGAACTAATACTTAATGCTAATGACACATCAATCTCAACAAAAGGAAAATAAATGTTTAAACATTAGGAAACTCTGAACGCTTTTTTATTTTAAACAATAAAAAAGGTAAGAAAAACAGTAGACAAACTCTGGCACACCTAGAAATATATAAAGTGCAAGCAATAAATTCTGGTTTTCCTCTTTTGCTAGAAGGACAAGTCCATTACTTGCCTTTTGAATGAACCCAAGGCTTGCTGTCGTGAGCGGCTGAGTCCCTCCTTCAAGATGTGTGCAACTTCTGTTTCCCTGGGCTTCACCTGGAGTTAAGAACACACAATTTTTTCTGGTCATATATTTACTGTCCACATTCAAGTCATTCTTTGTTGCATTCATCTAAAGACAATGTAATTTCATGGTTTGTCCAATGAAGGAGACTGTTACCAAAATCTTCACTGTGTAACCCCTACTGGTAGAGTCATCTGGGATAGGTGAGCTGTCGCTCTTGAATTTAGTTCTCCTACTTGCTGAGGGTCCTCAGTTTTGCAATTTTCTTCCTCTACAAGTGCAGTGGAGTCTAGTCTTGGCAACCCACAAAGCCGCTTCCCAAATCTACCTTGTTACTCAGCTTTCTTGGATGAACTGAATTAAACAGTGGGTGGTTTATGAGATGAACTACGCTGGGGAGCAGGGCCTGTAATTCACTGCATACTCCTACCATATGGGGCACCACAGAATCAAACTTCTTTGTGGCCAGTAGGCCAGTAAAGCAACATAAATGGGAAACAGCACACTTTAGAGGGTCTTTTTGATCTCCATTTTGATTCTGTGCTACAGGCCAGCTTCTCATTTCCCACACGTCAGTCTGTTTCCACTGAATTCACACCAGATGTAGACTTGGCCTTGCAAGTCCAGAACTTTAGTTTATCTTTTTAAAGAGACTGTTTTTTGTAGAATTGGCTTAGCTGTCATATAAAACAAGTACCTTGTACCTTTCAAAACTAAAGGAATTAGCTCCATATTTCATTAGCCTCACTTCTATGAATACAAAGCTTTTGTGATCATAGTCTTCGTCAGTCTGATCACAGCCCTGGCCCTCTGATCACCCACGTCAAGGGACTTGCTGGAGTGTGCAGTGACTTCCCCCAAAGCTGCGTGCTTTGCTGCAAGTGGTAGTACAATGTATGTAATTGGGTCTTGTTCTGATATGGAGCCAGGGTAACTCAACCAGACTTAGGATCTGGGACTAGTTTCACAGATAAAGACAGTGATCATTACATTCTTCAAAGTCTAATGAAAATAGATGCTTTAGTTGAGGTTAAAGTGCCCCAATTAAAGGCAAAAGAAAGAAAAAGCAAAGCCACACAAAGAGAAAAATCTTTCTACATCCTCAAAAAAAAAAGCAGGAAAAGTTTCATTTGGAACTTGGGCATTCATAAGCACTGAAGTCAGTCAACCACAAGACAGATCTACTAGGAAAACAGATTTAATTAGCTCTTTGGCTACTTGTTTATTTTATTTTCCTCAGGCAAAAATAAAGTACTTCTCTCCTAGATGTGTTAGGTAAATTACTTCACTATGCTCTTTGCAACCAAATAACCACAGCCCCCCTCAGTTTACTCCTGGTCTACAGACAACCACCGAGTGCGCACACTTACTGCTTGTCACTGGATGTTACTGTTTAAACAAAAGCTACAAACTTAACTTTTTCAGTAAGCCTGCATGATGAAATCTCAGGCAGAGCGCAAGGTGACAGCTGCTCCTCCAGCTTGTACTAATGCAGCACACACTCTCCAGGAAGATGGATCTTGCATTAACTTGTGTCCGCTGCTTCTGGTGCTTATGCTGAAAATGCCCATGTTAGACTTCTAGGCCAAATATATTTGATAAAAATGCATGGGTTCTAGGAGCGCTATTATTTCTGGAGAAGCTTATTCCAGAAATAGTCTCTGCTCACCTGCAGCTCTCCAGATCTGACCCATGTCTCACTGATTCATTAATACTGCGCTTGTCCAACATTTACAACACAGGGACTGGAATTCAGGACTTCTGCTGGTTCTGCCACTGCACTAAACCTGTTTCTATGACTGCAAACCACTGTTAAACTTAAACTTAAGGTTTAGTTGAGTCATGTTGGAAAATCCTTTGAGATCAAGGCTGTAAGAACTACAAGTGATTAGAATTAAATGGGACATTTTGGGAGGCACATAGGAAGTTACCCATTTGTTCCAGGTTCCAAGACATTGTGAATAGATACTACATAAACCTTTGCCTCTGTCAAGTCCAATTACTGTCCAGAAAAAGAAGGAAAGATTAAGTATGAACCGTACCTATAAAGCTAGTACAGCTTTAGATTGGAGAACAAGAAAGAAAGAAACAAATACGAGCCCCTTGAGAGTTTTCCTATTCTTCAAACTACTGCATAAATCCCGTTTAATATGTAAGCTCAGGAGTTCTGATGCAGATTTTGAAATGCTGCAGTTCCAATAGTCAATATTTTGGTGATGGAAGTGATGGAAGGGATATGATATTCATCCCTTAATAAGCGCTTGTAGGTACAAGAGATATCAAGCTTGATATTATCTTACTTTCTGTTTGCAGCAGGAGTGATGCATAAGGGTTTGATCCCGGACCGATCAAAACATGTGGGAGTTTTGCCTTGACACGAACAAGATGAAAGTAGCTGCTAATATGGGCGGTTTGGGGTGCCCACATGAACACACACGAGGACAGAGTTTCAAGAGCTCAGTTCCCACAGTTAGGACTAGATTTTCAAAAGAATTTATGTGTTGAATGCTTATAATATCCAGCCACTTCTAAAAGAGCCTAAGCAGGAGCTAAGAAATTTGGAAATGTACTTCAAGTGATAGATACTTAGTCCTTTGATCATTTTGTCACTAAGCCAGCAATTCTGTGAGCAATCTGCAGCTCTGGGTTCTCCAAATACCTATAAAAAGAAAGCTCTAAATGCCTCAAGTTGGGAACACTGAAAAGTAAAGTCTTTAGTTTAAACCTGCTTTTTACAACAGCAAAGACTGAGATTTACCTCAATTTATCAAAACAGGCAAAATGTAAAGGATTAATTTTCAAAGACTCCCTATTTCAAGTTTGTATTTGGTTTAACAGAGCAAAAATTTAATACGAAATGCAGAATCCCATGTCTTGCCATACCACCTATTTTGATAGCAAGGCCTGATAAACTGCGGCACCAAGTGAGCGGAAGGGTGAAGTCCTGCAAGACCCAGTTTAAAAATGACTTATTTTTAGGGTATGCAAGCCAGAAGAAAGGCAAGCTGTAACAGATCCCGCCCTTGACAGGACTTGGTATCTTCCTATCCACTCCACCACTGCTTTCTCTGGTTTTACATGTGCCCAAAGGATGTAAATCTACTTTTTTTTATTAGTAAAAACCTGGAGCATAGACACGATCTGCCAGTTAGGTGGAAGGATTATCGCCCTCCTCCACCAATACAGACACACACCATGTGTGGTGGGGAAGGCATCCCGTGGCTGGACAGGATCCTTCCATCGACCATCCTGGTCACACCTGCCTCCCTCCCCAGATTATACAGCAGAATAGGATTTTGTTGCTGTCACTTTAACCAATTCGCTTAATAATAAAAGCTAACGATACTTTTAGGCTACCCTAACTGCAAGCAGATCCAGGGCCGTCTCCCCAGCCCGGGAAGCCCGGGGGCAGGGCCTCGCCGAGGCCCGGGAGACCACTCGGGCCCGCAGGCGAGGCCGAGGCGGTGGGGACAGGCCGGGCCTTGCCCGCGCCATGACCGGGCCCTCAGGCGCACCCGGGACGGCGGGAACCCCGCCGGGCGCCTTCAGCCCCACCGGCCCCTCCGTCAGCCCGCCGCCGCCCCGGCCCTGCCCGTCACGGGCGGAGGCTTCGGGCCGGCTCCCGCTGGGGCCGGCTCTGCCTCCCCTCTCGGCCGCAGGCTGACAAAGCACCTCAGCATGGGGCCGGGTGGCGGCAGCCGGCCCGGGAGAAGCCACCCTGCCCCCGTCCCCGCCGCGGCGGCGGCCAGCGCGGCCCCAGCCCTCCCAGCCCCGGTGGCGGCAGCCGGTCCCGTGGTCTCACCGTGGGCGCCTGCGCGGCGCTCCTCCTCCTCCTTCTCCTCCTCCCGCCGGCGGCGGCCGCTGTCAGGATGAGGCGGAGGAGGCGGAGGCCCAGGCCGGCAGCTCCCGTCTCTCGCCGGGGCCCCCTGGCGTAGCGGTTCCCGCTCCGACGCCGCGGCTGGAGGCGGAGGAGGCCGCGGCGGCGCCGCCGCCCGCCCGCCCGCCGGAGCCATGGCCCAACCCGGCCCGAGCCCCCCCGACGGACGGTAAAGGGGGAGGCGGCCTCGCTCCGCGGAGCCGGGCGGCCGCGGCCTGCGGAGCCCCGGGAGGCGGGGGGCAGCGGCCTGGGCGAGGCGGCCTTGCCGGGCCGCGGCGGTGGGTGGTGACGGCGGCGGGGAGGTGGGATCCGCCGGGACAGGGTGCGTGGGGCAGCCGCGGGGGCGGCCCGGGGCGGGGGCAGGCACGGAGCGGGGACCTGCGGAGAGGCCTGTGGGGCCAGGAGGGAGCCGTGCCCGGACGGTGTGAGGGGAGGGCGGGCGGTGAGCGCCCAGGGAGGGAGCTTGGCTGGGGGAGGTGGGTCGGGAAGGCCTCGCGAGGGCGAGGGGGGCATCGCAGGTGGTTATGAGTCTGTAAATGTGCTTAATGTGGAGCAAGGGCGGCTCCCCGGCGCGCAGGAGGAGGGAGGATCGGCTTCAGAGGACGCGGTGCTGCCAGGAGACGGGCTCTCCCTCAGCCCGGGCGTGCGGCGGGACGAGGAGGGCCTCCCCGCCCGGGAGAGGGGCGACCGCGGGAGGGGAGGGACAGGGTGGTGGTGCTTGCATCCAGGTAGACATTTCTCGGCTGGGCAGGACTTCATCATTGATTTGGCCACGGCGGGTGATGTAGGGCTGTATTCGCCGTGTGCGTGCGGCCAAAAGGCGCTTCAAGAGGTTGAGGTCAGGGTACTTGGCGTGGACAGTTTGTTCCTGTGCTGCAAAAGACAGAAAATGACAGCTCTTCTGTCAGTATGGTATTTACCTGCACAGGAGGAAGATAAGCTTTCCTTGAAGGTTTTTGTTATTGAAAGGTTATTTGTTTCTGGTTTGGGAGGAATTACAGACAAGGAAGTATTTTTTTTCCCTTGGAATAGGTTGCAGAACTGTATGCATATCAGAAAAACTGTAGGTAATGCTTAGCTTGGAAGATGGGATTGAAGGGACAGTGTTTGGTGTATGGGATGTATGGGAAGGGGTGAGGGAGCAAGAAACTTAAGTTAAGGCTGGTCATAATGTAGAAATAGGAGGACTGGAGAGATATGCAGAATCTTGAAGGATAGGTGCTTACCCAGTGATGGGACTATGCCAGAGCTCTCTTTTTTTTTTTTTTTTTTTTTTTTTTTTTTATAGAGCAGATGAGTTTCCCTGGGAAAGCACTCTGTTAGAAAAGGGCAATGATGTATTCTTAATTATGCATATCTAGGGAATTGTGTGGGCTTTTTTTTTTTTTTTTGGTGGAGTTACATGAGAATGTGCTTATCCTCAGGGATTTCAGTATTTCAGTCTACCTTTTCAAAGTTTTAATGATGAAGGTGCATAGATTGTGGGGGTTTTTTTCCCTACATTAAGGTCAATGATTGCGTGCTCGTCCTTCTAGAGCACTGAGGGGAAGGTGAATTTACTTGCTGTCACGCTTGTAAGATCAGTGTTGGTATGGGTTGCTTTTGTGTACTTTCTTGTGAATAACCATTGTTTATTGTTCTTTAGCCTTTTCTTCTGAGAGCTACAGAACAACTTCCAACAAATTTTCTTCTTGGCTCTTGCAGACTATCTGACTGCAGGTGTGCAGTGGAACTGTGCATTGTACAAATGTTTGCTGCCTCTTGACCAGGAAAGGTAGTTGTATGTTAGTAGTATATTAGAAGTTACGAGTTGGATAGATTTTTTTTTTTTTGGTGTTGTTATTTAAAAAGAAGGCAAAAAGGTGCAAGTAAAATTTAGTAATTTGATAGGTTGATGAAGTGTTCATTGTAGGAGGTACGAATTGCTGTCTTCCTCGTGCTTTCTAGCTGTGGGAAGATGAGGATGCTGTAAATAAGGCACATGGCAGGGGGAACTGGCTGCAAGTTGGATGGATTCTGAAAGTGGTTGCTGTGTTCTGGTGCTAAAGGATTACAGCTTCTAAAATGGCTCCTCTCCCTCATCCTCCTCTGGCAGTAATAGGACCAGTTTGGGTTTTTTTTAATCCGCTTTGATTACTATACTATTGTTCTCATGTGTGTTGGTTTTATTTTTAAGTAACTTGCCAAAAGTGTGCCTTGAAACTTCTCCGTTGTATTTTAATGTGGAGAAAATATTGAAGAAAGGAATTATTGTATATTTTAGTTGTCTGCACTGAATTTATTGCTTAAAGGAGTAGTGTAACCTCTGATTTAAGATTAGATGTGACAAAATAGAACTGGATTAGTATGTTCCCCTAAGGAAAAATAACAGCTTTTTATAATTGCTTATATTGATTATAAATACCTTATGCATTCTTTACTTGTGCAAGACGCATCAGCTATGATTTTTTGTTGAAAGCAAGTATAAAAGGACTACTATTTCTACTGTAGTAAAAATAACATATATGGAACAACATGAGAGGAATATAATATAGAATGTATATTCTATTCTAATGCCAATACTGAAATGAAAATGGGCCCAAGAAGAGGGAAAGGAATAGCACAAAGAAATAGGAAAAGAATGGACATCAGATCCTACCCCGTTTTTGTACTTTGGCTTAGTATAGACGTTAATAACCCTCTAACTCTTTTGTGTGGGGTAATAGAGTTTCCATATGATAACAATCACAGAAAGGCTAAGTGCAGAGTCCTTTGGCTGCTGGTGTGGCTTTGTGCACTGTGCTGTGAACTGTTTGCTAATGATGTCAACCTGTGTTGCAAACAGGTGTGTGCTTCTTATTGATCCTGGTCAAGGTAGGGTTTTTTTAGATTTTAATTAACATGCATGTTGTCTAGATTGCATGACTGGAACAGTAATGCCTTATTTTTCAAAATATTTTTATTTTTTAAGGTGGTGTGCTCTCAGCCTCCTTGAGTTTAATTCAGATCTGGATGTTTGCCATCTCTGAAAATGAGGTTCCCAAACAAAATATTTTGGCCTAGTTTTTCCCTAGCAGAATGCTCAGGGTTTAGTATTATTCCCCTTCTCATATCTGGAAAATGCTTCAATGAAGAAACTGCAGTTACATAAAACACTAATTCTTCAAGACTAAAATTAATTACAGTGATATGCAAATTATTAAACGCTTCTTACTGAACTAGTAAACTTAAACCATTAGAATAGTCAGACTGATAAATAGCATATCCGTTGATATGATTCTGTGATAAAGGAAACTGTTCGTGGCACAGTCTATCAAATGTTTTAATAAGAATTTGCCAGCAGAAAGAATTTGTACAGTATTGGAGTAACTTGTTCTCACTCCTCTGCTTAGGCCAGTAAAAATGGTGTCTCTTTTTTGTGGTCAGAGATTATGCCAGTTCTCAGTGGAGGGAACTGCTCAGCTGGATATAGAAGATTGGAGGACGTTGCCACATTGATTTTATACCCCTAGCAGCACCATCAGCTGCACTGGTTCCCTGTGGCAATAATACGGGATCCTGGCAAGAGCTGAGACTTGCTGTCGCCATACTTTTCACATATCCCAGAGGCTGAGCATTCCTAGTACAGGGGTCTGGGATGTCATGTAGAAAATTAATGAACAAAATTTAAGCCTTAGACACTTATACATTTCTAGTTATTTTCCTTATAAGTATCACTTTTAAATTAAATTGAAGTATCTAAAAATGCTATTAGTCATCTCAAAAGCTAGGTGTGGTTGGTAGGGGACTGGTTTTGAGCGCTGAAGTTCAGCTCTGTCTTGTTGATGTAACTGTCAAATATTAAACTTTTCTCTTGGGGAGTAACTTCAAAATTGTTGGTACTTTCCAAGAGCCAAAAAAATGTCTTCCCTCGCTTTCATTTTGCTTGGTCTTTGTTTTACTAATATTTAATAGTTGCTAATATTATTAAACAAATATCTTTTTAATTAATACAAGCATTCACACTTTAAGCTGTATGTTTTTCTATGTCAGTTCAGTGGACAAATCTGGGATTTGGCTTCAAAAGCAGACACCTTGAACATACATGTTTCCACCTTTTAGAATTTCTAAGGAAGTTTTGATCTGCTCAGCAGGTCACTTTGCTCTGGAGTGGAAATATGCACATTCAAGGTGTCTGTTTTCCCATTGAAGCCAAGTCCCAAATCTCTCAATTTTGAAAAATACTGTGACCCTGTTCTTTATAATTAGTTGTTGATTTGCCTGAAGGCACAATGAATATACTTTAACACGTGGACTGACTCTCTGTTGCATTTCGAATGCTGGGAGATACAAATTCTTTGCCCATTTGTATTGCTTCTTGGCCACTTCACCATCGTCACAGAGAAAATGGCCTTAGTAAATGTTTTCTTCCCTTTCTGGCCTGATGCCTCAAGATGCTTCGTTGCTTTCCCATAGCCCTTTGTGGATGGAGAGGATTCCCACTGTGGATCTAGTTTGTGTGTGCTCCCTTGAAAGTGATTGAAGAAGGAATGAAGAAGGAATAAAACTTTCAAGAAGCTAAAACAAACAATGTCTCTCAGTGTGGGTGTGGACCAAATCCCATAGGCTTCATAATGTGTGATGGTTGAATGGCAGACATCCTGGGTTTTCACTCCAGGCATTTTATTAACAAATACTTCTAAGATGTGAAGTTTTCTATATTACATTTAGGTATTTTATTATATTTGGTATTTTTCTAAACAAAAGTATGTAGTTAAAAAAAGAAAGAAAAAGCATGAGGCTATGGCTTTACTCTGACTGAAGTCTTCAAGATAAGAACTGGTAGCATTGATAAGCAGCACTTACTAAGCAGACTTCTAAGCAGCCTCTGACAGCAAGGTTGGAAAAAAAAAAGATGACTAGCTATAAATGCCATTGTGTGTGTGTATTTGAAGAGGAACATCTTTCACTCCAAAGGTCTAGTGCTTCTGAGTGGTTCAGTCTTGCAGAATTGTTTTTAGTATCTGATTTAGTGGTGTCTGAGTTAATGGTACTAGCCTCTGCAAGTTATTCTATAAATAGTGTAAGCATTGTGTAATTTTAGTCATGGTATAGTCAGTTAAGCATGATGATGAATTATTTCTGGAAAAATTTAAATCATTTGATATCTTTATATAAATTGACATAGGAGGAACAAGTGAGTAGCGTACCCTTAGGTAATATTTCTATGTCTTTCAGAAAGAAAAGCATTGCTTTTTAGCTCTTCACTAAAATATACCTGGTGCTTGAGAAAACTTCTGATTTGTCCTGTTGCTTTATTAGCAGTGCCCATAGTACCTTAAGAATGCAGAACTGCAGCATGACTGCTAATATAATGAGGACTTGCTGTGTTTATTTTATTTCTTTTTTTTTCCATTCATGTCTGCTTCTGTCAGCCACAACTCCTGTTGGCATTCAGCTGACTTGTGGTGCTGCTTCTCTCCTTCCTGTCCCAATCCTATGCTTGTCTTCCCTGGCCTGACTCCTCCAGATACAATGAAGAGGAAAAATAAAAGCTTTCAAATCACGCTTCACATCTGTTTCCATCTTCTCTGGCAATTTCTGCTTCCACACAGTTAAGCAGCAGAAATATGGCCTTACTTGACCTTTGGTCACAGATTTTTTCCTCTCCGGTCAAACAGCCGGTCATTTGACCTTGTCTTAGGCAACTACTGCTCTTCAGCCAGTCCTCCGGTTTCCTCAGTCCTCCTTCTCAGCCATCACCTCATCTTCTTTAAATATTGCTCTCCCTCTCGCAGGCCTTTTGCAACCTACAGTCTGAGGGTGTTCGTGTACCTTGCCCTTGTTTTGGCTGCTCCGGTCTTTGCTTGCGCTGCTGTGCAGTTAGCACACCCTCACTCTCCGTTTCCTCCATGCCTCCATTCTTCTTCTAGAGAAAATCGCATGACTGTATAAACTTCCTCTGTGAAAAATGTCTTCTCTTTTCTTTTCCAAACAGCATTGCTCCCTAGCTATGTTGAATCTTAGCTTGTTTGCTGCTTTTTTTAAGTATCTTTTTCTTTATTTAAGATCTCTCCAGTTTCTTTTATTAAAAAAGGAAGATCTGCATTACTCTTGGTATAGAGCAAGTACTCATCTGCTTTTCAACCCTACCTTATAAATCTTCAGGTTCTGAGCTTTCTCAGAAGAGGTTATAGTATTTTGCAGGCAATGGACTTCAGTTACTCCCCTATTTATCATGAGGTTGGCTGACATCTAATTCTTTAATACCTTGGTATCTTTATTTGTAAACCAAAGCAGTCACGTGCCTCACAGATTGTGAAAATTAATTGCTGGAAGTTAATTTATGCCTCTTGGAAAGGCAGAAAGATATGAAGAGTTCCATCTCTTGGCTGTCAGAGCAGTTCTGAAAATTGGTATCAGTAGAGAGCAGGGCAGGAAACCTGCACTGCTGCGATTTGCTCATTTCATTCTGTGTGCAGTTAAGAGCCCTGTCTTGGCTTGTGTGTCTGGCAGCGTTAAGAACTGAAAAATAACTAAGATCTTAAAAAAAAAAAAAAAAAAAAAAAAAAAAAAAAAGCTTGATTTAGTTACTTAATAAGCACAAGAGGCTTGCCTTACTGTGGTGAGTCACACCAAGAGAAGAAATTTAAGTTCAGTTGGGAATCTTTTGTTAATATCTATCTTCTTGTTATATTTTGTGGTTTCTGAACATGTTTTTTAGTAAAACTATGGAGCAAAAATGCAATAACAGATAGAAGTTATGCATGGCAAAGTGAATCAGAATCAATAATTGAAAGACAACAGAAGCATTAACTGTGTGGTGCTCTGGAGGGAATGGCCTGTAGGTGAGAAAAAGATTAACTGAGGGTCAAACCAAACCAGTTTTGTTGATTACAGCAGTGTTGCCCATGCCTTTAAGAAAGTGACCTGAATAGACTGTATGGTTTTTATTGCATCTTTTGTCGATGCATGTTTTTAACATACAGATAATTGCAACAAGACTTGAAATGCTATTTAAATGGCAACAAAAGAGAGAAATACGCAAAATGAAAGAAGAGCGAGCTCTTTTTCACCTTTTTTGTCTAAGTGTTTCCATGTATAACTGTTTACCCACCACACCCATGCCTTGGTAGGGTAACGTTTTGTATTTGCATGGGCGGTTACCATTAAAATACTCCCCAACATAAGTAATTTTTGTGTTATATTTTAATCTATGCTACATCAGTGCTATGCAAAATTATTAGACTAGCACCATGGTTGGTTGCTTTAAAAAAAAATACAGTAACTTGCGAACAGTAACGTGGGTACAACCACAGAGTATTAAACAATCCTTACATCTGTATTTTCAGTGTCATTGGCTTAATCTACATAGGAAGAAACACAGATGAGTGCTAGAAGTTATTGCTCAAGCAATAATTATGTTAACCATCCACTATAAATTTTCATGTCTGGTACCCTTTAAGAAAATTGTCTCTCTTAAGGCCTACTGAAGTTCATATTAGACTCCCATTGACTTCAGACACAGGAATTGGAACACTTGTCTTGCATTAACAGTAGTCTGTGCCAAAATCACTGTGATAAAATTTAGCTGTGGTGTTACTTGGTTTATTTTGGTGAAATATGAAGCATAAATTTGGCTCTGTTAGTTCAAATCATCTGACAAGCTGGCATCTTTGTCATATGCTACATTTTTTAAATTTTCTGTTAAAGATTGGTTTCAAGTAAGGTTTTCTTATTTGTCAGCCTGCAATGTCTGTTTATATCTTTTTTTCTTATACTGTATCTAGAGATGTGTGTGAAATTAATGGGAAAGCAATTAGCCAAACGCTGGATTCTGTGCTTGACTGACGCTTCTAACTGTGAACATATTATAGCTGTCTGTCTGGTCTTCACAGCTTCTGGTTGAGTTTTAGATGAAACCGGAGATAAAGATGCTAAATCTCTAAATGGTGTAGAAACTCCTGATGTTACAAAGATTACATTCATTTGAGACACTGAGGCTTACATTTACCTCATGGTACATCAGGAAGGGTTGTAATGTCATTTTATAGGGTCTAATCTAACTGCAGCTTCGTACTAGCGTATTTGCTTTCAAGAAAGAGTAAATGTGAGCCTAACCTTATTCTGGAATAGGAGTGTTTTCTGATATATTTTTGTATACAGCTCTAGGTTTTGTACCAGTCTAAATGCATCTATACTGGAGATGCCCTTTCAGTTGCATTTCTTCAAAACCTGTGTGTATACAAACACTGATGGGAAATCTGAGCTTTGGAGTTTGCTTTCTGATACAGATTAAGTTTGTAAGCTTCCCCTGGAGAGTCTGAATGGAAATCAGGATTTGAGGAAGGTCATTTGTCACTTACAAGTGACAGTCATCAAGTTTTAAAAAGAAAGCTCTGCTGCATGACTACACTGATCTCAGTTGCCACAAAGGAGAGTGCAGGACAGAAGGAAGGCCAGGCTATTTCTTTTGGCAAGCAGCATGCACTTAGGTTTAAACTACTTATCAAACTGTACCCATAGGCTGTGGTTTCATGTTGCAGCTGAGCCAGTCTAGAAGGTTGCTGCTGCTGAAAGGAGTGATCCTGCTCTCTCCTTCCTGCTCCCACACTCCTGTTCCCATCAGCTCCTTTGTTCCAGCTCTGCACGTTGGACCCATCGCTGAGCTGGTTCAGCTCAGTCACCCAGTTGAGAACTACTCACTGCTGGATTACTGAGTTTGATTGATTTAGTGAAAGACCTGATGAGCATTAGAGCTGGCGTAAAGGAAGGGGCGGAGACCACACAGTAGTAATATGAGTGTCCAAGGGTATAGTTCGGACTCTTTTTCACAGTTTAAACCAGTCTACGTTCTCGCTGTCACGTTTGTGCCAGTGCCGGTATATGCTCAGCCAAGTGATGAGTGTGATCAGAGACCTGGTTTGGCTGAAAATTGGTTTGACTCACTCTCCCTCACCCCCCAACTTCTTGCTGTATCACTTCTCTGATCCCGTCACTGTACAGCCTCAAAGGCTCTTGTAGCATGGTGGGGATAAAAGGCGCGTGTGGTCAGGCTGAGGTGGGAGTGCTGAGTTACCCTTTCAGATAACCACCAGTACTTAAGTTGATTTAAAATGATCATAACTGCAGGCTTAATAAAGTCTTCATGTTCTATATTGCTTATACCCTAGGCATATTTACATTTTTTTTAAAAAAATTCATACTGGAGGGGGATTTTCTTCCTTTTTAACTGTTCAGGAATTAATTTGGTTGACAAATGGTGGCAAAAAATATGAATATATAGAATGATGGCAATGTTTTCTGTCGAGAAATAGATTATAGAGGCTTGGGGGAGTAGCAGTCCATTGTTTTCAGGGAAACTATTAAATTGCTGTAGAAACCTTACTCCAAATGATGGGAACTGTATCCTGTTCGTTATCAAATGAAGATGTTAATTATCTTTTATTATTTGTCATACTGTTTTTATCACCACAGTGTCTCCATAAATACATCTGGCAACCATATTTTCCAGGCCATTTATTAAGATTTACAGCCTTTAAGTGGTTACTCTCAGGCACCATGTTTTCATGCCTGCAACCTGCTTTTCTGACAACTAACACTTTTAAATTACTATTTCTTGAAAGTAAGTCTTCACCTGTTCCTTTTTTCAGTTTATTCTCTGCCTACCAATTTGGGTGGCCAGATTACGTAGGAAGGGATAGGGAACCACAGAGGGAAAGAAATCTGGTGTCAGCTGCCTTTTGTGGTGCTTGTTCACATTCGTAACTCTTGGGTTATGTATGAACTACTGCTATTTCTGAAGATTTTCTGATACCTGTAGAAGTACAGTAGTGCTGTCTGGTAGCTGCAGGTGTGGAAGTGAGTTTGCACGCTATTATTGATTATGCCAGCTTTTGAAAATGTCCACAAAGATGCCCATTTGCTTTAAATGGCAGTCTCCTCATACCTGTACCAACGGTAAACTAGAGAAGCCGTTGCCTATATAGATACCACAAACAGTGCCTGCTTTTTTGTTTTCTCTGCATCATTTTCTTGGTCTAGCTATGTGCTTATCTCTTCAATTGGATATTTCACTTTTGTTACTTTCTTTTGAATTTTTAAGTGTGTAGGTCATCATTCATTTGTTCTTTCTGCTCAGAAACTGGGAAGCAGAGTATTTGGGGTGGTCCGTAGCCCGAATACTCTCAAAGCTATGCCTCAATTATTGTCCTTACGACAAATGGCAAGACAGCAAATGGCAAGACAGCATGAGATCTTAGACTAGTGGTATCCGGGGGAATTTTTGAATTAATGGAATGGTTTTGTTTTATATATTAAATTACTTCAACAAAGAGAACAATGCAGTAGGGTTGTTTTGTGTTTTGTTTTTTTTTTTTTTTTCCCCGAGAGCTGAGTCATACTTTTTTTTTCCCAAAAGAGGACTGCCTTTAATAAATCTGTAGGCAAAGTGATAAACATATTATAAGGAGTCAAAGGGATTTTTTTTTCTCTCCCACTGAAAATGAGTCAGCAATTAAATTATCTTGAAAGAAAATCAGTACTGTGTTTGTTGCCTGGGTTTAGCAAATCTTTACATTTTAAGAAAACATTTATACTCATGGTGTTCAGAGTGATAAATTGTGTAAGTGGTCTCCTGTATAATGAAGTGCGTGTCAGAATCTCTCCCTAAATGTCTGTCAATCTGAAATATTCTTATTTGATCAGAAAAGCAGATTTCTGATGGTTTACTGAAATGGACAATATCTTCTATTTAAATTTTGTTTTTCTTGCAAGGCAAGATACTCTGAAAACCTCACTGTCAAGTGTAATTGCCACGTGAAGTAGTTTTAATCCTGTTCTGGATTTTGTGGTTATATCATACAAATGATGAAATGTGGTAGTGTGGAAAAGCTTGGCAGAAGCATTCCTACATAAATATGAAGACTCATTCATATTTTCAATGTTTCTTTGAACAAGAAGAATTAAGCAACTTGACAGTTTTGGGGGACTTGCTTTAAAATACTGTGGAGGGGGAATAGGTGGCTCTGCTGGGAGTCTTGTTAACAGGCTGAAGGAGCTCCTCTGTGTGTCTGCTTAAAATATCTTATGTTGAACGTTTAGCTTACCAGCTAATGAGGTAGGACAGACTGAAGAAATAAAAGGAGTGGTGAAAGTGTGTGTGAAGGCTGACATGTTTGACAGATGCATTGTTTAAACTTACATGCGTTAAATGCTCAAAAAGCTTTGCCAAGGGGATCAAGTCAGGCTGTGACTGCAGGGTACGTAGATCTACCTAGGCTAGCGTTGAGCTGATAGTTGTGTTATCATAGCAGCAATGACACTCAGTGCAAGCTGTGAACCCTTTTAGAGAAATTTGACCAATACTTGGATACTTAACCTTCACTGAGTTTTGTGCTGCCATCACCATGTTCCTGTTTGCTCAGGCAGTGACTAGTTTGAGTAAATGTACGCAGCCTGTAGAGTAAATAGACCCTTCATAAACCCAAGAAGTCATTGAGCTTTTTTTCCTGCAGTCTTTTTTTAAAATTGATCCTCTTGTAAAGAGTGGTTATAAAAATGAAAAGCTGTTAAAGCCAGGGGAATAAGACACAAGCACTGAGAGAGCAGGGGAAAATGCTGGTGATAGTGATGAGATTGGTAACTCGGTTCTCTCCATTTTGTGTCGCTATAGATGAATTCAAAGTGTCTGTGTTCACCAGACTGTAGCTTGCCGTTGACTTTTGAGATACTCTGCTACGCATTCAAGCTTACCAACACTGCGTTTCTGAGAAGATTCAGCAGCAGGATGCAGCCAAAACACTTTCTATAGGATACCATCTATTGTGATGTCTGGTTGACTTTTCCAACACTGTGATTCATCCACTGCTGCCCTATTTAAGTTATCGCTGAATTGATGAGGCAGAAAGCGTGGTTGATTCTCTTGAAAAAACGCTAACAAATAGCGTTTTCCTGAAATTTTGTGAGGGATTGTTCTCCCCACTCACCAAAACATCAATGGCAGAAATGAAATAGAGTAAAAACTAATGTTGGCAAAACCCCTCACGCATCAAGTTGAAACTTCTGTGGAGAAAATTGTGTGTGCACAAAACTGAGAGGTCTGATGGCAATGCTAGTTAAACGGTGAAGGAAAGAACCAGCTACGATGATAAGGGATGTAGGAAAAGCCAGGCTATAGTAACGGAGGCAGGGGACTGTCCTTGGGAAGAAATGGTGCTTTTAGCAAATGAAAGATAAACTGCTGGAAAAAAAATTCAAGCCCACTTCTGTGAACGTGGACATATGTGATTAACTGCATTCCTGTGATACTTGATGTGAGTGAACACTGTTCCATTGCAGTCTAAATAATGTTTAACTAAACATAAGTTTAAAACTAGACTTAAGTTACCTGGGGCCAGAATGACTAAATGTGTAGAAGAGGTGAGGAGCATTACTCATCACATGAAGTGGGCTTATCAAAACTGGGAGGAAGTCAGGTGTGATTCCCCTTTACTGAGTGCGAATGAAGTGTCAGGGGACGGAGATTTGGACCCCAGAACAGCAACTGCCTGGTTTTGTGTCCAAGAAAGAAGATGAGGGAGGCAATAACAAAGCAAGGAAGTAGTTAACGTGTTGTGAGCGCCGTGAAAAGGGAGGAAAAGTGGCAAGCGGAAGTGGAAAAATGGGGAAGGAGAAACAGTATGTTGGCCTTTTTCCTTGTAATTCTGCATGATGTTGTTTGCCGTATAAACAACTTTGAGGAAGATTTCAGTAAAAATGGTTGCACATCAAAGATACAGGACAATACGTTGTCTTACTACCAAGTACTAAGTGACACTTCTGGTAACCAGTGTTTGACCTGAACCTGGAAACGCTCTCATCTTCATTTGCCTGCTGTACACTTCTGCATCGATTTAAACCAGCAGCACCAGATGCAGCTTTGGTGCTGATCTTGAACTTCATAGTGAATAGCAGCTACCCCAGCTGGTGGAAGCAGGAACAAGATCTTTAGAGATGATGCACCTGTGAAATGCAAGCAACTCATGTAAAATGCCATGAAGATGGCTATATAAACAGCTATGCAAGTTTTTACAGTATCATGTCAAACATTACTTAGTTGTTATTGCGTATAGCTCTACAACTGTTCAGGATTAATTAAGACATTTAAAGGACCCTTGTTTTCTCTTCCCTTTGTTTTCATTCTTCATGATTGTATTATAGATGAGAATCTTCTCATTTATTCAAACACCTCCATTTCTTTAGATTTTAATTATTTGAATTCAGTGGTAGCTTTTCTTTTTTTCTGACATCCTTAATGTAGCATATCATACAGTGTTTAACATAAAAAAAGGAAAATAGAGAGTAGGAATAGGCAATACTGAGGCTACAAGTTATAGTGGAAAGGTGTGTTTCAGTCCTTCGACTTCAATGAAAAAGTAATATTTCAAACTTTATATTGCAAACTTCCACTTGATGTTAATATAATATCTATAGTGTGGTTAGAAGTTTGTAACATGCAGTGCTCAGTTGAATATTTTTGATCCTGCAATTATTGATTTACTGCAATAAATAAAAAGATACTGTAACAGATATGATGCAGCAAGGCTCAATTCTGCATTGTAAGTTATATCTGCATTTGTCAGCAACACCAAGTTTTTATGTATATAGCATTAAGTTTCTACTGGACTGTTTGCTTGTGAATGTTTAGTCAACAGAGACCAAATTTGTGGATGTCAAATAACCTTCAGCTGTACAATGAACTAGAAATTGTTGGATGAATGCAACAATGTCTCTGAAAGCCAGGCTGCTCAAAATGGGGAACTGCCTAAGAGGTACTGTTGCAGAACTGCTTACTGGTGGTAACACTGGCAAGCAACAGCATGTCTTCCATTGCACAGCTGCAGGTTAGTGTCTTTTGCCTTTTTTTTTTTTTTTTTTTTTTTTGGCTTTCTGTAGCTTAGTTATCGTCATTGCATGCAGTGAAGTACTCTGGAAAGGAGAGGTGTGACAATCCAGAGGGATTTGTTGCCACTTGGAAAACAAAGGTGGCAAGTGAGAAGTCTGGTGCAATTCTCTGTCCTCAAATAAAACTAGAAAAGTGTATGCTGACCAGTAAGCTTTGGCCATCTGTCCAGGGAAATAAAATGCTT
This sequence comes from Theristicus caerulescens, assembly GCA_020745775.1. Lineage (NCBI taxonomy): Eukaryota > Metazoa > Chordata > Aves > Pelecaniformes > Threskiornithidae > Theristicus > Theristicus caerulescens. The sequence continues at coordinate 9,178,608 of CM036572.1, forward strand.
GATGCTTCCAAATGCAAGCTTGGGAAAAGCAAATAATTCTTTTCTTCCTTTTTTTTCTTCAGTTTGGCCTGCCACTGCTGAATACTTGTGTGTAAGGGCAAATTTTGTTCCTTGAAAATAAAGCAACCTCCACTTCATAAGTTGGGAGTTGTTTCTGTTCAGTGTGGTTATTAAAAATAATCTATTCCTTTACTTCTGGGTGCCTGTTACAGAACAACTGTATTGGAATATATTTTAAGAGTGTGGGGGTTTTCAGGTTTGGTTTGTTTTTTTTTTTTGTTTGGCTTTGTTTGTTTTTTAAGTCAAATCCTGTTGGAAGAAAATAAAGAAAAGCTTTTTGCAATCTAAATACATGTCCTGGTGGCAGACTCTTAGATTAAAAGTTTATATAGTAACATAACTGTGGCTCCAATATGATGTCATGATATATGAAAATTAGTACTCTTAGGAAATAAGCATGAACAAAAATGCCGCCATATATTTTTATTTTTCCATACTTCTGTCTCAAGCAGAACATACAGGAAAAGAAAGAGGTGGAAAATAGCAGAAGTATGACAGAAGTGATTATTTATTTTTTTTTGGTCTCCAAAAAGTTTATTGTATGTATAGGGTTTTTTCTGATCTGTTTTTCAGCTTTCAGCTAAGTAGGACTGAACTCTTGATGTCGTGTTTGACACTTTAAATATCAAATAGAAAGCTTTGTGGCATTAATTTTATAAATAGACCTAGTACTCAAAAATAGTCCTATTGATAATCAGCTTTGTCTGTCTTAGTTCTGGAATGGTCACTACATGTTTGTGTAACTGGAAACTTTGTCATACATAAAATTTAATCCTTTTGGGAGCTGATCTGTGAAACAGCATTTAAATAACTAGTCAATAAGAAATGTGTGTTTGTTCCTGTGTTTTCATTGAATTGAAATTTTGCTGTGTAGTGGGTTAAGAGAAAGTTGTATCTTTATCACTAGAGTTTCTTTGTGTACTCCAGTAGTTTCATGGTTCTCCTGTAAATTGATGACTCCACTCTGAAATGAATTTTGCTGCCCTTCGTTTGAGTTCTCTTCTACCTGACTAAGCCACGTAATAGCATACACTGTACTTTGCTATAATGTTAGTGTTAAACACGGAGATGGTGACCCCTGCATCTGTCTCTGCAAAATCCACGTTGTTCATTAGAAACAAAACTAGTAATTTAATTGTTATGTCTGTGTCATCAGTAGTCTATTTGCCCCAATACTCTGGGAAAAAAGCACTGTTTACAGCTAATAAATTGTTGGCCAAAGGGATTTCTTGTTTGCTTGTTTGTTTTTCAGTTTGCCATATCAATTTTAATTTAAATTCATCTCAGTGCTATTTCAGGAGTTAAGAAATTGGGTCTTTAGGGTTTTTGTTTGTTTCTTGATGAGTTAGGGCCCTCATTAAGTCTTCCACACTACTGCTGTTATGAAATACAGCATGTCCTGTGCCTGTTCTGATCTCGTGTGTAACACCAGATCCTGTTTCAGTCAGGCGTATCTCCACAAGAGCTGACCATCTATTGGGCTTTGGCTATATGCTTCAGCTGTGTCGTTAAACATGGATAGCTGCATTTCTGTGCATGGAAATGGGAGCATAGGGACAGGGACTCTGCAAAGTTAATGAATGCTGTCATTGCCAGATGTATGTTTTGGTTTTGGGATTATTTTGTTTTGGTCCGTTTTAAGTTGATAGCCTATGATGGTAAATACAGTTTTCTTTTTCAGCTCTGTTACAGACCTGGGGTGAGTTAGACCTAAATTCAGAGCAAGAAGTCAGCTATAAATGGCAAAGGCCTAACTGAAAATCTATGAATGAGTCCATTTCCTGCCATTGACTTCAGCGGCTTCCAGGCGGACTTTAGCCCGGGGTTACCTGCATCGGGCAATTTGGATTTGGGTTCATGCTTTTATTTTGGAAAGTTGAAGGACTGTGTGGCCATGGTACAAATCATACCCCCAGAGAAGCAAGTAATTATGGTGAAAATCTAATCATTCATGCTTAGTAGAAAGAAGGAAGTTGTCATGCTGTCTTAGAAAATAAACCTTCCTTTGCTTTTACTTTTTATGCACACGCATTTCGGGGGGTTGATGTATTACAAAGCTTATTGTCCTCAAGTTTATGTGCCTTGTATCACTGCAGTGTGGATAGGGGTAGTGCAGACAAACTCCTCTCCTGTCTGAGCAACGGCAAGGTCTGTCCTGAGCCACACACATAGTACAGGTGGTAAAACCGCTTTAAATTTAGTATCTGAATAAAAAGAATGGTGTTAATGCACAGTTGCAGTGATGCGTGACCTGCAGCTGAGATCTTAAACTGTTCGGTTTTTTGAACGCCTACAGCTGGTCCTGACAGTGGCCCGAGCTCTCTTGTGGTGGGGGTTGATTATTTGTTTATTACTTTTTTTTTTATACATAACTGCCAGGCTGTAGAGAAGGGGAATACTGTAAATGTAAATATTGGAAGTTTAAATTGCATTTCCTGCTTGGTGACTCTGCCATCCCTCTTTCCGTTTGGGTGGGAGGATTTAAAAAGGATGAGTCTGTTGTTCCCCCAGCTCAAAGCACTGGAAGTTTCTGCTCTTGTGGTGTCCTCTCTTCCCTCCATCCTCAGCAGAAGCAACTCTCACCTTTGGAAGAAATACAACTCGCTTGCTTTGCACAACAGCTTTCTCCTGGGAGCAGGAGCACAGCTGCTGCTGTCTCTCTGCAAAAGAAAGATGGAAAGGGAAAGAAGCAAACAAGGAGTGCTTGAGTCTTCTTTTTTGTGGGCGGGGTGAGGTTTACTGGTGTCTGCAGTTGATTTGTTAACTCTCAGAATTAGTAATTGTCAAATTAAACAGTTTTTTGTATGGTCTTCAAAACGGTGTTTGTAAGGTGAGCAATGTCCAGATTCCTCCTTGGTTTGTTTTGAATGCATGTGTGTGGCTTTGGGCCTCCTGGCCGGTAACTGCAGATGCAGAGCTGCCTGGCTGGATCTGTAGGGTTTAGTGGCCTGCTCCTAACCATGCCATACAGCTCGCTTAGGCTTTAGTGCTTCTAATAGTTTCCTTTCAAGAGCTGAAACCGTGAGATCAAAACCACCTCCTTAGAGCCAAGCATCACTTGTCATTCCTCAGAGGCGTGAAGCCGGCGGTGCAGCAGCGGGCTGCGCGGGGGCTCTGGCCTGGGCCAGCGAGCGAGCTGCTCTCCCCCCGGGCTGCAGGACGCAGCTTTGCTGGCAGCATCGCCCTCTCTCAGAAGTCGGCGGGGAGTGGAAATGCAGGCAAACCCTTTCCCTTTGGAAGACTTCAGCAAGAGATCAAAGGCAACTCTTTAGCCTTGGGAAGCATTTTTGCTACCTGGGCCTGGCTCCACGTGTGCTATTTCTTTCCTGGTTTTGATCCAGCCCCTTAACTAACTCACTTGAAGCTTTGCTCACAGTGTGTCGTCTTTGCTACAGGTTCCTTTCATTTTCTGGAGAATACTCCTGTGCAGTTGGCTTTGCACTATCCAGGTAGGGGTTGCTGGCCAGAAAAACTGATGTGTTGATATTTAAGGTGATAAAAAGACAAAATGAGGATTTCAGTAAAAAGGCAACATTGACATTTCTTCAGTCCTGTATCTGCATATACCTTTTATCTGATATCGAATTGAACAGATTAAGTTCTGTATTTTGTAACACCATACGCAATCAGTTAAAACATACCTGTGCTTTTAAAAGGTCCTTTTGTTTGTGTCTGCTCTTACTGTAAGTCATCTGGTACTAAAAATAAGTATAACTCACCCCATCTCAATGGCATTGACCATCCAGTGTTTTACCACTGTAAGCTCTGGATCTGATTCCAGCTGTCTGGAAGTCTAAACATTTGATGCTGAAGTTGTGTAGCCTTTGTACTACGTTTTCACTATTTGCTTTTGGTAGGAAGCGTGTTGGGTGTGATATGTAAACACTTCTGATGGATCAATATTTTATATATCTAGTCTGTGCTATATAGAGGCTATAACTGAAAAGAAGTGATTCAGCTTTGCACGGCAGCGTTGGAACACGTCCATAAAATGCTTTTGCAGAACAGACAGAGAATTGTGTAGAGGAACATTATTTGCTCAGTGCATTGCAGCATGGAGGTGAATTTTGTTCTAGTTCATCTGTCTTTCGTTTCTCTTTCATATTTGAATTCTGAGGTGTGCAATGTGAAACTGTCTGGCACGTAAACCAGACCTATGCTTCTTGAGATGCAAAAAAGTTAATAGTGCACATGAAGATCAATATTATAGGGTCAGTGGTTGTGGGGGATCTTTATAGCATCATACAGTGGTATTGTATGTATTTTTTCAATAATAACCATGTTGTAACCATCTTCAGGTGTCTTGTGGACTTCCTACTCTTCCCTCTTTTGTTGTACCACCAGATCAACTGCTAATGTGGTAAATACTGGAGAATAGTGTGATGTATGTGTGCCCTTGGGGATTTTTACCTGATGTAAATAAGGAGAGTTTTATCTTAGGATCAGTTATTTCTCCATAGATTGTGGTCATCTTCTGGCAAACTTCTCTGAGTATAGTCTGAGAAACCTTCTTCTGGTGAGCATGCAGAACTGAAGACAGGACAGATAACGGCATCTAATTTTTAGCTTATGGGTTTTTCTGTGCTTTTTTCTTCCACAGTTGTTAGCTGAGCAGCTGTCACTTTGTTTTCTTTGACCTCAGCCTTTGAGAACTTGGTGCTTTGCTGTTCAGCATTTACACTCTGTTCCTGTGCGTGGTGACTAAATTCCCAGTGTTTTGGAAAGAAGCACCGATAGAAATAATGCTGGTGCTGTGGTTTTGGTTTTTTTTTTTATTTCTTCCTTCATTGTATATACAAAACTATGGTTTTCTTTGGGAGATTGATTGTTTGCTACAGAATGCCTTGCCACGTGCACCTCCAGTGCTGTGGAGATGTCTGTTATAATTTGGTGCTACAGTCTAAGAAAATGTATCCTCCCTTGTTGCTTAAAGGACTCTGACTCGTTGTCCTGATGTATCATGGGGCAGCAGCTGAGCTAATGAATAAAGATATTTTAAAAAGAGTAACCCCCAAACCTCAAATTTGCAGAATGGGATGCCTTAACTGTTAGTGATGTACCTTATCTTCTGTTTTGTTTTTAGTTGCTCTTCTACAACGGGTAGCAGAATTGGAAAAGGTCAATGCAGAATTTCTGCGCACAAAGCAGCAACTTGAGCAAGAATTTAATCAAAAGAGAGCAAAATTTAAGGAGTTATACTTAGCTAAGGAAGGTAAGTTCTCAATTCTCTGAATTACTCTAAAGTTTAATTAAACTTTACTACTCCCCATTTGCCTACGCACACCACATACTTTCTTTTTGGTTTTTTGGGTTTTGTTTTTTGTTTTTTCCTGAAGTTGGTTGAGGATAATTAGGACTTAAGGGATTTTTTTTCTTCCAGTACTGGGATAGTCTACTGCATATCCAGCATGATTGTTATTTCTCATTTTCCAAAAATGAAAGTGACAGTAGTCTTTTAAACAGACACATAATAAGAACATGAGACAAGCGGAGAGTAAAATTCAATAGGTGGCTATTGAGCATCCTAGAATGGATTTTCAGAATTAATTTAAAGATTTGCCTGCATGGATAGGAGTCAGCAGAGCATCTTGACGTGCACACAGAAACACCACCACTGAGTTTTAATACTAACATTCTGAAGTTGTGGTGTGCTCGTTCTCTCTGAACAGCAGCTGATCTGGTAAGTGGAAAGACATAGTCTAGATGGTGTGCTGTTTGTACTTTGTGGCTAGTTTTTTTATGTAGTATTAATTTGTCTTAAATTTCTATCTGAGGTAGAATGTAATCAGACAAACATCATAAAAGTTCTAGTACCAGCCAAGGGCACCTAGTTCAATAACACTCTTTATAGGAAAATTTGAACCATATGAGCTCAAATATCTGATGAAGAATTGGAGAGTAGAGATAGCTGCTGTTCTGAGAGCCAAATTGATTTATTTCTAATCCTGATGATTTTCCTGTCCTTAACATATGAAAGCAAAGCCAAAAAATAATGCATTAAGACTGCAGCTGCTTGTATAAGCTTATGAGAGCAGAAATACAACAGGCATAATGAAGATCAGATCATACAGAAGGCCTATTTCTTTGTGTTTCTAGCAGCTGGATGAAAGGAAATTTAAGATACAAGACTGCTGATGAGATCAGCAATAATTCTCTCTTTTTCAGAACAGAACAGTCAAAAAATAGAAAATAAAAATAAATTGTGACGAGCAAAAAAAATAAAATCCAACTTTCACATGTACTGAAGTGAAAGGATACCAGAGGAGAATATACAAGCAATTACTTTTCTTCCCCTGCTCCCCCAAGCTTTTTTCCCTCTCTGTTCTCCAAGACCCTTTCCTAAATGTACATTGGGACTGTGGCAGCCCATCCTTGATACTGTCATTTGAGAACTAAGTAATATAAATGCTACAAGATGATGTTTGTTCGGTGTTTTGTTTTTGTTTTGTTTTTTTTTTTACACAAGGATTAATGCCCTTTTGAGTACATGATTAGCTCAGAGTGCCATATTCTCTATCAAGGGGTAAGGTGTTGGGCACCAGCATTGATTAAGCATTTTGGTACTGAGGGAAATAAATGGAGATAGCTTGCTGTTTGTTGTACACTGGCCAAATGTTTCTGCTAAAAATGATTGCAATTGAAATAGGCTATGTGGGCTTAAAACTATATTTTGTGTTAGTACTTTTGGAATGAATTGTTTAATATATATCTTCTAGAGCTTTTTACTTCAAACTAGCCGAAAACTCAGGAGAATAATGTGAAATTAGTTTAATTTCTCGTCATAGTTGCAACAATTAGAGAAGTAGTCGATGTTCCATTGAATGTATCCCTTTTTTTAGTAGAAGCTTAGTTTTAGCAAAGCCATGGTAAAGTACAAATTAGGCTGCATAGTTTTCTTATGTGGGCTCCATGTAGTGGTCAGAGAGTGTTTCTGTTCAAGAGATATAAAGTGTTCTATCCAAATTGCCAAAAATGCCAAGTGCCAAAAATAGGGGAAGAACTGTCTTCCTGTCTGTTGTTCTTATCTTTTCCAGATTCGTTACCAGAATGAGTTAAATAATAATGAACTAATTAAAAGTGCAGTTAACTTTCATCAGGTATATTGATGCATAGGTTGTATCTACAGTGTCTGCTTTGGGGCTGTGTCAATGAGAAAGTACTTTTTTAATAAAAGGCAAGGGCAAGCAAAGTTGGGAAAGACTAAAGACACCTGCTAACATTTGTTCAGTTGTTACACGTAGATGCTTTAATATCAGCGCTTTCTTCACCCCCTTGTTAGAGCGCTGTTCTTTGCCATAGCAACTATGGATACTCTTCAGATTGACTATTAATGAAGCTAAATGTAAATAATACTTCTTTTCAGAGGACCTGAAAAGGCAAAATGCAGTGCTGCAAGCAGCCCAAGATGATCTGGGACAATTGCGGACCCAGCTGATGGAAGCTCATGCTGAAATGGAGAACATCAAAGCTATAGCTACAGTATCTGAGAATACAAAGCAGGAAGCTATTGATGAGGTGAAGAGACAGTGGCAAGAAGAAGTAGCTTCACTACAAGCTATTATGAAAGGTAACAACCAGGCAAGCTGCTGTCGCTAAGATCGGACACCTCTTTAGTATGTGCTTAGTGATTTGTGCCTGCTCTTGCACAGAATATGGACAGCTGCTTTTCATGGCTTGGCAAAACTGGGCTGCAGAAGTGACAGATGAAGCGTAGTTCCTAAGTTTGTGAAAAGGAGCTTGGTGGTTCTTCTCTGTTAATATGAGGATAGAGTTTAGAAGGAATCACGGCAATGGGAACTCCCACATCTATGCAAAGCATTTTTGAGGGACTATGAGTGTGATACTTCATCCTTCCATGAAGATAAGTATAATGCATGTAATTTGACAAGCCTGAAAACAGCTTTAGGCTGACAGCATGATTCTCTTCTCTCCTTCTTTGTAAACATAGTTCTGCTGTTAGACAGTTAAGTGTCCCTCCAGTACTATCACATGGACTTTTCCCCAGGCTAGTCACTGAACATGCTGCTCTGTATCAGTCGTGGGTCATTGTTTTTTTCTTGATAGTTCTGAGCTATTCTTTGTTATGTTTGCACATTGCACAGCTGTTGACGTTTCTGAGACAAACTATGTGCAAGGAAGAAAATGCAGGATGTAAACTGGGGAAAGACTGTTGCCATAACTGGCTCTTTTCTTAAAGGTTCACAAGCAGGATCACAATATCCTGAGCCTACAGCCTGTTGGCTGTCAGCAGTTTTTTTCCATCACCTGATTATGCTTTTCCCCCAGAGAATACAAATCTTCATGTATATTGAGTACACAAATTTCTGTTTATTTATGATCTACATAGATACATGAACCTAGCTCAAGGCTCAGTTGTGCCAGCTGCTGTACGTATGTAAACAAAGACAGCTCCTTACCTGAAGGGGTAATATCAATAATAGGAAAATGAAAGCTATGTGAGAAGTTCTAGTTCCTTTGCATTTTGGAGTAAATAAGTAGGGGTTTGGTAGTTTGTGTGGATGATGTGCTTGGAGGTACAGAATGTGCTGCTAAATAGGATGTTAGACATGTACGTTGTTTTGAAATGAGGAGTTACACAGTTTTGGAGGCTTGTTTGTTTACTCGTGATGGTACAAGTTGAGATGCAGTTCCTTTGAATCTTTTGCTGTGTAGTGGTTTTTGGGGCAAGAGTCAAAGGGAAGAGAGAGGACGGGAGAGTTCACTGTTGTCCTAGTTTTGATCAATTATAATAAATCATTGACTGGTTGGAGATGGAGTTCCTAAAGCTCTGTTTTTTAATTTACATTGAAAATAAGTTTTGAAAATACTGTTTTATAGAGACTGTTCGTGACTATGAGCTCCAGTATCATCACAGGTTGGAGCAAGAGCGAGCTCAGTGGAATCAATATCGAGAAAATGTGGAACGGGAAATAGCAGAGTTAAGAAGGCGACTGTCTGAAGGTCAAGAGGAGGAAAACCTAGAAAATGAAATGAAAAAGGTATGTTGAAATCTAGGTCTTCAATTTCTGATTTCAATTTCACAAGATACACTTGTGGTGTTATGCATGAGTGTATTTCTGCGCCCTGATATAATTCCACAGAAATACACATAGCCTCGTTCTGCCAGCTTTCAGCTCTTTGTTCATGGAAGTCATCATGACCTAATTCTGCATTGAATCCATAAAGGTGTTGTATCTGATTATGTGGATTCAGTAAGGGGATTGCACCTGAGAAGATGGTAAGGTTTGGCCTTAAGCTTGTAAAAGCAGGAGTCCTTGTAAAGCCTCTTGTCATAATGTCAAATGGACTCAAGTAAAGCCCCTTTCAGATTTTTCTGGATTGACTGCAGATTTATAAAATTTCCTTTACACTTCTGCACCTTTATTCCTTTTCTCAGATCTTACAAACTTCTTTTGAGGTTTTTAACGGGCACTATATCTAAAACGTCTTCCGTCTTTCTTTACGGTAAGCCATGTTTGTGACACAGTACTACTGGCTTCCTAGGAAATACAGAACCTTGTTGTCATAAAACAATGATGAAAGATAGTTGCCCTGGAGCTTGGAAAGATTTTGTTGTTGGTGTTCAAAGATCTGTGACTTAGAAGAGTTAGAAGAGTTCATAGAAGAGTTCATAGAAGCAGACTGAGGTGCCTTGTGTCGAGTTTGGAGAAATTTTTTTTTTTTTTTTTTTGAGTTTGAAGATTTGGTGTATTTCTCTTTCAAGCAGGAAAGAAATTGAACCTGTCATAATAGATCAATGTTTTGGAATCTTTGTTTATCATATTATAAAAACTTGCATTTAAGTGATTTCTGTCTTCTCAGCAGGCTTGCAGTAGTCTTCAAGGTATTCTAAGACAATTTTAATGTAGTAAATGATCCTATATTCAATAAAAGAGTAGAATAACATCTGATAATCTGCCACATCACTGCATTTCCTTGCTTATGCTTGCTGTCAGCAGAAGAAATGCAGTATTGAATATCACAAACATTCCACATAAGTATTTTACCTATGTTTACTATGTTGTAACAAGCAATCAGTATTAGTGTTGCAAAATGGAATTCTTTTTCTGAGACTTATAAAGAGATTCTTGAATATTGCTAGTTGTAGATGCATAATTGCCGTTTGGTGCATTCGGTGAGACTGCTCTTTGTACAGCCCTGATTTGTAAAGGTGGAAGTCAGAGTAAAGCCTATTTGCCAATGCTCTAACTACAGAATTACTGCACTGGAATTTTAAGACTTCAGCTGTTTTTAAGAGAAGGTTTTAGCCCTAGTAAAAGAAAAAAAGACTTTGGTTGAAGCTAGAATTGCATCAGTGTGGTGAGTCTTGTAGAAACAACCCAGAAGATGCAGAGTTCATAGTGTAAAAGTCCTGGCAGTGCATTACCAACAAACTGCCAGTAAGAATTTTCAGAAAACAATCTGTCTTGACTCAGAGAGTCTTTCCAATAACTTAAATCTTGGGACTTTTTTTTTTTTTTTTAATCTGAATGTACTGATCATCTAACCGTTGGAGTTGCAAGTTGCTCAGGTGACAGAGCAGCTCACCTAAACTTAGTGTCTTTGCTATGTGCCAGTTAGCATTTCAATTTAGTATAGCAGATAAATAACATTTTCAACTATACTCCTTTAAAAACGAAATAAATATCCCATGTAATACTAAAGGAAAAGATGATGGATTTATTAATCTGTGATTAATATGAGCTCGGAAAGCTTTGTGGGCCTGTAAAGCAAAGGAACATGTACTTTATGTAATATGAGGGCGAGGGGTAAATTTGGTCTTCAGAGTGCAGCTTGAAATAATTTTTTAAACTGCTTTACATAGGTTTTCTAGTCGTCTTCATCATTAAACCTGTGAGGTTTTTCCTCAAGGAGACTAAGAATTAGATCACAATTAGAAAAAGGACATTCATTTCACCTAAAAACAAACAAGCAAATCCCAAGCCCACAAAAAAACTGTGCTTGACTAGCAAAATAATGAACATTCATAAATCAGCAATCAGTATGAAAGGAGGAATTTTCTTGATCACTTGGGATGTGCTCTTTGAAGACTTGTGATCAGTTCCTCATGCAAAATGGTATTTTCAGCCAACAATGTTGTATTCATCCTCCATCTTTATATGCTCCATTGTCAGGATGGATTTATTTTATTTTTAGGCATAAACTTGGAAAGAGTTTTTAAAAAATATCTTCATCTTCTAGCCAGTTCTAAGGAATCTCCAAAAAAAAGAGTTAAAAACAAAAACAAACAAAAAAAACACCAAACAAAACGAAAAAACCCCAGACAATCAAAAAGTACTTAGTGCTTGCTGGGTTGTAAGTAGGTGCTGTACCAGCATGTAATATATCACATTTCTTAAAACTAGCAGAAAACCATACCATTGTCTAGCATTCTCAGTGAGAGGTGGTGAGGTGAGAAGAATGGACAGAGCAGAGACAGGATTACAAGCCATATATTTCAGTCCAGGGCACTAATCTTCTTGGCTGGATAATATCTCAGTTCAGTGTTGTTCCATTTGGCTATAAAATCCATCTTAAACAACAATGTTTAAGATGTTAATGTTATGTTGTCTGCATAATTTTTCCCCTGAAAGAGATGAAGGGTAGATAACAAATGTTGGTCCAAATTCTGTAAATATCTCTTTGAATTTAAAGTTTATTTATTTGGTTGAGTGTACAGTTTTGGTATGTGTGCTCTCAGACTTCCAGCGTGCATGTTATTTATCCTGGTTTGGGAGCACTTAGAGTGGGTGGGTAACGTTTTGATAAGCGTACTATTTTGAGCTGTATTTACTAGATTGTGCCTACTTTGCCGGAGGTATCCAACTCTAGCCTGCAAACCTTGCGTTTGGCATTCTTGAGCATCCTCTTATCAGAAAAAGCGTGTCTGGTGGAACGTGTGCACTTGTCTGGAAGCAGCTGTTTTACTTTTCCATGTAAATATATTTTGAGCTGCAAAGTGTCAAATCTCTGTAGAAAACTTGCATGTTCTGTGAATTTTTTTTTTTAATCATAAAGCAATGATTTCTAAGAAATCTGTGCTGAAACCTTTATGTGTATTCTATAAATCTCCCTTCTCGGCTCAAAAAAGGTAAATACCTTGTTCTAATGATAAGCATGCATTACCTAGTGATTCATCTTTCAGAAGATGTATTGGAGATTTATAAAAATCTCTGTATCTTCCTGTTGCTTTGTAATGCCAGATAGGTTTGGGTTTTTTTTGTTGTCACAGGTGCCAAAAGCAATCTAGCCATAGCGGCATGTGCTTCTGTGCAAGTTCTCTGCCCAGTAATGACTGGGCTCCCTGTAGCCAGTGACTTGGTGGGGATGAGTCTTGCACACTGGCAAAATTTGGCTAGTCCTTTTTATTCAGACCTCATTTTCCATTCAGGAAATGATCTGGTTTTCTGTTGGAGCTGTGATGAATATAAAGACTCTTCTTAGCACAGTTGTGTCAAACTCTGAGTAGCAGAAGTCTGCAGAACAGGTATTTTGCATAGAGAGAGCGCAAGAAAGGACAAACCTCCTGTTCTGGAGTGTGCTTACTAGTCAGAAGAGGGGAAATTGGAAGGGGAGGGTAATCTGATTTCTGTGACAGAGTTGGCCATAAAATCTGATATGCAGTAAGCTGCTTTCATTGGTAATGATAAAGAACAGTGGAATAGATTTAGATGTTTAAATGGTTTACTCCTACTTTAAAGAGAGCTTCTCAAATTGTGTCTGTGTGTTTTCCGTCTGTCTCGTTTTTAAGGAACAAATTCAGGTACAGTATGTGCCTGAGATGTCTCCAGCCAGGTTCTTGTTCTTCTGAAAATGTTGGTTGGAGTAACAGTAAAGGACACTGAGGATTGCCGTAGCTAGCTGTCAGGCTAGCAATGCAATGTTCTGTGTGTTGACTTGGATTCGTTTTTAGCACGTTCCCTCTGTGGAGCCCTCTTCGTGCTGTGGTCTGCAGACGCCTTGCAGCGTGTTCTTCAGCCGCTGCGCTGGGGGAAGCGGGCTTTGCTGCGGCGGAAGCAGCCTGGGCGCTTTGTTTTTGATTAGGCAATGAATAAATACAAGCTGATAATGTGTAAAACCTCAGTCTTTGGCAGTAAAGTTAGTTTTGCAAGATGTTAGAAGAAATGTTCTAATGATCACACCTCTGGAAGAGTCAGAATAACGCCTTTTAGCACAGGAAATGGGATGCTGTGGCACTTCTTGCCACATATGACAGTATCTGAATGTAGCATTTTTCAACAGGATAGATATTCTCATTTTATTAAAAGTTTGAGTGGGAACTTTAACCTCAATTTGGGAGTCTCAGTAATTATACTTTTACTTTCAAAAGAAGACCCAGTGACCAGCCCTCATTTTGTTAGCAGATACAGGCTATTCTGAGTGTTTAGCTCAGTATCACACTGACCTTTAATATGAATCCTTCCCCCCCAACCTCCCCTCCCTGCTTTTTTTTTTTTTTTTTTTTAATTTTTGAATGAAGCATTTGCAATATGTTGCAACCGTAGTGTCAAACTTCAGCTCTGTTTACCAAGCAGTAAAAGCTAGAGTAATTTTTCTGTCCTGTGGAATTTGATACAGTTCTGTCTTTCCAGTTGGTTGCTGTTAAACAGTCTGATTCAGCTTTCGGGGAACTTTCTGACTGTTTCTCTGAAGTGGCTGGCTCCAACATGGATGTGTTTGTTGCTTTATATCCAGTATTGAACCGTGTGAAATCAGGCTGGCAATGAAACGTTCCTGCAGTTTTCATGAATACTTAGGAAAAAGCTTATTCAACAGTCCTAAAATGTTGGGCTATCTTTAGTCCATATGAGACAGCTATAGGTAGCATTAAATGAATAGAACTGATACAATAAATGAAATATAAAGCAATCTTTGAAGTTGAACTCCTGCTCCCATCTGTTAGAAAAATGTGATTGATGAGTTGCTGGCCGCAAGTGATGGGGTATGTATGTATGTGTGACACTGTCACATGTCCCTGGTATTGAATTCACTGTGTCATGTGATGCCCCTCGCTTTCCTCATGGATTTTATTTGTACTCTTTGGACAAGCAAACTAGCAGTGACAAACTGGAGCAGAAGGGAATGAAACATGAAGAAATTTAATTTTGTTTTGTCTATAGAGTTTTCTTTAAAGCTTTTTAGAGCACAAGGGCCTGGTAGCATTTGGATAATTGACAGGTATTGCAATGTTATTTTATTTTGTCTATTAATTTTAAGTTTATAAAACTTCAATGGTTAAAAATATTGTCTGCTTGTCTTCCTGAAAGTCTTGCTCAGAATACAGTTGTCAACAAGCTTACCAGAAACTGAAAGTCAAATGAGTACCCTCAAAGACCTGCATTCTAGTCTAGATTTAAAACAAGACATGAATGTTATCTTATAGCGGCTCTCTTTGCTGCTCAGGTTAGGAAAAGTGTCATCTTTTGAAACTTCAGCTTTGGGACACAGTTCTCTGCCTTCCCTCCCCTGCTGAATTCCTCCAGTAGAAGACAGAGAACAATTGAGCATTCTGAGCCTTTGTACATAAAACCAACCGAAATTAGTTTTTTAAATTCTTCATGGCTTGAAGAATTTTACTGCGGTGAATATTTGAGTGTTCCGCTTGCTGTTGTGGAGTCTATGAGAGCTGTTACTTTCACTGGGAAAGTTTTTAGTGCATCCATGAGGGAAAGCCAGAGCATTTAAGAAATGGGGATGTCAGGGCCACACGTGCAATTCTGAATTTGAACACTGAACGCTATTTCTCATTTTGATTCTCTTTATTTTTACCTGGCTCTTTCTCTTTTTTCCCTTGTATCAGTCTTCTCATTCTATTGTCCTGCTTTGATCTTTTCAGAACTACTTTTTGAAAAAATCATGGGGTTTTTGATAAATCATCTGTGTATACTTTTGAAATATTTAGTACAGTAACACCAAAAACTGATGCTACCTCAGTAGTAATTTAAAGTTGCAAAATGGTCTTCCAAAACAGAGCAAAGCTACACTATGCATTACTGTGCAGATCCTTTTTCTTTTCTCTTCATGAGTAAGTAAATGAATGGTCAATAACTCACCATGCAGTTCTTGTGTTATACTTTTTTAATATGTGCTATGTGGCAGCAAGTCGCAAGACAGTTAGGCCTTTAATAACAGAAAAGTGTACGAATTTTGAAATGCCTGATCCGTAAATTTTCTCCCAAGTATCGCGAGTGATAGATTTACTAACATTCTCTTTAAAAGCAGATATTCATGGCCTAATCCACACATGGATTTAAAATTTAGCTGCCTTCTGTGAATGGAATAATATCATCCTGTCGTCATAGAGATGACTGCTGAACTAAATAAATAGCAATAAGACAAATATTGAAAGTGGAAGTTTAGTCAGCTATTTTTATTGGCATAGAGATTTTCTCCAAATGTCTACGATAATGGAAACTGTTGTGGTGAAAACTATGATAATGTGTTATTTGTAATTTATTGCATTAACTTCAGGCCCAGGAAGATGCTGAGAAGCTGCGTTCAGTTGTGATGCCTATGGAGAAAGAGATTGCGGCACTAAAGGAGAAATTGACAGGAGCTGAAGAAAAAATAAAAGAGTTAGAAGCATCAAAGGTGAGGTGGAGTTGTAACTGTATCTTAATTTATATCTTGCATCGTGCTAGTTTGATGCAGATAAGTAAAGTCAAATTTTCTAAGCGAGAAAAAGGTGTATTGTGAAACTCTTCATGCGCAATACATCTTTTCTCCTCTAGCTCAAATAATTTATTTGGCCTATATATGTTTTCCTGTCTTGCTGTTTTGCGGGTTGGGTTACATGTGCGTGTCATCTGTGCTTAGCTTAAATTGCATGGCTGCAGCTCTATTAGAAATGAAAAACCTGTAGAAAAATAGCTGCTTTGCATGCTCCAACAGCCTGGCCTTTAGATTAATGTCATGGCTTGCAGCTACAGAAAGACTTGTATTTGGCAGAAATCTTTTAATCTGCTTCCATCCAGTATCTGCTATATTTCATTTTCTAAACCTGGGCATAAAACTGAGGCAATATCACCAGAATTTTTAGACCTTAAACTTTAAGCAAACCTCAGATTCATAGAAAGGGATACTGGCCATTGCTGCCAAGAAATCAATGTAAGTGATTTACCCAGCATTCCTGTATTCTTCAGATATGTCAGAACCCTTATTGAACTTTCTCAGCAGCTGTGAAGGGTAAATAATATCTACATCACTGTAAGATAGTTGCGTTTAATGTACAGAAATGAAGATGTCTTCTGTAACAAATATTTTATCTTGAAAATCGAATAGGCTGAAATTGCAAAGTAACTGACCATTTGGATGTTTTTGAGACATACAAATAAATACCTTCTTTGTCTTCTGGATGACTTGCATTTTCATTTAAATAGATGTTCATTGCTTGCTGGAATTCTTTCTCTCTTTTTTTTTTTTTTTCCTTCCCCTTTTAGTCCAGCTTGGAGGTCTGTCTGAGATTGGGAAGAACAGTGTAATTCATTTAACAGACTTAACAATTTTACTCAATTGAGGGTCCATGTTTGAGTGTTTTCCTTCTTCATAGATTCTTTGTGAATTTCTTTATAGGTCAAATTTTTAAGACTGAAATGTTCCTAGCAATAATAGTTCTCCAGGTAGTTCTGCTTTTTCTCTTGATGCAAATAATACTTCCTTTTCAGTGCCAGGCTGAATTTGGGGAAGATGAGGAAATGTGAACCTTCTCTTCTCTTCTTGCTTGCTTGCTCTCAAAATACTTTTGTGGGTTGTTCCCCCCCCTTCTTTTTTTAAGAGTACTCTATAAGTTTTCTTAGAACTTTTCTGCTGAATTTGGTTATAAAAATCATTCTTGTCATACGTCATTCTTGTCTCCCTCTTTCCTTACAGGCAAACCCTGAGTAAAATTGATAGTGTTTCAGGACCAGGAATTGTGTTGGTTTCTCTGTCAGTCCTCTCAAATCTGAGCATGTTGTTCTATGGGATGAGTAAAACATGAGCACACATCTCTTGGAAAAAAAGAGAATAATCACTTTATCTGTGTTTCTAATTTATTGAGGGGTTGTTTTTAAAGAATTCTCACTTTAGGTGGTGATTCTTAACAAAGAAAATAATGTAGGCCCTTAATTCTTACCTGTGGTCAATTCCACTTCATTCTTCCTTCTGTCTGAAGTTGCTAATAGTCCTATTTCAAGTCACCTTTTTAGCCTAATGGGAAAGAATTGCTATTTTGTATCTAGGAAGGAGATGTTTAGGACAAACTTAGGAAGTTGTTAAAGTACTTTAATCTACGGCACTATAAATATGCAAGGTGTTATTTACATGATTTATATTATGGTATGAGGACTGACGTGCAGAATGAGTGATACATTCGCCTTTTCTGTTGGTCATGATGAAATCCCTCAGGTCTGCTTGAGTCATGTAATTTTGTTTTTCAGTGTCAAGTATTTAGCTGGATTAGTGAAACAATGCATTTCTTTTGTTTTGGTGGTTTTTTTTGTTTTTTTTTCCCCCTGTTCCATCCTTCCCAAGGGTTATTCGCTGGGAGTCAGATTTCTCCATTTCAATGACTAAAAGACTTGCAGACAGAAGACTTGGTATCCTAGGGCAGGAGAAGCTGTCCCCACCATCAATGGCAAGTTAAAGCCGAAGGGCTATCTTAAACTCTGAGTCAGTGTCTGTGGCTCCTGTACTATCTTGAGGAAGATGAGGAACAGCTCTGTGGAGCCAGTCAGGAATTGCCTGAAAGCTTTTGTTTTCTTTAAAATAAAAACTCTTCTGATTCCTAACTCAGCAAACCATAAAACTGAATAGGGCCATAAAGAAATCTTTCAGCCCGTTCCCTGCTCCAAGATGGGATCCATTTGTACAGGCATCATGTTTGACAGATGTTTATGTAACGCTATCTTAAAAGGTTCTCACTGGAGATTCTGCAATCTCTGCAGGATGTTTGTTCCACTTCTTTGTTAGCTTTGCTATTTAAAAAAACAGCAACAACAAAAAAAATCCTAATACAATTCTTCAGTCCTTCTTACTGTAATTGGTTTTCATCCCATCCTCCATGGACAGATTTTCCTTTCTTTTTGCAGCAGCCTTTCATGGGTTTGAATGTTTTTCTTGTCTGTCCCCAAGTTTTCTTTCTTCTTACGCTTACCATCCCTGGTTTAGTTCAAGCTTGCCTCATCATCATATTTTCTGACTACTATTATTACTCATTTTGAACCATCTCCTCGTCCTCTTTGGAGTAGGGAACCTAAAACCAAACACAGAACTTAGTTGTTGGCTTATCAATGCTAATTAAAGGATTGCTTCATTGTTTGCTGTTCTTAGCCTCTTTACCATCTCTGTGCTCAGTGCCCCTGCTGTTGTGATCCGGCTGTGGGAATTCTATAAATTTACTGGTATGTTTGACTTAGCAGAATTTTAATGAGTAATTCATTCAGAAATAAATACAAATACTACTTGCACACTGGTATTTGAGTGTTTGTGATTTCTAGAAATAAACGTATCTTCAGCAACAGTGTGTTGCCTGAACAGGTGACACTATATCTTCTAAGAAAGAGAAAACACCTGAGAGCGTTCCTCCCCTGAGACAGTGGATTTCCCTCTTTTTATTCAGGTTAAAGAACTGAACCATTATTTGGAAGCCGAGAAGTCATGTAGGACAGACTTAGAGATGTATGTGGCTGTTCTCAACACGCAAAAATCCGTCCTGCAAGAAGATGCAGAGAAGTTGCGGAAAGAGCTGCATGAAGGTACCTATCTAATAATAATCCTTTTGACTCTTCTACACTAAGGATACAAAACAAACACAGCTGTTACTCCTTTTCTGATTTCTTATTTGAATTGGATTTAAAGAAATTGGGGGGGGAGCAGTACTTTTAAATGTGAAAGCCGTTGAAATGTTTACAGAACAGTTGAATGTGGAGTTCTTTTATGACGGAGAAAAACAACAGAGCCATTCATTCTCTCGACGGATGCTATTGAAATTCTGCTAAGTTCTTATAGTCTTGCAAGCATCCATCTTATTAAAGTGATTTTACTGGTGTTTTTTATTTGTGTACAATTATGAGCATTATTTCTGTAATGTATTGATATGTCTTCCTGAGGTATGTCAATTCTGAATGCCTGGTGGTGGAATGGATGTTGAAATGTACATGCATGCCAGTACAGCACAGAATCACTGTAGAGGAATGAAAAATGGAACCGTCTATTGAAACAAATAGGAACATAGAGGACAGACTTTTGAAGCCAGCACTTAAAAAAAAAATAAACTATTAGAATTCATGAATGAAGTAAAGGCATTAGTTTTCTAACTGGGAAATCTTAAACTGTCAGTAATACATGCCTAATCACAAGCCAAGTTTGGGAATTAAGAAAATGTCTTATTTCATCCTAAATAGTTGTTGAACAAAGCCTGACTGTTTTTGATTAGAACAATAATTACTTTCATTTGTGAAAATGCATCTCTTTGGAAAAGAGGTTAAAAAAATTCTGATTCAGAATGACTTTTTCTATTTTTGAATAGTCTGCCATCTCTTAGAGCAAGAGCGACAACAGCACAACCAGTTGAAACACACATGGCAAAAAGCCAATGACCAGTTCTTGGAGTCTCAACGTTTGCTGATGAGGGACATGCAACGTATGGAAATTGTTCTGACCTCTGAGCAGCTCCGACAAGTTGAAGAACTGAAAAAAAAAGGATCAGGTTACTTGCTGCTTTCCTCTTTTTTTTTTTTTTTTTTTTTTTTTTTTTTTTAAATACTGTAGATTTAATGTGGTATAACAGGTATGGAAATCACATGTTGGAGACAAGTTATTTAAGTGTGTTAATATTTCAAAAAATGATAGCTGACAGTTTTAATAGAAAGTCTCCATTTGAATGACAGCCGACAATTATAACAGAAACTCTCAATTTGTGTGAATAGTATTAATATATATGGTAACTTTAAAAGTAATGTTGCCAGTATTGTTAAATGAAAAGGTAATAATATCCAGAAGTTAATCTTGGAGGAAGAAACAGTCATCTATGATGCAAAACATCTGGATTAAGGATGTTAGGATAGCAAGTTTCACTTCTTTCTAGGTTTCTCCAATACAGTACCTAGCTCAGGCATAAAGTAAGAGCTTCATTTTAAATGAGCTTATGCAAATGATTGTGTACATGCTTTAAGACTTAGTGTTCTATGATGTCTTCCTTTTTGATTCTTTTTCCATATGTTATATTCCATTGTTTAGAGTAATCAAGGCTCTTCTTGTTTTCACATTTTATTTTAATGTTCATGCTTATATAATGACTGTTAATGGGCCATTAGTGATGCAAATATGTTCTATAAAATAGCAGTGTAACAGCTATTTTTGTTACTTATTTGGTAATCCCTATAATAAGAATTTTGATGTAGGTAATATGTTCTTTGAATAAAATTATTCTAGAACATGAATTGGCCACTAAACTTGAAAAGTAGGTTTTCGTTTAAGTCAGTTTGGGTGCCTTATGAAATGGACACTAGATTTTTAACCAAAAGAATCCTTATGTGATAAATACTGGATTTTTAACCAAAATAATCTTTTCCAGTGCCTTCTTTGTAGCTTAGTTTATCATGAAAGCTAATGTCATGACTATTAGGACAAAATTGAATCCCGCTTATATGTGTTCTCTATCAACCACTGATTTCTAGGAAGAAGATGATCAGCAAAGGCTTAGCAAGAGAAAGGAGCAGAAGCAAAAAGATTCAGATGATGAAACGAAGGCTTCATGTTCTCTAGCCCATGAGGAAACCCTTACCCAGCTCTCTAATGAAGAGGTAAAACAATTGGATAGTTCAAAGCAACTTTGAGCACTTGTGCATTCCTCGGGGTGCTGATTACAAATACAAATGCAACTCAGTGCCCTTTATTCTCTGTAGCTTATAGTTCTTATTAAGCAATGAAAAATCTTTGGAGTTACACTTGAATGTATAAATTCTAATAAAAATTGGATGACAATACTTTACAATCCTGAGAGGTGCTGTTAAAAACTGAAATTTACCTTTTGCATTCTGGATGTTAACTGCTGTTAAATTCTCTTGGGATTTATAACCACATTCTAACACACCTAAATGTTCCGAATTGTTGAACATTCAGCAAGTGTATTGTAGCTACTTTGCTAACCTACTCGTTGAATTCTGTACTAAACTTACTCATCACTGATTACGAAGTTAGCCAGTTGCTTAGCATGTGCAAAATAGCATGATGCGTGTGTCTGTATGTATTAAGCTACATCCAACTGTGCAAGTAGAGGTTTTTGGCCACATCTGTTCAGCAGCCAAAAATAAGCGGGTTTTTTTTAGCCAAGCTGGTAGCTGGGGCTCAGCACCAAGTTTTTGCGGAAGCTGCTTGAGCTGTATTAGTAGACTCATTATAACAGCCAGAAGAAGTGATGCTGCTGGATGTCATTAGGTAGCAAGCCTTTTGGGTGTCATAGATAGTCATACACTGGGACAAGCTGAAATTGGATTTGAAATTTGCACTTGTGAAGAAATGAGCACGCAGGTTGTAACTTGGAAACAATATCAAAATGGGCAATTACTTACCCTTTCCCACTGCATTTTGCTTGTTTATCTGATCATCTGACAGGTTCCATTTTGGTTTTGTAAGCTTCAAGAGACTTGGGAATTTGCAGTGTCAACCGGTATTTTGCCTGTTATATTTATCCTTTTTGAAGGGAAAAAAAAGTATATACTTCTAGAGTCTGACCTTTATTGTTATCAATGATTGGTAACAGTTCAGAATGCAGAAAGATGCTCAGAATTGTAACATCTAAATGTAGGTGAGATCTAGTTCTACCTTTTATCCTACAGTAAGGTTACAACTTTTTCTATTTCAAATACTGTGTTGCATGCTAACACTTCTGCATCCAGATGTGAAATGAGACCTATTGATGGTGACCAGAAGTTCTGTCTGCTGATGTTTTCTTTAATCTCACTTTCTGAGATGCTCCTTAGTCCCTTAATCACAACATTTATTTAATTCTAGGAACTATACACAATGGAGAATTTTACATTTTGAGTAAGCGTATAGTTTCCAGAGTGATTTTGGTTTTGCTCATGGATTTATATTTTGTTGCTACTTATGACCTTTTTTAGCTGTACAGAATGCGTTTTAGAAGTGGGAATGTATCGTATTATCAGTCATGTCTCGTAACTTGTCATAATTTGACTTCTGAGCTCTTCTCTGGTGAGCAGTTTGCAATGGAATCATAGAAAGGTTTGGGTTGGAAGGAACCTTAAAGATCATCTGGTTCCAACCCCCCTGCCATGGGCAGGACACCTTCCACTAGACCAGGTTGCTCAAAGCCCCATCCAGCCTGGCCTTGAACACTGCCAGGGAGGGGGCATCCACAGCTTCTCTGGGCAACCTGTTACAAATACAAACAAATGATTTGTTAACTCTATCACCAAACAGTTGTTGTCTGAAGATGCAGTTTTATATAAGTCCGTATTGTCTTGACTTTTTGTTATGAACTTGAACTCATTTGTACACATATTAAATATAAATATTATGCCTAAAAATGCTTAGAACAAGGCATTTACAACAGTCATAAAAACAGTAATACATAATATATTCTTATAAGTTATAAACACCTATATGGAAGTACCAGCCGCCTGCTTGTCTCTGCTGGACCTATTTCAGAAATTACTATTTTTCTCAAGAGGCTTGTTTTCAGTGTTATTTTCTCTCCACGTCCAATGGCAAAGCAGAAGCGCATAATATATTGGAAGGTATTTTGAAAGCAGTCATATGCTTTTTAAATAAAGCATTACTGCTCTCTTTTCAGTGCTACAAATAAAAACAGATCAAGAGACTTAATGTGCCTTATACACGTCACAGGACAGTTAGTGTGGCTTTTGGTATTGGCATTCCCCAGGATGCCTTTCTGTTTAAGCCCAGCCTTTTCCCTTTTCATTTTATTTTATGTACAAACAATCTTTTAAAGAAAATATTTCTTTCTCTTACAATATTTTGTCAGACACTCAAAGCAGAAGAAAGAAACAGAAGAAGAATATTCACTTGTCAGTACAGAGTAGATTTTAAGTATATAATTCTCCATTTATTTTTATGTTAATATAAAGTTTTTTGTTTTATGAAAGACTTCTGAATTTACTTGTGGAAGTGGAATATTTGCCTTCTGTTGTGTAGATTATAGTTCTAGAAGTGATATTGCAAGTATATCTCTTCAGTGGAAGAAGGGCCTTGTTTCAAATATTGGAAGGTATAAGGAGACTGTGTCCTCGCTTGTCTGGCAGGAAGACAGATTCTTACAAAAGCACTCTGTTAACAGAAGACTTTTTTTTTTTTTTTTTATATTGTTTGTTTGGTTTTGGTTTTTAATTCTAGCTGGTACATTTCAGTTCTCTACCCTTTTCTCTGCCATCTTAAGTTTAGTGATCAGATGTTCTTGCCAAAGCCAATTTAAATTTGCCTTTACGATGTCTGATAATTAGTGTCCAGCATTCATCTTGTACCATGCTTCTAGAACGGAGTATATCATTTTTTCTTCCTTGTTTTTTCAATTCCAGGTGCAGGTAAATAGCACCCATGGCTCAGTCCATTCATTGGATGCAGACTTGCTTCTTTCTTCTGGCGAATCTTTCAATAAATCGGATAATGATATGTTTAAAGATGGACTACGGAGAGCACAGTCAACAGACAGTCTGGGGACATCTGGATCTTTACAGTCCAAAGCTTTAGGATACAACAACAAAGCAAAATCTGCTGGGAACCTGGATGAGTCAGATTTTGGACCACTTGTTGGAGCAGATTCAGTGTCTGAGAACTTTGATACAGCTTCCCTTGGGTCTTTGCAAATGCCAAGTGGGTTCATGTTAACCAAAGATCAGGAAAAAGCAATCAAAGCAATGACACCAGAGCAAGAAGAGACTGCTTCACTTCTTTCCAGTGTTACTCAAGGGGTAGAAAGCGCTTATGTATCTCCCAGTGGTTACCGCTTGGTTAGCGAAACAGAGTGGAACCTACTGCAGAAGGAGGTGAGTGCACTGTCTGCATCTGCTGTGACTGCTGCCTGTGCGACCGGCTGCCTCTGCACATTGTGGGCTGTCTGCTAGGTGAAAGCTCTTCCTAATTTGCTTTACATGGAGTCAGGTGCAGAAGGAAATACATAGCATCATATGTAGCTATTCACTTTTCTCTCTTGGAATACTTCTGTAGGTAAAGCACATCTGATGTAAACCATATTGGCTGATTCTGTTTGTGGGAAAGTCGGCTTTACTAAACACAGCATATTTTTGCACTTGAGGGGGGTCTGGCAGAGGTAGCTGTTGTTCTCACAAACATGTGAGGGGGTGGAGAAAGATGGGAGAACTCAAAATAAAAGAAGAAAATGGGAAGTTAAGGAAAGGACATTATAGTGCATCTGGGGGTGACTAGGAAAGTGCAAAGATTAACAAAAGGAGCAAGGCTAACAGTGCTGTTTTGTATGCCAAGGAGTTTTACCGAGGATTGTGCATGGATTGCAATTTAGAACTGAGCAGCCAAGATATGCATAACACACAAAGCTACCACAAAGGAAGCTTCAGAAAATTGTTGGGGACTTGCATCATCGGAGACCAGTTTCTGAGAGTGACAAGCAGCAGATTATACTTAACGCTGTGCCAGTTTCAGTATGGGTGACCAAGGAAATTGTTGCTTCTGGGTTTCTGCCTGTCAGTTTTTCAGCAGTTTTATATCATGCCAGTTCAAAGCTTGCATTTGGTTTATTGCTGAGAAGAGGAGCATTGTGGGGCTCCCGGGGGTTACTCTTTCAGAAGAGAGGCCAAGGAGCAACACGTTAGGGGGAAGAAAAGGGGGGGGGTGGGCAGAGATAACAATCCATAATGGGTGAAAAGGAAGATGAGATGGGGGTAAAAAAAAAAAGGAATGTAAGAATGCAGTGAAAGAGAAGAGGCCAGGCAAAGGCCAGATGAGATGAAGAACTAGTGATATTTTATTTCCCTAACTTGTTGGAACTTAACTTATCTGCAAATTAGTACTTAGGAGGTCTGTCCAAACCCATTGTAAAGTTGCTATTTTTTGTGTTGCTACTAATTTGTAATATCTGGAGAAACTACATCATCGTGATCTCAGAGCTGAGTTAAATCCTTTACTCTTGAGTATTTCCTTGCCCTGTTGACATTCGGATGACATTTTACTCCAACCCTTTCTTAGAATTCAGAAAAGAAATGCGCTGCTTCCCACATATTTCTGGAGGCAGGAGTGCAGGCAGGGAATGCGAATGCCACTCGGTGTGGGTGGGACATGGAGCAGCAAATACAAATACAATTTCAGCTCAAACCTGACTTGCAGCGAGCTTTGATAAAACTTCCATTTGTCCCCTTGGCCAAAACTATTACAATTGCAAAATGGCAGCTGGTTTACTCTTGGTTTCCCTGCTGCATATCCCAACACTTGCCCCCCCCCCCCCCCCGCCTTGCTCCTGTTTCGTTTTGGTTGGTTTGTGTGTTGGTTTTTTTTGGTTGTTTTTTTGGTTGTTATTGGGTTTGTTGTTTTTTTTTTTTTTTTTTAATCTGCCTGTCTTCTACTTTATTCTTTCCCAACCATTCTTTTAGCTGATTATTCAGTCTCTGATACTAAGGAATACTGGAGGAGGGTATTAAAAAGTAAATAAAGCTTGATGACTGTTGAAGAACAAAATTAGCATGTGCCATTGAAAAATATTCAAAGCCCAGTTACAGGAGGAAAAAAGATTTAAGGAAGTCCTGACCTGATGAACTGACTTGATTTTTAAGTAGTTTGTGTTGATTTAAAAAAAAAAAAAAAAAAAAAAAAAAAAAAAACAAAAAAACGCAAACCAACCCCCCCACACACACACACAAAACAAAAAACCCAAACGCTGTAGTATTGTGTTTATAATTTGATTTGTAATACCAAATAATTGCATGAAAAAAATGCTATGCTCTATTGAAAGCTTTTTTCCAAGATCTATGTTTCTGTACAGGCAAGTAATACATTTCAAAAGGACACACTGAATGACTTGATGAACTCTTGCATGTCATGGCTTATTGCTTTTGTGCTAAAAGTGGGACTCATGCCAGGAAAAGCCGATATCCTGCAGGATCCTGTAAATCCTAATGATTTACATTATCCTTTGCTTTTAGAGCAACTTAATCTTGCCATTACTTGATTCTGCCACTGTCTTCTATTTGTAATATTTTGTGATCACACAACACACTTGAGAGTATGTAGCACTCCTGCATTCCTTGAAGAATTTTATGGCCTTTATGGCAGGTGATGACTCTGTGTTCTCCAGGTGCAGAATGCAGGGAACAAGCTGGGTAGACGCTGTGATATGTGCTCGAATTATGAGAAGCAGTTGCAAGGTATCCAGATTCAGGAGGCTGAGACAAGAGACCAGGTGGGATTTCTCTTCAAGCTTTAGCACGACTTTTGCCATTGTTCATACTACTAAAGTTACAACAGTGAACCATCTGCTGTTTTATTCATTGGTTTTAATTGAACAATGTCAGCGTACTTAAAATCTGGATAACTTCTGACATTTTATTGACATAACCTGATTTGTTACTGTTATGAGCACCACGTGTACCTGTTTCTTAAGGATTTACCTTGAAGAACCACTTTATCCAGTGCTATAAGACCATGCAGTAAAGGCACTGTTCTATAAAAAGTGTTGTGCTCATGCTGAAGTCGGTATCTTTCATAATTTATATTCTAAAATGCTTTTCATGCATTAAATTCTATTATCTTTGATACTGCAAGAATTGTTAACAGCAAAGGGAAAATTAGAGGACCTCATCCTAGCAGCATAAAATGACTAAAATATTGGAGGATGTTTGTTTCCTGCCATATACTGAAGAGCAATTTTCAGATGGGTACGGAAGGCATGAGTCACATTCCGCATTGAAATAAGTGATTGAAGTAATTACATGGCGATGGTCCAGTGCAGTTTGATGTCCCGTGTTTCCTGATAGGTGTAATCTGTGATGCAGGGCGTTTCAGAAGAACAGCAAAGGAACTTCGGCGTTGCATAGGGTTTTGAGAGATTTTGTTTTCTGGTTTGGGGGTGTGATGGGGGGGTTATATTTGTGTTCAGGAAATAAATACTCCCCTAAAGAATGGAAAATTAAATTATTTTGTTGTAACAACACAGGTGAAAAAGCTGCAGGTGATGCTGAGGCAGGCTAATGACCAGCTGGAAAAGGCAATGAAAGATAAACAGGAATTGGAGGATTACATGAAACAAAGTGCTGAGGACTCCTCTAATCAGGTACAAGCATTTTGTAATCAAGATGGTAGGAATCATGAAATATTCAAAAGTATGTAATAAGAACTCTTGTCCTCTGTTAGATATGGATGGACACCTGCTGTAGAGGCAAAAAAAAAGAGAATTTCTAGGGTTAGTTATGTTCCACCTGAGTCTGCCACAGTTTCTAGATAAGCCTGACATGTCTCTAATATCATGTTATCCAATTTTGGCCCTAAAGTTTCATCTCTAATCTTGAAATCCATTACAGAGGTGATAACTGGAATTTGAGTAGTGTTTGAGTTTTGAAGTGCCCTGTGTATGAAATCACGCAAACATGCAAAAGTAGCCCTGTGTTCTTGGTCACTGTCCTTGTCAGCAGAAGAGTGGTACTATTCATACCACTTGCTCTCATCAATACTTGACACCCAGTTTATGGACTTGTGGCGAAGACATAGAGTTAATGAGTATCTGAGCAGGCAGTAACAGTAGTTGGTCCAAAATATGTGCTAGACTTCTTTAAAACAATAGCCTGCTGAAAAGATTTTTCAGTCTGAGATGTGTACGTAAGTCTCCTGAACAATGGAGCCAAATAGGATGTGTGGTAGTCATAGCTTTTTTTTTTTTTTTAAAAAAAAAAAAGTCATCATCTTTGGCCTGTTAAAGATTACAAAATGAGGTAAATGCTGTGTACAAGACATTGCATTTACTTCACTTGAGCTGGAAGACTTTCTTCTTCCATCCCACCTAACGTTTTTTTCTTACTAAAGAAACAGTAGTCATTAGACAAAGTCTGTTTTACATGACAGGAATATGTTTATACAGTCTTTCTTTTGGCTGTACCAGGGTGCTCTTAATTAAGTAATGCTTAATTTAACTGCTAAGCATGTGGCGTTGTAGAACAACTTAATTGTAAAGTTTTTGAAGATCTATGCTTTCAGAGAAGGATAAAAAAAATAACTTTACCATAAAGAAAATGCTGAAAACTTAGGTAGTAGCTCTGCAGTTTCCCTTCAGTGTCTCTGAACTGGCTTACATTCAAGTTTGATTAGAATTAACAGTTTATGTGCTGTTTAGAGTTTGGTAAATAGAATATATTATTGGTATAGAAGCACAGCATCTCTTCTTACTGACTTGAGCTGCATTACTGCTTTACTGAGTAAGGTATTTACAAAATAAACTTTAGTAGACTAGTTTGAAATTTCAAAGTATATGTTAGTAATGATAACAGGCAAGAGAACTTCAGTGGTTATTTCTTCTTCAAAATCTGCTTCATGCTTTATATCTTTGTGTGGGTTTTCTTTTTTTAAGATCTCTTTGCTTATGGCTAAATGTCAAAAGTCGGAGAACTTCCTCAGTGAACTGCAGCAGGCATTTTCGCAAGCGAAGAGAAGCATCCAGGAGCAAATGGTAAGACAGCTTAAGCCCAGAGATCACTCGAACAGCACTGTTTGTCTAACCTTTGGAGCTCAATGTGTTTGTCAAAGGCTTTGTCTCGTTGCCCAGCCAAGCTTGGCTAGAGAGAGCTGTGCATCTTAACATGTAAAGTTACTGACCAAATGAGCTCTGATAGCAAGTGTTGGACCTGTAACAGTTTGTAGAGTCAGTCTGTCATGTCATCTGTTCTTTGTGTATGCATATTGATTAATATATGATTAATAATAGTCAACTTTTCCCCCCTTATTTATTATGGACATTCCATGCCCATTTACTATCTTATTTCAACTCAGATCTGAAGACAGAATAGATTTTCTCAAGACAATTTTTTAGGATTCATCACAGGTACCATCGCTAGTGAGTATTTTCTTGAGTTTGAGAGGTGAATGCTCAATGTTTTTACAGGTTAGACTTAAAATATCAGCCCTAACACCTAGGAAGAGATGTGTATGTGAGCTTACTTTTTTTTAAACTATTTTGAGCGTCTTGTAGAAATTAAGCCAGAGAACAGGAATAGGACCTCATTTTCTAGGGCAGAACAAAGTCTAACTTCCTTAGAGCAATTCATTCCCTTCTGTTTTAGAATCCATTTTCTTCTTTTTTCCTCCCTTGCACAGCATTGTGGGGACTAAGAGCATTCATTCTCATGAATCCCGGTGTTGCATTTCTAGGGTCTGGGATTGTCTGTAGGGCATCAGGTCATTGCTTGCAGAAATGTTTGTTTGTTCTGCGTGAGACCATGCCTAACGGAGATGCTGGAGATTCAGAAAATGTATTGGTCTGAATATGCTTTTCATGCTGTCCACCTATAATACAAAGGACAGCCTCTGTCCAAGTTCAAGTCCCTGTTTCCCTATACCGAAGCAACCATTCCTCTCAGAAAAGTTCACTGGATTTTTTTTTTTTTTTTTTGTGTAATGCAAGCAAAACTATGGTTTCTTAATCCTTTTTCTTCACAAGGGATCAGCTGTTTTGATGTTTTCCTCAAAAGACAGTGGGAGGCAGTTTCAGGATGAATGTTTTAGGGTTTTTGAATAACCTGATCTTACAGCCAAGTTGTTAGGTGATTTTAATAAACATCACTGCCAGTTCTCAAAACCACATGTGATTTCCCTCCCTCTGTCAGCACAGCTAGCTAATGGATACATACAGAAGAAAATGGGGAGACTTAACAGTACTGTATTTATCACTTGCTTCCTCCTATCTGCCTGTACAGTTACGATTGATCTCGTCTTTATTTCTGGTGCATAGGCCAGGCAAGAGAGAACTGATCGTGTTGCTCCACAAAAACATTTTGTTTCCCTTCTTTACAAAGAATATCAATTCACCAGAGCTTTGAAAGCAATGATAGTAAATGGGGCATGAAGAGATCTGAGCATGACCCTGAGTGAGAATTTATGCTTTTCTTTACATTGGAGGCTGTCCTGACACAGTCAAGGGAGCAGGTTTCAGAAGAGTTGGTGAGACTGCAAAAAGATAATGAAAGTCTTCAAGGAAAACATAGCTTGCATGTGTCTTTACAGCAAGCTGAAGATTTCATTCTACCAGAAGCAGCAGAGGTAAAACATTTTTAAATCATTAACACAAATAAGGCATGTGACTAGATCTTGCTGGAAGAATCTTCTTTATCAAAAAGCTGACTCAAATAGCACAATGCACAATAATCTGGATTTTAAACCTGTAAGTCTGTGAAGTACAAAATGAGCAGTCTGATCCCACTGTGCCATGATCATGCTTCAGGGTATGGATAGATCGTAATAAAGTGAGTTAACTGTGGCCTGACAGCTGCTCTGTTGTCAGTAGAGTGTGGGTTTATCCCAGTTCAGCTAGTTTAAGCTGTATTGTGCAGCTGGGCACGCAAGTGTTCAGTCACCATGGCTCCAAAGTAGGTATTGATTTAATAAATTAAGCTTAGTCAGTCACTTTAATTTCTGTCCAGGCATTAAGACGAGTAATAATATCGAGCCTTGAATAATGATAAGCCTTGTCATCCTTTTCAAGGCCACTCCCTTACGCTCAAGCACATCAAGCTTGAAAGATTGTGGGGGGTGAAGGGCAGGGGGAGAGGGTGATAAGCCTGTGGAGACATGAAT
Source organism: Theristicus caerulescens (assembly GCA_020745775.1). Taxonomy (NCBI): domain Eukaryota; kingdom Metazoa; phylum Chordata; class Aves; order Pelecaniformes; family Threskiornithidae; genus Theristicus; species Theristicus caerulescens. The sequence goes on from CM036572.1 coordinate 9,209,433, forward strand.
CTTTACACGTTCTTCATTTACTAGGGCCAAGCAAACTGTTTGCAATTTTATTTTAATACCTTGCCGGATGCAAGATCTGGTATGGTGGGACAAACCTCAGGGTAGCATAACTTTGTCTTTGGCTTGTATGCTGGTAAATATAGTACTGTGTATATCTGAAGATCATAAGACAAATCTTTGCTAATCATTGATTCAGGAGCTCCGTGAGCTGATTTTAAAATATCGTGAAGACATAATTAGTGTGCGGACAGCAGCAGATCACCTTGAGGAGAAGCTTAAGGCAGAGATTTTATTCTTAAAAGAACAGATTCAAGCTGAACAATATTTGAAAGAAAATATAGAAGAAACTCTACAGCTGGAAATAGAGAATTGCAAAGAGGAAATAGGTGAGTGGAGTAAAACAGTCTTAAAATAGGCATACTAGAAATTAGATAAGTGAAGCCTTGATTTTGTGGTAAGTAGACTTATCTGAATTTTAAATATTGTCCATTTTTGATAGCAGATACACCAAAGCTCTGCAGCTGAAAACAAAAGTACAATTATTTTTTTACCTTTGAGGCACCTTTGATGTAGCACATGCTTAATTCTTCTTTAAATATTAACAGAATTAAACAGGGTATGTCCAGTTCCCTGTGGTTTTCTTGCATTTAAGCTTCAATATTCTTGTTTTTCAGCTTCCATTTCCAGTTTAAAAGCTGAACTGGAAAGAATAAAAGCAGAAAAGGAACAGGTAAGGAGCCCTTTCACTGTGGAATTTTTGGGTTTGGTTTGTTTTTTTTTTTAAACAAAGAAAATAGGATTTTTTTTTTTTTCTGCTAGTTCTATCAGTGACAATGTGTTGCTGTCTCGACATCAGCCTCTTCATATCAGAGAAAATGAACAACTTTTCCCATCTGCTTTTGAGGTGTCAGTGACACTTTAGATATATTTTTGTACGATGCTTAGTATGCCCAGTATTGGGAAGGAAAGAGAGCTGAACTAAGGAGGGAACTCTGAGACACGTAACATTATTGTTCCTTCATCTCAACATGCTTGTGGGATGCTGTGGAGGGCTGCCTTATTGGCGTAGGTAACCTTTCCTTTCTGTCAGAAGGAACACCAGTCTATGCATTTGCACAAATTTTCTTACTGAGCACTGACACTGTACTGGATGCTCTCAGTCTATTGCAACTCCTAATATCAACTAAGAATGTAGATGCACCTATGCTGTAACTGCACCTGCGTGGCTTCCGTGACCATTTCAGAGGGAGCACATATGGTCATGCCTGCAACTATGAAGGACAGAGTAGCTGTATTGATGCCAGTGTAGGACTGGGACATGTTCATAGTTCTGTTCCTTAAAAGGTGTTTTGTCTGTTTATTAATATGTAGCCCAAATAGTGGGTTAACTAATTCCTAACTAATATTAGGTTACCTAATAATAACCTAAATGTCAGGTTTGGCCATTTGTCTCCAGCTCCAAAAAGAAATAAATGGAGAGAAAGAGATGTTATTTAGGTGTTTTCTGTGTCCCTAGGAGAGATTATTGAGCTGTATTTCTCAGTCCTGGGAAATAGACCTAGGCTATACTTCCTGCATGGAAGGACTGTGAGAAATTGAAATGTTAGGAATTTTAGTTAATACTTTTTTTATTATTATAATGTAGTTGGAAAGTTCTTCGCAGGAAAACCTGCAGCAGCTGGAGAGTCTGCAGGAAACAAAAAACACTCTAGAAGAACAGTTGAAGAAGGAGACAGCAGCAAAGGTAGCTATCCTGTCTGGGTATGAAGTATATATGCATCTTCTGTGATGATCAAACTGTAATCAGAAGATGTATCACTACATGAGAATGAAAAAGGAAGCTTTTGAGCGTTGATAAGATTCTGGCAGTGAAATAGTGTCTGTTGGATGCGGTTTAAATCCTCATCCCAATCACTTTGCCCTTGGATTTGTAAAGCAGTGGATTTGAATTGCTGCTGACTTGAGTATCTGTTTTGGGTTGTCTTCCAAAGTTAGGCTTCAATAACATTTCTGCATACAGAAAGCTTCCTGACTAACCAAGCCTTGGTTTGAATGCTTTGGTACTTTTGAATAAATGTCATTTTGTTGTTGCTGTAGGAAGAAGCCCTACTTTGGCAGTCAGATGAATTAATTGTGATATGATTTCTCTCTCTTTCTCCCCTGCCCCCCAAAGACTTTTTTTTGACTAAAACTGGAGACAGCAAGATAGTTCTTTCTTCACCATCAGATTACTGCCTTTCATCTATGGTTGTGTTCCATTAAAACTTGGAAATCTGCTTTTTTTTATTTTGAGATCCTTGGACATAGTGCTGTTAAAAGACATGGGGCTTTTTCATGCTTTAGCCAATCTAATGAGGATGTTTGTCTGACGGGTATTAGCCCCCAGTTTTGCCATTAGAAAAACTGAGGTGTAGAAAGAGCAATTGGTTTAATTTCTTGCCAGGACTCTGAGAATAACCATGCTTCTTTGCTCTAGTATCATGCTTTAATCAGTTTATACAAGCTTCTCCTTTTTTATTCAATTTAAGCATAGCATAAAGAATCTCTTTCTCTTCAGGCAAACCTTGAACAGCTGGTATTTGAAGAGAAGAATAAAGCTCAGCGGTTGCAGACTGAATTAGATGTCAGTGAGCAAGTGCAGAGAGATTTTGTAAAGCTTTCTCAGACGCTTCAGGTAAGGGAAATGCAATTGATTTGTAAGGTGCTACTTTTGTTTCTTCTCCAGAGCTGTGTAAAATAAGAAGTAGCAGTTGTAAATTTTCTTATGTTGGTATTTATGAACTATTTAAAAAGTTATTAGTATAATAAACTGATCAAGCATTCCTAGTATAATATTAGTATTAAAGCCTATTAGGGGTTTTATTCCGATTACTTGATTCTAACCAATTCTCAGCAGCAAAGATACATAACTATTGTACTAAAAAGAAATGTAGAGAGCCGTAAATGATGGCACCTTTAGACCCTAGCTTTTCATTGTCCATCTCCTGATGTTTTTCCAGCATGTTACTTTTCAAAGCAAATCATTAGGGTGCAAATATTTGAGGACAAAGTAAGGAATTTGTACTGTTTGAAGAACCGTTTCATATATTCATATCATATTATATTTACTGCTTTCTGTTTATGCTATCTAAAAGTCTTATCCTTGCTGTTGTCACTGTTGCTATCCTTGTATTTCCTCCAAAAAGCGGAACCTGTGGTTGGCAATGAGATACTGAGAGGTGGCTGAAGGAAGGAGTTTTGGCAGGGGTGTTCATCAAGGCTAATTCCAGTCTGTCAGGCTGATCTCTCTTTCTTCCTGTTAACTGTAGAGAGCACGAAAGGACCTGCAGGTTTTGTGTTTGCAGGGTGACTAACTGTCTCCTCAGGGAGCCACGCTAGATTGGTCTCACCTTCAGTGTCTGTCTTTAGAATTTGCACCCCACACACACATTCCAGCTTACTAGAAATCTTGCTCACAAAGGAGGTACTGAATTTCAGCACTGTCGCCTTCGAGTTCTTGGCCAGTCCGCTCAGTGAAATTCAGCAGAATTAAAAATACAAATGTTCAGGTTTATTTGGAAAACTAAAACAGGAATATAGGAGATTGTTTACTAGACAGAGTTTAGCTGGATGGGCAATAGGGAACTGTCCTCTTTTGTTCTGGCTGTTTCTGGAGGAGTAGATAGGACAAAGGAGACTATTGAATTGTCCTGGCTAGTGAAGTTGCTTCTTGCTTGTCATCATCCTCTCTTTTTTAAAGTACTGCATGCACTGGTTTATGCAGTTCTTAGAGCAAAAACATATACACCACTGGGAAGATGTGTGGCACACTCTTCTAAAACTTGCAGGTAGTTTAATAGGCCTTCAGTACTGAGCTCAGTGAGAGTGTTGTAGCTCTGTATTTTGTGTTTTCTTTCTGCCCCTAAGCAGTTCGTACACATTAGTTTCTCAGCAGTTAGTGCTTTCAGTTTAAACAGTGGTTTGGCCGTCTCCACCATGCATAGTACAAGATCTGCTGCGTAACACGAGAGGTTACCATTGAATGAGGATTTTGGTTTGTTGATAGCCAGACAGGGTTATTTCCTTCCCTGACATTGTCAGCGGAGAGCCTGAGTGAGTATGACTCACTGTGAGTGTCCACTGGCCAAGTTAGGTATCAGCAATGGAGACAAAGGGCTAAAAATCAATTAACCGCTAGCTGGGAATTTACAACTGAAAGCCCAGATGCTAATACAAAGAACGTGAAAGTTTGAATGTAAAAAAAAAAAAAAAAAAAAGTGATCTCTCTGCGTTCATTTCAATAGTTGTGCTGGGCACTTTTTCAGCCTATAAGAAATAGGTTAAGATAGATTATCAGAAAAGCAAGTAACAGGAGTGAGCTTGGAAATGGGATGTTTCCTCCAAGAGCATTTTAGCTTTGATCTTGGGAGTCTTGAAGGCCTATGTTAGGCAGGTCTCTGCTTCCTGACAGTCTTTCTGTGCAAGTTTACATTGCTTTGCCCATCTCTTCCAGGTTGCCTGGCCATTATGGTGTCAGTGACTGGTTATTAGGCAAAACATAGAGTGACGATGAAGGCTTGCTTGAGCCCAGCAGAAAGTGGCTTTTTATTTTAAAACCACAACTGCCTTATTGTCTTCCTTCCCCCCCATTCTTGGTTCTAAACTAAGCTTGTGCTCCTTCGCACCTTGCATTTTTCAGCCAATGATAATTTGGTACCTCTTCTGCTTGCACAGGTACTAGGGGTTGCTGACGTGGCCTGTTGGCTCAGTTCTGGTTATGGGTCTGTGGTCTTGCACCAGCACATTTTACTAGTTCATTGCGTCTTGTTGGTTTTCTGTAGGTGCAGCTGGAGCGGATCCGGCAGGCAGATTCCCTGGAGAGAATCCGTGCAATCCTGAATGACACAAAACTGACGGACATTAATCAGCTTCCTGAAACATGACACCCTGATGAGCGGGCTCCAAGGCTGCATTTGGGGTTTTTAACTCATCTTTATAGCAACATTAATTATTATTTAACTCTAACTGAAAGAGCAGAAGACAACAGAGGGGAGCAATGACTAAGTTTTGTTTCTAGAGGGAAAAAGGTTTTGTACTGGGCAGGAAGAGAGCACAAGGGTGACTTGGAGTGTAGGAAGGAGAACTTTCTAATGGAAACACTAATGAGTGCGGTGTTTCATGTTCCACCGAGTGGGATCAGTCCTTACATTCTGAAAAACTTCCCCTCTTTCAGCCGACTTCGTAACCTAATATAGAGTTTTGGAACATTTACCCCCTGTCTTTCCCTCTTTCCTTTCCCCCCACTACTGTGATCGAAGTAGCTGCTGGAAACTGTATTGTCCCTCCAAAACATTGAAGAGCAAAGTGGTTGAAGTTTTTCTGTTTGAATAGTCAGTAACAGTATTCAGCTAGCAGAGAGAATGAGGTGTAGAGTATGCTGTATGAATATTTTATATTAAAATATGACTTTATTAGCAGGACACTGGATATTGATCTTATTTCATAACTCAGTACTTTTTTTTTTTTTTTTACCGTTGACTTTGTGTTGAAGAATCTGAATGCTGCTGAAATGTGGTGGACATGAGTGAGCTGTGTGTCTCCTGAACAGATAAATGCTAATCCAAAAAAAAAGAAAAATGTACTGAGAATTTAGCTCCTTGAAATTTTTCCATTGAATTCTGATACTTAAGGAAAAGCACAAGAAATGCACTGTTTTGTAATCTCTTTTCACAAATGTAATTTAGAGTTTGGAATTACAGCTGATTCGTTCTCATCTCTAAAGCGGAGCAGTACCTGTAGTCCCTTCTCTGTGTAAAAAAAAAAAAAAATAGAGCTAGGATAAATCCTATGTCTGAGCATTGGCATGGGGTTTATGCAGGTCTGCTTTGCTCTGGTGGATGTAAGTTGCTAGTAAGGTGTAAAGTTGCTAGCTTTCACTGGCAAGTCTCAAGGTAAGGTGCTGAATGAAGCAGTCAGCTTGACCCACCTCTTCTGGGTCAGCGAAATAGTATGCAAAACAGCGATTGCACTCCCAATCTCAGAGCACAAATGCGCTGGAGCTGCATTATTCTGCTGGTTCAAGTTTGAAAGGTACAGTGCATCTCTTACTTTACAGTATGGCATCATGGCATTGCTCAGAGTTGACTCCTACACTGTCCCATATTTCTGTAACCGTACATTTAAATTACACTATGGAACATGGCAGCAGAGACAAGAAATTCTTGTGATCGATCAGGTGCTAGGTTTGGGTTTCTCGTTCTATAAATGTATGGGGGTAACGACTATTCCTCCTCCTTTTTCTCCTTCTGTTGGGGTTTCATGCACACAGGTGGATAGCCATGGTTTCGTGTACGGTTGCAGGTGTTGATAATACTGGTGGTGCAAACTGAGTTCTTGAACTGGTCCCTGCTTACAACTCAGTTAAAAGAAAGGAGGCTGAAGGAGCAGATCCTTACTGTCCAAAATTTGTAACTTACTTTCCTCCATTGCTTATTGTTTTTTTTTCTTTACGTACTTGACCATAGCTCTGAAGGTGATGAAGAAAACCAGAAGTGACAAAAAATGCTCCGTGACTGTATTTTAAGTGCTTAAATCCTATTTTTAGCAGTGTATATCCTGCTACTAACATAAAGTTAGAACCGGTGGTTTTGAAGAGGAATGCCTTAAAAACAGCTAAAAAGAAGCATACCAGCTCAATTCCTTGCCACTCATTGCAAGAATTAAAGCATTTTATTCACCCTAGCAATTAATTCCTTTCATAATCCTGACACCCAAAAGCCATTTTTCCTACCTTAGTAATGACTAGACTAATAGACGGCAGAGTTGTCGTCTTCCAGATGACACTTAATTTCACTTAGAAGTGAAATTGAAATGTGGCTTAGGTTCTTTATTAATTGGCTATTACCAGATTTGGGTTTTTTTAACCTTTCTTACTGTTTGCTGAACTGTGAGGTGACAGCAGCTGCCTCCTGATGCATAAATCCAATACCAGATGTTTTGCATTCACTTTTCCAACGGTTAGGGTCCTATTCTCTTGAATAAACTTTGGAGAAAAAAATACAGGCTTTTAATAGGAGCTGCAGAATGAAAAGTTTGTTCCTATCTTACCTTCCTTCCCAAAAACTCTTAACTGGTTACTGGTACTTAACCTGTGCAGCAGTGTTTAAGGAAGCCTGGTGTTGTACGGCAAAACTACAACAAATCCTATACATCTCTTCAGCAAGCTGAACACTTGAGGAAATGCACCTGAAGGCCTATGCAGAAAAAGAATTTTTGGTTGAGTTTCTGGACTGTCCTCCTAGTGCAAGAGAGCAAGGAAAGCAGCAGTTCATGGCCTTTCAGCCTCCCTTTCTGGTCCGTGTGTCGGTGCCCGTTCTCAGCAGCCCTGCCTGCCTGTCTCCTCCGAACAACCGCAGCCGTAGCTGACCATCGTAGATTGTTTCAAGTAGTGCAGGGCTGGTGTGGCTTTTCCTTAGTGTATTTTTATAAATTGTTGACATGGCTTTCTATAGGTGTGGTGTTGTCAGGTTGCAGATGATGGCTGCAGGCTGTCTCTCTGCAGTCCGTAGGGGAAGACAGGTGAGTGGGCAATCCGGTTGTGATCTTTCATAGACACTGTAACAAATAAACAGTTGCAGAATGGGGTTTTGCATGTGCGTGTGTGTGTGTGTGTTTGCATGCTTGTGTATTCTTCTCAGTGGACAGCGATGGCATGTTGGGCTAGTTAGCGGAGGCTGGAGGCATCCGCGGTAGGGACTGAGATGAGAACTCGCCAGAAAGGGCTGGCGCTGACTGCTGGCTTCCTTGCTTTTAAACCAGGCACTGCGTGAGTTGGGGAAGGGTCTTCCTTTTGCTTTGGAGAGGAAGGGTATACGATTACTGGTGGCTGTTTTCCTTTTTACCACCTTATTCCATCATGCACCTGAACACCTTTACTCCTAAGTACTCGCCGTGACCATTTTAGAGTTGGAACACAAGTGACCTTTTTCACCAACCAGTGCAAATTTCTTATTTGTAAATCAGAAACCTGACTGGTCACAGCAGTGGTGGGAGATGTGCTCAGTACCAACAGCTGTCCTGCTAAGCCGGGGGGCTGTCCCTCGGGGGAAGGACAGCACAGCTTCAGAAGCTGTACCTCCAGCTTCTGCTGAACCTAAGAAATTTAAAGGGGCCTTTAAAAAAAAAAAAAGTGTGTGCCAAATTTGCAAAGCAAATTTAAAAGAGACTAAATTAAGTGTAGTAAAAGCTCTTGGTGTAGATACTCACAGGATGGATTGCGGTGGTATCACTCGTAAAACAGCTGCTCTTCCCTCTAGTTCTTGGTGTTCTGGAGCTTGATTTGGGTAGGGTGGTAAGCTCTCCTCGCTTAGTAAGAGATTCTTGGCAGGCGCTACTCCTAACCTGGCGGGTCAGCAACGATACAGGGTGCGTGGATTAGAAAACTGGATTCTATTCACGTAGAGTGTAAAAGGGACGAGATCAAGTTTTGTATGCATTCCTATACTTGTATAGTCTTAATCTGTACAAAAAGAAGTGTTCTTGCAGCATGTCTGGTAACCTCGTTACCCAACAGGTAATAACAGCCCTCCTTTCCTTACAGCTTTACTTTGGCACCTCTTACTGTGCCACTTTTGTAGCAGTGCAGTACTACTTTTCAAAACTGAGCTTGACCATGTCACCTTTTCTAAGGGGCGGGGGGAGGGGACAACAATTATTTATTGTCCACTGAAGTTTGTCTACAGCAGATAAATAATTGGCCTTTTAATGTCAAGACGGACTCCAGAGCCACCTTTCGGTAAAGGCAAACTGAGTGTTTGGAAGTTAATACTGCATTCCAGTGAACCAAGCCATTGGTGTCCTGTGCAATTGTGGATGTAGAATTCTGCTGTCTCCAGGATTCAAGTGTAACCATTTGTTAACTGTATTGAAGGTGTGTCCTTTATGAAGAAAGTGTTCCAAATTAAAAAAAAGAAAAGCTGCTGAAGTGTGTGCGCTTCTCTGGTCTCTCTACTCTACCTTCTGCCACAGGCTGCCCTGCAGTAGCCGTGCCACGGACCCAGGGTAGAAGCCGTCTCCCAGATAACCCCAGGCAGCTTTCTGAAGGAAGTAGCAAAACCTTCCCCCACGCTGAGCTAGCTGTAAGTACTGCACCGTAACGTACTTAAGGTTGAAAATACCTGCTGCACCGTCTCCTTCACAGGAGAAAAGCAGAAAAACCCACAGCATGTAAGGAGTCTTATCAAAAGTATTTTATTTGACAGTCCAACTTTACAAAATAATAACTAAAAGGCATATTGTTCAACATACAAATGTTAAATATACACGGGGAAATACCAGGGAAAACTAAAGCTGGTCCAGCCTTTCGGTGTAGGTTCCTCGCTGTGGGCGTGTTAGAAGTTCACGTGGCTTCTGATGTCATTGATCTGTTTTACCATCTCCCTTATGTGCTCTCCCCTTCAAGAAAAATAAATTCAAGTCAAAAGGCTGCACGTCATTTCTGCTCAAGACTAATCAGGAAGGAAGATACTTCCTATGGCAGAAGCGGAGTCATGTTGTTAATGACAGGCTGGATGCAGGCTGCCAAAAGATCCCTGGGCAGAAAGGAGACTTAAACTAAATCTGCTTTAATAGTGGTGTGAGACGGCCAGTGCTGCTGTCACAGGCTGGCTTTACGCTTCAGACCATCTCGCCAAGCTCCAGCGTGCCTCAGGCAGCCCCTCATGCAGCACAGAGCTTAAATTATAGCCTAGAACCCTGAATAGGATTGCTTATCTAAGCACCAGGGCTTGAATCCTACAGGAGGAGCCAAGCTTTAACTTACTCTTCTTTCAGGACGGTTTGGATGCACTTGCTCTGGTAGGCACTGAGGGTGATGCTGGGTTTTCGGGGGCTGGCACCCTTTTCCATCTTTTTCTGCTGGTATTCCTTTTTCATTTTAACCTAAAGTCATGTACAAAAAGAAGACCCCGGTCAGCATTGGTACTGCATGCCAAAGTGAAAGCTTGTCATAGTTACAAACTGGTGTGTCATGCTGGAATAAATTCCAGTTCTTTTGGGGATAAAGTCTGCTTGCTTTTGCACCCTTCCTCCCACAAAGAGAAGAGAAAGACGGCGCTAAGACTGAGGAAGCTGTGGAGGCTTCCTTAGGGTTTACAGGGAGTTGCAGAGGTTCTGTCTCTATTGCTAACAGGGATCAGAGTTATTTGAGTATGTTGTTGCTCATTTGACAAAAGTACAAAGTTGCTCTATGGGAAGGACGGTGTTTTATCAGCACTGTCATCAGGTGTGAGTGAGATGATGTCAGTAACCTCCCAGCCAGCTAATTGGTTACTCACCTGTCTGATAGCGTTGCTCAAGTGCTGCAGCTGGTCGTGTATTGTCTGCAACTCTTTCTTCATATCTTTTTCACTGTCTGATAGAACAGGAAGCTGAGAGTGGAAACTCCGAAGTACTTTCTTCATCCTTCAGTACAAAGCAAGAAACGTTGCTGAATTAACTGATTTACTGGACCGGTTATGCTACGACACCAACACTCTTGCATTTCTGTCACTCTTCCTGAGTCTTAGGGGCTCAAGACTTTACTTTCCTCTTCCCGCCAGGCTCACACTGCTGCTGAGCAGCAAGCCCGCTCAGTCTGGGCCTGCAGTAGTACTGAAAAATCACCACTGAGCCCCCACAGAGAATTTCGGAACCCCAGTCTTCCAACAAACGGGGGTGACGCATCCTGCCCACTCTGCTCTACCTCACTTGCAAACCTCTATACAACAGCAAGTGATCTGTGATGAAACAGAGTCTAGTTTGCACTCACCTGTTCATAATATCTTCTTGCTTCTCTTTGGCTTCCTCATACTTGTCAGCCAAGCGCTCCGCCATTTCCCGCAGACTTTTCCTTTATGCAAGTGAGAAATGTTTATTTACTTTAGATTGACATGCAGGGCGGTTTGTACGTGGGAACAGGACACAGAGCCTGAAAAAGCCAGCTGGAGCAGGGAGTGAACCGACGTGCTTAATTACAGCTGGAAATGCTTTCCCTGCTCCCTTGTCTCACACAAGACCCTGCATAAAGTACTTTTTGTACAAAGGTCTGTCATTCCTGAGGTTTGACTTGATAAAAGCAGACAGATTATACTCACCTTTCCTCTCGACAGTAATTAAGATCTTCCAGTTGTTTCTTTTTCTGTCCCCACAGCAGCTTCACTCTTAAAATAAATACATACATCAAATCAAACTGCCCACAACAGCAATCCAGCTGAATCAGGATTTGGGCCACACAGAAAATATGACAGAAGTAACTAACGCTCCTGGGAGTATGAAGAACTAAAGACACTGAAAAATGGGCAGTGGTGAGAACAAACTCTTCCACTTTGTCCTAACTTTATAATATAAATAACTATAATGTGAAGAAGCAGAGACTTCTTTAACTCAAGTTTCCTTTTAGCAGCTTTGTCAGGATTATTGCTGAGGTCAGAGGGCTTCCTGCCACCCACAGGCACAGGCAGACTGACAGCAGCAGCAGAGAAGTATTCCCTGTGTGTGTGTGTGTACACTTTTTTTCCTTTCCCCTCTGAGCCACTATAGAGATCGAGTATTACATCACCCCTGCCTTCGCTGGTAACTCCATTCTCAGTTCTGGTACTCTGTTACTCTTACCCGAGTACATTTCCCTCACTGACTAGGGTTAGTCCAGCGGAGGAGAGCTTGGTAGTTGGTGATGTCCTTTCACAGAGACATTGTACAGCAGTTAGTTATGAGGGTTTTTTCCCTTACCTTTGCTGAATTTCCTCTTTTGCCAGATCTTGTTTCAGTATATATTCCTCTCTGAACACTTGTGTGGCTCTGCTAAGTAGCTGAAGGCATTCTTCAGGGGGCGGAGCAGCATCTTTATCAGCAGACCTTGGGAATACGAGAGACAGGTTTTTGCAATCTTACTCTAACAGGTTCCTTGGAAGGGCTAACTCACTTACAGGAGTTACGGGAAGGGCTCTGGGGGGCTCAGTTATGGAAGTGAGAGACTGTAATTAAATCCCTTTGCTATAAACCATTTTTCTTACGAGAGGAAATCCCAAGGTTTCTTAAGATACTCAAAACCCAGTGGGACAAGCGATGAGCAACCTAATCAGCTGCGGTCAGCCCTGCTTCGAGCAGGGGACTGGAGCAAGGAGCCCCCGCTGCCAGCCTACGTCGTTACTTGGTTTGATGCCATCCCTGTTCGGACAGAGAGGCACAAGTGGGATGCAGGAGCTGCGCCCCGTTACTGCTACGGCCAAGCTCATGTGCTGTTCAGTCGGGAGCTGATGAGCACACAGTATTCCCGACAGTCTTCCCTCTTCAGGTCCCCTAGGAAAATGTATTTACTTACTTCAGAAGCAAAGGATTGGCAGAACTGCGCTGCAGGATGCTTCGGATATGCTTCTCGAATGAATGCTGTGACTCAGCCAGGATACGGAGAGGGGAAACAGCAACATCTTTGTCTTCCCTGGTACACAGCAGGGGAGGGGATGCAGGATGGACTGTACTTCTACCAAAGAACATCCAATTGGAAAACAGTTTAAACCAGAAAAATTTAAACTATGTCAGAGTTTAAATGGTAGTTAAAGTGTGGAATTAATGTATTACAGCAGTAAATCAGAAGTGTTGCAAGAGAAAATATTTCAATTATTATGTGGTAAATCCAGCTCTAGACAAGGTTGGTGGACCTCACATCCCCACCTTTTCATACAACAGTCATGGATTTCAAACCAATTAAGAACCACGTACAAGAGAGGCCTTGTAATACACTCGTAGGTGTTTGTGATGCAGATCATTGTGGGCCCCAGGATGTCAGAAACGATCCAGAATCCTCTGATCGGAGCAGGTTGCCTGAAGGGAAGAAAACACAAGAATTACCCAGTCAAAAAAGTTCTTTATTCCTGAAGGCGGTGTGCGAGTTCACCCTTTTGGAAAAGCTCTTGCTATAGCAATGGGCCCAAGAACCACTGCCTGGAATGAGTCCTGCAAAATAACTGTTCTCGTCCCACACAATCCGACTGGCAGTCAGATGTCCCAGGACGCACTCGCCCATCCTGGGAGAGGGAGCACTTGTACACCTTCACTGCGAAACAGAAGCAAGAATCGGCTGTGACCCAGGCACCGTTACCCACTTCTAGTGCAAGGCACAGACCTCCTCAGGAGAGACCACGGGTGATCCGCGTGCCGCCTCTTTGCTCCATGTGCCCTCTCCCCAGGTAACTACTAACACCACTGGAGAGTCACTGTCTGTGCTAGCTTAGATGACTAACACCCCTTATAAACATTTTTTTTTATTTATTTTCATTATGTTTAATACATAGCCTTCTATAGAAATTATTAGGCCTTATAAAAGTGAGAAAATAAAGCAGACATAAATATTACATTGTTTGACCTTTAACAGGTGGATAAGAGGAACATGTTAGCATTCAAGACTCTCGGTTAAATCAAGCCTCAGAGCTGTCCTGGGTCAGGTAAATGGAAGTGAAAATTTCTGCTGGTTTGATAGATGATTTTCAGACAGTAACACAGGAATTCAGCTTACTTCCCTAACTGTGCATTAAGAATCCTGATGCACAGATTGCTTATTTGTATTATTTGAATTCTGTTGAGCTGACTTCATTATTTTTAATGGCAAGAATGCAGCAAAAGAGGGCAAATCATAAATATTTTCCTAGCAACCCACTGATTTGGAAGCAATAGGAAGGGTTTGGTTTTTACCTGCATGGCAATGGTTTGGTACACAGAATATGTTCAACAAAGCACTTCTGTTCTGCTCCCAGCTCTTGTAAACTGTCTTTGTCTTCTTCATCTACAAAGAGATTTGTCACAAAGCATGAGATTCATGTTGCAGCATTACCCACATCCACCAACTTGTTACTAGCAAAATGTAGGTGTTCCGATAGCAATCTCTTCCCTCTACACGCAACAGAGTCTCGCCACTCACCTGAACCAAGGAATTTGTGCAGTTTATTGATCCACGTCAACCCCACACTATGGACACCAGCTTCGTGTGTGCAGTGGTATCGAGAGGGACATTTTGGATCTGAAATTTAAACAGCAAAAATGTAGAAGGCACTGAACTGAGAAAAACTCATCCTTCAAACCTGCATTGTTGAACCCGTGTATCAACCTATGTCCAGTCAGCATTAACATCTTGTTGCAAGTACTAACTGGTCCCCATCCAAAGCTTGAGCTGGATGCATTAGCCACGTTATTAGAGTTCGGCATAAAATTAAATTACCCTTGAAATACCTGATGAATTGTTTTGAACTATTCCTACCGCACCACACCCGCATCAATCCACTAGATTGTAAAGGGAAGATCAGTTAAAGCCAGCAGACCAGCGTTCTGCCAAGCTGCTTGTTCAGAAAGACCCAAACGCTTTGTGCTACCCAACCTCCGGCCCCATAACTACATCAGACGGTCTAATGAGCAGATACCAGTTCTTCCTTTGGGATCACCATCCCCTGGGCACTTGCTTACGTACGTTGGTCATCACAGATGCAACAACTTCTACTTTGTAATCCACAGCTGAAAGAATGTAGTATTATGTGAGCACATGTAACCTCCCAGGCTTGCTCTTTTCTTATTGAAGACATCGGGCAAACCCTTATTCTAATACCACTCTCTGACACCAATGATAATTTGTAAATAGCGAAGTCCTAAATTCATGAAATAGAGCAAGTAAAAGCTGACAACCTGAATGACAGCCCTACCTCGATGCAGTTTGATTGGGCAAGAGAAATCAGACTCCAAGGGCTCCTCTTCATCTCCTGATGCCAGTTTCAGTGCAAGTTCCAGTTCAACACATTCGAACACATACAGGGAAGGAATAAGATCAGACCTTGGGTCCCATGACTTTTCTGACTGTAAAGAGGATTGAGTTCTTCTGTCAGACATCATTTCAATAGAAATGCCAACACAAACAACATCAAGAAAGAGTTACATAATGTAGGCAAGAGTATTAATTGTTAGGGAAAGTAGTTTGAGTCTCTTTTTTTACTTAAAAATAAGTTTCTCTCAGAAACATGGTTTCTTCTAAGAAGATCCTCTTGAAAATAGTTCATAGTAAGTTTGATCAAAACCTGATATACCTGTAGGATACACAGAACTGACATGTAAAATAAAAGCACCAGAGAATCACGGGGACTGGCTGCAATAGGAGGAAGACTCACTACCTCATTATGAAAGAATGCAGCTTTGGCACTTGGCATTCACTTCCCGGCATCCGACCATCTTGCAGCCAGGAGCTTTGACTAAAGAAACAAAAACACATATAGAAAAAACCAAGACAAGGTACCTGCTCATCATCCTCTTCTCCATCCAGTACCACGCAGTGATAAAGCATTCCCGACTCAGTGGCAATCACCAGGATGTTTGGAATGCAAGGCAGGCAAAGGACAGCACAGGCATCGTAGCCATAGTTATCTTCTGCAGCAGGGTGCATGGGCAGAGGGCCAAGCAGCTTGCCGAGATTCCCAGTGCTGGAATAAAGAAGATGTGTTCACAACACAAGAGGTGGAAGGAGAGTTCCCCATGGCTGACTGCAGGAGTTTGTTGGGTAATAACTACAAAATAAAGATAATTAATAAAAAAAACCCCACCACCCAAAAACCAATGGTTTGGAGCTCTGTTTAATTTCCATTAGATAGTAGCAACCCAGACTTCTGCAGATTGAGAGTCTGCACTACACCTACTTGCTGGGGATCTCACAAAAGAGACTGGAGCTCAGTAATAAGGTTTTATGCTTTGAAAGCAACCAAGCTACATTCCAAAAAATTCAGGAGGAAACATTTTCATACAAGAACACAAAGTACTCACAGAAAGCTCAAGTTAATTATCTGTATCACTTAACTGTTTTCTTGCTTAATAAAGCACTTTACAAGCAGCGTTTTGTGGCCTGGCATTTCTCTAGGTAGAACTTTTGAAGGACTAAGCCTCTTTCATTGCCTGCAGACAGGGTCTGCTGAAAGCTGCGTCATTTCTCATGCAAACAGTGCTGTTTCTAACCTAAGTACCGCACATTTTAATATTCAGTTACACTAGAGCTAACTTGGAAGTTTTCCACCATCTTCTCAGTTTTCTGAAGTGAATGTTTTCTTGTATCATCGTGTTTGTATTGTTGATTCATATTCTTGACCTTTCATTACGAAACATGCCTGCAAACCCTCTATGACCTTAAAATATTTCTTTTCCTAAGATGCCACTGGCTCTTTCAGCCTCATCCAAAGCTAAGAATGTCCGCACTGTGAACTGAAGGCCCCAAAATACACCTAACAGCCTTGGACCCACTGATCTTGTAACAGTTCGGTGTCTTCATTTCAAATTTCTGATTGTAAACAATGGACAGTGGATTCTCAGCAGTGCAAACTGCACCCCTAATGTCTGGATGATAAAGGATGACACACTATTCTTGGATTTCAGCCTGTTAGCACTGCCACGAAGAGATAAAACAGGCTGCGATACAATAAAACTCAGCCCAGCCTCCATTACAGAGTCCCAGACAAGCTGAGAGATGGCTCTCCAGCCTTAACATCGTACAAAAGTACAAGCGCCCCATGACACCCGAGGACGAGTGCAAGCCTACCTCTGGAGCAGGCTGATGTATGTGAGGAACGTCTCTCCATTTTCATATAAAATGTAAAGCGGGTAGGCCAACACTTCTTCGCTCCCTCGCTGTCCGAGAATGTTCTTTGGGACCGGCACTAGCGGGCCGAAGTCAAATGCCACCGCGGTCTCTCCCAGCGATGCTGTATAGGCTCTCCTAGGGACAAGTCAGAACAAGACCTGCAGTCAGCAGCAATTATGAGAACGCATGTGTTTAACCAGGTCCATCAGCACGTGCTGACAAATTACTGCTCAACACCCGTCCATCAGTCCTTTGACATATGCTATTTTCAGCAGCAAAAGCACGCAAGTAACGTCCTTCTTATGGTACCTCATTTCTGCAATGCACCCACCAGCCAGCCCAGTTTCACAGGATAAAAGAGGAGGGGGTATTGGTATTTCCTGGGTACTGCATCAGTCTGTGACTTGACGAGTAGAGACCCTCAAGTTTTTCCTTTAGAACCACTCCAAGAGGGAAATAAAAAGATCATCTGTTTTCTGCATTCCCCTCTCAAAAAGCCCTTCTTAGCCCCCTCTTAAAGACAATGTGTATTTTTCAAATGACTATTCTGACAAACACTTGACTGTACAGTTTGTTACCACTTTCTTTTAGAAGGATGGGAAAAAAGAAAGAAAAAAAGTGCAGTTACTGTGCTAGGAAGAAGTCCTAGCACTGAAGAAGTCCATGAAAAAAAAATCACATCGGATTTTCAGGTAGATTTACCACTTATTCATTAAAAACACAACTGAGAATACAGAGCTTATTCTGTCAAAAGCATTTCAAAATACAGGAAGCTGCACAAACCCTTTTTTGATTGTAAGAGTCTCCTCCTCAGTGTCTGAAAGAGTAATCACTTTGATGGGCGTGTGAGGCACCTTCAGACTGTAAAACCTAGAGGAAAGAAAGAGCAGCGGTGTTTGTTCAGCTGGCAGTGTTGCACATGTCCCTGCTGATGCAGGAACATCAAATGGTATCAGTCTAAAGTTTCCCCCGTCCTATTTTTTATTGGTAATCCTGGTAAGAATGACAAATATCTAGCGAAAAATCAGACTGGCTAGGAAAAAAAACCCTTAGATAATCAACTACAAATAGGTTTTACCTTATAGTATTATCTGAAGTCAGGAGCACAACATGGGGCTCTAACGTCTCACAGGGATACCAAGCAGCGTGCTTTAAAGTCAGAGATGTTGAGCTTGTGAAGAACCTTTCTGCAATAGGGATAGTGCTGAAATACAGAGCAGGAATATGCATGGTTACAAGAAACACAGCAGTTACTTCTAAAGGGAAGTGGGGGCAAGAGGAGCTAAAGATCCAATTAAAAGGTTTCAAAGCCATTAGCTGTACTATTCTTAAAGTTGGAGGGACAGCTTTAACTTGAAGCCCTTTGTTATCTCCATCTGGACACATGCTTTTAACTACCACAGCTAAAAGACCCCAGAAAGGCTAGAGAATACTACAGAGGAGCACCTTGCTCCTCAGCATTTGCAACAAGTTTAAAAGGTCGTTTATGTGGGTCACTTGACAATCAGCAAGTCCCTGAGCCAAAATAACTTCATTTGCCATTGTCCCTGGAACCCCAATACAACCAATGCCTTCCGTATCCGTGTGGCCCCAAGAGAGGGGAGGCTGTCGAGGAAGGAGGGCAGGACAAGGATGGCGTTAACCGCCTGAGGTCTCACCCACCTACAGTTCACCGTGGATTTCCCACCTTCAAACTCCGAATTCTTCCCCCAGCGTTTAGGCAGCTCCAGCACCATGAGCCCCTTCGTACCGATGAGCGCCACATGATGCTGCGTGGGGCTTAACAGCGTCTGATAAACCTCAAAAAGGGGTGGGTTTATGCAGATAAGGGTCTGAAAATGCAAATGTTACAGTTAGGCACAAGCCGTCAACGTCAAAAGCGCTCACGGAAGTATGGCACATCTTTACTTTGGATGGTGATTCATACAACGGCTACGAGGTGCACAATGAGGGGAAAACTTGCGTCCAGCCAGGGCCAAGCACGAAGCCGGCGGGTTTCCCTGAGGAAAGGCCCACCGAGAGCGGGCTGGAGGGTGACTGCCCGGCCGGGGGCCTTCGGGGCCCGGCCCCCCTCAGCCGCGCTCCCGTCACGGCCCCCCCGACCGCCAACGGCCCCCTCACCCCCTCACAACCGCCCGCCGGCCCCGCTCGGCGCCCCCCCCAGGGCCGGGCCCCACCTGGTAACGGCTGAGCCCGGCGGAGTCGGGCCCGCCGAGGCGGCGGAGGCCGATGGCGTGGAGGGCGCCGCCCTCGCCGTCCCAGAGCAGGAGGTCGCCGTCGAGGCCGAAGAGGAGGTTGCGGATGAGCGGCGGCCGCGCGGCGGTGGCGGGAGCGCGGTCGCGGAGGCGGCCGAGCACGGCGTGCTGCGGAAGGGCCGCCCGCCACTGCTCCGCCGGGCCCCACTCGCCCGCCATCGCCGCCTCCGCCGCGCGACCGCGGCGTCACCCTCCGCGCCGCCAATCGGCGGGGCCGCACCGCCCCCTCCGCGCCGGGACTACATTTCCCGGCGTGCCCCGCGGCCGCGGCGCCCCGCGGCTCCCGGCGGGCGATGGAGGCCCCGCTCCGGCGGCACCGCGCCCGCTACAAGGGCCCGGCCGCGCCGCCCTGGAAGGAGACCTACCGCCGTGTGAGTAGGGGCTCTGCCCGCTCCTATGGCCCCGCTCCGCCGCCCCGGGCCCCTTCCCAAATCCCCTTGGCGAGGGCCCGGCGCCGCCGCGGGGGGGCCGGCCTCCGGTAGGAGCTGTCAGCCCGCTGCCGGGCAGCCCCTCCGGGCCCCGTCTCCCCGCCCAGCGCGGCACTAACGGGCTCCGTGTGGTCTGTTCTCTCCCAGCGCTGCATGGAGAGGCTGAAGAGCAGCCGAGCTAAGCTGCTGGACCGGTACCGGCAGGCCGGGGAGAGGGCGTGCGGGCCGGCCACGGGCGCGCTGCTGGTGCAGGAGGTGATGGAGCAGGAGTGGCAGGCGCTGCGGGCCGCGCAGGAGGGCCCGCCGGCCCTCGGGGGGCAGCAGGCCCCGGAGCAGGTCAGTACCTACGGTGCTCTCGGGCTGACGTTCCCCGGCGTCCCTGCATCGACGCGCTGCCCGTCTAATGCAGCTCTCCGCGGCTGTAACTTCAGTCTGTCGCTGGTCGGAGCTGGCAAGACTCGGAGCGTCTGGGTTTCCCACTTCTGCAGCTAGTGCAGGGTGTTGCGCTGCGAAAGTGCTCGCCTTTGGGCCCGCGGGTGGAGAAACTTCCCTGTTTCCTTCGCTAACTGCGTGTGAATCATGGCAGAGGGAGGGTTCCTCCTCTGCAGGTTTCACAGCTGGCCTGCCACTGACCACTCCTGGCAACGGGAGCGAAACTTCAATGTTTTAAAAAGCAAGTTCTAGACAGGCTGTGTGCTGATCCATTGTGGCTGGCTTTGCACAGGTGGGTATAGTACAGCTTGCTTTCCACAGTGCATGCTTCTGCACGTACAGGGATTTACCAGATAGAATAAGCAGGGTGAATTTATGTCGCCGTGACAGCTCAGTCAGGCGCTGGAGGTTAAGTGAGAAAGTAGCCAGAATGGGAGAATCACTGACCGACGCGCCTTTCAGGTGCTAGAGGACCCCGACGAGCTCGCAGTACTGGAAGAGATCCAACAGGAATTGATCTTGCAAGGTAATTTCTTTACACGTTTTGTGAGTCTTTAGTCCTGACTTGCCAGCCATCCAGACTCGCTGAGGCTGCGCTCCTTGGCTCTTGTAGGCCATGTGGTACAGAAGAGCCTCGTTAGAAATCTCTGCAGCCTCTCTAATGCATTGAGACCCTTTTTGACAGTTTTAAGAGTTTAAGTGGCATTTTAAGGTCTGTGAGAAGCTAGGAAGAGAGACCAGGGAAACAGGACTGAGGTGCTTGGGGGCTGTAGGAACCCCTATAAATCAATTCAGAATGTTTCTAACTTGGAAAGTGGAAAGTCACCCACTTGAGATCGGCTAAAGACTGAGCCATAGGAGAAACTGGATGAGCAGGAATGATTTAATCAAGTGTAGAAATCTGATCCAAAGAAAGAAAAGTTCAGAAACTAGTGGCTGCCCCGGCCTCCGTCTGCCCAGCAGCTTCACCTGTGCTGCTTTGCCGTCAGTTCGTGACAGATGCGCGAGGGTGTTTTGCTGTGTCCTTGCAGAACAGCTGGTTATCGAAGAGTACGAGCGAAGTCTGCAGTTTGATGAAGAATGTCTCAGCGCGATGCTTGATGGCTTGGATGCCAGCGACAAGATCGTCTGCCCCGTGTGCAGAAAGTAAGAAAGCCCTTGGCATTGGAATGAGGCTCTCCGCTCTCTTACAGCAGTTTGGGCTTAGAAACAGGCAAAAGCAGCGGGCAAAGAGGCTTCTGGTACTGTTAATTTCATCAAAAAATCCCTGAGCAGTGATCTCCTAAATCTAAGAGGTTTTTTGCTAAAATCTGCCTCTGTTCAGGTTGTTGCGCTGATGCTCATTGTATGCTCTTCCTAGGAATAACCTGACCGTGAGGAGTCACTTTGTTTTTTGCCAGTGTGGATTATACATCAGCACGCAGGTGAGCTGCGCTGGGCGATGGGTTAGCTGTCACTGCCCAAGTCTACTGTGAAGAGGCAGTTTCAAGCTACAGACAGCAACCTAAGCCCAAGATTTCTTTTAACCCCATTTTTCTCAGGGTATGACAGAAGAGAAGCTACGGTCGCTTCTAGAAAACACCGTCACGGAGCACAGTCTCAGGTGCTTTCACAACCCGGAGTTCACAGTGACCAGTGGAATGGAGGAGGAGGCCAGCCTTCTCATGAGCTGCCCGGTGAGTCTGCATGTCGAGCTCCTGCTTGGATCCACTTCTCAATTACACAGGCAGAAACCACGAGTGTCTTCATCCCAGGGGTTTGTGTTGCTGTTTTTCCACAAACTTCCTTGGAAACGGTTTTACTTTTGACCACCAGTAACCGTAAAAGGAAGACCCAAATTACCTTAACTGCTGGATTAGGGAATCTTTGACCTGGCGAGCTTAGTGCCGTACCTTTCTCACACCTTAGCCAACGACTTCCAAGTCTTGTGTGGAGCATCTGTTTAGGGAAGTGGTTCATGAAGAAAAGCTTTAAAAATTACTTCAGTTTTAAGCCTCCTCGGCAGGCTCGCCCATACCTCTTCGAAAACACACACCGTCCCTTTGGCCCAAGCCAGAGCTAGCGAGTTCTTTGAGGACATGGTTTAGTGGCGGACTTGCGGTGGTAGGTTAACGGTTGGACTTGATGATCTTAAGGGTCTTTTCCAACCTTAACGATTCTATGATTCTCAGCTTTGCTGCTTACGTAGAATCGCCGTGTGTACCTACACGGTGAGGACAGTGTTAGGAGCAGAGCATTTCAAATAGTTTTGAACATTAATAATTAATTTTATACATTGCTATAGCTTCTGTGTTCCACTTGCCTTTTGTAAAGGTCTGTGACTCCTGGACGATTCTCCTCTAAGTTGATTTGGCTGCTGCTTTTTGACTGGAAGGGCTTCAAGACTAAAAATCCCCCCAGAGCTGCTACTGTTTTTATGTATATCCTTGTAACTGCTGTGTCAAAAGGATACTTGAAAAGGCAGCAGTACTGCCTTGACCTGCACTTTTGATGGCACAGTACATGTTTTGAAATAAATACACTTTGTTTATGTCAGCCTTTGTCTTGTCTTTAGCAATGCGCCAGTGATCTCACAGCTCACACTGGACTTCAGCTTTGGTTTCTGTTTAAACTTGGTACGACCTTCAGGTCACAACTGGAGACACGGACTTGAGTAGAAGGTGGCTGCCCTGCAGCAGCGCCCCCGACAGCAGCATCCACAGCTGCTCTGAGGCTACAGCCTCCCTATTTATATATATAACATATATATATATAAAATATATTTATATAATATATTTTCCTAAAACAGCGACATTAACATTGATATAATACGTTATGGCAGCACATCCCTTTTTTTTAAAGCAGCTCCTCAAACACAGTATTTAGGACGCTGAATTCTATTCCCTGACGCGCAGCCAGCCAGCCAAGACTTCTAGAATGAGAGTCACGTCCGTCATTAGCACTGCTCGGCCAGCAGCCTTCCTCCTCCAGGCACGGCTGTGCTGACAGAAGGGCACGCCGCCTGCTTGGAGGCGCGGGAACAGCTCTCCCTAGAGAAACCTCCGGGCCGGCACGCGCCATCGCTGCAGCAACAGCCCTGCGGGCAGCTGTATTAACGCTGGCTCAGGCACAGACACACACTAGCAGCGCTTTTGTGGCAGCTCTCTGGTCAGCAAAGGTACAGCAGGAAGAAGAGAAACCACCAGTTTTCAGTGATATGTTGAACAGATTTTATTCTTCACATTCATCCTTAATTGTACAAAACCCACCAAGCAGGGTGAGGCAATTCAGGACCACAATGTTACAGAACTTGATCTGGGCTCCAACATAAATACCAATGCCCAAACACAAGCGAGAATCCTCATTCTCCCATGATGGTCACTGCCAAATTCAAAGTTACTTACTCTCCGTATCTGCTGTGAAGATAGATTTGGGTATTGCTGGCTGAGCAGTGCTGTGGAATACCCACACTTGAAGATAAGTTTCCTAGCCTACCTACTGACATTTGACAAAGCTTTTAAGGTCTTCAAGGAATTTAATGTACTCCTGGTGCTCCAGTGCGGTGCTGAGCTCTATCAACTCATCGGCAAACGTGTTGTCCACTCCTCGATCAGCCAGGAAATCCATTAAATGATCGTACAGAGCCTGGAAGCAACGAACAGGAAACTTCCTTAGCAGAGCACACCTGGATAGGGGTTGCTTTTAAGATGTCCCACGGCAGCTGGCACTTCTTTCTCCCAGGAGGATCGGGCCTGCCTCCCGCGGGAGACCAGGCAGCTCCCCGTCCCCGTCTCGGCGGGCCTGGCCTGGGGTGCAGTACTGGGAGGGAAGGGGCCATGGACCAGCTCATCCAAACTTGGTCAGGTAAACCCAAACCCAGCCTGACAAACGAGCTGCACTCCGAGGTGATCGACTGACTGCAGGAGTCGGCAGGTAAAGTCTGGCGAAGAGTACACACACCCAGCTCTGCCCGTCCCCCCTAAATATGGCCTTGGGGGTGAATTGCTTTAACCGGGTCTGGAAAGGCTGGTATCTGATGCAAATATTTGTTTGAGAGACTGCATCTTTTACCATCATCAACTCTTTTTTCTTCTTTTTAATCCTACTTAACTCTTGTAACTCCAGCATATGTTAGTGCTTGTGGGTTCCCTCCTTGCTCCTCAGGAGAACAGATTCATTATCACGGCTTGGTGCAGTAATGCTAACACCCGTCATGTGTTTCTTGGTTTTTTGCTTGGTTTTTTTTTTTTTTTAACCAGACCAATATTACCAAGCAAATGATTAATTTTGGACTTCTGTAATCTGAACAGATCATAAATCATACACATTTTTTAATTAATTTTCTGTCTCAAGTCAGAGAGGGAAAAAAAACCCAGCGTGGGATGTTGTAGAGCACACTAACCAATTTTAACACGAATGCTTCCCAAAGAGAGAGACACTCTAGGAGTAAAGTTTCAACCATATGATACACAGCCTCCAACTACGGCTTAACCTTTTGAAAGCCTGATATTGAGAACGTGCAAGCAGATGCCAGATTGCTGGGTATTCTTGGTGGCCTTGGCAGTGCTGGGTTAACGGATGGACTTGATGATCTTAAAGGTCTTTTCCAACCTAAACGATTCTGTGATTCTATATTTGTTTTTAGTGTCACAACTATAAAAACATACCTGGAAGACTCAGAAAACAAAGGCATCTACACATGGTATCTGACAAGCTACACTGTTCAAGACATAGATCAAAAGATGTTTGAGCAAGTGTCAAAGCATCTCTGGAGTCTAACATAGCTGCTAGGAAATCAACCTGTAAAGCCCAAAACAGAAGTTTCCATGTGCTGGTCTCTGACCGCCAGTAATGCCGCCAGCGCTGCACAGCCGCTGGCACCACATCGTAATCCTGGGTTTGCAGCAGAACCACGACCTTGTGACAAGCTGGGGCAGAGCAGGGGATCCCCCGTCTCAGCCAGCCCCGACAGGACTCGTTCACCATCCAGGAGCAGCCGGAGAGGCAGGCGGGGTACGCCGAAGTGCCCTCTGCAGCCTACGGCCCTGTCAGCAGCACTTACCCAGTCCAGGGAATCCGTATTGAGGGTGTAGTTGGTGTCCTTCCAATCCGATTCTCCAGTGGGCTGAAAACTGACCTCCCGAATTGTGAAAATATCACTTTCTTCCTCTCCCTCATGTCCGACCTGAAACAGGAGATGAGACGCAAGACACACAATTAGCTCGGACTACAGGGCCCCCTCAGCCATCTCATCCCGAAGCTAGGGATATTACACTGCAGGCAAAACCCCAAGAGCAGTACTAAAGCTGGGCCTCTCCCCTCTCAACGCGTGCCTGTGAAGAGCAGCACAGACAGGCACGAGAACGCAGGAAATCCCCCGAGAGGTCACTCTACCAGCAGCAACCTGAGCTAAGTCAGCAGCCTAAGTTTTACAAAGATGTAAAAACCTCTTCTGTGTGCTTCTAAATCTTGTCTTCACACATCTGTCTAACCTTTGTCAGCTCGGACTGGCTGCATAAATGATCTGTTAAGGCTTACAAAATAAACCACAAAGATCAGTCTGAAGCAAAGCTCTCAATTTTACCCCCACCCCTTTTTTTTAATCCCTGCTTCTCTTTGTGACACCTCACAACAATGAGATTCGCAAGTTACTGACACAATCTCTCTTGTTTCGGCCATTCTTGTTTACCCCTCTCAAGGGGCCGTGTATTAAAGTTAAGCCAGGCCTCCCTTCTCTAATGGAATTCAATAAACTGGCCAATAAGCAGCCGATCAGAAGCGCCAGGTCAGGATGTGAGGAATGCAATGGAACATCTCCCCAAAGAGTGTTCTTGCAAACACAAAGCCTTTTTTTTTTGTGTGTGTGTTAAAAAAGAGAGTTAAGAGGAAACTGCACTTTCTGCAGATTCAAAACCCACCAGACTATAAAGAGCCGCTAGATTCAACAGCAGCACAATTGCACTACAGTCAAATGGGAAACGCACAGTGAGTCACAGCCCAGAGCTGGCCATGGCTGACACACGACCAGCTTGATACCCACCTCGTCTTCCGGATAATGGCAGTCAAGAACAAGGGTCTGTTTTGTATCATCTTTTATTACTTCCACAACAAAGTTTGGAGTTGATGTAAGATCAGGCTAAATAAGAGGAAAGTTGCATCAGCACTGGAGTCTGAACAGGAGCCAAAGCGATGACAGTCCAGCCCAGCACGCAGCCCACCCAGCGCAGGCTGTGCCCTGCCACCCTCCTTCTGGAGTCTCCGACCTGGCCGGGGCAGCCCAAGCCTCCCCCAGCCTCGCCAATGCCCTTCAGCCCCTCCTCACGCGGGTAAAATGGTGGCCGGGAGCATCTGCCACCCCCCCCGACAACTCAGCAAGCCTGTGGCTCGCCTGGATGGGTCCCGCCAAAGCGACAGGAACCGGGAACAGACTCAGACTGTTCTGCTGCAGGAGCTGCTTGTGCCTGCTCTCCTTCATGGAGGAAACTTGGCAGGGCACAGCGACAGGACACACACGGACGCGTGCACAGATCAAGCGCACTGCGACTTCTCAGCGGGTACAGGCACACCCAGGAGGGAAGCGCCGTACGAGTGTCCCCGGTATTGTCCCACCCAGGCGAGTGCAGTGCGCTGGAATAAATACCGCCACGCAGAAAGGGCAAGTTAACTGCTACAAACGGAGCGGCTGCATTCCTGACTCGTTTGGCATCAGTGTCACTGCAGATGAAGCCATCTGCCTCAAATTATAGTGCTCATTTACAGTTTTTACCAGTATTTTTACTAAGTCTTATTAACAGGAGTGAGATGCTTTTGACCAACAAAACCAGGCAAGCGAAGCCATGTGAACAGCTTTGCGTTTCGTTGACACTGCCTACCAGCACTGTGAGTTACGCCAGCAAAGTACCAAAGGCAGTACTGATTGCAGGGGGTTGCAAAGGCAAGAGATATCCAAGTTCCTCGCATTTCTCCTCGTAGAGCCCTCTCGCCCTGCTCTGCCTTTCTGCTGCAGAGAAGAGGGTCACAGCCAACCCAGAAAAATCTGCATTTTGTGACTTAATGCTCCCAAACAGCAAGCGAGAAAGGGAAAAAAAAACCTTAGGGGTTTTTTTAAAAAAACTTAAGGGCAAGGTTCTAACATCCCTCTACACACCCATCACCGAAGTGCGCATCAAGACTACGTTACCTCCTGCTCATCAGGTTTCTGGTCATCTTGTGTTTCTTCATCAACTGAGGGTGGAATGCTGTTATTGATGTTGAACGTGACCGTTATCCTTCAAAAGAAAGAGAAGCAGTTACTTTGAACACACTCAAAAAATACCCATCAAAACTTCTTCTATTTTAAGCTTCTGTGGTGGGGACAGCGTTGCTGGTGTTGAATTCACACACCGAGAACAAAACCAGGTACTGCAGTTAAAGACGCACACCTGAGCGAAGCTGGCTTCCTCCAGCTGCTCTCACGAACAACGTGAGACTTGGCAGTTGGACTTAACGATCTCAAAGGTCTTTTCCAACCTAAATGATTCTATGATTCTAAGTTTTACTGGACTGAACTGTTATTTTTAATGCAGGAAGATGGCACGAAACGTTGTAACACGCAATACAGTAGCAAACTTGTTTTAAAAAAAAAAAAGTGTCTTTGACCCGAGGTGGTGAAATAAAGAGCCTCTGCAACGTCCCGTTTGCACAGGCTGGCCAGATAGCTGCAGAGGTAGCGTGAGCACAAGGAGAAATCTGGTTCCTGTTACCTGCCGGCGCCCAGGCCAGGGCCCGGCAGGCGAACCCCGCCACAGCCCACCCTCACCTCTCCCCGGCGATCTTCCGCACCAGCTTGGCCTCCGTGCCGTGCACCTCCAGCTCCCACCCGCCGGAGACCTTGGGCAGGGATTTGTGCTTCTGGATCTTCTTCTCCTCTTTGATCTCATCCGTCAGGAACTGGGCGAAGGCTTTGTCGCCTGGCGGGAAAGGGGGGGTGAGGAAAGGACCCCCCCCCCCCCGCCACCACGTGCTCCCCCAAGGGCGGGAACGCTCCGTCCCCTCACACGGCCCCCGCCCCGGGTCCCCGCTCCCCTCGGGGCCGGACCCGGTCCCCCCCCGCTCACCCTCAGTGTGGAGGCCGCCGCAGCCGCAGGAGACGCCGCCGGCCGAGCCCCGCCGCGGGCGGAGCAGCGCCGTCCGCCACCCGCCGCCGCCCAGCTGCCAGAGGGAGCGGGCGAGGGGCGGCGCGGCGGCGGGCGGCGGCAGGAGGGCGCGGGGAGAGGAGGAGGAGAGGAGGCGGCGGGGCGGGTGGCGCAGCGGCGGGCGCAGGGCGGCGGCGGCGCGCAGGGCCCGGGCGAGCAGCATGGCGCGGCGCGGTGCGGCCAGGCGGGGCGGGCAGAGGACACCGCCGGCCCCGGAACCGCCCGCCCCGCTTCCGGCGACAGCCGGCCCCGGCGGCCACCGCGGCGGGAGCGGGGGGCGCGGGTTCGAGTCCCGGCCGCGGCAGAAGGGAACAGCAACAGCTTCCCTCACGACTGTTGTAGCTTAACGTCAAAAAGCAAGGACAGGAGGACGGGACAGGGACGACGCGTACACGTTGTTCTCTACAGCTGCCTGAAAGGAGGCTGTAGAGAGGTGGGGGTCGGTCTCTTCTCCCAAGTAACAAGCGATAGGATGAGAGGAAACGGCCTCAAGTTGCACCAGGGCAGGGTTAGGTTGGATACTAGGAAAAATTTCTTCACCACAAGGGCTGTCAGGCACTGGCACAGGCTGCCCGGCGAAGGGGTTGAGTCCCCATCCCTGGAGGCATTTAAAAGCTGGGCAGATGTGGTGCTTAGGGACATGGGTTAGTGGTGGCCTTGGCAGTGCTGGGTTAATGGTTGGACTCAATGATCTTAAAGCTCTTTTCCAACCTTCACGATTCTGTGATTCTATGATTCTATTCTATGTACAGAGCACCAGGACTGGCCCCCTCTCCCGCCCTGGCGCTCAGGTGGGGCTGGGGCAGCGGCGAGGCGCAGGGGAAGCTTTAGGGATGGGGAAAAAAGGCTGCTGCTTCCCTCCTGGCTGCGGCAAGAAAAAGCAGCGTAGGTGGTGAAAGCTTTGCCCCCGTACATCGCCCCGCTCTTCATTAGAGCAGTCAGCTTTCTGGCAAGGCCTCAGCAGTTTACTCAGAAAAAGAAAAAAAAAATTTTGGTGTTTTTTTTCTCCTTTAGCAATAAATCTTTTAGAGGGAAGATTGACCAAGGCAAACTGTTTCCTGGCATGAAGCGTTCCCTTTGTCCAAAAGCTGGCACTATTGCCCTCTATTGAGTAGAAGCACAAAAGGCCCATTGCTGCGCACCACAGGGTGGTAGCAGGAGAGCATCGACAGCACCCCATCGCATCGATAGCACCCCATTGACAGCACCACATCGATAGCACCCCATTGCATCGAAGGACCAGGATTTTTACCCCCAGCTCCACACTGGTATTTGAGCACCGCACACATAATGACGGCGTCCGTTCTGCACGCAAAGCACAGATTCACTGGCCCGCCTTAACATCTCGTCTTTAACATCTGCCCACAGACACCCCGGACTGCTTAAAATGAAGACACTCCCACAAGAACTGAAAACGCTGGGACTTGTACCTGAACGTCCTGTGATCACTTCTTCCATCCACACAGCCTTTGCGTCTCACAAAACACCACCCAGGACTTGGATTTTTGCCATCACTTCTTTATTTTGGGAAAAATATACAAATCAGTTCTAAATAAACACCCATCCCCTCTCTTAAACCAACTGTTAAATTAGACTGCCCAAACAAAATGTGCTTATACTCTATTTTCCCCTACAGACGTAGTCTATAAAACCAAGAAACAGATAGACACAGTGCTTTGATAATTCCCTGCAATTCGTGAGTGAGAACAATTGAAATAGCTGTGTGCTCTTGAAATACCAATCCAAAACTGCAGCTGCTCATACTTACAAAAGTGGCAAGTTTTGCCTGTGCTCCACTCACCATTTTTTATTTTTCTTCTTTTTTTCTAGCCACCAAAACCAACATTGCAAAGAGGCACAACAAGGGGATGTGCGTCCCTGTCCACTGCGCCCCTGCAGACACTCCGTATCACCCTTCCTAGGAGCAGGCTGAGAGGTGAGACCGTTCCAGGTATGCCGGGTACCTACTTACGCTCTTTGGGAGACAGCAATTTGCAGATCAGCACAGTGACATTGCAGTTTAAAAAAAAAAAAAAAGAAAAAAGAACAAAAGAGGTATTTGCCCCAGTTTTCAAAGAGAAAACCAAGATAAGCCAATACTGGAGCCCAAAGAAAAGGCATGTTACAATGTGTTGTGTAACCATAACGCGTGTAACCAGACAGAACAAATTATTACATGGCAAACGCAGCTTGTGCCCACAGAACACACGCAAAGCCAGCAGCTTTCCCCGAGCAAATGCAGTGAACGCGGGCTTGCCAACAGCCAATATGACTGCATCCCTGAGCTGCCCTATTAACGTGTTATAAGCTTTTTTTTTTTTTAAAGTTGCCATTTGAAGGATAGAAGGACTAAACACCACTATCCCATCACAGCCCACGTAAAATGACCCCACTGCGCTACACAATGGCACTGCGTGTGCGGAACAGCTTCCTCTCCCACCCTTTCAGGCACCTAACCTGCTTTAGTTCAACTCATCCAAAAATCTACTACTACAACTCATCCAAAAAAACTACTACACTATGTCAACGGACTCTGTTAAAACTGGAAGTTACCTCTTCCAGAGAGGTTATTTTAGAAGTACTTAGAATATAATTTAAAAACAACTTATATATTCCCCCTACCAACACACAGTGATAATGGAATAAATCCACTTTCCTTCACATTAAAGAACAAGTTTTTCTTTTGGAGTGGCACTAGCGTCTTAATTCCAGCATTTAAAAAGACGATTAAGTTTGGTATTGCCACTTTTCTCCAACGGGAAAAAAACAGATCAGTAGATGCCAAGGGAATATGGAAGAAAAAACCCAAATAATAGATACTAACGGTAGATCTGTGGTTCTTGACAATGTCAAACTCCAAACTTCTAATGGAAAACCAAAGTGTAACTGGGACGGGGTTGGGGGAGGCAGAAGGGGGAGAAACACTGGTATCAGAGCAGAAGTCACAAACATTTGATGAATCAAGGACCTTTAAAGAAGCCCCATGTCTAAACCACATCTTCATTCTCATTTTGCTGAGCCTTCCCCAAGCTGGCCTGACTGGCTGTTGTGGATGGCGTGCCAACTCCAAAGCCAGAAGTACACGGACAAGAGTCAGAAAAGCCAGAAGTATTTGCTGAGGAACAACATGCCCCAATAGCAAAAGGGTGAACAAAGATGACGCCAAACATGCGGGCGGCTGGACAGCCTCTCCAAGAAACCATTGCCAGCCCCTGAGGCTTAGACGCAAGCCATGAAGACCTTCTCCAAGCAGGCATTCCCATTACTGGCCTTTGCATGGTCCCAAATAAGATGGTGAACATGACATGCAGGCAGAAAGATGTTTGATGAGGTAAAAGACAGTAGCACCTCCCTTCTAGAAACAGTAAAAAAAAAAAAGGCATTTTTCCCTGTATGTAGACATTTGAAACTTTTTTCTCCTTTTTTCCCAATAAAACCTGCTAAGGATACAAGCACGATCATCAAAAATACCAGGGCTGCTCAGAAGAGCTCTTAGGATGTCATTTCCTCATATAAAGGTCTGTTAAACTTCAATAAGTGTTAAAAACTGGAATCTGATACCAGTGCCCCTTTCCTCCCCCAGTACAGATTTATCACGCACGCATACACATGCGCACAGAGTACATACTACGTCCCCCTTTTAGAGATTAACTGTTCAAAAGGGTGATTGTTCTAAGCCACGGAGACTTGTGAGGTCCGACTCTGATGGAGAAGCCATTTTGCCCTAAGGTTTTTACCTAATTCGCAAAGCAAAGCTCTGCTGCTCCTGTACATTCATTACAAAACAAAAAATAGCCTTTCAGAGTGAGCCTAAAAACCCTGGCCCTGGTGGTCCCAGACCCACAGGTCAGTTCTTGGCCGCTCGGAGCTTCCTGCGGAAATAGTCAGGCGCCGCGTCGTACAGCCAGTCTGCATCCACCACGCACAGGTCCCGCATGTAGCACTTGTTGGTGTGAAGCAGCCCGTTGTAAACCACGCAGGCTGGCTTGCAGTGGAAGAGCACGGAGGAGGGGTGGATGGCCACCAGCTGGTGAGAGTCCACGGTGCTGTAGGTGCCGTCCGGCTGCAGCTCCGCAGCGTTCATGAAGAGGCTGTGAGCCAGGCAGCGGCGGATGTTTCCAGTGTCTGAGCGGGAGGACTCGATCGGCAGCGAGAGCTGTTCAGCAGCGAGAGACACAAGAGTAAGCAAGTGCGTACCTGCACCCTCAGGGGGAAACACAGCCCCATTTTAGTGGGCTTCCGAGGCAGGCAATATTGTGGCAGAAATCCTGCTAGCATGGGAAATATAAGAGGACCGCTAAGAATTCAGCTCAGGTAGATGTTAGGCTAATCCAGACTAACAGGAAACAAAAGATGAGCCGCAAAATGGATCGAGACTCTCCTTCTGGGAGTGAGTTTTAGGCCAACTAGCATTCGCAGTGAGACAGGGGTGCCAAATGGCGGCTCCCATGTCACATGCAGGCTGCAAACAATTCAGCAGCAGCTTTCACACTGCGCCTTACGCTCTGGGACTGGCAGGAACAGCGCTGATGTGAAAGCCGCTGTTAAATTGAACGCCTGACTCTGTGGAGAAGCCAGCCAGCACGGGCTGCTGAGGCTGACATCACTCAGTGGCACACATAGCACAGTCACATCTACACTAGAGCAGCGAAATCCCTTAGGAAAAACTGTCCTCTACCCAAGAAGCCTTCCCAGAGCTCCCCTTCTCTCTTCACCTCTCCTCAACCCACTGAGCCCTCCGGCTCTGAGATTTTGGGATGCAGCTGCAGAGTCAGGAATTTTACTTGACTGTTCATGGGAGACTGAAAACAAAACCACATCTTCTCACTCCTGGGACTTGGTGCACAGCAAAATCAGTTTGGGGACAAACAGGTGAAACAGAGAAATACAATATGGCAACAAGTTACCTTTATGCAAATGTCCCTGAGCTGAGCTCTGACGTCTGACACAAGCATCATGTTCCTGCTGCTGACAAAGTTCTCTTTGCACCATTCCTGCAGCAGAGACACCAGGAGTTAGAAGGGGCAGTTTCTTCACCCAAGAAGCATGACAATCTTTGGATACCATGAAAAGCAGAATCCTCCAAAGACACAATCTTTCTGAGAGAAAAGGTGCTAACCCATTTCCTTGTCATATTTCTACCGAATTACTCCCCTCTGTCTACACGCCCTCCCACAGTGCCAAGAAACGGCATGTTGTTGTTCTCTTCCCACTCAGAATCGCTCTGCAAGGTCACCGAGTGCTGCGAAACAGCACTTGCTGTCCCACAGGTGGTGAAAACAAATTATGTAAGAATGACAGATGCTGCAAGGAATGGGGTACACGAGTCTACAGATCTACAAATCAAACCGAGGAGTTTATAGGGTAGGATAAATCAAAATCTGCTTGTAAATATGCTCAGTGTTTTTGCAATGAATCCTGCCAACAGCATGTCTAGGGTATTTATCAGCAAGTCTCAACACTCTCCCACTCCCTCCTGTTTCCAGCTGGAACCAGGGAAGGAAGAGACCTGGCTCTGATTACAGAACTGGGCTCATGGCTGAGGGAGCTGGGGGTGCTCAGCCTGGAGAAGAGGGGGTTGAGGGGAGCCCTTATCGCTCTCCACAACTGCCTGAAAGGAGGCTGGAGCCGGGGGGGGGGTCGGTCTCTTCTCCCAAGCAACAAGTGATAGGACAAGAGGAAATGGCCTCAAGCTGCACCAGGGCAGGTTTAGGTTGGGTATTAGAAAAATTTCTTCATTGAAAGGGCTGTCAGGCACTGGCACAGGCTGCCCAGGGAAGGGGTTGAGTCCCCATCCCTGGGGGGATTTAAAAGCCAGGGAGATGTGGTGCTTAGGGACATGGGTTAGTGGTGGGCTTGGCAGTGCTGGGTTAACGGTTGCACTCAATGATCTTAAAGGTCTTTTCCAACCAAAATGATTCTACGAAGCTTTTTATAATCAGTTTTGCTACAGCTTCTGGGGGAACCTTCGGCACTTGAACAGCTTCTCCAATTACCCAGTGGTACAGGATGAGTAAGTCCTCTCTTCTCATTGCTTTGGAAGGATGCATATTGCATCAGCCGTGAAGGATGCAGATGTCACACTGCTGTATGCCAAAAAAGCTCCTCCCCACCATAAGCCCAGACAGCACTGGCGTCCTCAGAGCATCCTACCTTGTTGCCACTGACATTTTTGAAGGCCCTGTACACGCTGAGCAAGGTAAGATGATCGCCCTCACTGGAGATGAACTTCTTTCTGACGGATTGCACTTCATCCCGCCGGGCGGGGGGATTGTAGAGAACACTGTCCACTGATAACAGCGACACGATGGTCAGGATCTCTTCTGTACAGTGGAACTTGGGGGACAGGAGGATGGTCTGCAAATCACAGAACAAAACTGACTTTTAGTCGACCAAATCCACTCCAGATGGGCAGACTTTTCTGCTCACCGGCAGCCCAGGAACTTTACCAAGCATTGCTTAGGACAATTTCATAAACGGTTGGGCTTAGAGACAACTGTAAATCCTTTTACGGGCCCACCAAGCACCTTTAACAGCCACTGTCATGCTCTTTCCTGAGACTGGCCAGTTCATACACAGTACAAACACGGCGACTAAAATCAACGACAGCATCAGACACTTCATCAAACTGCTAAACAGTGCTACTAGCAATCCCGGAACCTGCAAGGGAATTAGCCTTGTTTCAGCTTCAGAGGCGCCAGAGGAAAGAAATTATCCTTTAAAAAATCTCCCTGAATTTAACAACAAATGACAAGCAAACCAGCACAGCTGCTGGAAATAAAGCTGTGCTTCATTAACGTACTGCAAATATACTAGTGCAGCTGCAGTCGCCCCAAATTCCAGACCTTGTTTAAGGAGCTTGAAAGAGAAACGCCAATGGTAATGGGAAGAGTACATGAGAAAAATTAGCCAATTTTTCTGTAGTTTTTACTTTAGACAACTTTGGGTCCAGTGGAAAGGCTGCCATCTTCCTTCCCAGGGGGGTTAGGACAAGCTGATCTTCCTTTCGTTCCACAGCTCCCAGCACGTCCAGCTGCTCAATCGCTGCTTGAATAGCGTCTGTCAAAACAAGAAGGTTCAGGCTGTGAGGCCTCCTGGCTGACACTGGCAGGGATGTGAAGGATCAGCTGGTACCATCACTACCTCTTTCCCCTGGCCAGAGGGACAAGTACTTTCTGTTTAGAGAAATTAGTGCCTGAAACTGTGGTTTATCCCCCTCTATCCAGTAGAACAATCACCTTTTCCAATTTAAGTAGCAGAAACAGAGGCAAAACTAAAGCTGCCATCTCTAGCTTTGAGCAGAAGGCGCGTGAGATTCTCTATGGCTTTCCTCGGCAGTTAAGGCCCACCTTCATGTTCTTTATGACTCAAAACTGCTCCCCGCTCTGTTTGGAAGCTGGACTCCCCAGCTCCCTGCAATAACCATGGCTGCTCTGATGAGGCTGAGCAAAAGCAATGAGCAGTGAATGAATCTGAGATTTCTGGACCACCAGGAGAAGATGCAGCAGAGCGAGACAGCTCCCCTTTCACAGCCCTGACCTTCCATACTCTGCCTGGCCTGAAGACATTATTTTTAAGCAATTCCTCAGTGACTCATTTGTCAGTTTTTTCCAAGGCTGCCTTTGTAACAACTTACCAGGAGATGGTTTGGACATGAAGTCAAAGGTAAGCACATTGGGAATTCTCAGGGCCAGAAGCTGAAGCATGACGCTGGCCAGATTACACCTGCATAGGCAGAAAAAACAACCGAGATTGTTCTCCTCTTTTTTTTTTCTTTTATTTGCCTGTAAGCTGAGATGGAGTCCTCAGATCTGTGCTGCAACTTGACAGAGACTAGTCCAATGCTGGCTGGTGAAGCCTTACTTCCCAAACCATGAAGGGTAGGAGGCGAGGCCAAGATTTGGAGGAAAGTCAAGAGAACTATTGCCCATGTGTGTTTGGAGACTCAGAGCCCAAATGTCCACCCTGAGCAAATGCTTCCTAGTTTTTCTGTTTAGTTTCCAGAGTTCATTTTTCTTAAAAGTCAACCAGTCAGACCCTAGATCCAGTTTTGCTGTTCAGTTCTTTACACAGCTCCATCTCTAACAGTACATAAAAGAGATGTGGCGAGAAGTGTGACAGTGTCAGGGTTCTTTTCTCACCTCTGTATCTCAGGTATTGTCATTTTGTCAAACTTCTCAAACTCATCCTCTGTGTAGAGCCGGTAACAGATCCCACTGTTCTCTCGCCCTGCTCTCCCTGTTCGTTGCCAAGCCTGGGCCTTCGACACCCGCTGGACTGCCAACACTTCCAGACCAATTTCTGTGTATGGAAAAGCATCGCTTCAGTCAATGTCTGTGTAACACACAGCTTTGAAAAACGTAACTTTGTAGGATTAACAACAAAAAATCCCAGTCTGCCATCCAAATACTGCTCAGACTTCACTTGGTTTAGCACCCCCAAGCAAAGGTAATTATCATGCGCTGTGTCCGCGAAGAGAAGATTAATTTGACAGATTTTTACCTCTGCATTGCTGGTACTCAAAAAAAAACAAACCCCAAACCCACACCTAAACCCTAGGACATTAATTTAGACAGTGCAGAGGATGTTCTAAATCAGCTCTCAGCAGGGCTCATTGCCTCAAATGACTTTTACAAAACTGAAAACAATCTCTGCATCGTTCCTTAGAATTCCTCACCGGGGCTGTACTTCTTTGCTTTGACCATGCCTGTGTCCACAACGTATTTTATTCCCGCAATGGTGATGGAGGTTTCTGCGATGTTGGTGGAGAGGATCACTTTGCGATAGCCCTGGAAGGAAGAGCAAACTAAAGCCAGTCAAAAACCATTTTAGATTAGCTGCAATGAAGAAACGCCACTACTTTTGGCCAGCGTGGCCCAAGCCTATGTACCGCTGCAGCATGCTATCACCACATACCATGCTCGCTATGCCTGCTCTCGTAAATTAAGATAATCTCTAGTCCCTAATGAGTTTCTAAAGCGTGTGCTTACACTTCTTGCAACAAAATACACCACCCAGGACAGCTGTTAGCAATATGTCTTTAAACCATTTTGATTTCATTTCTGGCACAAGCACAAGACCTGAATTCTTGTTTATCTGCTGAATAGGTACAAAAGGGCCTGAGGCAGCACAATTTCCTTTTCTTATGGCCCTGCCAAATATGCCCAGCTTTTTAGCTTTCTTAGTATTTGGCTGGCCCATTAACTGCTGCAGCTTTTTTGTGATAGGGACATAAAATTCCTATGAAATGGGGCAAATCTGAATTCCTCTGCCCTTTTCACTCCCCCTAATCCTTTCTTTTTTCTATGATCCCAGATGACTTCTCACATGTATCTCTTAATACCATCCCAGTTGCATCATCTTGTATCACACTGGAACCATTCAGCCTAAAGTCAGTAGACAGTGGAGACTATTACTTACTATCAGTGCAGACTACTTTAACCCCTTAAATTCCACATCTTTCTTCCAAACACTCATGCAAGCAGACAGAAAAACTCATCCTGTTTATCCATCATATTGCCTCACCTTGGGGGCAGCCCGAAAGACGCGGAGTTGCTGAGAGTAGGGCAGAGAAGCGTAAAGAGGAATCACCACCATCTGTGGGCAGCCATCAGGGAGATGCTTGGCAATGTCTCGACAGGTTTTGGTCATTGCTTCAATTTCTTCCTGACCAGTCAGAAACACCAGGATGTCCTGAGAAGAGGGTGCTTCCTGGAGCCAGAGGAAGAAGCAAGTGAGAAGTTAAGATGGTTTGGACAGGGAGGGAGAACCGAGATTGTAATGAGATGTTGTCCTGACAGCAAGTCAGCAAAGCAGGTAAGGAAGAAAGAAAAGACACACATGCTGTGCAACGTATGCAACAGCCTGAAGTTCCCAATAGATTCACTGGAGGGGAAGGGTAAACTGCATGTTGCAGGACTGAGTCTTAATGGGATGGAGAAATCATTTAAAGTCACATGTTTACTTCATTAAATAACTGTCCAGGACATGCAAACAAGAGAGCCAGCAAGCACCCAGGTACAAGCCAGTAAACAAAGAAAACTCAGGTGAGAGGAACATTTGGGTATTAGGCATGAATTGACATCAGAGGTCTTTGCTTAGCAGTCTCCTTTCAACTCCAGCCTTGATGTACAAGTCCCAAAATCCTAACAGCAGCAGCATCTTCAAAGCATTAAATGCAGGGTAATAAACTGTTTAATTAAATGACTTAACCATCTGGCAGTTTTGCATTCAAACACCTAGTCACAAAATGCCTGTGAGCTGTTATTTTAATAGATCTCTACTTGCTCTGTGGTTACACTTTGCCAGTAAATTAGAACCACCTTCACATTACTGTTAGCTTATGCCTGGATTTCCTGCCGCAAGCTAAGGCTCTTTACGGTTGACCACTTCCAATCTTTCTTTCCACTTCTGGAATAACACCGGCATTTGTCAACCCCTCCCTTGAGCCAATCCAACTCACTAACCCAGCACGCTCCCCAGCTATCCGCTTTTCCCAGAGGATGCAGTGGAGCACCTCAGGGACATCTCTGATTTGGCAAGCTCCAGCCATGTCTTCTGCCATAGCAACCCGTGAGCCCCCCCACCCAACAATCCACGGCCCCGGGGAGGCACAAACCTGACAAGACCACCATACCTGGTGGATCTGGAAGACTGACACCAGTGCTGCTTGGAGGTAATCACTCTGAGGCTGTTTGGTGTAAAAGATCTGAATGGGATGTTGCCGGCCTTCTAAATAGAGAACAGGAGCTCCATTGAAGTACTGGGAGAACTGGTCAACATCCATCGTAGCTGACATGACGATCACCTTCAATGTGAGCATAAGACAGGTTAGCACTGCGGTTTAGACCCAGCAGGACACTTACGAGTCAGGACTAGCCAAATGTCAGCTTCCTGAGACTGAGATATATGCTCCGAACAGCAAAAAGCACACAGAGTTTGGGACAGGAGAGAGTGATCTTTCCTTGTTAAAGCCATCAGCTTTGGTGTCACACAAGCATAAAGTGTTGGTATGATAAAATGAGCGAAGACGTGTTAAAATTCTCTTCCAACATCTAATAAAGAGACCCGAGTACCCACAAAGCTGGGCTGCACAATGGGCTGTTGAATGACACAGTGCTAGGACCCTACCAGCCCCCTACATGCCTTCCCCATCAAAACCAACATGCTCTCACACACTTCATCCTGTACTCACATAAATTCTTGTGCACCTGACACACGTGTGCAATCTCCTTCCCCAGCGTGAGCATGTCATACAGCTGTCATAGCAGAGCTCCGGTATCCAGGGTGCCCTCAGCAACAGTACCAAAACCTCCCCAAACAACGTGTCTAGTCTATAGCTCACACCCAAGGGGCTCTTACGAAACAAGGCAACATGGATGCGACCAGATACCTTGTTCAGATGTGTCCTATCAGGCCCACACATCGTAAGCTCTATTCAGATTTAAAGGGGCTTTTTAGGAACAGAAAAATAGCCAAGGTTGAAATTCCGAACAATCTGGAAAACCCCAGGAGACACTCAGAGCGCTCAGGGTCCAAGCCCCATCCCTCCCCTTTGCTCCATCCTAGGCGCACATACTTTTAGTGGCAGTTTGCCCAGTTCCTTCCGTTTCTTTTGTGCAGCTTTCACCACTCCAAAGAGTACATCAGTATGGATCGTCCTCTCGTGGGCTTCATCCAGGATGACAACGCTGTACTTCCGCAGCATAGGGTCCCCAATAGCTTCACGAAGCAGCATTCCATCTGTTAAAAACTTGATTCTAGTTTCATCAGATGTAAGATCGTCGAAGCGTACAGTATAGCCAACCTGTGGAAGTGATCGTTACAGAAAGTATAAGCACAAAGTTACTTGCATTTCTCAGTGCCATCGTACCACAAGGAAGGACTACAAAGCACTCTGGTCAAAGCATCGCACATAGCCAGCTAGAACTCCAAGGAGACGCGGGAAAGCGTAACGGTGTATTTGCAGTCCATGAGCAGTTAGTCTTACAAATCTAATAATCCACCTAAAGGAAGCTCCCAACACTGTATCCCAACTGGCTTTTTCCCAACTAGAAGTTCATCACAAATGCTCCACGTTTCCTTTCCTTCCTCCCCTGCTAGACACTGCTCCATGCTCTCCAAAGGCTTTATGTAGGGGAAGTCTTTCTCCTCCACTTTTCTCCCACAGATTCACAGATCTGCACAGATTCAGCACTCTGCTCTCCTTGCCAGTGACTTTTGATACAGGGAGCAATGGAAGAGAGCTCAATATTTTTTGTTTTATTCATTAACCAGAATTTTTTCAAATGGAGGAACACAGATGATAATCAAGAAGTAAAATACCACAGAGACAGAGTCAAACTTGCCCCCCCGAGCCCCAGAAGGAGGTAAAAAGCCATTTTTTTCCAGTCAAGCGTATTATTAAATGAAGACTACCTATTACCCTGTGGCCGTTTTTTATCTTACCCCTTAAGCCCTGATACAGTCCCATTGGCACTGCAGTAGTAAACCAGCTCTCTAAAGACTCTGTAAAGAACTTACCAGTTTCCCCAGCTCTGTCTTCCTCTCATCCGAGACTCTGGTAGCTAAGGATATAGCTGCTACTCTGCGAGGCTGGGTCACAGCAATGATGCCTTGGCGGCCAATTCCTGCTTCGTACAGGTACTGAGGGATCTGAGTGGTCTTCCCCGAGCCCGTTTCTCCTAAGGAACATCAAGGGAATAGTTTTCCCCTTCTGTAGCATCTTCAAATGAAAGGTCCCAACTTATTTTTTATGTTAACTTTTAACCATATTTCAGGATGGGGAGGCTGAAGACAGGAGGAGGCTGGACAACTTGCCCGAAGTCACACCGTAAAGCAGCGGCAGGCCAGGGGCAGAACCCAACGCCTTGCTCTAGTCGCTAGACCACTCTGCAAAAGTCCTTTCACCCAGGTTCTCTCCAGCCACGCTTTGGTTTACAAACATATTCCACTCTGTCTGGATATGAAGTGTTTGCTGTGTAACACAGCCAACATAAGAAGATAATCATGTAGAGCAAGGAATAGACATTGATTTGGTTTTATGCATATATTTATACTACACACTAGGAACTTCCAAAGTAAAGCTGCAAGCAAATCAAAGCTTTCGTCATAACAGCAAGTACAAAGTTACGGTTTGAGGCTCTCAGAGGAGCACTCAGGGCACCGACAAGCCAGCAAGTCTTCCTCTGTGCCTTCCTGAAATCAGAGACGGTCCCTTCAGGCTCAGGTGAACGTCTTCTCCCTCCATACAGCACTAGCACACAACACAACAAACGCTGTCCCATTGCCCCCGAGGTGTATTTGCAACACAAACCCTGTGTAGACCCCTCTACCAACGACGGCAATCAGCAAAAGCATACAGACAGCTACCATCAGTACCTACCGCAGCATCGACAACAAAAAGCCTAACTTACTGGGCGCAGTATAAAGCAGCACAAATCACAATGCTTAGAGGCACCGCAAGTAAAACCGTCTTAAAGCGCAATGTGCGGGGAAGAGCACAGAATGCTTTCAACATCACTGTTATTCTCCTGCTCATTTTATTACAGCTTAAAACACATCTGTAACTCAAATCAGATCCCCTTCAGCTTCCTGCTGACCCGGTACAAGAATTGCTCTACATGAAAGAGCGCAAGGCTCTGGAAACCAGAGCCCTGTACCCTCAGTCCTTGCAAGGCAGCAACGGCACAGAGCACACGGGGGGAGCGAGGCGAGGACTGACAAGAGAAGGAGGAAGAAGCATGAGAAATTCAGAAAGATGACCACCAAGCAGAGAAGAATCGAAAAGCCAAATTGTAAGCACTGCAGCTGCAGACTGGAAATAGCACAAGTGAGCTTTGTAGCTCACTCCGCAGCTGCACAATTTTAAGTGGCATATTATAGCGTATATTTAGCAAGCAATAATGACAATCTCAGCATTATACAGAAGAAAGGATAAATGCAGTCATGTCTATCAGTTACCATGACCGATTTTTTTAAGGGTTCACATATAGGAGTGAAATACAAAGCATTTTTCATTTAATTCTAATAAATGCTGAGTCTTTAGACTTCCAGCTGGGAAGTTATCTGTCTTCAGCTCCTGAAAGTCAGGCAGAAAGCTTATTAGTTTGGACTCAAAGGATGCATAATAAAATTAGTGAATGCCCCTGAAAACGTGGCTGAGGAGACACTTTTTCCAAAGAGCTGGGTTTTCCCATTTGGCTTTAAGTTGACTGAACTCCAGGAAGGAGAAAGAAAGGAGAGAGAAATACTTTTGCCTTCTCCACAAAAATTAAGTCACCAGCTGCCTTAACCAGTCAAAACTCAAGAATAAAACCATTACCAACGCACCACACTTCAGATTCACCCCCGAACCACTTCTGTGCCGCTTCTCCCAGGCCCCGCCCGGCCGGGCCCGCCCGAACGCCGCGCCGGGGACACCCGCTGCCCTCCTCGGGACACCGACGGTCCCCGAGCCCCGCTCCAGCGGCCGGCAGCAGCGCTCCCGGCTGAGGGGCGCGGGGCGGCGCCGAGGAAACCCGCGGCCCCCCCGCCTCCGCGCCCGGCTCCCGCTCTCACCGATGAGGACGGCGCTGTCGAGGCCGCGGAGCTGGCTCAGCAGCGGCCCCCGCGCCTGGAAGATGGGCAGGCCGCGGCGCTGCGAGTCGGCGGGCGGCGGGTGCCGGCGGGGCGCGGGGGAGGAGGGCAGCATGGCGGGGCGGGGGGGCACCGCCGCCTTCAGCCGCTTGGCCGGGGGCTCCCCGCCGCCCTGAGGCATCGCTGCGCCGCTCCCGCCGCGTCGCTCCC
This sequence comes from Theristicus caerulescens, assembly GCA_020745775.1. Classification (NCBI taxonomy): domain Eukaryota; kingdom Metazoa; phylum Chordata; class Aves; order Pelecaniformes; family Threskiornithidae; genus Theristicus; species Theristicus caerulescens. The sequence goes on from CM036572.1 coordinate 9,252,103, forward strand.
GCCGCGTCTCAGGCTCGAGTGTCGCCCGGGGACACGGTCGCTAAGGCGTCATCGCGCCGCCACAACGTCATCGCGCCGCCCGGAGCGGGGCCTCACGGGAGATGTAGTCCCAGAGCCGGGGGCCGCCATTCACCGCCCCCTTGGGGTGCCCGGGGCAAGGGGAGCTCAGCAGAACCCTCTCTCCTAGCAGGGAAACCCACAGAATCGAAACACCAGCCAAGAAGGGCAGAGAGCCGGCGAGCAGACGGTACCTCAGAGAGGCAGGTTCAAGAGCTACGTCACTCTAATTTATGACTTGGCAGAACAAATAATCTCCGACATCACAGATATACACTCTCCAAAGAGGACTTTGGTATTTAAACACACTTTTTTGTGGGACAGGCTGCCCGAGAATGGCTCCAAGAGCAATTAAAGACCAGGTTAGACAGTAATCAGCCAGGAATAGTCAATTTTGCCCTGGGGTGCAAGTAACCAACACTCCAAAGTTCTTCCCAGATACGGATGCTATGGCATTACTCTGTAACGAGTGAATTAAATGTGGAATACTGCACCAGAGTGGAAGGAAGCAAGCGAGGAAAGCAGCTTTGGAAGAGGAAGGATGGACAAGCTGCCTTATCAGTCCATGACTGGGAACAGGAGGTCATCCTCGGGAAGGGGCACATCACCCTGCCTGCCTCCCAGCGGGGCTTCGGACTCACAGGTTTTATCCCAGCCGCAGGCCTTTAGCTTCATCCGCGCTCCCCAACGTCCCACCAGCAAACTCGTAACAGGCTCTCGAACACTGAACTAACAAAAAGGTTTTGATCCAATTCCTGTCTCATAAGCTACCCTGAAGCAACATTGCCCAAAACATTTTTAGTACTCCTAGAGAGTAAGATTTAAAGTCTGTTTTGGGGGGAAAGGAAAAAAAATCACCCTTATGTTTTTTATAACCTTTAAAAGATAAAATGCAGACACAAACTGACTCACCAATTCTGTTTATCAGCATCTAATACACTGCTTGTTGACAACACATTTCCCCATGAGATCCCAACATATCTCCTGGACTACAAACAAGTTAAAAACCTGCAGCCAGTTTTTAAGAACAGCAAAATCTGAGACTAAATAAGATGATCGCATATGTGTCAAGGGTGAGCCTATCCTCCCAAATGTAGGAGGAAGATGCAGTTTCAACAATCTCTCTTTTTATCTATTACGATATAATCAATAAGGAGCTAGCCAGTACAGTCCAAGCGTCTTAGGAGGGACTGAACATGTGCTCGAATTCCTTACATGGCTCCTCATCAGATATTTATAATCAACATAACTTCAAGCTAAATCCCACTCGGTGTCACTGACCTGTGTCTGACACTCAGTCCTCCCGCAACAAACGTCATACAGAGACCACGAATTTAACATCTTGAGCAAACAATCTTGTTTCCTAGCAGTTCTGAGAGACGCTTGGGGAAAAAGCTTGCATTAATGCTGCCTCTTCAGGGACTTGCCTTTTCCAACCTCTGCTTTTTCACCAGCTGCCTCAAGACTACAGGATTGCACAAAGGATTAACAAAAAAGAATCCACAAGACATTTTATTCAAGTCATCATCTGAGATATTTGAGCAGTTCTGACTCCAGACAAGTTTTATTCCCTAGTGCTCCAAGTCATTTAATAACCGTTAGAAGTGTGCACGTGTGGGAGTGGATTTTGTAGAACTACCTATTTAAACAAACCAGTAAGACTCAAACCTGGTCATCTGAACACACAGTCTTTGGGGGAAAAGCCATCAAAATGTAGCCTCAGCCTGCAAGCGTATTCACACAGAGGCACATTCCAGAAACCCAACCGGCAAAACGAAAAGCCTGCACTATGCTACACGTTGTATTTCTTACAATTCAAACAAGACTGGAGACAATAGCATCTCAGATTAAAAAAACCTTTTGCCATTGAAATAGGGACTTACACTTTCAACCATCTTGTAGGTGTTTTATCCAAGAATAAAAAATGAGCTAAAACCAAAAAAGTTGGTTTTGTCCCCTGTAAAGTTTCCTGTATCAAATAACTTGAAAAAATGCTTTAGAAATCACTTTAAAGAAGTACTCGTGGTCTTGTTAACTGAAGTTGACAGGAAATGGTTTCCAGTTTTAGGTTTTTTGGCTCCACTGGATTAGTATTTTCATTACCAGCACAATAAATTCCCTGACTGGGAAAGACACTGGTAGCCTGGAAGTGTCTTGGATTAGACTGCCATTTCATAAAGTGCTTGTATTCAAAACCATAGAGCTGTCAAAAAGTGTCCTTTCCGCGATGGGGAATGAGAGAGTCCCCGGTATGGAACTTCATTCAGGTCAGTCTCTCCCAGTTGTCGCTGGGTTTTGGCACAGACACTTATTAGCCTCCAAGGCGCTGACCTTCTCCCCATGCAAATCCTCCTGGTCGCTCTTCTGGCAAGGGATTGTAATTAGGATCATCTTCTGGTGTATCAAATATTGCTTTCCTGGAAAACAGAAAAGACATTTTTTTTTTTTCCCCTTTAGAATACGTTTCATGATGAGGCCAAGACTGCTCAAATTCTGCACATGTACAGCATCCTCCCTCAGAAACAGCCTGCCAAAGCACTGGTGATTTATATCCAAGTCACACTTGCTCTCCAATTAGGAGCCATCTGGAAGAAGGTCTAGAATTATATGCCTAAATCAACCGAGACTGATGAGATTCAGCTGAAAGTTAAAATTCTACCTCCAGTGTAAGGCAGAATTTCATACAGCTAGCATGTTCTCCCAGGACAGGATAAGGGAACAAAATATGAACAGGATATTGAAGAGCTCTTCACATCTTGAGAAAGGGACAAAGCAAGAGTCAAATACAGGCAGTGTTATCTCAGTCTCACAGGCAGGATGCAGGCATTGACAGGCAGACTTGAAATCCAAAGAAGAGTCTGCATTTGAGACGACATCAGAGGCTTGGGTTTCCTATTTATTACAAAAATCACGCATAATCTCCTAGGTTATTTCACCACTCTCAAAAGTGGTTTTAGAGGTTCCTTCTCTGCAGATTTGTTTATCCAGAAACAAAAATGTAGAAGATTCTTCGAAATACACAAAAAAAAAAATCATGAGCTGCATACAAGCAATCATTATATCCAAAACGTCTTAAAAGTAAGGTGTGTTTAACAAGACAGTTCTTAGAATAGCTAAAGGGATTCTTCTCTTCACCCAGAGTGACAGGCCATTTCAGAGAAGTTTTCAGAACAGGAAAGAAGAAAATACGGGGGGGTATTACAGGATTACAGCTAAGACATCAAAGAAAATTAAAGCATCTGGGGAAAAAAAAATCCATAATTCTAGACTCAGACAAGAATCACAAGCAGCCTTCTGAACACAGACACGTAAAAGGATTTAAATGGCAGCCTGAAGACAGGTTGACACTTTTTCCAGAGGAAGAGAGTTACTGAGACAGCACGCGTTGCTCCAACAGCCTTAGGATTCCTCCTGCACACAGATGGATGCATCGCCCTCTGTGAAAATGGGAAATCTCACGTATATCCTTATCACACACACGTAATTGGACGCTCAGTTTGTCTAGAGTTGCATTTCTCTGAAGGTAGCCCTCATCAGAAACAGCCTTCACCTGCTAGGGCCAAGTTAGATTAGCGTAGGCCTACAAAAGCGACCAGCACAGCTGTCCTGGGACAGCCATTCCTGCGGCCATCCCCTGGTACAGTTACTTACTGAAGAAAAAGCCTATACTGAACAGAAATCAACTATCAATGTAAGTGCACTTGTCCAATCAAACAGGTATAACCCATCAGTTAAACTAAGCATGGGTCTGAATATGACATTTTAATTCCTCAGGCTAGTTCAAACAAAAGAAGAGAATCAGTTCAGCTTAGATAATTCTAAGAGTGTCACAGAGCTCAACTTCCAATGTCTCAACTGCCCTATCGTTTAGGCAAACTTCTCTCAGCCAGGCTGCTGTACAGCATCACAGATGATTACAGCCCTCTGCACAAGAGGGAACCGAGTAGGAGTAGCACCACTCAGTAGTACAAACACTGAAGCCTTTTGCCAAAGTTGTGAAATAGAGAATGATTTACAGATGAAAAAAAAAATATTAGATATATTTAATACACAGCAGGACTCTGTATTCCTCACACCTCAATAAGAGACGTGCATCTTTGGTACCACCAACAGGCAAAACTTGGTTAGCAAAGACTAAAAAATGTCACCAAAGAAATCAAGGGCTACAAAACCCCTTTAGCCCTTCCCCACAAGAAGTCAGTTCCCACTTACACATCTGTAAGACCCCCCTCCCTTGTCTGGCAACACAAGTTAAATAAAAGAGCAAGTAGACACACCACAATTCTGTCTCAAGCTGTTTGATTTAACAGAAGTTGGATGTGACTGAATTATAAACAGTTCTCCATGCAAGCACTTTTCCTACATCCGTTCCAAATCAGACACCAATACTTACAGGACAGATGGTGTTCTCAGAAGCCTTCCACCACCAGGCTGATTGGGAAAGACATCCTCTAAGAAAAAATATATATGCCCAACGGCAATGCCTAGTACATAAAGAAAAGTCATATGGTGATTTTCAATACTTCTCCTTTACTACTTTCAAATGCTTCACTAGAGTTTTCAGGAGAGGAAAAAAAAAAAAACCCCACAACCCAAAAAACCCACCACCACACAGGTTTTTGTATTTTTAGATCTCTTATCATATTTTCTGTGAAAGAATCAGTGAAGCACATTGACATCAGATGAAAAGCTTAACTTACACTACAAGACATTAATACAAGGAAAACTGTTTGTCATTACTAAACATAGTGATGTTATGGCTCTATTAGAGTTGATAAAAATTGTAATATAAGCTATTTTACTTCAATAGTCTGATGCCCGCAATCAGATGACGTACCTGGGCTGAGTCCAAGCAATAAAAAGTCAAAGCATCAGAAGCTCTTTCCATCCTTGTTATAGTACAAAATATGCTACCGTGTTTAGAAATCAAGAAAAGAGTGGTATAAATTTAGCACCATTATACCAGACTAACTAATACTAAGTAAGAGGCATTTAGCCCTTTGCTTTTTTCCACATTTTTTGTTTCATGTAAAACACTAGCAGGAACAAATCCTTGCAATTCTTGCAATTCCTTACCCAGGAGATCCACAATGATGGAGTTCCCCAAAAGCAACGAAAAGCCCATCAATACCCAGGGTAGAAACGGGGCTTGAAAGATGAGAAGACCAAAAAAGTTCATGCGGACATAGGGATTCCTGCGGCTCCACACATACACAAGCATTATTGTGAATGCCTGACCCAAGAAAACCAAGTTCACGAACAGGCCAAAAAGCTGCGATAGTTAGTTAAAGAAAGCAGTTCACCAAATAATTGTCATGAGGTCAAGCATGGGAAGAATCTGATAGCTTGACTGGTAATCCTACATTTTCCTACAATTCCTATCTCTACTTTCCCAGGTTGAAGTAAATCAAACCTATTGTCGATCAAATTCAACACATATAGCAGGATTCAGGGCAGGTGCAGCATGAATAACACCTTTAAAGTATAATTCAGCATGAAATCACTGAAACAACAGCATTTCTCTTGGACAACCTGAGCATGATTACACACCTGAGCAGTCCCCTTCCATCTGACAATCTCATTTCCATAATCCTGTCAAGCAGTAAAAACCCTGAAAGACCAGCCCAGTATTTAACACCAGCAGTCACAGAGCATTCAAAAGTACTTTAACAAATACTGTTATTCCTCATACTACAAACAAAATATATTCTCACTTAAGAAATAAGATAAATGTAACATCATGGTTTCGGTTCTCATTCACATATCTTTAGCTTCACTAAAGCAGTTTGGAATAAAAAAAAAGGATACAGTCATTAAAAATCCTCCAAAAAGGAACATAAATACAAAATCTGCCGTCCGACCTCGAAAAGAGCCTTCTTCAAGCATTCGGCAGTAACGGTATCTGAAGTCGCAGGTCAGGAAAATTTGATTGCAAATGAGTTTAAAGAAAGATCCAAGTGGAAAAGGATTCAGTTATACAGGAGCTTAGATGTAAGTTTTGTATCAATTTACTTCATCATCTGGCTCTTTCTGGGTGCCTCAAAAGGGAGGGCAGACCCAGGAGAAAAAAGTTACTTATAATTCTCTCCTGTATGTCAGAACCAACCTGAAGGATCAGGCTTGTACAACAAAGCCTTAACACCACAAAAATAAACAGCAAAATTCTTGACAACTTATGAAGGAAATCCTGTTGATGTCCATTCCTGACATCAGTGAATCGGCATTGCTATAACTCCCAGGAACTGCACAGTGGAGCAGAACTGAGCCTTTGCCTACATGCATGTATAGCAACATGCCTGTACTCTGGAGCTCTGCTTTCCAAGGAAAGAAAACCAACTTGATCAAGGATACAAAAAGATCATGTTAAATAAAAAATTAAAGCCAACTGGTCCGAAGAATAAGTAGTTTGTGATTAACCTCCATACCTGGAAATAAGACAAATACAAGGACTTTAAACATGACAGGTTATTTTTGTTGTCTAAATACAAAAGTAACAATCTAACTGAAGTCTCCTTCACAGTCAGTGCATCTAAGAACTATGCTAAGATTACAGTGATCGGCACTCTAGCTTCATTAGCTTTTTAAAAATATAACTTCAATATGAGAAGTCACAGTCATTTGTAACACTCAGGTTTGAAAGGACAAGCGCTTGCAAACTCAACAGTTTACTTAAAAACCTCCAATACTTTAGAAAACACTTACTTGAAAGTGTTTAAATATTAATTCAGGGTTGAAATACAGCTGAAAGGGTGTGATTAGTTCTAATTGCTGAAAAAGAAGAGAACATTCGATGGAATCAATACATCAAGAAAAAGCTTTACACGCCCAAGCAAGTAACCCCCTTTCTCTGTGCCAAAAAGAGCCCAAGCTCTCAGTCAGCACATCGAGCACTCTAGCAAAAGCCTCCTCAACCGCTTCAGCCCGCCTCACGCTGTTGTTATTTAGTCGTGCTTCACTCCTTTCCAGGTGTCTCGGCGGGCAGGCAGAGGGGCCCTGGGAGCGCTGCTGTCAGGGGACCCCCCGGCTCAGAAGGCCCTGAAGGGAGGGGACCCGGCCCTGGGGCGGGGGAGGCGTCTGAGGTAACCCCTTCCGCGGGTCCTAAGCCCATTCCTCTCCCAGCCCGCCGGCAGGGCCCCAACGAGCCTCACCCCGCTCGTCCCGGGCACCCTCCCTCTCCCTCGCGCCCCGCCAGCTCTGCCAGGCTGCGGGCGGCCTCCCGGGGCGCCGCGGAGCCGGCCCCACCCGCGGGCCAGGCCCTCAGGAGGGCCTGCGGAGACGCGGGCGGCCCCACTCACCACGGCGGCGGTGGTGAGGACGCAAGCCGTGGTGTAGGCCCGCGTCACGGGCGGCACCTGCAGGTACTCTTGCCGGAAGGTCTGGTACGCCATCTTAGCGCTCCCCGCGCCGCTTCCGCTTCCGCCGCGCCTCCGCGCCTGCGCGCACCGCCCCGCGCCGACCCCCGGCGGAGCCAATCAGCGCCGGCAGCTGCGCTGCGCTCTCACTGGCCGAGCAGCGAGCGCGGCCTCTTGCTTTCCCCGCCCCCGAGGGCTTGAGCGCTTGGTGATTGGGCGGCGCGTTGACCTTCGCGGCCACTGATTGGCTGCGGGCGGTGCTGCCCTCCTGAGGGAGTTCGAACGAGGCGGGAAGCGGCGGCGGCGGGGCTCGGTACCGGTTACCAGCCTCGGTCTGCGGCGCTAGAGCGGGAGGAGCCGCCTCGTTGCCTCAGGTAACGGCGCGGGAGGCCGCGTCTGCGCTGGGCCGGGCCTCCTGTGGGAGCCGCTTCCCCTCAGCTCCGGGCTCGGCCTTCCCGCCTGCAGCAAGGCCCGTCCGCCCCAGGGCCTGCGTTTCTCTCCCCTTCCTTACCGGCTTTCGGCCGCCACCATGTCGGTCAATCCCATGGCCTACGAAGCGCAGTTCTTTGGCTTCACCCCCCAGACGTGCATGCTGCGGGTCTACATCGCGTTCCAGGACTACCTCTTCGAAATGATGCTGGTGGTTGAGAGCGTCATCCTGAAGAAGCTGGACGGGTTTCCCGACTGTAAAATCAGCCCCTTCCAAATCCGGAAAAGCACGGAGAAATTTCTTCTCTTCATGAAGGAGCACTTTGATAAACTCTTCAGTAAAATGGAAGAAGTGCTTCTGCAGCTGGTGTTAAACATCCCTAAGAACGTGCTCCTTCCCGAGGACAAGGTGCACGAGGAGTACCCCTACAGCAAAGAACAGTTCCAGGCGCTTCAGGACGAGATCCATCAGCTGCAGCAGCAGTACAGGGCTGAGGCGTCCGCTGGGCAGGCGCTGCGAGCGGAGCTGGAGGAACAGAAGGCTGTTCGGGCTGAGCTTGAGAAGATCTTGCAGTGGTTTGATGGGCTTGACAACATCTGTAGGGAGCACGGGACCGGCAACTTCAAAGAAAGCTTTGCATTCTTGACACAGAACTCTAAGAAACTGCAAGATGTGCTGAAAGATATTGAAGAGAAAAGCAAAAAAATAAAGAAGCATGATCAGTTATTGTAATGGAAATTCTGAAAAGGCAACACAAATCATTTAGACAGCTTGCTTAAAGTGATAGGGGCTTATCTTTCCAGAAGCATCTCCCCCAGTCCCTTACTCCTCTAATCCTGCCAGGATTTACAATAAAAGCTGTTGAATTGTGTCAGTTTGCACCTGTTTAGCACCCCCCTAGGGAAGGAGGGAGAGAAAAAAGCCTTGGTTTTCTGTGAAATGTAACTGAAAGTGGTGACTGGGAACACGTTTTGGGTTGGATAACCTGGCTTGAATGTTCCTTCCCGACCTTGTGAACATTGACTTTGAACACAACATAGCATTTGTTTATTTTGGTTATTTAAAGAAAAAAAAAAACACCTGTAAGAATGTCCAAGTGAATTTCCAGACTGATACCGGTTCAGAGTCGATGTTTTTGTCAGCGAGGACATCGGGACTTTGCACAGCTTCCCGAAGGAGCTGTGCTGCACAGGCAGCGTCTTGTCAGGGCTAAGGTGCCGTCCGCTGCGTTTGAAAAGCCAAGGGCTTCGAATTCCGTAGAGAAGAGGGCGACGGTGACGCTGCTGTCAAGGCTCTGATGAGAAATAGGTCTGTGTGCATCAATACTGAATTTCAGCTCCGTTTCTGAATGTCAGGGTTGCCACTCCACATGCGTTTGCCTTTAAGAGTAGCTTGTGTTTCCTTTAAGCAAGGACAACGTGCCGCTCCATGGACCGAAGATAGAGAAGCCACTGGAGGAAATGAGCAACTCAATCACTTTGTCCTACTTTAGCTCATGTTGCTTTATATATATTTTTGTTTGTTTGTTTTTATTTTTGTTGTCCAGTGTCCTTTCTCTACTAAATAGAAAAGTTCATTTTATTAATGTTTAATCAGATTTTCCTGTACAAATGTTGTGAAGACTGGCTGATATGCTTGAGTTCTTTGAAGTCACTTAATTAACCTTATTCTACTTCAAAATACATCACGGTCTCTGCATCTTTCCGTTGGCCTCAGCAGGTTTTGAACCTCCTGTACAGATGTGCCATGAAATATCAATACTAATTTCTACTTTACTAGCATAGATGTTTGAAAGACATTAAACTTGTGAATAATTTAGAAGTTACTGCAATAAAAAAAAGTATTAAAAGCATAAAATACGCCTTGTGATTCTTTATTTTCCGACTTCTCAAAACTTCCTACAGAATCAGCTTGGTAAAACCAGTATCTTTAAACATAGGTTGCCTTGATGCGTGGCTGGAGACCTGTGGGACTCAGTGGCCACTCTTGAAATCCTCACGGAGGAAATTCATTTCTGGTGTTGAGCTCTAGACTGTAGGGAACGTCGGCCTACGTGGAGGCTAGAGTTCAGAAGACTGAAAAACAGGGAATCAGGTAAAAATTAAGTTATTTCTTTAGGAAACAGCTTAGTGACTTAAAAGTTATCTAATATTCTCGAACTTGAAGTTTGAAGAGGAGAAAAATGTCCTGATTAGTACAATGGCCGCTGTAGATGATAGTCTTGCTGAAAAAGCGTGTCTTCGTTCTGTGCCACCACCATCAGTTTAGCTGCAGAAATCAAGCAGCCACTGGTCTGTAAATTGAATGCAGGTACGTAGATAATTGTTTCATTTCATGCTAAATTGTGAAGAATAACGTTTGAAAAAAACTGCTAAGAAACAAAGGGGATAACTTGAACCCATGAACGGTTCCACAAGGGAAGACCCACAAGCAAGAATTGGACAAAGGGGGCTGAAACCACCGCTTGCTGCCTCTCCTTCAGGGCAAGCTCAGGGCCATCGCTGTCCGAACCTCGTAATGTCACGCTGTAGTCATTGCAGTCTCAAAACTATTGGTATCTTGTGTTAGACCTAAAGAGGAGGAAGCGGTGTGGGCGATAGCGCTGATGTGTCTGGAACGTCTTACTTTCTGTCTACGACCCTGAATAAAGGCGTTGCTGCGCACGGGGGAATGTCCTGAAGCCAAAGAGCTTCGCGTGTATTCATGCGACGTTGCAGCATCTGCGCAGCTGGGGTTTGCATCGCTGTGGAATGCTTTGGTCTCGGCACCGGTGGGTTGAAGGGTGACCTGGCTTCTCTTGTTGAATTAGATCTTTTAAGGTCTTTATTTCTGAAAATGGGGTTGGGTTTTTTTGGTGAATGAATAAATCATTAATAAGAACAGGTAAGACAGCCATTTACAGCTAATAGAGGTTCTCAACAGGAGATTTATTAAGCTGAGCTCTTTGTTTAGGCTTGTCTTCAGCCAAGATTAAATGCTGGTGGGCTGATGACAAAACCATTTAGTCGAAATAAATGACATATGGAGATGAGCAGATCTGTGAAGGAAAAAAGGAACTTTGCTGTGACCCTCTGGAGGTACCGGCGTCTTAAATGCAACTGCTATTAAAATCCTGTAACCTAATTTCTCCTCTTCACTTTTGTTCATAAAATCAATTTAAAGAATAAAAGCCTTTAACTGCGGGGACGGGCAGGATACACAGTGAAGGCTGTTGCCAAATATAATCCTCCCCAAAGAGTAATAAAAAGTCTCACTGGGAAATCCAGCATGGTTCAGTAACATAGGTGGGAGCAGAGTATTGAAGGACAATTGTTTTGTGAGTGGGAAAAACGCTGTTTTTTTTTAAAATGCTTACCTGTGAAGGGCAAATAAGCAGTGAAAGTCCTCTTTTAATACCATTTTCAATAAAACAGTGAATGAAATGGCTATCCACAGGAGTTTTAGCATGGGGGGATATGGGAGCTCACCTTACCTAGTGCCAACGTTATGGTACGAAACTGCAAATGCTGTCACAGGGCAAAAGTAGCAACAAGGCTCAAGTAGCACCAAGGAAGCGAAATCCTTGAGCCCCATCGCTGGAGCCAGGGCAGGAGCAGCCCCGAGCTCCCCGGGACACCGCAGGGCCAGCGTGGCTTTGGCAGCAGAGGGCACCCGGAGACTGGGCCAAGGCTTCGCTTGCAGAAAAGTCTGGTTTATTTTTTCCCCCCTTCTCCATAACTTTCATGTGCACCAAGAATTGTCACGTGGCTCCTCAGATAAATCAGTTGTTTCACCCTTAATGAACAGGAGACACTTTTCTTTGGGCATTACCTGCCAGGAGAGAGGTGTTTGCAGAAAGTGGGATCAGGACGTTCGGAGTTTGCACACCCTAGGGCTAGATTTGCTTTTAAAGAGGAATTATTCTCGTTTTCACTCATTTTACTCAGCCCCCTGCACTTTCTCCTCTCCTGGCCAGGCAGCTTGCACAGCACCAAGGTCTCCAGTACCTTTTTCACAATCGCAGCTGCAGGCGAGCAGGGAGCGCATGGTGGTTGGGCATGATGGTTGTACTGGGATTCGCCTGGACATCGCAATCACTGCATGACCCTTGTGTTGTGATTTCAGCGTGTTGCTGTATCACGTTGCTAAGGCAAAACCCTCTGTAACGTCAAATAGGTAAATATCTCAAATAAATAAATCTGATATTAAACGTTCATCCCTCCCGGGGCGGGATATCTAATGGACCCACGCAGGGAGCTCTGGGCTCTGGCAGGGCCGGACCCGCGCAGGCCTCGCACCCTCCTGTGAACGCCCCCTCCTACCTGCTCCCAAAAAAGATGTCCTGTCATGCGCGCCCCTCTCATTCGAGCCATCATAATGAAATATTTTGAAATAACTTATTTGCTGGTGCTGTGGAGAACGGTGCGGGAGACGCCTGTGGCCAGCACCCGCCACCCTCGGGACACGAGCCTGGGGGCTGCTGCCGCGCTTCACCACCGCGCTTTGCAAAAGCTCGTTAGGCAGCTGCCTGCAACCGCCCCGCTCTGCCTGGATCCCGAATTGCCAGGGACGCTCCCGGCGCCTGTGCAATCCCCCCGAGTACCCTCAGACACTCACGCAGCATTACGGCGTCCGGCGAAGGCCACAGGTTTTTCCTTCCAGCTTCACCAGCTGCTGCGGCAGCTCGTCCTTCAGCTCCCAGCCCCGAATCCTGCTCACGCATTTGTGGGTCCCCTCGAGGTCCAGACGCTGGCGAGCAGCTCGACACACCCTGACGCCGTCCTCCCTGGCCTCTCCGGCCGTCCTGGCCCTGCTCGCCGGGGGCCGATTCGGCACTCGGGAGCAGCGATGGCCACGGCACGTGTCCCGGCGGTGACAGCGGTACAGGCACAGGGCAGGCAGAGCCAGCACGGCGCCAAGCTGCTGCAGGAGCGGGACCTGGGGCTGGCTTTTAAAGAAAGGGGAGAATTTCCACGTGGTTCATTTTAACGCTCATTTTCTCTCAATGATTGTGCAGAGCTGGAAGATTTGAAGAGCCCCAGGCTGGGACTGAGGTACTTTACAAGACCCAATGTAAAAAATATAACCAGCTGTTGTAAAACATTACCCAAAGACTTTTGCAGGGGGAAAACAGCCTTGCTGTAGTGCGCTTGGTCCACTAAACACCCCAGCAGCAGAGCTGGGGTCTAAGGGAACGAAACCGCTGGTTTTCTTACCAGGATAACACGAATTCCTGGTCTGGAGACACGCGGGAGCCCCGAGGCTCGTCAGGCCCGGGGACGTCCCAGCAGCCGGATATGCCATCGGGACAGGGAAAGGCTTTGAGCCCCACTGCGGCTACCGGGACTATCAGGTTTTCAGCAAAACTCACTCCAAGGAATAAAAAGTGCTCGCCAGCTGCGGGGAGGACGTGCAGCTGGATTCGCGGCCCCTGCACATGGAGGAGGGGGTCGGATGCAGCAGGGAAGGAGCCGGCACCGTGTCCCAGGGGTGGTGGCGGCCCCAAATGCCCTACAAATGCCTGGGGGTTCAGTTCCCAATGCAAGGGGAACAAAGATAAATAAAATTAAGAAATTTTTTGGCAGCATTCACAGCCAATTTGAGCACTCGGGGCCAGGCGATGCAGCCCTCCTCGACGTATACGCTGAATGACGGTGTAATTAGCAGCCGTTAATAAACCCGCACCTGGCAAAATGCCAGCCTGGGGCCGTGGGGGGGGGTACCATATGCCTCCTCATTAAAAGCTTTAATTACCGGCAGGAAGCGCTGGTGGCAGCCACGCGCTTTAATTGCTTCACCTCAAGCTGGCGGCGGGTCAGCTCCCTCCCTCGCCGGCAATCCCACGGTGGCTGGGGGCTGCCGTCCCCGTCCCCACCCCGCAGCAGGGCTGAAGGGGCCCACAGGGCAGGGAGGAGATGCTCATGCAACACCATCCCATTATAATGATGAAAACCCCCCTGTTATGCCAAAAAATGTTCTTTCACGGGTATTTTGGCTGGCCCAGACTAAGCAAGAGCATCCCCCTTCCCGAAACACAGCCCTGAGAAACCTCCCCTGCCAAAAAAAATAGAGATCGACAGGCAGGGAGGCAGGGAGACGGATGGGCGCTGCAAGGCACCACGGGCGATGCGAGTTATCCCGGCTGTGCGCGCGGCGGCTCTCCATTAATGTGTTTGCACATCACACGCCGTAAAATTGGATGGGGGTGAAAGCGCTGAGCACCTTGGTGGGATTTACAGAGAGCTGCCCTGGTGCTGCCCTCCCCTGCACCCCAGCCCCGGCATTAAAATAAATGGGGCACAGAAAATGGGCACTCAGATCACATTAGTGGCAAAACATTGATTTACTCAAGCGAAGAAACTCGGTCAGGGCTTGATGCTGGCAGCTCCTGCCTGCGTTTGCTGGACCTCCCCGGAAAGTGCTTTAGAAAAGAGCGTGGTAAATGGCTTTTTCCTACTCAAGGAGACGAAAAGACAAATGCTGGAAATGTTTGGCAACAAAGGGATCACTTTCACGTGTAAGATTTCTTTTTCCCTTCCCTAGTTAAACCATAGGAAAGAGGAAGCACGATTAAGCAGCCTTTGCTGGAGGGAAGCCTTGGAGGCAGCCGCGCAGCTTGGTGCGGACCAGCATGGCTCGCGGTAAAGGGTGAGGTTTGTAGCGGGGTTGCTCCCGTTGGGGCTGCGTCTTCTGAGGGCTGATGACTCCCTCTTCACTGCGGACTGGAAAAAACACGTCCCTCGCGCAGCCCGGCGCGGCTTTGGGCGCTTCCCCGGCCGTTCATCCTGCCTCCACACCCATCCTACCAACGCTGCAGTTAGTTTTAAGTGGCAGTCGTGGCTCCCGGGGCCAAACTTGTAATCAAAAATGTGATTCAGAGGTTGGTTTAACTCCACCTTGGCTGTAACTAAGGACTCGGGTTTTTGCTTTAAAACCGCCACCCATTTGTAGCCACACCGTGCCCGAAGCGCGGGCAGCAACTGCTTACCAGCACCCAAACCTGCAGCTCGTAAGGACACGCACTGGCATCTAATACAGGACCCAGCAGAAACGTCTTCCCATCTTTTGTTGGAAATCATTGTAGGAAATTTAATTTCAGCCTGAAGAGGAAAAAAATAATAATAAGCTAAGCAAACAAACTAGAGAAATAATGTTGAGGCCAGATTGAGCCTTGGGAGCTCATTTCCCTGTACGGGTGGCAATGCCCCAAACCCAGACACTTTGGACCTGGTGGCCCCACGCCTGCGACCCGTCCGCTCCCATGCCCACCAGCAGCTCTGATTACTTTTGTCCCCTTCCCCCCGGCAGCTCCCGGCCCGGCACCTCGCTGCAGACCTCGGCCCGGGCAGCCAGGGCTCCCGTGCGGCTCAGCTGGGGATTTTATCACCTCTCATTTCCCTGCAGAATGGAAATTCTCCTGCTGCTTTGCCTGGCTTATCCCTCCCAGGCTGTTATTACTCCTACTTACACAATTCAGAATATTATTCCCTCCTGTCACCTTAATTTCTAATAATTAGTATTTGGTGTAGTGCTACAGCAGAAGTCAGTTCTTAATGAATATTATAATAAGCACTAAATTATAATTTACTGCTCAAGAAATCCGCTTTGAAATGCAGCCCATTTAAGAGAAAATGAGGGGGAGAGGCTTTCAAGCCATTTACCTGGCTGGATCAAACCCCAAATCGAGTCCCCAGCAAAATCCTAAAGTGACCATAAACCCTGGGGGCATTTACTGGCCTGGGACCCGCCGCCGACCGTGTCTCGGGGCTGGACGCGCAATGGTGGCAGTGACATGACCCACCCAGGTGGGACTGGGACGCCGTATCCCCGGGGAACAAGCAATTATGTGACTTCAATATTTTATTTACTCCCTGACAAAACGCTGGGGTATTAATCCACCTGGCATGGTGATAGCATTAATCCAGCAAAAGTA
The DNA here is from genome assembly GCA_020745775.1 of Theristicus caerulescens. NCBI lineage: Eukaryota > Metazoa > Chordata > Aves > Pelecaniformes > Threskiornithidae > Theristicus > Theristicus caerulescens. Next base: position 9,267,854 of record CM036572.1, read on the forward strand.
CTTGTGCATTAATGAGCCCTCGATGCCCCCAGCTGCACACCCGAGCCTCTGCCGGTCCCCGTTACGGAGCGGTTTTCCTCCCTTTTGTGGTGCTGGTTGCAGCGGGTTCAGCCCTGTTGCTATGGCACTGGGGCACATCTGGGCATGTTTTTCTGAGCTTATCACACAAATCGCTTCTCCAGTAGCACAAAGCAACACGGTACCGTCCTTACCGCTAAGGCTCGGCCGGTCGGGATCGCTGCAGCACTGAATGACCCGGCCCCAAAGCGGGTTTTGGCTCTTCGGTCACTGATTTGGCGGTGGTGTGCCAGAAACAAGCTAGGAAACCCAACCAGGGAAAAAAAAAAAAGGATAAAAGTTTAAAGTGATGTTCAGCAGCCGCCTTGAGCCCGCAGGAGCTGGTGACGGAGCTCGTCCCCTCCTTTCCAGTGCCGAGTCAGCCGTGATTTTGGGAGAGCCGCAGCCGTCCGTCCTCATTGCCACCCTGGGGAGGGTCATTCCCTTAACAAAAATGCAAAGACTGGACTTGTTAGGAATAAACATTCCCAGGTGAGAAATAAAGCTGCATGGCTTATCAAATTCAAGCAAACTCCCTCTCTGTTTTAATTGGGGCTGCACTTAAAAGATGGTAATTGCTATGTCCTTTGTTACAAGTACCGGGGCCACAAAGTGCTTTTCGCTCAGCGTCTGCAAAATAAATAGCAGGTTTTTGTCTCAGTGCGGTTTGCTGGGAAACACCAGTCATCATCTCCGTGTGCAGTCTGCTGCTGCAAGCAGAAGGGGAAAATGAAGCTGTAACATCTTCATCTGAAGCACGGATGAGCCTCGTTATCCTCCGCTGGCTGTCGGGGGAGAGGTGAGGATCGGCTCAGGCAGGGACGTTTCTGTGACAGGACGAGTTTCCCAGCAGACAACAACGGGCTCAGGGCACAAAGTGGGCTCCTGCTTTTCTTCAGGGAGGAAGGGAAGGGAGGTCAGGGATTTCCAAAGCTACGCCCACACTTGGGGAGTTTGCCAAAGCCGATAAAATGGCAAAGCCCACCCAGAAACAACGTGGGTCATCCCGCAAAACTGAGTATTCACTCCCCAGCGCATCCCCTCCCGACAACACAACAGTGAATAGCCCAGCTCTACTGGAAAAGCACGCGTCAGGATACGATGCATCCAAGTTTCTTCTTTTTCCGTTTACTTTTGCTGTCCAGGCAGAGCCGAGGACCTGGACCTGCACGGGAGACCATCCCTGGCTGGAAGGCGTTTGGTCTCCCCGTTTCTGTCTCCTGACCGTGAAGCCAAAAAAATCCGCTCGTGGGAACGAGAAGCTGAGTCTGGTTCGCTTAACCAAAGGGACTGAGCACTGTGCCAGCCGAGCGGTGGGCTGTCCCAGGGGACACGCAGCCCGGCTCTTCCCTTGCACGCAGGGGGACTCTCTTCCTCCGGGGCAGCTCGTTGCGGTACTCGGGAACCGGCCGCGACGGCGTCAGGAGAACAAATAAAGCCCAGGGCATCTCGGTGAACAGACAAGACCTAGAGCCACTTCACAAGTACTTTGTACCTCGGGTCCTTTTACACACAGACTGGGAGGGTGCTAGCAATTTCTATACCCGTGAATTAACGGGTGTGCTTAGCATGAGCGGTTATTGGGCCCATCGTGGGTCTGTTTGGGCAGAACATTAATGAAAGGTGATAACACCTTCACCTTTTTTTTTTCCCTTTTTCAGTATTATAGGAAAGAAGAGCATGCTGCCTCCACATGCCTCACCTGGAGGAAGGCCCCGGGGCACCATGGGATCAACCGACCAGTCCTGTCCAGCTCCGGTGCAGTGGCACCGGCCGAGCCCGGGTTTTGCTGTTTTTTCCACAACCGTGCAGAGTTAGCGCTAGCCCAGGCCAACCCCTCTATTTCGAAGCAAATTGCACGTTTCTTTGGAAGCAAATGCAATTAAGGCGAGACAGCCGCACAGGTCACATCGCAGCAAGATGCTGTGACAGCCGGTGATGTGGTACTGACGCGTGACGGGTGCCTGAGCCTCTTCATCCAGGGAAAAGCCCAACAGGGAAAGGGCGGGGATGAAAGGAGGGGTGGGAACCCTGTAAGCACCCCTTTGCTGTAGCTAAAAGCACAGAGAGGGCTTGAACGAGAGAGCACGCGAGAGCCAGCAGCAAGCGCCGCGTCAGGAACCGCACTTAGGCCAAGTGTCATTTCTCTGGACTTTATTGTCATTTTCTCTTCAGTTCTAGAGTACAAAAGCATGCAAAAAATAGCCTCTCTATTCATGGTACATATTTACAGTGTAACGGCCACGTGCCATTACAGTACTGAGTGCATATACATCATGCTTGAATTATAGTAGAGTACATACAGAGTCATATATTTAACATCGAGTACAGCAAGAGACTTAAATGCTAACAGAACAGGCCTATAAACCAGAAACAGCAGCAAAATTACGGCACAGAGGATCCGAGTTATATCCCCAAAAGTTGCAATTCATTTTTTCTTGAATTTACACTATTTTTTTGGAACGCTTTGACTGATGGCTTGTGGTTACTGACTGAGGGCCTGGGCATCCGCCAGCAGCGACTCTGAGCATACATGGCTTTTCTTCAGGAAGGGGAGGTGAAAGGCAGCAACTGGCTCTTGAGCCCCTTCCCTTCCCTCGTCCCATGGAAGGCTGCGGTCAGAGTAACAGGGCCATGGGATAACCCAGGTTAATTCAGGTTGGAAGGGACCTGATCAGAGCATGCTCTTCTGTAGGAGGTTCTGGGCCAGAAAAGAAATCCCTTTCACTGCTTTGCTCAGCAAACAACACTGTAAACATGCCCTGGTAAAGTGGAGAAGTTTGGTACCCAAACTAAGTTACATATACAGACAAAACCCCAACTACCTGCTTTCCAGGCTCCAGCATTCCCGCTGGACACCCGAGGCTCGTGCTGCCAGCCCTCCTTCCTTTGGAAACATTTTGACATTTACCGAGATCCCCATCCCCTCGGGGCCTTTCCTGCTATCACCACCCGACACGAAGGGCAGAGCGCCCGTCCCAAAGGACTGCCTTTTATTGTAGCAGAACGATAATACTGAGCAGCTAGCAGAACACTGAAGGGGTGGGCTCTGTGCCTGGAAATCACTGATGAAGGTGTCCGAGACCATAAATGATCCTTTTAACTCGCACAGCCAGGCTGCCCAGAGACAACGCTGGAGAGAGAACAATCCTTGCTGCGTTTGTTCTGAAGCTCTTGCATTAGCTGCACCATCAAAGGATAACTTGCAGTCGTGGAACGGCTTTTCACATACCTGATTGTGCTGCTTGGTGTAAAAAAGCCCTAAGCACCAGCTACGGGACGCTGCTCGCTGCAGCCGGTGGGGGCTGAGGGGCTCTGAGGGCAAGCGAGGACAGGCAGGACCCTTAGACAGCCAGTACCTGTGGCTGGCGGGACGAAGCTCCTGGTTTTCTTGGGCAAAATGCGAGAGGGAAAGCACCGAACCAGAGAGGGCAAACGAGCTCCCCCAGCCACACACCACAGAAATGGAGAAAAACCTCCTTCAGCCCCTGCCGCAGTGCTGCTGATGGCTTCAGGATACAGAGCCGTGCTGAAGGAACAAAGTTTTTCCCACCAGCTCCCCCCTGGAAGTCTGGCAATAAATAAGGAATTAAAACCCGTCCTGGGAGTTGTTTCATTGAGCTGCAACTCATTTTGCATGGAGCAGCTACGCTCTCCCCCCACCGGGCTCCCTTCGGATGTGGCCGTACACAAGATCAGCTTTCCCACGACCGCCCCTGATGCTGCCTGACCGCCAGCTGCTCCCGCCTGCCCCGTTTTATTCCTCAAGAATACTTTCCAGGGCAGCACTTGTCAAACCACTCTCCCTAGGACCCCCAAACAACGCAGCTTGGGTTAGCAACGCCACGCTGCAAGGAGCTGCGGCTGTATTTAGCCTCAGTGGGTTTTGCACCGTTTCACTTGCCTTGGGGGCCAAATTCTGGCACGGAGCAGGGGAGGTGAAGGCCTGCCGAAGGGGACAGGCAGGCACAGAACGGGGCACAGCGGCAGGAGCGTGCTGGGCTCGCCAGAGACCCTGTACTTATCAGGGTTGTCCCCCATGGTGTATCACAGGGGACATGCAAGAAGATACCTACAGCTGCCACATTTTCCATCTCTCTAATCTGCAAGATACAAACAGTGAACCACCATCCGGACAGGAGATGTTGGCCCCAGACACAACACGAACAAGATATGTAACTGATGCCACCATGACCAGCAAAGGACAGGCCTGACTTATCCACCCTCGAAATGATGCTAAAGAAAACATGTCAGAGACACGTGTGGCACTTCATCTTTCAGAAAGCCCAGTCTTTTGCTGTGCAGCTTGCTTCTTGTGTCTCAAGGCACTGAAAAAATAAAAAATAATGACAGCCCAGTCACACTTACTGCTGCAGGTGATTTAGTTTCTCTTGTGAGCACGGGCTCCCACATGGATCGGGCTGGAGATGTCATGCTGCAGCCAAAACTTCCAGGTCTTCCTTCTGCTCCCAGCAGCACGGACACCTGGAAACACCCAACCACAGGCTGGCTACAAATACCCTCTCTGTTCTGCAGGCCCGCTCCACAGACCTGCTCCTGCTCCAGGGCTTCACCATGTCTGCCCACACTGCGATTCCTCACGGATACATCACTGGGAAAACCACCGCCCAAAGCTGAGCCCCGGCACGGGCACCGCTGGGGGAGGCGGCGTTATAAACACTGCAAGAGGTTACCCATGCAACCATTCACATGCTGCACTACATCATTAAAGAGCTGAAAACCTCATTTATTTGCAAGTGTGACATTCATAGCGACGTATTCCTGCCCAAAAGGTTAAAGACATTCACTGCAGTATTCCTTTGAGCCAGTCAGGAGAGACTAAACCAGGATTTTTACTTAGCACTATCTCCTGAGCCAAAGGCCTAGAGGTAATAATCGAGCAAGACAGAGAGAAATCTACCTCCCGGAGATCAAAAAGATGTGCAGTTTCCCCAAAAGAGAAATTTCCTTCACAGTCTTTCAATCTGGGCTCACCCCCAAGCTGGAAAAGCCAACCAAAGCTGACCAGAGCCCAGCAAGCACAGTTCAGAGCATCCCGGCATCTCTCTTCCCAGGATGCCGGTGCTCCAGGAATAGCACAGGCAAGCGAGGATTTGGAGGGGGAAAAATACAGAGCCCGTACAAAAGCATCAGAGTGTGCCTACGCCAGCTCTTCTCGCTGCTCGGAGGAGCCACGCTGAACCCCATCCCCTCCTTCACGGAGAGAAGCGAGACTTTAGCCATCCAGCTAAAGAGAATGACTTCCCTGACGGATAAAAGGGTTGGCTTGCCGGAGATGTTTACTTTTAAATAAAAACTCTCTCTTTAGTCTCTTCCTTTCTTCAGAGCAGAAATAGCGTTGCTCTGAGCTGCCCTAACATGCACATAAACAAGCAAGGATTTCATTTCAGCTAAGTGAGAAGCAGAGCATATTTTTGCATGAGTCCTACCAAGCCTTTGAATAAATCTGAGCGTTTCTCTTGCTGCTCGTGCACCTTTTTCATTTCATTTCACGCAAGTTTTCAGGCTGCTGTCTGCGACGCAATACAGACGGTTTCTGGGGGTATAAAGGAAAAACCCACAGAGCTGGCAGATTTGCTGGAGGAACAAGGTATGACACAAGCCCAGCTGTACAGTTCTGGGGTCTCCCTGGACCTGTGGAAACAGCTCCAGAAGGATTTCCTTCAGCAAAAAGGGCATTTTTTTCAAAGTAGATTTTGGGATCATCATAAAACCCCACCCGTTTCCCCCATTCCCCTCCAAAACTGAAGCAGCACTTCAGCTACTACTGAAGGAACATGACAGAGAGCTCATTTGTAAATGATCGTTTGGTTGGTCGCATTAATTGAGGCTGAGAGCAGCTTTCCTGCAGCCTTGCCCCGCTAGCTCCCACCCCTTGGGCATTACTAGAGTAACCCCACCAACCAGCTGGATTAGCAAAGTGTTTCTCCATCTCCGCATTATTCTTACCATGTATTAGAAATACAATAAATAACCCCATGTTTGCAGTCTTAGAGCTCTCTGAGCACCACCCAAGTGTTGCTTAGACCTCAGAAGTCCCATGGGGATAAGGATTACCAGTACTCCCTTTTCTCCTGGAGCTAAGGTGACTTCCTAAGATGCGTCCTTGTCCTAGGGTCACCCCTCTGCACAGGCTGGGGGCTCACCCCGCATCTCAGCCGTCCTTCCCGCTGCCGGCAGCCTGGCCCTGCTGCAGCAGAGCTCCACCACGGCCAGCCCCAGGGACACCCGCTTTTCTGCAAAACAGAGGCCAGACAGTTTCCTCCTACCATTTCCCCAGGGCTGCTCAGCTCGGCCCCTGGTGCACAGCAGGACCTGGTGGCACCCCAGCACTTTGTCCCCAGCACAGACCAGTTTGCCCCAGGAGCAGCCCAGCTGCTTGCATCCACTCCCCAGGCAGAAACCTCCTGGCCAGTCCTTCCTCCCGCATTTGCAGAGCCCCCGCTGCGCTCTCAGCCTTCCCAAGTCCCCATCTCCATTTTCACTCCCTTTCACCGGGTGCTTAAACCTTCAGTACAAGGCAGCGGGGTCCAAGCACACACTCGAGCGTGCCAACCCGCGGGATGGATCGCGGCGCACAGCCGAAGCAGAACCACAGGCCCTCGAAAGATGCTGAGCACACAGTCAGTGCAGGCAGACGCACAAATGCAGGCAGGATTTACCATCTGGATGCGAGCGGTGCAGAGCACAGGCCCAGAGCAGTAACCTTTGCATGATACAATCCCTTTGCCTGCTTTAAAAATTAAAGGTCTCCTTAATAAAATACATTAGCTGCAACGCTATTTCCCAGTTTGCCAATATTTACAGGCAAGATGCGGGGCAGAGCCCAGGCTGGTGACTGCTTCTGGGCATCCCACCGAGGTGGCTGAAGACCAGCGAAAGGAAGTGGCAGGCTGCGGACGGGGAGAAGGCGGCACCGGCAGCAAAGGCCAGTTAGGAAAACATTGGGAATCACCAAACTAGACTGCAGTAAACAGAACGGGAACACCAGTATACCAGTCGCTACCGACAATCCTTGTACATGTATCCCCTTGCACAAAAAATTTGGAGACTGAAAGTCCCAAGCCCTCAGGATTAACCTAAAAAAAAGACAGTAAGATGATTATGTAGGAACCAAATTTAATCGTGTCCTTTATTTAAGTACTATAAAATAAGAATCCAATCCCATTGGCTTCCGAGGGGCATGTTCAGACCCCATAAAGCTCAAGGGAAAATATTGACATATATTTTGACGGATTGATGTCACTGGTTTTTACTCTCCAAGTGCAAGAGTGAAATTCCTGATTATACACACAGTCCGTATAGTCAACACCTCTCACCTGTTGTTAAACTGTAGAGATGAAGCTTCTAATCCCAAGTTTAGAAGCAATCTATGGATAAAATAGCAGCATCAGCACGTGCATGAAAATTACAGTCTTAAAATAAAATTAAAAATTAAAGCCTTAAAAAACCCAAAAGATCAAGTTTTGATCTCGTTTGTGTTCTGTAGCTTTCCTTAGTCTAGAAACCCTCCACCAACATCTTCCATCTTAAGAAGCTCTCCCAGTCTGGGTCATTTATCAGGAAATCAAAGTTTAAAAGCATCAGGTACATAATTTTAAAGGAGCTAAGAGATGAGTGAGGGAAAGGAAATCACCCTTAAATAAAATAAACCCCAAACCTGCCACTTTTCAGCTTTGAGAACAAGGTCCGTGCGCACAGGACAGGGTGCAGCTGATGGAGTGCAATCCCAGCTCTTCGGGAAGAGCGCATTTGGTTAGCTGATGTCCGCGGTGCGCTACGCCTTTCTGTGTAACAGCACAGCCCAGCGCTCCAGATCCCTACAACGTTCAAAGGCTCATTGCACATTACAGGGAATATCCTGTAGTTCTTCTATTTTACGGCACTGCCCTGACTAAAGCCATCAATGCTGGCAGGATTTACACTGTGCAAAACTGAGGGATAAGGAAAGAAGGGAAAAAAAGAGAAAGAAAGGCATAGAGAGTGACAGTGCTCCCTCCAAAAGGAAGAACTCATCCTCATTTAACTGATATCCATAGAAATTTTGCTGTCAACTCCAACAGGAGCAGGACTGTGTCCTAGTATACAGAAGTGCTTTACTTGTGCATGAAATAAAACAGTTGCCCTCTGATCTAAGACCTGGCTCCGATGTATTTTTTTTTTTCCTGATGCTTGAAATAGAGAATGCAAAAAGGCAAGGAAAAAGTCTCTGGGGCGAATAACCCACGAGACAATGTTTGGTTTGCTGCATTACAAATAAAACCACATTCATCAGCCAAGACACCCAACTACAAAGCCCACACGTGAAGCACAAGTGGAGAGCAAGGCACACACGGAGGAGCGCACGGACATCTCGCACAAGGAACGCAGCCGCCCACGAGGCCGAGCCAGCCCTCTGCCAGCCGCGCTGCCTGAGGACTTGCTCTTCTTATTGCGGCTCTGTTCATCCTTTCTGGTTTTCTGGGTTGGTCTGGTTTGTTTTGGTTTGGTTTTTTTTTTTTTGCTTTGCAGGCCCTGGACTTGGCGATGAGGGCAGATGTGTGCTAGACAACACCACGATGGGTACAACAGCAGCAGAACGTGAGCAACCAGCCTGCGACAGCTGGGCAGCTTCAGGATGTAGCTTCATCTTCACACACATCGGGCAGCTCCGGGTCCCTGCCTCCTTCTCTGCTCCCTTGTTTTCTACATGAATAGCAAGGAAACAAAGAGATTACAGGCACATAGCAATGCAAGAAATGAAGCAGGGGGTGTTTTTTCCAACAGGCAACCCAGGTCAACAACATCAATATTAAGAAGGAACAGCAAAGAACCAGCCTGTTGTGCTGGTACCACATAAACAGCTCGGCAACACCCCAGCTCAATGCGCTGCAGTGCTATGCAACTTGTGCCTCTACACTTGCTTGGTCTCTGCACTCTGAGGACTGAGCTCTGCACTTCCCTGAGTGCCCTTCTCCCAGCTGCAGCATCATGAGGAGGTATCTGGTTCTTGAAGAAAGTCTTGCAGTCCAGCAGCAATGTTTCCAAATTATCTAGTTTGTATTTGGGGAGTTCTGGTTTGCTTTTCTTTAATCTGATTTTTTTTTTTTAAAAAAAGAACAGAGTGATGGTTTGATACCATAACTGCTTCTCCAAAGCTCTGCTGTAAAAAGGCAACGAAAACTGAATGCTTCCACCAGAACCCAGTTTTCCCTACACAACAGCTGTTTGATTTCAGTTTCTGTGAGTTTGGTCCCCCAAACCGCCCAGCACATGAGAGCAGCAGTCCCTAAAAGACAGCCGAGGTAACTGACTTGCATTGTATGTATGTCACGATAGCTTCAAGCCTGTTCCCCCGCTCTTAATTTCAGCGGCTTCCTATGTAGGAGGCTTGAGCTTTGTTGTGGTGGGATGGAACAGAGGTGGGACAGGACACCTTACCTCTGCCAGCGGGGAGGCAGGCTTAGAGCCGCTTAGGGCATCACTCTGAAGCATGAGCAGGGACATTTAGGCTGATGGAGCATTTTGCTGGCTCAGGCTGGGAGGCTTTTATGGGTTCCAAGCTGAGCCAGCCGGTCCAGCAAAGCCTCAGCCATGCTGGCAGCCACATCAGCCACAGGCCCAGTAGCACTGCTGGATGCCGTGCAGTGGGGTACACGCTGCCACCGCTTCCCTGGGGTGCAACAGCCACAGCACACAGTGGCTGCTGTCCCTGCTCCGCAAGCCTGTGGGCAGCCCAAGCCTTGCTGCTGGCTGATTTCATTCCAGCGCAGGCAGTGTGTCTGTGCCACCAGCTCTGCTGGGGCGAAGCCAGCTCCGGCAGCCCGGGGCATCCTTGAGGAGTAACACCTCCACCCAGCCCAGCCACCTGTAAGACATCCCGTGGCTAAGATTTGACCAGAGAAAGCTGTCACAGCTCTAGACTGAATGGAGAAAAATGTGACTCCTCCAGGTGTCATCTACGTCACCCCACAGCAGAGACCTCTGGCAGGCAGATGACTTGCACTAAAATGCCTGTTTTTCCATCATGAAGATGTGAAGATATCCACAGAGTAAAGGAGGTGATGCTACCCCCAAGCATCCGTGTCTCCCAGGCTGTCCGGCCTCGCTCACGCTAGCCTGGCCACAGGAGAATCAGTCTGCGTGGACAAGCCAGCTCAGCAGAGGAGAGTCAGTGCTGCTCCACGTGCCTGGAACAGCGTTTGGGAAGTGTGGGTTTGGGGCTCTGGGGTTATTGTCTGGCTGGGAATGACACTGAAAGTACACATAGGGCTGTGCCAATTTTCAAAGAAAACAGAAATGATCAAAATCATGTTCCCTTCTCCCTCTGCTCCAGCAAAGTCCTGCGATAAACCTGACTTTGAACCTGGAGCGTGGACCATTTCCCTAGGGAGGGAGGCTGAGGAACAGCCCTGTCTTCAGTGCCTGTCATCACCCTCTTTAGATGATTTACCACCCTGCACAGGAGCAGAGGCTCCTTTCTCCGGCACAGCACAGGCAGCTCTGCACAGCACAGCTCCCTGCCCGCAGCTGCCTGGCGTGTCCTGCCGAGCCCGCTCCGTGCCCAGGGTGCGTTCAATGCTCCCCTGCTGCCCTGAGCAGCTTCTGCCTCTCCAAACACCTTGAGCCAGCATGGGAGGGGTGCAATAGGTTGACCTGACAGCCGTGCACAGTGGTGAATATCAGCTAAACTCAGGTTGCACGTACAGCAGCTGAGATCAAGGCATCAGTCTGCATGGGAGCCAGGGCTCGTGCTGTGAGGTCTGAGGCTGAACGTAATCTCCATTAAATAACTCTCTTTAAGAAATAGGACTGTATTTCTGCTACATTTTTTAAACCCCAGGCAAGCGAAGCCTGACCTGTGCAATTATCCAAGACACCACATCGCTGTTAACCACAGCAGCTGCAGGAAGATCACAACCACTGAGTTTTTACACCGTGTTTCATGCCCAGCAAGGAATGAGCCTCAGAGCAGTTCCCTCCAAAATGCGGGCAGCACGGGACAGGGATGGAGTGGGACAACCTACTAAGAGCTGAATCACAGCATATATACACACACATTGCTGGTAAGTGCTTAATTCCTCCACTGAGTCCCCATTTAATACCAATAATCTGCCCTCGTCTAGGCTGGTGATGTCCCCTTCCTCTCTGCTGAGGACACAGGCAAACTCTGGGGGCAAACTGACTGTGGCTGGGCTGTGCAGTCACTCCTGAAATACGCCTTGAGATAAAAAGGGCCGTTCCTCACGAGGAAGTTCTCTATGAGAAATGTAGCAGCAGGCAGCGGCACCAGCTGTCACCGACAGCACCACGTCAGTCCCCATCCTCCTCCGCCTGCCTTCTCCTAACTATTTTTGGAGAATCTCTGCAGGTCATTCCTCACTCGGAGCAGGCAGCATCCTGGCTCGAGGTCATCTGTTCATCTTGGAGCAGTAAACTAGGCCAGCCAGAGCCTCCAGAGCAGTGGAGCTGCTCCCAAAGGTATTTAGAGGCATGTGGTCATTTCCCAGCCTCTCACCCCAGACCAGATCTCCCCAGGCCTGGGAGGAGGCTGGGTCCTGCCTAAACACTAGATCCTGAGACTTCACACTGAGATGTTTGTAAGCAGTTTGTCACGGTTTGCAATGAATGGTATTTTGTTATTTAACAGAATTAATTGGACAGACTGCTTCCTGGAACGGTCTGTGCAACTGGCTGGACAAATGCCTGTGTTTTAATGAAGTCCTGGCTGAGGTGGGGTGGGTGGTCACACAGAGTGGACAATTTCGGTCAGCCCAGAGCCCTCCCAGCGCGGCATCAGAGGCAGAAGCACAGGGGAGTGGTGGAGCAGCTGGAGCAGAGATGGCTCCATCTCTATTTCTTTTGCATAACCACTAAATATTAAACCTGAGCCCAAATTACAAAGCTCATCCTTTCCCAAATTCTGTAATTATTCCCTCCACAAATGTGGTGCTGAGCAGCAGTTCCTGCTAAAACCCAACTGGCTTTTTTTACCCCTCCCTCCCCAAAGAAGGCTGAAACACCAAAGAACCACAAATAATAATAATAAAAGAAAGCATACATAAACATTAGTGTCACACACACAGAATTACTGCGGTAAAACTGCTCCTACAGGAAGGAAGGAAGGAGCCGAATGCTCTCACTACCACATATATCACACAGGCTGAGGAGAGGACACACGTTTCTACAGCACCCAGGGGAAACACAAACACTGAGTTACCTTAAAGATGGATGCAAATATACAGATGTGTTTAAGAGGAGCCTGTCCCTGAGAGCAAAACAATGAGACAAAGGAAGAAAGTGATGATGATGATGATGGCAGCAGGCAAAGGAGCTTGGATTTCTGTACCTAACAAGCCTAGCGAGCAGAGTGAAATGGAGAATGGAGCAGCAGCCACATTTACTTGCAGCTCGAAGGACAGATGAGGATGGGCACTGGTAGCACTGGTACAAACCCACTCCAGCCCCTACCACTGCCATTGATATGGCTTTTGGTTGGGTTTGACTGTTCTAATAGGATCTACGTGTTACCAACCTGAAATCTTCCTGGGACTGGAGAGACAGACACCGAGCGCTAGCAGAGACCAAGGGAGCATCTTTAGTGGAAACATCTGGCAAATTTAAACCCAACCTGCAGCCGTCCCCTTGTCAAAGATGATGCTGTAAACCTGCCTGCCCTAGGGGGATCTCTGCAGCCTATTTTTGAGCAGCCCTGTGGCACCGAGCCCTGGGAATTTCTCAGCATAAAGCCCCCATGAGGCAGGTACCTCTGGGATGCTTTTGGAGAAGATGTTTCTGCTTGGAGACCTGGGTCAGCCACTTTTTTACCTCTCCCCCCACCCCGGCTTCCTCATGCCTAGCTTACATGGACAGTATGGCCCTAAGGGCAGTGATGGCTCTTTTGCTCTCTTTTGGGGAAGGCTGGAAGCAGGGTAGGCTTTCTAAATACAGACTGATCCCCCGTACAGGAGCTGACAACCACATTTCATCAATAGTAATAGCAGCCATAATGGGAAAGTAAATTGGGTCTGTCAAAACACAGCAATTAATTTGATAGGTAGTAGTTGCAATAAATGGCAGTAATAAAATGTGGTGAAGCCAGTGCTGACTCAATTAGGAGAAATCTGGAGCAGGCAGAAGAAATGTAGCAAACACTGCTAACAGAAACCCAGAACTTAGCTGTGAACACTAAACAGCTGGGTTTAAAAAATACTTTGCAACTGGAAAAGTTAGAAATGATCAGTTGCTTCTGCAGCCACCATTAATGGCGGGCTTGAACCTGGGCATGGTCTGCAGGATCTACGAGGCTCAATGAATCACTGCATCTTCTGGGAGATCCGGTGTTGAAAGGCAGGATCCGGTGCCGTCCACACACCCGGCCCTGGCTACCACGCAGCTGACGGGGTAAAGTGACAGCCGGCAGCGCTCACACACGCTTCTAGGTGTGCAGAGGTGCTCTCGTGGGAGAGGCAGCCATTGCAAAACAAGAATTGCTAAACAGGGGCATCTTCATTTTAGTTCCCTTCTATCTGGTGAATGTGCCTGCCATTTTAACAGCTGCCTTTTTAACTTTTCAGTGCTATTAAACAAAGCAATAGATAACACCCAGGAGAGGATTTGCTTCTTCCAGGTCAAGGAGTGCTAAAAAAGCCCTCTCTCCTCCAGTACTAATTTAAGAACTATTTCAAAATCACTGGTGTCTTAATGGTGTCCTCTAAAGGAACAAAGGCTGCGGCAAACATGAAAGGCCTTCTGCTATTGCAAAGACTTCTGCACGAAGCGTTTCCAAGAACAGAGCCCAGCACACTGTGTATAGGTAATGCAGAGAGAAATTAAAAAAAGATTCAACCACATGATTTAGTTTCCTCCTCTCCAAATCCCAAAGAGTGAGCTTAAAGGACAGATCCATTTTAAGAGCCATCAATTAGGCATCAAATACCAGAAAGCAGACTCAGCTGTCAGAGGATTTCCTGCAAAATATATTCTCAGTATGGGCACAGATGTAAGATGCTTGAAGCAGCAGTGAGTGGGGCTCTGGCAATTTCACATGCAGCCTAGTTAAATAAATTGAATGTGAAACTGGAATTTTCAAATTGCTTTTCTTTTTTTCTTATATAGAAACACAACAAGTTATTTTCTACCTATAACCAGAAGGACATGCAGTATTACAAAAGCTGATTTCTCTCTCTCTAAAGGCACTGCCACAGGGGAGGAGAAGCTCTGTGGTGGGGAGCTTGGGAACTTGTGGCTCCTTTTTCTCTCAGCTCCTCATGGGCAACCACACAGCAGCGTGGCCAGAGAGCAGTGATGGCTGCAGGCGCTGCCCTTCTGGCAAGTCCCACTTTTGGGGTCCCCTGTCCAGCTATGGGGGTGGAACCAGTGCCACACATGCAGGAACTCTGCAGAGCCTTTATGCTACAACAATATTATCTGTTCTTTCTGGGTCCTAGAAATTTATAGTAATCCAAACTTGCTCAAAACTTATTTTAACTAACACAGCGCTATTCATAACATTTGCACTGATGTTATATTTTATATGTTTATTAAGGGTGGTTTTACTACAGAACAAACTGCTATGAATTAAGAACTGGATGGGCTTAGTGTCTAGCTCTGTTTGCCCCTGTGGAAATAACACTGTAATCAAGAGATAACTCACTGAACAATTAACATTCCCAATTAGACTCGGTTCATTTAAAATCAATGTCATTACATTCAAAAATCTATTTAAATTTAAAGCAATTTTCATTAGATTCAACCAGTATAGTATTTTTCAAAGGTTGAAATAATAACCCACATTCCTGAAAAAAAAGCATCCCTGCTGTAGTGTTTAATATACGACACTATTGTTGAGGAGACCTAGCCAATGTCTGTCTTTTAAACAGAAGGGTTTCGAGATGGGTTCTCAAAGCTCCAGTTGTGCATGAATTAATTTAGGATGAAGTCAATTGTTACTGCCAAAAATTGGCACTGATGGCATGAGATTGAGAAGTTAAGTGCAGAAGTCAGTGCAGTGGAGAACTGGCACATTCAAAGACCATTCACATTCTTTTTGGACATCTCTAAGCAATTACACCGCTGGGCAGAGGCCAGCCCAGCATGGCTGCAGCTCCATCCCTGACCTGACATGTGCTTGTAAACCAAGGGCACACTGGACACAGCAGCACAACAGTGGAAATTATACATGGTTTTCAAAAACCTTTTAGTATAGTCCTGTACAAGGGGACTGAATGCAAACATGGGGCTGAAATCAGTAGAGACAGGGAAAGATGCTGGTTTTGTGTACGCTGAGAAGAATTTGACTAGCAACTTTAGAAAGGAGACACATAAAAATAAAAATGGAGGCTTACAGCTTGTCTTGAAGGCCTAAAAAGATTTTAAAAGGGATTAGACATTGATAATGTGGCTAATTAGAAACTTCACAGCTAGATCGGATCAAATGAACTTTACTTATTCTGAGCAGATAATAAAGCACCCGGCTCCACACAGGAACCAGCCACAGCATCAGGGTCAAGAAGTTTTCCCACCAGTTCATTCGTTAGTGGCATGGGCTTTCAAGCATCTCAAATGAAGGTGGAAGGAAACGAGTCCCTTTTGGAAACAGGCTCAAGGTACTAGAACAGCAGACCACCTTGAAATATCAATTCAGGCAGAGCTTGAAAAGAAGAAATCCTGCCTTGCTCTGAATTAGCTGTCCTGGACAGTGGGAAGCATATAATACATTTTTCTTCAAATTTAGTAAAAGTTCTCCCATCTCAGAGCAATGCAATGCAGTGACCAGGAATGACAGTGAAGATATGGGCAGGGACATGTGTCAAATTAGCAATAACTAATTTGGAAGGCAATGAGCCAAGGGAAACAAATGAGGACAAATCCCTTGTGCTAAGCTGGCGAAGGAGCTGTGACTGCCATGCTCTTCAGATATGTCCCCACAGCAGTGCTCAGTCTGTGGGGTGTTTAACTGTTAAACTGCTGTCTAATATTAACTGGTCCTGGACTCAAAGGCAAAGCCTTTACTGAAGTCTCTGATACACAGCTGGGCCCTAAAGCACTGTTATCCTTAATTGAGCTGAGCCCTTAAATCCCCACACACCCGTGAGAGAGACACTCCTCTACTTGCATTGTCAGAGGTGCAGTGAGACTCTTCGCACGCCCTCGTGGGAGTCTGCTAGGCGTAGTACTGGGATTTTGGGTGGAAAAGGATCATTCTGGGACAACACAGCTTTGTTGTGAACTGCAGCCTTACAGATTCTGCAGGGTGAGAACATGAAAATAACTGTCCCAGGGCAGGCTAATAGTCCATCTGTTACTTACTGGACTGATGGCCCAGAACCCTGGCTCTGAAAGGGATCAGTAACCAACATGAGGGAGAAAGAGTAAGAGACAAGTAAAGGACAGACAAATCCTTCCCGCTCCCCGCATATCCAAGACCATTGTGTTTAAAAAACTTTGATGAATCTAATCGTAATTAATTTGTCTACTCCCTTTTTAATCCCAATATAGCCATTTAGATCCAGCCTCCAAAATATTCCATTACAATGTGTCCCACCGTTTCACAAATGGGTGTGTGAAAAAATACCGTATGTTTTCTCAAATGAAAGAGCAATGTCAAAGTGTTCTCTGCTGTCTGCCCATGTGTCTCCATGGTGTTTCTGCCCAGACTTGGGCCCCAGACCACAGACAAACCACATCATCTCATTTCCAGCTCATAAAACATGCAAACTGCTCATCTGGTGCCTTTTCTGTTGTCCATAAGGAGGAGAGAAGAACTAAGCCCTCCAGTACATATCTAGACTAGACTCTAATTAAACTTATTTTAGTTCACCAATCTCTAATGGATCTTTGATCACAGTGTATTATAAACTAACAGGTTAAAAATCAGACCCAAGTTCAGCACCTTACATGTGTTTAGGCCAAACCAATCTTACAGAAAGAACCGAATCTATAAAGAGTACTCAGGCTGCTTTACTGCATTGTATTTTAACCCTAGAAGACCTGAGGTAGATTTTAGCCTCAGTATTTGATTTAGAAGGGAGTTTTGTCCTTAAATGCTACAGAAAAGATTTGCAAACTGCTTCCTTCATCCTCCCCACACACCTTTACTCTGCATGTGCAGCAGAGCCAGGTAAAGCTGTATATACGTACATCAGTAAGTTCCCTGGAGCAGACATGGATCTCTCCTCCCGTCTGGTCTGAACCTCGAACGGATTTCCAAAGGAGCGTTTTCTTAGCATGGCCTTCACCAAGATCTTTGAGGAAGGAAAACAGACCAGTGAGAACAGCAGGACTGACATATCACCCCCTTGAAGCTAGTTCAAAGGAGCCTAACAGCAGCTTCTTTAATAATTCAACAGACATTTAACAATTACAGCTAGAGCACGAACTAGAGAAACCCACAGAACAGCCATGTGAGTTCCAGGCAGTGTCAAGGCCACTCCTCCCTCGGGCAGTGAACTCAGACCCCTGGACGCAGACCATTGCTGGCAAGAGGTGAAGCGGACACTGCCAACCACTCTCTGCCACTCGTGGTGGTCCAAGGCTGTGAGAAAGGCACCAGAGCTTTCCTGGGCCATCCTCCCAGGCAGGCACTGTGCAGAGAGTGCCGCCAGCTCCTGCGGGTTCAAAGGCAAAGGTCCTGCTGTCAAGGGCAAAGGATGGTTTTCACTCCCCCAGCTGGCTGTTGGGGCAAGTGTCTATGTTAACATCACACCACAAGAGCTTTGAAAACATGTCCTCATGCTCAGCACCCCTCTCCCCAGTATGAGGAACCCCCAAAGGCACCTGCATCATAGGAATTGCCTAGAGCAGACCTCCAAGCTCGCTACACACAAACTGCCAAGAGAGCCCTGAACACCCACTTGTGATCCCCCAAGGCTGGCAGGCAAGTGCCAGCTATATACTCCACTGGCAGATATCCTCTCCCTGCTTCTCTGGCCAGGTCACCTCCAGGCTTGGAGCCTTCATTTTGAGGATCCAAATGAGGTGTCTTCCAACCTCTAGATTAATGAAACAAAACACACTTGGGATGCTTCTGGTGTTCCGGGATGTCTGATGCCAGACACTTTGAGGGTGTGACCCTCCAGCTCTTATGAGAGCAGCCAGACAGATATAAACAGGGCTGCTCACAGTCAGGCCCTGCAGAGTCAGGCTGCTGCAGTATTCAGAGACACAGAAAGTTCACACTGGGTTAAAAGACCAAGTTTCTCATGCCAGGAGCACACGTGTACCCTCTCCAAACCTCCTTCACCAGTTGAGAGCTTCAGCAAAGTATCATGCTCTTGACCCATGCAGAGGATGTGGTTGTGGTTTATACATACCACAGCTGGCAAACTCGGGATCGTCTTCACAGAGTTCTTCACCTCCTCCTCTGTCACCTCCACCACAGTACAGTGCTCTTCCTCCAGCGGTAGGGGCTCCTCGCCGTCCTTGGTTAGCCACGGATGCACCTGCATGGGGAGGAACACAGAGGCAGCTGTAGGTGTCCCTTCTACAGCAGAGCACAATGATGTTGGTGACAAGAGGGAAACAGGGGCACGGGACTGATTATGGGGGTAAGCCACCTGTTAGTACTGCTCCATTTTCCACTTACACCAAAGTGGCTCAAACAGCTCCCTTGGAAATCACTGCAATCTGGTGCCTGGCCAGATGGCATCCCCTAATGCCCAGTGCTGTCACACTCACTGCCACCAACCGGCATCTTGGAGGAACCCGGCACCCTCTGAATCAAGTTTAAAACGCTTTGAAAATCCGAGTTATCCAGAGCCTTTTAATCTTTTTCTCTCATATGCACACATTTCATCTAGGGTTACACGTGCTTGCTACCTGGGAGAATCAAGATCATTTATACATCTACACAAACAAGGGTTTAGGTGCTTAAAATGGAGTACTTGGGCCTGAGTACTGAGGACCTGTGCTACTGCAATGGTCTCCTGCCTACATAAATAGAGAAATAACTCACTTCACCACCTGGACACCACGTAAACCTCTACACACCCACAGAAAGGAGGAAGGAGGCCATTTCCCACCATCCCTCCCTGTAGCTGCTGTGCTGCTGTGGAAGGGAGCTGACAGCAGGACAGGGCGAGGCCCTGTGCCCCCCACATCCAGGGCTGGATGTTTTGCCTGTCAGGGAGAGCATCCTCCAGTGTTGGTGCTAGAAAGGCCTGCCTCACCCTCCAGGATGAGGAGTTTAATTAGGATGATGCTTACTGCCTACTGCCATTCCAATGAGTTGGATGCAGGTGTCCAGAGCGTTCTCCAAGGGCTTAGCGATGAGCTTCTTTATGGCACTTAATTAAGTTGCATTTTACAAAGATCATTAATTGTGCTTATAACAACTCCTTTCAAAGGCGCACCACCACATCCAGCCTTAAGTGAAATCAGTGCACTAAACCCTACAGTTTACCTTGGGCTTGTGGACATTTCAGCTAGGGAGAGGACTCCCTAGCCATACGTTCAATGTTCCTCATAGGGAACAATTTGTTTGATTTATTTTCATGGTGAACAGCAATTCCAAATCCAGTTGGCAGAGCAGTTAAGATATTTGTCCAGCCTAACCCCCTTATATAATTTTACCGCCTCCTTCCAGTTTTTGCCATGTTTATCTTCAATGTTGACATCAAAGATTTATCAACTATAGATGATCACGTACAAGAAGCAGCATGGAACTAATGCTCACCAGCACAAGAATGTTTGCAGCCATGTCAGGATTTTATCTTACAAGTAAGGAACATGAAAGAGGAAAAAGAGGGGAGTGTGAAAACAGGGGAAAACAAAATGGAAGGAACCCAGAGAGGAGCAGAAGGAGGCCTGGAACAGCCACTTAACATCTGACTACACAAGAAGCCAAGGCTGGAGCCCCAGTGCCATGCAGCCAGCTGCATGCTACTGCAGAGCAAAGAAGCTCCTTGGCATTAGTCTGTGAATGCAAATATGGAGCGAGTGTGTTATCTCCTCGTCTGGATTGCATCAGCTGCGCATGTCGGGCTCTTCTGTACTCTCTGGGTTGGATTCCTTCAGCGATGGTGGCAGTCACTCCACAGCTGCCTCTGCCAAGAAGCTGCTTGGCCATCATCTTTCTTGGGGGAACAACAGAAGAAAGCTGCCCTTTTTCTATTGCCTCTCATGGGATGGTTTCCTTGGTTGAGAACATGAGAAAAGCAGTGCTCAAGGCCCTGGGCTGAGCCCAGAGCCCAGCCTGGCACAAGAGTCACACGCTCTTTTAGCTTCAAACACAAGTCCTCAAGCATGTCAAGCAGCTTCAGTGCAAGGCCAGGGATAAGATCCAGCACTCTGCTCTGCTCTTCTGCCCAGGGTTCTTACAGGGCTCAGGTTTCCACATGAAGTGCCTGCAAGAGCTGCCAAGTGAAATCACTTAATACAGCTCCAAAGCACTTCCCACCATCACCGGCTGTGGCCTCCTGGGCATGGAAGAAAGCAACGTCACATTTCTTCTCAAAGTTCAACCTTCCTACTGTCATCTTCGGTGGCAAATGTGCTGCTGTTGGCTGGAGACAAAGCGAAGAAGAGTTGTGTGCCCCGCAGAGGATGCTGATGGATCTCTGCGGAAATTTTGAGAGCCTCCAGCAGGTCCAAGGCCTCAGTGGGGGGTAACATGAGAACAGAAAGCCCATGCAAAACCAGAACGAAGCCAAGCCTTGTGAAGCATCGTGCTCTACCAGTCTTAGTCACTCCCTCTGTTAATAAGCATCGCCCAAGTAAAGCTGATGGAACCAAATATGTTGCCTTGAGGCCATTGACCATGCAAGTAACAGAGGAACGCATTTCCAGCCCCTGTAACATAGGTCCAACACTGACAGCACAGGCTCTGCAGCCAGCAGTCCCCATGACAATGTCAATTCTCCTGGGGATTCGCTGAGGATCAGCCAGCTTTTGAGCAATTTTAATTTAAATAAGTAAACAAGAAAGCTTTTGTCAATATTCTCCAACAAGCAGCAGCGACAGAGCTGTTACATGCTGCAAAATGAGCAACCTCCCTTTCCGAGGCGGTGTGCCAGAGAAAGCTCCCAAAACAAACTCCGGGAATAGCTCTGCCTCATTAGAAGGTACCAAAGGAACAACAAAATCAGCTGAGACAAAAGACTATGATATCAATGTCCAATTTACCTTAATTTCAGGGACTGTTATCCTCGTTTCTGGATTTTTATCGAGCATGCGCAGGATCAGTTCCTTGAGCTCTTCACTTATCTGTGCTCTAAGTAAAGAAAACAGCAGTATAGAGTTAACAAGGGAATTGTAAGTGTTCAAGGCATGCGCTTACTGCAGTTACTCAGTAGAGAATCTGCTCCGCTCAGAAGGTATTTTCTCTGCAAACCCAGCTTGAGAAAGGAAGGTCTAGTTGGCTTGGTTCCTTCTCAGGCACCATGGTCACTGCTAAGGGGTTTGGTTATCCTGTTCTGCCCACTAACACAGCAGCACGCTCTCAAAATGCAGCACAAGGGCTCAGGGGAATGGATCTAAGGACATTTTTGAAGACAACACATTATAGGGGAATTTCAGAGGGCAGATTCTGGGACACCAAAGTGTTACTGAGAGCAGAACTGGAGCTGGGCTCTATGATACCAGAAGGGCACAACTTGATTTGCCAAACCTGCATCATGAGCAACCCTGTGCTGGATGAAACATTCCCATTTGATGTTCAAGTTCCCATCTAAGCTTGCAGGTTGCATTAATTAAATTGCTTCCATGAACACTGATGGCGGGCTGTTTGGTAACTCGGTATTTCCTACCTGTATAGATCAGCCTTGGGGTAACAAAAGGAGCGAATGAACAGACATGACTAAAAGAGAAATGCACCTGCCTGAACCCAGAAGGCATCCTATTCACATGGAGCCCTTGGTCCTGCAGTCTGTCCCTCTAGTCCAAAGGCTTCAATGACTTCTGTTGCTAATGATGCAGGCAATGTCTTTAAAACACACTTGATCTGTATGATCAAAGTGCTACTGAAATAAAATGCCAGCATATGACAGAATTGTATTAGGCAGTTGAAACTCTGTATCGCAAATTACTTTTGAGGAGCTGCATTTCTGCATGGAGATGGGATCTGGTCACTCCCCAGTAGGGCTGGATTTCAGATTGAAAACACTGTGAGGACAAGGTGCTGTGCCCACCTCCTCTGCACCCTCCCCAAGCAGAGGAGGGAATAAACTGTCATAAACCTAAATGAAGACCATATCACAGTAAGGGATATTTTAGTCTGACGAAAACAGAGCTGCTGTTTAATAATTTATGAATACTTTATGTAGACTTTGGTTATGGGATCTTTAACAACCAACCACAAGGAAACACTGCTCGTTCAGTGGAAAGGGGCAGACAGTGGGTTCAGTTTAAAGTCCGAACACTTTCAGAGTTGCATCGAGGCTCTGCAGTACACAGGCAATATAGCTCAGACAAGGGGAATGGCAGGATGAGTCCTCAGAGACCTCCCACTGCCTAGGCTGAACTGCAGGTGACAATTTAGGTGGGAATGGGAAGAACTGTGCTGCTCTTGAGATGAGTTCCAGGCACAAAGGATCAGCTATGGGGAGCGACAGTGCATTTAGCAGGTCAGAATAAACAGACTCCTAAGGAAGGACCACACTGAGATGCAGGTGAGATGGTGTTTTTAAAATACTTGACATCAGATCTGTGCCAAACTGGCAACAGCTTTATTTAAAATACAAGAAATAGACTATATAATCACCTAACATTTCTGGGCACCAGATTGATTTCTACACAACATAGGATTAACGTCGTAAGGAAAAGCCCTGTAAACAGGATCACACGAGTTTCAGGTAGGTTATAACCAGGTAACAGACGGCATCACCCTGTCTCTATTTTTCCTTCTCTCCATTCTGCCATGGTGCATGCTGTATCCGATGGCATTTTTCATCTGAAAAGCCTGTGCTATCTGGAATTTCTCACAGTCATAGTCCTGTAACAGCTTTCAGGAAAATGCCAAGCATCACAGAGCTCAGCACCCATGTGGGAGAGCTGCCAGCACCATAGATCATTTTAGAGGGTACCCGCAGGTCAGAGAACATTGTCCTGGACTTCACCAGCAGGGACTACGCAGAGCTTCTGGCTCTCTTAATACATGTCTGGACAGAAACTTTTCCAGCTTGCTTTTTAGTCATGCCAGGATCATCAGGGTGTGAGCTAACTCCACTTACCTCATGTCATGCCAAGGACTCACTGACATGAATGAGAACTCCAGAGGGATAAATATTTATCCCAGCGTCTCTAAGGGAAGGGAAGGGACAATGAGGCCAGTACAGTCAGCTCCATCTCTGTCCTAAAGGTTGTCAGGAAACAGGCAATGAGTTTCCATGGACTGTCTGCAAACAGGAATGTGTCTTTTGTAACCATGGTGAAATAAATTGAAACCAAAATATTCCTAACTGTAGCGAGGTGCTAATTCTGTGGGAGGTCAGGGTGGATCCAGTCCAGTGAATTCCAGCTTTATATGCATCTCTGTTACTGCCTTTATCTAACAAATAGATGTAGTTTAGACAGCTGTCAACACTCTGTAACTCTGCTCCTCCAACAACCTAACGAGGGGTGTAGCCTTTTTTAGACTGGGAGAGCAGGTCACCGAGAAATCCAAATAAATCATGCAGTCTAATTATCGCTGAAGGAAATGTCTGAATGAAGAAAAGGTTCTTAGCACAACCCAGTTAGCCCATTAAATGTTAATAACTTACTGCAGAGACAGATGGGAACAGTCACTTGTAAGCTGACTGCTAACCCAAATATATGATGGCTGAGAGAGGACGGGCATTTTGCCAGGACCCAAGCAAGCAGAGAGACCATGCCAGGGAAACAATTTTTTTTTTTTTTTTGCTGCAGTGCTGTCAAGACAAAATCCTGCCCCAACTGCAGAGCAACTGGTGGGAACACAGCAATGTGGCACGACCAGCCTCTGTGCTCTTAATACCCGAAGCCTGGTTAGCTGTAAAACCTCACTAATGGCACAGGGCTGGCTTACCAGAGTTGCTCCATACCCAGGAATGGGGCCCGTGTTTGCCATCAAACAAGTGGCCTGACCTTGTGGAGGTCCTTGGGCAGTGTGCTCCACACAGTCCTCTGTGTGGGCTCCATCAGCCTGAGCGGAGATGGCTCTGTCTGAGCTATCTGCAGTGGCTGTGCTTCATAGTCAATGGAGAGGTAATTAATACAGCCCGTGGAGCCTGGGGCGTGAGTCATCCCATCTAAAGCAGATGGCTAAAAGAGGACAGCCTGAGTACCCACTGCTTTCTGCAGACTCAGAAGGAAGCCCGGGACTGCCAAGACAGAGGTCCGGCCCTTCGCTGTAGGCATCTAAAAATTCAGTGAGCATCTCACAGATAATTCATGTAATAGACGGTGGATACATGCACATATCGCAGGCTGACCAACAACATCCCTCCCTTCTTTTCTAATACCAGATGTGCCGTTCATTAGAGTTTTAATTTCTTCACGTGTGTTTTAAATCAAGTTATTTTATCTCTTAAGTTTTTATTAGAATGAACAATTGGGTCAAGAAGGTCAAAAATTCTTTGCCTGACTACTGTGCTGATTTGGGAAGGCAGATAAGGAGACCAGCTTCGGCTACTTCATCTGATAGCAATGAGGAGAAAAATTAATCACCATCAGAAAGTCACCAGAGGCTTGAAGATCGAGGAAATATCGAGGAGTGGCCAATACATGAAGGGAAAGGCATGGTGGTTTGGTGGCAGAGACTGAGCACACATCAAGCGTGATCTTCTCTGGCCAGGCTCATCTGACAAGACCACGAACACCGCTCAGTGCTTCAATGCTGAAATTCCCACTGTTCAAATGGCATGCAAGTGGCCTTGGTTTGTTCCCCCTCACCGCCGAGTGCACTGTTGTGGGTTAGAGGATGCACTGTGACTGTGCAGCTGGCCATCCCACCTAACACAGCCCAGCAGTCTCCACCACGCAGCTCTGATGGTGGCCAACATAGGTTTCCTTCGCTGACCAAAGCCAGGGGTGGGCAGTCTCTCAATATCAAATGGGTAAATTAATTTCTGTTTTTTTCAAAACTAGCCCCAGTCTGCCAGCACGCAAGACAAACCCATATTTTCCTGGAGTGTCTCGGAGGAGGCAGAGGAGTGTGGATGCACCAAGCTGTGGTTCTATCTCAGGACAAGACTCCTTCCATCAGACACTTCCCCCAGCTCCCAGGTAAGTCCATGGAAGCAGCATGTGTTTACTTAGACTGAGATCAAGGTTTATAAACCACATTGCTGTTGAAAACTAATGCACTGAATCATTCTGGAGGCTACCATATGGGAGAAACACAAAACCCCAACCAAACCATGCTTCCACCATCTCCAGGGTCAAGTAGCTGGGGCAGAACTCCCTAGACCCAGACTGAAACCCCTCCACTTCCAAAGACTTCAAGAGCCATTTCCTTTAGTCCTTATCTGCACATGGACCCAGGAGCAGCAAAGGCAGCTGTAATGCCTCGACAACATCAGCACAAAACCCACGTGAAGGACCCAGGTGAACACAAAGCACCTCACCCACCCTTGTCTGTCCCTCCATAGTGACCTACCAGCATTTATGCTGCACAGTGAAAAACGCCAAAGACTGAACTTTATTTTACAGTAGCTGAGTAAAGTTTACTTACTCTTCTGGGAACTCTACAGGCTTGTTCTTGATCCTGTTATGAAGACCCAGAATATATTCATCTATAAAAGGGCACTGTAAAACAAACAAAAGATTTTCCAGTTGTCAGAGATCTTGGCACTGCTTAGGCATTTGTCATTCACGTAACAGAAGTATACTCTCTCTGCACACTCTCTTGATTTTACACGGAGATGGAAATAAATAAGATCTCCCCCCATACAATAAATTGATTTATTCCTTATTAAATAATAAATGCAGAAGAACAGCAGAGGGACCTAATGAATACAGAACTGGATTGGGATACCCCCCTCTATCCAGCCTACCAGGTGACCATGAACTACTAATTTTCCTTTTCTCTGCTCCACTTTTTCTACCTGCAAAATGGATATACTGACATCGCCTGGCTCGTATCACTGCTTTCAGGTTTCTCTGTGACAAGCATCATTTGGAGGTAGGTATTACTATTAAAACACCTGGTTTTCCACTGTAAATTCAGAAATATGGATTCAAAGCACATTCTTCTCCAGCACAACTTTTTACACTGGATTAATTTGAACCTAGATTCTGGTTCTTCATACCTAGCAGGGCAGGTGGGATGGACAGCAGGTTAACTAAGCCAAGGTGAATACTGTGGGAGATGCAGGAGAAGCATATTCACAGGCCCCATGAACACCTGCATCAAAACTGAAGGAGCAGGTACACTTGTTTTAGTGGGCTGTGGGCTGCTGGTGGGCCCTTTCCCAGCCTGCCTGGCCAGATTAAATTATGAAATATAAAATAGGTACAAAATGCATGATATTTACTGTACAGGGTCACGTGGAACAGACAAATGTCTGTATTTGTCTTTATATTCCCTCTTTCTTTCCCCCAGTGCTTGCCACATAGGAAAGTAATATCACCATGAGGTTATACCAGAATATAAAACCAAGGTTATACCCTATCACTTGAGGATTTGGCCCCAAATGGGACATCATTATAGACACAGGTCAGAGAATATTTTCCATCCTGACTTAACGCAGCAATATCACACCAGCAATGGAGACAGTTCTGCCTCTGCCATCCTCCCCAGCCACTTCTTACCCCTGAGCTGGATGCCTTATGCCTGTGTGGTGGGATCTGCAGTGGTCCGTGCTCGGACAGGATAACATTCAGATAACATACCTGCCCACACAGACTGCATGTACCTGCTGTACTGCTCGCCCTGGGAGAGCGTGGGTGGGACGAGGGGCTTCTGGCCACAGGAGAGGGAAAAGCCATGACAGGATATGGAGTTTGCAGGAGGCAGCTCTGAAGAGCTGGCTCTGCCAAAGGGACTCCATCTGGCCCAGCTCAGCTCTGGCAGACAGAGCTTTCTGTAATCTGGATTGCTGAAGTGCTGCAGTAGCTTGGGATCAAACCGATGCCTCTCTCCATGCTCTATCTGGCTTGTTTCCAAATACAGGCAATATGGATAACCCCCCGACGAACCGTTGTTGGTGCTGCTGATGCTGCTCTGGGGTTTGTAGCACGAACAACTGCTCTGAGTACAGGGGCCAACTCTAGAAACCATCCTTTCCACAGATCACAACGTCCGTCCCTTCTCATCCGCAGGGTGACTAGGGAAACTGGGAGCTTGCAGAAGGTAGGTCTTTGTTTCTAATATTTGCCTTTATTTGGAAAGGAATGAGTCAAAAGCCAGGCGGGCAGACATTCCCATGCAGGGCTCCAGCATCTGAAAGCCAGCTTACCTTCCCGTAAACAAAGCAGTACAGGGTAATTCCCATGGCCCATACATCAAGTGCCTGAAAGAAAGCATGTACAGGCAGTAAATAAGATGCAACACAGAGATGATATGAATGAGCTGGATTTTTGCACTGACTCACAGAAGATTATTTGTATGCATTTAATATTTTCTATTTTATTGTGCAGAGTGTCTCTGAAGTTGGGCTCCTAAAGGCATCTGTAGCATGCAGGGGGAATGAGGACTGTGCTGGGCCAGACACTGCCACCCTTGTCCTTGCCATGGAGCACAGTGCCCAGCAAGCAGCCCCATCTTACAGGAGATGACACCCTTCAAGGCTGAACATCAAAGAGGAGCTGAACCTCAAAAGTCTTCTTCCAGGCAAAAATAAACCACTAGGACCCTATCCCCACATCTGCATCACAGCGCTTGGCAGTGCCCCTTGCTTTCAGGGGATCAAGACGTGACCTTGGTGCCCAGCAGCCCCCTGTGTGTCTTGATTATTCTGGAAGGGAATCAGGAGTTTCCTCCTTCCCCTTTGGGCAGGGAAAGGGCTGTAAAATAGCTCCTGTCTGGGCAGGGATCCACAGCAAAGTCTGTCTGCCCACTGCACAGAACAACCAATGTAAGTTTTGCCTGGACTGAACAGAGAATTAGAGCTTCGGTTTTACTCAGTAACCACACCAATCCCTGGGTGGGCAACACGCAAAGGATGCGGGTGTGGTGCTGCCCTTTGTGCCATGCCTGGGGGTCCCAGGAGACATCAGCTGTGAGCAAAGACCTACCTTTCCACTGAAACTTTTGCCAGTGTCTGAAATGGCCTCTGGTGCCATGAAGGCTGGTGTCCCTGCCGTGCTGGAAAGCTGGGCATCATTCCCTTCAAATTGATTGCTGACTCCAAAATCAGCAATTTTGACGTGTCCATCATCTCCTAAGAGTAAATTGGAAGGCTTGATGTCCCGGTGAATGATCTTCTGGTAGTGCACTAAAAAAAAAAATAAAACCAGGAGCATGGTCTGTCACGGCAGCCAACACACCCAGGGGAAACCTTTCCAGGAGGATGAAAATAAAGGTACTCAGGCACCCCGCCCAAAGGTGCTGCTGGATATGCGGTATAACATAGCAGAAGTGCCATTTCCTATAGCCATTCCTTTTCGGTGCCTCACTGGGGCGTACACCGGAGTACAACACTCAGAAATACATCTGTCACCAGTAATTATGCAAAGAACGGACATGAACCCAGAAACAGCCCAACCAGCGGGACTGAGCAGAGCTGTTAGAGAAGGTAATCACTCAAGTCTTGCAGATTTGCTTGACCTCATCAGACCAACCGATGGATTGGGCAACTTGCTGTAGTAAAGGTTTATGGGATCCAAACAAAGAGGTTAATTTTTAATTTGTTTATTTTGAAACCGCAGTGCCGTAAAGCTAATCAAATGGGGCAGAACCACAGGCAGAATGAAACAAGCTCAGAGGAGATATTTAGGCAAAATAAGACAAGTAGCAGCTGAGCGCCAAATCCAGCCAACAGCTCAGAAATCAGTGGGTATTTCCAACTCAAAAGATAACTCTGACCAGGGAGCAATCACCAGCTCGTTGGTGCCAGTGCTCGTGAAAAAGCGCTCTCTCTCTAGCCGTGCTTCGCAACGGGGCCCAGAGAAACGACGTCAACTTGTTCTGCATCACCCCAAATCCCCAGAGCTGCCAGCCACTCCAACCACTTTCGCACACAGAGCCGTGGCCAAACCTCTGCAGCACAGTCCTTCACAGCAAAGGCTGCTCCTACACATGGCCCTTCGCTCTGCGAGGCTGCAGCAAAGACTCCAGCTCTGTTCCAGCTCTACAAGGCCAACTGTGGGCGCCAGCTGAAGTGCTTGTACATCCAAAATGAAAGAAACCCTTGCAAAGAGCTTGGAGGCTGAGATGCACTGAAAACAATCAAAAATCCCTCTCATGACAAGCTATCTGGGAAGCAACATTGCAGTTGCAAGAAAGCCATTTCTGTGCCACTGAGCGAAGCAGCAGCAGCAGGGAGTTGTAGGAAAGTGGCTGACTTCTCAGGAACTTGGAGAACAAATTTTAAAATCAAAAAAACAAGTTTCAGAACATGAAATGACTCTGAAAGCAGAACTGTAGAAAACCCAAGAGACACTACTGAACAGGAGAAGAAAATCCTCTAAGTCTTTACCACCCTTCCCAGGGGAACAGGACCCCTCATTCTCCCTCCTCCTCCAGCCCCAACCACCATTTTCACATTTCCTTCTTGCAAATGGAGCATGTTTGTTTTTATACTTCCCCATGAGCACTTTTCATAACTCCTAGGAAATATGCAATTGGGTGGGGGAAAATGCTGGTCTCACCCTTTCCTGCTTTACAAACCTGGTCAACACACTGCCACAAAGGCAGCCTGCCCTACGGAGCATCCCAGCTTGCGTTTTAGGACCAAGAAAGAACAAACTTCACGTAAGCGTTGCGCTCTTTTCAAGCCAGCTTTCCAGCAGGCCATGTCTGGGGAGGGGAAGTCACACTTGCAGATACTTTTTCTGCAAGGACCTCTCCTTAGCTTCAAGCACTGCAGGGGGATGCTGCCCTTGGCACATTAAAAAGCTGATCTGGAGACCCAGCAGACACAAGCTCGCTGGAGAGCACTGGCACTTACATCCTCTTCCAGATGTGCAGGAACTGTGTGGCCACGCTGTGACGTGAGCCAGTTATTGCTGTAACAGCCCGGCTAGACAGTCAGGATAAACACTGAAAACCCTGCAACAACAGTAATTACGAGGAGACATCTGCTCCACAGCAAAGCTGGTGGCAAGCTGACATTTCATTATGGTAATATAGGGAGAGCAAAAAAAAGTGAGGGGGGGAGTGAAGTTTCCCTTCAGGAGATGATGAGCTGCCTTTCATGCAGGTGTCTGGTACCATGCCTGATACCACAGGGCTAAGATTTCCCAATGCCTCAAAAAAGATACAGGCCACAAATATACGTGGGACATACAAGTACCTCCCTGGAGCTAAGTCTGTGAAAATTGAGGGCGTTACACTAGGCAAGCAGGTACTCTAGGCTTTTTATTATTTCTTCTGTACAGGAAAGTAAAAAAATCAGAACAAAACCACAAACCAATTCCCATATCAAATAACTATTTATCTTGTAAAACACATTCCCTGCTTTTGCGCAGTCTAATAAAAGTAGAGGAAAAACACGGGCTGTTTGCCAGATGCCCTGTGTTTGTTCAGTGCCCATCTCAGCCTGGTACCCAGCAGGTCTGGGCACTACTGGCTGTAAGGCATAGGAGGAACATGAATGTTGAACAAAGAAATAAGAAACACATCCTTTGCAAAAATCAAAGCCGTCAAACACTAGGGTCAATGAACATTTGCACCTCTCAGACCAGAATATCCACATGCTTCACGTGACCGTGACAGTCTCTGACCTCAACTGCTCAGAGGAGAAAATTAGCACAAGTGCCTGTGGGGCAGAGGAGCACAGGCTGCGCTTTCAGGAGTGCGCCTGACACATCCCAGGGCTTTGCAATGCAGTGTCAGCCAGGCGCTTCTGCAAACCTGGCACACAGTTTAAATAACAACAAACTGGGATGGGAAGGAGATGGGCACAGAGGGGAAGTGGCTGGCCAGGTCAGGAGCGGCGGTGCTGGGAGCAGTGTCCAACCCATGTGCCGTGCTGTTTTGCCATGCTGTTTGGGTGACAGTAATGAAAGTCTTGTGCCAGCTGGCTCAAAAAACCTATGCTATCTGCAGATCCTCTCCCCTGTCTAGCTGCCTTGTGCAGAGGCAATAGCCATGAAGGGAGAAGGGCAGGGGACAGGAACTGTGCACCGAGCACCAGCTGGTGCAAATAAACAAGGCTCCATCACAGCTACAAAAATTGTAAGAGCAAGAGCTCACATCTGCCACGAAATGATTTGGTGTGGAGCTGCTAACCTGATGAAGGCAACCTGAAATCCCTTTTCTGCTCTGAAGAAGCACAATTCTTAAAGTCCCAGTCTGCCAGCTGCTGTGAGCATCCTCCCTCGCACAGCCATCCAAAACGGGCTTCAGGCTTCAAAACGCACAATCTTATCCTCTCCTGTGCTGTGCCTTGCCACTGGTACGGTTCAGTACAATACAGGGCTGCAGAACAAAGAGTAAAAGATTTCCCCAAAAATCATTCCCAAGTCCACTTGTAGGCAATAGAAAAAACCTGGCTTGTTTGAGAGCTGCAGAAAGGAAGCAGGACTGCTCATCTGCAGGACATTAACACCACTAAGCACAGAAAAACTTCCCAACCCACCAACTTCTGCTGCAAGTCCAGATCTCTT
The DNA here is from genome assembly GCA_020745775.1 of Theristicus caerulescens. Classification (NCBI taxonomy): domain Eukaryota; kingdom Metazoa; phylum Chordata; class Aves; order Pelecaniformes; family Threskiornithidae; genus Theristicus; species Theristicus caerulescens. The sequence continues at coordinate 9,299,579 of CM036572.1, forward strand.
GCAGATAACGCAACTGCAGGGAGAAGTGCAGGGGAAAATTAATTCAGCAGGGCTGGCCAAAGGACAAACGGCGGGATGTGCCTGCAGTGACACAAGCATCACTGCCACACACTGCCAAAGGAGCCCGGGGACAGCTGTCTTGCAGGAAAGGTACTCGTTAAAGCAGCGTGATCTGGATTTTCAGCACAACACGCAGAGGAGAAGATGGTGTTATCCCTGCAGAACTCCAGAGGGAGAGCTAAGCATCTCAGAAATAAAAACCTGCCACTAATGATACCCTCCGGACTGCTAATGACTGTACAGAAGGGACAACCACACAACCCATGGAGCCACCCAAGGGGAGTAGGCGACAGCCACAGTCAGTTAAACATAATCACCAGCACAAATTAACCCTCTAATTTCACCAGCCTGAAGCATCTGGGGGCAAGTTCCTTCCCTCTGCAGATGTAAGAGCAGCAATTAGGAAAGGCAGCTTCGTTGGGATTGCTATTGAATGTCACTGGAAGCCAGGACCAGAGGTCCCAGAAACAAAACACTCATCCTGTCCTTGGGACTAAGGACACGTTGTGACACAGCCGCTAGCAAACAGGAGCAGGGCTGCTTCAGGCACAGTAGAGAAGGCAAAGCACTTTCAACATAAATAAAATCCCAAATGTCCATTAAAGGAACAGAAACAAAATATCTGTATCACCACACCTAAACTTGATCCATGAGGGTTTAAGGATTTTCTTTTAAACCAACCCATGACCTTCCCTTAGTTCTCTCCATGGGGAAATGGGAACCCTAAGTTGAGTCCGTGCCTTCCAGAGGGAATTTTCAGCTACTCTGTACGCTGCTCAAAGAGACTGGCCACAATGAGGCATTGGGTTTTTTGCTTCTGACATTACAGAAACAGTCACAAAGCAGGCAGATGTCAGTCTCGACGAGGCTGCCCTGAGATCCACACCATCCATCCACGGGGACGTGGTGCTGGATGCACACAGCCTTGGGAAGGGCCATCCCCTCCCAGGCTCCATGTACCACACACAAGGTGGACATCAACAGCCAAAAAACACTCATTCCCATGCAAACATCTGCATCCCTCCCGAGGTTAAAATCGATGCTGAGCCTGCCAAAGCAGAGCACTTTACTGAAGCTGCTTTGACAAACTGACAAAATTGTTGCTTTTGCCTGGAAAGGATTTTGCTCTAAAAGCAGAGGTCAGCAGCTCACTGGAACAACTTCCCTGGGCTCCAGGATGCTCTGTACTTTCTCTGCTGACAGACCCGATTCAAAGAATAGATCAATACCTCTTCATAATGAAAATGAAACAATGTAAGATATTACAGAGGCCTTAGGAAAAAGTCTGAATGTGCAGCGCTCCGTTAAATTTGGTTTTATTAGACCCATCCTTCACTTCAGTGGAAAGGTAACAGTATTTCAGGCCTATTTGCATCTGAATAACAATCCCATGGATTTCTAGAGCATCGTCTAGGCAAAGATCCCAAAGCATGTCAGAAACAGGTTGTTTGCTAAACCTCACAGCTGCCCCAAGAATGAAGCAGGTATGACAGATGAGGGCACATGTCTACATTTCCATCAAAACTTGTGTTAGAAAGCCTGACCAGACACATCCAAATTTGGACTTAGTCAAACCCTAGAGCCCCCAGGGTGCTCAGAAACAAGGGAAATCATGCCTAAAAATCTGGACTGTCTCCTGACTTTGGGCATGGAGCACAAGCACCTAAGAAAAGCCTGCTGAAGGCTGATGCTATGTGGTGGAGAAATACAACCTCAGAGGAGGATTCAGAGCAACTCAGGGTGTGAGCAACAGTTGGGAAAGGACCATCTTCCTCCGTCCCTCTTGATTTCAGAGCCTCTAGCAGGTACGCTGCACCTACTGCCTATAGCAGCTGGGATGAACCCACACTTGGGACTTCAAATTTGAGCCCATAGGAAACAACTACCCAAAATAAAAGGTCTCCTTGAAAGTCTGGCTTTTCAGGACTTTGTTTTGTTTCTTCATTATGATGTATTTTAACTCAGTTGGTATTAGCAGCATAGATACAATGGTTTGGATGTTCAGGTACGAAACAGAGGGATCCAGAGTTTCTCAGAGCAACAAGGATGTGGGGTGTGCTGTGCGGGGGCTGCCTGTTTCTCCTGCTTTCACAGCTTCTCAACAAGCACAGAAAAAAGCACCTGCAGCTTCATGAAAAGCTGCCTATGACCTTGCAGTTGGTCCTTACGGCAGACCTTGTCCCAGGATGGATTCTCTGAAAGCCTCTCCAGCAGCACACCTTGATTACTCACATCCTTTCAGCAGTTTCAGGCAGTCTACACCCACTTCTCCCACAACTTCATCAGTACCACAAACATGGTTTCTCACCTCGGCCCTAGACAACAAAACAGGGTGTCTTTAATGCCAAGAGGCTGTCACAGCTGCCTGGCAGTGCTCTGCCATTCACATGCCTCCAAGCCTGCAAACACTCTGGGTGCTGACTGCCCAGGGAATGAGCAGCTCATTTGTACTTCCAGGTCACAAAACATGCCCATTTAGGACACCGCTTTGGCACATGCTGAACATAGGCTCTGTGAAAAGCCATTGTGTGATGTGGGAATGGTATTAAAAGAAAATATAGGCTTACATGCCTCTGAACTGGGGTTAGCATCCCTGCAGAACTAAGCTTGCAATAGTCAGAGCCAAACGGCTTCAATAACTACAAAATGAAACTCTTGCAGAAAGTCAGTACTCCAAGTGTCATCACTGCTGTTAGCTCGCACATTGTCCCCGAGAGGATCTCACTGTTCAGCTGTACCCAGTCGCTTGGGAAGGTATGGGGCAGGGCTGAGGTCCTGGACCGTCACAGCTGTAAACTGTGCTGTGGCTTAGAGATCCTGCAGCACTTGTATCGCAAAGTGGTGTTCAGGCAGGGGTGAATCTTCAGTGGTTGTGGTACAGTAGATGGGGCTGGAGAAAGGGCAGCTTTTGGGGAGGATCTGTGCTGCTGGGCCAGCTGGATCCTGTCTGTGCGTGCAGCACACAGCCCTGCCTGGGCTCTCCGCAGGTCTCCTGCCACTCTGCCTCCCTGCTCCATCACTGCTCGTTAGCAAAGCTCCGCTGAGCACATCATTTCTGTTCAGTCCCTTGGCTGCCTTCAGTGGGACAAGCCAGCTTTTTTCACAACATGTAACTCATTTCAGAAATACACCTCGTTTCTGGATACCGCAGGCTATTCGGAGACTAAATAGGCTTTCCTTTTCATTCAGAAGCAAACGCCTGGGAACTGTCTGCCTGGATTAACAGCCAGTGAAGACCAAGAGGGAGCAGAGATAGGAATGCTAGAAAAAGAGAGATTGTTCCTTGCTCTTTAAAAAAGGTGCCTTTCACTGCATTCCCTTCTGGAAACCTTAGAGCTCCAGCAGGTTAACACCAACTTACTAAAGGCCCATTTAAAAATTATACATGTAAAACTTTACAATGCACTGACACATCCTGCTATTTACTGAGGCTGATGCTGAATTATACTTGATTAAAAACAGAATCCCATTCCCATTCAAGGGCAAAAGCAATCCATATGGTGCTACTGCAGAGTCTGCTTAGTATTACTCTCACATCACCCCTGTAGCAAAGAAATGATTTAACACCCTCCCAAGGAAACTGCTGCACCACCATCCAGAGCTTAAAACAGGAGGCTGCTCTCTGAAGCAAGCCTCTGTGGTTGTCCGCAATGCTCCGCTGAGAAAGAGCTGGAGGACATGGTTGTAGTGGGCTGTGCAAGGGGAACACCTTCCTTCCCATGCTCAGCTCATTGCAGGGGTTTTATGTAGCAGCTGGGGTGAGGATCCCAGCTCTGATTTTCTCAGCTCTGTTCACTCTTTTGCCACTCTCTTGCTGCATCCATCAAACCTTTGCCACTTGAATATGTTGCTTAAGCCCAGGTTTTACAAAGGGGGATCCCAACACCCAGCACTTCCCAGTCCTTTGGAAGAGTTCAGCTTCTATTTGTGCTCCATCCTCAGCACCCTGTTGCCCACCGTGCTCCTGGCAGAAGGAATAAGGTATGAGATACTGCTGGTAGGAAGCAACAGGGAAGAGGAAGGAGAGGTAGCCTTGCCAAAGGCAGCCTTTCTATACCTGTCCTCCGGCCCACGTGAGCACACCATATTTCACCAGTCGCAGAGGACATGCAGAGCTTCCTGCCACGGCTACACATGTGCCAACATTCAAGGGACCATCGGGAAAGTGGGGAGCAGGGTACGTGCAGCAAGTACAGCCAGAACAACCTGCACAATCTGTGCCGTGGGATGCGGCTAACCCCAAGCACAAGCACTTACGTAACTGCATCAAACAACAACAAAAATCAAACGGCCTGATCTTTCTTAAGAGGCTTTAGCACATCTCTCTGAGCTGCTCCACCAGCTAATTACTCTCACTTATACAAAGTCCTCATCGATCAGTATCAGCAACACTTGCAGCAACATGAAAGGTTTTTTGTTTGTTTTTTTTATCATCTAAATAGAGCTCTGCACATGATAAAACACAAGTCAGTCCCTCTTCTCCTGGTTGTGTCATTTATAACACCCAGCACCCTGCAGCTGTAGTTGCAGTCAAGAGCCCCCACCTCAACAGGCTCCGTTTTGAGGGGCTCTGAACTTGTGCAGGCAAGAGGCAGGAGCAGGGAAGGAGCAGGTCTGCATTCCACACACGGGAACGGAGGCACAGATGGATCAAGTAGCTCGCTGGGAGTCACAGGAGAGCATGCAGCAACTCCATCGCAGACTGGTGTCCCAGCTCTGCTGGCCCATGCCATCATCAGGTCTGAGGAACTCACCTCTGCCAAGAGCCAAACCAGATCAAACCCATCTACACCACTGATACTTGAGAGCGCCTAACCCAGGCTTATGTTGCAGTAGATGTTCTTCAGAATAGACAAGCCTGTGATGACTCAGCTGTTGATTTACTTGCTTAAATTTCCTTTTAAGATAATGGAAATTATACTCGCATATTGATGATCAAGTAGATTAAGTCTTATCTCAGAAAAGCCAGCTTTGATCTGCACGTCAGGCAGGGCTTTAGAGCATCGCAGGCATTCATACAGGCGCCCTGCAGAGAACTGCTGCTAGAAAAGTAACTTCCCAATGGCTTTAGCTGCATGTCATGACCCTCCCTTCCACCCAATAGCTCATACAGATGAGACAAGCAATCCTCTAAGGAGGGCACCAGAATTGACACCCTTAGTTGGGAAATTGTGCATTTTCTACAGAGAATGCAGGAAATAATGTTTTTTCTTCCTTTCAGCCACACTGACAGCAATTGTTTCAGCTTCTCATGAGTCAGATAAAATACTGAGCTTGCAGCTAAACAGCAGAAGCGACAGCCGCTGTGCTTCATCTTGACTGTGCAAGTCAGCAGGGTTTTCCCCTGGGTCAAGCTTGCGTGCGTGTTCTGCGCTAAGTGTCTGCTCCTGGCTAGTGTCACAGCCAGGCTACCTGCTTAGACAGACCTTCCGTTTGCTTATTCTTATTCCTTACTTAGGCTCCTACTAAACAAAGCTACTTGTGTCCTAAAACCAAACTGGGATACCTGCCTGGCATATCCCTCATGTCTTTGGATGGAGTACGCTTCTCTCCCAACCTCTCCTGCAGCTCCCACATACATCTCCCGCCCCTGGAGAAGAGTTTAAGGTATCTACTTCTTGTGTTGAACCAAACATCTGCTCACAATAAGGAAAACATTTCTGGCCAGCAGACAGCAGCCTGCCACCAGAAGAAAATCCTCCCATTACACACTTCACCTGGTACTGGTTTCCACTGTTCATCTGCCAAAGCAAACTGGCATGACACCAAATTCACCTTCACTCACCAAACCCATTTACTCTGCAGTTATTAAATATAAGTCAGTACTGAGTAAATCCAGAAGGAAATTTTACTGCCTTCAAGAAGTCAAACCTATATTCAGGTATCACCATAACCAGGATATCCAAAGTAAAACAGCAGAATATCTGCCTTTGTCCAGCAAACCTGTAGGCTTTGTTGGGAGGAGGGATATGTCAACTCCTGCAGTAAGTATTTTCAGCTACATTTACTGTAGAAGACAACTCTGAAATACTGTTGTGCCCTCAATTAATAAGGCTTGGGGGGCTCCAGGACTGCTAGCTTTTTCTAATGGATGGTCAAAGGGGTGGAAGGACAGTTGGCACAGACAAGGACTCTGCAGCCTTGAAAAGCCACCCCTGAAGTAAGATGCGATTGAGGTCTATAAACCAGGGGTGGCACGGAGAGGGCATGATTGTTCCTAAGTCACTCCTGACATCAGCTGAAACCTGCAGGATCAGACTCAACTCCAAATGGGAACTGCTCCCCACAGTACGTAAGTAGGAGGTAGCAGACAAAGATTTACACAAGTTTAAAAAGGGATTGGACAAATGAATGGAATGGTTATATATCAGCGGTTATTAGATAAAGACACAACCTTTGGCCAAGGAAACGCCTGAGCCACCGATCTCAGGGTGCTAGAAGGCACGCTGCAGGGTGTGCGGCTGGACGCCCGCCTGGCCGGCGCTGCTGGTGGGTCCCGGCTGCGAGGCACCCTGGGCTGACCCGCAGCTGCCTGGCTCTGCGAGGAGCACCGTACTCACCTCCCAGCTTTCAGGATTGACTCCTGCCGCAGCTGCTAACTCCTTCAGCAACTACTCGCTATCCAGCACATCTATTTCTGCTAAGTATCATTGGGAAAGCAATGTTTACCTTACTATAAGGGAGACTCAAGTTTAAATAACCCCAGATAAGCACTACTAGAGGGAAGTTACAAGTGGAAAGGGAGGTAATTGCACATATCCCCAATTCACTGGGACGCTTAAGCACATGCTTTAGTTAATGACACAAATAATCCAGCAAAACTTTTCCATCCAAAGCACTTAAGTATATTCTGAAATTACCACTCCAGTGGTACTTACAACAAGCAGCCAGCCTGCCTCCCCAGTTCATGACGGTGTGTGTGCAATGCCATCAGTGCTGGGGAAGTCTTGCATGTGGGAGCAAAAGCACTTTCCTTTGTAAGGCCCATTTCACCAGGATGGGAATTAAAGTTTGCATGTGTTTAAATGACTCCAGAAGTAGTCTGCACGACAAAGCCCAAGTCTAAGACAGGCATACGAAAACAGAACAGGTGAACCAGTAATATTACCACAGTTAAGCTTAAAATATTTTCCCAGCGGTTCAGGGGCAGAGGGAGGGATACTCTACCATGGGCAGATCTCCCCAGCTCTCAGACCTTGAATCTGCCTCTGTTTCTTCATTGATCAGTGAACGAGGCTGAGACCGTGCATGTACCAAAGCACACTTCCCGGTATTAAATGTACTAAACCCAGAAATCCAGCCCAAAGCAGTTGACAAAGCAAGGCAGCACTGCGCCATTGCCTGGATAGAAGAGCTCTCGGCTCTCTCCAGGGCATCCATCCATCCCTGCCTCCCACCGTGCCTAAGCGAGGCTTCCCACCCAGCATGGGATGTTTCTGCTCTCATCACACTGACCACTGCCTCCCTCAAGTGCTTTTCCCCAGAGCCAGCCCTCTCGCAGGAGGCCTCCACCCCAGGCAAGTATCACAAGTAACAAGGGGAGTCCAGTCCCCACAGACACACAGTGGCTGTGGACCACATGCCACCACCAGTCATTTAAAAGGCTGTTTCCTGTCAGCTTGGCTCCTGCAGCCCCTTCCCACTCACCACGTACCATTTGCACCAAAGGCAGTGCACTTGCCTGGATTAACGCCTTGCAGGCTCCAACAGGAATCCAGTTTGCAACTTCTAATTTAATAAAACCCAACCAGCAATGATGCACTTGCTGCTGTGATGACTGCGAGCTTCAAGCAGCTGCATGGTTATTGAGTCTCCCAAATTACATAACAATTATGTATGCTTACATTAAAATTACCTTGCAATCTCTAGATTGCCTGGCAACACTTTTCCTTCAGCATGCACTTTTCCTCTGTAGTTACATAATAATTGCCACGCATTTACCCAGCAGTTCTGAGCGAACACCATTTTTAACTTTCATTCGCTAATAAAATAAGTGGTTACTCAATAGCCCAAAATAAAGCATCCTATTGTTCCTGTTGTGGGGAGTGTTTGGACATCCTATAATTTATTGCCCTGTTTCACTCCCTCCGCCTAGGACTATCCACACTTTACTTTTTTTTTTTTCTTTTTGACTATCTTCTAAACTTAAAAGTTTCCTCTGAGCAGGAACTGTTATGCCAGCAGCATCCGGCACAGCACAGCTTGGATCTCCCAGCTGAGGCATACAGGTTCTGCTATAATATGAATGTTAATGAGAATATAAAAAGCTGCAGTGTTCGCCCTTCAAACTGTACCGAAAAACAGTCTTGTGCTTCCCATTCATATATACATTTCCACTGACTTCCTGGGGTGACCTGACTGATTTTGGCAGAACCTGGAAGCTTCTAGGCTGTCACAGACTTACAAACATTGATTTCATTCCCACCCACTGGTTTTAGACAAAAAAATGAAGTGGTGTTGCATTTCAACGTGGAAATGCACTAAGGCACTGCAAACCACCTTCCTCTGCCTCAGCAAGGTCTGTTACGCTCAGAGACTTGTTCTCTGCAGGTTTTTGAAACCAAGGGAGTCTTCAACAAAAGCAAGGGACTTGCTCTTGCTCTGAGGAGCTGCTGAGCTTGCAGGGGCCACCGGAGATGAGTGAAATGAAGGCAGATGTGGCGCAAAGCACTACAGCAGCATGAACATTCCTTTTGAGTTTGACACAGGCACATGTTGGCTTTTTGAAAGCACGTCTGAAACAATTCCCTCTGGTTTGTGAAAGAAGCAGGTATTTATTTCCAGAGGTTGAAACAGCTGGAAAAATCTCACCTTGGACTAAACAGGGAGGGTGACACGGCTCTGTCTCGCACATGTCTGACCTTTCATGTGTCACATGCTGCTCATTAACTGGGGATGACGATCACTTGCTCAAGCGTCCTTGTCCCTCCCTCTGCTGGATGCCCTGCCTTCAGATTTGCTACCAAACCCGTGCATTTGCACTGCCAAAGTAAGCCAGGTTTATGAAAGGTTGCCATGCCTGAGAGATGCCAAGCTAACCTACATCGGTCTCACAGAACCTGGCACAGCGCAGCTACCTCTGCCATCAGGTCAGCACAGCGATAACCTCAAGGATGGTGCGGACAAGCTGCTGGATGGAAGAGGAGCCAAGCCAAAGGCCACCTACGCCAGCACCCTGTCTCCTGCTGGGGTCAACAGCTTGGGAAAAAGCATCAGGCAGAGAGATGCAACACCTTCAGTACCCATACTCCCTGTTTTAGGCAGCCCGATGACAACTCTGCCTGCATCCTTATGTTTCATAGTCCTTGATGCTCTTTTCTTCTACAGACTTGTCTAATCACTTTCAGCCCATTTAGTTCTGGCACCCGCTATCTCCTCTGGCTATGAATGTCACAGTTTAATTACAGGCTACATGAAAGAGTAATTCCTTCTGGTTTAAACTTGCTACCTGATTATTATTTGCTACCTCTCAGTTCCTGTGTTTTTAGAGACAGAGAAGATTCGTTGCCTGTTCACCACTTCCCTGATGCTTAGGACTTTATAAGCCTCTGTCATATCACCCCTTCCCATGATAATTTTCAAATCTTAAGAGCTTTGGTCTTATCTCTGTACAGAAGATGTTCCACCTCTGTACAGAAGATGTTCCAGGACCATCCTGATCACCCTTCTCAGGCTTTTTTCAGTTCTAGAGAGCTGTTTTTAAGACAGGCTGAGCCAAGTTGCACAAAATATTCGAGGTACTCCTTGTCTGTATCTAAGAGCTCTTACAGATCCAAATAACTGTATAATGGCCATTTTCTGTTTTCTTCTCTATTTCATTCCCAATAACTCCCCAAATCTTGTTAGCTTTGTTGACCATCACTAAGTAATGGGCTGGCATTTTCAAGAGAACTATCCAGAATGAAGCCTGAGTGAGAACAGCTAATTTAGAGCCTGTCACTATATACGTATTTTTATGTTGTTTCTCCCCCTCGTGCATTACCCTGCAGTCAGCAACACGAATTTTTATCTGCCATTTTATCATGCCGTTACTTGCTATCATGGCATCTTCCTGCCAGTCTTTGCAGTCAGTTCTAACAATGACTATCCTGAATAGCTAGATGTCATCACCAGTCTTTCTTCTTGTACTCTACCCTTTTTCTGGTCATTGAGGAATATGTTGAACAACTCAGGCCACATTATGGACTCTTGTTTAACTGCACTAGTGATTTTTCTCCATTGTGAAAGTTGTATTCCTACTTTCCTGATTGTCTAATAATTAATCCACAAGAGGCCATCCAACCAAAGAGACTTATGAGCTTCTTTATGAGCTACTGTTAATGGATCTAATCAAAAAGCTGTTTGGCAATCGAAACACAATGTAGTAACAGGATCACCCTATCTACATGTTTGCTGACTCCTCTGGAAGACAAACAGATCTGCAAGGCATGAATTGCCTCTGCAAAAGGTGTATCGTCTCTCCCTCCTCCTATTCAGCCATCCAACCATGGTCAATTCTTTAGTGCATCAACATGCAGAGAAAGCAGTCAATGATGAGATCACTAAAGTCTATGGGGAGCTGTCTACAAGGAGGACAGCAGAATCAAACAGGCAGAGAGACAAACGCAGCTCACCAGCAGTTTGTCTGACAATGTGCCCAGCTGGTACATAAGCGGTAACTGCAGACCAGCCAACTCATGGGTACTTCTGTGCTACACGGATCCCTGGTAGCACCTGTGAAGGAACTGCTCCTGTGCAAGGAGCAGCACTGAGGATAAAGGCAGGGACCTTCTGCTGGAAAAGGGAGAGAAGGGGCTCAGGCTAATGTGAGTGAGCAACAGGGGATCCGAGTTGTGCCTTCTGACTTGGTGACAACGCTGGTAGGAGGCTCAGGAGGAGTGGGAAAGTGCAGTGTAATATGTTTAAACACAGCATGGGAGTAATGCCAGCTACCAGCGCCACACCACATCAAAGCACCAGGCTCTCTGACCCACTCCCCCCTGCATGGCATGGATGTGTCCTGCACCCATAAACACCCAGCTCTACTGTGCTCACTACTTTCAGAGGTCTGTCTTATAGAAAAGAAAGCAACCAATAATTTCATGGGTATCCTCCCACTGCTGGTGCAGGTCAGAAGAGAAGCCCAGCCATGAAGCCTGCAGCACAAGGTCTGCAGATCAGCAGTAAACAAAACGCACCATGTGGCAGCCTCACATCCCCTGCTGCAGAGAGTGAGAGGTTACGTGGACATGCCAGCTCTGCTAAGAGTCCACAAGGGAAAACACCAGCCAGCCCCCACTGCTCCGCAGGGCCCACGCTCACAAGATGCCAGCACATAGACCACTCTATCTTGTGCCTTCAATTCAGGGACCTCTCTTCTCCCACCCCTGCCAGCAGGGACACGTCAACTACAATGGGGCCAGAAAAATCCCTGCTGTCATTTACAGACCTACTGTGGCCTCCTTGTAATCTTCAGGACAGGCACTCAGCAAAGAATCCGGCCTCAGCCACACTGGGAGAAGACTTACTAAAAAAGGTGATGATAATCAAATAGGCTACAAACAAGAAACCTGCTGCTGGAGTCTCCCGACAGAGCCTGGGAACACACTTGAGTCACCACCTCCCTGGGAGGGCACAGCAGCGCTGCGTTGTTGTCATGACACAGCCCTGAGTGACAACAAGTCAGAAACTGATGCTGTGGAGGGAGCAGACAAGGGCAGACACCCTCCCAGCACTGCTCGCCAGCTCTCCCCATGGCCAGCGCTTACCCTGCTAAGCTGAGGACAGCAATTTGTTCCACTGAAGCTAAGTGACTCAGTCTGTGTCACTGCAAACACCCATTTTCTGGCTCTGCTATTGCTTTCAAAGATGCTCTCCAAAAAGAGATAAATAGAAGAAAAAAGGAAGCCACTATTTTCATAATGCCCTTTCTAAGGAATGCCTGCTCCTGGCATCTGTGATACTGCCTGGGTCAATCTGAGCTGAACAGGGCCACCACCAACTGCAAACCCCGTCAGATTCAATTAGAGGGGACCTCACTCGCTCAACTGACAGCCCACCAGAGTCGAGAGGCTGAGCAGGAGGCCGACGCATGCGCTCTGCAAAGCTGCTGTCAGTGCTGGTTGTACTCACAGTACTCGATGCCCAAGACGATGTCTCGGAAGTAGAGCCGAGCCTGCTCCTCGCTGAAGGGCTGGTCACTCGGTACCTCCATGACAGGCCTGTTAGGAAGAGGGAGAGTAACTAATTACTTTGCAGAATGGCAGTATCCCTCCTTGCTGGAAGAGTTTCAGGTTCTCCATCACTACATCCCCAGCATTGAAGGCTAGGCTCCCAAGAGGTTCTGGGTGCTGTGACACAGGACGGGGGCGCAGCCATCCTTTCTGGACGTGGTGATGCCTTGCTCAACATTAGTGAGCTCGGCTAGCAGTGATGGGTGGCTTTGCACAGTCCCTGAGCCAGCGTGAGCCACAGAGCCCTCACCAACACCAGGATTAACTGCTGCTGTCTGCACAAAATAGGGCAAACGCTCCACTCACTGAGAGTCCTAATGGGAAAAGTGTAGTGAAAGAACAAAACTGGATTCGGCCTTTGGTTTCTTGCTAAAGCTGCTCATGGCTGTGAGCACCAGCATCACCAGCAGGTACCAGGCAGCAGTGGGGACAGAGTGCCCTTTGCTGTGCACTGGATGTAGTGCCTGCTGGGGCTCGGTCCTGAAGCAACATCAGCATGCAGCTGGTCTAAACCAAGGCAGAATCTAGACATGAACCACTGGCTCAAAAGTTAAGTGGGAGTATTTCCAGTGCATTGTGCTAAACTGCTTTGAAAACCTGTTTTGCTGTTCAGGGTTCAGCCACCATCAGAACTCAGCCATTCAGCCCTAAACAGCCAAGGTTACCTGGTCAGCTTCTCCTCTCCTTTCCTTTGTATGCCGCCACTGCTGAGATGCACAGAATCCTCTAAAAGCCCCTCTCCTGCCTGTGCCTGCTGAAAGCTGAGGGCAAAGAGGCTGTAAGAGCTAGTCAGCATCTTCTGTTCCCCAGTGGATGAATGGTAGGAGCTAAGGACTTCACTGCACTGGGGGTTAATTCTGCTTGTGGTTGGCAGCTTGACCTTGCATTTGGACATATGCCCACTGACTCAGGCTGGATTTAAGTGAGCGCTCCTGCGACACCGTCCTTGCAAGCCAAACCCTGGCCGAGAATAGTCCATCACAAAAACCAGGCTCTGCAGCTCTTCCCCTCAGCACCCAGCAGCAAAGCCTTCCTGCAGCATTTCTCTCTTCTCCCTTGCTGCCATTTGATTGACGACCTTCATCTCTCATTTGCATTTTTCTGCCACTGCCTTCCCTCCCTCTTCATGCACATTTTTCTGTTGCTGAAACCAGGGAGAAATAATGTGAGTGGCAGGACTGGCAGAGCCACTAATGGAGTCTAATTGCCTTCTGCTAGAGGCAGACAGGCTGCGCTCGGCCGAGCTGCACGTTCCCTGGCCACAGCTGATTACAGGAGCTTTTTTTTTTTTTCCTCCCCCTCTCCTACAGGATAGTCATCAGCCTGGTCACCAGGGAGACTGGGGAGCCTCTCACCACTAACCCACTGGAGCTGGCAGCCTGCAAGAGGCTGAGGGCCAGAGAGAAAAATAAGCCCTTCGGGAATCTCCCCCATCCTGGGCACAGCTCTCCCAACCTCGCTGTGACTCTGCAGAGCTGCAGAATCAGCACAGGTGTAGCAAAAAGCGAGGAGACTCCCACCACCTTATCACTTCTGCTATGGAAAAACGTGCCAACAAAACAGCCTGCCACAATATGTTAGTGCTAGGGGCAAAATAAGGCAGCGGGTGGCAAGTAAATGTTGATGCAACCACACACCCCTTGTGCCAGAGGAAGCCCCAGCAGAGCATTCCTATTAAAACCTTTTCTTCCAGGCACCTGATGGGGAATTGGCATCAAATTTGTTTTCCGGATCAAAGCCTGACACCAGGACATGTCCTCCCAGCCCATTACTATTCACCACATCATTCCAGGCTGTAACAGTACAAAGGCAACTACAGCTGGATTTTGCCTCCTCTATGTTTGCCTGCAGACAGCGGTTTGCCCCACTGTACATATCAAACCTCCATTTCACCTAGGCTGCTAATGATGAACACCAAAAATTTCAACACAAAGTATCCCAGGAGGGCTACTTACCCTTTCCTTAGAAGGTCAAACACTGCAAGAAAAGGAAATCAAACCATGAATGATTCAGAAGAGGGGACTGGACTTATTTGGTTTTTAGCACCTACAAAACCACATCCACTCCCACACCTGCAAAATCAATTTATGTCCACTCACTTCTCTTCCCTCACCCACGACAAGGACACCAGAGGATGCAAAATGAAAACATTCATCTCTTCAGCAAAGACAAATATCCCCACCTCCCGCCAGCTCCATGCAGGGAGACAGCAGGTGCTAATTTATCAACCACATGTCTGCTGCTCTCAGTGTCAGCCCTTGCTGATTTGAGCCCCATCTTATTCAGTACCTTCAGGGAGGGTGTTTGGTGTGATATTTCTGCTAAATTGCTGATACCAAACGAGATGCTGTAAGAACATGTTGCTCCATTTCTGCTGTGTCAATCAGCAGCACAGCTACACGGCTGTTGGAGGTAAATGCTCCCTGGCAGGAGCAACTGGAGAGGATTTGTTGGTGTGAGTTCAGGTTTGTAGAGCACATGAGCTTTTGTGTCTGATTAGGGGGTTAGTGGCTATGTGTTTTTCTGATCCTGTCTCTGACCTGTTCTGCAAAAAGGAGGCGGCCTTTATTTAGTAGCAGCGCTCTTTCCTCACAAATTACTAAGGGATTTCTTGCACCTCCAAAGAAATCTGAGCAGATCGCCCTCCCCAAAGCACCAGGCGGCCCTGCTTACAGCTGTGATGTTAGACCAGCTGAAGGTACAAATGCAACGAGCCAGCCTGCTCATCTTGCTCTCCAGGCTGAAGAAGCTGTGGCTTGTGGCAGCATTTCATTATTCAACCATCTTGTGCCATTGCAGGTTGCTCAATTCCTATCGGCACCCTCCATCCCCTGCTTTCTTCCCAATGAGCATGCAGCAGAGAGCGCTCACAGCAGTACTTAATGCCAGCAGTAATTAGGAAAGAGCAAACACCACTTTCTGTAGTTTTGCTTTGTAGTAGAGGGCATTTTTGGACAGAGAAAGGTGCAGTTATCATTGGCTGGGTCAGCAGCAGGAGGGAGGAAACACACTTGCAGAGGGCTCAATCCTGAGCAGCACTGAGCACCCACAGCTTCCCCTTGCTGCTGAGGGAATTGCAGAGGCAGGAGATTGATTCGCCTGCATCACTCTGCCTGAACCAGTCGTGGGTTCCCAGGCAGAGCAAAGGGGAGCAAAAGAGGTGATGGGGCATGGACAACACAGCCACAGCCACTGCTCACTGCCCAGGGACCAGTGCAACCTTCCCAGGACCCCCAATGGGACCAAGAGATTTCCCACTTGTCCTGCTGCCATTGCTGCCATTTCTGGGACTGTTATCTTGCTCCACAGAGAGAGCTTGGTTTTGGGGGTTTGTTTGTTTGTTTTTTTCTTTTCTGCAGCTTTTTCAACTTCCTCATTCATGTATTTTCATTCAACAAAAAAACTTGCTACCTCATCTCTCCCCTTCGCTCCATCCCCAGGAGTTCAGGCCTTTAAACAACAGCCTCAGCTGCCCTCCCCACCACACGTGCATCTGCCTTGGCTGCCACTTTGCGATGCTGTCAGAGTGCCACTGGGGCTTCAGCCGAAAGGGAAAAGTGTCCTTTCAAAGGCAAATAGCTTCATTTGCTAGGCAGAGCCCCTTCACAGGCAGCTTCAAAAGCATTCCATAATTATTTCATGAGAAGCAGCCTTTGAGCCTGTCTCATCAGGAAACGTTATGGGGAAGCAGAGATGTAATAGGGTCAGACGTCCCCCTCTTCTGGCCCATCTCAGAGGGCACCTCAGTGCCTCCCAGGCCTGTCCCTCCAGGTTTTGCCCAAATGGGGGTTAGGCTGTGGCTGGCACTTCCCAGGTTAAGGGGAGAGGAAGACAAAATGGGTGGAAATTCCTCACCCTCTGCATAAATGCAGTCATCTACAGCCTCCCATCTGAGCAGCCCATGGCAGGGTCTGGGCTCAGAGGCCAAAGGCAGGAGTGCTGCTGTCTTAAGAGGTCCCGAGGCTCAGCAGGCTGGTCAGCGTCTCTGCAGGGGTCACAGGGAACACCCTGAGACAAGACTACTTTCCAGAGTCACTACCACTACCCACAGCCTACAGGAGTTTGGAGAGACCAGCTTCATACCAGGAGGATGAGAAATCATCCTGCACCCTTCCCTTCTCTCCTGGCTCTAGGACTGGAACTGACATATACATAGGGGAGGGCAGAGCCGCTGTCACCTCTTTTTAGTGTCCCCATGGCAAGGAGATGTGTACAGCTATACTAATGTACAAGGTTGCCTTACCCTACTGCAAGGGGCCCTTCCATCCTGCTGCCTTTATAGGCATTTAACTTTTCAGAAAAAATAAGTCTGCTGAAGTTGGTAGAAGTTTCCTCCTGGTATTGACCCCGAGCCCTGGTACGTGTTACTTGCATCACTAGGTCTAAGCCCAGACAGTTCTGTTAGCATATAATGACTCACATACCCATGTACAAGTTGTCCTCTGCAGGATCATCAAGGACCTGTAATCGATAACAGAGAGATAACGGGAAAGGAGAAAAAGAGAAAAACAGCAGGAAAAAAAATATTTTTAATCAAATAACATTTTACTGCTCCCTGTACACTGCTGAGCTGCAGAGCATTGAGAACGACTTACGCTAATATTTAGAGATTCCTGCAGAGAGAGGGGCTTTGAAGGACACAGATTTTCCTGCCTCCAGAAAAATCTGGGCTTCTGCCTGTATTTGGAGAAACAGCTTACCAATAAAGGCACTGTTTGTCCTAATCTGACCTCAGCCAATATTGAAAATGGCACCAAAGCCTTGAACTTGTGCACCTTCCCAGGCTTGTCTACACACAAGTTTCACTGGTCCAAGTTTGCTGCTATTTCTACCAGCACAGCCAGCTGCCTTCTCTTGGACACCAGCCCAAAGCCCAGCATAAGTACGTCAGTTTGTCATATATAATTGGTATGATCTTGCTTGGAATCACCAGCGTAAATTTCTGAACAACTATTTTAAACCAATTTTGGCTGAAGTAGGAGCAGTTGAAGAAAGATCCTCTTGTTGCAATACAAACCAGACTTGTTTCAGTGTAGCTTAGGGTGGAGAGACAGCTCACCTCTATCAGCTTAACGATGTTGACATGGTCCAGTTTCTTTAAGATGGCTATTTCCTGATAGACTCTGTCCAGTGGTGCCATGGGTTTTGGCTGCTCTCCGAAGGATGCTTTTGACCCTCTGGGAGGAGGCCGACCTGCAATCGTAATCATAGAATCATAGAATTGTTAAGGTTGGAAAAGACCCTTAAGATCATCAAGTCCAACCGTTAACCTACCACTGCCAAGTCTGCCACTAAACCATGTCCTCAATAATAACCTGGTGAAGAACTACTCATTTTTCAGCAGCACTTGGCAGGCAGGAGTGAGCAGCCACTGGCCCCTCTGCAGATACCTCCAGCTATTCTGGAAGATATCATCACCTTGTTATCATCCCAACGCATTACAGCCTCCACCCAGAACAGAGATCGCCAAGCCCCATTCAGACCAGCTCCTACTGGCTTCCCAGCCTGGTCTGTTTGCCTGGTCCCATGGCCCAGGTGCTATCTGAGAGGGTAGGAGAGCCCCTGGGAGGAGGGGGTCTGCCCTGCCTAACTTCCAGCACTTAATTAGGCTTCAAAGATGGTGAACATGGAAGAGTCAGCACTTCAAAGAGACTCAGAAAATCAAAGCCAGGAACTTAATTACCGAGTGTGTTGAATTTCCCTGCGGTTGTGCCTGCCCTTTCACTACCCACTGCATTTTAACCAGCCCCCAACTACTTGGGCAGCTTTCAAATGAGGCCAAGTTCTGCAGTCCTTGCAGACAACGTTTCTACAGAGAGATTTGCCTAGCTGAGGACAACAGGCAGACCTCTAAATGTGAGATACCTACGTGGAAATCCATACTGCTTCAAGAGCTTCTTTTTGGAGAGGACTTTCATAGCCTGAAGGAAGAAGAAAAAGCAGTGTTAAAACTGAACAAGAGCCAAAGTGCTCATTGCTGTGACCCAGGAGTGTGCTGGGCATCAGGGACTGGCTCAGGTCTGTCCTTAACCTAGAGAAGAAGTCTTCTGGTTAGTGGTAGCCACGAGACACACAAACACGCTGACACAAGCTTTCCTAAAGGCACTGCTAACCCATTTGTTTCATTCATCTTTTTCCCATGAAAAAATAAATAGTTTTGATTGATTTTAAATTGGACAAAGAAAAAGAAGCCCAATTTCTGCATTTGGGGCAGGAGCTTGAAGGAAGAGGTAGGTTCCTCTAGCTGACCTTTAAGTACCTGCTATTTTGGATGATGCTATGGCCATGCCACAAGTCAGAGCCACTTCAAGGCTGCTCCACCTTATGTTTTGCTTTGCCAGAGGATTTAGGAAGGAAAAGAGCTGGAGTGTCACGGCCATACCACTAACACCCTTTCAACCTCCAGCACAGACCTGGAATAGGGTGAGGACACAGCCCTTCCACCAGCTCTGCACTGCCTGCGGAGGCCTTTTGTATTCCCAAAGACTATTTTCACCCCATAAGCCATTCTATGCTGCCAGACCAATACAGAGCACCTACAGCGTGATCCAGCACCATGCCCAAGACCATGAACAAGATACTTCATGGGCATCTGTCCCTGCACCATCAGAATCAGTGAAGCCAGCTCTGTGCAAGAGCATGGCAAAAGTACAGGGAGGGAAGTGGGTTTTTCCAACAACTTCCCCCACTTCTCGTACCCGATTGTATGCTGGTACCGTTGCGAACCCAGGCAGCTGAGGCGTGGGAGGAGGTCAGGGTAATTTTTTCTGCCATCCAACTGGCATTAGCATAGTGGCAAAAGGCAATCTGAATTTAATAAACAGTCTCTGCGCCTCCATCTGCTCTGTGCATTAATAACCTTTTTGAGGGCCACTCAAACAGCCCCGAGTGGCCCAGCAGATAAATATTTCATGAGAAACCAGCTCATGGTACAATTTGCTTAGGAAAACAGCCTATGCTCCCAGGAGCTGGGATGGTCACTTGCTCCTTCCCCTCGAATAGGTAGTTACTCCTATTAATTAAGCATCCAAATCTGTAATTCACACTGGAGTGACCCCTGTGAAATATAATTAACCAAGGACTCCCGCAGGACACAGTCAAATGCCAAGGAATTTTGCATTCATACCACGGAGGCAGGCTCTCTGCACACTACCCATTTTTAACATGTACAGCAGGAACAGGTCACCAAAACCATTTCGGTGAGCTCCTTCCCGAGCTGTTTTTCCTGGCAGCGATGCCACCACACACCCCAGGATCCCCACCTCCCATCAGTGCTCCCACTGCAGCCAGGTTCACAGCTCGCTGGAAGGATTGTTATTTTTGGTACGGATCCAGTGAAATCCTCTGGATTTGCACCCGTGTAATTGAAAAGAGACACTGTGTAGTTCTCAATCCTGCCTGACAGCTCCCGAGCCAACTGTTGGCAACAACGGTGTTGAGAGACAGGCTCAGAAGTGCTTATCTTTTACTTAGCATAGTGCTGTGTCTAATACAGATGGCCAAATGATTCATGGTCTGCTGAAAGAGGATCCAAGATGTGCACAACCACCTCCAAGGACGGCCAGGACCAAGGCTGGAGGACTTTCTAC
This sequence comes from Theristicus caerulescens, assembly GCA_020745775.1. Lineage (NCBI taxonomy): Eukaryota > Metazoa > Chordata > Aves > Pelecaniformes > Threskiornithidae > Theristicus > Theristicus caerulescens. The sequence continues at coordinate 9,319,440 of CM036572.1, forward strand.
ACTCCCCACTTTTATCTCTCCATAATGAAAATTTATGGGAAAAATAAAAGGAATTGGTACACCTATTTCTCTTTCAACCATCGCCAGCCCGGGAGGAGAAGGCTCCCCTTGCTCCAATCCCACCTTGAGTCCTCCCTGCCTTCTGGCAAGGAGCTTTAGGAAAAAGAAGAAACAGAAGATGCAATTTGCTGTTGAAAACTCCCAAGTTGCATCAATGCTTGGGGAACCCAGCCTGAGGAACTGAACCATCGCCACCAGCCGTGCCCACATCAGGTTAGTCCTTCCCAGGGCAGGCTCTGGGGAGAGGCTGAAGGAGCAGAAAGGTACAGAGAGGAGCAATAGCAAAGACAAGAACTGCTCTCAGGGACAGAAACGGAGGGAACAAGAGCTACTGCTGTCACCCAAACTCCTTGAAGGATGCTACGAGGGGCGATGGGGAGATGAGTGGGGGGTTACTGTATTGTAGGTGAGCTGACTGTAAACCACCTCTACTGCTGTGGAAGAAGCACCAGGACATGCTTATACCAACTTCAAAGCACCAGTATCTGCTACTACACAAGCAGGGCTGGATCAGAAGAGAGGACCTGTCCCACTGTGCTTTCAAATGCAAACAGGGGATGAAGAGCAAACTTCATCATGCAACGGGCCAGAGCCACTTAATTATCACAAGAGCAGAGACGAGAGCACATGGCGGTGAAGCCTCACTTTAATTACAGCACGAGCTGGCAGGACAAGGCTTCCTCGCTGAATTGTAGCTGCGCATAATGGGAGCAACACAGGGATGCTTCAGCAAACCTCTCCTTCCGGGCTCACATGCATGAAAGAGCCAAAGACATTTGTACTCGCAGGCAGAGCTAATTACCTAGATAATGCCTTTCTGATAAAGAACCAGCTCAGAGCCAAGCTGAGGGATTTTCCCTTTGCACTGGCAAGCATTGCTTCAGCTTCCTCAGGAAAAGAGGGAGCCTAGAGGAGATTTCCTCCACACATGCCCTTGCACCCACTTTCCTTCCGACTATTCACACGTAGACATGGGTCTGGAACCGTGTGCTTTTCTTTGATGTACGTTTATTATTTAAGTTTACTGCTCTCCTCCTAGCAACCTTGCAGCTGGAAACCACGGGGAAGCCACTCGAGGGAAAGGAGATCCCAGGTTTATGGAAAGGAGGGATGCCTGGGACACAGCAGCTTTCACAACAGCGAGACCTTAAGCCTGCATCCTGCTGCTGGTGATGACAACAGCAAAATGGCCATTAGTTGCAGGATGGAAGGGTGATAAAATGGATCAAGCTAAGGGAACTTATCACCTGTCCTTTGTGATGCTCTCACAGCACTTAGGATGTCATTTTATTTGCTAACAGAGACTTGAATTGCAAGGGCAGAAGACCCGTGCACAGTCTCTACCTGCAGCTCCCAGGGGAGTGGGATGTCACTCAAAGGTCACTATTAACCACCTAAATCCTCTGCTAGTGCATGACAGCACCCTGCGAGAAAGCTGAGCAGACCAGAGAGCATTTGGAGCCCTTCCTCACCTGTCCTGTCTGACAAGGACATCTCTCAGATAAAGTGGCTAAAAGGGAAGCTCTGCCAGGAGAGGAGTGCTATGCACTGAAAGAAAATCCTAAACCAGACAGGCTTAGCTGCCATGCCCATAAAATCCTGCATTTGTCACCTTTTGTCCCAGACACCATTTGTCACGTCAGCAGCAGAATTACATCGGCTGGCTGTGCCCCATCCACGCTGTGACACCACAGCCGCGATGCCTTCCCAGAGCAGCCGCGCTCGCCTGCCTCCAGCCGTCTCCCGGAGGCTCCTGCTCTTACCCTGAGTGACCCAGCTCCTCGCAACCCCACTGCTGAACAGCACGGGGTGTTAAAGTAAAACAGAGATCACTTCTCTGGTCCTCACTGCACCAGAGCGCAGCTGGCAGTGGTTCAGTAGCTGTTATGTGAGCAAGAGGATGAGAAACACGGGAGCCGTCCTTCCCTTCCCGCCTGGATGGCAACCAAAGTGGATTCTCCAGGGGCTAGAAAGTTCAAGGCTTGCTGCTGGCCATCTTCTCCTCGGCAGCAGCACTTTGTTCAGCTGTCTCTTTTCATAAACTTGGAAGGAATTTCTCCCCATCATTAAGAGTTGGTAGAAGACAGCCCTCCATGCAAAGGTGGTTAGGTACAAACAGAGGCAGAGAGCACAATCACACAAATCTTGTTTCTTAGGAAACCAGATTAAAAAAGAAGGGGAAAAAAAAAGAGAAACCCACTGACAACCTACAATGCTATTGCTTTTGTTCAGAAGTAGCATAACAAATATCCATCATAACCACTTGTCTTTGCAAGCTGATTTAGAGATTGAAAATAGGAAGGAGACATGACCCGAGGCATCACAGAATCAAATTCCATCAGCACAACGACTCCAAACTAGATCTCCGCCTGGACACATTTGCCTTTGCTTTTTATTTGCTGCTTTTTCACAGAACTTGGCTTTTCCTCTTTTTTTCCCCCTAGTCACTGTCACAGCAAACAGACACTGAAACCTTTCCAGTTGTAAAGGGTTCCTTGGCAGAGCCCCATGAATGCTGCTGTAACAGCTTCACATGTCCCAGCAGCAGCAGGGACCAAGCGCAGGGCAGGGACCTCTGCTCTGGGAGCCAGCTTCGCATCCCGATGGGGTCTCCTCCTTGGAGGGAGCACTGAGTCACATACTTGGTGCTGAAAGTTCAGTTTCCTCAGTGTAATACATTCCCTGCACCCGCTGATGTAAGTCAGCACACTTTCACAGCCCTCCACGGCACTGCGGTTGTTCACAGCAATGAAGGATAAAGCTCTTTGAAGCACTCTCTCATCTTTAATGGAAGGTAAAAAAACCCACAAAGTAAATACAACCCATCTACATTTTTCCTAAATGTGGTGATCAGCTTTTTTTCCTCAAGAGTTTTTCCTAATTCTAGGCCAGATCCAAAACTCATTAAAGCAACAGAAATCTTTCCTTTTGTTTTGAGAGGAGCTAGATTCAGTTCCTGGTACCTATAAACTCTGCCTTTTCGAAGAGAGCTAGCAAAGGGCCCCACGCCTCAGCAAGAATCGAGAGTCACACTCTGAATTATACTCCAAAATAAAAATTCTCTGCTTTCTTTAAAGTTTTGCTCCTTTTTATTGCAGCACACTAGCTTAAAGAGAATAAAGCTGGCAGCAACACCCTGGCCTCATGCTAAAACATTGCACACATGAATCGGTTATTAGGGGCTGCTCACGAAAGGCCAACCAAGGGCTGATTTCCCCCAATTATCTGTTACCGCTTTTCACCGAGACAAAAACAACCCTCCAGAGCTAAACTTGGGGAAAAAATAAACATGCAGAAAAGGCCCTTCCCAACTATCAGAATTGCAATTGCTTCTACTAACTGCTGGTAACAGGCAATTGCATTAGGTATCCCCCTGGGGGGTCGGGAGGCATTGCTGCAACGCAGCCTCGGATGGGAACGATAAGCAGAGCAGCATGGAAGTTATCTCAGCGCTGGGAGAGCACGTGGGTCAGACACACCGGGAGGCCTGGGGAGCTAAGCAACCATTAGCCCGTTATGCAATTGGCTACTATTTCTCTGAAGCTTTAAAAAAATCTGCCAGCTCCTGGGCTGTTTTAATGTCTTGGAAAAGCAGAGGTCTATCCATCACAGCTTGCCCTCCTGGAAAACACAAGCACAGGCACCTGGAAGGATTAGGGGTGACAGCCCATCTGCATGTGACTGCAGCTGGGGAAAGCTCCCATTGCCCCAGCCAAAAGGGTAGCAAGCACATGAAACACAGACTTTAGCATTACAGCCTTCCAGCAGCAGTGCAGCCATCTGCCCTTTCTTCTCTCATACACTGCAATAAAACATAGACATTCACTGCAATAAAATGCAGGCAAACACTGCTGATGCTCTTGCTCTGGTCCCATCTCTCCATCCACTGTAGCGCTCCACACATCTCCCACGATCAGCTTCACAGCCCCAGGGTCCTTGCTGAGATCTGATTCAGACCCTGCCTCAATCCCCACAACAGGAGGATCGGAGCGAACCAAAGAGCGTGTCCCTGCAATGCTGGTGGTAACGGGGTCTGCACACCCTGTCCCTCTTCGGGTAGTGAGGATGAAACAGAATTGCCCAGGCATGGGAGCCACTCTCAGGCTGCAGTAGCTTTAAAGTGTTTGCTTAGATTAGAAAAAGAAATGGAGATTAAGTGGGGATTAACTAACACACACCAGGCTAACCTGGACACAGGCTTTCACTTTTAGCTTCGATTTGACCAGCTAAATCTATGCCCACAGCGTTAATCTACATCCAAAACATGGACAAGAACGCAGTAGGCAATGCTAACCCAAACCCAGCTCTCTTCTGCCGAGCTGTGACAACTGCGCTGCCCGCCCTGGGCAGCCCGCAGCACAGCATCAGGATTCCCAGCACAAAAGGGCAGTGCCAAAACATAAAGATTACAATTTCCAAAGAAAAGTATTTTCAGCTGAAAATAAATGCCATGTAATGTGTTCCCCACTCTGCGCCACTGGTCCTGGCACTGCCTACACTGGTGGGACAGACGGCACATTGCACTTCACAGAACAAAACCGTCCTGCTGCAGGGCACGGGAGGGAGGACTCGGAGGGCAGCGGAGAAAAGGAGCCAAGGGAAACAGCAACCGCTCCGGTGCGGCGGGTGAGTCAGCCTGGAAAGCACAGGGGATGGAAGGAATTGTGGTTCCTTTGCTTGGCCTGTTTCAGGGCACCTTGTCCAGATTTTTGTCTCATCTCTTCCATCCTTCATTTCAAGACATTTCTCCTGCAATTTCATTCCCACTGGAAGCATGGAAGGGCTAACAAATACTAATAGGCATGCAACTCCCACCTGGTCCCTCCAACCTGGTATGTCACTTGTAAATCCAAGAGTCAGGGAGGAAAAGCTAGCTGGGGAGTAACAGGGAATGAGCATGCTTTACACCTCCACAGCATATTCTTATTCCCCTTTGTGCCAAGGCCAACAGCTCTGTGCACTGGGACGGGGAGCAGCACACAAGTCTGTCTGGGTGCTCTGATGGGCCCATTTTCACCCACCTGAAGCCACTCTGTCACAGCAGCGAAAGCAGGACCCCTCTCACCAAACACAGCACGGAGCAGCAGCTGAAGCGCAGGGCCAGACTGGCAGGGCTGCGTTGAGGGCGGCTGGGTTCGGGCTCAACAGCACTGCAACCATCCAGCTCTGCTCAGCACATACCCACCCTGGGATCTGCCAGAAACTCTGCTCAAAGCTGTTTCCACAAGCCTTCAGGCACAGCCATACACAGCAAGGCAGATTTCCTTTTGCCAGCTGCCCACCTCCTGCTCTCAGCCTGAGCAAAACTTGCCACAGGGCAAGCCCAGGGACATGAGCACATCTCCACAAACAGATTTTGCAGGAATCCCAGCTGGGATGGTTAGGATTCACCTGCCTCTGAAAGGGGAGGGACAGACAAGGAGCCTTCAGCATAAGAAGCTTGCTTGAATCTGAAATCCTCCAACTCTGGCTTCAGCTCAGCAAAGGATTTAAAAGCCCAGACCTGCCTTCTGCCCTGCATCCTACACCTCACAACATGACAGCAAGGCACCATTTGGTGTACGGGGAGGCATCCTGCAAGGGGGGTAAGATGCAGGGGAGCCAGGCACTGCCCAGCTGGGCCACGCTGTTCAGCATCTTTCTGATCAATGCCCCCATTTCCGTACAAAACACGCCTGCTCATTCCAGGCCAATCTTCCAATGCACAGCAGGTGCTGAATACCACCACCCACATGCCTCTAATTTCAGGTGACCTGCTTCATAGCTAGAAAATGTCAAGACAAATCAGCAATACACTTCTGCAGCCTGCCTCCGAGATCCCCGCCTGTTATATAAGGCAGCCCACCCAATTTCCCTCCCGCTCGGCACCGCACGCAAACAGGCACACAGGCAGCAGCGCGTCGCTCCATCCCTAGCGCGGAGGCTCGATTCCTCACATGCCACCCGAATCAAAAATGCATATGCTAAAAGCAGCAAGGCAGGGGGGACCTAGCGCTCAGGGGTGCAAAAGGGAACAAGGAGCAGCAATGGCAGTGAGGAGCAGAGGAGAGAGACACTTACATAATACTTGTCATCATTCTCATTGTAGGCCAGTTTCACAACACCATAGGAACCCTAAAAATAAACACAAATTGCACAGTCAGTTCAGCAGCTTCACTTTGTCTCCTTGCAGCTCAAGGCTGGTAGACCATGGCCTTGCACAGGGGGGGGGGAAAAAAAAACCAAACCTTCAAGGCCCCAGGCCATGCCTAGCCTCGAGCAAAGTCTGCAGGTGATGTGACCCCACCGTGAGGTTGTACATTTTGGCAGCTCTGTTGGAGCCACAGGGCGTTTGAGGATTAACAATGTCTGGAGGACGTAAGTGTTAGCCCATCGCCTCCCGCCCTGAGCCAAAGCCACTGTGTGCGTCTTAACTCAAACGTGGATGGGGAGAAGACAGAATAATTTTCAAGCAGATTTCATTCTGCAAGCTTGGAAATTCTGCATGGACATCTTTCCTATACTTCTGTGCAAGACCACTTTCAGCAGGAAACCTCTCCCGCTCTTGACAGCAAATGGACTTCAGTGAGGACCAGCTGCCGGCTTTCCTCCAACTGCCTCTTGCCCGGGCAGATGCAGGCCTGGATCACTGTTGTATCCACAGCTCCAGTGACAGCCTGAAGCCAAACTCCATCCAAACCACTGTTTTTTCCAGTTCTGTGTCAACACTATACATTTTATGCAAGCGAGACATGACACCATGGCCAGGTATCATCCCTGACAGATGCCTGTTGCATAAATGAGTGGGATGAACACTACAGCCTTCAAAACATTTCTCTTGACTTCACTGAGAGCTGGGACAAAGGTCCAGGTCTCAGAGGAGACTGACAAGCCATCTGGCTGATCCAGAAGCACAGCAGGTCCAGCAGACCCTCCACCAACCTCAGGGTGCTGATCTGCTTGCTGTGACCCACAGGGAAGGAGGAGGCAGAGGCAAATCCACCTGAGAGAAAGCCTCATACTCTCCCTAAATCATACCTAAGTAAGTGGGACTGAAGCTGTGTGAGAGTTTCAGATAACAACCTGCTGTACCACCAGCAGTGGTATCTCCAGCCTTACACCCTGACTGCCAGCAGCCAAGCAAACAGCCCACTGCGCACACGGGACGGGTGCCTCCTCCCACAGCCCAGGGTGTCTCGCTTTGGAAAGGAGTTTGAGCTAATGAAACTTTTGGTGAAGGTCTTTGCAGCTCAGGGCGCAGTCCCTTCTGACTGCAATGTTCCGACTGCAAAGGTAGGTACATCTTCTAGACAGCACCGTCGCTCGTGGACCCATCTGCAATGGTGGCAGACATCCAAATGTGCAGGTGTCTGAACTGCTCACCAGCCCAGACCTCTAAATAACTTTGGAGGAATCTCTTCTGAATCATTCTGCAGCTTTTAAACGTGGACTAGAATTAAACTAGCATTTAATTCACGGACATAAAAACATAAACTAGTCCTGACAGGGACCAAACACCTGCCCTGATCTTTTTTTGGTTTTCTTTCCTTGTTAGGTTGTATTAATGCATCAAAGGCTTAGTGTTACATTTGGCAAGCAAACACCTTGGAAGGGAGCCAGCTTAACCACCTTCAGAGGGAAGGAAAATAAATTTAGATTTCAGAGGAAGTAGCTCCACTTTGACCTTGAACAAAACTTGCTCAGACTAATAAGGCAAAAAAAACAAACAAAAACACCCCAAACACACACAAATCGCAAGGAGTCTTGGCCAGTAAGATTCCTTGGGCTGGCACAGTCTTCCCACCCGTACTCGTGTGTGTGCATGCAGGTTGCTTGTGACAAACACGAGCTCCAGTAACGTACCTTGCCTATTTCGCTCTGCAGCTTGTACTGGTTTAATTGCACGCAGTCCTGCAGATCAAAAGGAGAACATAATTAGAGTATTGGTAAAAGGAAATGACCGAGTTTGGATCAGTGTCAAGTAGAGGCAGAGTGCTGAATAATGGAAGACTAACTCTTATTTAAACCGGTATACATTACACTATAAGCACTGCATTTTTTTTGACAGCCCAGGACAAAGCAATTATGGGCTGAATTCTGACTCTGGTTGTGCTGGCGTAATGCCAGAGGCCCCTCCACCCCAATTCCCCAGCATCACTCCAGGTTCAGCCACTTGAGCCTGACAGCAGCCCCTGGCCTCTTTGCATGGACTGTCTGCATCCAACTGTGCTCAATTCCAAGCAGAAAAACACCCGACCCCAGCGCCACGGGACTCTCATGGCCTGGCAGCTCCCAGCACCCAGGCACCCATGCCAGTCCCAGGGTCACAGCATGAGCCTGCACCCATCCCAGCATCAGCCTGGCAAAGACAGGGACCCTCTGCCGGGCCATGAGTGAAGGCTGCACCCAGGGGAACCATCACCTGGACCACGGGCTGCTCTTTGAGGAGAGCACATGGAGCCAAGCTCCTTTGCAATGCAACACAAATAATATGGATTCCCTTCAGCTGATACAGTATTTGCCAAAATAAATCACCCCTAAGCAGGCCTGATCGCTGTTTGCACGCTATCCAGCACTGAAACCCCAAGGGGTGGAAGGGTGGTGGATGCAGACCCCCGGCAAGCTATGACAAGGGTGTAATTATGGGGTGCTGAGTTACTCGACAGACCAGGAGCCACACAGGGAGTGATGGTGGCCCCAGGTGTCAACTGCTGGAAGCCAAGGTAGAACAGAGGAGCCATGCAGTCATCTGATGCTAAGTCCATTTCCTTTAGTATCATACTACCTAACGGAAAACACTTTCTTCCACAGCAGCAGCAAAATCTCCACAGCTGCATTTCCCTTGGAGCTGACCCCTCCACCCTCATTAATTACAAGAAGAAAATCCCAGATGCCACAGAAGCCCGGGGGGCTCAAGACCATGAGCTCAGGGCGAGCACCATGCACTGCTCACGCTGAGCTCACACTGAGCTCTCCCTGCGGCTGCCCGGGAGCACCCAGGGGACCTGTCCGGCTCAGCCACTGTGACAGGGTCTGTGGGAGGACAGCACACACCTTACTGTACTGCAAAGCTCCTGGCAAAGAGTCTGAGTGCTCTTGTGGGGATCTCTGCAGTGCCTGCAGAGGCTTTTGCCTTCTTCCTGACTTAACAGACAGTGCTTAACTGTGTTGCAGGGGAGGGGACAGCCCCAAACTCCATGGGGTGAAGGAAGGGGGGAGTTTCCAGCCACAGCACATGGTGTGGGCTGAGCCTTTAGACAGGACATGCTTCCCCAGACAGCCTTTTAAAACACAGTATTTCTCCCTGAGATTGCCAAGCACTAAAGCAGGCTGGAAATTCACTTCTAACCTCTGCACTGGGCACTTCTTTGAGAACAAAGCTGATATAAAACATGCAAGCAGGTAGATTAGCCTTTCCATAAACCTCAAAATAGCCCTGCAATCTACAGAAGCAGTGCCAGAACAGCAAAGCAGTGCCAGGTGCCTTCAGTCCGTCTGTAAGAACAGGGGGTGTTATGGCCCCGTCCCCATGCAGCATCCTCACTGAAAGCAACACTCCTCTGCCTCTCGGGATGCATTAGAGCACGGATGCAGTAGATGATAATTTTGACTTTTCCCCATCACCAACCAGAAAACACTCCTAATGCAAGCAATCATCACAGTGAAGAAGAGTAAAGGAATGAAAAATGAAACTGATGACTTTTTAAGCTTGCAAGCAGTGGCTTGTCAGGAATACAAGGAATGATTTAAATCTTGATCTTGTTTCCAGTGAAGGAAGATTTTTCCACCACCCTGACAGGGAAGAAGAGCCAACTGTGAGTAATGGGGCCATAGACATGCATTAACTCTGCTGCTAGCAAAGCACATGTCTTTCCAAAGGCAAAAACCAATCCATCAGAAGCAGGAGCAACAAGAAAGGAGAGAGCATGACCCAGCAAAAGCCAAGATGCAAAGCATAAGACTACCAAAACATATGGAAAAAAAATCCCATTGAATTTTGTAGAAAGGACCTCCCTCCCCAAAGGAGGGGGCAGCACACAGGAACCCAAGGTACAGACACGCGGAGGACAAACTCCCCTGAAAACCCCATGTCAGCAGATTCACTTCCCAGCGCAAGGCTGTGCTTTGCATCGTAATGATTTTCACAAATTAAGCAGGAACAGTTTTCTGTTGATGTCTCCTGCCCTGGCTTTCCCCAAGCTCAGCTTCACACCCCTCGCCTTGTACTGTGCAAAACTGCAGTGCTGCAGCGATGGGGAAACGCTCACGAGGGTGGCTGAGACAGGCAGGAAAAGCGACCACCCCCCTGAGAAAGCCTCCAGCCACCTCAGTATCTCCTGCTCTTCCAACCAGCAAGCTTGCAATGCCCAGGTCCGGTTAATAGGCCTCCTCCCCTGAGTAGGGATTACTTGCACAAGTAAAGACAGGCTTTTACATACTCTTTGGTCTGCACTTGGTATCTTGTTTCAAGCCAAGGTGGCATCTCTAAAGCACAGAGTTTGCTGCTTCTCCTTGCAAACACACTGTCCAGGGAGCCACAGTGGCATTTTTTCCCTCCCATCTGAAGGAGTTGAGTCCTTTGTGTGGGACATAATCCATCCAGCTAGGCAAACTCCCTTACAGAGCACTAATATTTAGTGCAGCCAAGGAGGGACTACGCCTGCTCCCTGTGTCCGAGGCACCAATTCCTTTGACTCTGACCATCACCTTCCCACTATCCCTCTTACCTCTGTCTAGAAATTACCACTTTTATCCCACACCAGACCGATCATCTGGTCTTTCTCTGCTGTTAAATGGAGCTTGTGAGCAATGCCAGCACAGCTGCCTTTGGGTAATGGGTTTTCCAAAAGGATGGATAAATACTGGGATGGGAACACCCAGAGAGGGTCCAAGGGAAGGGCGATGATGGAGTCTGGGCTCCAGGTCTGCAGCACAGCCTCCGAGAGTTTCTGCTCGCTATCACCACATCCCTACCCAATCCACACCTCCAGCACTCTCCGCTCAGATAATTACCGGTGAGAAGCACTATCATCTTAGCTTCTGCGGTGCTTTGAGCACTTGAGCTGAACACAGCAAAAATCAAACCAGATTATAGGTGCTTTCTACCTTTTTTTTTCCTTGCAGAGGACCATAATTCACAGCTCAAGCAACTCCTGCCACGTGTCGCTACAGACTGGCAGGGTTGTTATGTTATTATTTGGTTCTCCTGCAGGAAGTGGCATAATTGTACTATTCCTTTATCAGAGAAAAACACCTATCTTTGGGCCAAGTGTTTCTTGAAGATAACATTGTACAATCCTCTTGATTTTATCACGCCAATGTATTTGCAACTGCTGATAAATACAAACAGCACAAGAACCTTAATGAGATCCTTTAATGAAAAGCTGTCAGCAAATTAGACTGCTGTGTCCATCCAAGTGTGCAGTAATTGTTCTGCCTTAAAAAACAAGATGCCCCATTTGTTAACATGTCCAAGGTATTACTCGGGGGGGGGGGAGGGGGGCGCGGGATAAATGCCACAGAAAGCAAAAATTGATCACAAATCATAAAGCACAGATAAGTGTAGAGTCCAGGCCCAATTCCATAAATCCACTGTTGCCACCACTGTGTGACAGAAACCCCAAGAAACTGAGAATTGAGCCTTTGCTGTCTGGGGGGACACTGGGATGGGAAGGAAGAGCCAGAGCTGGTTTCTGAAGTAAGACATTTCAGAAAACAATCAGACTGCTACATACATTCATATATAATGGAGAACTTTGCCTCCTAAAAGAAGCCAAATTCACCAATCTGAAAAGAATTATAAGTTTCAGCAATTCAGAGATACACTTTAAAGAGAAGCATGGGAAAGAAAATTGGGAACTAAAAGCCAGGAATGAAGACAACACTGGTTTAAACTTATCCCATCTGGAAAAGGAAGTGAAAGCAGTCCTAAAAAACCAGACAAAATGAAAACAAAAGCCAGAAAAGGGGTATTAGGGGCAGCAATGAATACAAATTAGAAAGTTGTCCAGGGACAGAGAAGGACACGCAGGAAGCCCAGAGCTTATGAAGGTAAGAAAAAACCCCAGATTTTTAAACAACATCCAGAAAGAAGTGCAAAACTGGAAGCCCAGCACCATGACTGGCTGCTGGCAGGAGCACTGGCCACGGCTGGGCAGAAAGTGCAACACTGAGGCTCCGCACTGCCGTCTGGGCTCACCCACCCAAGACCCCGAAGCTGGACGCAGGAGCTCGGACACCCACTGGGTCCCTAGGGTATCATTTGGGAAGTGGCTAGAAGAATAAAAGGGGGCTGGGACCAGTGGGACAAAGGCAGCCCCCTTCCAGCCCCTTTGCAACTGCAACTTGGGCTTTCTCCTTCCCGCAAACCTTGCCCTTAAACAAGTTGGAAATGTAACTTTAAATAAAAGTTAATTAATCCATGGAAAAGAAATGAGCAATGCCTGTGGGGGATCCTTCTTTGAAGAAATGTTTTCCAAGTATCTTTGATCTTTTCAAGAGAGCTCTAGTTTGAGCACCACACTAAGACCTCTAGAAGAAATTAGTTTGGAGGACTTGTGGGGCTGGAAGGGGAAGCTCTCCAGCCCACACTGTGTAGGAGCTCGGTCTCCACCACCGCCCTGGTCCCACCTGGGTATACCTTTGCGCACAGCAAGGAAATCACAACCTCGTGAAGAAAACCAGGCAGCTCCCAGAGACTGGAGGGCCATGAGACCTGGATCAGCCCAGCACTGAAGTACTGCCTCTCACAGCTCTTGACACCAGTTGCTTCAAACGACTTGGCCAAACAAGCAAGAGGCCTATGATAAAGATGTGGAAAGCCAAGGAAAGAAAGGACAAAGCAGCAATTTATCTTCCATGCCTCTGGAATAAGCCATGGACATCAAGTGTAGGAAAATTCTCTTTGTCAGCTCATCCTCCTCCCTGCATGCTCGAGCTAGTGGCAGGACTGAGAAGGGAAAATGCGCTGGCCCGACTCATCCTCTCCACTCCTCCTAAAGCACACACGGCCCCAGCCCACCACCATGACGTGCAGGGCCGCCCAGGCAGCAGGGAGCTGGAACAACCTCCCGCTGATCCCAGAGGATGGAGGAACCACGCGGGCACCAGGGCTGGAAGAACCAGGCTGCCAGGGAGTGGGTGGATGCAGGGGAGAGAAAAGGAACATGTGAAACAGAAAGGACGATTCAGCCAGAAGAGACTAGAGAAGAGAAAATATAAAGCAATTAACTGTGCTGGCAGGTCTGGGGAAAAAGCCTGGACAAAGACATCTTTTATTGTTCTTCTAGCCACTCTCCAAGTGAGACTTTTCTTGGCTACCTAAAAAGGTTGGCTTGGGATGGCAGAATAAAAAAAAAAAAAACACCAAACAACCCAGCATTGCTTTTTCAAATGCCATTTTCCAACAAGCAGCACCTCTACCCTTTCACAGATACAAGCCTTCCATTTTAGGTGGGACAAGCTCTGTCAAACACAGTGACAAGACGCCCATCAGTCCGTACGAACATGTTCACAGAGTCTTCCCCTGGTACATACAAGCACCTGAGCATCATCCATGCAGCAAAGCAGAAGCTGCTTTTAGCAGCCCTCTCCTCTCGCCATGCTGCCAGCACCAAGCAGAAGCCGGGAATGTCACATCAACAGAGGCAATGTGGGCCAGTGACCTAAATTCTGGGGCCTGTGCCTCAACTCTGCAGAATTATGTACCCTTAATAGCTTCAGCATAATCACTCCTGTGCCACAGCTAAAGGAAAAGCCACTCCCTTCTTAGAGCAAAGCACTGACAGGCAGCAAAGGCAGCAGAAATCCCACCAGCCTAGTGGGCACTCCTACCGGAGAAGGCGGTGCTGAAAGGACCTTCCAGGCCATGGTCCACGAACAATCTAAGAGAGGAGGGGTACGAGCAGGGAATTGTCCTGTTTTGAAAATTACAGATCAATTTTGATAGAGATATGACAAATCAGGTTAATTAAGTACACAGTAACACTGTTAGGAGAGCAGAACGGGTTACTTCTCTTGCGGAGTTAATACTGCAGATCCAGACTTGTCAGCAGTGGCTGCAAGGCACCACCAGCTGCCAACTCTTCGTCCCAGGGTAATTAGCTAATTGGTGGCTCTGGTCAGTTGATCGGGAACTGCCTCTGTGCAAGACAACAAGCCCTGGCTCTGCTGCAGCCCTGCCGGCCCAGGAGCCATCATCTTCCTCAATAACAAACCCAAGAAACCCTGCTCAGAAGGCAGGTGTTTGGGGTATTAGACACGGGGATGGGACGGCACGATTCACTGCCCACTCGTAGCACCACGTGAAGCCTCCTGCAGCGTCACAGGCTCAGCTTCGGCTCTTGGCCCCCTAATTCCCAAACAAAAGTTTTCCTCCCAGCCTGTGAACAAGTATTAAACCAGCATTAAAAAGCTCAGCAGCATCTCTCTAACTGAACACATGGTTCTTCCATAATTCAGCAGAGAACAACAGAAAATTCACCTCTGCCGTATCCTGATATCCAGTCTCCTCATAGCACATCTCTCCATTATTTCTCCAGATAAGTTGAGGATACAGAACCACTGACAGCACAGCAGTGAGCCACCACTCCTGCTATCGCTGGAGAGGGAAAGCAGATTTAATCCTAGATTGCTATTGGCATAACACAGGAAATGTTGATATGCAGCCCCATCCATCTCAGCTCCTGATAGACGGCGCCTGCACATGTGCTGCTGATAAAGCCCAAATGCTCGTGAACTTCATTTTTGCACAGACTGTAACTCACGCGGGCAGCGGCTGCAAGCTGGAGCGATGGATGTCGTGCCACCCAAAAGGCACTGACTGATGCTGGATACTCAATGCAAGGAGAAAGAAGCAACTCTGAAATGGCTTTAAGCAGGCGAGAGACATGGACTCGAGTACAAATGTGCAGCTTGCCTAGAACAAGATGTGTCAAAGACTCCTTTGCAGGGGGTCCAGGGGCAATGCCGTGATCAGTGAGCTGGATCTTGTCAGAGTGACCTACCAGCCTCCCTGTTCACTGAGGGTCTGTGTATCAAATGATCAACAGACAACACAACAGCAGCTGCTGCTAAGTACACTGTGATTGTATTTCTCATCACAGGGTTATTTTATCCCCCATGGGACCAAAAGTGTCAAAACAGAGTCCCCTGTAACTCTTACAAGCCCTGCCCTTACCTCCTGGCTCTGCTCAGTCTTCCCTGTCCACGTGCAAGGCTCTGCTAATTGCTTACAGCAAACGTACTAAGCAAATGTACGTAACAACATAAGATCTGTTCTCCATTTCTTTCTGAGTTCCCTGCTGTATCTCAGTTAGCTGTATAGCTTGTATTTGGACTGCCAGTGTCTCTCTCAGCCAGGAGCACAACCACCCTGCAACAACCGCTCAGCAGCAATTGGCAGGTCACACGCAGGCTGCTGGAGTTGGGCTGCACGCAGGCTGCACACTTGCCTTGCTGCCACACACCTAACACTTATTTCTCAGTATTCAGTTGCCAGCCTCAAACTTTATCCTACAAACAAGCATACATCTTCCTAGTCCTTTTGCTGTTCCTTACAGGACACAGATACTGTCCGTATAAGCTGGGAAGAGGCAGCACGGCTCCCGAGAGCAAGGCTGCAAGGGCGAGCACCCACCTCCAAACACGCACAGCTCTCGCCTGGGCTCCCTTCCCCCTCCTACCGCAGCGATTCCCCATTAATATGAATGATGCTTTCCAATGAGCACAGCTTTGTTAAGCATCTGGGCTGCATCGGAGCAGGGCTCTAAATAGTTATATCAAAGTGACCATTAAAAATGCAGCACTGCGTAACGGACTGCTGCGGGCGCAGCAAAATGAAGGGCTCCGCATCTGCATTTCAAACTAAGCATTTCCTACCCCAAGGCAGTAGCTATTGCTCCCCAAGATGCAGATGCTGTGGAAGAGGACAGAGTACTTTGAATTTGCTTGTAGATGGGAATGTGCTAGTCACACTCAGCTGCAGTTACTTTGAAACAGATTTCGGACAAGCCCCACTCCTGGCACAGTCAAAGTACTGCAGGATGGGAGAGCTGGCACACAAGTCACGTCCGCTTCCAAGAACCGGCTCCTCTCCCGTCCCCGTCTCCCTTATTAAAGCATACGGCTGCTGTCAAGGAAGCTGCAATCTCTGCAGTGCACCTTCTGCAGATATCCTCATATCGGCCAGGGATGCCATGACCCATCTCACAGCTAACGTGACTTGCAGAACTCTCCAGAGGACAACGGCTGATTTGCTCACGCACAGCACCCATCCTCTCAGATGTGCAAGGGGAAAACACCCACTTTTCAGGAGGGAAACACTAAGCCACACAGATGTTAAGCTCCAGGTCACTTGGACCCACATTGGCAAAAGTCTAAACTCCAGTGATTTGGGTCCTTTATGACACAGGGTGGGACCACAGTGGGATTTAGGCATCGTGGCTGGGAGCACCACGGTGCCCAAGAGCAACACGTTGGCACAGTGGCACTGGCAGAGCCACATTCAGCACCACACTCCCCATCAGCTGGGTGAGGAAGAGTCGGATGGGCGCTGCTCCTGAGCCCCTGGCTGCTGTCTCTGTCCCGCTTCAGTGCTAAGGCACAGCAGAGGTGAATTCACTGCGTGAGCATCACTGTACTGCCAGCCCTAGAGGAAAGAGATTGAAAATGCCCATGGATAGGGCCTACCCCTCACCAGAACAAGGTTCATGGTCATGAGACGAACCAGAGGCTTCTCCTGGGCTCACCTCCCACCGCACCAGGGCAGGAGGTGCAGCCCTCCCTGCAGGGTAAGGCCAGCAGGCCCATGCCACCGCCGCTCCTCTCTCCAGCACTTGGCCTCCTCCCCGTTACAGCACCTCTGAGCGAGACCGCAGCGCGTGGCACCCACCAACATCTCCCACCGCATTCCCCAAGAACAGAAACACAAGACAAACGTGACTGGGAAACAAATTCAGTCCAGAGAAAAATGGCAGGACATGGAAAACTTGGGGTTTTTTTCCACAAATAGCAGATAAAAATTTCAGGAAAAGGCACAGCCTGGGCTTGGGGGATAATTCAGGTATGAGTCTGTGTTTTTTCCCAAACCAGATGCCAGTCCTGCTGAAACAATGTTCCCCCTCTGGTACTCCGAACAGCCCATTCCCTACTTAAAATCCTTCCCCAGCCAGTAGGATTTTACAAAACATTTTGGCTTCAAGAAACACCCATTTACACCACTTCCATCACGCCTGGCTTTCAAAGAAAGCCCTGCTGCACGCCCATTCATGGGCATTGCTGCAGGCTCAACATCTTCGGCACAACACCAGGCAGTGTGGTCCGAGCAGCCCCTCTCCCTGCTCTCTGTCCTCCCCATGACAGCACATCACAGCACAGGGAATTGCAACCAGCAGCCGCTTCTATTAATACACTTAACTGCTAACAGAGTGTTACACCTTGGGGACAGGTCTGAGCCCAGGAAAGCAGCCGCAAGATGAACAGCAGGAATACCCGCAGCCACCCAGAGACACTCCTCTGAAGGAGAGGAGGGTGACAGCCCTCAGTTACCACTGCTGTTACAAACGCTTTAAAGACAAAGGAAAATCCTGACAGGAGTAGGAAACACCAGTGCATTTAAGCTCTTTATAAAATTAAATCATGCCTTCAATAATGCCAAAACACAATAGGAGATACATAATCTCCAGAAGCTTAAATCCATAAAATACCATCAGCAAAGCTGCTGTGACTGATAAACTCCCGAAGGGCACACGCAGCAGGGACATGAGAGTAAAGCCATTTGGTCGCAGCCCTTTCTCTGAACAGCCTTGACAGGCCTTCTGCGTGCTACCGCTACAGAACAGGGGTCCCGGCCCCTTACCAGGACTTTCCCAGGCAGGTGAGGGCTGAAGGAGCCACATGTCAGGACCAGGGCTACACCCAAGAGAGGTCTGGGGGATGGATGCAAAGGTGTTCAGCCATTCCAAGCTAATACAATCCCTGGTTTCAGGGATTGTTTTTTCCCCTTAGAAGAAACAGCACTTTCAGATCTACTGCTCCAAAAGACTGAAGACTCCCATTACCAGTTAAGAAAGACTTACCTTACCTCGATACCACAATTATAGGGGAGAAAATGCCTACCTCAGCATCCGATATGGAGACCCGATTGGACTCTATCGTTGGTCTCCTCATTATACGTGGCGATGGCCCTGTGGCATAAGGACCATAACCTGGCGTGTTGCTAGAAGCCAAATAGCCTCCTGATGATCTTTCCTGAAGAGACAACTTCCTACTTGATAGGACGGGTCTAGTGAGAGGTCTCTTGGGAACATGCCTCCAGTGAGCATCTTCTGACCGTTGGGAAGGCAGAAGTTCATTCATTCCCACGTCACTGTTGACCCCATTTCTTTGGATGTCTTTTATGTTATCAGAAAAGACTGTGTCATTTTCTTCAGTGTTGTCTTCACCATTTTGGTCACTTCTGTCTGGGCCAACAGCCACATCTATGGCTGCTACCCGCTCTGCCAGTTCAGTCTGCGTGTCTTTGCAGCACGTGTCTATGCCTCCATCCATGGCATTTGTTGGAGAGTCCCCCATCGCTGCGTCCAGCTCGTATGGTCTCAGATGGCACTGCAAAGAGCTGCGATGCTAGCACTCACAGACAGCATGTGGCATGAAGGAATCTCTCCATGAAATACCTAAAAGGAAACACAAACAGAGGTAAACTGAATAATAATGTTCACTCAACACAAACATAACCAAGACACCCATCTCTGGCTTCTTCCAATGTAAAAGAAAGTGAAGGCAAAACACTGTCAGGCTGTAAACAAGCTGCAAACACTCAGAGGGAAATGCAAACCAAGTTGCAAACACTCGGAAGGAAAGGCAAACCCAAGCATCGAGCTAGATATGAAAGTGATAAGGATGAGATTTTATCTGATGTGCAACAAGTGACACAGCTAAAGAGAACTTCCCCTCCGTAGCTAGACCAACAGTCAACCAGAGCTTACAATAAAGGGAGAAGTACAGCTTCTTAACAAGCCGAGGGTAAAGGGTCAAACTTTCAACCTCTTAAATTCTTATTTATAGGGTACAAGAGCTTCTGGTACGTATCCAAACCCAATGCGTGTAATAACAAATCCACAGACTTTTAGGGCTCCACAGTAGTCTCTCTGTTGCCCTGTAGGGCCCTAGAAAATGTCACAGTACGGCCTGGGAGCCAAGCCATGGCTGGTGAATTCCACACTCGGTTATTTGCAACGTAGTCAACAGCCAAGGCAGAATTTAAAAGCAAGTCTGGTTCCAGGGTTGCCCCTGGCCCCCCACAGTTGTAGCCTGTGTGCAAAAATGCGTTAACCTTGCTACCCACCATGTATAAAAGCTATATTGAGTTGCAAATCAGCAACGCTTAACGGTTACCAGCATGTGGGAATGAGCTTTTCCTTTGGAAAAGACCTACAGAACACAAAAATGCAATACAAAGCTAAAACGGCTGAATAAAATTGCTGTTTCCTGGATGTTAATTTCAGCCTCAATTTAAAACAGATTTCAGTCTTCCCAGTGCCGTCCAGAGCAGGAAGTGATCCTCTGCAGCACATGGCTGTTATCCCTCAATCACCTCTGAAGATGCAGTGCTGCAGGATGCACCATCTCATCCCTCTGCCCAGTTTCTGGGGACAGCAGGGAAGAACTTGGTTTTAGTCACAGCATCCTGGACTGCATCCAGTGAATTTCAGCATAGGTTTAACTCTGAAATATTGCAACCTTTGGTTCTCTACATGCAAAGCAGGCTGTGCATAAAAATCCCTGCAAGCCAGGTGACACTTGCATCACCCTCTTTTCACGTTGGCTACGTTTAATTTACATGAGGAAGGGTGGGGGTGAGCGAGTTCAAAAAGCCCCATCCATCATCAGCCTGGCAACACACACGACACCCTCGCCAAGGAGCACAGAGCAAAGGTCGAGCCTGGCTCGAAGCTGCCCAACGACGCTCAGTTAGACACAGTACAGCTGAATTCTGCTGCAAAGAGAGACGACCTCCCGAGTCCCCTGCAGAAGCGCGGCAGCCAAGCTCAAGCCATCTTTTATATCAATAAGGAAACTAGAGAAAGATCTTGATGGTAGCTTCACCCTAGGTTGCGTGCCGGTCCCGGGGGACACACGCTGGGCACTCAGTGTCACAGAAAGGAAACATCCAAATCCACCACGTTCCTCCCCGCAGCCCGCTGTTCATCTCCTTCCCCTCCTTCTCCACCCGGGTATAATCTTCCCCCCCCCCTCCTGCCTTTTCTGCAGGCTTGTTTGAAACAAATTGACAGAAGTGTCACTCACTCTAAACAGTAATGAAATGGTGAGATCAGCTTTAAAAGCTTTTATTAAAACTATATTTAAACCCTTCAATCCCAAAGCACAAATCCCTGTCAGAGCCAGGATGCAGGCACCGGGGGGTGGCTGGCAGCAGCAAGGGAAGGGGTGTAGGGTTCGGTCCGGCACATACACATACGTGGTCCCACAAACCCACAGGCAAAGCAGCACGAGCCCCCCTGCTCTGCCTGACCTCCCTGCTCTCCCAGACCCCCCTAACCAGGCTTCAAGCTAGAAAGCCAGCTGCAGCCCTGCACTGGCTCAGCAACGATCCTGTCCTTCGAAACAGATTCACAGGAATCCCGCAGAGGGCTTGCTGTCTGCAAAATGCTCGTGCGAGGTTTGCACTTGGAAAGCTTCTGGGCTGACCTAGGAGCATCGGCTCAGGGCAACTGCAAGCCTGCAGCCACCCTGCTATCTCAGAAGAGGCTTTCCTTGCACTCCAGAGCCTGTGGAGCGGCACGTTTCCCAATAGGACACTCACAAGGACTCCTTGTGGGATGCCTGCACACTTGGCTTTGGATGACGGTCAGCACTTCGGCGCCTGGGAAGCACAGACAGGCCTCCAGCCCTGCCTGTAGGGCAGCAGCTTCTCAGGGCTGCTTTGCATGGCCAGGAAAGCACCAGTTCACACCTCCGTCACCAGCAGCCACCCTCTGCGCTGCCAGGGCTGGCCGCAGCTCTCCTCGCACTCCAGCGCTCCAGCCTGCGTGTTCCCTTCAGTCAGGGAAACTATTTTAAATGATGGGAGGGAGGGAGTAAAAATGCTTTCACCATTTAATCCAGCTTGCACAAAGGGACAGGAGGAAACCTCTGATTCCACCCTGTGCTAAAAGCCTGGCTTTGCTCTTCTGCTTACAGAGGAACAAAGGCCTTTCCTTGCAGCAGCTTTAGCTGCTGGACAGTCACAGCTCACCTCACTCCTAGGGAGCATCAAGAGTAAAAAAAATCAACCTGTGCCTGAAGTCTCCAGCTCCCCCAACTTCTTCCCTTCTTCTGCCACGAGGTTTTCTCCATGTGCAGGAGCGAGGGGAGGGAAGCATCTGCCTGCGCTGCCGTGCGGCTGGACATGAAAGCCTACAAATCACTCACCTGGACTGGACACTTGCGTGTCTTACATGTCCTCACTGCTCAGCCAACAGGAAAAAAAGCCAGAAGCACTCGGAACAGCAGTCAGGTCCTGGCAAACAGCGATGCTCGCGTTAGCCGCCTGCGCAGCTCTTCACTGCCCAGACCAGGCACCTCAGGGTGTCACCCCCACAAAAGCAGCAACACACTTGCACAGCTCTAACCCCCAGCTCAGGCTGCAAAATAAATCTCCAGCTAATTGACAACTTATCTATATAAACTTAAGCTAAACCCCATAAATCAGTTCATCTGATCAAAACAATTAGACCCATACAGCATCACAACAAATAATACACTGCTGCTGAAAGTATGCTAAAAAAATCCAGCAAGACTTAAAGAAAACAAATTGTTCATCTGTAGAGCTGGGCTTTGTTTCAGGCTCTGCTGTTTTGAAGGATTCCTTTTCACTGATAAATCCTCCAAAAGTATATTGGAAAGCAATGGTTTCTGAATAAGCAAATCAGTTACGCACAGACCAGTCTTACTGTGAATAAAACTCAGTACAAAAGGCAATTATTTATTTCTGCGAGGCAAAATCAGTGTTGGATTTGCTGTTTGTCAGGCTGTAACACAACTGCACCTTGTGATGGGAAATCCCAGTGAAACAGAGACACCACCACTACCTTCTACAAGCTCCTGCACAGCTTTGGGCCCAATGCCTTTCACTGGGTCACCAGCCTGATCCCCCCCAACGCTAAACAGCTGCTGCAGATCAGAGGATTATGCTGCAGACATGAACTAAAGCTGCAAACAAGCTTATATGAGCAAAATTAAATTACTTACACATATCTTATTTACCATTTTTCCCTGTAGCTGTTCCTCTGCTGCAGGCAGACTGCCACTTCAACGGTGTTTTCCGCAATATATTTATCAAATGGCTGCACATGTTTCCCAGACAGGCGCTGAGCAGAGCACTGTACAAAATACTCTTTTGAAAGGAATATGATTCTGGAGAAAATCTCCCTGTATTGTACACATGAGCAGGAGATGAGCGAATGCAATTAGTTTTGCTGCTCAATAAAGTATGTCAAAGCATTGTTTGAAAAATAAAAAATTGTAAATCTAGTTTACTGCTTGGTCTTTCCATTTGGCTAACTAGAAATGTTCCTATGAGGAAGAACGGGGAGGCTAAAAGGCCCCAGGCCTCGGCAAATCAAGCTTCATTTCCTGATTTTGTTACAGGCTACCCAGAAAAGTGACTTCACAGCTTCATGTGTCACAGTTCCCAGGTTAAGAGGAATGACGCTGCCCTCAGCCCACCTCGTCCTGCTTCCCCTTTGTGTCTCTGAGAACACATCTGCCCTGCACTGAGGCACCAAGGGCCTTTGCAGTAAAATAAGTCACAGTGAATAATAACTATAACAAGCATTTGCATGGAAAGCGTTCAGGCAGCAATCTTGCTGCTGCTCAGAGTTGGAAGCTTCTTCCCGTGGATGGCATCCTCCGTGCCAGCAAGGGGACTGGCAGGGATGTCACACTGAAACCCTGTTTGAAGGCCACATCCATTAGGTGCCTCTTGACCACGCAAGACCCACAGACACTCTCACAAAGAGAGGTCCCAAAGATCACAGAAGGCTTTAGTCTGCCACTTTAATATATGCTAGCAAGGTCAGGAATGAGGCCAAGTTTTCTAAATGGTGCAGGCAGCCATGCACCAGGACAGGCTGCCTGCAGAGGGGATGTCATCTCCATCACCAGCATCCTTCAGCTCAGGTCAGACCCCCCACCAGGAACTCAGTCCTGCCTTGGGGCAGAGCTGGGCTGTACATCCAGCCCTGTCTTGTATCACCCTGTGCTTGGGCTGTGTTTCCTTCAGATGTTCCCCCACAGCAGCACAGCCAGGACAAAGAATCTGCTCTGACTGCTGTCAACCGGCGTCAGAAACTCCCTTTAAGGAGAGAAGCAGCAAGTCCTGAGCTGGGCTGCCAAGTCCTGAACAGCTCCTCGAATGACATTTTTGAAATATTAGGTCAGCAAGTCCCTTCCAGAGCCCGAGCTGTCTCCCCACACCAAGCAATACAGCCTATGACTATTTCCATCCTGGATTCTCTCCTCTGCTCCGTGTTCTGCAGGACTTCCCCGAGTACTCAGCGTTAGTCCACTACCCTGAGATGAGGGAGATATTTCCACACACCCCCACCCTGACCCCATCAACTTTTTATACACGGAGAGGCACTTGCCCAAAGTCCAGCCAGCTCACTCCAACACCTTCAGTCTGGAGAAGCTTAAGGGGGACTTCTGTGCCACAGCCATGAGGACCAGAGCAACATCTGAGCTGCCACAAGCCCTGCAAGCACAAAGTGGTTTGAAACACGTGGCTTTTCAGATCTAAGGAGGCAACCACTTATGGGTCTCATTGCTGTGGTGGGAGAGCAGCCAGAGGGTTCATTTTTTCTGCAGCAATCAATTCAGAGCATGTTGGCCTTCATTTCAGCTCTGCTCACCCCTGGCACACCAGGCAGGGCACCTGAAGATGAGGTTGCCTCTTGCCCATCTCCACTCACACTGCTGCTGCGAGGAATCAGGCCTCAGAGAAGCACACAAGCTTCTTGGCATCTGTGAAAACCACCTTCAGACATCCACTGGCTAAAAGGCAGCCCAAACCAAGCAGCAAAGAACGATGAGAAGCTGCAGCCCTGTGAAGTCAAAAACAAACCAAATCCCTGCAGCCCTTGCAGAGATAATCAAGACAGATGCACACCAGATCAGCCATTTGGACTGTGTTCTCGCTGGGAAGAGGGTAATCGCTTTTGGTACCGATTACCAACTGGAAGCAGGAGACATTAACACAACCCAAATAATAAATAAGAATATACTGATTGTTTTTTTTGCATACACACCATACATTTGCTTTATCCTGTGGCTTACAAGGCTCTTGTTTCAGAGCACAGACAATCATGTCTTGCTGAGAAATCACTCGATCCTGCTTATCATCATCCTAGTCTTTTTCCCCCTCTTCTCTCCACAGTTCTTGGCGATGAGCCTGGCTGTTGTGCCACAGCTGAAAATTAGATCATAAAAGCAAGGCACTTTGATTACTTCTGTGAGGCTCCTAGCACAGCTTTAAAAGTAACCGCTGAATGACAAAGAACAGTATTTTTTGCAATTCAAGCACCGCATGAGAAATTTGAAAAGCAGGTTCAGGCCCCTGCTCCTGCCAGATTTCTTGAATGACAACAAACGTCTCCAGACCACACTCTGGAAAATGCACCATTTCCATCTCCTCCTCCTCAGTCCGTATATGCCTTACCAAGGCAGGGTGTTTTCAAAAGGGATTTTGGGGCCAGTTCAGCCCCTGAGCTACAGACAGTGGGCACCCCAAAGACCCACCACTTCATGCTTGTCCTGGTCTCCTCCTCTTCCCCAGGAGAGACCCCAGCTGCAGACAGGATCTGGGGTTTGGGTCCGATGAAGGACTGAAGCTTTCATGTCCCTGGGCGTAAGGTGTGGATGCAGATGTGAGACAGCGGGGCTGAGCTCAACAGTGGGCTCCCAATATTATCATGTAAAAAGTAAAAGATATACGCCTTCACACCACGAGGGCCATGTAACCAATTTTAAGAGCAATTAACAGCATGTTTTAAATACATTTTGAAACTAGCCAGGATGCTGAACTAGTATCTCCAGTCTACCAGCCTACAGCACGAGAGATAACAACCACCTTGTGCACAGAGTACTGAGCTCAGGAAGTTTTACAAAAGATTTCCCAACTGCATTATATTTCATCCCTCCATGTTCTAATTATATGGTTAAATAAATTTGCATAATCAGATGCAATTACACTAATTGCATATATAAGCAATAATCAACCAAAAATTACTCTGAAGAAAGTTTCTACTTAAGGAAATTCCTGTAACAAGAAAACATTGAGGAGTGCCAAATCTATCTAAGCGAGAGTGATATTAACATTAAACACTCCAGATAATGCCGATGAAACAGGAGCCCTGCCAGAACATTATTTGACTGGAAGCAGCTATGTCTGCACATTTTAACCACGGCTTCAGTGGGGACAACACCAATGAATCAGAGTTGTGCTCCTTTGTACTCAAGCCCTAGCTACAAACTACTTCTGTATGGCAGGTTTAGTTGCCATGTTTTATAGGAGAGAGAGGTTCAGCAAGACTTGTGGACACCAGACCCTGATGCTAGACTATATTCACTTCTGCTTTAGTCTTTTAAAGCTGTTTATCAGTGTAAGAACATTGGAGGTGGTTTGTTTTTTTTTTTCAAATTACAGCCGAGAAAGCATGAGAGGCACTCAGCCCACGTATCCCACAGGTTCTGCTTGCAATGATGCTGCGTGCTTCCAGTCACTGCCTCTGCAACATCCCAGTAGCGACCACAAACCCAGCACATCCCAACACCCAACTCTACACATCCACACCATCCCTGCAGACGACCTGAGCTCAGATTATAACAAATCCCATTTGCCCTTGTGACAAGGGACACAAAAGCCTTGTGGGAGAAGGACCCCGGCCGCTGTGCTGGTCTGACGTCCACAGCAATGAAGGATGGGAGGACAGAGGAGGCTGGCAAGAGCAGAGAGCACAGAGATCGGCTGTGCTGCATGACCAAGCAGCGAATGTCCCAGCATGTCCCCAGCCATACTGGATGGTTTGCCCTACCTCCAAGTGACCCTAGGGAAAGCAATATGAAGGAATTTGGCTTGTTAATACGCACACACAGACTGGACAACATCTGAATCACTCAGTTTGATGTCAGAGGAGAGCAAAAGAGCGCCTCCATTTCCAAAGCTGCTCCTGCGCATGCTCCCATCTGGCACTCAGCCGATGCTGACCCAGACTTCAGAGCCTGCCTACCCCAACCTCCTCTCCCAATACCCATCAAGAGTGTAGGAAATACCCCAAATGCAACTTGCAACATGCACAGGGAAAGCTGAACCCCATAATCCAGTGGCAAAGCAGCCTCCTGACCACCAACTATAAGAGTACATGTCGTTACAGCTTGAGGTTGCACAGGTGGGCATGGGCAACAGCAACTCACACAGGGAGGTTCCTTGTAGGGTCAGTGCAGAACTTGTGCAGCGGAGGGAGTGGACTCCTGGGGCTGAACCTGAGCAGGGAGGAGGAGGAGGAGGAGGAGGAGGTGTCATGGTTGCTGTCACTTGCTGAGCTGAGAGGCATGTGATTCCCAGGAGAGGGGGCAGAAGTGGCAGGGAGCACAGCTTGCTGGAGGTGGCATTTAAACAGCCGGCGAGGGGGTGCTTCAAAAAATAACTGAGAACGTCAGATTACATGAGGTTTGAAAGGCTTAGATTATTTGTAAAATATTAACAAGCAAGGCAGTAGCCAGACCCTATTGATTCATGAGCAAAATAACTAGCCCAGAATCAGGGAATCTTTGATATTTATGGTCTTCGTTGCAATAATGACTTTTCAGATGTCTGTACCACGGGGAGGTAAATGGCAGGTAAAAGGAAAAAAAAAAAACTTTTGGATTGTTCTAAGGGAAAGGGATTTGTCTCAGATGAGCTATCTTCTGCTGCAATCTGTAATGATACCTCAAAATTGCCACAGAAGATACAGTGATGAGCAAACCAAAATGAAGAATTCAAGAGGAAATGAATGGAATATTAGTCTTCAAGGGCAAGGTCTAACCCTCCACAATGGCCAAATCCCCTCTGTTCTCATGGGAGCAGAATTGAGCACTCAAATCAAACGTGTCTCTAAACTACTGCAATTGCCACAGCGCTTTCGGGTGACTGTGCTGTGAAGCAGGTCACATCCCATCAAAATGGGCCCAGGGCGCTAGCAAGCAGCCTACAGAGAGCATCTCTTATGGCATGGAGAGAAAGAGGAATATAAAAGAAATAGAACCAAAACCACAATGCACAGCAGAAAGCACATGCACAGGTTTGGACAGACACAGCACATGGCATCTGCCCTCTGGTTTTAGTGTAAGGTCTGGTTTTTAAGCCTGATAAGCCCAGCCTGCAGCAAAGGCTTCAGAATAGCAGGGGAGCCTGCCAACCAGGCAAACCAGCACGCAAACATCAAGCTGTGACCCTGAAGAACGGAAAACAAGTGTAAGCAATGGCTGATCTTCTGGGATTGCTCCCTGGTGGGGCTATAGGCTCCCTCCTGCACCAGAGTGTGATAAGGAGCCTGCAATAGGTGCTTGCACATGTTAAACCAGAGACCAGAAGCCACAAGGACTACACATTGTATACGGCTGTGCCCACCTTCCACTGACCACAAGGAACAGCCTGCCTGCTCCCTTTGCAAGGCAATTATGTTCAAGGATAGTGGCCTCCATTCAGCTGCCTGCTACGCAGTAAAAAATAAAAGGTTTTTTTCTTTTTAAATGGAATTTCCTGTATTTCAGTTTGTGCCCGTCACCTCTTGTCTGTTCCTTGGGCACCACCGAGTTGAGCCTTGCTCCATCTTCTTTACCGTCTCCCCCCATGAGGCATTTACACACTTGGAGAAGACCTTCTCCAGCCTTCCTCCAGCCCCATCCCCTACCTGCTGCCAACGTCCACCGCACGTGCAGGAACCTCACCCCTCTGAGGGTTCCTCCTCTACCCAACTGGACTCAAAAGCTGCAGAGAGGAGGAGCAGAGAGGAAAACACACCACCCTCCTCCTGCCAGGACGAGTTTACAGAAGTCTTGTAAAAAAACAGGTTAAGTGGCATTGCTTTCAATTAAGTGGATTGCTCTGCATCAAACCTACACAGGTTACAAGTGAATCGAGGGGTTTCCCAACCACGAATGCTGCCAGCTCAACCCAGGGCCTGCAACTGTTTTTTCTACTGAAATTGCCAAATTTCTGGGATATATTCTGCAGCAAGGCCTTGTGAGCCCAAGCAGGGCCCTGCTTCCTCAGCAGAGCCCACGATATACACTAGTAAATAAATAAATAAATAAATAAATAAAGGAGGAGGGAAGAAGCAACCCCAAAATTTTGCAGACAGGTTGCTGCTTCAGCAGCGGTGTCTCAGCCCACAGCTGTACACCGGCACCCAGCAGACAGCCTGCACACTTCCATGCTGTTTCTTTCCTCCTCCCCAATTTATTTATTTCACGAGCATATTTCTCAGTCCTGCCTGCCTCCTCCCCTGCACCCATCAGCACCTTCCATACCAACTTCCATGGTTAACTCTGCTTCTGAGGTGCTCACGGATGCCCAGATTTCCTGTTGCTGAACAATATATAAGAATTCAATGACAGAAAAGCAAATCACTGCAGAACAACACTGGTATAATTTAGGAGCAGCGAAGCGGGATCTGGGAAAGCACACGAATAGATCAGCAACACAGCAAAGTAGTTCAGCATCGAGATACCTTTGCTAGCCTCAGATCTCACAGCACAGATCAGCATTGAAGTTAGTGGTGTTTAAAAAGCATCCGCAACAAACCGAACAAGCCACCAGGCAAACAAGTTCACGTTTATACATGTCGGTCTTGGAGGTTTATCTTCCAGATAAGGAAAAAGCTTTCAGCTGCCTTTGAGAGATCTGGAGGTATTTCAGGGAATATATTGAGTTGCTTAGTTCTGTAAGCCAGCTTCAGTGAAAAGTCTTTCTGGCATTTTATAAACATTAATTTCCAGCTGTTCCAGGATTGCCAATCTACAATAAAAACATACAGCACAGAACGCTGCAGGCTTTCTTCTTCCCAGTGGTTCAAATATGGGTGGAGATTTCTATTCAAGGTGATCTCTGCAAAGAGTTTTAACCAGGGAAATGATCCCAGCACCCATCTCTAAGTGTCCATGGGTGGAAGGTCTTCATCAACTCTGTGAATCTGCACACCCCAAGGCAAGAGGCAAAGCACAGAACTACACAGGGAAAGACAAAAAGCGGTGAACGCTGTAAGAAAAGACAAGTGGACTTCAAATTCAGAGCTCAAAGTATTTGCTGTATTTCCACATGGAAAACTCCCATCTTCTGATAATCCTCACATCTTTTAGAAACCCCAGGACTTGAAAACATGGCCTCAGTTAACCTGCACAAAATCAAAGGCGGCAGCAAAGAGGCTCTCTGTACACAGGGAACAGGCTCCAGGGGGATGAGTGACAGATCCCGCAGGAGTCAGAACCAGGTAAACCGCCCCTACGATTACCCTTGTCCGTGCACACATAACCCACGCTGCTTGGAAACATAAAGGGTAGCAGGCTTCCCAATTCCTTTGAAGCCTTAAGCTTTAGCTCTTTAAGCCAAAATGCACTTTCAAAGCCCCAAGGTCAATGACTGGAGATTATCCAGCGAGTCACTAGGCAAAGGCTGCTGGGGAGAAAGCCGTTCTTTTGAGTCACTGCAATGCTATTCCAGAAATTCAGGCTGATGATAATCTCGGCATTTGTCAGAGCATGAAAAAGGCTTTGCAACACCAAAGGACCAATGAAAGTTTCCAGGTGCAGCTTTACTTGGAAAAACAAGTGTCAAAATGCCACCCCGGGGGCACCCTCATTGAACCCCTGCGATTCTGGCTGTGCACAGCGAGCCTGGGGCTGAGCAGCAGCCGCAGTTGGAGTGCCACGCTGCCCTGGGACACCAGAGCAGTTCCCCCATTCTCCATGGCTGGAAGAGTACTGCATGATATACTCCACCAGCCAGATGCTTTCTGAAGCATGAGAAACAATGCAAACCCATCCAACAGCTCTGTCACTTCTGCAGAGCTGCAACAAGTAGAAAAAATGCACCTTCCCGGCCATCAAGTCAGCAGGTGCAGGACGAGGACAGGAGTAAATCCACTGGCAAGGAGATGTCCCCTGCTGAGGGAGGTGCAGTTTTCAACAGCAACACAGGATTTAAGTCTTGCTTCGCACGCCCCAGCCCTGTCCCCAGCCCCAGATAGGCATGCTGAGCTACAGGAGGAGCTCCCCAGCTGAAGACGTAGGGACAGAAGAGACACAGCCGATATTGATGGCAGCACGCATGGGGCCATCTCTTTGCAGAATCAAAGCCTCCCTCCCAGACTCCGACTAGGGCTGTAGCACCCTTCTCCTGCCCACAGCAGGCAAAGCCAAAGAACAACGTCCTGAAAACCCCATTGTGGTTAGAAGCCAGCAACCCCCAGAGGGTTTTTAGGCTCATCCCTGCTCTGCCCTGGGCTCCACTGCAGATGATGCCACTTCCAAATACAACCTGAATTTGGCAGTTTGGCACCAAAATTTTCAAGGCAGGGAAAAGGCGAATACAGTCTAAGATGAAAGCAGGGAAGGAAATATGCTCTGTGCAGTTTAACAGCAAGCAGAGACATGTGGAAAGATGGGATGTGGTTTACAAAGGTAGTTTGAGCATTGCTCATGCAGCCTGGCCTGCCCCATGCCCAGCAGGAAAATGCAGAAGAGAAAATCTGAAGCCAATTGACTTGGGCACCAGTAGCAATACCTGTTCCCATCAGCCATCCCATGTCCCGTGAGACACCCCTGCGGTACAGGTCAGGGTATCGCTGGCAGATGAATTACACTGCTCTGGCTACTCAGATATCCTTCTCTAGTTGCCAGGGGAAAAGAAACCAAAGAACACAACTGGTAACAACGTGGGGGGGAAAAAAAAAAAAAAAGGCAAAGCATGTGTTTAAAAGCCTTGCTGGCTCCCAGCCAGGGTGCTCAGCACCTTCCAGGATGCACTGCAGAACAATTAGTCTGTATGCAGCCACCAAGTTTCCCAACACACTAGTTCTCTCTGTGATGGAGATGTCGGCTCTACTCCAGCAAAACACTTAAGCACATACTTGAACTTTAGCTATGGTCTCAGGACATCAGAAGGGACAACATTCACGTGCTGACGTGTGAACCACACTGAAAATCTCAGCCTCAAAAATGTGGAAATACTCATGTGAGTGTCTGGGTGAATGTGTTTCACATGTGTCTAAACAAGAGAGCTGCCCAGTTACACTGGAGCCGTCTCAGGGCTCCTTTCCCAGGAGGGGAGGAGGACAACAGCATTTTCTTCCACATTTGCATTTACAGCTCTTTCTAGGCTAGCAGGGCTCACGTCAAGGAAGCATCGGAAATAATTCCTATTGCATTCCTATTGCATCCATCCTCTATCCAGCTTTCTTCCTTCCACCTGCACAAGCTGCAACACACAAACAGCCACCTTGAGCTCTGTGTGGCAAGCGAGGAGAGAGCACCGCAGCACCACGGCCCTGGTACCAGCGCTCCCCGTCAGCCCCCGGGGCACCACACGCCACGGAGGCAGGGCTGGGCTTGGTCCGGATTGAGTTTGCAGCTGCCTGCACAGAAGACATGGGGAGTGAGGATGCAAACCAGCTGTGGGGCGGCAGAGGGCTGCGGGAAGGTCTCACCCAGTCATGCAGATCAGCTATGCTCAAATCAAGTCTTCCAAAATCACTGCTGCCATCATAGGCTGAAGATGCTCCAGCATCACACCTGGATGCAGCTCCTGCTCAGTTCCTCTCGCTGTGTCCCTCTCTGGCCCTAAACCGCTGTGGCTGTTTGCTTTGCGGCCACTCAAGCCCATGAGAGGTGCATGGAGCAGCAGGGAGCATGACAATCTCCCGTGCTTTCCTAATTGCTTGTCTATGTCTGGGAGGCACACACACACGTGTATTTGGAAAGGGATGCCAGAAACACCCAATATCATCAACCAAACACCAAGCAGAAGTACAAATAAACCCACAGAAGTAGCACACTTGGAGGCAGCTTTATCTGCATTCCCTGCACATGAACTAACCCCACCTGGAAAGTTTTCTGTGCGGTAACACCACCAAATTGCTAACATTTGCCTTTATTATTATTACATTATTATGTATGAGTTTAATTCCTTTGCCTGTGAGGTTCAGCAACAATCTTGTAAATTATTTACTTTTTAAAACAGAGAACACAAAGAAACTTCCTCTGCAATTAAGAGAGGCAAAACAAACTGGAAAACTGCTTGAGGAAGTGATAAATTCCTCTTAACTTGAATTCTCTGAAAGGGACTGCTGGTAAAATCCTCCACGCTTGTGACCCAGGAGATCTAGCATAGACAATTATAGAGACCCTAAAACCTACAAGCCTGTGAATTATTCTCTAGTACCTGACAAAGGACACTCGTAAGAAAACTATTTTTGGCTTTCCCTTCACCAGTTCTGTTTAACAATAAAACCCTATTCTTCAGCTTCCTGTTTTTGAAATTGTAGCCCAATACATTTCAATGGGAAATTCTCATTTACATAGTACCTGTCACCTGCCGTGACCTACCCATGTTTTACAGATGG
Organism: Theristicus caerulescens; assembly: GCA_020745775.1. Lineage (NCBI taxonomy): Eukaryota > Metazoa > Chordata > Aves > Pelecaniformes > Threskiornithidae > Theristicus > Theristicus caerulescens. The sequence goes on from CM036572.1 coordinate 9,352,139, forward strand.
TGCCTATTCACCAAGGGCCGAGAGAACATTTACAGAGAGGAGTTAAGAAGAGATGCTCTTGCTCAGGGTCACCCAGATGGCTCTGCAATGCTCAGTAAGAGAATCCCAAATTTCTGATTCCCAACCTCTGGCTACTTCATTTGACTTTGTACCCTCCCTATAACTGAACACACCATTGTAAGAGTAATTCCAGCATCATTTTTTGTAACAACTTTACATCATCATTCCTGACAGAAATCAAAACGTCTGCGCTGGAGTCATGCTTACAGACCTGTTATTGACAGTCAGTGCATCCCCATTTTCAACATCTGAAGCACTGATAAGAGTTTAACCACATCCAGCTTAGCAAAGCCTATGCCTAAGCCGGCAGCAATGCCCCGTGTCACTCCCTGCACAGCTCTCCCACTTTGGCTGCCACCCAGCCATGTGGGTCAAGTAAGAAGCAGAGATCACGCCATGCCACTCTGAGCTCACCTGATTCATCATGAACCTGGTTAGATCAGAAATAGCTTACGTTGTATTTGTTGCAGGATGACTGAGATTAGAAAGAAGGAGAAAGATTAGGAAGAAGAAGAAGGAAAAAAAAATCCCAGTTTATTTGCTATATAGATAAAGCTGCCAGTGGATTACAAAGTAATTTTTCATCATTTCCCCAGGTTCTCAGATATGCTATTCACACTGGCTTAAACACATGCATGTTTCTGAACAACCAGGTTTTAAGTCAACTTCTTCAATATTTTGGTAATGAAAAATATAATTACATATAAATAAAAGTTGAGAACGGCAGGGTTTTATTTGCACAGCAATCTTGAGAGTGCTTCAGGGGCCAGCTTCCATCTAGGGATGCTTTTATGTACTGCTGGTGGCACAGGAGTTTTGAGAATAGGCTCAGACTTGCACCTACCCACAACGTGGACTCACTTCAATACTCTGAGAACAAAGCTTGAGAAGTCTGATTTGAAGCATCAGATCACTCTGCCTGACCAGGAAGCAAAGAACAAAATTAATTAAAGTCTCATAGTGCTGTAAAATTCAGGCTAAGTACCTGGGGTACACCTTACTTGCCAGATAGAACTGTTTCCTCTTCTGTCTGATAAACCATCCCATCCCGTTCTTTCCAAAGGCCTTGATTTGATTATATTATCTTCCCTCCCACAATCATTCTTTTTTTAGAATTTTTTTTTTAAATTATCCAAGGGGGAGGTGGAAATTTTAAGCTCATTGCTATCCATGCCATTCTGGAAGCACCCAAAAAGAGAAGCACTTATTCTAAAAGTGACTAAGATGTGAGTCATCTGATGAGTAAGTATATTGGCTCTAGAAGTCTCATTCAATCCATGACCAAATCCAAATCATTTCATTATCTAAATCACTTGTCCATTTTATATGTTAATGCAGCACTCCAAGGTCAGGAAGGGGCTCCCATTTCCGACGCCAGTGTAATTGCTGCTGATCTTGTCATGCTAAGATAGACAGAGCACTGCTAGGAAACCCTGGGCTGAAACAGCAGAGGAAAACCATGTTAGGAGTTCGCATTTTAAAGTGTTCTGAAAGTCAACCTTGGAGATGCCTCCAACCTCAACTAACACTTGGATTAAGCATGTACAAGCTGCTGGCACCAGCCGGTCGTACAGCTCAGCATCCCTGCAAATGCAAACACAAGCCCTGCTCCTGGCAGCGGGGACAGGCAGAGCCCGGCTCCCGGAGCCAGCGGGGCTCAGTGCAGGCAGGTGCCAGGACTGCAGCCAAACTCTTTCAACATCCTTCTGTTACTCTCACAAAAGCTCTAATATGAAGCTGCAAAAGCATTAAGTTAAACCACTTATGGTACTTAAATATCTCTCCAGTCTGGAGGAATACGAGCATCTCACAAAACAAATGCACTCATCTTCACAAACATCCTGTGGGATACATTCACAGGCAGGGAAATAGAGCCTGGGGAGCAGATGTAATTCCCATAAATACTTCTTAACAAACCCCAACAGATACCTTGATGCCTTTGAAATGCTAGCTTAAGATCTGACAGCAGGTCTATGGCAGATGTCCCTCTGCCCTCTTCCTAAAATTCAGGTGAGGACGTCAGTCAGCAGGTCTGGTCTCTCCTCCGAAGGCTCCTCACACCGCTGTGCTCCATCAGGGCAGCCACAAGCAAAGAAGCGGTAACGCACCCAGCAAACAGCCTGGGCACCCCCAGAAATGATCAATCTGTTCAATCTGTTTTACAGTCCAGTGCACAGCCTTTCTGTGGGGCTGCTGAGTTCTCCATGTTCAGTTAGCGCAGCACAAAAAATACACTCGTAAGTGGAATAACTTCACAGAACTATATTAAATAGTTCTGCACCGTACTGCTGGCATCACACTACGACCAATGTCTTGGTACTGCATTTCCAAAAGTGTTAAGTTTTCTGAATCTTTCAGACTCACAGGAGAATGCAGCCAGGCTTTCCACCTAACTGGCCAGCCCTGTGAGCATCTGCCTTTACATAAACAAACATAAAAGAACAGAGATTTCTCACCAGGGAGTGAATTTGCAATTTGCCTGTGCTGGACTAAAGGTGTTAACACCCACCTGCTTTCCTCCGTGGAGCTGAGGCTGCTTTGCCTTCACTATTCCCTTTGGCCCAGAGGAAAACTTTGCACCCCTTTTCACTAAATCCAGTGACCACAAATCAATCTCTTGCAAACTGAGGTCAGATAACAGGGCTTAAACCCATAAAGACAGTCAGCCTTGGCTGCACAGCTGCTGTGCCGGAGTGCAGCAGTGATCTTCCTCAGCTGAAGTGTTAGACCCTGTCTGCCCATGCCTCCTGGCCATCTTTCTACGCCCCCTCCCCTCCAAGAACTTCAACTTCATCACTGAAATAATCTACTAACATGGAAAATGACCCATCTCAGGTAGCAGAAGGGAAGAGAGCCCAGACAACAGGCTGGCCTGAGGATGGAGAGGCTTACACCCAAAGAAACAGCCCAGAAAAACCTGGATGTTATAACTCAGTCAAAATTACCACGAAGCAGACGCAGCAGATGCCAGCATTGATGAGAAAGGATGAAAAGGCTGAAAAATCTCTAAAGACAACTGCTGCCTGCGGGTGCAGGTGTAAGATCAGCAAAGGATAAGCTGGTTTTCAGCATCATTACAAGCAAACACTGCTAAAGCTGCAGGTGGGTCAACACACACCTCCGGAGGGTTTGGATGGAGGTCCTCGGGACTGACAGCTCAGCTGCGACCACAGCCCAGCTGCTGCCATGATGGCACACGCGCTTACACACACCTTCACATGTGCACACAAATTTTAGCAAACAGCTCAGATATCAGATCCCACCAGCACATCATCAGCTATTGCTCTCCACAGCTATCGTATCAGATGCACAAACGAAGTCTCCAGGAGGGAGCAAAACCTAACAGCCTTCAAGAAGAGTGCACAGCAGCTCTACCACGAATCCACTTCACATTGCTGCAAACAAGTCCTCGCTCCCATACTAAAGGCATCCTTCAGAATAAAGGGTAATTACCAGCTCTTCTCCTATGGTTATAACATCATAAGATCTGTCTACTCCCTGCTGCGATAACCGCTCCGTGTGTCTGTCTCCATCCAAGCCACTCTCCTAAGCACTGATGAGGGAGCAAGACTCCACCGCTGCCTCCAGCTCTCCTGGCCATCACACAAGGCACTTGCTGGCTGCTGGAGGATTACAGACTGGCACACCGCTGCGGCACTTCGAACTTACACCTCTGGCACTGGTGAAAAGCGAACCCAAAGACAGACAGATCCTCTGAGCAGACAAATAGCTGTACCTTGGGGAAAGAGAGAGGCACCCAGAAAGGAGCTTAATCTTATCCTTAATCCCTTTCTCTGGTAGTCTGCTGCAGACATGTAAGGACAGTCTCACCCCTGGAAATACTCCCTCAGCTGTTTCCATCCGACCTGCGGGCAAGGCAGGTCTGCCCCTGGGGTAAGCGGCAACACACTGATGCAGGTCTCTTGCCTGGTAGCTGAATTCAAAGGGGACTGTGGGGAGCAAAGAAGCAGTAGGAAAACACCCAGAATAAAACACTTTATAAAAGACCCATCTATTACAAGCCCCTGGTTTCAGGCTAAGAGTTTCATCCTGCTCCAACTGGAAACCACTGGTGAGATTTCATTCACGCTCTGCTCTGTGATAGCGTAAATCCCAGAGAGGTTAGCACTTCACATGGATTTCTCACCCCCTGGGAAGACTCCTTCCCACCCCACCATAACCACATCAGGAAAGTCAGTAACAACGAAGCTCCCCAAGGATGGAGCTGTGCACAGCCACCACCGTGCTGTCCCCCCACCGGCACCGGCTCTGCTCTGTGGAGGACTGCCGGCTGCGGCCAAGGCAACTTCATCGCCACTCTGTTTTATGCAACCAGAGCTCTCTGAAGTCATTAACTCATACAAACATTTCCCGTCTGTTTAGGGAGCTCCATTTTTACAAGCATTCATACATGAAAAGCAATCACTGAGTGCATTCAAGAAGAGGTGAAATCAAGAGAGGAAGAAGCTTTTGCTATAAATAGTGGAACATTTCTCGGAGTGCACGTTGCATAGCCTGGTTCCTCCAGCTCTATGCCGCATTGTATTTTGTGCCATGCAGCCTTTAAATCCTGTTACGTTCAACATCTGCGTCTTCACTTTAAATATCTTGCTTCCCCATACTGCTGCTGTATTTTTCAGAAAGTCAAAGCCAGCCAGAGCATTTGTGGCCTACCCAGGGGAGACACTAGTCTGACTGGCTAAAAATTTGTACTCTCTCCCCTGCTTCCCCACCCTTCTCTCCTCCCTTTGCTATATCTTGACCTTTAGACAAGTTTTTGAGTCAGGGTCTGTCACCGACTGTCTTTGTACAGCATCAGCGCGACGGGACCCTGCCCCGCCCTCCCCACAGTGTGAACCATAAACAACAGAAATGCAAAATTCTGCTTGTACAGGGTCTGGTCCAAAGCTCATCGGGAAGATGTCTCTCTCTCTTCAATGGCATGTGGACCAGAGCCATAATACCAGCATAAGCAGAAAAGAGCTATTTGCAAAGCTAACTATTTGGGGAATACAATCATGCAAAAACATGATCTTCCAGCAGAATGTCTTCGTACTTTCCAACAGACCAAAAAAAGTGTGTGCACACGTATATGTATGTTTTTATCAAGCGTTTTTGGCATAGGAAGCATTCTGATGCCATGGTGACGGGTGCTCTTGCAAACCCTTAACATAATAGATATAGATAAACCTGAAGCCTAATAAGGCTGTCCTTACATGATCCACAGCTACTTTGAAAGGGACAAAAATTTAACTCTCATGAAAAAGACGAAAAACAAAAACCCAGCTCCATTGTTAAACAGATTAATCAGACTCTTGGAAAGCTCATCAGGCGTTGGGCTCAATCTCTGCTGTTGTTATTAGCATAAGCCCTGTACAGCAGGAACAAAAGACTCGCCTAAGTCCCACACTCTCGGTTCACTTTGCAATGAGACTTGCTCAGACTCACAGCAGTTAATGTACACACTTCATTAAGGGAACAGGGCCAAGAGGAAGAATTTGGCTGAAGTTTGTACTGGAGCAAAACAAAACTTAATGGCCCTTTTTATAAGGGTAGGACTACCAGTCTCCCCTCTCCTGAGCAAGGCGAGTGTGGGAGAGAAAGGAGCAGGCCCCTAGCAGGGTCTGGGCACGATGCTGTGCAGGGACCCACGCTGCTGCAGGCAAGGCACCGAACCCACATACAACAAGAGCTAGTCCTTCCCCAGGGAGATGACAGCCATGTCGGGGAGAGAGGAGAGCTGGGGATGCTCATATGCAAGGTAGGTAAAACCACGTCGCATAGGCAGGAGCGAGCCCAAATCCGACGGGGCATCAGCCAGCTCAGGGCTTTGCCCAGCCCATCAGCGGCAAGCCATAGATGGACTTAGAGCAAGAAGGCTCCTTCCAGAGCAGCAAAGGTTCAGCCAAGAAAAACAAGCCAAAGCACAACCCCAAAGTGGTTCCCCGCAGCTGCGGGGACTGGACGAGGCCCCTTGTGTGCTGCCGGCTCCCGGGAGAGGCTGCAGGGCCGTGTTGTGAGAAATGGGTTAATGGCATCCAAAGAGGGAAGTCTCCGCAGGAGTGCTGACAGGTAAATGGAGTGCAGGAATGACAGCCTGCTGAGAAACAACATCCTGCACCCCTCGTTGGGCGTCAATCACGCGTTCCCAAAAAATCCCCAAATTAGAATTAAATACGACGCTGCCGCCTCTGCACCAAAAATTATTCATTCCATAAAAAGAATTTTCCTACATCTCTTATGACTCTTCCATTCCTCTCCAGGCCCCCTCACTCCTCTCCCGCAGGAGTCATTTGACTAAGGAACTTTTCTGATTGCAGCATTCTGCAAACTTTTTTTGCAGAAGGGTTAAATGAGCATATCCCTGTGGGGATGGCTGATGCTGGAGGAAAGGGCCCACCTTCGGTTACGCTAGCAATAGCAAGAGGAAGGGGTTTCTTTCCATTGCAACTGAGCATCGCATCTACTTTGCTGAAGGCAGAGGGAGTCCCACCATCCCTTCCACTGTGATTTTATCATATTATTCTTCCAGATGTGCAGATTAGAACTAAATAACTACCTCAACACATGCCTCATTTGCTTAGGTCTTGTTAAATCTAAGCAAATCCTTAAAAGCGTGTATTGCTTAGGGAAGAACTGCTGGACGGGATCTGTGCTTTGCTCACCCAGTGCTTTGGGTGGGCTCCACGTGAATTAAAGAGGTTTTCCAGTCACAGCTCGGGAACATGGGCAGGAAGAAAGATGGTGGTGCATGGTCTTACATCTAACTATGGGTCCAGGGAGGACGTGGAGTCAGCAGGTTGCTGCACAGCGTGCCCTCTGAGCCCATGGATTCAGAACCAGTTGCACGGCTGAGACAGGTAAGAGTCACCACCTTTTTCCAAGCAATTACTCTGCACTTCTCTATTCCAGTCCGGAGGAGGAACCACTGCTGTAGAAGCGGGGAGCCCAAGTCCCTGCTAGCAGCCCAATGCTTGGGAGCCAAGTTTTACTCCTGACTGTCATCACTTCATCACACAAAGTCAGACACGTTAACCCCACCTTGCTGCTTCTCCCCAAAATGGGGCCAGCAGCTCCTCATCCTGGCACTGGGAGGCCTGAGCCATCACCCAGTGTCTCACCAGTCCCATCCACTTGCAGATCTCACTCACTTCCACCGGTGCTTGCACCAAGTGCCACGCTGTCATCTTCTACTGCTCAAACTCCTAACTTCCATAAATCAACTGCGGCACTTTCATCTCCTGCAATGTTTAACTGGGACAAATGCCAGCGTATACCTTGCTGGAGCATTGCTTGGTGAAGAGTATACAGAGCCACAACACCAACCAAAAGGTTTCAAGTGGTAATTAATCAGCTACAATAATAAATAATACATATACTTTCAAGTGTTCGCTCATTTCCTGAATGTCTCCCATAAATATCTAACCAGTAAAGCACACTTTGAATAGTGACACTTGTATCTTTTCCCTTCTGAGCTAACTCTGTGCTATTTACTTAAAATAGAAAATTCAGTAGGAGAAAGGTAACAGGATTTTGGAAGTATTTTGAGCACTCAAACCTACTCTGAACAATAAATACTTAATACAAGTATTTAATCTTTTCTCAACCTCACATTATTTTACAGACAAATTTTATACACCTGATTTAATCCTTTCAGCCAGCTAGGCTGCTGGTCAACAGCCTTCATCAGCAAGCATCACACGGGATGCTCACTCCTGCCAGGCAGAACTCGGGCGTGCAGCCTCATGGAAACCAGCACCAAGATAAAAGCCTGGCCTCAAAAATACAGCTCAAAAGCAGCCTTCGCTGCCTTCATAGCCATTCACTTCATACAGCCCAAATCAGCCTTCACTGAAATACAAGAACTTTGCTTTCAATGTAGATGGAATTTCTAGTTCAGGCTTTTGAAACCAAGTGTTGTGTTTAAAAAAAATAATACAGAAATCAGTGAAAATGTCCCTCAAAAAAGGAAAGTGGAGTTGTCAAAACAGCTGGAATGCTCTCCACAGCCTTCGGCATTCGCTAAAGAAGGGGCTGGAAAAGGTCAGTGTCATTTGGCTCCTAGCAAGGCTTAAATGAGTTCAGCCCTTTAGGTGGGGGCTGGCCAGTCTGACAGGCGTTACTTTACAACACTGAGCCCTGGCACCCTGCAACACACCCCAGTGTAGACAGTTGGTGCCAAAAGCTGCTCCCCGCTGCCGTTGTCCCAGGGAAGCTCCTTGGGTGACACCAGTCTCACGCTGGCCTCTGCACCACGTCGAGTCTCTACCATGGCACAGGGACACTCAGCCATAATCACCCATCCTATCAGGGCTGAACGGGCTTTTAAACTACATATTCAGACAGAAGGCACAAAAAAACCTACCTTAATATTCCAGCTGGTACCTAATCCCTTAAACTCTCCTGGAGAGGTGCTTTTCATTTCCAAAGAAAAGTGAGTTAATGTTCTTGCCAGTGCTGTTAATCAGAGCAGCAAAGCCTCTTTTCATCGCGCAGGGCCCAGGTGACTGTTTCCAAGGGATTAGCTGTTACCGCATTTAGTTCAGTAAAGGGTTTATCTCAGCCACGTTCACAAAGGCTGACTATGAAGACATTCGCCTGCTGAATTCCCGCGGGCTGACACCTCGAGCAGCCACAGGGCTCAGGGCGCACTGGGGGAAAGCATGAAATGATAATTGCTAGGAGTAGGGAGTTTTTCACCAGTCTCTGGCACAAGAAGCCAGGGCAAGAGACAGCTCTTTTTGAAGGATACAGCCACTGCCAGCGGACTGGACTCTCCAGAGGAGAGAAGGGTGAGAGAGCTGGGGGCAGGAGCAGGAAGGTTTTCAAAGCCCCCCTCAGGGCAGGCACCAAGTCTTTCAGCAATCTGTCTGCTGATGGTCACAGCAGCTGCCATCAGAGATGTCTGGTTGCCAAACCCACGAAACAAATATTCCAGAGAGCTTCTGAAAATTGCATGGGGTGAAACCATTGGACTTTTGCCACCAGCTTTAATCTAGAGCTTAATCAGACTCTGCTAAACGCTGTGAGCCAGGAGCAGTGCTAAAGGAAGCACTGGTGTCTGCAGCCACCCTGAAGGTTTCAAAGGAGACAACCAGTTAAACATCCAGGCTCTTCTCAAACCACTGCAAGCTTCCAGCCGATGAAAAGCGATCATGGTTTAAAAATCTCCCTCCAGCATTGATCAAGCATTTTGATTCCTAACTCACTGCCTCCTCCATCCTCTTGAGCAAGGACTCAGGTTTTCATTCGTGCCAAAGACAAACACTGAAGCTTTGGGACTGCTTCCTAAACTCTTCAGCAGACTAGAGGGAAATTCAGATTTTTCCCTCTTGCTCATCGAGAAAGCAGGCTGGGGTGGGGCTGGAAAGACTTACAAAGCCTTGGGCTCCCAAGGATAAGAAATTCCACTCTGATGCTGCTTCCCCTGCTCCCCCCAGCCTTGCAGGGGGCTCTGCTGGCCGAGCGCGCACTGCCTGCATCGTGTCAACACAGCTGCCTGCGGCCCCAGAGAGAGCTTTTATAACAGCAGTGTCAAGTGGCTGAACAAAGAAGTATCAGAAAAGAGGGCTGGAAGGAGAATGCCTGAAGATACCAGTGAGCAGGACATCACCAGGCATTCAGAAAATGACAAAAGGCAGTTTTCGCAAATGGAGGGGGGAAATAAAGGAGAAATGAGACTGAAGGTTGGAAACAATTTCCTAGTGTTTGGCATGCTCTAAAATTAGTGCTGTAATGGATCTCATCAGCCAGCATTTATTTTCAATTCTAAAGACAAGAATTCAAATAAGCAAGCTGCAGCAAGTGAAGCACTTGCTTAGCTGAACAGACAACTTCTAACACAGGCAGCAATGCAAACCTGACTATTCCATTCCTGCAATCTCTTGCTCTGGATTTTCCTAAAGGACAACTCAAGTTGGAGACCCATTTTTGCTTGACCACATTACAACGCCACCACTACACAGGTGACAGAGGCTCCGGAGCAGGGAGGGCCAGGCTACCCATGGCAGAGGTGCTCCAGAGGTTTGCTGCATTCATATAACTGTATGAGACAACTGAAGGAGTCCCAAAATTATTCTGCCTGGAGAGGACCCAAAGTGGCAGGGTACGTGCCACACTTTGGGAACCCCTTGCTGTTAATCATCCTTGATGGATGTCACTCCTGCTGTCCCCAAGGAACAAGCCCTGCTCACCTTGCTCATGCCCAGGCAGGGAGACCCCAACTGCTCCACCGTCTTGCTGTGACTGCACAGGGGCACAGGGCCAGCCCTCACTTGGCTGGGCTCGGACCCACTCCAGCCCCCAAACCCCGCACATAGGTTGGTGCAGCCGGACCCCAGGAGGTGAGCAGGGATGCCCACTGGTACACGTCAGCATCCTGCTTGCTGCTGCACTGATCTACACACCTTGAGGACCTGGCCCACAAAGTTCTGGCACACACAAAGGCTACATGATTTTTAATTGAAAAAGCAAGTGGCAAATCACTACAGGCTTTATCTTGCAACTCTCATAGTTACGCTCCCTCTCTTTCAAACACGCACACACCAGGTAAAGGTACCTAACACACCATGAGGCTGCAAAGCGCCAGGGACTGCCTGGGTACCTCTGGAAAGGCCACCAAGGCTGGGAGCAGCAATGGGACCACTGATGTGACACACCCGTTGCTCTTTCAAAGTTTCAGAACAACTCCCTGATGGCAGGGGAGAACTGGCAGTGTCACTCAGCTATGAGGTGTCAGAGATATTTCAGGCAGCCAGATATTCCCATGCAGAAACCCAGAAAAAGTCACCTCCTCACTCCCCCAGCTGCCTCTTTGCATTATTGCTAACATGGATGTGACTCACTAGAGTTGGGTTTGTATTAAACTCCTGAAACAGATTGTTTGGCTGTTATGTAAATCCAGTAAATGTTAAAATACTAGAATAAATCAGTCAAGCAGTTACCATAGCCAGATCTCCAGAGACATCCAAGAGAGTTGTTTTTTTTTTGAAAGGGAGAGGTGGCAAGAGATGGGGGGGGAATAATTAAAAAAAAACGAAAAACAAATCACAGCAGCCTTTCGGCAGAGGGAGAGCTGTGCCGGTGGCTGCAGTACCCCCATCAGTGCCGCTATCAGTGTCCTGCCCAGCTACATGCAGGCAAATCACCCCATTGCTGCTCTGCACAGGTGAAGTTACGTGGCACCACCTGCACAAAACACAAGCTCCATGTCAGCAGGGCTGCCTCCTTACCATGCCACATGAAACAGCAATGCGACCTCAGGGGAGGTCAGTATGATAGTACTGATGTCAAGGTTAGGACTTCAGCCGTACCACGCTTTAAAAATAAAATAAACCCAAAACCGGGCATGAAGGTGCTACTTCCCATCCTGCTGCCAGGAGGGAGGTTCTGATTTAGGAGCTGCCCCTCTCCCATGGAGCAGTGGGCATCTGCTACCCAGAGAAAAGTCTCCTGCTCACAGGGACATCAGCAAGCAGGCACAGGAACAGATTTTAAAATTTGCAAACACAAGTGTTTTTACCAGAAACCTGACTCCAGGATTTTAAACAGTCTACAGGCCAAAGGATTAGTCAGAAAAATTATCTGGCAAATAATCTGCAACAATAAGCAAAACCAGAGCATATCACCATCTGCTCACAGATACCTCCTAAGACACAAATAAGAAGCCTTCAAATTAAAGCCTCCACTTTGTATCTAACTGTTGATAACCAAGCCATCGTACTCCATAAATACTCCTATACCTATATTAGCCACAAAACATGAAACAGATATAGAAATTAGGACCCCAAATCATAGTTGTAATGTAACACATACATGTCAGTTGAGCTGCCACTTGAATGGGCCACATGCAGCTTCAGAGGCTGCCCCAAGTGCCATATTCCCCATCATACTAAAGAGCAGCTGGAGCCTGTGGGTCCCTAAATACGTGAGCCCCTCCAGGATTAGGACACCATTGAGCACATGTGGACAGGCACATCTGGGCAGGAGACAGTAACCCGCCTGGCCTGCGTGCAGGCAGAGCACAAGCTCCATTTCTAACTGCCCCATGGATAAGACTGTAGAGCAATATAGTCACAGCATTGAAATGAAGCGGAAGAGATCTCTGAGCTCTGTTTAATTAAATATAGTCTGGGAAAGTCTCTGCTTTTGTTAAACACTGCCTCAAAAGAATAGAGCTGAGTAATCCACCAATGGGGAAAAACACACTCTTTAGCTACAAGGTGTTATTATTATAGGCTTAATATCAAAATGGCTTGTTCAGCGTATAATATTAGACTGGAGCAAATGCTCCCAGCCTTGGCAAGACTCAGAGATACTACAGACCTACATTACGCACCTACATAACCACTCGAGGTTCATATGGAGAGGAGTCTGCTGTCTGGAGAGGCAAGGCATTGATTTGCACCAGGTTTCCATGGCACAGCAAAACTGGTTAGACAGATTAGCAGAAGAGCGTGCTGCATGTTGCAGTGGGCACCAACAGGGACAGGAGCCAGCACTGCAGCAAGGCCAGTGAAATCAGTGGCAGGAATTGATCTCTGACCAGGGCCAGCAGCACTACAGATGGGTGGCTGCAGGAACTCCAGGCACAGACAACGCAACCACAGGCCATCAGGGAAATGCTCCGCAGGTGTCCTGAATACTAAGGGCACCTTGACCAGCACCATATGTTCGACACTGAACTTACACTCTGCTTAACCTTGGGCTACTGCTTCCTCGCTTTCCCCTTCTGCAGAACAGAGGTGATCACACATAAACACTTAGGTAAAAGGCTTTGGAGCAGTGGCTTAAGCAGTATTACTGCTACTGAGTCTGCCCTTGGGCAATCCAACCCGCAACAGCAGCCCCCGATTGCTCCGTGCCGCTGCAGCTCTGCTGGGGCTGGCGAGGCATCGCTGCCACCAGTGCCCGCTCGCCTCCCCGCAGGTGCGGCCAGCCCCAGGCTGACTCCCATCTCAAACACCCAAGCCATTACAAATAATAATTGTAACAATCTGAGACTTCCGAGAAACCATGACATTTAAGGCTGTTTTTCAGCATTCAGCGAAGAAGAATCCCTCCCTTCTCAAGTTGAAAAACAAACCCTTTCTCTTTTATTTGCTAATTAAACACATTCATTGTATTCAGATCTCATTTTTTGTGCATAATGTTTTGCCCATCTGTTTGATTAAAAAAGAACCCAACCACCCAGCTTCATTAAGCTAATTAGACGCATTCAGCCATTGGTTAATATTCTGAAGTACTTTACAATTATTCTCCCCAGTTATTAAATCTCCTCTGAGGATTTTATTTTCTGTGCTACACTCTTTATTAGCCAGCACCCAAGTCAAACTGCATTTGCCCACTCCTTACCCACATGCAAACATCCCACCGACTCCTTCAATGGTTTGTGATCCAAGACACGCAGATAAATTTGTGCCTGGATCTGACACTGTTCAGTTCCCTCCGACCTCAAAATACAGCATCTTCCTCCCTCTGTGCAACAGGGGTTCAACACTGCCTGCCCAAGGACTGCTGGAGGATGCTGAAGCGTTAAAAAGAGCACCGCAAATTCTGTTTCCTGGAGAGCTGCATCCAGCTGAAGGCTGTAGAATTACTTATCTTTCAGGGATTTCTTTTTCCCATATTTACTTCCCATATGAACTTTTAAAGGGAAAAAATGGTCTCAGAAAGGCTTGGGACCACAGTCCAAGATGGACCATCCTGGAAGATGAAAACTAACACCAACTGAACTGGTGTAGCAACAGCATGGCAGTGTGGCATCATGCAAGCTAGCCTTGCTGGCAGTCCCATGAAGCTTCTACAGTGTCTTCTTAGAGTTAAGGCTTCTGTACTAAGCCGTGGTCAGGCAAGCTACCTGCACCTTGGACCTCCAACGCACCAGTCCCCCCAAGCCCTCTACTCCATTGCAGAAAGCATGTAGCAGCTCTGAGGCTCAGTCTCCACATGTCCCAGCATCGCTGTCCCACTGCTCCTCCAAAATGACCCAAGCTTTGCCCAGCACCGCTCCCCCAGCAGCCCAGCCCTGAACGAGAGCAGTCCCTGCTCAGCCTTAGAGACGATCATAGGACATGGATCCTTCAGGACCAAGCAGCATGGGCAAGCAAAGGGAAAGAATGGCACTAGAAGGATGGCAGGAAAGAGACTGAAGGTGAGAGAAGCAGCATTAACTCACCTTGTCCTGGGATGAACAGAAATAACGACTGGAGCCCCTCATCATAACATCTTCCTCTACCTAGCCATCCATTTCCATGAAAATTTGTAACAATACATCTTTGAAGCCTTAACCACTGCGAGACACTTGAGTGCAGGAGGACAAAGGCTCCAGAAGCTGATGGATGGCAGGGTGGGAGACAGGACTGACAGAGATACACAGCAGATGTATGGCTTGTCTTTTACATAGGGTCTGGTTTCAGGTTAAAAAAAATAGAATACACTTGTTTTTTACAGCAAGCTCTGATTTACATGGTTCTAGTCCCAAGTCCTGGCCCCAGCTGACACCAAGACCTCCCATCTTGAGAAGGAGCTGCAAGAGATAACGATGAAACTCTGCACTCACATGCATTACGGACTTGTGACTGCTCTTCCTTCCTGAACCAGCACTAAGTTTGAGATGTAGGTCAAGAGCTTCTAGAAAACAAGCCAGCAGATCCTTTATAGGAAAAGCCATACTGAGTCAGGCCACATATCCACCTTGCCCTGGTTTCTGTCTCCAACAGGGGCCAGTAGTGGATGCTTGGAGGGGTGTTGGTGCAGAAATTAAGAGCTTAAAAATAGTAATGATAATCAGGAAAAGTTTGGAGCTTGTCCTCCTGACAATGCCTCCCTGCTTCAACCAGTCACTCAGGGAGCCCTGAGAGAGCATCTCTGGATTTGTCTACCACCATTTTGAAGCTATTTATTTTTTCAGCCTCCACAACACTGCAGGAATTGAGCTCTGCAATGCGACAAGCACTGCACAGAAAGCACTATTTGTGCCATACCTGCCATCCATGCAGGGAAGTTCAGGCACCCCCACCACCCATCTCCTATGGTATTAGAGAGGATAAGCCCCACACACACACACACTCACTGCCCCATGGTAGACCCCGACACAGGATCAGCAGGAAGCCAACACAAAAACTCTGTACAGTGTTACAGAGCAAGAAGGAAGGGCAAGGGAAGAAACTGTCCTCTTCTATTTGCTTCTGCAATCCCAGCCCAAGCTCTATTATTTGGATTTAGAGAAAACTGCCAGTGTTCATTCTCTTGGTATAAAAAGTGGTTATGCTTGCAAGAAATCACTTAGTGGAAATTTAACTGAAGGAGGAAGAAATTTAGAGGTTGATGCAGCTGTGATTTGACACGGGCTGACCTGGGGCCTGAGGAGAACCTTAGTGACATTTCCTTCAGGCCAGCCTGTTCTCCTTGGTTCACACTGTAATTAGCTTTCCCTTTTTGACATCCAGGCAGAGAGCCTAGACCACCACTTGAAAATTTGGCCAGGCTATCACAACTTTTCAACAGCCTGGCAACAGCACCAATTAATACAGAGCTCACTACCCCACTGTGCTTAATGCTGTAAGGCACACTGAAAGGCAAACTTTGGCTCAAAGAGCTTATAATCAAAGCAGGCATTAAAAAAAGATCTTAAGAAGTCATCCCCAAAAGGCCAGCGCATTTAAGTGGGTGCTGAACTCCCTTGAAAGTCTAGCCCCAACTGGCACCTGCACAAACAAGCCTACCATGTCTGTTTAGGGAGCAGCAGCAAGGAAAACCCTATCAAGTGGCACAGGGCTATCCTTTGAGGTGTGATTTTTCAAAAGGTTCATACAATATACAGCATCTGTGACAAACTGACCACTCAGTAGATGAATCATACTCCTAGATTACAAAAAAAAAAAAAAAAAAGACATTTTGCTCCTTCCTTAATGCTTCTTTTCATTTGTCTTCCAGGTTTGCAGCCTTCCAAGCTCAAGGTTTCAACTGTTTCTCTGTGATCCCAAGGTATTTTCTGCATGCTGTTTACAAATGGCAAGGTGAAAGGCATCCAGTTACAGGCCTCCAGCAGGTCTTGAAGGCACCCAAATACCATAGTCAGGCTGCACACAGAGCTTTTAATTTGGGTCTGTGAAACTTGCCCAGGGACCATGATAGAGCGAGTTCTGAAAAGCTGCAGGCAGGGTGGGATGATGAGCTCCCCACTGACCCTTCAGCGGCCCACACCTTTCGTGAAATTTTATTCCAGCTAGACTGAACAGCCAACAGCTCTGCAGCCCTCCAGAGGGAGGGATTTGGGATCAGGCCTCATTCCTGACAAGGTCTGCCTCCCTGAGCACATGGCCTTCCCCTGGGGAGATAGTCAAAACCAAAGGGAGAGCACTGCAGGCTGGATCTGAGGTCCTGGGAAACACAAAACAAGCTGCTCTGCTGCATCTTCCCTCCCCCCATCACCAGCAGTATTTCTTTGTCTTAGCCTTAAGGAGAAAATAAAATTGCCAAGGACTAATTCAGGCTCTTCTTAAAGCGCCACCACAGAGGAGGTGAGCTCTGCTGCACATCCCACTGGCCATGAAGGAATCAAGGGACAAAGAGGGCTGGAAGACTAATGCCCACATTAGCCAAAGTAGAGAGCAGTGCTGGCTTTCAGCCAGGGGCTACTCCAGATGTGCTCTGCATCCTGCACCTTGGGCTTTTGCTGCTTTACACACTGCTTTCCTCGCTCATGTCCACAGCAAGGACAGCGATCTTGTCCCTCTGCTGAAAGGGCCACAGGTCCCAATAACAAAAACACAAGACTGCAGATTTCCAATGGGACAAATCCAGTGCTTCGCTTCCCTGAATTCCCTTTATTCAGGCTGAATCTGCCTCCTGCCACCAACTCCAATCACCTTCCCAGCATACTAGTTCAGGGAAACTGGTCAGTACCCATCAGGGTGGGAAGCACTATCCCACCCACCCATTTGGGAAGAAAGCAGCAGCCTCACAGGGAAAGCTGTCCCCCATTAACCCAAATAGTGCAAACAAGGTGGTGGTTGGTCCCCATCTCCCTACCACCTGATGAACAGTGTGACCCAGGCAATCTGTGCCAAAGCTGATAACAGCAATGGCAGCCCCATAGCATTATGTGAACTATGGATTTACATCTTCCAGTGAAACCACGAACCCCCCCCCCCACCCCCAAAAATCCCTTCAGTGGTTTCTTCGTGGAATCGGCCAATGCACCAGCCAACCCAGAGGACAGGAGAAGGATGCTACTGGCTGGGAGAGATCTGCAGCAGTACACAAATGCACTGCAGAAGGGACACCTACCCTTCAATTTGCTCCCCTCGCTCCCAAGCTTCCTTTTTGTTTCCCTTAAGATGATGTCTGCCGCTAAATGAACACATTACAGCAGAAATTTTATTCTTAATTTGTCCCTTGGGTGTTTTGCTGACCCTACCAAGAACTATATTTAAATGTGCAATTTCCTGGCTAGGCTCATTTGCAGTCCCTTCCCCCCGGCTGCCTGTGCAAGCCTGGCCCAGAATCCAATTAGCTACTACCACCCTTTAAATCAAAGGAATTAAAAAACTCAAACAAGAAAAATAAAATTAAGGATTTTAATTACATCACTCTTATTATATGTCTAAATACTTACAATTCCCATGCTCTCTGGGAGGTGGACTTGAAAGACTAGAAAAGTGACAAGTTTCCAAGCAAACAAAATTGTAGCCAGAACAAGCAGTTTGACAGGAGAGAGACTCTGCCCACCCTAATCAGAGCATGTTTGGTTTAATTCACTGCAAAGGCAGATGCAGGACCTGCCTGGCACCAGGGGAAGGAGCAGCTGCTCCCCAGCATCTGCAAGAGGTGTGGCAAGCCCAACGGCTTCCAGCTTCATACATGAAGGAGCAGCTACAGTCCATCTGGTTTTAATGCAAGGAACCTCCTTTCATCAACATCCAGATGCCTGGGAGGGGTTATCATTGCAATTTTCCAGGGGAGTCTAAAGTGAAGGGACCCAAAGCCAACAGACACTTTGGGCATCCCTTCTACTAGGATCACAGCTTGTGGCAGTTTCGGTATGGGGAATTGGGCTGGGAAGAAACATGAAATGGAACAGCAAGGCTGTGGTTTACACTGGGTCAGCCAGCCATCTCCCATAGACAAGCCCAGAGAGCACCCATCTCTGTTTCTGAATAAGTGACCCAGCAATCAGAAGACTAGTTTGCTTCTGGGATTCTGCTGGTGTCACACTTACTCCTTGACCAGTTTCAGCTGGTCACGCTGACAGCCACTGCAGCAGCTGTACTGTGTTCCCAACAGCCCCAGCTTTGCACAGGAACGAGGCAAGAGGGATGAACACCCCATCCCTGGAAGTGTTCAAGGCCAGGTTGGATAGGGCTTTGAGCAACCTGGTCTAGTGGAAGGTGTCCCTGCCCATGGCAGAGGGGTTGGAACCAGATGATCTTTAAGGTCCCTTCCAACCCAAACCATTCTATGATTCAGATTCCCAAGGCCATGCAGCCCAGGTCTTCACCATGACAGAAGGATGTTTCACTCCTTTCCCTGTCACATCCTTTAAGGCTCCAGCTTTTGCAGGTCAGGTTCCCAACTGAGTGTTGCTGTGGCTGTTCAGACTTAGCAGTGACCTCAGAGCATCTTCAGAGTCCCCTTTGGGCAGGCTTCTCCACACCCCCTCCTGCTCAGCAGCCTGTGCTCCAGCTCCTGGCTTCCTGCCTGCCTCTAGGAGTGGCTCAGCTGATCCCCACAAAGCCTTTGGCTCTGGTGAATCTCCACAGGACTGTCTAGCCAGAGAACGGGGCTGCGCAGGGCGGGAAGAGCCAGGCTCTGTGAGGTTGGAAGCCATCAGGAGAGCAGTAATGCCATTTGCCTCAGAGCTGGCTGACTGCAAGTGCCTCAGCCTGGACACCAGTTTCCAACTGCCAGCACTGCTCAGCTTGGGAGATACCGAGGCTGCAGAAAGGTTCCAAGGTGGTCAAGGACTTTGGAATAGCCAAGTTGCTGCTGGAAATGGTCATTCTCAATGTCAGCAAGTAAGGAGTGGCTGGGATGACTTTACTTCAACGTATTAACTGTCCAGGTACAAGCAAGCTGCCTTCAGCTGCTGGCAGGAGCTCAGTCCATCCTGAACAGTGCAGTCACCTGTACCTGCTCCTGAAAAAACACAGGGGATTCGCTCAGGCCTCCTGCCCCTGAGGAACAAATCAGGGGACTGCAGAAATCCCACAGATGAACCAAAACTTTTTTATGAGAGAGTGTTAGACAGCTCAGCCTGCTGGGGAGTGCAGCAGGAAGGAGCTCAATATGAGCCACAGGCTTCTTGCCAAGAAAGTAGAACAAGAACTGCAGTGGCACCGAGTGATCCACAGGTCACGACAGTGGAACAGACAGCTTCAGAGAGGCTCAAATCAGTACATTTGCATGGTGGAACAGGGATTCTCTACAGGAGGGAGCACTGCCAAGATAAATGTATTAAACCACAATGACAAAATACCTTTCTTCATTGACTCCCCAGTCCCACACCCTTCCTTTGGAGGGGAACAGATACATATGGACAGAGCTGTCAGACACTTTTGCAGAAAGCCATCAGCTAGGAAGAGCAAATTCCCCAGGAGATGAACAAATCTGAGCCATCTTCCCCTTCTCTTGCATGCAGCTACACTGACAACTTGCAAAGACACTCTGCAGAGCTCCCTAACATGCTAGAAAACAGTTTGATGGTGAAGTGTCAGCACATTTCTAGGTTAATAAAAGCTGGGGCATGAGAGGAGAGAGGGAAGGCAGGCAACTGATTATCTTAGACAAAGAGACTGGAATGGATTTCACAGCAAGAGAATGTTTCAGGCCAAGGAAATATTTATTCATACCTAAAGAACATGCAATACTAAGACTCTGGAAGGTTTCCTTTCTTCCACAAGACCTTAGTGGAATGAGACTCAGCACTTTGCAGTAACCACAACACACCCTCAATGAATCCAGGTGGTTTTATCCAGCTCACAGCAAAAACTCAAATACGTTGGCATTGCAGCCATGCCATTAGCAGGAGGCTGGTGCACCCACTGCGAGCAGCAAGCCAGGGTGAGCAGCCTCAGCCCCGAGAGCAGCGAGGGCCAGGGACCTCTCTGGGTATGAAGGGAGGGGGCTTCCCCAGGGAAGCTGGGCAGGCACCAGACCAAAGGCAGCCCAGCAAGACGCTACTCTGGAGTCACATCAGAGACACCACTTTAGATAACAAACAGCTCTTTGGCCTTGCACCCCCAGAGCATCTGCAGTTCTTTGACTCAGATCTAGAGACTTATTTTCCATTGCTGGGGCATTTCAGACACAGTTATCCCCTGTGCCTGATGCTGCACAGATAAAACACTGGTCCCTGCTGTGAAGTTTATGCTCTTAACACAAGAAACAGCGAGGCAAGCAGATAGATGCTTGGAAGAGCACGGGGAAAGCTGTACTGGTTTTGCTCATTTATTCATTTGGTGGCTGGGAGGACGTGCTACAGAAGAACTGATTCCCACAGGTGGGGCATAATCTTATACTGCCCTTTTGCATCTGTGATAATCATTCTGGATGGCAGACAGATACAGTGGCATTCAGGTGGAGCATAGCCACTTTTTGGCTCCTTGGAAACAGCAAACTCTGAAAATTAACAAAAAATGCCAGTTCCATTCTGCAGTCTGACTTAAATCAATCTATCTGGCACTAAGGAATGGACTCCCAGCAATTGCTATGAATAAATCATGCCTTTTTACTATTGCTTCAAGGCAAATTACAAGTACTGCTCACATCAATACTGCATGAGAAAGGAAAAAGCAGAAGCCTGATTAGAGTATGGAAACATGCTGGAAGATATGCCTGATCTCTCCAACATGTAAGTGCACAGTAGTAACGTGGCCTGATTTGCCAGCTGAGAGCACTGAAGTTCATGACCACTACTACAGGACAAAGGCAGGCAAAGCCTACATCGCACTTGTGAATGGACTGGACTGACCTGACAGCACTGTAGAGGAACTACAAGCCCTCAAGTTTGCATAAAACCCTTCCTTCTGCCTCTTTCTTCAGATGTTCACACTTCCCCAGCCTTCCCTCTGCCAGTGCTGTGCACATTAGCCAAGCTGAGCCGGAGGACCTTGTCCTCACCATTCCAACAAGTCACACCCTGCACACACAGTAACCCCATGCCCCAGCCCTCAGGCAGAGGCACACATTTCTGTTCCCTCTGCCCTCAGCAAGGGTTGGCCTGACAAGCTGCACTCAGGCATCTTCCACTTTTCCAGGCCCGTCTCTCAGCCTGGGGATGAGGTGCTGACACAGCAAGGCAAAAAACCTCATGTCAGGTCTGTTTTACACTCTGCCTCACAGAGCTGCGAGCCTCAGATATCACTAACCTTTGTCAGTCAAGCTACCTGACAGCTATAGAAGGGTCAATCCTGACTTCAGCAAAGCATCTCATCAGTAAGAGGTCAGTGGATGAATCTTCTGTCCTCATACTGCCACTTGAGGCAGGCACGCCATTAGCCCAAGCAGACCCAAACCCTTCCTTCCAGCACAAATAATGTCAC
Source organism: Theristicus caerulescens (assembly GCA_020745775.1). Classification (NCBI taxonomy): domain Eukaryota; kingdom Metazoa; phylum Chordata; class Aves; order Pelecaniformes; family Threskiornithidae; genus Theristicus; species Theristicus caerulescens. The sequence goes on from CM036572.1 coordinate 9,373,744, forward strand.
AGAACAGCACTACCCAGACAGCATTACCAGAAGCAGGTGTTCAGAAGTACCAAAATTAAGACTTGACTTGTCTAAGTGCTTGGCTTATGCATGTGTACTGTAATAATTTTTGCCACAGGAACACTGCACCAGGTCCTGCTGCCTTTCAAGTATCTTGATTTCTTTGGCACAGGGCTACCGCCTTCTATATCACCAGTAGCCAAACCCAGTTCTCTCTCTCTCCTTCCCTCCCAGTTTTTCCACACTGATCTGTAACCACTTATAAAAGACAGGGAGGGAAGCTCTGAAGAAGCAGAATACACTTTTCCAAGGCAGCACTCAACTCTCTTGAGGCAAATCCATCCTTTTTCTTTCATGTTACCATCAATTACTTTTCACACACTGCAGCAAGGAAGCCTCCTTCCCTAATGGAGCTGTGATTCATCCTCAGATCACATCCATCCCAGGCTCCTAATAAGGAGGCAGCTCACACATCTTCCAGCTTCTTGTCCACAAACAGGCAAGGCCCCATGTGCTGGGGCTGTATGAGGGGAAGGGAGGGTCTGGTAGCAAACACCCAGCAGGAAGCAACAGCTACACATCCTCTTCTAGCAGGGGTCCCTTTGAGCATCCCAGTTTTTCTCCGAGAGCCCACATCAGAGCAGCAGATCAGACTAAGACCACCAGCTGCATCTAGCACATGAGGAGGTCCAGAGGCAAGAAAAAAAGCTCGAGAGATGCCTGTGTGTTGCCAGTAGCATGGTGAGGAAGCACAAAGGCAGGAGCTAGTTGAGAGTAACTTCACAGAGCTGGATGCAGCAGCAGAACAGCATGGGAGCTAGTAATTAGAGCCAGCCTCAGGTAGGTATGCATGCATACAGTACTCTGCAAAGCTGTGCTGGCACTTTTTTTTCCTGCTGGTGCCTGATTCCTTCAGCTTTATCTACTGTAGATGTGACAGCCTACAACTGTGGGCTTCATGAGGCTGTGCCCGTATTACCTGTATATAAAAAAAAATCCTATCCTCACCAGCTCTTTTGTGGTTTTAGGACTCACTTCTATTCTATAGAATAGAAACCTGAACTACTGCCTAGAGTGGGAGAGGGGAAGAAGAGACAGACACTCATGATAAAGTCTCTCATGACTACAAAGGATCAACAGCAAAATAGTCTTTGAGTTAATATGTAAGCCATGAAAAAGCAGGGCAAAGCCAAGACAAACTACGGGGTGGCTGGTCCAAGCTTTGCTGCACTCACAAGACTGCAAGATAAAATTGTGAATAATCTCCAGAACAGAGGGATAGCTGAGAAACACCAGCCACCAGAAGGAGGACAGCAGCATCTGACTGCACAGCACTGCTCCAGTACCGTACCAAACTGTCAAATATAGGCACTAAAGTCTAGGTCACCAGAGTATGATGACCTCACACCCCTTGGTATGACAGATTCACACCTTCACCACAGTCACAAATGTAACACTAACACATCCTCAGAAGGTGTTATTAAGCCTGGGCTTCCACAGCATTTCTTTATTCCTCCTTTTTCCACCCCAGCTGAACCCCTCACATCTGCTCCTAGTTTAACACCCATGCTAAGCACTCAGTGTTTGGGTCTATCTGTGAATTGGAGCTCCAGGTTACCAAGGAAATCTGTAGCCAGAGGAAACAACTGAATGAGTCTTCTTTGTGTTAATCTAACATCCTACATACCAAATCATCCTTCTCCAGTTGAAAGCCTTGTGGGTCTGTAGGACTTGCTTCTACATAGCATGCTTAGAGTTCAACAGCCATACCAGAAATCCATGTAAAATGAGAATACCAGAGACAAGATTTTTTTTTTCCTCTGAAGTTGAAGAAAATGTTATCTGCACCACTGTGCAAAGCCAGAGTCTTGCCCTGCACAGTTTCCCGCTGGGAACAGGGACCTAACATCCACCCCAAATGTGTCATTAATGCTTTGTCCTCACAAGGTCACACAATTACGGAGCCACTTGGCTGAGAAAAAACAATCAGCACACCCCAGAAACGTTCATGGGTATTACACAGGAACTGCAGGCTTCAGGGAGATGCTCTCTTCCTCCCACCTTGGCACACAGCTCTGTGCTCCTGACGGCTTAATACTCTCTGCCCCATCTTTGCTCCACAGCAAGGACTCCCATCAAAACCCCAAGCTCTGCTGCCAGCTGAAAAGGACGGGACATAGTCCTCCTCACTTATACTGGTGTGAGTGAGTGGAAACTACTGGAGACAGGGAATTGCAGAAGGTGGCAAAAAAAAAGTGAGGTAATAATTTGGCTCCACTGACCTCAGGGGAGCAGTTGCCACTCAGCAGCAGTATCAGCAGAAAGGAAGGCTGGACTTCCATGGCTTTCCTGTTGTCCAAGACATACACACGGCTGCTCTGCAGAGAGTGCAGCATTGGAACAGGGAAAAGGGGAAGGATGAATATGTATCTTTGAGATATAGTCAAATGCTGCTCCAGCAGACAGTGGCACATCACAGCCTCACTGTTTACACTCACACCAGAATAATTAGAGCAGTCACTGTTAACTAGCTAACAACTTCACCATAAACTCTCTGAACAATACTGAAGAATTAATCACAACATTTCACAGCCTTCCCTGAACACAGCCACGAATCTGCAGAAACACTGAAACCACCCCAGAGACAAACAGGCTAAATTAATCCCACATGGCTTCTGGCAAAAAGAACTACAACTATTTCAGAGATACTCGCCCTAAAATAATGCCTGTCCAGGGCAGCAACCCAAAAGAAACAAGTCCTCAACAAACCACACCTTTATCCACAACGCGTGACTCAGCTCATGTGCTGGGTGCCATCAAGAAATAAAATACAAGGGTTCATATTCAGTCAGGTTCACTCCCTAAACCAGCAGGCTTCTGGACTAAGAAACTCCCAGCTGCCATGGGACAGCCTTCCCTTCCAGCTGCAAGCCTCAGCCCACTGAGAGGCTGTGTCCTCAAAAGGTTTTGACCTTTCAGGAGAACTTCCCCACCCAGGGACACCAGCACATGAAAGCAATAAAAAAACCCTCCAATGTCATGTACTTGACACTTGTGACAAATATTTATACTTCTCCCTCTGTTTCTGTCCATATCACTTATGCCAAAAATAAAACTGAAGACTGCAATGGAACAGGAAAGTGTTTCTAAAGACTTAACCCAGTAGGAAAAGTGACCAACAAATCCAGACTGCAAATTCCTAAGCAAGTTACAACTGCAAGTTATGCAGTGCTTGACTGCACCCCATCATTAAAGATGAAGTCTATAAAATGACTGTATTTGTATAGGGTACAGGGAAAAAATAGACTGGAAAGTAACACAGTAGCTGGAAACTGGGAAAATAGGAAAGGTTGAGTCAGATTTCCAGACGGATTTTTTGGTAGCCCTGATGTTTGATTCTGGAAAAAAGTTACACTTGCTAATTCATAGCAACCCTTGAAGTAAGGCACAAGCCTTCCTAGGAACCCACAGGAGACCTCCCTGCTTCACCACACCTCTGGTTTCATCCCTTCTACCTGTCACCAGGTGCCACTTCTCACCCAGACCAACACCAAGGGCCCCCATCTGCAGGACAGGCAGCTCTAGGCTTGAGGCACACTACACTTGCTGGTGCAGGGCTGACGCTGCCACCCAGGGCCTGAGCAGCTCCATTTCTTGCCAATTCTGCAACATCCTCCAAAGGAATCTGCAACATCCTGGTCTGGTGCAAAGATCCCTGACTGAGCATGTTTTTCTGTGATTAAGGACTCAGCCCTTAAAGGCACCACCTGCAGCCAGCTACACAAGCCTGAGAAACATCTGAGTTTGTGAAGAGCTGGAAACATGCATGTATACTTACACCTCACCCACCACCACAAATCAGCAGCCGCCTTCCCACACATCCATGAAGTCACTGCAGCTTCTTCCCACCATTACCTCTCACATTAGTATCCTACCCCAATCTATCAATTATCAGGATTTCTTCTCTTTAGAAGATTTCAGACATTTTTCTCCAACCATGCTAAGCTTAACCACTGTCTTAATTAAAACAACATGCTTGACTACATGACATTCTTTGATATCATTCATTTATCTGCTGTACCCAATGCTTTGATGCTTTATCTATCACAAACATCACTAACTAACCTTCAGATCTGCCACAATGACTGCGTTATGTCAACAATTGCTTCAGTACACTTCAATCATCCCCACCACTTTTACAGCCAGCTACCCGCATTCATTTCTTCAACCACATATTTTCTGATGACTAGGTCACCTCCTTGCATGTTGGATGCTTGCTTCTCAAAGCAAGTGACATCCTGTGCCAAAAACTAAAGGACTGAAAATCAGAGGAGAAGAAACCATGAAGAGAAAGGCGTAAGAGGAAGAATTTTGGTAAGGGTTAATGTATACCTAGTTTTCCCCAGATATGTCTGCTTTCCTACCGTTTAAGGCAGAAGCCAGTAACATTTTATCCCATACCAACTATATACTTGGCTTTTACACTGACAGCTTGGGCCTCACTTTTGGCCAGAAGCCAAAGGGGTCACTTGCCTCCTCACTGACCCTCAGCAAAGGGACAGGCTCAGCTTCCTGCCATCACCAACTGCCAAGCTTCAGCAGCAGGACTGAATAGCTGCAGGCATCTGCCAGAGGCTGTGCGGGAAGAAGTCACCCCACACACACAAGTTAGCGTGGGACAAAACCCACCCAAAGCAGTGTTTGCCCACCCTCCTTCACACTGAGGTGTCAGGAGAGCTCCTGCTACAGCCTGATGCTGCCCAAAGCTGGGCTCTGCCCCGACCTCACACAAACCATTTTCCCTCCCTTTTGCCTCCTTGCACTGCCTAACACTGTGTGCTCAGCACCCTCAGACTCCTGAAGCCAAGCACAACCTCCATGTAAGCAGAGCTCTCCTACACCCAGTGTTTGTCAGCACTCTGAGCTGCTGAACAGACCCATCAACACTCCACCTGCCCATCATCCACCTGCACTTTAGGGCAGTAATGGGTATGCTCTCTCCAGGCATCTTCCCAAGGCAGAGTAATTGCACATATTGATTTCAGATGTTATCAAACAAACCACCTTCCACAGGTCCAGCACAGACACTATCCTCACACTGAGCTCCCCACCAACACACATCCCTTCCCCTCCGCTAGCTTGGCATGCCCTGATTTGAACCAGATCTCTCCCCTCTGCCCCTCAGCCAGGCAGATACATACTCTGGAGGCCCCAGTCACCCTGCTAATAGTCTGCAGAAGCCATCCAGCACCCCCAGCCTTTTCCTGAAACCTCTTACAAAAGAAGTTTCTCCTTCCCCTGCTCCTGGCTAGCAATAACCCTATAAAGGCTCTTCTAAGGTCAGCACTGACAGTTCACAACAGAGTTGGCTTTCACTCAGTACTGTTCTTTCCATAGTTCAAGAGAGGCTGGCATGAACAACTGGGTTAACACACCCTTCAGCAACTTCAGGGAACAAACACCAGCAAGGAGAGATGCTGTACGCTGGCAAGCAGACCCTTGCCTGAAGTGCAGTGTGACACGCTCAGCAAAGTGCCATCTCTTCAAACCCAGCCAAGGTCTAAACCATTGCATAAGCTCTTGTGGTGACCGCTACCTAAGTGGTGCTTCTTCCTCCAGCAAACAGAACACTGCCACACTGTCCTTCCAAACATCTCCTCTGCCACAGGCTGATGAGGTTCCCGCTGTAGCCACCCCACAAAAGCCCATAAGGGAAGAGAAATCCCACAGCCCCTTCCCACCAAAAGAAAGCTGGGCCTTGAAAGTCAGGTTAGTGCAAGGATAATTAATTGTATCAGGCAAAGGCATTTAGGGCTTAATGAACAACCCAATTAGGGGGCATCTGTGCCCCCAGCAGCACAAGGCTCTGAAAGCCACGGCAGCAGTAAAGCACCAACAGGCTGTGTGAAGCGATGGGTGCACCTCACCGCTCTCTGGGGCAATGCTGGGACAGATGAGGTCCCCTTGCAGCTCAGCTCCAGAAGAGCCTGGATGAACAGCTCTGCCCACCCTCTCTGGGCCAGGAGCTGTCCCGGGAGCATATGCACCCGCACATACCCCACTCCAAGCATGCCAGTTCCAACCCACAAGACATATCCCAAAAGCAAGGGGAATAAATAGCTGGAGACAGTTCCAGATTGAAGGCACTTCATGCCAGTGAACACAGCTTGCCTCAAAAGAGAAAACTATCAGGACCCAGTGGCCCAGCACCTACTGTGACTTAAAGCCCAGCCTTCATACCATATCAAACAACAACATGCCTGAACTCCTCGCTGGAATGATAAGAGGCTGGTGCTTACACTCCTGGTTGCTAAGATCTGGCCTTCTCCAGGCAAAAACCAAGGGAGCAAGCCCAGGAAAGCAATTTATGGCTGTGCCTGGAGATTAATCCTATTCACACCACGCACCCCAGCCCCAGCACGGGGTGCAGCACAGCAAGCTGCGCCATGCGCAGGGACGTGTTGGAGCACAGCCCCAGCACGCTGGCTTTGGTTTTTCTCTTCAAGCAACTGAGATAACGGCTCTCCGCTTCCCTTATCCAGTTTCAAAAGCAACACTTCAAAGCCATCCCATGTCAAACGCCAGAACAAATTGAAGCTGCCAGAGATGCCTCACAGGGAGGAAATTAACACATCATGGGAAGTGGCGCTGTAAGCTTAACTTGGAATCACACACCATTGTAAATAGAAAAGCAACAGTTTCCCATTAAACAAAACCTTTTCCATTAAGTTACAACTACAACAGAATGGTAATTTCAGCTTCCTCAGAGCAGCTGAAGACAGCGATATCCCTGCAGGATCAGCAGTTTTCCTTGTTCACAGCATACAGGCCTTTGAGAGCTGCTGTTTATTTTCCCTCAGAGCCAAGGTAAGCAGAGAGAAGATAAGCCCCTCTTCACACCAGCCTGGCTGCAAGGTGTGTGCTCTGAGCCGCTGCCAGGGCAGGACAGCTCAGACCAAAGCACTGACCCAAGAGAAAATCCAAACTCTGAGGAGCTCAGGCTGATCCCCAAGGGCAGCGAGGAGGATTAGGAAACAGTGACAGACCTGCATGGAGCTCACCACACTTCTTACCTTCTCCTCTGCTCCCTCGAGAAACGGGCGAGCAATGACTGGTGTGACGGGAAAACTGCTCAAAATCCCTGTTGTTGGAAGGATTTTTTTCTTCTCATTTATTTCTGTGTTTGGTAAAAGCAAGGGCTCTGGAGCTGCGGTGGCCCAGCGCAGTCCCGGCCCCGCTGCGGCGGCGGCGAGCAGCTCCCCGCAGCCCGGGGGGACGAGCCAGCTGCCCGCGCCCACCCGCCCCGCCGACCTGCCCGCGGCCGGCGCTCACCCCCGACACCCGCACCTCGGATCCCCCCCGCCGCGCCCCCTCCACAGCCGCCTGCGGAGCAAACCCGCCTCGCGTCCCCGCCGCGCCGCACCTGCCCCAGGCAGGGCTGAAGGCGGGCGACCCGCGGGGCGGCCGGCGCGGCCTAGGCGCTCCCTCAGCCGGGGCGCTCGGCCCCTCACGCCGCTGAGGCGGCAGCCGCGGAGGGGAGCGGAGCCCGCCGCCGCCCCGCGCTCACCTGCGCGCGGCTGCGCCCGGCGCCGCCCGGCTCCAACGTGCCTCTGTTTGCAGCACCCGGCGAAACTCCCCGGCCCGCGCCCTATCAGCGCGCGCCGCCCCCGCGCCGCCGCGGCCAACCCGCTCCCCATTGGCCGAGCGGCACCCGAGCCCCCGCCCCATTGGCTGGCGGCGGCCGCGCCTCCCGGGGCCCGCGCGACGGCCGCCGTGTGGCCGTGCGGGTGAGGCGGCGCGCCGGGCGCAGCCGGGCTTTGAGGCAAAACCCCCCTTTTTCGGGGGCGTGTGGTGCCCAAGCAGGGGCACACCTGGGCTGGGGGCAGGCTCTGGGGTAAAAAGAGGGGGATTTTTGCCGATATAACCAGGCACAGCGGTGCTGGCAGGGCCGGGAGCGGGGGTCCGCTGGGCCCGGGGGTGCGTTCCAGGCTGCGGGACGGGGTGTGAGGCATGGGGGACAGCCTGGGGACAGGCTGTGGGGACACGGTGTGGGGGACCCCGGTGGTGTGGGGACAGGCGGCAGGCTGGCTGCTCCCTGGGCCATGGTTTTCCCGGTGCCGAAGCGCTGTGCCCGTGTTCTGCCCTGGCACCAAGGAGGCGGTGGTGAGAGCAGGCGTCCTGGGGCAGGGTGGCCTTGTGCTGGAACAGGGGCGCCTGCTCGCCCTCCATGTGGCCAGGTGTCCTCTCATCCAGGCTCCGTCTCTAGATTAATAACAGTCAACCCTGACCGTATGCACAAGCATTTTCTAAGTCTTACGGCAACAGGGAGAAATGCTGCACATCACCTAATTCCACTGCCATCACTCAAGAAATTCTACAAGCAAATGCCCTCTATGTTTCATGACTCATGTTTTGGCTTTTCTTTTTTCCCCGCTCTCTTTTACCTACTTGGCTCATGGTTGACCGTGCCCCTGGGTCGAGGGGTTCCCACTGCAGCCCCACACCCAGCTGTGAAGTGTTTCCCATGGGATCTGTGAGGATGTTGATTTTGTGACAAGTGACTCGCGGCCAGGCTCGGGCTCCGCTGCAACCCCGCTCGTGCTCAGGGTCCCCACCAGGGGATCTTGGCTTTAGCTGGAGAGCAAGAGTTGGATTAAATCCACATCCTGACTCAACCCACTGCTGACTGCTGCTCCTTCCCGCTGTGACAACGAGCGGATGGAAATGCCTGCACCTACTTCCAGTGGGTCTCCAATAATCCTCTGCTTTGGAAACAAATTAATTTCTTACCATGGGTTTCATATCTCAAAACAAGTTAACATATTAATAATGCAGCTTGTGGTTTACTACCAACTTTGTTTCCCATCCCAAAAAACCTTGCTCAGGTTGTCGCTGTGTTTAGAGAAGTATTGAAATGTAATTAAGAGACACTAATCATTAAAACAGCACAGTTGTCTTGGAAGCCTTGCGAACACCATTAACTTTTTCACTTACTCATTCTGTGGATATGTGTTTTACAGTCAGACATAGCCTACTGGGATTTGCCATGTGCACCCAAGTCTTCACGTTTCCTGCAGAAATGTGCTTTGTCACCCTGGCTGGTCACAGGCAGCTGAGCAGCTCTTTACAGATGAACAGGTTTATCCAGGGCTAATGCCCTTTCACTTCCACCTAAAATATTTGTCTGTTCTGTTTGCCAATTTTCAGTCAAAAATACTTTGAACTGAAATGCTTTGAATTTCACTTGAAACCTTTGAGACCTTATTTGCCTACTGTTAATCTTTAAATTGGCTAATAAAATAATGGATCCAATTATATGACCACGGCATACTCTGTCACCTTATTTATTTTGCAAGGAAGAAAACAAAAAAAGTGTTTTTTGCTTTAACCAGCAAGCTAGAAATCCAGTACTTGTGTGGTTCTACACTTGACTGTTAGCAAGTTGTTACATTCAGTGAAATGATCCCTGTTAGAAAAGTAGAAAGGATCGTTCTTTCAGCTCGTCAGAGAGAAAAATCCAGCGAAGATCCTCCATGAACAGGAAACTCTGGGGCAGAGAAGGGCTCTTGGACCAGGTGAACAGCAGTGTGACACGAACCAGTGGGAGGGTGGCAGAGCCTGCCATATTTTAGAGTGACCAACAAACATGTTTTTCTAGTTTTTACTATAGGCAATTTGTCAGTTAGTCTCCTTCAACGTATTTAATTCATAATTCTGATAGTGTTTCCATGGTTTCATGTCTTGAACTATTATTGGGTCCAGTTATGAACTTCAGGTATACACTGGACCAACTTCAGGTTGGATATTAGGAGAAACTTCCTCACCGACAGGGTAGTCAGGCACTGGCACAGGCTGCCCAGGGAAGTGGTGGAGTCCCCATCCCTGGAGGTATTTAAAAGCTGGGCAGATGTGGTGCTTAGGGACATGGTTTAGTGGTGGCCTTGGCAGTGCTGGGTTAACGGTTGGACTTGATGATCTTAAAGGTCTTTTCCAACCTAAATGATTCTATGATTGTAACAGGACAGCAGAGAGCCTCATCACCTTGAGTTCATGCTTCCAAAGCTGTTGCCTTCTTCCAGCAGCTCTGATATTAGCTAATGATCACGCATTAGATACCAGCTCAAGACTGCTCCTCTGCAATCACCAATTAGATATCATCTCAAGACAGCCACCAGCCTGAGCTCCTGGGCTGTCTGTTGGCCATGGTGGCCCCTCAGGAAAAGTAAGACGTGCCCATGAGCAAAAGCAAAGCCTCCTCCCAGCCCTGAGCAGTGAAAGCCCCAGCAACCTCCTTCTCGGATGCCCGGGTGTAAGTGCCCAGGTCCCAGGAATGTGGCTGTGCCTATGGAGAGACTGTGCTCCTGTGGCTCCAAGGCACAAAAGATGCTCTGAAAGACCGTAACATGTAAGGTAAAACATGGACCTGTTTCACAGGGGCTTTCAATTCAGTCAAGCAGGGCTTTGCTTATATGGGGACAACTTAGCTTCTCCTGAGCAATGAGTAAAACTTTCAGCCTCCAGCTCCTCTTGCCATAACTACTGCTGGGAAGTATTTTCAAGGGTTTCAGAAGTCATTTGGGCTGATTCACGTTTGGCTTTGAGATGCCTAGAAGATGCTGACTGTTTGGAAAGTGCTGAGGATTGTCCCCTAAAGACCTGTCTCCTTCAGCATCAAGAAATTTAAATCACCAGTGACATCTGAAGCACAGTTTTAGCACCAGCATCAGGGTTTGAAACTATTGCCTCTGGCAAAGACTGCTAGCACTTGACCTAATGAAATAACCTGGTTAGCTAGTCTCAGTCACAAGCTGCTATTTCTTCCAGAAAACAAAAAAAAAAACCAAATCGTGCCTCAATTTCTCTTTTCATCATACCCAGGTGATTACATTGCAAAGCAGCAATGACTAGTGCAAAAAAAGTCCCAAATAATGTCTCGCTGATGCTTTGTCCATGATGGCTACAACAACATTAAAACAAGACTTTGGTATTTCTGTTCAATAATGATTAGGTGTAGTTGGTTGGTAACTTATTTCCCATGTGTTTTCTGGGTGCAAGGACTGGGAAGGTGTTTATTTAACCTGTTCTTGAGTTACAGTCATGAGAGGGAGACTTCACATTTCCCCAGGCATTTCACAAGTATGTTTAGATAAAGAAAAAGAGTTGAAGCCATCATTTCTTTTAAGAACAGCTTGGGCCAAATCTCTTTGTGGTGTCATAAAGCTGAGCAGGATCCGTGCTTGGTACCGGTAGGCAGAGCTCTGTTAATTGGAACGATCCTGATTCACCCCTGCGAAAAAGCCCATCGGTTGACTGTGCTGTTGCTATATTCAGAATCCATTTGGACACTTGACTTTTACGCTTTCTAAAATAAGGCAATAAAGCAATTAGAAATAGATAACAGAAGGAGAGAGCACTTCACCAAAGAAAGCAAAAGAAAATAGCGTGGCATAATTAATACAGAGCTGGCAGCAGCGAAAATGAGCTGTAACAACTGGACTGTCACCAGGAGTGTGACTGCAGGCTGAGCTGCAGCTGTCTGAGGCTGCAATGGCAGAGAGGGTCCTGTCGCCACCCAGCACAATCTGGCCCGAGAATGCATGTCTTTGGGGCAGAAGGAAATAAAAGCATCCTTTAGAGCTGGGAGGACATAAATGTTCCTGTCGGTTCTTCACTGTGCATCATCCAGGGGATTTATCCGACTGAAAACATGCTCCCACACCCAAAGAGAAAGGGAATTAGTGCAACCAGAAAGGCGGGTGCTTTTTTAGGGAAAAATCCAGGAATGTCCTACGTGGAGGGCTGTGTTAAAAATAAAAGGGAGTCTGCTGTGCCAGAGAAAGAATGAGTGGGCTTAGAGATAGGAGAGATTGCACAGGGAAGGAGCTACCTCTTTCTTTAGTGTTATTCGTTTTTAATTTGCATTGTTATAGTGTCTGGAAGCACCAGGTGGAAATCAGGGCCTCATTGTGCTGGGAATTGTGCGCAAACATAATGATTAAATGTTGCCAGCTCTGCAGAGGTTGCAGCATCACTAACCAGCATAATTATTGCAGAATAAGTTTTTCTGCAATTGCTCTTCTGGAATATCTGTGCCATTTGATTTCTTTCAGAGTAACCATGCCTGAGGGGATGAAAAGATATATTTGTACCAGGTCCAACCTGGTAACCTTCACAGATAATAATAACTGTTCAGAGGTGGAATCTGCTCACCACTTTTGCATGCACGTTCAGAAATTGTTTGCTTGTGTCACGGTTTCTGTAAAATGGGAATAGTAACACTGCACTTATGGCTCGCTCCCTTCATCTGACACTGATGATCGGACAGGAGTCCTCTGTTAGACCCTTGGAGCACTGCACTGTCAGTAGATCACATACCAGGGCTTGTTAGTGCTGTTTGTAATGATTAGGGATTAGCTGGAGAAGATATATTTGTTCTTTTGTGTTTTCTGGCTGAAAGGACTGGAGGCAGTGTTTGATTTGCTGAAGCTTCCTTTTCTATTGTACTTTTCTATAGTTAAATATCTGTGTAAAAAGCAAAACGTGATTAAACAAGGAATTTAAAAAACCAAAACCCAGCCCTCAATTGTCACAGCATAAACAGCAAGCAAAACAGCAAACTGTCCTTGAAGGCATCTTTGCACGATGACCAAATCCCTTTGGGTTTCTGTGACACTTTGGCTCTCTGCTCAGAAGTCAGAGAGCAGCAGGATACACTGGCCGCATTTTTACAGCCTCAAAGACAGACGCTTTCTGGCCATGACAGATGCCAAGCACAGGAAATTCTGCCCTGACCCTAAGAGCAAGAGCAGGTCAAACCAAAAGGAGAGGACGGTCCTGCTGCTCACCCACACTTCCCCACGGGGACTTGCACCGAAGCATGTGGAGCTGAGCAGACCAGCCCTGCCTCCTTGCTCTCCCACCCCTGAGCACCAGCTCCGGCCTCCCTGGCATAAGGAGGGACTGCAACAATTGCCGTGGCCTTTCCCTGCCTTTTCATACTGCAGAGGGGACCAGCGTACGGTAAAATTAGACACTTGCTTGGTTTCCTCCAGACAGCCATCGCTCCGCATGGTACCCACCTGAAAGCCACGGGCCCTGGGGGCCCCGTCTTAGAGAAGGAGCTTGTTTTGGTGAAAGAATTAAAATGATAATATTTCATTCTGCCGCTTGCAGAGATGGTTGGTGAATGAAAAGCAAAGAAAAGGATCCCCACAGACTGTGTATTTTAAAAAGCAAACAAAGAGATGAAAATAAATCCTCCCATGATTTTTAAAGCAGTCTTGGGATTTTTAGGGATCCTAGCTCAGAGGTTTTGAATAGCAACTACAGGGGATCATTTACAACTAGCATTTTTCCTAATTTCCTATTCTGCCTTTTAATACCTCCTAGGAAAGAATAGGGGCTTTGCATTGCAAGCAGCTTGAAAGATTAAGCAGGCAGAAACAACGCCCTGCTCTACCTGCAGCCTTGCACTGGTTATTTTAAGTTATGACTGGAGATTGACCCAGTTTAAGTGGGTGCAAAAGGTTACCTGAACACTCTCGCTTCACTGTCTCTGATCTTTGGCAACTGAATTTTCCCCAGGCATGTCTGCGTGAAATGGTCTTCCAGTCCCCTCTGCTGGTTGCAGCTTGCTGGAGAGCTGCGTGGTTGGACTAGACAGTGACTGTGGGGTACTTCGCCTCGGTGAGGGCACCAGCCCCATGCCCTCAGCACCCGCTAAGGTGGCACTGACTCCTCCAGAGACCAGGGAGCTTTCCCTCACCTCTGCATCTTTAATATAAGCGCCTGACACCTCCCTTACACAGGACAGCATCATGAGAAAGGGTGAAAAAGTTAGCCAAATGGATAATCTTAAAAAAAACCCCTGCCTGTGAAAGCTGAGGCATCCTTCTGAGAGCAAATAATGTCCCCATGGGGAATGTATGGCTTGAAATGTTTGTTGAGCTTATGACCAAATGTCACCTGCAACTGTTTGTGGCACATGCCTCTGTGGCCCTACGAGCCCAGCACGGTGCGTCCGTCCTGCAGGCTGCTAGCTCACGCTCCCCACCGCAGTCAGCGGCGTTGCAGCCGTAGGCAGAGCAATCCCTATAGCTTCTTTACTGACTTTCCTACAGCAGCTGGGATCCAGTTTTGAAGTGACCAAGGCAAAATTTCCTCCAGGGGGTGCAAAACGACATTCAGAGAGAGACCATGCATGAAGTCTGTGCTGATGCATCCTGGAGAACTGAGCAGAGCCAGCAGCACAGGGCAGGGGCTGCTTGTAGCGATGTGGGGCTTGGGTGTAGTTCATGACGTCCAACTGCACGTGCCGAGTAGTGCAAATCTTCTAGTAGAGGGGGGAAGTTCTGTTCCTGGGTGCAAAGAGCTGGTTTGTGAGGCTACCGCTGAGAAGGTCAATTCTGACCGGCTAATACTGACCTGCATGGGCAGCAGGAGGCAGAGCTGGCGTGGAGCAGCCGTTCTTGATGGCCGGCAGCGTGCCAGCGCTCTCCGCCAGCCAGCCTGTCTGAAGAGGAAACCCAAGTGACAACTCTGATAACAAGCCCTGCTCGTGGCTGGAGGCCCAGGGGCCCCGCACGGGAAGGCAGAGCCCAGGGGAGCCTGCACTGAGCCCATCGCAGAGGTCCCTTGCTCCGGCCTGATTTACAGGATTGCTTTGCATGCACGAATCCCCCAGTGCCGAAAAGTACTGCGTACCCCGTGCCCCAGGGCAAGCATGGGCACCACAAAGGGATGTAGTAGAAAAACTAAAGGTTTATTTTTTTTTAATAAAATACATCCTTACAAAATAATCATTTTTCTCCCGTGCTGAGGGACTGGGCATAGTTTTGCCAGCTCTCCTTCCCTCCCCCTCTCCTCCCTTTGGAGCTGTCCAAGGGTGCCGCTGGGGAAGGAGAGGCAGCGATGCTCTCCCCAGGGGCTTCAGGGTGCGAGACGCCCTGGCACGGCCCCGGCACACCAGGCAGGGTGCAGCGGCAGCCCTTCGGAAGGGCCTGCAGAGGCAACAGACCCCAGTGCCCTGCAGCAGGGATGGTGGAAGACCCCGAGGGTGCCTTAGTGGCTCCCTGATGCCCAACACGAGTTTCACCCACCCGCAGCATCGCAGCGTGTCCCACCAGAGGCAGAGAGCCCGGCCGGCCGGACCCTGCCCTGGCTGCAGAGCGACACATTCCCATGAGCCGGTGTCGGACACTGCTTGTGCTGGCCGTGGGACTGGTGCAGGCTGGTGATGGGGGATGGCGACTGTGTTTTAGGAGAGGAGGAAGAGGGTGCAGGTTTGTCGGTCAGTGTGGATTCTGCCAAGAGAGAGAGGTGCACAGTGATTTCTGGTGTCTTGCCCCCCACTGCCCCTCTTCAAGCAACACTGCCATCAAAGATGCAATGTCAGTCCCACATCCTGCAGCCAGTGCTGCCCCGTGAGCCTGCCCACCCTGGGAAACACCGACCCTGGGCTAGACATTACAGCCCACAGCTCAGATCTCCTCCATGCCTCCCTGGAGCCTTGCTGCCTTTCTGGGGCCCTTGAGATAGCCCCGAGACCCGTAGCCCTCACCCCTGCCAGCCGTATGCCAGCAGGGCTGGGGAAACACCACTCACCTCTCACTGCGTGTTGTCCAGCTCCTTCTCCTTCTTATGTGACTTTGACTGGGGGTTAAATGAGACAAAACGATGATTCTTTTACAGATCTGCCCCTTTCTAATGCCAGAGAAAAATGTGGTTGAACAGCAACTTCTAACCCCCAATGTGTAAGCATAATTTCAAATTAATTTGAGGGGAGCTGTTTTCACATCCTATGAAAGGCCACAAAACTTCCCATGGCCATGGAGATGTTCTCAGAAAGCAGAAAAGGGGATATTTTCCAGTTTGCTAAAGCACTGGTCTGTCTCTGCTTCCCTTAAAGCAATGCAAGTGTTAACAGATACTGGAATGTCTGGGGATAAAGGGAGGGAATAAAGCTATTAATAGTGAGTCACACAGAAGATCTCTATAATTTAGGAGAGGAGATTCATGGATCCCAATCTCTGACAGTCCCAAGGGCTCAGG
Organism: Theristicus caerulescens; assembly: GCA_020745775.1. NCBI lineage: Eukaryota > Metazoa > Chordata > Aves > Pelecaniformes > Threskiornithidae > Theristicus > Theristicus caerulescens. Next base: position 9,389,794 of record CM036572.1, read on the forward strand.
ATTCCCACGAGCTCAGGAAGGCACCTGGTTGCTCCTCAATATATTGTATAAACGTTGTTTCTGTTCCAGCATCATTACCCATGCACACATCCACACTCACACCCGCAAGAGCCGCTGCAGGGGAGGGATGCGCTGTTACTTACAGGCTCCTGTTCTGCATATTTGAATTTCTTCTGCTTGTAATAGTCCCGTCCTTGGAGAAAATGCAGCAGGAGCAGGTCGCAGAGGACAGAGGCCTTAAATCAAAGCACAGTTAGGGTTGGGGCTGCCCTCCCAGCTCACCTGTGCCACCTTGTACTTCCAGCTTGTTCCAGTTTGCCCCACAAATTAGGGTCCCTTCTGCTTCAACCCACAACGTGGCAGCTGATGAAGAGTGTACAGCCCCTGATTGTCCATTTAGGACAGAAGTGAAGTGTGCTGGGTTCAGTACTGGGCAATTTAAGTCAACAGAAGTTAAGTGCTTCCACTTCAGGTATATGCAGAGCACAACACTCTCTGGGTCGTGCCAAAGTCTTTAATGACCATAACCAAATAGGATATTGGTTTTCTGTTGTGCATGAAATACTGCCCATCATCTCCAAACCCCCCTCAGTACCGGCTCTAACTTGAAACTACCAAGATACCAAGACATGGCCCCACCACAAAAGCCGGCTTCCCTTCACTCGGCAGGCCAGCAGCTCCTACTAGCAGCATTCACATCAGCCAGCAGGAATCTATTTTCCTGAGCTAGCGAGGCAGGAGAGCACCTCCTTTCCCCTTCTGCCCATCCCCTATTGCCTGAGTGGGAACCAGTATTTCACTGCTGCTCAGGGACACTTCCCCATGGATATCACAGGTGAGGAGAATAATTTGAGAGTCTCCATATAGAGGCTGCAAATATCTGAACTTACCACTCCAAAAATCCCAATTCCAGAGCCAATTGTGGTCATGGTTGGGATGATGTCAAATTTGCCTGCCTGAATAAAATCAGAGAAAAGAGGTGATATGTTATTTAAAAAAAAAAAAAAAAAAGGTGCCATAGCTATAGGTCGGGCTCAGCTAAAGAGCCTTGCAGCAACCCAAACCACAACCACAGCACAGAGAGAAACAGGAGCTGGGCAAGCTCACCGGTCAAACAGAAATATATGGTAGGTTGGTTTTAGGCTGACACAAATTGAAATTACTTTTTTCCCCTGTATTTTTAATTAAAAAAAAAAAAAGAAAGTATACTCTTTAAATATTCCCAGTGGGAACACAACGAGGAAAGCCTTCTCTCCCAGTGGGATGAAAAAAGACAAAATAGAAACATGCAAATGTTCAGCTTTTGGAAATACTAGTGAAAGGTTTTGACTTTCCACAGCCCCCCCCCACCCATCATGATGTTTTTTGGGACAAAGCCAGTGACCCAAGGAAACCAGTCGCATTGGTTTTCCTGGCCCCATGAGACCCCGGTGCTGTGTCACAGAGCTGGTACCCGCCTGAGGACATGGCACTGCCGTCCTGGAGAGCCGGGGGTAAACCCAGTGCCTGGCCATGCTTACCTTGCCATTCACCAAAATGTCGAACCGGATCCCAAACACCTTGTAGAGCGTCCTCTTTTCCGTCCCATTTTCTTTGTAGTATTTGGCATATCTGTCCAATTGGAGGGTGAGCATTAATGGCTTGACAAGGTGTCTAATAGCCCCCTGCAACCCAACGGCATCAGGATCTTGGTGGGAGCAGGACAGGGGTCTGGGGATGCACCGTCATGGACCTGGTCCCGACCCTCTCCTTCATCCCCCCAAAGGAGCTGGGCTGTTGGCACCTCTCCCCTCTGTGCCTCAGTTTCCCTGCCTGCATGTTGGAGCTAAAGCTCCTGCTTGTGCTGATACTCGGTGACCCCAAATGCTACGTGACAGTGGATGTTAGTGCAGCACTAGTGGTGGCTTCACACAGAGCAGCAGCCAGAGCAGCAGCTCACACCTAAATGTCACGCTGTCGCTGAACGGTTTGAAGAGTGGGAACACGTGAGATGACCTTGCACCATCTCCAGTCTCTCAAGGGGCTTCCCAAGAGCTCAGCTGAGCAGGAGAGTCTGCGAGGGCAAGGAGATATACAGGGAAAGGCAACGGGGTAATTTTGAGGCCAAGGCATGGGTTATCACTTTTCTCATGCCATTCTAAAGAGAGCACTGCTGTCTGACACTGCAAAGGTAGTGAGTATTTTGGAGAACTGTCCCTGATCTTCAACTATCCCTTCAGTGCTGTGGGATCCTGAAAGATGTCACCCCTGAATCCTGCCTGGAGAGTTCACAGGGGTTTCCTTACCTGAAGTTGAAGCCCGGTGAAACGTTACTGTCATCATTGTAAAGGCCATGGAACTGGTAAATGGGTTTGCAGTACCGGACAGGCCAGTCAAGGTCACAGTTCCAGTCTATGGTGATGCCCACCACTCCACCCTGCAGCCAAGAGAGGAGTCACGAGGTTACCCCACTTGGCCCAACCTCCTTGGAGCTAGCCTGCATGGAGAAGCTCCTTCTCTCCTCATATGTGGCCTTTCTCGATGCTACGAGGTGCCCTGGCTCTCCAGGGTACACAGACCCCACTGCTGTCTCAGCCCTCCTCGTGCCCTATACATCACGCTATGTGGAGGCGCTTGCTCCTGCCCTAAATGCTGGATACACAGCTAAATTCATGCCCTCTTGTTCCTGGTCAGCATCCCATGCAAAAGGCATGGTCCTGAGAAACAGTGTCCACTGCAGATCCCCCACGGTCCCAGTAGCACAGCCTTTCCTTGCCTGATTTTACCCATAAGATTTGCCTGCCCTGTGGCTTAACCCTGCCATCAAACTATTAACATCACAGGGAAAATCAAAGGCAATTTAACAAGGTCATAGAGGAGAGTGAAATGAACCCATGAAAATCAGAAGAATTTCCTCTAAGAGGTTTTCTGCTAGGAAATGAAGCAGTCCCTCCTGAGCTCGGTCCAGGTTGTAACTAGCTGTGCCCCAGAGGCTCGTCTTTTTGCGCCTTTAATATATGCAAGCCTCGGATTTTATTTAATGCCTGGCAAAGTTACCTTAAGGCTCTGCAGTGCAGAAATAGCAGATACTCTTGCATACCACCCTGAGAAGCGTTGGGCAAAGCTGCATTTCCAAGCCTGGGGAGAGGCTGCAGTTTGCATTGTGCAATGAGTAGTACTGGACCATCCAGCCGAGGCTTCCGAGCTCGGTTGGGTGGGATTTGGCCGCACAGCTCTAGTCATTTGCTGCACAAATTAAAACAAACTGAATCCTGGATTTATTGCCAGCGGGTCAAATCTTGTCAACTGTACAGAGGAGTTTCCAAGACAGGCTTAAATATTAGGCAATGCCCAAGGAGATTCATAATCTTTAAGAGCTAATTCTGACACTGCCTCACGAGTCCTTGAGGAAACAGATCCCTCACGTCTCAACAGCTTGGGGACGATTGCTCTGTTGGTGTCTCCCTCCCCATGTCAGCAAGAAACATCATTTGAAATTGAAGTACCTTAACAGCCAGGAAGGTAAAATTCTGACCCGATTCCTTCACTATGTATCCCAGGTCAAAGACAGGGCATAAGGAATCGGTGACTTTGTGGTAGGTGCATTTCTTCAGGTACTGTTTGGTAACACTCTCAACCAAGTTGCGCCTGTGAAGGAAAAGACAGCAAGAAAGAGTCTGAATAACCCAAGGGAAAGGACCTCTTGAAGTCCCTGGTCCAACCTGTTGCTCAAAGCCAGGCAACTTCAAAGCTCAGGGCTTTGTTCTCCCCGCCGACATGCTCAGCAGACCCCACACATGGAGAGTGGGCCCTTTTCTCCTACCCCATCAGTGACTCGTGTCCCCTGAAGCTCGTCTTGCAGAAGAAGCCTCTCTGCTGTTTTCTCTCCTACAAATGGTCTCCACCTCTGCTTTGGGTTCACTGCTTTGCCTGCTGCCCAAACCATTTCTTCAGCGCACGTCTGCCTGTCCTCACCTCTTCTAACAACTCCCTCTCTTGTTCCTCAGCTTTGCAAACCCTCCTGTGGCCTCCACCATCCCTCCCAGCTGCCTCTCCCGTTGGCACGTCAGCTGATCCATGGGTTCTGCCAGCCAATGCTCCATGCACCAACAGTTTTCATCTAGGACAGCTCATGGATAGCGTATCCCACAGCTTTTACATTTAGCTGGATTTTGCCATCTCCTCCAGAAAGGGTGAAAAGGGAAGGACAATGTCTTGCCTTCCATCCTGCTCTGGTCTTTTGCCTAAAAATAGTCTTTCTGTGAAGCCTCCCTGACCCAGATGGTTTTGTAAGCCTTGTGCCTTGCTCAACCCTGTCCCATCATTTATGCTCAGCAGTTAATTAGCAGCACTGATCAAAGGCAGGAAGTTTCCCCATGACCCCAGCCGGCTCCAGCTCAGCCCCTGCAGTGGCAGCCAGCCCGGCCACCCTCACCTCCCAGGCCCTGCTGCCCCTCATCGCATCCCCCCTCCTGCCCACCCTCGCTCAGGCTGCTGCCTCTCCTTGCTGCTGGTGGGGGATCCCCTCTCCCAGCCACCTTTCGGGGTGCAGCTCGAGGCCGGCTCGAGACTTTGCCGAGCGTGCCGGCTGCCAGGGCATTTAACCTTGGCTGCAGCGCAGGGATACGATCGGCTTAGAGAGAGGAATCCGCTGTCTTCAGCACAAATAGCTTCTGTTAATTTGTTCCAAATCAGATATATAATCAGTGTCATCACAAATCCTCTTACGTGTGCGCCTTCGGCTGGTGGCACCGTTTCCAGCGCTGCCTGGAAGGGGCCGACCCTACAACCCGCTGCAGAAACAGGTAGGAAGCATGATGGTAAGAGGGGCCTCTGCTCATTTTGGGGCAGCAAGCTCATCCTGGCTGCTCACACCCCACTGAGGCATTTAGTATTTTACTGTTATCTTTGAGGAGGAAAAGGGAGAAGAAAAATGAAGAATCAGAGAAACCGTAATTTAATATGCATCATATGAGGGTAACTCAGGGGACATTAATTCCAGAAACCTTCTTCCCTGTAACCGCAGCTATCAGCTGAGGTGGGACAGATTTGGGAGGGAAATGTCTCAGTTCCTATCAGCTAATCTGGTGACTGGTGCGGCAGTTAGAGTAGACCTGGACTTGCTGGTGAGGGACAGCATCCTCCATATCAAGCATCCAGCTACACCCATGGTTTCCCCTTAGGGACACAGCTGGGTGAACCAAGCAGAAGCTGTCCCCGCCAAACCTCCTCTTACCTGGACACCTTGAACCTGGGGAAGGTGATGCTGTTCTTGATGAACAAGGTGAACTTCTCTGCTTCTGACAACAGGGCAGGGCTGAAAAACACAAGTGTTGGCACGTGTCCATCACTCGGCTCTCCGGCCGCTAGAGAAAGCCCCATTTGGTGGAGGTTCATCCAAACTGGGACAAGCAGGACCCAGAAAAACTGGTGATCTCATCCCTGCCCTTTCTAAGTGAAAAGTACCAACAAGGTTCAGAAAAGCCCCAGGGAAGGAGAGAAGTGCTTGTTAGGGGACAGAGATGGAGTTAGGTGCTAGGATTTCAGTTAAGAAACCCCAAAAGCACATTGAAAGAGAGCTCAAGGGCCCTGGGTGCTTCCCTGGGCTCTCTGGGAGACCAATGGCTGTCCCTGCAGCCCCCCTGCGAGGAGGGGAGGCAAGGAGGAACAGGACTTTGCATCTACCAGGAGGTGCTTCACAGTGGCCCATGGAGGCTGGAGGTGGCAAACATCTCATGGGCAGAGCACAACTTTATGCTGAAGGCAAACAGGATAGATGGGGGCTGCTGGTCCATGCACAGAGCACCCAGCAGAGATGGGGCGAGCCACCAGTGAGGCAGGGAGCAAACCATGCCAGGAGAGGCACAACCCCCCTGAGGACACCAGGCAGCCCCCACCAGCCACAGAGTCTGCATCCACCCAGGCTGTCCTGGCAGCAGCCCGCAGAGCCCCGGCTTGCTCTGCCCTGCACTAAGTGTTGCTGGTGCAGCTGGGGTGGGACTGGGGTGGAAAAGGGGGCAATGACATCATTGCTTACTTGGGAACATGATCGTCAACTTCAACGGGGCACCAGCCAAAGATCTCGCAGGTCTTCACAGAGCTGTTGAAATGCACACACTTGCCCGTCATGAGCCCTGTGGGGAAGAGAGACGGCTGCTCACACCCCTGTGTCCTGAGAAATCCCAGCTTCTCACTGGGATGGATGGGATCTGGTTGGAGCTTCAGCCCTGCCACAGACATCCAAGGCACAAAATACTCAGGGCTTTGGTGCCGCTTTATAAAAAGGGTAATTAATTGTGGCCTCTCAGCTCGGGGCAGTGGTTTCTCTTGCACTATTGTACAGTGGAGCAGCTGGACATTTTTCTTGGTAAAATATGTCTCAGAAAATGCCTAGCTGTTAGAAAGATAGCAGTTTGGGGGAAATGTTTTAGTATTAACCTTTTGTTGGGAAAGCTTTTTACAGCTCAGATCTCTTTTGGAAGAGGAAAGCAGGACCAGCCCAGGTGGGACCCTCACCTGGGATGTCAGAGGCTTTTCCCAAACCCCGTCAGCTGGTGGTCCAAAGCAGGTCCCCCTGCCAGACACCCCAGCCCTGCGGCTTCACCGGAGCACGCTGTGCTCAGCATGTCTCACCAGAAACGCTGGTGCCGGAGCCTCAGGGCCCTGCGCCGTACCTTGTCCCTGGCGGCTGTATTTCCCTTTGCTGCAGTCGCTGTCCCGTGAGCAGAGCCCGGTGTCCGGCAGCTGTTTGGAGAAAGCAGGCAGCCACCTCTCAGCATCACACCCTGTGGTTTTGGTGCCTCCGTCCCTCCTGCCTCTCCATACAGCATTTTCCCTAGGGGAAATGCTGCTTGGCTGCAGCCAGAGCCTCGTCTGTGCACCGCTTCCCAACCAAGGATGTCCAGATTAAGCAGGAAAAAGGAGGAATTTCTTTTCTAAACTCCAGGCAGATTCTTTTATTCAAGCCTCGAGCCTGCTCTGCTTGATCATCTCAAAGGGAAGACAACTTAAATGGATGCTGGCTGGTTTTCAGCAGAATAAAAGCCTTCACATAGCACTCGCAAGTCAGGGACGATAATATGGGGCCAGACTTGGGCTTTCACCAAACCTCTCAATGTCAGGAAAACTCCTTCCCCAGTGCCACCACACAACCCCCCCAAATTACAGAAGCTGAGACCGCTGAAGGAAGCCAGCGCGTTTACCTCCGGGCAGGTTCCTTGTTTCTGTCCAGGGGTGACAATGAAGTTGGTCATCACCACAAACGAGCTGTCCCCCTGCGGAGACACAGCCAACGTCTCACAGCTGGCATGGCATTTTCTGATGGAGCCTCTCTCTGGGGCAAGGGGTAGGGCACCCAAACCACCGGGCCATGTCCAGGCAGATGGCACCTTTCTTCCTAGCTCCACCACAGCTCGGGAAGCTGGTGGTGGCCCTGGGGGGCTGCAGTGCCACTAGCCCCAGGGACAGTGGAGGACCCCCCTTGCTGCCCAAGGTGCTCAACTGGAGGCACTGGAGGAGCCTTGATCCTTCTGGAGGCAGTCTTAAACTTGCCCCATCAACTATGGTGGGTCCCAAGCACCGAATGCTCCCCAAGGGTGATATGTGGGCAGAGGTCTGTGGCAGGAGCAACCTGCTTTCCACCACAGGGACACCATGTCATGGTTAGCCCCATGGAAAGCCTACACCAAGGAGCCCGTCTGCACCCCAGCACATGGGTAAAAGCAGTGCTCGAGACAAAAGCAAGACCCCCAAATCCACCCACCCTGCCTCCTTACCTGGGGTGGAAAAACATAATCCACCACGTCCCAGATGTGAGGGCCCATGACGCTCTCATTGGTCAGCATCAGGCCTTTCAGCTTCACCGAGACAGAGCTGACGATGCTGTCCTGAGACTGGTAGCCCTTCTCATAGAGGAAGACCCACCTGGATGGGGAAAGGTGGTGGGATGAGCATGGCCACCAGCGCTCACCTGCAGGAACCCCAAGTCCCAGCACATCACTGTGGACTGGGGCTTTTTCTACCAAGTCTCACCTGGGGGCTTATTTGCCAAATTTCCTCCAGCTGGATGAGGGACATGTTGCTGAGCTCTCCCACCCTTTGCCTGAGGCATGTGGTAGCTGCGGGACCTGACTTCCATGGTGGGATGATTTATTTTGGGGACTGGGACACATTTTGTGGTTGAGGGTATGTGAAGGCAGGTGGAGCAGGGTGGCCATCAACCATTTGGGATTAAAGCCTACGGCGAGTTTACAGCTTGCTGGGCTTGGTGACCCACCCAGACCCTCCTGATCCACTTCATAGGCGCTCTCCAAAAATCAGTACCTCCAGGGCCAAGACAGGGGTAAGTCTGGACATGGCTCCCATCCAGGGCCACCGTTCCCCATCCAGCACAGGGAATCGCGGAGCTGTGGCCCTGGTGCAGGGCTGGGGACACTGCTGTGGCTGGCATGGGGCTCTCCTTACGTTTCCCAGCCCATCACGCAGCCATTAGGTCCAGCTCCTGACACTATTTAACCTATGGCATAAACAAGCTGCTGCTGGATTAACTCTGACTCAGGGAGACTATAAACATGGGTGAGCAACCATTTCGGGTAACGCTCCTGGCGGCACGGAGCATTCCCAGCACTAAAAAAGGAGCGATCTGGTTTTTGTCCCTGCTGCTGCAGTGCTGGTCCCACTGGCCGTGACAGAGGCAGTGTGCTGCCCATGGGACAGCCTGTGACACCAGCCCGGCATGTCAGCCCGTCCTCAGGCACCTGACCCATGGGCATGGGGGAAAATGGGGGAACCCTGGGTGCTGCCTGGAGGTCTGCCCTACGGGTGCTGGGCCTTATGGGGACCTCTTGGGGATGATGCTTTTTGGCTTGCAGCCCTATTGGCATCCCCGTACAGGGGGTGAAGGGACCTCAGGGATGGCATCTGCCCCAGTAGCTGGGGATGGGAGCAGAAATTCAGCACTGCTGCCACCCAGCTGAGACCCCCAGCTCCAACCTCCTCCTCCAAGGCAGAGTGCTATACTGGGTTACACTCGTTACGCTGGGCATCTTCCCTGATGCCCTCAGGGCTGCAGGAGGCTGTGAGCTGGGCAGCACCGTGGTGGAGCGTTTCCCTAAATGTGCCTCCAGTACAGCCTCTGCCGCTGCCACCTCATGTCTCCCTGGCAGAGGTGACTGCGGGCACACAGGGCTGCGCACCCCACCGTGACACAGCCTCCCCATGGCAGGGCACGATGTGGCCCCCACCCTGCCACTGAGCCATGGTCACAGCAAACAAGGCGTCATGTCCCCATCATGCTGTAAATGCCGCATCAAGCCCTGCTCAGGTGGTAAAAGTCCCCCGGTGTCACTCCCCCATGTGGCAGAGTCACCAACCCCTCTTCCCTCGCCGGCCCCATCCTGTGGCTCAGCCCGCAGCCTCCTCGCGTGTGAGGTTTTCAGGAAACAAAAGCCAGAAACTGAAGTCCAGCCGGGGAGCACATGGCATCGCCTGGCCAGCAGCGATACCGCCTTATCTCAGTGTATCAGCAGAAAGAAGAGCTGCTCCCAAGGGTAGTGCCCCACGTCCCTCCTCTGCACAGACACACACCCCTCCAGCACAGCCATGCGTCGGCATGCATCCCCATGAGCATCCCACGCCTGCTGCCAAGTGGACCAAAGCTGGGGTAATCGTAAATAAATAAATATCTGCCTGCCAAACTTGCTTTCAAAGAAGAGAAAAATCTCAAGCATCGTGGCTCTGCAGGCAGGGAACTGGAGGCAGTGCTGCAGGCAGCGAGGGGCTGCCAATGGCCAGAGGGGCTATGGGTAGCTGCACTCACAGGCAGCTTCTTGCTAACGGAGCCTGACCCCACCGAGACAGCAAAAATGCAGGAATTACAGCAACTTCATGCCAGCCTCCTCCCCTCTGCCCCTGGCTGTCCCCCCCAAGCTGGTTCTCTTTTTGCTCCCTCCTGGCTGCCTGTCCCATTTGAGCTGAGTTGCTTAAGCCACGTTTCCTTAGGAAGTCCCGCTCTGAGCAACCACCTCTGCCAGTTCCCCATCCGCAGGAGCGGCTGCCCCCGGCTGCGTTTGCTGGAGCCTGGGGGTTTCATGGGCTCAGCCCTTAGGAGAACCAGCGCTGCTCCCAGTAACACCAGTCTGGGCCAGTGCAAAACCCTTTGCAGCAGAGCATCCTTGAGACCTTGGCTTGGCAGCAGTCTGGGATGAGGATTACCCTTGTGAGCCAAAGCACTGGTGAGCAGGGTGGGAGAGATGCGGGGGTCCCACGATGACCCCCTGGGAAGCTTTTCCCCTTTTGCAGGGCATCTGTGCTAAAAACCACTGCTCCCCTCAGCTGCTCGCTGGCACTGAGCCCTGGGAGCAACTGCCTCTCCTTTGGGGCTGCACTAGGCACCCTGAACCCCCAAAATACCCATTTTTTCCAATTCATGGCTGGACACCCCCTTGCCCTGCAAACCTCCTGCCGTGGGGCCCTTTCCAATGGAAGGGGTGCTGGTCTCTCTCTCAGGGGCTGAGCCCACAGCAACCGTGGGGGCACAGCAAAGATTTTTATCACCCCTGACATCCCATAGCACAGCACATCGTCCCGCACCGAGGGGGCAGAGACCGAATCGCTGTGGCAGGAGCAGCAGCCCCAGGGCACCTGAGGACACACATCCTCGCAGGGCTCTGAGCCCGCCTGCTCCACTCGCTGCCTGTTTAAAGCAGTTGCTCTTGCACGGCGGCTGCTCTCAGGGCTGCCTCCTACAAGCAAAGCAAACCAGGGATTTGGAGCGAGGCTCTGTCCTGGCCCCAGCCACTGGGCTGGCCCTGCCTCCCCAGCAGCGTGGTGGACGGGGAGATTTATGGTCCTGTCTCGAGCCGCTTGGGTATCACAAATCACTGTGCTGGCCCCAGTTGCCTCTTAGTTAGTATAAATGAAAATAAAAATAACAACAGATTCTCAGGCCACCGTCCAGCATCTCAAGTGGGATTTGGATGTGGCCCAGCGAGGAGACGGGGCCCTGGTGCGCGGAGCAGGGCTGGGCAGGGCTGAGCCTCCAGCCCGCGCATGCAGCTGCTTCTGGGGAGGATGTGGGGACCAGGCAGCCATCTGGAAGACCCATGGTGGGACACTGGGCAGCACGGGAGTGGCCACAACTGGGGGGATGCGATGCCAGCAGCAATAAACTCCCGCCGCATCAGAATATAGGGGATATATGAGCCCCTTCATCTCCGTTGCTTTTTAACCCGGTGGCAAAGCATTAATTCGGGGGAAAGCAGGCGCCAGGGAGCCTTACCCGATGATGTACGCCAGGACGATGAGCTGGATCAGCCGGAAGGTCAGTCCTACCTTCTTGTTCCTCACCAGCACCATCCTGGGGGTGTCATATTCGAAGAGGAAGGAGGACACCTTCTCCATGCACTTCTGCCCCATGGCTGCGCCAGGGCTGTGCCGCAGCCTTCCGTCAGCCCTGCTGCTCGCCGTGACGTGGGTCGGGCCGTGCCTGCCGCCGCTCGTGCAACTCCTCTGTTTGCAGAGAGGAGGAAAAAAAAGAAAAAAATAATAAAAATGCTATCGGCGTTGCTCTGTGTACATCTGGGCTGTTGGGTTTCCTCCTCTGCACAGGGATGGGTTTTCCTCTTCCTATAAGCTCTGGGGTGGGAGCAGCCAGTGCCCTACATGGTCCGGGGGTGGGACGGGGTGCGGGAGGGTGCAGGGCCACCCTGCTGCCGAGCCCGTGTGCCACTGGGACAGAGCTGCCCGCCCACGGGGGATGCGCCCCCATCCGGGCAGGGGCCCTCCCTGGGGACGGAGGGGCGGCAGGCGGGGCTCAGGGCGAGCAGGCAACGTCGGGATGGAGGAGATGGTGGAGGTCCTGGGAGAGGATTTGAGGAACTGGGGTTGGGGTATCATCTTCCCTGTCCCAGCAGCCATCTCAGGCTGTGGGTGTCCCATCCTTGTCCCTAACCCATGTCCTGCTCTGTCCCCCAAAGGCTGCCCCAGGAAAAGGGTTGGGAAAGGGGAGGGTGGGGGCACAGAAACCCCAGCCCAGCAATTTGGAGGTGACCTGCAGGGCAGCTGGGCGCCTGGCTTGGCCTCCTCCCGTGGTGAGGCCGCCCAGCGGGGGCTTGGCCGGTTCCCAGCACTCGCACAGGGCTGGGCTGAGTGCATTTCGAAGCATTTTCAGCATTTCCAGCATTTCCGGAAAGGCACGGCCATGAGTGAGCCTGGGTCACAGCGCGGGATGCTCGGCAGGGTGGTGCAGGCACCGCTTTAAGTGAATATCACTGAGAAGGGGCTGGATTTGTACATGCCAGACTGAAATCTGGGACCCGACATCGTTGCAGTGGGAAGCTTTGGTGGGGGGGTTGGCTTATTGCCGGGGAAAGCGCAGAGGCTGTGGATGGGGGACCCTGCACCCACACTGCATCCCACCAGACAGCCTCAAGGGCACAGCCCCACAGCGGTGAGCTCTTTGCCGGGGAGCACTGGGGCTGGGGAGGATTGTTTCTGGGGGAAACAGAGGATTTTTCCCCAAAAAAGCCCAGAGCCCAACAGCTTCAGTGGTCTGCGCAAGGACAGGCTCCATCCCATGAGCCCCAGTTCATCCATCCCCTAACCTCGAAGGAGGTGCTGGCTGCCTGTGGCCACCGAGGCTGCGACAAGGTCCTTCTCTGCAGGGGGAAATGGTTTTGGAAATATGGAAAAGTTTAACCTGCTGGGATAAATCTTTCCTTTCCAGAACATTTCTAACATCATCACCTTTCATCTTCAATTGCCCATCGCTTGGCGTCACGTTGACCTATCGACTCAATATTTTACAGACCTGACAACCGCGAAACGAGTGGAACGAATCGATTATCTTTGCTGGGCAATAGGGAGCATGGGGGAAAAGGCAGATGAACCATTATCCAAATCTTGTGGGCGTACCATGAACCTTGGGCATCAAAATCAGATGATCCCACGTTACAAGTGACGTGACACCATCCCAACGCCCCAGTCCTCAGCAACATGGGAAGCTGGCAGACAGGGAGCCAAAAGCAAATACAAAATGCTGATGCTAATCATATGAGATTGAAGGCTGATACTGCTATTGAGCGGAGCAGACAAACCTTATAAGCTTAGATATCTGTCAGGAGAGAAGCAAATAACTTACTGTATGAAACGAGGCCTTTTAGGGAAGGCTGCTCACCCTTGCCAAAGCCATGGGGATAATGAAAATAGGACAGCTAAATTTAACAGCAAAATGACTTGTAAAAGAGTCACTTCTAACCTTCTCTCTGGTACTTGGAGTCAATAAAATGGTTATAGCATGGATTTAGCTAAAATACTTTCCATTGGGAGATAATATGCATCTCCCATTTTAGTTCTCTTGGAGCCACGTTGCAGCTGGTGAGCAGGGCCGGACCCCGTAGATGCAGCCGGGGCAATGCGGGGAGCGGGGGACCCCGGCATGGGAGCACTCATGGGGCCTGGGTCTTCTCCTGGGCTGCTATCAGCACCCAGCGTGGGCACCCTCTTGGCCATGACATCTAAATGTTTGAAAAAAATCATAGCCTAAACCCTCATGGGCTCGCACGCCACAGTCGCTCACACCTCTCCTGCTCCTGCACCCTCCCTGGGTTTGCCACTCTTTAAATTACTTTATAACAGGGAAGTTAAGAGGTTTGGGATGGCATTGCTAAGCTACCTGGTCCCACAACAGCAACGTGGGTGTGTGAGCGGTGCCAGCTGGCCGGCGTGCCCGGCTGCCTGCCGGGGCTACATCCCACACACCCCTGTTTGCAGTGATGCTTCTCCCCGTGATAACCCACATGCGCTGCTAACACACCTCCCCGCCTCCGCCAGGTGGTTACTGTGGGGAAGGGCTCTGCTCGGGCTGTTAAATTGTTAAATTACCTGCCCAGACAGGGCAGGCGCCCGCCGGGAGATGCTCAGTTCATGGGGCTGTGATGCTTTCTGCTGCAGCTCGGTGCTGGGCTGTCCCGATGTGAGGTCAGGGCTTGCTTTCTGTTTGCAATAATCTGCTGTGTTAATAAATATATTATTGTAAAGCCTAAGCAAAAAAAAAAAAAGTTAGTGGAAAGAGGGTTTTATAAGCATACTGTGTCAGGTGCAGCCCAGAGGTGTGCCCACAACCCACTGCACAGATGCTTGCACAGCAGCTGTAACCTAGGGGATGTTTTTTATCTTGGGTTCCTGCAGACACAAACTATGATGCTGTCGATACGCTCACAGTCATTTCCTCTGAACAACTTTTGCATATCTCGGCTGCTTTCAAGCAGAGCAGGCGGGAGGCCCCGGGGGTGCTCTGCCTGGGATGATGAGGTGCAAAGACCACGGATGCTGGTGGAGGAGCAGCAACACTTTGAGCTCAGCTGCAGCAGGTCCTAGGCACCGAGGCCGGGTTTGCCCTGGTCGCAGAAAGTGCTGAGCTGGGCTTGACCCCAGCAGCAAGCAAATGTGGGACCAAGCAGGGTGAGAGTGGGACAACGCAAGGACACAGAGGGCAAAACGAGGTAGAGATAGGAAAAAAGAGCCCATCTAGCTCCACTGCCCACAGGAGGTGAAAATGGAAGTACCAACAGCAAATGAGGCACTAAAGCCCCTGGGTTAGTGCCCAGGGTTGCAGAGCCCCAGGACCAGATTGCCCAAATGCTCTCCTGGGTCAGCTAGCACTGCCCAGTCCCCAGCACCAGGCTTGGCCTCATCCAGCATCTCCTTCAGCTCCAGCTGGGTCAGACGCCAAGGGCATCGAGGGCTGGTGACTCACCGAGGGCATCCCTGGCAGTGCTGCCACAGGTTTAGCACAGGACTCGGTCCATGGCTGCAAAAGCAACTCTTTCCCCCTACCTGTTAAACAAACTCAGCCTCTGCTTAGGGCTGTTCAGAGAAAAATGCAAAAAATGGTATTTTTAAGAGAGACATTTGGAAATGAGTGCATCCTTGCTTTGAGCTGGGACATGGACCCAGAGGATGGAGGAGCTGCTGGGGCATAAAGGGGGGTCTGAAAGTTTCTGCATGGGGCTTGAGCCCACCTGCACCCAGGAAAGCAAAGCCGTGGTAGGCATTAAAGCTACCAGGCCCTTCCAGGCTCTCAGACATTGCTTTTCCAAAAACTTCTTGGGGGCGGGGGGGGAAAATAATAGATGAAGCTCATTACACAATCCAGACTCACGCTTGGCAGCTTCCAGCATGGAGCTCTGAATTTCAGCACAAAAATGTGCAGCACGCTGCAGATCCGAGGATGGGGAGGAATAACACAGCGGCAAGTAGATTTAAAATATGATGCTGGGTGAAAAGGGGACCTGTGGTGGCTGAGGTCACCAGGAAGAGCCCCTGCAAGTTGGTGGTTCTTCCTAGAAATGTTGGCCACCACGGATCCCCTTGCCCCCACCAGCCGGAGGAGATGCTCAGACCGCCCCGCTGGCCATAGGAAGGGGGGGGTGGTGGAAAAAAATTGGCAGATGAGAGCAAGCAAGGCCCTACGAAACGGCATGTTCAGTTTTCTTTCCAATTTTAACTTGTCCTTGACCTCTCTTCGCTCCTTCCCAGCAGGGCTGGCTCCGCTCCGTGCCCTTCCCGCGCTGCGACGTCCTGGTGCAGACAGATGTTTTTGGTGGTACTCACCCCACAGAAGTGGCATTTCCATCCCCGCTTGCTGTGGCAACACATCTCCCTGGAAATACCTCGGCAGTGGTTTAGCCAACACCAAAGCAAACACATGAACCCGAGATGCTGGGGGTACCGAAGGGCGTCAGCGGCCCTGTGCCCATTGCAGCGGCGGGGAGCGTGGCATGCACATCCCATGGGGCAGCTGAACACTTGCCATGGGGTACAGGGACCTTGGGGGGGGGTTGGGGTAACACCTGTTTTCTGAATCATGCCTCTGAAAGACATGCATAGCCCCAGCAGTGATGGTGCCCAGCAGTCCAGGGACCAATGCAACATCAGGTAGGGAATTTGGGGGATTTTACCTTCACTGCTATGTGCTGAGACAGCACTGCATCCTCAGGAGTGGCTGGTATGGGGGACCAGCTTGGGGACCAGCTTGAGGACCACCTCCAGCCACAGCGGTGGTGCCCCTCATGCACTGACGCTGGAGACCAGGCCTGCATTTGGAAAGAAGAGGCCAAGCAATGGCCCTTTCCAAAAATCAGCATTTGCCTGGGTGTCCCATGTCCCTCTTTGCAACCCCCTTTGGGTTACAAAGGTTTTGGGTTACCCTGTGCAGCACCAGCTCGTAGCATTGGGAAGGGGCACATGGGGCCATATCCCAGCAAAAATGCACCATGGCCAGACCTTACCATAAACTCAGATTTGCTCCGTAACATGACCCACAGCTGCAGCAGGATTTTCCGCTCAAAATATGACTGTGGGCAGAGCTCTGGGCGATGCGGAGATGGAAACACACCCCCAGAGGAGGCCAAGTTACTTAATTATTCTTTATTTAATAATTATTTCTTGTGGAGGTCATTGCAGGGCTTATTTAAGCCTCCTCTCTCAGCTAGGGGAGATAAGGTGAGGACTATTCTGGATACAGTCAAAATTAGCACTGTTATTTGTATTCTTGTGCCCAGAGAGCAAATTAGCTGGTACTTTAAAAAATTCCCAACAGTCATATCATGCCACTCCTTTCATTTCGCCTTTGTCGTCCCATGCCAGAGACAAGCTCAGCTCCATTTCTAGTTTGGCTGCTCTGAAAACCCACAAGAAATCCTGATCTGGTGAGCACAACTCCTTTTACGGCTGAAGAATGCCCTCAGGCACTCCCGTACAGCTCCATGGGCTCCCAAATGTCCCCCAAATCGGCCACAAACAGGGTAAGAAAAGAAAAAAAATTAATAAAACGACAAAAAAAGCCCAACAAAAAACCCCAAGAGTCATCCAGTAAAATTGCTTTTATTTCTGTAATTTCATAAGTATAAAACAAATCAGCCCAATATTGTGTGAACAGAGTGGATCGTATGGATGTGATCATGAGGAGCTTTCTCACGTCTTCACGACACACCTGGCTATTTACAGTTGGACAAAGGACATGATTTAGGAAGCAGTAATTTGTGGAAAAATATCTCTCATATAACAAAATAGGAAACCTTGTTTCTTTCAATTCTACCCCTCAGATAACACCCTCCCACCCCCCCAAGATATAATGATTTACCTTCTGCTACGAAGCACAAAGTCAGAGATTTCTAGATTTGGCTGTTCGGGCATCTCATATTAAAAAAAAATCAGCATATTCCCAGATTGAAGCCACTGAGGGCACCTGCCGGCAGCTCAGCAGTTGCCCTCCTCTTGGTCCCAAGCACCCGATCAGCCCAGCAGCATCCCCAGTTTGGACACCAGCCGGTGGTACCCATGTCCCCATCACTCCAGGTGCACACAGATTTAGACTCGTTTAATGCCCCACTCACACCAAAAGCTGAACGGCACCAAGAGGACAGGTCCAGGGAGCACAATTCACCCTCTGTGTCCCCTTCCTCACCGCAGCCCTGCAAACCCTAACCCAAACTGTGCCATGCAAGTTCTGCATGGGGTGAAGGCCTTCTCCTTCGTCCCAAAAACCTGACCCCGGGCCATCTCCCCGCTGGGGACAAGCCCTGCCAGAAAGTGCCACTGCAGAGATGGAGGGGAAAAAAAGCCCAGGTGGGACTGAACAGGGATGACTGAATCTCTGGCATCTTTTATACAAGGTGATGGCCATGCCAGGTATGAACCAAAAATCACAATAAGTCTTAGGAGTTGGTATTGGGGACACCTGTGTGTTTGAGTTTCAGGAGTGACATGATCCCAAGGTCACTGAACCTCATGAACGTCTCCAACCAACTGGGACAGCGTTAGCCTGAGTCCCTGCACAGCAGTTATTTGATGAGTGTTGTGGAGCAGGACCCTGCCTGGGAAGCAGCACCATCGACCTGACGTACAAAAGAGGGACCAAAAATTGCTGCCACGTTGTCCTAGCGCTCCTCTGACTACTTCTGCCATGCACACCATGACTCCGCTTCAATCCCAGATCTGTTGCTGTTACAGGAATGGAGTTCCCCAGCCCCTATAGTAAAGCCTGTCCCTCCTGCTCCTGACTTCTCCAGTGCCTGGTGGTACCGTCCAGCCTTGGCTGAGCACAGCATCAGCAACACACGTACAACATCTTCACAGTGCCAAAGTTTCAAACACACAAGTCAAAAACTTCATCCAGACCTGGAGCCATATGGTAGCCACATAACAGAAATAAAACCTAGGAGGCAGCACTTCTTTGCTTTGAAGAGCATCTCTCTTTTTGCTTTTTCAACGTGCCTCCCAATGGGATCACGCACCACAGGGGGAAGAGCTCATCCAGCAACAGGCCACAACCACATGACAGCCCACAACAGCACGAAAGACTTGTCACAGCGGCTGCCCAAAGCTGAGCCGCCGGGCGCTCGCTCCAGGGACGTGGGACTCTCGCCTCCCACCTTGGCTGTAACCTAACATGGCGCCTGGCCCCTGAGAAAGGAGTATAAAGTGCTCGTGGACAACCCCGTGCTGCCATTCCGGCACGTTCTCCGCCGTGCATCTCGCATCGCTGCTTCCCTGCGCGAGGGAGGATCTGGCACAGCAGCCCACCGATGCTAAAGGTCTTGCTGGAAAGACCTAAGTTTTTAAATAAAACTTTGAATATGCCAGGCAGCACCATCAAAATAAAACTAAAAAGGAAATAATTCCTAAACTCTCTTGTCAAAAAAGCAAGGATCCCAGAGGCTTTGCCCCTAAGCTGCCTTTTTTAACAAGCTCTTGGGCAAAACAGCCACCCAGGGCCCATCTCCCTTGTATTGCACACAGTTGGATGCCTCGGTAAGACACAAGACCCGATCCCAAAGCGATGGTCTCAGCTCTGGGATCTCCAAGTTTGCACAAGAACACGCTCCAGCCTGCAAAAGCACCCAGCATGCTGCTGGTGGCATGCACGCAATAAATAACTACTCCATGATTTATCCCGTCTCTTCACCAAAGCATAAAAGAAAAATAATTAGATCTGTGGATATTTTTCTACTTCATTATAAGCCTCTGTAATCAAAAGGCATGGAGTGAAATCTGTACTCCAAGTAATTAAAGGACAGGGGGAAAAAGGAGAGACGTGGTCAACCGTTCAGAAGGGGAAATGGGGATGTGTCAAAACGGTCCCTCCTAGCAAGGTGGATGCCTGCTCCAGGTAGCCTTAGTGCACGTTTCCGCACTATTTTCTAGGTAGATCTGGAGGCTTACAATATAAAGGCAAACACAGTTGGCTGCTGCTGGAAAGAACAAGCCTTTGGCTGGGACACAGCTCTGGTTTCTTGCCCACGATGGCTTGGGTTTTGGTAACTCACAATTGCAACACAACGACTGCACAAACAGACCAACATTGCTCAGGCTTGCAGCAGCGTGGCATCTCCATCAACAACAAAATAACAGAAACTCGGCATCTCTATCAACAATAAAATAACAAACTTGGCACCTCTTCACATAGCCTTTCTGTTAGTGGGCTCAGAAGGATGCCTGGTACAACCACCCCCAGCTCTCTGCTGTCACGTGAGACTAAGCAAAATTTACCAGCAGGAATTTAATAGTGAGTTAAAATTTCATTATTTCATCTCTGCTCTGAAACAGAGCTCATTTTTTCTTCCCTTTAGGTCTCCTTACATTAGAGACTCCCATCCATTATTCAGTACTCATTAGGGGGACCTTTACACAAGAAACTCTTCCACACACATACATACTTAGGTAAAATTTATAATCCTACACCAGACCTTAAGCCCAGGGAAACCAGTTTAACCCGGGTGGTGCAATACAGAGTGGATGGACCAAGCAGGTCTCCACAGGCACGATGGACCGAGGCCACCATGTCCCAGGGAGATGCCATCGGGCAGCTGAAAGCCCTGCTGGACCATACGAACGGAGCTGAGATGCTCTGAATCTGGTCCAGCCTCTCCCAAACTGGTTTTCAGCCTCAAGGAAACACAGAAGCAATTTCCTCTGAAGTCACTGAGATGGTACTGGATTAAATTCCCACTGGTTCTTTCCTGGCACAGAGAGCTGGAGATGATCTGTACTAAAATAAGGTGAAACCCACCCTTCTGGGGAAGGGCAAATCACACGTCTACAGCGTTAGTCTTACTGAAGCCTTATTTTGAAGACTT
This sequence comes from Theristicus caerulescens, assembly GCA_020745775.1. Classification (NCBI taxonomy): domain Eukaryota; kingdom Metazoa; phylum Chordata; class Aves; order Pelecaniformes; family Threskiornithidae; genus Theristicus; species Theristicus caerulescens. The sequence goes on from CM036572.1 coordinate 9,409,911, forward strand.
AAGCAGTACCTGGGTCATGCCCTGGTCCTCTGTGCCAGGGTGAGTCTCATCCATGGTGAAAATCTTTAAAGGAGGAATTGGTTGCCCCATGGGATCACCAATTAAATCAATTAGACATAACATGTTTGAAAAATAAAACTTCTTCAAGACAAAGTATAATAATATTAAAAAAAATCAGCAACAACTTTCTAACCACAGAGTATCTATAAAGATCTTTTTAAAGAGCTCCATATTAAAATTCCTTGAATACATTATATATTAAATACAGTAACAACATTTCATGCAAGGTTTTCTGTACAATTAAATCAGCTCAGTAGTATAACAATTCTGTACATTCCCATTGGTCTGGGGGCTCTGCTCATCTTCAATGCTGGTGATGGAGAAAAGAAAGGATGATATTTGGCACCTACTGTACAGAGGAAGAGTAGCTCTCAGCCCAGGTGAAAGAGAAACAGAAAAGCACTGGAAGCTTTTAAGAGGCAAAAAAGTAAAAGAAAAAAAACAACAGCTAAGGAGCAAAATGCTATCCAAAACCCTGGCTCTAGTGCTGTTGCTGGAATTTAAGAGAAAGGAAAGATATAGGGTCTGGCTAACTAAATATCATCAGGACGGATCATAGGGACGCTGAGGAAAAGAGGAGGGAGGATTTGGAGAGCTGAAGAAGAAATCACCCCCATCAGCTCCTCAGCTGACGCAGCTCAATGGAGAAAGATCAATTTACTGGATCCACAAGCTCTCGCTGCAGCCTGCGTCACTCCTGCTGCAGAAAAATCCCAAGAGGATAAAATAAAGTTGGTGCCTTATAAAAAGGGATGCCACGACAAACACTGCTCGCAGAGAAGGACTACGTTATGTACAAGCATACATTCATTCCCGTCTCGAAGGCAGATCACCGGTGTCAAGGATGTCCCGTGCAAGACAGCAATGTCCTCCAAGGCAGAGGACACGAACTTGTGGACATGCTCCTAAGGACTTAAGCTGTACTCCTGCTAGGGAAATAGTTAAAAATCAAGCGAGTACAGAAAGCGTGACCAGGAGCGAGCAGTAGACAATGAGGAATGCAACGTTGGTCATCCCCATGCTTTGCTTTAAATGGTTGCCCCTACAAGGAAGATGGCTACAGCTTAAATAGTGCAGGTGGGATCTAACAAGATGTTGGACGGAGGAGAACAGACAAGACTACGTCGCACTTTGGTGTCGGATGAGCCTGAGAAGGTGCAGGGCTTTCCACAACACAGAGATCAAATAGGACAGTGCGATAAATAGAGAGAACTTCACCTTCCACCGCACGCGCCCAGCCTCGACGTATTAACACGCGTCCGTGAGATCCACACCACCAGTGGTCACACCTTGAAGCTATTTTCAGCTGCTGCAGCACACAGGCACTGCAGCCACCGGAGCAGAGCGCAGCAACCGCAGCGATGCGCCCACCAACACCACGGACATCATCGAGGGTTGGCGACCGCGACCCACGGCGCCCTTGCCTCCCTCCCCTGCCCTCACCCACCACCAAGCCCTTCCCGGCCCCGCAAGCTGCCCTTGCACATCCCGCCCCGCTGGGGGACGCAGCCTCCCGTCCGCACTCAGCGTATTGCCCAAAATCCTGATTCTCCCCCTTGATCTCCTGTGAAGGACGCCTTGCCTGAGCTCAACCCATCAGGGTGAAAATTGGAAAGAGGGTCTCAAATTTTGCAGGAACAAATCACCAAGGAACCACGTTACAACAATCCAGGTCCACACAGCTCCGTCCCCAAACCCTACACCAGCTGTCCAGTAATTGCACTCTTATGTACAGGAAAAAGAAAGCTACGAAACAAAACAAAATCAGTATTTTTCTTTTCGACGATTCACCCGCATTTGTCTGATAGTCGGACACATGCATGTCCTGCTGGCTTCTAGCGATGGTCACGCATGCAAGACTTCAGTCCGAGTTACAAGTTAGGGATCCTTTAGTTAGGAGCGTTTCCTTCGTGTCATTCATTTCTTGTCTTCTGCTCCTGAAACAAAGGGAAAAAAGAGAAGAAAAAAGTATTGGTGAAGGTTCAAAAGCAAACCAGCTCCCTATTTTTGTTATCAAGAGAGGCTGCTCCTGGGTTGATCCCAAAAGGGACCTGGGATCCCAGCTGCACACAGCTGGCCCGACTGCAGCCGTGGCAGCTCAGGCTGCACGAGGAGGAGGATGCTGGTCCCCGGGCGAGGAAGGGCTCAGCATGCTCAGCCTGCAGGAGGCAGGAAAAGGGATGAGTTGGAGCCATACAGGCAAGAACAGTAGAAAGGCGAGCAGGCAGGGATCCCTCATTACCGCTCCTAACGAGAGCATCAGGGAGCTCCCAGGGAAAGGCAGTGGCGCAGAGAGGAGGAAGGTCACTGCATCCCACCACCCATCCCAAAGCCCCGTCTCTGCCACAGCCAGACGGATGGATATTGCTCCATGAGCTGACACCACTTACACACACTATATATATATATTTACATCCATATATACCTCCAGAACAACTGGCAAGGACAAATCTACCCATTGCAGTTGCTATCCCAGCCCCAGGGCTGCCCTTCTCCCTTCTTCCCACACTACTGATGGATGGAGTTGGACGTGGAAGGTAACAGGCAACACATGGCCCAAAGGAAAATCACGGTGTTCAGCTTGAACTCAGTGTGAGCAGCCTTGAAATCTCTGCCAGCGCTTGACTGACACCAACTAGATCCCAGGTTTTCAAGGATTCAACAGCAGCATCCCCAGGCCCCCAAGGCAGCAGCTATGCTTCAGCCCGGGGGTGGGAGAGACTCTGCCGGCAGCTCTGCCTGCCCAGAACATTTTTTTTCCTAAAAAAACAACCCACAAGGCAGCACTTTCTGAGAAGAGTTAGAAAAAATCACTTATCATGAATCTGTCGACCCTATTTCTCTATCTTTCATCGCTGCACACATCACCAAATGCATCTCGCAGAGGACCGCTGTTAATGTGCTCTTGATAAATGGGGGTCCTGCCTAGGGTTACCAGCAAGGCTCAGCGCCTGCACTGCCAACCCTGCTGCTGACAAACTTCCAGGGGAATTAATAAATAAATAACAAGGGAGAGAGAGAGAGAGAAAGAAAAAACTTTTTTGCAACTTCTGCCAAAATTTCTTTCCAGCGCTGGCTGGAGAGCCCAGCCCTCATGTCCTGAGATAAAATTGATTGCTGCAACAGCAGCATCCCTCTGGATGACCTCTGCACCGCGGGCTTGAGAGCAAAGCAGGGATGCTGGTGACCACGCTGTATTAAATCTCATTGTAACGATCAAAATTCATCTCCACTTTGCAGGGGTGTCTCTTCAGCAGCTCCGGCAGCTAAATGGTCCCCGTCGGGTAACACAACAGCGGTTATTTGCCAGCCACAGCGCTTCCCCTAAATGCTTTACCCTGTAGTTGTGCAAACAGGGGGGTGGCCGCGCTGTACAGTGGGCAGGGACAGGAAGGGGACATGGCTGCAGCGTCAACAGCGAGCGTTTAACCACGGCGGTTGCTCTTCAAAATGTTACTCTCAGGCCTCTAACCCCTCCGGCACAGAGCGAGTCGGGTGTTTCCATCAGAACTTGGAAAATGAGTCAGCCGAGGGTCCGGCACCCACTTTGCTTTAATAGAATGCAGGTCCCTACGTGCCAGTGTCTGTCTCTCCTCTCCGCACACCAGTGACAGGAGCAGGGGGGATGCAGGGACCTGACTGCAGGATTGATGGGATGGTCATGATCCATCTAGATCCTGCCTCACACCAAGTTTCACAGCCCTTCAACTCTTGCAAACCTGTAACCGAACAACGCGAGCTCATCTCCTACAAGATCTGCTCCCCATCAGCACAGCCACGGCTTTTGGGGAGGTTTTTCCTTATTGCTTTTAACTTTCCTCTTAACAGGTTCCTGTAAAACGTGATGCTGGAGGGATGCAGGCTCCAGCCACCAGCCCAGATCACTCCCTCCACTGAGGGAAACGCTGCAGCCCTTGAAGTTCTGAAAATTGCACATCTCCCCCATTGCACCAAGGCACCCTGAGCTTCAGCCGAGACCCCAGGAGAAAACTGAAAGGGAAATCCTCCTCCCATCCCTTTGCAATACCAGGGCAGCAGCACCGAGAGCTTCCCTCTGCTCTTCCATCTCTAAAGCATGGCACGTGCACACATCAAACAAAAATGGGGGGGGTGGGGGTGGAAATAAAAATAAAAAGCAAGGCAGCAGAGCTGTAGAATCCCGTCTGGAGAGATTCCAGCACCAAAAGGTGCGGTGCCGCTCTCCTTCAGAGCATCCCACAGCTCAAGCGAACGACTTGGCCCGTGGGGACGCATTCCTCCCCAGGCGCCAGTGCCCAGCCAAGGTAGCTCCGCGCAGAGATTACCCTACAAGGGCAGCCACGGCTGTGGACGCTTGCTCCCAGCTCTCTGCCGTGCCGGGGAGAGGGATGCCTGCCTCCTCCACAGGGAAAACGGGTGGCTGCAGCAGCCCCTCTGCTCCCGGGAGGGCTTCAGGGGCTGCCCTCGTCCCCAGGTGTGGGTACACGGGGGAGATGAGGGTGAGCAGCTCCTTTTTGCTACATGCTGGAGGTTTTTTGTGATGGGACACGGAGATTTTGGTCGCTGCAGATTTTGGGCTGTCTCGGAGGGATGCAGAGCCCTGGCAGGGAACGTGATGCACTTGTCACCGCACAGCCACCTCTGAGAGCTGCTCTCCTCTGGGAGGATGTTAAATAATAAAGCTGACGCCGACTTTGCAGCTAAGACACCAAATCTCCCTTGGTGGTGGGATGCTCACCCAAGGGTGCAATCTTGCCTGCACATCAGCTGCGGTGGCAGGAGGCTGCAGAGCGTGGTACCACTCGCTGGGGAGCGGACAGGTACCCGGTGGGGACAGGGACTCAGCGGACTGGCCGCCACCTTGCAGCTCCGCAAAATCACCTGGGGGCTGCCATCCTCACCAGGTGTAAGGACAAACGGCTGCATGAACGCTCATCTGCCACAGAACACGCCAAGACAATTCTCGTGCATCAAAACTTCTGATTTTCAGTGACGCTGCTGCTGTCGGGGCAGTTGCGCAGCTGTGTTGCAGAAAGCACCCACTTCTTGACTTGCTCCTGCTTTTACCACAGTACAGGTGAGAACCGGTGAAGCCCAAGCACCCAGGCAGGGCCTGCTGCTTAACACGCTGAAAACAAGTGAAAACACCGTGGTGGCAACACCAACACCTGCGATGGGTTTGCTTCGAGATGGTGAAGATGAGGAGTCCCAGGGATGGTGCAGGAAGGTGGATGAGAGCGGGGTGGTCACGGCAGTGGGCTGACGGCGCACAGAGAGGGGCACGAGCACCACGGTTATCTCAGTGTCCTGTCTGGATTTTGTACCTTCTGAGAACCACTCAGAAAGGAGACTTCTGCAAGGTCTTGGCGCAGATGCCTGGAAACCTTCCTCCTGCATGCCACGGGGCTCAGAAAGCAATACGCTTAAATGTACAGAGGACAGCAAATACTAAAAATACTAAGAGGTCCTTGAGGGTCATCAGCCCTTGTGAGCCTGCCAGCATGTATCTGTGTGATGGCCACCTGAGAGGGTCTTGGAGACGCGTTCCTGGCCAGGTCCCACCAAGCCAACCTAGCTCAGCCATGCACTTGCATTGCATCCCAAAACTGAGACAGCAGAAAACTCAGAGATGGATGAAGGCAGCGACGCATGCAAGATGAGAGGCTAGGAGTGATCGGGATGATGAGAAGAGGAATGTAAAGCACTGAGACCACAGTGAAAACTGAAGTCGCAGCTTTGTGCCGCTTCAAGGACAAGGAAAATCCAGCATAATGGAAACACGACTTATCTAAATCTGATCAAAGGAGAAACTTTTCCATGCAAAACCTGAATCAGCAGAACTCACAGCTATACATTTGCATCCCTCAACTGAACACCCTTGGCCATCCCTCAGAAGGTCCCATGCTGGAGACCATCCCCAAGCACTGCCTTGCAGAGACCAAGCAGTAGCCTGGCCCCTGACCAAAACTGCCATGCAAACGGCTGCTTCACAGGCTTTTTAGACCTTATTTTGAAGCAAAGTACAGAAGTCAGTGTGGGAAAGGAGACCCTGTCTGGGTACGGGGCCCTTGGGCTCCACTATTGGCTGGTTTTCCAAGCCACATTCACCCGGACACGGGCTGAGCAGGTCCCCACCACACACGAGCAAGACTTTGGAGGAAGCACAGGAATACGGCATTCAGGGATGAGACGTGTAAGAAAGCCAACCCTTGCTCTGGAGTCCTGCAGGTTTTCAACTGGTGCTCCCCGCTCCACATGTGTCTTACCGTCCTGAGAATGCCTGGTAAAAAAATCACAACACCACATTTAAAAGTGGCTTTTGGAGGTTTTTTGTTTGCTTTTCAAATCCCAAAGGAATTAGGAAGATGCAGGATTTCAATTATTCCTTTCAAATGTGATGATTTAAGCATGATTTTGCCCCATAGCCATGATTGAATAGCTGCATGGGATTGCTGGATGAGACAGAGAGCGACCCGTGAGCATCAGCAGCATCGTGACCATGGGGATGAGGGTGGCTCAGAGGACCCGGCACGTTGGGAGCAAGGCATGGGAGGAGGAAACACTCTGAGCTGGTATGATGGGACTCGAAAGGATCATATGCCTGCCAGAAACCCCGCTGTGCTCAGAGCTGTGCTGGCAGAGCTGAAGAAGAGCCCTTCCTCCAACAGCACTGAGTTTTTGTAGAGAAATGCAAAGTGTGGGAGAAAGACAGACTCATCCCCAGATCACAGATGGTGAAGTGAAGACCAAGGCCATGCATGAGATGCAACAGCTAGGAATTAAACCAGCTCTCCTACGCCCCAGCCCAGTGCCGCGCCATAAAATTGTTGCTACAGGCTTGTAGCCATACGATAAAACAGACCTGGGTGATGCAAAGCACCTATCAGTCCATTGAGAGATGCAACAATTAAATAAAAATAAGCTAGAAACAATTTCTATGTGGTCTGTAAAAACAGGAGCCCCTGCACCTCCGTTTCTCAGCAGAGGCTTCGCTGAGCAATCGCTGTGGTTATCCATCAGCTCACCACAGAAAGGAAAGCTGACGTGAGCACCCCCAGCACGCGGGGACCCGGCGATGGGGAGGGCAGCCACTTCGTGATCGTTTCCTGCTTGCAATAATTTCCCATCCCATATTTCCAGCTTTTTGCATGGTTCTGCTCCATGAGAAACTAAACAGAGCTGTTACAATGCCCCAAATCCCTCCCTGCCAGGGCTGGACAAACCTGCCTTCAGCCCTGAAAGGCAAGAGTGGCTTTGCACAGCTATCCTGGGTAGTTATTAAAGGGTGAAGGTAAAAGGAGGGGTTTGCTAGGATGCTGGTTGCTCAAGGGGGGAAAAGGTTTGAGCAAGGTGACGCTGTGGAAGAACCTCGAGTCCCCACACTCAGGTTGCTCATCTGCCCCCCCAGGGCCACCACATCTTCCTCAGGCAAGGACGAGGTCTCTCCTGCCCTTCTTCTCCCTGCTATCACTGTTAGGGCAAACACACCCTAAAAAATGAATAAAATCTGTTTTCCTGGAGAGGGGCCAGCCCTGTGGCAGGCACAGCACCGCTCAGCAGCCACGGCCCCACAGCCGCTGCCGGGAAAACCTGCAGGTTCAACTCAGCGCTGAGATATCACCCACAGCAACATCTTTTGCAAGAAACAAAAGACAAGATAAGGGCTGCCTAAACACATGCTGTGATTTACAGCACGCAGCCCGGGAGCACACGGGAACCGCTGCCCTGGTGTCACAGGAGCTGCTTCTCCTCTGCGTGTGCCACAGGACAGATCCTGAGAGGTTCTGGCCAAGGGCAATCCCATCATAAACAGTTTATACGGCGTTCAGCTCTCGTTTGATCTTAACATAGAGGTAGCAAACACAAGATAAGGATGGCCATAGAGGGGTGGAAGACTGAGGGGAAAAAGGAAAGATTCTTGTTAGAAACCAGTATTTGATTTGTTTTGCTTTATAAGAGAAGGGATCCGGTTCCCAGAGGTTCCAGAGGAGCTGGATAAACACACGTGGCAGATTTATCTAGTGCTCCAGCTCCTAAGGGAGTATTTCAAGCAGATGTAAGTACCAACTGGTCTGCCTAGCGTGGCACCCGGCAAGGAAGGGGGTAGGAGAAAAAGTCCCTTTTTCACAGCAAAGGTGAATGAAAATGCAGGTGCAGACACCACATGAGCAGAGGAGGTGAGTGAGGTGTCCACAAAGCCACCATGAACCCCAAGCAAAGTGCCATGGAGCAAACATAACCCAGTGTGGCGCAGACCATGCTCACCGTCCAGGTGGTTGCGGGAAAGGTACTTGAGGCCTTCGTCCAGCAGGATAACGGGCAGGGAGATTTTCATTACGACCACCCACTGTGGCCAGCTCAGGGGGGTTACCTGGAAGATGAGCTGCAAGGTGGAAAAGATTGGACATGTCAGCAGGAAAGGAGGTCGGATTTTATTGTTTGTTTTAAAGGTCAGGTTGTTGTATGGCACAGGTTCAGAAAGGGTCATCCCAGGTACAAGGAGGGAGGATCCAGACAGCCCGAAGAACAGGATTTCTTCCAGGTCTGTCATGATCCCAGGTGGCTCTTGGCCAAGATCATTCAAAAACAGCGTCCTTCATCTCTCCTGCAGATGAGGAAAGTGAGGCACAAGCTAGGACTGTACATGCTCACAGGTGCTTAGCAGGGGACAAGGGACAATGTAACCCCCTGGGCACAGCGACCCACTTCATCTTAAGCACCCTTAGGCATCAACCAAGGCCTCACCAGCCTTGGACTGCAAAGGGAGGTGATGCCTCCAAAAGGAGCTGAGATATCCATACCCGTTTGCGTTGCCTATAAGGAGACCTTCTGACTTAAGTAAAGGCTCACTGGGACAGGGTGTCTCCCGGTCCCCATGTTGGTTCGAGCCACAGAACCTGGTCCTGAGCGCACATGCTGGGGACAGTGGTCCCAGAAGCTTCCAGACCCAAAGATTGCTCCAGGGGATGCCCTCGCCCATAGGAGAGCGGCACAGGGCACTCACAGGCATTGGCTTGACGTAGAGGATGAGGAAGTGCAGAGCCATGGACATGATGATGGCCCCCAGCAGCCAGATGTTGAGCCATGGTGGCATCCGCAGCAGCGACTGGTTCTCAGAGACGCTGTGAAAGCGAGGGGACAGCATTAGCCCCAATAACCTCCAAGCTGGCGGTTCCCACTCCTCTCCAAGGCTGTACGCTATAGCCCCTCTCTTCCAGACTGCTCAGCTTTAGGCTTTGCTGTGATTTGGATCTGGACACCCATCTCAACACAACCAGCCATGCACAGATTAGGACCAGTCGTTAACAGGGCCAAACTGCTAACAGATGCAGATCTGGTCCTTCCTCCACCGCTATTGACAGCAGCACACTGGCTTGGAGGAGTTTATTTACAGTGAGCCCAGTGGTCCCCTGTGAGAACACTCCGAATGGCTCTGCTGAGTCAAAGCAAAGCCCTCAGCCCACCAGCAGGTTCTCAAAGAGATCCTACACAAAATTTGTCATGCATAGAGCATACAGAGCAATGCTGCGGCCACCTTACCTGTTCAGAGCATTGCACATTTCGATTGTCACCAGCACAGACAGAGCCATTGTGGTCGGGTATCGGGACTCAAAGATCTCACAGTCGATTCCTTCAAAGATGGGGTTGTCCTCGGTGCACCTCATGAAGTTCCTCTGTCAGCACAGGAAACCGCTGGTAAATACACGGCAGAGCAGCAGTGTAGGAAAGGCAGGAAAAAGGAGGAAGAGGTCGACTGGTTGGGGGGGCACATGGTGAACCTTGATTATCAGGGGTGCTGTTAAATATCCCACAGTTCAGAGCAACTGATAAAACTGATAAAAAAGTGACCCAGCTTCTGCTGTGGTTGGGGCTTTGGGGTTATGGCTGGATAGCGGCTTAGAGATTTTCACGTGCAGTTAATAAGGTGTTTGAGCACACACTTCTCCATCAAAAATACATCTTCCATTGCACATGACATTGGGGTGCAGTGGCAACTGCTTTCCCACCACCTTGTTCAGACCTACAGTAATGTAAAAATCGATCCCTTTCAACGTGGGATCAGGTACAGGAGCTACTTTCACCTTTTTTGAATCAAGTTTTTCCCACCGTGCTGGGTGCTGGCAGAAGCAAGGCTGGAAACATGAGCCTGAGGGAGAGAATTTGCTTTTATTTTAAATTATTGTCTTCTCCACCAGGGATTTGGGAACACTACAACAGCTACAGAAGAAAGGTAGAGGAAAGACCCCAATGCCTGAATCCATGCCCCCACCCATCTACCCAACACGTCGACCCATTCCCCTCCCAACTCACCAGCTGATGGAAGGAGACCTGCGGTCCCTCGGCGTCGTACAAGAACCACCAGGTCGCTGCGCCCACTGTGGCCAGGCCCACGTACACTGTGGCCAAGAGAGACACCCTTACCCCCAGCGCCTGGCAAGGAGCCCCCTACCCCATGGCACCCCATGCCCGTCCTTGTCTTCTGCCCGCTGGCACCCACAGGGGCTCACCTCCGATGGCCAGGTAGCGGAAGAAGAGCCAGCCACTGATGAGGGGCTCCTTGGGGTTGCGGGGCAGCTTGTCCATAATGTCCAGGTCAGGGGGGTTGAAGCCCAGTGCGGTGGCTGGCAGCCCATCTGTCACCAGGTTCACCCACAGCAGCTGCACGGGGATGAGGGCCTCAGGCAAGCCCAGGATGGCCGTCAGGAAGATGCTGCAGGGAAAAAATCAGAGATGCCAAATTAGATGAGCTCCAGGGCAGCCAGAGAAAGTGTCTGTGTTGTGCAAGGGGAGAGCGAGCAGGAACACTGGATCCAAACACCCCAAACTGAACATTCACCCAAAGTCCTGCAGATGAACCCGCAGGCCCTGAGTCAGGATCCTGAAGTCCAGGACTGAATTTTGCAGCTAAAATTTGTTCCTGTTGCTATTAAAATTTGCTTTGCAGTCAAAACCCAACCACTGACGTCTCCACGGCCACGCGGGTTCCCGTTCCCAGCACAAACACCCCTGCTGAAATGCAAGGGCAAAGGATGCCCAAGTGATCCCAAGGCTGTGCCCACATTGCTGAGGACAGCACTGATTTACTGGAAGGGATGGGCAGGGGACAGGGACAGGGAGAGCTGCCCAGGACCTGATGCAAAGTGCATCAGTGCGACCTGGTGACAACAGCCTGTCCACAAATATCCACATCTGTCTTAGATGCTGGCATGGGCTTAAATAGGCAATGCATTAACAAAACAGCTCCTGGGGGTGGCATGTTTATAAAATCACAAAAGAAAAATCCCCCTGTCCCTGGGGGACAACGCAGAGCTGCTCGGTTTGGTACCTGGGGTTACAATTTTGGGCACCACATGCTGCCAGGGGCAGGGGACACAACCAGGTCACCTGTCCCAGGGGACACATCCCTACCACTGCTCCCCCCAACGTGGTGCCCGGTGCGGGGGGCTCTCACCAAACAACCTCCCCAACGTTGGAGGAGATGAGATAGCGGATGAACTGCTTCATGTTGTTGTAAATGGCCCTGCCCTCCTCAACGGCCGACACGATGGTGGAGAAGTTGTCGTCGGAGAGCACCATCTCAGCGGCTGACTTGGCGACAGCCGTGCCTGACCCCATGGCGATGCCAATCTCGGCTTTCTTCAGGGCTGGGGCATCGTTGACGCCGTCGCCCGTCTGCATGAAGTCGTGATTAACAGGGTGCAAGGGCCGGGTGGAGAGGAGGGGACCAAGGGGTCGTGGGGCATCCCTGGCGGACTCACCATGGCGGTGATCTCGTGGAAGGACTGGAGGTACTCGACGATGCGAGACTTGTGCGCCGGCTCCACACGGGCAAAGCATCGGGCATCACGGCACGCCTGCCGCTGCGCCTCGGGGGGCAGCTCGTCAAACTCCCGGCCCGTGTAGGCTTTGCCAGCCACATCCTCACTCTCCGAGAAGATGCCGATCCTGCGGCAGATGGCCACCGCCGTGCCCTTGTTGTCACCAGTGATCATGATGACGCGGATGCCAGCCTTGCGGCACATCTCGATGGAAGAGGTGACCTCCTTGCGGGGAGGGTCCAGCATCCCCACGCAGCCCACGAAGGTCAGGTTGTTCTGGGGGGGACAGCCCCAGATCCACATTAACCCCCAGGGAGGCAGCTGCTTCCCTCCCTGCTGTGAAACCACCCTGGGCACGGGGATTTCCCCTGGGAGGAAACTTTCAGGAGGTTTCCTACCAAGAGCCCCATGGATGTACCCTATAGCCCCAGCGCAACGGGATATTCCCACTCCCTCTGCTGCTCCTCACACCTTTCCACTTTGCTTCCCTCCTCCCTGTCCTTCGTGGTGGTCCCCAGCCCGCCCCACAGGGATGGATGCCCGGTGGGACAGGGCTGTTGGCCTCGGGACCGGCCCCGCTGCATGCAGCTCTGCACCAGGGTTTGCAGAGGAGAAGCTGACCCATTGCACTGCCTGGTGGCCAAACAGAAACCAGAGAAAAAAAACTGCTGAGGCAGCTGGAAGTGGGTGGAAAAACTTTGAGAATAAGGAAAAAAGCTCCTGGAGAAAGCCCCCGATGCTATACCTCATAGTGGACGAAGGCAGCAGAGTCGTGCAGCTGCATGGTCTCCCTGCGGACAGGTGCGTCATGGGTGGCCAGGGCCAGGCAGCGCAGCGTGTCGATGCCCATGCCCCAGTCCCGGATCCTGCCCAGGATCTTCTCCCGCACCGGGGCCGTCAGCGGGACCCTGGCGGTGCCCACGCGGACATGGGTGCAGCGCTCGATCACGCTTTCCGGGGCACCCTGGGGAGGAGCAGAGGGCTTAGGAGCTGGAATGAACCTGGAGGATGAGGATCTCTTGCCAGCACCGAAGGAAGTGCCGGAGGGAGGGGAGGCACCGAGTTTGGGCAAAGGAGAAGGAAATCTCCCCAAAACTCTAGCACGCACATCCCGGCACGGCGGCTCAGCGCGCTAGATGGCAGCCTCCGACCGAGCGCACGGGGACCGCGGCCGGGAAGGACGAACCCTCCTCAGGTCGCCGGACAGCAGGATCTGCTCTGTGAGGGATCCGTCTGACTCCCGCAAAACCTACACGTCTGCCCGGGATACTCCCACCCCACGGATCCCCTCTCAGACCTGGAGGGGATTAGGGCCCTAAGTCTCCACTGAAAAAATGTGCTGCCAGCGGGATGCTCAGCGATGCTTGCGATGCTTTTGCGATTCAGGAAAACATGTCCTTTAGCATCACAGCCTCTCACCCCATCCCTTCTGACCTTACAAAGGACACCCAACAATGCTTTTTAATGTAAAACTTGCCATCTTTCTATTGCTCCTCTTAAAAAAGCTCACCCAGGACCGTCAGGGCCACAGATGTGGTGGCTCCAGAGGGCCCCAACCTGACCTGGAGGCCAGAGTTCACCCACCCAGAAGATCTCCCAGTGGGAACAACAATATACAAATCTTCTCGGAGTCAGTGGGGGGAAATTCCTGCCCCATCTCTTCTCTTGGGAAGAAAATACCCTTTAAAACACTATTTTATTTCTGGTTACAGTGGAAAGCTGGACACCGCCCTTTGGGCATGACTGCTGTCCAGAGGGTCCAAGCCTTTAATAAGAGCAAGCACCCAAGTTTTGCACAGGGGCAGTTCTCCCCTGGCCCCAGCACCAGCACACTCAGCGCCTTTTCCTCCCTCCCTCTAAATCATTTTACCTCCTTTTTTTCCTATCAATACTGCAAAGACTCACCTCCTCCCTGACCACACCAGTGCTGGCTCCTGCCCCCCTGACAGCTAAGGGAGGAAACAAACTGCAAAGCATCACTGCCCACTGCAGTGAGGGCCAAATCCTGCTGGGGTGTGCAGGGGGAAGGAGGATCCTGCAGGGTGCTGAGGATCTTCTCCCCTACCTTGACGAACATCTTGCTGCCGGCGGAGTTGTGGCCGGGGCCGGTGGGCGTGCAGTACACCGACATGGACTTGCGGTCGCGGGAGAACTCCAGGGTGCACTCCTTCCTCATCAGATGCTTGATCACCTGCGGGGACAGCGTGGGGCTGAGCCGGGACATGGTGCTCTCCACCTTGGCTAACAGCCCTGCTGAGCCGGCACAGCACCAGTGATGGGCGGAGAAAGGCAACCACAGGAGCCAGGAGGGATGGGACAGTGGAAAAAGCAGAAGGAGCTTTCCCTATGCAATTTTTCGGGAGAATTTTAACCCCTCCAACTACACCACTGCTGCCCAGCCCACAGCACATGCCAGCGTGTGCCAGAGCTTTATTCTATTGACCCCACACAGGATGCCAAACAGCTGCTGTAGCCTAAGACAAAGCCCCATTTGCCAGAGAGCTGGGGAAGACTTCCCTCCCCTCCCCCCCCCCCCCCATATTGGGCTCCAGCTGCACTGCAGGAAGGGGAATTGCGTCCCACTGATTACAGCTGAGGGGTTTGCCCTGATCCTGCACCCACAGGGGTCAGTGGGAGCAAGAGCACCAATATCACCTGAGGCTGGATTGGTTCCCATCAAATGAACCAGCTCTGCAGCTAAGACCCATTTCAGGACATGCTAATTACCCTGAGAACCACCAGCTAAGCACTAACGATCATTCACTTAGTGGTACCCGCAGGTTTGCAAGGCAAGGACAGAGCAGGGGCTGCCCCAGCGCATGGACCCATGGGCACAGGCAGTGCCCACAGACAGGCTCCTGCACCTCCACACCCCCCAAAGCCCCACCACCAACCAGACTCTACTATTTCTCCTACTTCATTACTTAAGGAGCCAAACACCCACAAGATAGCAGCCAGCCCTCAGACCGATCCTCCTCTCCCGCATCCACATCAGCATCACAGCACCTGAGCCCGGCTCCTGGGAGGACGTCTTGTCCCAAAAATGCCATTTAATGAGCAGGGCATCTGGGGCCAATCCAAAATATTTTCTGGAGAAGGCAGCGGGGACATGGATGCCAACCTTGCTCTGCATGGCTCAGCTACTTATACAATTACTATTTTTTGTTGCCAGGAAGGTATTGCTTGCAATGGGGACACAAGCAGCTTTTTGCACAGGACTTTTACAGCAACTTAAATCTAAACAAATCAGTGAAGGGGGCAAAGGAAAACTCCTTTTGGGGTAAAACCTTGCAAGTTCAGAGTTAAAAGGATGCTCCTACTGCTATGAAGCTGCAAGTGGGAGCTGGGGAGGTGGAGAGATGTGCAAAGGGGATTTGCCCACACAAAACGCGGGCACTGTCTGTGGATATACCAGGCAAACACCAAGCGGCTCTCGAAGGCCAAACCCAGCACAGGGTACAAGTGCAGTGACCACATGTAGGCGGGAAGTTTTGTGCCCACAAAAGCAGTGCTGTCCCCGCTGGGCACTGCACGCCCAGCGCAGCAGCAAGGACACCTGGGAGCAGCGAGATGCTGTGGAAACCCCAAAATCCCACCGGAGATTTCAAAGCACAGAGGCACTGGGAGCAAAAATCAAGAAGCAGTGAAGAAACGCTGCCAGGAAACTCCAAGGAAGGGTTTTTTGTCCCTGCCCAAACAGAAGAGCAAGCAGAGAAGCACCAGTGACCAAACCCAACCTGGCATCTGAGTGGAAGGGCAGTGATGGGCATGCGTAACGAAGCAGCTGCCGGACTGATGTACAGCTGGGAAATTCCATCTCCCTTATCAGAAGGGAGTCAGGGGATTTATTATGACCTGCTCGGACCTATCTGGGGAAGAAATGCCAGAACAGAGAGCCCTTCCTTCAAGCAAGCAAAGACATTATAAGATCTAACAGCATGCTACCAAAGCTGAGTAAATCCAGACATGAAATGAAGTGTTTTTTCACCAGGAGGACAGGGAGACGCTGGAGAGCTGGAGTAGGGGAATAGCCAGCACAGGATATTTTCACATCAAAAATAGATGTTTCCAAAGAGCGAGCCTCGTTCAGGCAGGCACGGCTCTGGGGAACAGGGTTTGGTTCACGCTATGGAGGATGGCTGCTCAGCACAAACCAGGCACCTAAAGATTTGCTGCAGAGCTACAAAACTCCAAGCCTCCTCATCTGCAGCCGGAGCTGTGGCCATCACCGAGGGGGTCTCTCCCAGCTGAGCAGGGATTGGGCTGAGTTTGAGCCTCGGGGATTGCCCGCTCCAAAGCTCCTTGTGGCCCCAGGTTAGTCCCCCCGGCCCCAGGGCCATTGCACTACCTGCTCCAAAACCAGCTCAGCCCCCTGCGAGCCAGGAAATTGCATCCTTGCGGCAGATCAGCCCCTTAGATCATTGCAAGTGGTTATTGCTCAAATAACAGTCGTCCCAAAGCCCTCCTCTCCCTCCCATCCCCTGGCACCGCAGCTCACAGGGGCCTCTCCCCACTCACCGAATTGCAGGCGTTGGCTCGCTCCACCTTGGAGAGTTTGCTGGTGTCAGTGTTGAAGACGTTCATCTTCTCCACCAGGCACGTCAGGGCAGTTTCAGTGGCTTCCCCCACCTTCTCGTAGACTTTTTTGGACTAGAGGGTAATTAAAAAAAAAAAAAAAAGAGCTTAAGCTTTAGAGCACATCCCCTACCCGCTGCTCCAACCAAGGATGCTGTCGCCCACGGCACCACCTCGGGGCTCCCAGAGCACTGACCTGGGATGGGCTGAAGCCAGGGCAGGGGATCCCAAGGGACAAACCTCTGCTGCAAAGGGGCCCGCAGGGAAGGGAAGAGCATCGCCAGTGCCCCCCCGCCGCCCCAGCCCCGGTGCCCCCCGCACCTCGTTGTAGTCCAGCGAGGAGTCGTTGCAGAGGGCGCAGATGGTGGCCAGCTCCACCAGCCCGTCGTACTGCCCGCACTGCACCGGCTGCTCGTCCTTCAGGCTGCGGGGAGAAAACAACCCCCAAAGCCTTACACTTCACCAGGTTACACATTCAAATAATACTTAGCTTCTCCTATATATCCCTTGTAAAATTTTCTGAAAAGAGGGAGAAAGAGCCCAGTTAAAGCCCCAGACTTGGCAATAAACACTTGGGTTTGCATTATGTGTTTTACCAAATGTGGCAGGACTAGCTGCAAGTAAAATATCACAGGAGGCAAATAAAGTCTGGAAGTGCCCCAGAATAAAGGGGGCTGCAAAGGAGCTCAAAAGAGCATTGGACCTGAAAGCAGGGGCTGTCAAAAGGCTGATGATGAAGGTCAAGAAAAGGGGCAAAGAAATTCAAGTTATTGTTCACTCCCCCAGGGGTTTCCAATTGCTGGGGATCCAGAGGAGCTGTAGGACTGGCAGCAAGTCCCTTCTCCTCCCTGTCATGCTGCTTCGTGCTCCGGCGAGCCGGAGGGCACCCAAGGGAGCATTTAAAAGCAGCAGACAAATTTAACAACTGCATTGCTGTGGCTGTTTCCAAGCAAGCAGCAAACTGTGGCCTTTGCTTCCTAAATAGCAGCTCTTTGCTATGTAAAGGAGCACAAGCGTCACTGGAAAGGAGCAGCTCTGAACACACCAGTCAAGCCGGACACTGCTTCTTGCCCACTGCCCGGTGGCAGAAACAGCAGCAGTGGTTTTCAGGGGAAATAAAAAATTATCCCGACTCCAGGAGAGGTAACTGCAGGTTAGAGCTGTATAAACCCAGCCGGTCATCTGCTTGCTGGAAAAATAATTTGTCAGGCATTTATTAGGATCAGTTTATTCCACTGCTGGTTCCCAATGGAAAGAACATTTTGGAGCCCTTGTTACAGCTCAGGAGCGGAAAACAGGGAGCGGCCAAGAAAATCTGAAAAATCTGTTTGGTGAGGGACAAGAAGCCACGCCGGGCTGAGAGCGGGCAGGGGAGAGCCGCTGCCTCCTGCCCAGAGGATGCTGCCCAGCCCCGGCTCACGGGCAGGGGGAAGGCAGCGGGTGGAGGAGGGAGCCTGCCGACACTTTTGGCTGGGTTTTGATGTTTGGGAAGGTGGAAATACCAGGGATGGCTTTTGCAGCGTGTGATCCCCTGGATATTGCTGGGAAGGGATGGGGGGATACGTCCCCATCGTTGGCTGTCCCTGCACGGAGCCGAGGGAGATCCGCACACCGGGAAACGCATCAGCAAAGGCGCTGCTGGATGGGTGCTGTGTGGAATGCGAGCAAACCCCAGGCCAAGCACGTAATATCCCACACACCCAGACCGGGCTAAAGCAAAGCCACCGAGTCCTCTGAGCATTTCAGTCCCACCAGCACTGGGGCAATGGGAGGGTTTCTCTCTGTGACACCTCAGCGAGCCCTCGCATCCCCCCTTGATGCGCAGGGCGAGCACCGGACTGAAACAAAACTCAAAAAGCAACACGAATTGCTGCAGACCAATGCAGAGCCTCAGCACAGGCAGTCCCCGGAGGAGAGGGGACACTGCAGCTTCAGAGGGGAGCAGACACGAGTTCAGCTCCTCAGTCCTCCTCATTTAATTGAAACACACTGGCTGATACCAGCTTATGACCTGGCTCACTTTTTAATAGAGATTCCTAGCCAAGGATTGAATTGGCTCTATAAATATTCATGAAATTAAGTCTGAGGCTGGGATGAATAATAGTCGCTCCACAGATGAGCAGAAGGGATCGTGGTGAAGAACATGCCCAGGATCACACAGCAAAGCGAAGGGGAGCAGAGAGTGCTCCAACCACCAGCTGAGCTTCTCATCTTCCTCCTTCCCAGACTTCCCCCACATTGGGGAGCATCATCTCCCTTTGAAGGAGAGGGAATAAACAAACACAATGGCAGAAAACCCCATTTGTGTAATAACGCACCAGGGAAAAGCCCCTGGCTTCCACTCCCTGCCCTTGGCTGCAGCTCAGCAAAGCCCACGTCCCCCCTGAAACGCATCCTGACATCAGTAGGACCGTGCCCCATCTCAGCTGTCCCTGCCGAGGACACAGGCTCGGGGAGCACTTTCCTGCCAGGTTTGCAGCCGTCTGCAAGTCCCTCGGCACATCGCTGGTGGTGTGGCTCCTGGACAAGCTGCCAGCCCCAGGTCCTGCTTGGGGCAGGGGCAACAGTTGCCAGCCAATACTGAAAATGCGCAGGCTTCAGAAATTTGGAGAATGAGCACGTATTGCGAAAAGCCTCGTTCATCGCTATTCCCACACTTGCCGTCTGCTCCAGTTCAAAGCGGGCTCATTTTATCGGGATTGCTAACGAAGGGAGAGCCGAACGCATGGGACACCCTTTGCTGAGCAGTGGGAGGGCAGCAGGCAGAGCTGGGGCACCCGCCCCCCACATCGTGTCAGGCAGGAGCCGGCGATGAGGGATGGTGAAACAATTGCCCTGGCTCCCACGCGATGCTTGCAAGCCCAGCGTGGCCAAAAACCAGCACCCAGCAGGTGTCTCTACAGGCGGGGTTCAGTGCAGCTGCAAACCGCCACGGAAAACCCCCCTTTCTCCCCCGCTTGCCAGGCGAGCCTGGGGTTCCCCAGCCGTGGCCACGAGCTCGACCCTCCCGCCTCCCCCCGACCGTGCTGCCAGCCCAGGGCCACCCCGTGTCACCCGCAAAGCGAAGGGGACCCACACTCACATCTGTCCCTCGGGGGCGTAGGTGGAGCCGGTGATGCTGAACTCGTGCAGGCTGCACTGGGCACCCTCCACCTTCTCCATAATGAACATCTGCGACAGAGAAAGACAGAGACAGAGCATTAGGCAGCGATTTTTGGTACAACCCACGTGCCCAGCCTGGAGACCCGGCAGCCGGTACTGTCCCAGCAATGGCCCTGCCGGCACCAGGCTCAGCCCCCTCCCTGGTCGCCCACCGCTCCTGGCCATCCCCGAATCCTTCCAGCTCTCCCCTGCCTTTTTCATGTTCACCTCCTCCAGCTCTTTTTTTCCATCGGAGAGGAGCGATACTGAGCCAGTTCCTAAGAAGGTGCTTGTGTTTTTCTTGGAGCAGAGAAGGAGCCAGGTCCGGGTTTCCACTTCTGCCCCGGCTGCCCTGGAAAGCGGGAAGGGGCTGCCCCTGCCGCCCTGTTCCAGCCACCTCTCGGCCACCAGCACGCCTTGCGCGTTACTGGGATCACCGCTCGGCTCCGGGCACTGGCAGTGTGGCAGCTCAGTAATAAAGCCCCGGGGAGCCGTAGAAGTCCCACATGCTCTATTTTTAGTGATTTTTGTCTTTCAAACTCCTTCCAGTTTCTCTCTTGCTGCTATAGTGAGAGCAACAAAACCAAAAAACTGAAAATACAGTAAAAATCCCCCTTCTCCCCAAGCTCTCCCACTCCCCCCTAGCACAGCCCACCCTTCGGTAATGTCCAGTGGCAGCAAGAGCAGTACACCAGCCAGGGCGACGGTTTGGCGACGCTCGCTTCTGCTTAATCATTATTTATGACCCGCGCTGAAGCCAAAAAGGAACGTAATAAATACATAAATAAATAAATAAAATTGGTTTGATGAATGCATTTCCTCAGCCACAAGCGCCTGTGGGGAGCAGCTGGGAGGGAGGATGGCTGCAGGAAAGTGATGCCCTCAGCTCTACAGACCTGCTTGACGGCTCCAGAAAGTGGGTGCAGGGGCAACTCTCCCTCTCCACCCTGTCTCAAATAATTCATTTTCCCTATTTATTTTCCTCTGTTCATTTGAGATGTTCCCCAGTAGAAATGGGGAAGCATCACTCAGCACCAGAGACGCAACAGCTCTGGGTACCATCTACTTCTCTCCCCTCTGCGCTTCCTCTGGCAACTAACAGAGGTTAATTTACTATGATTATTAATTATTGTTAATAATACAAGGACACCCCAGCAGTGCAGCCACGTTGGCTGGTGGGCGTGAGACCTCCCCATGCAGCCCGGTATCCCCAGGTGCAAGCTTAGGGCCAAGCCAAGGGACGAAGGTCAGGCTCAGGGAAGCACATTACGGCAGGTTTTCCCACCTCCGTATTTTACAGGTTTGGGCAAATCAAAGCAGGAGGTTCAAAGCGTATGTCTCCTATGTAAATACTTCTGAGCCCAAAACAACCTCCCCACAGCTTCACAGCTATTTGCAGATACCCCGTTTGCTGGGCTATTGCCCTTGGCTCCTTTCCCAGAGCCCATCCTCGAGGTCCCTCAGCATCCCTCAAGGGTTTCAAAGAAAATCACAAGCCAAAGGGTTGCAGAAGAGATTCGGGGCATCCCAGGCCCTCTGCCGAGGCACTGAGCTCCTCTGGCAGGAGCTGCAAACACTCATACATGAAGGACCTCAATAAAGAGAGTCAAAACATCGCGTCCCCTTCAGCAACTGAATTGCCCCGAGATGACGGACTCCAGGACCAGAGGCGAAGCGTGGCTGAAATTTCCCAAAGCAGAGGCTTCTGCAACACCAAAAGGGACCTTCGCAGGGTGAGCATCCTTCATCTCTTTTTGAGATGTCCAACGCCATCGGCCTTCCAGAGAG
Organism: Theristicus caerulescens; assembly: GCA_020745775.1. Lineage (NCBI taxonomy): Eukaryota > Metazoa > Chordata > Aves > Pelecaniformes > Threskiornithidae > Theristicus > Theristicus caerulescens. Next base: position 9,431,273 of record CM036572.1, read on the forward strand.
CCAAAATCTCCTGGTCTCTTCAGAAAATGGACTCCTGCACTCAGAAATGCTGACCAGACTCTTATTTATTAAAAAATCTGAAAGCATCCACCCCAGCCACCGGTGTTTTTGCCTGATATGGGCCTGTTTGTTTTCAAACGCTCACGGCTACCAAACAATTACTACTTTCACAATAGCAACTTTCTTATTAAAAAAGGAAAAGGAAAAAAAAAATCATTCCAGGCCCTTTATTTTTCCATGCCTATTTAAAAAGGTGCTGCGTAACCCACAGCAACCAGAGGTTATATCAAATTTCCTGCCTGCTCCCGGCTTGCGTGACTGGCAGAGCGAGGGGGCGGCCAGGGCACTGCAAAGGTGTTTGCAGGTTTTTTTGGCGTGATGTTTCGGCGGATTGCCAGGCTGAAAAAAGGGGGCAGGTTTGCAGGCAGTGGAAACAGTCTGGAGGAAATAGCTATGTCTTAATCTGTAAAGAGGATAAGGAATGTTTCCATCCTGAAAATAATAAAAATAATAACAGGAGCAATAGAAGGAGGTGGCAAAGCTGCACACCACAGCTTGGCTGGGTGGTCTGGGGAGGCTGCTAAAGAAAGATGCTTGCAGAGGGGCTGCCTGACCCCCTGCATGGCCACAGTGAACATCAGCTCCAGCATCCAGAAAGGGGAACCCGGCCAGCACCCCCAGGGCTTCCCCCTGCTCACCCCCCTGCCCTTAACCCTTTTAAAATCGTGCTGGCAATTTGGGGGTTTAATGCAACAGAGAGAGGGAAAGGAAAACGTTACTACGTGCTTATGAAGAGCGCACCCTGCTCCTCGCCTGGCCCCAGATGCTGCTGGCGTGTATTTTTAGAAAGCAAAGGGTGCGCCATCCCCGGAGCAGCACAGGGCATCTGGCAGCGGGCTTGCAGGGAAGAGAGATGCGAAGCATACATCTCCATATTTCTGTATTTTCTGTAATATCTTTAAAAAAACTACTCATCAAAAGGCAGACAAGATAGGATTGCTGTCTGGAATAGTAACAGGCTGTAATCATCAGTCATTTAGCCATCAATCAGCCCACAGATCAGCATCATTTTCCTCCTGCGCTGGAAGCAGCCCCGGCCAACAGGCACCCACCGGGAGCTGCCACAGCCAGCGGCTCAGCCACAGCCCCTGGGAAACCCCCAGCGAGGTCTCCCATTAATCAGTGACTGCTTTAGATAGACAAAACTGCCGAATCAAGGCACAGCGTCCTGGAGATTAAAAAGCAAATAGCGCCCGCACAGCTCCTGGGCGGCTGCACCCAGCATGGGAGTTTGCACGTCCAGGCTCTGCTACAAGGTTTACTGAAAATAAATCCCTTTCTGCTCTTGTTCCCCAAAACACCAGCCATCTCAGAGACATCCAAATGTCACCGACCACCTCCCTCTCCTGGACATGGGGTGCCAGCATCTCCCCCCTCCAGCCCCGTCCTGCTCTGCCCCACGCAGCAGCAGCCCCAAGCCCACACAGCCACACTCGCATTTCTGCTTTGGGTCCTGACTCAAACACCACCTTCGCGCTCCTGAAAAATTAAGTTATGGTGCATGAAAGGGTGCCGCAACTTTTAGGAGACTGATTTAAATGTGCAAGAGCAGAGCTGCAAGAGCCTCTCTGCCCCCTTCTCCCATCACTCCCATCTGCACGGTTATTTAACGGTTGGGAGAAGGCTGTCCCTGCTTGCTCTGCACCGTGGGGTGGGTGAGATGGTGGTCTCGGAGACCCCCAGTTGACCATAAGGTGAGTGAGACGAACCACAGGTTTAATCTGATTTACTAAGTGGGTTTGTGGCTTTACTGCATTACTGCAGAGCTGTAACCTCTGGCGGACTCGAGGCCAGAGCAAAAGCACCAAAGTCTCGGCTGCCCCAGATGGACGAGGCCCCCCAGCACAAAGCCCTTCAGTGGGCACTTAATGCCCACGAGCATTTGGGGGCCGCCGCTTCGCCCGCACTGACCGCATGGCATCCACAGGAATCCTGCTGAGCTGGCTCAGCCGGCACCCTGGCCACCAGTCCTGGGTGCCAAGCGGAACACGGAGCCGGCGGCGCAGCCCTTAAAAAACAGCCAAGGGTTTTAAAACAGACTTGAAGCCTTTCAAGAGTCACTTTACAGCTCTACAGACCTGACACCGGCAGCGAGACGTAACGGGGCAGCACGACTCAGCAGCATACCCTGGGGCCAAGCAGCTGCGCTCACCCAAATTAAATGTGTGTGTTAATTAAATTGCTCTCAATTAATACATTTTTCCAGGCTATCGATAGGCTTTCATGGCTTTTGCACCCCCATAGCTGAGCTGGCTGCTTGGTGAAGGAGCACATCCAGGACACACCAACGGCCGCCCAGCGCAAATATTTACCCACCCGCCACTCGGCAGAGCCGCCGGCAGCCTCTGTACTGCCTGCGTCAACGCGGGAATCCCTGTCCGTTAAACATTAACAGCCGTGTCTGTGTGTCCTGAGGCCATCACGCCCTGGGAGTCAGGATTCAGCCAAGTGAGTAACATGGATATCGGAAAGGGGTTGGGGGGAAACGGGATGGAGGATACATGGAATTTTGAATTGAAAAATTTTTTTTTCTTCAAATATGCTGCTCTGCAAATTTTAACTTGGGCCAAGTTAGGGCTGATTGAAGCTAAAAATCTCGTGAGTGCTGCTGCCCCACTCCGTCCTCCTCCTGCCCTCTCCCTGGCTCAGCATCGCTAATCCTGCCTCTCCTGACCATACCACACCGTGGGAGACGGTGGTACTTCTGCCCTAGTTCAAGGAGCAGATCCTCCCGTAGGAAGTGGTTTGGGGAAGGCATGATCATGTCCTACCTCTCCTTCTGCAGTCTGCAGAGCTAAAGAGACCCCACACGCTGGGGTCACCCTTCCCTGCATCCCTGGGGCAGAAAATCGGCGGTGTCCCGTGGTTCGGCCAGGGGCAGCACGTGCCGCTCTGAGCTCCGCATTGCTGAAGCCCACCAGAGTGGATGTGCTTTGGCCACTTTGTCCCAACAGCCCGAAAATGAAAACTCAAAAATTGAGGAGGTAGAAACAAATTGGCCATTTTCCTGGCATGAAAATCAGCCCATAAAAATAACCCCTGGTATTAATACGAAAGCGGTGTGAGCACGTGCCTGGGAGCGCCCGGCTGATAAGCAGGAGGCGTTGCCCCACCCCGGCAGAGCTACGTTTCTGACTCCATCACCTGCACCATCACCATGGGCTCAACACCAGAAACCAGAGGGATGGCAAACGTGACAAAAGCCGGCCACGTCCCCACAGCCCTGGGGCAGGACCTCCTTCCAGCGGTGTCTCATTTTAAATCATTTACAGAGCAGAAATATCAGACGTTTCCAGTCATCTGTAGTTTGTGCTGAGCAAACCAGTGGTGAAAGCCTGTGGCCAGCTTGCAGCATGGTCATGGCTTCCCACCACGCTACCCAAGTGTCAGAGAGGAGGGATGGTGGCCAGGTCCATTTTTCCCCACAGCAACACATTTTCCAAGGTTCTCCTATAAAACCGACGCGCCAAGGCCATGAAAAAAGCTTTCCTGAGACTTGAGGATTAATGGGGAAACTGAGAAGTACTTGGATGGTCCAGCCGTTCCTAACAAGTCACCTCCCTGTATGGTCAGGCACGCGGGAGCAAAGCTCTTTGGTAGACCAGGAGCCTTCGACCTCTTTGCCAAACCACCCCAGGGCTGCCTCCGTCAGAAGTGCTTTTCGGTCCGAGCCCAGCTGCACACACCTGCAGACGGCAGACCTCCTGCCAGGCGAGGACAGGTAATCGTAGCACCGGTTCACCAGGTCACAAGCATCTTCTCTTAACCCCTGGATTTCTGCATGAGTTCGTCATGGCCAGCTGGACCCATGAACTGCACTGACACTCCAAGTTTTGGCCTCACAGGTCCAGGCTTTGTAATTTTGCATGGTCCAGGATTTTTCACTGGTTTGGTTAAAAACGGGGAAAACAGGCAAAAGAGCAGAGGAGGCTGATTGCATTGGCTTCTCCAGGAGCTCTATCTCAACACCACATCCCAGCAGGAAGAAATGCTCTCTGGAGAGGGAGCCCTGAAATAAGTCTGCAACACGGCACCTCCAAACTGCTGTGCTCATAAAAGTGAGTTTTCCAATTACAACCATGCCAAGAGAAGCCATAAACCTTACTGACCCTGGTCAGGCAGAGAGGAAGCTCAGGGCTTCCTACAAACCATCTTCCATGCTCACCTTCAAATTCCTAATATGAAACAAGTCTGGTGAGGACAGCAAAGCCCATCACCCCAGGATGGGGAGGGAGCAGCACAGAGTGCTCAGGGGCTTACAGAGCATCGCTCTGCACCCCAAAACCCGAAACGCCCCTGGCACTCACCCGGCAGACGGACATCTGGTTGGTGGTGAGGGTGCCGGTCTTGTCGGAGCAGATGACGGAGGTGCAGCCCAGGGTCTCTACCGAGGGCAGACTCCGAACGATGGCGTTCTTCTTGGCCATGCGGCGTGTGCCCAGCGCCAGGCAGGTGGTGATAACGGCCGGGAGGCCCTCAGGAATGGCGGCCACTGCCAATGCCACTGAAATCTTGAAATAGTAGATGGCCCCCCGAAACCAGGAGCCCCCGTGGACAGGGTCACTGAAGTGGCTGACGTTGATGACCCAGACGGCGATGCACACCATGAAGATCACTTTGGAAAGCTGCTGGCTGAACTCGTCTAGCTTCTGCTGCAAGGGGGTCTTCTCAGGCTCGGTCTCCGCCATCTGGTTTCGGATCTTCCCGATCTCGGTGTACACCCCTGTTGCAATGACAATCCCTACGGCCTTCCCAGCTGCGATGTTGGTGCCCTGGGAGGGAAGAAAGAGGCCAGAGTGGATATGTGGGTATAAAACCTCTCAGCCTGAGAGGGGAAATGGGTCACTTGTTGTGAAAAGAGAACATGAGATCTTGGTTAAAAGGAAAATGAGACATCCTGGGATTTTATATAAACCCACCCTAAAGCAGCAGGAGACTCTCCTAAGAGCTCTCTTGCCCCTCGAGGGCAAGACTTCTGCCTGAGAGGAGCATGAGCAAGGAGGAAACCCAAATTTGCAACAGTTACAGGCTCAACCACAAACCTTCTCCCCGTCTGTAATGCATCCTGCTTGATGGAAAACCCACTGAGATCACCCAAGGCATTTAAGGGTGTCATGTGCCACAGCCCAAATGAAATCCTGTGGAAGCAGGTCCTCATTTTTGTGGATTTGGGGCTCTTTTTATGGACTCAGGTCTTTCTCATGCATGCACTCCCTTTCACTGCTCAGAGATCTCCTGTGTCCATCGGCCTCTTCAGTTGGCGGCTCTTTGGAAAACCCCAGGAGAGTTGGGGACAGGCATAAGGGACTTACAGAGAAAAGCATGTTCTTCTTGTCCTGGTTGACAGCCCGGGGGTCAGGGATGGGGTCAGCATGTTTGATCACCGACACAGACTCCCCTGCCGAGACAAGAGGGGAGAGATGAATGACCCATGTTTCCTCTCCAGCCTCTGCCCAACGCTGTTATGAGCCTGCATCTCAACCCCCATGGCTTTTTAAAGCAGCACTTTGCCACCAAACCATCAAAACATCCATCATGGGGATGTCAGAGCTGGGCTAAGGCGCTCTGAAGATGAGGGCTGCAGAAAAATGACCTGTGTGGATCGCTAGTGGCTGTGAGCTCCCGTACAGCCCAACGGGATGGGGCCAAATCCCCGCCCCAGCGAGCCCGCTGGCTTGCAGCGCAGGTTTGCACGGTCAGATGGGGTTCGTAGGGCAGCACAACAGGAAAGGTGCCCAAAGCCCTTCTGCTGAGGGTTTATATTTTGCTCTTTGCAGATTTGCCCTTTTGCTGCATCTCCTTTTGCCCTTGGAGAACTAAGTTAATGCAAAGCCACTTTTCAGGGAGGGTGGGCTCCTTTCCCCATGTTTTTAGCATTTTTTCTGATTGCTTTTCCTTCCCTGCTGCCATCTCCTAACTCGATGCCTTTACAAAATCATGCACGAGAGCTGAAATACTGGAAGCCCTTTTTGTTGGCTGATCATTCACCGGCCTTCCCTGACAGCAGAGAGAAAAGTTTTGAAACATCATAGATTATCAGCTTCAAGGGCTTTTCCAGTGCTTAAAAAAAAGCCCCATATATTGTCACCTCTCCCTGAACCTGTAAAGCCTCGTGCACCAGCAGTCATCGTGTGATGGCTGCACAGAGGGAGCGTGGGCAGGGACTGAGAGCCCCTCGTGAAACCCCACGTGTCGCACAGGAAAGCCTTGCGTTTTGCAGGAGGGATGCCCAAGCACCGGGCACATCTCACCTATGCCATGACTTTTAGATGATGCTGGGACCTCTCCCCAGGTCCTCAGTCTCATTCTCCCACCCATTTCCCACCCTGGCAAAGCATTCAGCCCAGTGTCAGCCCCAAAATTTGGCTTGGGGCAGATGGCAGAGGGAAAACTCTGCCTTCAGCAGCCGCCTCCGCCCCACCACGCCTGCACGCACCTGTGAGGATGGACTGGTCGACCCGCAGGGTGGTGGACCGGATTTCGATGATCCGGATGTCCGCCGGCACCTTGTCGCCAACTACAAAGGCAAGAGCAGAGCAGCTCCGTCAGGCAGGACCAGCAGCACCCGCCGCCCTGGGGAAGGGGGGACGGCAAACCCTGAACACGCCAGCACAGCCGGGCTCTGCTCCAAGGCTTGGGGCCACCGGTTTGCACCTCGGTTCCTGCTGTTTCCCCTCGTTTTCTATTTCAACTGTCCAGTCTCCAGGGCAGGGACTGGCTTTTGCTGAGAATCACCACGTCCCTATGCAGTGCAGGCGCATGGCAGCACCCAGCCTGCAGCAACGATGGGTCCAGCCCGTGGTTAACAAGGGTCCTGCCCCGGGATGCCTCCTTTCCGCATTTAAAGCTTGATTTTGTATGTCTATAATTTACAAGTCAAAAAAAGAAAGCTGGAAAGAGGCTCCATTGGTTGCAATCAGCCATCAGGCAGCGCAGTGATGGGACCTTGAGGAATTTCTAATTTTAGGGGATTACCTTGCACAAAAGCAGCCAGCCCGAGCAGCGGACAGCAGCGCCGAGGCTGAGGGGGTTACTTGTGCTGTGCCAGGCGCCCTCCACCCTCTCCCATGGCCTGACCGCATGTTTCAAGCATCACCTCCCTGTACGAAATTCGGCAGGAGCGAGCGCTGCCCCGTCCCTGCTGCACATGGATGCTGCTGGGGCGGGTGACCTGCCTGCCAGCCCTGCCCATCACCTTCCCTGGCTGCCATCCGAGCAAAACTAACTGTGGTTCAAGCCAGATTTGCCAGGACAAGCAGCAAAGGCAGGAGCTCTGCATGGGGCAGCCGGGTGAGCAGAGGACCCGAGCAGGCTCCCAGCAAGCCCCCACATCTCACCCACCCTGGCTGCACCTCTGCAGTGACGTGTGCTCCTCGGCTGCGGCTGGGACACCCTTAACCATCATCACAAGCAGCGAGCACCTGCATCCCTCCTCCTGCCAGCAAGCGGCCAGGAGGGCAGGTATCTTTTCCTTTTGGAGCAGAGCTGCCGCAGTTAGAGGCACAGGCGCGCGGTCCTTGGGGCAGCAAGCATCACACCCTCTGCCCTCCAGCCAAATGCCAGTGTGGCCTTGCCTGCTGCCCTGCATCGCCTGCCTTGCCACAGCCCTATCTCTCCTCTTCCCTGCAAAAACCCCACAGCACCCCCCATCTTGCCTCTTCCCTGCAAAAACCCCACAACTTTCCCATTTTGGAGCAGCCCGAGCCTCCCAAGGCCACTCTTAACCCCGTTTCAGGGCTCCATGGGCCAACTGGAAGCTGTTGACACTGGAAGACCTTTCGTGGCCAAGACAAATAGCTGTCCATGGGTCTCCTGGCACAGCATGGTGGTTACGGGTGAAAGCAGTCCCATCAACTGACAGCCACTGATCACCACCCACCGAGGCGCATGTGCTTCCTTAAAAAAAAACATTTAAAGCTGCTTTTCCCGCTGGGTTTCTTCCTCCCGGCTCTTCCTCCTGCTCTCTTATCGGCTGGACACAACTGCACTCCGGTGCTTCGGAAATATTGAGGCAGAGAGAGCCCTGGCTCACAGCACCTTACATCACGTTACACAACACTGCCGGCTTGGCTGCTAATGATCGTCTCAAGTCCCAGACTTTAACGAGCGTTTCCTCCCAGGGCTTGTAAAACCCCCCCGAACGCAGCGGGAGGGGGGCTGGCATCGCTCCACCGCTCAGCCATTTATTCCAGCTGCAGATGCGAGGGCTCTTGGATACGGCGTGCAACATCTGCTGTCCAGCCAGACCTGCCCCGCTCCCCATCGCACCCGTTTCTGGGGGGCTGAGCAGGGGGTACTAAGCACGGGGACTCACAGACCCCCCCCACATGTTTCCCTCAGACTTTGCAGCTGCTCAAGGGAGTCGGAGCACCTTAAAGGGAGCAAAGAGCTCCTCTTCCCTCCTGGGAAAGGCGGGGAGGCTTTGCAAACATGAGGTCAACCGGCAGATGAAAAATCTGTTGCCAGCATCTAGAGACAGTGACGAGCCCTGGGGCCATGGGGGTAGCATCCGCTCAAGGGTAGATAGTGTGATAGCATCCCAAGAGACTCGCACGGTGCAGGACAGACGTACGGACCTGGCAGCTGCTGTTAGCCAGCTATTAAACATGCGTTGATCACCCAAGCACCGCAAGTCTCCCCTGTACCGAAAGCCAAGGGAAAGAGAGGAAAACGGGAGGCAACGCTGCCCGAGCAAAGCAGGAGCGGGCAGATGGGGCAGCACCTGATGGAGCTCCCTGGGCAATGCCCTGCTTGTGCTTTTTGGGCAAGGCAGAAAGCTGGCGCTGCAGCCGAATTTAATCCCTGTGCGGCTGCCTGCACAAGGACTCACCTCGATTGCCTTCTTACAAAAGGGCAAAAATCAGCTGGGTTTAAACAGCTTGCCAACTCGCAGCTTGCAACCGCCATTCCCCTCTTGTCTTAGTGCAGCAGGTTTTCTGCTCCCTGCTGCCGAATTTATTGCATTTGCACATGCAAACAGAAGCCAGTCCCTCCTGCCTGCGCTGCCCCTGCCGTCCCCAGGATGTCACCTGGATGTCCACTGCACGTTCAAAGCTATTCCTCCTGGTGCGCTTTCCTATCAGGCAGCCTGACAGCATCCTCATCACTTGCTATGACCTCCTAAACCCACAATTTGCTAATTAATTGGCTAATAATTTGCAAACCCTTCCAGAGGAGAGCGCAGCTCTTTCCCTCCCAGTCATGATACTGATTGTGCCATTAAAAAGTAACATTCAGTCACTGATGGGCAGGCAGCAAGCACTTGATTCGGGGAAAAGATGGCAGAATTTAATTAATTAATAATGAATTAATTTAATTAAAGGCCAGGTCAGCAGCTGGAGTGCATTGCTGGAGCTGGCTTGGGAGTGCCGCCAGCTCACCCAGCTGAGGATCTGGCCAGCACTCCTCTGCTTGATCCTCCCTGCATTATTTTTATGTTCATCTTCCAGCTGAAGCCCAACTGGAAGACATAAATAACAGTGAGCTGGCTGGGCGCGGGAGGGATTGCAGCATGTTTCCACTAGCAGGGCCACGAGGAGGAAAGGAGAGGATTAGTTTTGCGGCTCTGGGGGTTTACGGCATCATTTAACGAACAAACAAAATGGGATAATTGAAATGCATCCTCTTTAGCTCTGGCGGGGCAGACAGGAGAGTCCCAGGCATCCTTCGCTGAATGCAAAACCCCGACAGAAGGGCTGGGGGTGACAACCCGACTGGGGAGGCAAAAGCACCCTGCAGCTGGTCTCCTCTGCCTCTCGCCCTCCGGAATGACAAACCCCAGTTACCAAGGAAGCCTGCCCACGCAGGCAGGGCCAGCGCCGCTGCCTGCAGCACTGAAACCCCCCCACGCTGGCGGCAGTGCTCGCCTGGCACCGCCGGTGCGGCACCCAGCACCGGCCCTTCACCCGCGCCTCGTCCAGGGGATGCGCGTGGGAGAGCCGCTTCCAGAGAGAGGGAACCTTGGCGGAAAAGTCAAAGTTCTTCCAGTTCTTCCAGAAAACGGGGAAACCCTCCCAAGACACAAAACTTGTGCCAGAAATACACACTTTTTTTTTTTTTTTCTGCTGTTTTCTACTGCCCTATGCTCGGGGCGACGCCTCGGTAGGCTGATGAGCCCCAGCTTTGGCCCAGATCATTTCACCTCTCTGGATTTGAAAAGAGAAACTAAGATCTCCACTGTACGACAACGAGGTGACTGGGTGGCCGTGCCTCCGGAGGAGATGCGCCCGGACGCTGCAGCAGAGCCCTCCTGCCACCCGGACCACAGGGTGCCCGTCACCAAAGCCCCCCTTGGCCAGCACCACCTCCCCATCCCACCCCCTATGCTGGGGTGATGGCACCCTACCTGCTACCTCCACGATGTCCCCAGGGACAATGTCCCGGGCTCGGATCCGCTGCACCCCGCTGCGGTCGGCGCGGATCACCTTCCCCATCTCGGGCTCGTACTCCTTCAAGGCTTCGATGGCGCTCTCGGCGTTTCTCTCCTGCAAGCAGAGGAGGAGCAGAGCTGCCAGCGGTGGGGTTGCTCGTGCCAGCAGGCTCCTTCCCCACCTGCTGCAAAGACAGGAGCACCCAAACCCCAGCCCTGGAGCCCTGGCTTTGGCGTCCCTTTGCACCATTGATGGGGCAAATGCTGCGTCTTCCTCAGCTGCACTGAAATGGTCCCTGCTGCTGGCTTAAATCACACCAGGTCCTGGACACTGCATGGACCTTTGGGCTTAATTTTCTCATTCTTGGTTTGGGAAGCAGCATATCCCACCCAGATATATTTTTCCCTATCCAGTAACCCCACCTCAGATCAAGCTGCAGATAAATAAATGGCCTTAAAGTGAATAAATACAAGAGGGAGAGCATCACTGGCTGAGGCATTTGCTCATCCCCCAGGAGGGATACAGCGAGGTGAGGGGCAGCAGCCACCATGGCTTTCTCGTGGAGAGGGAAAAAGCTTCCCTTGGAAAATGCATTTGGCCACGGCCAGGAGACAAGCAGCATTTGCCTTGATGGCAAATAAGTGCAAGATCCTAAACTCCAAACTGCAAAAGTTGCCAAAGAAAGGAACGAGACAAGAGGCAGCCAATGACTGAGCATCTGTGCTGGGGCATGGGGCAGCACGGCCAACATGAAAATTGAACCTTTGAGAAAGGAGTTTCCAATGGCAAGAAGCAACCAGACCTTCAAATGAAGCATCTCAGCCATGTGGAGCAGAGATCTGCAGGGCAAGCGGCGGGGGAGCTGTGGCTTACCTGCCACACGCCCACCACGGCGTTGGCGATCAGGATCATAATAATGACAATGGGTTCCACGAACGCTGTCGTGGTCTCCTCTCCTTCTTCAAACCAGGCCAGGATCTGGTAGGCAAGAGAACAGAAGGATCACAATGTGGTTGAAACAACAAGCACCAACATTTTAAGAAGGATGAAACAAGAGCCAAGCAACACGTGGCGTTTGCTGGAGAGAAGACAACCCAGAGTGGTGGCCAGCCCTACATGGCTTGGTTAAAGCATGGACTTGCCATATCCCACTGCCAGTGTTTAACTCAGGTGCCTCCACTCTTCTACTGGGGATAACCTAATGCATCAAATGAGCAGGGCAGGGACTGACCTCATGGCTTCTTACCACCCTGAGCCCCCTCTCCATCCCACACAGAACCCATACCATACTACAAATGAAGGGTGCACACACACGCACATATTTTCACTCCACAGCAACACCTCGCTGCTCTGCGGCAGAGGCACCGGCATGAAGGACCTCTGACGCAGGGGTTCACGCCTGCTTTACCGGTTAGCAGAGCCGCCGCGGCAGACTCAGCCATCAAGCAGATTGCAACAGCTCTGCAAATTCACCAGCCAACAGGTCGCTGCATGTTGTTTCGGGAATGTATTGAACCTCGCAAGGGACCAGCCAACCTCCTTGTCTGCCCACGAGTCGTATCCAAAAGGAGGGGACACAAGACTTGGCTTTGCCATCCTACTGCCAAACACCCTGAGTATACTCAAAAAATAAGTATTTCTTCAGTAGCTAAGTGGGAAACTTCTCCTCATGCAGAGTTGCTCTCAAGGTAAATTGTGGGCAAAACTGAGCTGTTAGCTCAGTACCTGGGCACCACAAATAAGGCTCAAATCAGCAATCAGGGAGCGAGGTGCCGCTGATGATGAACACTTCCAAGGCACCATGGAGTGCATGTACAAAGGGGTTCATATTGCAATTACTCAGTGCCCCCCATAAAGGCAGCTTTGCTAATCACGTGGGCGTTGAGTTTAGCTGATCCCACATCACCTCTCAGCACTATTAAGCATGAAGGAGGTCAGCAGCGCTGGCGGGTGCCAGCTCGCGGAGCCTGGCGACGCGCCCACTGCTGTCTGACCTCGCCTGCATGCCCTGGGGAGGAGAAGCTGCTCTGTGCTCGCAGGAGGAGCTGGGGGTGAATCACGGCTCCTCCTGGGGAAAGACGCATAGGGATGCAGCCTCTTCCCTGGTGATGGCAGGAGAATAGCACAGCAGGAGATACACCACTGAAGGAGGAGATGTTTGAAGACGAGCAATAGCACCATCCAGGGAAGTAAAGGCTGGATGGCACCAGGGACACCCTGAAGGCACCACACTGGCAGCTCTGGTGGCGGGAGCAGCCTGGGCTGGGCTTCACGCTCTGCTAAACACAAGGAAAACCCAACCCTAAGCAGCTCTCTGACATTACCTGAACATAACATCACATTTTCCTCCTGCATGACGCACCAGGAGGCATATATTGTCAGTGAGCATTAACCCTTCCCCACACATCGGCAAAGGTGTAAAGGAAAGCTATATGCCCCGCACTGTGCCCAGCCATACCCAAAGCCTGCCCTGAGCATCACCAGCTTGGGCATCACCAGCCCAGGATCTCCGAACCCTCCCAGCCATGTGGGCAGGACGGGAAGGCAGCGAACAGCAGGCAGGAGGCACCTCCCACGCGGGCAGCCGCAACACTGCCAGTCCCGCTCAGCCAGAGGGAGGAAAAAAAAAATTAAAAATTAAACAACAGATTGGATTTTCTTTTTTAATTGAAAATGTGAATGCTTCCACACAGCAGCAGAAGGGCTCCGGGAGGGAGACTTCACTCCAAGGAGGGCAGCCGCACAGGGTTTGGAAATGCTCCCGGCCCCGTCTTTGCCTGCATAGGCGGATGGGCACGCAGGTGCCTGCCCCGCTGCCTGCACCCCAATGGAGGTGAAGGTGATACGTGGGATTTCTGAGTTGGCTTCAGGCACCTGAAGCGCTGCTCTCTCCTCTCATCACCCATCACCCAGTGCTCTGGCCAAGAAAAAGCAAGCTGTGCGACATCCTGGCAGCCTCTCTGGCCATGGAGGGAGGTGGTGCTGGGACCCCTCAACTCCCAGCACCTCCCAGTTCCCCGAGCATACACGGCTTGGCCATTACACCAGGAACGTATCTGCATCACAGACACGCACATCTTCATGTGTCAGAGACACTGTCCTCTGTTTCAGTGGATCCTGACACGGATCTGGTCATGCTGACACTTAATACTTTCAAAAATATCCAAGGAAAAAATAAAGATAAAGAAAGAAACCTTTCCCTTTCTGTTTTAACCATCTACACAAGGTGAGGCACAAGTCATGTTCTACTGGATGAAAATGGCATTGCAAAGCAATCAGTAAGAATTAAAATCAGAGAAGGGACTTGCGAACAGGCTGTCTGGGTCCCAACTCAGTGAAGGGCCTGAGCACAGACCTCAGTCCAGACACTGGCCATGACAGCAAGTACAGGGGGAAGGAAAGCTCACAGCATGAAAAATGGTGAAGGGAAAACATATAATGGATATAAGAGGGAAGCTAAAAGACATAGTAACAAAGGTACCTTCTAACCTAAAAACATAAGAAACTTTGTTGATAAAAATCTTGCAATGAGATAGAGACACGTCCAAAGGACCTGCGCTACCTCAGGCAGGGTCTGCAAACAATGACAAAAAACTATGGATCACAGCAAAAAGCATCCCAGGACTGAAAGCTCTGGGCAGCCCCCACCTGCCTTTGGCAGCCCCTTTGCTCTCGCTGGGGCTCTGTGCTTGCCCTCTCCAGACCCCAACCCTAACCCTCCACAGTGCCCAGGGCCAACACCCATCCCACCCGGCATCCCACCGAGGTGTGCCCAGGACTGAACGTTTCTATGGCCCTTTTCTGCCTTTGTCTAGTACGGTCTTGGGGAAATAGAAAGAAGTCCAGGTAGTTTTTCCGATACCACTTTTGGGTGGATCAGCACTACTGAAAAATTCTACAGTGCCATCTTTTAAGCAGATACAGTGATATTGTCACTATGCCCTGGAAAACCACTGCGCTGCTGCTACATCTCCTTCATCCAACATGCACCTTCCTCTGGCTCCTTTGCTATTCGGCTGCCAGCCGGGTCCGGACGTGCCCTGGAAGGTGCCCACCCCCACGCCTGGGGTACTTACGAATGACAGAAAAGCTGCCATCAAAAGGATGCGGACAAGGAGATCTTCAAACTGCTCCAGCACCAACTCCCAGAGGGACTTTCCTGGTGGGAAAACACGAAGCCAAGCACAGTCAGTGGTCAAAAAAAACCCCAAAGACAGGTAATTTCGACCCCAGAGGCCACTAAGACCAATAGGACCCCGTCCCCCACTTGCAGCAGAGCTGCTCCAGTGCCCATCGGCCATGGGCACTAGTGAGGACATCCAGCACTGCAATGGGGGATTTTTCTCTCTAGTATTAAACACCTTCATTTCTGGCATTGGCCTGGTTTTACTATGTCTGTTTTTAACTACAGAAACCAAATCCTCTGTGCTTCTATTCACAGCTGGTAGTTCTGTCGTCACAGGAAAGCTCTGCTGTCAGCCCAGCTTTCTCTGGGATTAAAACCAAGATTAAAAGACCCCAAGGACTCCCCCCTCCTTGTCCCCAGCACCCTCCACCCAGACTCAAGGCACGTACCCACCCTCACCTCCAGCCCACAACTTACCTTCTTCTGCAGGGAGCTCTGTAGGTTTTCATTGACAGCCCAGCAAGTGGAACAAAGTAAAAAATGATAAAAATAAAAAGATTAATTAGTGATTTGGGCCCAGACTAGCAATCCCTTCCCTTATGCCCCAGCAGTCCATTCAGTACCCCAAAAATGCAACTTGTCCTGCACATATTCCCGCATCAAGACAGCTTGTCATTGAACTTCTCAGTCTGACACCAAGGAAGCAGCGCTGGACGCTCCCCGCACCAGGGAAACGTCATTTCCCTGCTGCAAGCGGCTCCAGCAGCATTTAGTCCTGCACTCAGCCTGCCTAAAAAACACTCCTCAGGAGCTGCCCTCTGCAAATCCAGGACACAGGTCCAACTATCCTGTAAAATGCCCTGCCAGAAACCCAATACGGACCTGCTGGGGACTGTAACTTTCAGACCACGTTTCCTATTAATCAGTTGTACTTTACGGCCTGCAATGCTCTAGGAAAGAAATCCAAAGCCGATGCTCAGCTGGTCCAAGCCGTCCTCCCGAATCCACCTTGGTGGGTGCAGAGCCGCCATCCACACTGGTCCCAGCCAAACCCAAGCCCAGTCACCTGCAAAACCTGAAAAAAACCCCAAGGGCTCCCGAACACTGCCACGGTCTCCCCGAGACTCCCACGTCCCCGTGGGATGACCGTTACCTTTGCACGCCGCATGCACCGAAGGGTCCCACGGCCACTGGGTAATGCACAAACCCCGGTATCCACCAAGGGCATCGCTCCTGCTTCCTCACCCGTGCAGTAATGGATGTGCTGGCCCTGCCACGGGCAAGGTTTGGCTGAGGACTGCAAGGTCCTGCACCTAGAGAGGGCTCAGGAGTGACCCCCCTGGTTTTGGTTGCTGATGGGTGCTGGCATGGGTGGGTGTCTCTGTGTGCACTCGCTGTTCCTGCATTCAGGGTGAATCCTTTGGTTGCCTGTAGAGCAGCTCCCAGGGGAGCCAGCAGCTGGACCAAACCCTCTGCCAACTGCCCCAAGGTGGGGAAGTACGGACATTGCAGCTGTCTAATGGAAAAGGAAATCCAGGATACGCTGAGCATAGCAGAGCTTGCTGGAGATGGAGAAAGCAAAGCTGGAGCCGTGCATCAGCAAACCCTCAGGAGGGCTGTGCTGGTGGCCCAAAGGCATCGCACAGCGCTGCGAGGGACAGCGGGGTACCAGCACTGAGGTGACGTGGCACCAGGGCAGGGGACCCACAGCCTCCATCCTTTGGTGCTCTGGGGCAGGAGGGGACCAGACAGAAACCCCGCAATCCCAAACCTCCTAGTGGGGAAAAATTCAGGCAGAAACCTCCCAAAGAGCTGTCCCAAAGCCTCCACTGTCTGCCACCAACTTCTGCACCCTATGGGGTCATAATAAAACAAGACGTTCCTCCAACCCCTTGTGTTTCTCGGAGAGAATAAGGGACCGGCTGAAGCTCAAGAGGAATTGGCCCAAGGCAGACACACTCACTGCCCCGTCACTGGACCAAACGTGGGGTTGTCTCCGAGCAACCCCAGCGCGGAGCCCTGAGTGAGAGCAGGAAGCGAAACCGGCTCGGCTGTTTTCCATCATCTATTTTCATTCAGAGAAACAAAAAAAAAAAAAAAACCAAACCCAAACCAAACCCACCTTCACTGAACCAGCCAGTGAAAACAAGAAGCCTAAACGTGTTTATGCTTCAAACTGCATCAGCTCCTCAGTGTTCACAGAGACACTTACTATGAGTTGTTTTAAACCCATGTCCCTCCTAGATAAGGCTACTCCGATCCCCTGCCATCACAAGGAGCAGACAGACCAGTACATTACACCTATAATTATTCTTATAGCAAAAAAAAAAATAATGTTGGAGTGGCTTCAACGTTTCAAATCAGTCTGCAGAGCGTGTCAGAAGGAAAGTGGCTCTTCTCCCTTTTGCAGCCGGCTTCTCTCCACCCCCGGCTTCCTCTCTCCAGCCCAGAGAGCCACCAAAATTAAAAGTAGAAGAGATCTGCTGCTGCTATTTCCATCCAGGCTCCATTTTAAGGGTGCGAACGTGCGAGATGAGAGGGCTGGGGGCAGGCAGGGTGCCCCGAGGGAGGCGGCTGGGGCTCCCGCAGGTCTCGGCTCTGCTGGGGTGCCCAGGGGTGACTTTCCACCCCAAGCAGCCACCCGAAACGCCGCGGTCCTCTTAGTGCTTCCCCTGCGCGGCGTTTGCATGAAGAGCTGCAGCGATGCCGTTTGCAGAGTGGGGACTTTGCATGAGCTCTTGATTAAAGCATGAAAACGGGTTTCCGTGAGCTCAGGAGGAAACACGTGCAGCGGGGGCAGCCAGCCGAAATACCGCCCATGGCAGACTGACACTATGCCATTGCTGTCACCAAACCCCAAATGTTAGCAGTGCTGCTGCAGGCACCTCCCCAAAAACACCAATTTTGAGTATCCTGAGAATCAAGCACCTCCCTTGCCATCAGTGATTCCTTCTACCGCCCTTCACATGGCAGCTCAGCACTCATTTTGCACCAAATACCCAAAGAAAAAGGGTAGAAAGTCAAAATAAACTCACATTTTTGGGTCTGAATCAAAAAAAGCCACCAGAAAACAGGAACATTTTTGGGCCGAAGCCTTCCCCTCTCACTTCCAAAGTCTCACTAGAAATAAGAGGGTTTGCCACTTGCCAAAACCCAAGTTTTATGTGAGTCAGCCCCATGGCACCGGGCAGGGCAGCAGAGCTGGCACCGCTCCGCCAAGCTGCAGCACTGCCATGTCCCACCCGGCCGGGAAACCTGCCGCGGAGGCAGGGAACCAGCAAAAGCCCAACTCTGCAATTCCCTTGGGACAACATTGTGAGCACAGACAGGCTGAAATGGAAACTCCCAGCTGGCACCTGAATAGCCCCTTTCTTCGGTCGGTGGCTCAGAGCTCAGCACAGAGATCCTCCTCTGCGCCCAAGCTCCCCAATACGGCCAGAAGACAAATGCAATAACACCACCAAGGGTAGAAAGTGACAACAGTTGCTCAAAGTATCCCAAAACGGGGCCACCCATTTGCACCACAAACTTTCAGCTTCCCAAGCTGAGCAGTCCTGGTGCAGGACCTGCAGCTTGCGGATGTGTATCTGCAAGTTCTCTGCTACTGCTCTTCTGCATGGCGGCTTTGGAGAGCAGAGCCAAGAAAGTAGGGGGTTATGGGTGCCTGGTGGCAACGCCTGGAGGTAACAGGACCATTCCCACCAGTGGGAAGAGCATGCTCTCCTCTGCGTTATCAAGCAGTGGAGGCAGCCCGGGCTCTACCACAAAATATCGATACGAGATGCTCTAAGGGCATGCAACAAGCCCGGTCACCCTGGGCAGACGTGGGGCTGGCGTCGGGCTATTTTAGCTGGAGGTTGATCTCCAGCTCTTGCCAACTCAAACAGGGCTGGCAGCCCGCGGGCTGGCGCCTGCAACATGGCAGGGCACGGTAATCAGGTGATGAAAAGGTAAATAAACATGGGTGCCACCCACGACTGAGGCGGCACGGGTACAGGCTGCCATCGGGGCTCTGCGACACCCTTCGTCTCCCCAAGGGGACCCTGGCCCGCTTTCTGGGCCAAAGCAAACAAATAAAATGTGACAGAGTGGCGTTGGGGTTGCTTTAAGGAAATGTTTGAGTTTCTCCTGCTGTAACAGGATCAAAAATCCCTGGAGCAGCGCAGCCCTATAGCAGCCAGCATTTCGCTGTTGTGCATTGAGGTATCACATCCCACCCTGCTTTTGGGGAAACTGAGGCACAAGGTGACACTCTTCCTGGCCAACACGCAGCAAAGCAAACCCTGGTGTGTGCTCAGACCCAGCGTGTGACCCCCAACAGCAAACATCTTGCAAGGTGAACACTGAAATACCATTTTCCCCACCGTTTCAGGAGCTTCCCTAGGATAAAACCAGATTTCCCTTATGGGAAACACTTCTGACACCAAGTGATGCGGGAAGGGTAACAGCACCGGTACCCACTATGGGGGATAAGGGTGAGCATCACGCCTGGGTCCAGCTTTCTGCTCCAAATAATCTCCTTCAAGCCATATTTCTATGTTGTAAACTAATTTCTTTTTTTCCTACCTTTAATTTCTTTTTCCGTATGCAGGGAAGGGGAAATGGATGGACAAAATGAGGGACGCATCTAATTCCTGGACTTTGCCGACAGGCAGGAAAAAGGGCCCAAGAAAGTAGTGAAAAGAGTAAGAAAACCCCTAAAATATCCCCAGCTGGGACAGCAGCCCCCCTCCCATGACATAAAGCAGGAACCCAGGCAGGGCTGCTCTGGGATCCTTCCACCGTCCCGCAAGACACGGGGGAGAATAAATTGTTATTTTAACTGGCTGCCTTTCCCAGGGCTGGCTGCGCTGGAAGGATCCCATCCCAGAGCGATGTCTGCTCTGCTTCATCCCTGGTGACAGCCCACCGCACATCCCCGGCGCTCCGCAAAACTGCCGGATTGCACAACCGGGAAAGGCTTTGCCGGGTTGTTTGAAAGCAAGCTCAGCCCATCACCGGCTTGGTGTAAATCCTGCCTGGGGATGGAGGTGTGAAGCTGCTCAGCACCTTGCACGGTCTCACTTGAGCTGCAGAAGTGTAAAAAACCAGCCCTTGCAAATGAATCCCGGGTGTTTTAGCATTATCTGGGAAGACAAACACTCAAAGCCTAATGGTGCTAATGCTACCCAATGTTCACAGAGGACAAAGCGTAGTTATCTATGTGTCTCGGCTGTGTATTACTTAAATTAACCCACATAGCTTTGCTTTTATGTGCAGCTTCACGCCCGAGTCTCCTGAACGCCGCTGCATCCCTGGAGACCGTCCTGCACCTCGTGTCTCACCCAGGCTCCGACCACGGGCCGGGGCAGGACGTGGCTCCGCTCGGGAAGAACGGGACCTTCAGGGTGCAGCTAAAGGGGCTTTCTGAGGTTGCTTCAGCTTCTGCAGAACAAGCTGGTCTTTGGCCAAGGTGTGACCCTCTACCTGCCCTGGCACCCCTTTGCTTGCTGAAGTGTAGCCTGGCTGGAGGGGAAGCCGGACCCACAGACACCATGTGCCATTGCACCAAGATGGGGAGCTAAGCACACCACACAGCTGAATTAGCTATTTATCAAATAAACCCCATACATAAAAACTCCCGGCAGCCATCCATCCGAATCGCAGCAGGGCGGGGTGCTGCCCCGGGGCACCCCCATCGCAGGGGGACTCGCCAGCCCCGACCGCAGCGAGAGGGGCCGAGGCGAAGGCGAGGGCAGGGCTGGCAGAGCAGCGGCTGGGTTGGCCCGGGGGAGCGGGCAGAGCAGCGGCTCGCACACCCCAACCGCCCACGCACGGAAATCGCATCCCCAGGCAGGCGCAGCTGCGGCGGGCGTGTGTGTGGCACGTGAGCCCGCCGGGCTGCGGCAACCGGCGTCTCCAGCTGCACCGAGTGCCTGTGACCCAAGGAAAACAGCAATTAACTGTGCATTAAAAAGCACCTCGCGGCTGCAGGCACGGCACTGGGAACATCCTGGGAACATCCCCATCCTCGTGCCGGCTGGCCGGCTGTGGCTGAGCTCTGCTTTGCACCACAACCTGCTCCCAGAGGATCTGGCTCTTCCCTGTGTCCTCCATCATCCCCAAGGAGCTGGTCCCAAAGCCATGGCTGCTTTTCCTCCGGTGTCTTTCCCTCCTGAGCGAAGGCGGTCACGGCCCTGGGCGTGCCATGGGTGGGGGAAGCACCTCCGGCCCCCAGCACCTTATTTGCTTACTGCCTTGCAGCTGCTTTTTCCTGCGCGCCAGGCAAGTTTTGGTTACGCTGGCTGCCCACGACAGTCGCTCGCTCAGGGCTGCTTCGAAAGGCGGCAGGAAGATAAAAGGAACAAGATACAACCCTCCCTCCCACGGCAAACACCGGCGGTTTGCTGTTCCTGTAACTCCTCGGTGTTCATCCCTGCTCAAGCCCTGCCCCGTGCTTTGCAAAAGCCCAGTGCCTCTCCTGGCTGGGGGATCCACAGCCCCAAAAATAAGGAAATTTGGGGCCAGAGGAAGCACTGGGGATGGCAGCAGCCTGGGGCAGGCGAGGGCTGGTGGGGCAGCACACGAGGATGGTTAGCAGAGGTTTAAGGAGAAGTGTCCTTGCTGTTTTCCAGGCGATGCTTTAGTGTGAAATGATCCAGCTGATTTTCTGGCTGGCACCTGGACACCGTAAATGGCTGGCAATAAAATGAGCCCCAAAAATCTCTGGTTTAGGTTGCAGAGCTTCCCGCGGCAGTCGGGGCTCTGGACCAACTGCTCACCCTACCCTCACACTGCTCTTCCAAACCCGCCGGTACTGAACCCAGCCCAATGCCATCGGTTCCTCCAGGATGGGGACAGGGTCCCAGGGGAGAATGGGTGCATTCAGGCACCCACAGCCCCACTGCTGTGGTCGGAGGGGAGAAGCTGAAAGGCTCATTTGTTCCTTTTCTGGCCAGCTAAGCTTATCTCTGCAGGTCAGGGAACTGGAAACACAGTTATCCTGGACGTGCTCCTCAACGGCAGCGAAGCATTGTGCAAATCTGGCCCCACGGTATCTCCTTTTCCCCAGAAAATCAGCGCATCCCCCATGCCAAAGGATAAGCCATCACCACCACGTCCCGCTGTCTGGGTAGAGAGAAACAGGGATGGAGGTAGGAGTGTGGCATTGGGCCGATGGTCCAAGGAGCTGTGTAAAATAAATAAGGAAAAACCTGCCTATCCCACCCCAAACTTCCCTTCCTTTATCCTTTGAAATGGCTCATCCCCAAAACGTCGGATAGCACGAGCTTCCCTCCACGACGGTGCAGGGGGTCCCAGTGCGGGGCCACGAAGCCCAGCCGGCACCAAGCATCCTCCTCCCGTGCCACAGCAAAAAGCAAATTGCTTCCCTGTTGGTAACCCACCTCCTTTTCTTAATGCTATGAAAATAAGGGGAGAAGATTTTACCCATTTTGCGCCAAAAAATGAGCCAGCAGCTAGGCTTGCAGCTCTGGTACCCACACGGCATTTGCAAGAATAAAGTCTTGGGGAACTGTAGGGGAAATGGAGCTGTAGGTGGTGGCCTTGTCCCCCTGTCCCTGTCGGCACCCACAGCGGATCCCCGGGCTCGTTTTGGGAGTGGGAGGGAGCGGGACGAAGGAAACCCGCGGCTCCAGCCTGGGATGGATTATTTGAGCAAACTAAAAGCAGCGGTTTGTTCCCTCCTGCACCAACGCAGTGGAAAGAATTTCCAGCTCCGGCTCCCGGGTGGAAAAGCTAAAAATCTGCGTTTAAATAGTAACAGGTTTTGGAAAATGAAAAAGAAAAAAAAAACACCACAGGAGCTTGAATAAAATAAAGCTTAAGCTGAGGTGGTTTTTTTTTTAGTTTTGGGGAGGTGTTGGGGTTTTTTTAGCTTCTCCTTATCTCTGCTTCAAGCAGACCCTTCCGTAACCTCGGGGAAAGGTGAGGAAGCGACTCTGCCGTGTTTGGGAAACTTCTGCCAGAATTGCCACAACCCACAGGGCACGCTGCAGTTTCAGTATATCCTCTTCTTGCACCCTACAGATATCATTTTATTTACTCCTTTATTGCCCTAAAACTACTTTTTCAGCTAATTTCCCATTGATACCCCAGTGGTAAGTGTTAAGTAAATTGGTGGGTTTTGCCCAATAATGTTTTTTTGCCCTTTAGGGCTCTGCTGCAGCCTCCTGCCCTCGGCTGTTCAGCTCTCAGCTGGCCCCCGCATCACGAGCACGATGCCCAGATGCCACCAGATGCCAAACCCCCCTGACCCAGCACAGTGACAGAAAAGAACCATCCAGGCCAAGGAAAAATGGCTATGGCGAATTCGTAACCCACGACGGACCGCCACACACTGCCACAAATAGGCCACTCGCAGTGAGTCCAACACCCGGCGACAGAAAATTTAATAACATTTTCCTGGCAGCGCTGGGGAACAGTTTAGGAAACCAAACACGTGGAGCTGCGGAGGTGGCGGTGCCAGGAGCCCCAGCGATGCCCCGTGCTGCCGGGTCACCTCGGCCACCCGTCCCTGCCCGGCACCACGAAAACGTGCACGGCCCTGAGAGGCTTCAAACGTCCCAGGGGAGGAATTTCAGCACTGAAAATTGGGTTGCACCTTGCAGCTGAATTCTGCAAGGCTTGGGGAAGAGCAAGGTGAGACTGTGTTTAGGTTGGGTTTTTTTTTTTTCCTGAAAAGTAAAAAAAAAACAGGGATATTAGGGCTGAAAAGGCAGGCAAAAAAAAAATGAGACTAGGATGCATTTTCAAAAACTTTGCTCTGGGGGGACAGATGCTGCTCAGCACACAGCAAAGGGCTTCTGTGGCTTGGTGGGGGGAATAGCGTCCCCCAAAACTGCCACCCCAAGGATCTGGTGAGTGTTTACACTGAGCCAAGCATCTTTGATGAGGCTGTAAGCAACCACTGAGGACATCACACTTGCTTAGCATGCAAAATAAAACAATAACATAAATAATAATAAGTAATAATTAAAATACTAAATAATAAAAAATAATAAGTAATAATAACAAATAAACGTAACTAAAGTATTCCACTAGCCAAGTGCTGTGGAAAGCCTGGGTGGCTCCTGGTCGCTGCATCCAGTGGTGGCCGAGCAGCTCCGGCGCATCCCACTGGCAGCATCCCTGCTCAGAGGACGTTTCTCCCACTGCCACGGGGCTCGGGGACCAGTCGGTCCAGGGGCTCTCAGCGTTAAACACTCGGTAGCCACCTCTCCAGGTGAAGGCAGGCAGGGAAGGGGTTACCTTCCTCCCCAGCGTAACCCCAGCTTTTTCCCTGCTGTAGGGTGCCCACCTCGGTGTGCGACACCAAACCCTCACGCCCCAAACCTTGCCCTTGGCGGGAGGGGAAGCACTTTGACATCCCATCCCATCCCACCTCCCGCATTAACCTGCTGGCACAAAACAACATAAAACCTCCTCCCTTTCCCCCAAAACGGGGCTCACTCTGCAACACTCATGGCAATTAATTTGCGCATGCAATTAATTTGCTTTGCCACTTTTTTTGCTCGACATCTTGCACGTGGCAGGTTTCGGACTGAACTGCAACCGGTGTGGACCCAATTCCCCGGACACCTGTAAGAGCCAACCCATGGAGGTTTGCAAGATGAAACCCCCCAAAAACATAGCCTCAAACCAGTAACTTCAATTAAGAAAGGAAAAAAAAGAACTACAAGATATTGCTTTTAAATCCAAGCAGCATTTTCTCCCCTTCCCTGCCAAGATGAGGAAGCTGCTCGCTCTCTCTGCTCCAAAAGCTGGTATTTCAACCGATATTTCAATCGATCCTGCTGCCACCTGTAGCTGAGCCATAGCGTACGAGCTGGGCTGTGTATTTATGAATCAGGAAAACCCGAACTTTGGGTTTTTTTTTTTCCATTTGTTTCTTTTCTGAAGGAAATGCCTCCACCATGGCAAACCTTTGAGAAATTCAAAAGTTTGAATAGCGCATCTCAACCCATCTCCCATCTGCCAGTAACTAAAATCAGGCTAATAAAACGCAGCCAGCGTATCCGCAGGGTGGTGCATCCTCCGACCCCGACCCACGCAGGTGCTGATGAGCTGCTTTTCAACTCAATTAACTCAAACTGAGATTATTATTATTAATTTTTTTTTTTGCAGAACTCCTTGCCCCAGCTGACCTGGCTCCCCCCCCACACACACACTTGCTTTTTCTGGTATCTGTTCTCAGAGCATGATCTATTTTCAGCAATCCTCTTGGATGGGTTTTCATGGAAAATGAAGTCTACACTGCCGTTAGTTTAGATTATATCAGAAGAAAAAAATTTCTGTAGGATTGAAAAGATCTGTTCTTCTGGATGGGAAAAAGGGGCGAGTTGCACAATTAATACGTTTCATGGATGAACTCTCTGGGGATCACACATCTCTGTAGTTGAAGCAGTTCCTTTCCTGGAGCGAGATACTCAGAGATCCCTGGAAACATGAGTCCCATCTAGGCTATGTATAATATCTGTGTGCATGTCTGTAAGCATGCAATATTATATATATAAGTATATATACATAGATACCTATATACATTTGTGTATAAGGATGAAATCTTTTATATATATGTGTGTATACATAGATACCTATATACATTTATGTCAAAAAGGGGTGAAAAAGGGAAGAATAATTTGAATTAGGTTTCTATAGATAAAAGAGGAGCCCCAGAACTGGCTGGAGCCAGCACTGCAGAGCAGCCCCATCTCCTCCCGGGTCACTGCAGGACTCCCCTCCGGAAGGGAGCGGATCAAAGCATTACTGCTCCTCTCATGGGGTTTCCATTTGCCTGCAGGCAACAGAAGGTCCCTGACCTCCAAAGTGCGCAAAAGCCCAGAAAACCTGCAAAAACCCAAAGGATGTGGTGCCCTGAGGGGAACCCGCTGCGGTGGCTTGAGCGGGAGGGCCAGGGACACAGCTCCATCGCTTCCCCTCTCCCACCCTGCACTGCTGAGCCAGCCTTTTTTATTTTTATTTTTCCACTCACTCGCCACATTTTCCTTATTTCAGACCTTCTGTTGACTTGGAGGTTGTAAAATGGAAAAAGAAAAGTGCAAGCAGGCAGGTAAAGGGAGGGTTATTCCAACCCCGGCTGCCCATCTCCCAGGGACGTGCACTGCCTGCTCAGCAAAATCCAGCTGAGCTGACGTTTTACAGGGCAAATCCCTGGGGATTCGCCATTGCCGGCTGCCGGAGGGGCCGGAGTCACTGCTCAGCTAATTGAGTTCCTCCTCGAGGATCTCTGGGCTTTCGCTCCCCGCAGCGAAGTAAGCAGAAGAGAAAATCTCCCCCGCCCATGCTCCCTTCCCAAAAAATAACTGATTTTTATCAGCAAGAAATGCAAGAAAAACTGTTTCCAAACCAGAAGAAGAAAACAACAAAATAAAATTAAAGAAAACATATAATAAAGCAAATATATAACATACAAACCACAGCCCTTGCATTTGCTTGGGGGGCAGCTCTGCAAGGACTCCAGGGATTTTCTCCAATAAGAGGGGGGAAGAAAAAAAAAAATAAAAAAAGGACTTTGGCCATCCATCCCCTCCCCGGTTGAGATGGACCTGCTGTGGGGACTGGTCCCAGCACAACGATAGCTTTCCCACCCAGCTCCTGGGAGCGGTATGGCCATGGCCAGTGGCCTTGGGGACCACACGGATGCGCTGGAGGTGGTTTCACTGGGATGGAGCAAAATCTGTCAGCGCCAGGGCTGCCCTCGGCATCAAGTCCCCCACCGCTCCCGCAGCCACCCGGACAAGGACACCCGACACAACCCTGCCCTTCGGTCTGAATTAACTCACATCCCTTCCCCGCCTCCCCCCGACCACTGGTTTAAAATACACATAGTGGCTAAATAGCAGGAAACACCCAAAGCAAAAATACCATGGACAGGAACCCAGGGGCACAGGGGACACACAAGAGCAAGAAGCGGATTTCCTCCCCAAAACATCACACCTCCGACGCTGACGGTGACCCTGCCACGCGGCTGGGCCGGGCCACCCGCGCAGTGTCACTCATCCTCGAGTGCCTTCACCCTTCAGCCCTCCAGAGCCTGAGATGGGCTCGGACCTGTTAGATCTCAGCAGGGAATAAACATCTTTTTCTTGTCTGTGTTTTGCTTCCTCTCCATAAAGGGATCCTTTATCCAAAGGTGTCCACAGTGACTTGCAAATGTTAGTGTGGGGGGAAAAAATATTATACATATATAAAAATATATATATAAATATTTTATATATATAAATATATATTTTTATATATAATTTTTATATATATATAAAAATCTCAAATGGGTTTATGTGGGAGCACAGGTGGCGAAGCCAGGACCTCCACTGGCACATCCAGCAGGTTGTTGAACATTTAAATTTTAGGAAGATTTTGATGATCAGAGCGGAGACACCTGCATTTAGGGGTACTATAGGTCTAGACTTCAAAAAGAGTTACAAAATTTCAGATTTCAGCCACCACGGGTCACAAAGAGATGCCATCGCGTGCCCTGAAGACGCCTGCTGCCTGGGGACGTGTTGGACCAGGCGGTGCATAGGCACGGACCCCATCCCAGGAGGTAGACGGGACTGCTACCAAACCACAGCCTGACCTTGGACTTACCACCTCTGCGGCTGAGAAAGAGAAAAAGCTATTACAGAGTGATAATGAGCAGCCAAACCTCAAAAACTGGGAAGTTCCCACAAAAAACAGCAAATACTAGTTAGAGACATGAGGTTAATTGCTAGCAAGGATTAATTCAACTTCTCTTCAACAGAGCAACACTCTGGATTCAAATCCGACCCTCCTTTCATGAAACGATTGGCTCAACTCTGGCAAGTCACCCACCTTGGAAAAGACCCATTAGCACTAATCGTGTTAATCCTAGCAGGAATAACGAGTCTCCTGTCCCAGCATTGCTCATCACCACCCGCACCGTCATTGCTCAGACGCTGGCAGAGCAGGCAGCTGCCTGCAGCCCTGCCCGTGAGGGGTTAACCGCCCACGGAGGAGCCTCTGGCGCACGCTCACGTCATGGAAATACTCAAGTAACCACAATTTTCTCTATTGCTTTTTGGCTCTGGTTCTTCAACATTTCTACACTTCCAGCCCAGATCTCTGCTACCTGTTTTCCAGCAAGGTAATTGGTACAGACAGCAGCTCGACCGAGCAGTTGGTAATTTTTTTTTAATATAGGTTACTATTATACTTTCTACCTCCAATACTACCAACACTGAGATATAAAAAATGATCATGAGTCACAATACTGGCAAAAAAAAAAAAAATCAGATGCACAATAATAAATGGAGGTGGGATGGGGGGTTGGCGCTTTCTAGGTTTTGCTGGGTATTAATATTGCACCGGGTTGGACTGAGCCCCAGACAGCTCTCTCCTGCTGCTGCCTGCCCACCCAGCCCACCCACAGCGGCCGCGGGCCCCTCTCCTCCATTCCTCCCACCTTCCCCAGTCCTCCCAGTCTCCCCAGCATCAGCTGTTTCTCCCACTGAGGTGTACCGACTGCCCAGGAGAGGCTGCCTTCGTTGCCTTCACCCCATCTGAGATGCAATGGGAGGTCATCCATGAGTGCTACATGAGAACCAGGGAAAGGGGAGGAAAAAAAGCAGGGGGGAAGGGAAAAAAGAAAGAAAAGATAAAAAAGCAAGCAGAACCCCCCATCCCTCTCCTGATAATCACAACCTGCCCTAAAATTTCCACCCTGTAATTGAGACCGTGAGTGCCAGCAATGCTCCCGGAAAACATCAGCCCAGCGGCTTGGCTCCCGGTCCCCATCCTGCTCCCAAGCGCCGCCCCCTCCGGATCACTCTGCCAGCCGGTTACTGAACTAACCCACAGCAAACCAGCCAGCCCAGGAGACAACGTCCTCCTCTTCGCACCACCGCTGGTTGTGATTAGCAGAGCGAGCCAACGGGCCGGGCAGGGAGCGCTGCCCCGCGTGCCAGAGCTGCCCAAGCGCCCTAATGGGCTTTTCCCAGGGAAAAAAATAAATAGCAGTTTTAGAGCATCCTTGTGCAATGTCAGCACCCAGACGCTTGGCCTTACCTGCCGACAGAGGTTTGCCATTCTGCTTTTACTGCCCTAATTTCTTATGGAGTATCGCTTAGGTGTTGCTCGTAACTTCTTAATACTCCTTTTACCAGCCCTGAAAACATTAACAGGGATGGGGCATCCACTGACCCTCCAGGCGAGCTCAATGAGCCATGAGAAGGATTTTGTGGCTGGTCCGGACACGGCGATGCCTCACAGGGAGGAGCCCCTTCTCCAGGAGTGGGGCTGGACCAGCTGGCCGAGAGGCACAGCATGCAAACACTCAACATCTGGCTCATGGTTTACAAAGAATAACCCTAAAAAAACATTTTGGAGGGGCATCAGCATCCCAACCGCCTCTGCAAATGCTCCACATAGGAGAAAAATCAAAACTGGCTCCTCCAGAGGTTTAAGTATATGAAAAAGCATCAAATAACCTCATTTTTCAGGACCAGGAAAATGAAAGCGTCTCAGGGTTGCATGCAGCCCTGCCAGCCCTGCGAGGTTTCTGATGCCTTTCGATAACCAGTTCAGATCCCCGCTGCAGATTGCGGGGAGGCAATGGAAACGCTGCTCTCGGGGGGGGTCATGCACCCCTCCTCACCGTAGCTCTCTAGTGCTGCACAGGGCAGCTGTCACCACCAGAAAATAACAACCATCTGCTTTAAATTGCCCGAAGTTGCCCATGCTCAGCCCTGCTTCACACCAGCACCCGCAATTTTGGGTATCGGGCAGGGATGTCCCGCGGGGGCCCATGCCATGGATGTGCCAGGACAGACCCGACCCGCAGGACAGAGGGGATTTAGCAGCACCCAGGAGCCTCCTGCTTTCACACCATCCCATTTGCAGGAGGAGATCAAACACAGAGTGAAAAGGCAGCGACTTGGATGCTTCTCAAATTAAAATTCTCCTTGGTAGGAAGAAAGCAAAAGCAACACCAGGCATCAGGTGATGCTTTTTACTCAAGAAAAATGGTTTTGAGGAGAAACTTTAAAAAGAAAAAAAAACCAAACATACTTGCAAGATAAATATCAATAGTATTTTTCAGAGATTTACCCTGGAGGGAGATGACCATAGAAATGCTACGCAATAGCGTAAAATCAGATCTGGCAATTGGAGAAGGCTTAAAACACACAAAACGCCCAACGCCACTGGAAAGGCAAAGAGCGAGCAGCCACGCGGCTGCGTGGTGATGGCGAGGACTGCACCAGGCGGGCAAAAACGCTCAGCTCCAGGAGGAAGGTCAGAATAGGCATCTGAAACACCGGCGAGGAGGATTAGCCTGGGCGACGGGGGATATTCTGCTGCTTTTGGAGGACCCGCTCCAGCCCCTTTCAGGAAACGGCGCATCCCAAGCCGGCATCCGGGCATCCACAGTGCACCCAACTCCTCCTAAATCAGCATTTCATAGCACCAGCTCCACCACCCCCAGCTTTAAAACCAGCAATGAAATAAAAATATTAATGAAATAACACTTGTGCAATAGCAGAGGCCAGCCCCAGGGGTACACACAAGACCTGCACACAAAAAAGGCCTCTCCTCACCCTGGAAATTTCCCCTCCCTGAATCCTGCAGCATTTTAAGAGCAGACATCATTTTTTCTGAACATTGCTCTTTATTCACAATTTTTTTCAAAGGTAGGTACGAAAGCAGGGAACCTCAGAGGATGGCGGAGGGATGAAAATCCCAAGTTTCCTCTTGTCCAATTAGGAAAATTTTGTGTAGTCTCTCCCCAAATTTGAAGGCACTCACAAGCTTTCAATGCCTCAGCATTTCTCCTAAGGGAAAGGATTTGGAGGAGGAGAAAAAAAACCCCGTAGCATGTTTATGAATCAGACTGTTAAGCGTGTGTTTCGGGGGTGGAAAAGGTGGGCGATGCGCAGAGGAACAGAGAGCAGAGTTAGATGAGTCAGAAAATGCTGCTTTTCCTCTCCTTACCGGCATCTCAAATATTTCAGCGTTAAATAGAAATTTTCTTTCTTTTTTTTTTTTTTTTTTATTGTCAAGAGAGAGTTGGAGCGTAACCTTGGCTGGTTAGCAACCGCCGGCAGCTAATCCGACGTTAAGAAATGCACCACAATTAGAGTACGCACAGGGCCGCGTGCATGCACACGCGTGTGCCGATGGACGTATATACACAGGCACGCGCAGCCCTGTGTATAGGCTGGGAAAAGGAGGGAAATAAATAAATTTCAGCGGTTTTTGCTGCTGCTTCTAGCAAAGCAGGGGCTCGGGTGCGCGCTCACACTGAAGAGCGGAAAGCTCCTCGTGAATGAGTCTCGGTGGGTTTCGGGAGAGCAGCAACACGTCGCAGGCTGGATTTGGGCTTGGGGATGTCACCTCCTCCTACCCAGGCAGGCCCAGGCACACACATGCAACAATACACACAAGGGCTCCGAGGTCCTGAAATAAAGCTTACAAGAGATGTAGAGAGGTGCGTTATAAAAGAAAAGCCAATTTACTCATGGGCTTTGAGCTCGCCCAGTGCTGAAGCTGGCTTGAATAACGATTAAATAGTCAGCACGTAAATACTGTTATCATTGCACCTTGCAGTGAGGTGTGGGAGGTTTTGAAGAGCATCGGGTACCACGCTGGGGGTCAGCCCCAGGGGCGGCACGGGTAGAGGAGGGGATGGGCGAGACCCCGAGGAGGGCTGAGGGGCAGGGTCTGGTCCTGCCCGGTGGCGTTTCCAACCGCAGACGGCAGCAGGGCTTTTGCTTCGGAGTCAGAAGAGATGAAATACAAGAAGAGATAAATGCCCCTATGCTGCAAACAGCCGAGCACTTGACTCCACTGACATTCACAGTCCATTTAGGTTACTGATGAAGCAAATAAAATTCTGCATATGCATTAACGCTGGCAATATCCTGCCTGAAATGTATGCTCATTTACACATGGAAATCCATTTAGAAGAGAGAAATCAGAGCTATATTTAAAACAGAAAATCACTTGACTGTCCGTGGGGCAACTCCCGTTTACATCTGCCATTCCTTGGCAAAACCGAAATCATTTCAGGGTAAACCGTGCCCCTGGTTTTACACTTAGAAAGAAAAATGTTTGCACCCCTGCATCCTCCTGCTCAGGCTATTACAAGAGATGCGCATGGTTTACTTTTTATTTTTATTTTTTTGAAGTGTTGTGGTCTAAAAGCAGCCTGTGGAGCTCGGTGCTGGTGGATGGGAGGGGGCATAGGGGAGCGTCCGCCCAGCACACACGGAGCATCGCAAAGCATTTATTAGTTAAAATTGACTTGGGAGATTCAGGAGCCTTTTGAGAATCGCCATGGTGAGACCTAAACGTTCTGCGGCTTCTCCAGCTTCCTTGGCAAATGAAATGGCCATGCTGACAGCGCCGATGACAGATCTGAAACTAGAACAAGAGCTCTTCCTAACGGAGAAATATCTTCTTCCAGTCCAGTAATCTCTATCTCACTGCCTGGCTGCCAAGCCACGAACTGGAGATATTAAATAATCAGTATTGCTCTCTCTTTCCTCCTGCAAATGTGAATGTGAGCACTGGAACTGAAAAAGCAATTTTAGGCTCCAAAAGAATACCGCCTCCAAAAAATATATATATTTTTAATATAAAACATGCCAATGGCCACCGCTTCTCACTTAACGTTGGAGCTCGTTATAGCCAGTATTTTTGAAATGCAACAACACAATAAAAAAAGGCAGGCAGCAGCTCTCTAAAGTACGTCGGGAGGCAGTTTTTAAGAAAGATGATGTATTTTAGATTGTGATTCACAACCACACTGGCAGTTTGACTTCAGGTTTAGAAGGAAATGAATGAATGTGAGACAGGAGGGTGCGAAAATGAAACTAGCTGGAGCTGAAGGTCTGCTCTGCGCTTCAAGCCACGCAAGATTTGAATTTTCTTCCCCCTTCTGCATGAGCTCAAGCGAGTCGCCAAACTGCCCTGCACTTCCGCTGCCGGAGCTTAATTTAAGCCTAAATTAAAATGCAGTTTAATACAGGCCACGTTCAAGACCTACGCTTGGGCGCCAGCCCAGCTCGCTGTCCCATGCTGCTCCCCGCAGCAGCTCTCCCAAACGGGGCACCCAAGGGTGCCCCAGTGCAGCCGGGGAGGTCAGCTCCTGCTGCTGCCACACGACCTGCAAGTTCTTGCCATGCTGGAAAAAAAGGTTATTTGCTTAATATCAAGGTTTTAAACCAACCAACCAAAACAAAAAACTCCAAACAAACCACACAGGGTCCCATTCTGCATGATTTTAAGCTGTGCTGATCTGTCCATATCTCATCCACGCCATGAGAAAAAGATAAATACCGCACAAAAATTGCAAACATCCAGAAATCTTAAAAATCTTTGGCCACATTTTCACTGATGGCTGCACTGCCCACGTTACTGCTCTCAGTGTCTGCGCACATCGCTGTGAGCTGTGTTGTACAGGAGACACAGAGCTCTGCTTTGAAGGCGAAAGCCATGGGACGTCCCAAAGTCAGAAACTCTTGTGAATCAACAGCCTGCAAGAAACCCAACACTGGGCTGTATGGGAAGCAAAACTGTAAAGGGAGGCGAGCACAGAGCCACTGCTTGCAAGAGGGGGAAGGAAGAAGAAAAAAATAAAAAGACAAACTAATTGCCACCGCTAACCCTTTGCTTTGCACCTACATCATACGTTCGAGCTACCTTTTTCAAGGCAGAGAGCCCGGTGCCACCGAGCAGCCAACGTGCCTGACTCAGCAACGATGATTCACTTGGGCAAACAGGATAAAGCCACCACGAGCCCTGTGACGGTGATGCCTGTAGGTGACACGCTGCTGCACAGCACAGACCGCCCGTACGGGCCGTCATCCCCACATTCCCGTGGGGCCGAGGGACGGCTCAGAAACGTTGGGGGCAATTATACCTTGAAATCAGACCAGCACGCCTCTTTGTTAAGGATGTGTTTTACACGCAGCCCCCCAAAGCATAGAGATCGCTCCCTCCCCGGCCAACCAGACGGGTGCCCAGCTGCCCTGCCCCAAAACCAGGTCAGACAAGGGCAGGTGTGATGGTCCACGGCTTATACCTTGTGCGGAGCGGTCCGTGGTAAGAGCTCCCAAGTCCAGCCCTGACCATGCCGACTCAGGGAGCGGAGCAGAAGCTGCCCGGTACAGGCAGTGCTGGCGGGAAGGGGGACCCCGAGCAGAGCCCAGCAGGCAGGACTGCTGCTCCCAGGGCTCGTCTGGAGGAGGCACAGCCCTCCGATCCACCTAACACAGCCCTCCCAACGAATAAAGATGCAGACAGCAATCCTGCCAGCATCTACTCAGGCTTTCCTTAGCCTCATCTACGAGGCTTAAGCAAAAAGCAGATGCAACAAGCTCCAACCCAGGAGAGAGTTTACACACTTATCTCCTTGCACAACTTCGAGAAAGGACTTGCTGCTCCAAAGCACTGGAGCAAACTCACCCTAAAACCCTCCTGCTTCCATCTGCAGAGTTAACAACCTACAGCTACAGCCTGGGCAATCAAAATCACCATTTATCCGGGTAGGTTCGGGCACGCCAGCAAGTCCCTCCTGTGCACACTGAGCACTTATAAAACACAAGTTTAAAAATTCCCCTTATCAAACCCAAGAAGATGCCCAGCTGCTCAAAGAGAGCTCCCCGGGTCACAGCGAAGCCACTGCACGTCCCGTCACCCTATCTCCCCCTGCCACCCCTTCCTCTTCCCCAGCAGCACCCAGGGCCCAGCCAGGGCTGTGGCAAGCCAGGAGCGGGGTCCCCCCACCACGACACCCCTCGCCTCGCTTTTGGGGCTTCCCTCTTTCACCCACAGGCAATGGGGGCACTTCCCCCTCTCTTTCCCGGCGACATAGCCATGTCCCTCTCCACTTTCAGCCACTCCACCAAAGGAATTAATACCCCGCTAATTGCCGGTACTGCCTGGCCACCCGTACCTCCGCTAATTAGCCCTTAATGAAGCCGGCAAATATTCCCCTAATCAACAGGTGTCCCGCGGCAGATCCCCACGGCTCCTCCGCAACCCCCGGGGCGGGGGGGGATGCTCCGGGGGACCCCTAGGGCAGCACCCCGGCCCTTCCCGGTCCCGGCGGGGAGGAAGGTCCCGACGAAGGGTCCCGGCCGCCCCCGGTGCCCCGTTAAGGCTGCGCCCCCCCCCGCCCCGCCGGGTTCCCCAGCCCCTCCCGTCCCCACCGGCAGCATCCCGCCGTACTGACCATTGGGGCCGTACTTCTCCCGGCTGCGGCGGACCTGTTCCGGGCTGAGCCCGCAGCTCTCCGTTACACCGAAACGGCGGAGGACGTCGAGCACCGGGAGGCTGTGCGCCGCCTCCATGCCCCGGCGGCGGCCCGGGCCGGGGATGCTCGGGGGGGGCACGGAGGGCACACGGGGCACCGCTCGCACGGCGCTGCCTCGGCACCTCTCCGCCCGCCGCGGGAAGGGGCGCCCCGCCGCCGGGCCCGCCTCCTCCGGGCGGCACCGCCCTGCCCGCCGCTTCCCCCGCCTCCCCCGGGGCCGCCGCGCCCAGCGCCGCCCCCCGCGGGGCACCCCCCGGGCTGCGGCACCCCCCGGCTGCGGCACCCCCCGGGCTCCGACACCCCCCCGGCTCCGACACCTCCCCGGCTGCGGCACCCCCCGGCTGCGGCACCCCCGGGCTCCGGCACCCTCCGGCGTCCGGCACCCCCCGGGCTCCGGCACCCCCCGGCTGCGGCACCCCCGGGGCTCCGGCATCCCCCCGGCTGCGGCACCCCCGGGCTCCGGCACCCCCGGGGCTCCGGCATCCCCCCGGCTGCGGCACCCCCCGGGCTCCGGCACCCCCCGGCTCCGGCACCCTCCCCTTTGCAGCCCATTCCCCCCCCCAAACTCCCTCCCCTTCCCCCTTGATAGTATTTTAAAATTATTCCCAAACTTCTCGGAAGTGATGCTGGCGGGTAGGGAAATCCTCCCGCCGAAAGGGAAACATCCCCAGGTTGTTGGGTCGGGTGCTGGGGGATATGGGAAGGGGTTGCTCAGCCCCTGCCCGGCCAAAGCGTGGGCTGTGCAGGGAGAGGGGGTCCCCTCCATCAAGCCCCAGCCCCGCTCCTCCCGGCCAGGTCCGTGTCCGTCTTCCTCAGGGATCAGGGGCAGTGTCTGATGGCAGCGGGAGCCCTGGAATTACAAATCGCTGCCTGACACTTGTTAAAACCACCACCGACAGTGTCCCCATCGATGCACCTTATCTGGAGCGAGGCAGCTGTGCTGCGCCGCCTTCGTCTTTTGAAATGTGAAACGTAAAATGTCACCACAGGGAGACGCAGGAAGGCACCAAGGCACCTCACGCATGGTAAAACCTGAGCATCAGTCTCACGGCGTGTGTCCCGGACATCCCAGGGCGTCACGCTGCACACTGCTTAGCGCTCCTCGTCCCCGCGGCACAAGGCAGCGCATCCGTATTCGAGGGAACGGGTTCATTCTGGAGGCACTTGTGGTTTTGCAACGATTCAGCACAGGCTGGCCTTGACCCCTCTTGCCGCCCTGTTTAACCAGGTCCCCGGTCTCCTTCCTGCTCGGCTCAGGAGCGGCCAGCGCCCCGGTTACACAACACAAGTGCTTTACATCACTGTTTTGCAACACTTGCTTGCAACGGGCTACTTAAATGACTGTTTCTAGCAGCAAAATGACTGTTTCTAGCAAATCCCCCATGCAGCAGAGACCAGCAGCAGTAACGTGAGGAGTTACCCTGGTCTGGAAAAGGAGAGCTGCCCCCAAAATCCAGGGGTGCAACCCAGCTAAGGGTAATGACCACCCCCCCGTCTGCAGGACTTTTCCACGTAGGGCGCCTAACGGGGCTCTTCACTTGAGCAGTTTTTCTGTGACCCAGCTAAAACCCACTCCCAGTGACTGTCCCCACGTGAACACCAACTTCTGACTTTTCAGGTACTTCCAGTTTTCCCACTGCACCCGCCACTGGAAGAAGCTGACAGCAACTGGTGCAGCTCTCCAGCCACAGGGAGCAGGAACGGGCTGAGAGGCAAGACAGCTAGGGAGTGACGAACCCAGCTCCTGCAGAAACGTACCCAAAGCAGAGCCCGGAGACGGCGGTGAGCGCGAGGAAGTGGCAGCAGACATCTCGGGGAGGAGCTCTAGCTTATTTATTTCTATGTAGATTCAGTTATAGAAAATGTTTTGCAGCTCCCACTGGAGCTGAGGTCCTGAAGGAAACATAGGTTCATTTTTTTTAGTTTGTTAAAGTCATTTTTTTCAGTTCACCGCAGACGACAGCGTGGGAGGTGGAGGGGTGCTCTCTCCGAGCTGCAGCCTGGCGGGCCCCCGCGCGCGGTGCCGCAGGCCCTCCTGCAGGAAGCGCAGCTCCCAGCCCTGCGGTCTGGCCTCGCTTCAAGCTCTGTCGTTGTATTCATCTGCCTCTTGTGACCGTTTTGGGGCAAAAAGCGGTGTTTCTGCTGCTGAGCCCCCTGGGCAATAGTGCTGCCCTTGGCCAGGGTCTGCCCCGGGGCTCTCTGGCTCGTGGGGCTGAGCGGTTCCACCAGGTGCCTGGGGAGAACCAAGGCAATCTGAGATTATTAAAATATGATGTGCTTTCAACAAGGTGCACAGAGGACTTAATGCAATAGATCACCCCCAAAACTTGAGAACTGCCCTCAAAGCAGCTGCTTTAGCAGGGGGTCAGACCAGACTCCTGGGTCACCCAGCCTGGGCGAGCAGCCTGCTTACAGGCAGCTGCCCGATCCTTGTTACCCTGCTCCAGGGCAAATGTGCTGCCCCTAGGCAAGGTTTTTGGAAAGAGGGCTCTTCGTGTCCTCTTGGACGTGATTTAGGCAAGGCCCTACACCACAAACTGCCTTCATCTGCACCCGAGAAGATGGGGGTCTGATTTAATGCTCATTGTTCAGATGAAGAATGAGGCAAGACACACTGAGCTCATGCTGCGTGTCCGTGTATGTACGACCAGGAGATCCTCCTTTCTTTCCCCAGCGTCTCCTGACCCCTTTATCGTGTTCTGCACCACAGCAGTTCAGACCATGTGTCCCTCCAGCCTGGCAGTGACCCACCCCACACGTGAGCCCCTTCCACCATGGGCAGGCACCTATGGTGTTTTCCACTCGCACCCTTCCCGCGTTTCAGCATTTTATTCAGCACCCCGCAATGATCTCTCCTCCAAGCCCTCGTCTCGGCCGCCCTTGGGGACATGCCACCTCCCTGCCCACACCATGCCCCCAGGCAGGGCACCCCACAGCTCTGCTCAGCACCGCATGAAGACCGACTCCTGTTGTCCCTGCTCCTCCCAGTTTCATCGGATGATGCCAGTCCTTGTACTGGAAGAGAGCGCAAAGATGGTCTGAGCTCCAAAAGTTAAAGTTTGACAAAGTTGGGAGCGACTGTGAACAGAGTTACAAAGGGAACATCTGGCAGCCCTGGTAAGAGGCAGCACCATCCACCCCACCTATAATTAAGCAATCCATGAAAATTATTAGCGACTTGGAGCTGTAAATTAGTCCAACAATCACCAGTGAGGGAAAAGGGTCTGGAGTGAAAACACTCTCAATATTGTAAGCAAAGAGCCTGTGGCCACTGGGGCAAGTTGGGCCGGGGGAGCAGGGCTCCATCCCTGGCAGCCCCCCCGTTTGGGGGATTCCCTTCTGCAGCACGTCAGCCCTGAAAGGAAAGGCAAACCTCCTTATTTATCTTGGCTTCCCCCACGGTTATAGTTTTTGGAGGTAGACAAGCTTAAGAGGGTCATAAAAAGAAGCAGGGAGTGGGTTTAACACCTCCCAAGCTTCTGAGGAGGTTTTTTATGCATGGCTGTGGTGCAGGAGGGAGAGCGGGGCCCAGCTAGTGCTGACCAAGCGCCATTCGAGGCACGGAAGTCGACAGCCGGTTTTGATTTTGATCTTGTTTCTACAAAAGGAAATTGGGACTAATTCTCCTGAAAGCCGTGGCTTTGCACTGCCGTGCTCCCGGGCTGGGGGCGAGGGGTGGGACGGCCAGAGCCGCTCCAGAGCCCGCCGGAGCCAGCAGAAAGCCTGCCAGCAACGCTGAACCGACGCCACGCTCCTCACCCCAAGGATTTTACAATCTGTGGAAGATTAATCTTTTGTCTCCACTTTGCTCCTCGGAGATGAGGAAAAAATTATGTTTGCTGGAAAGGCTGAGAGAGCAGCCTGTGTGCTGGTAACCAGCCCTCCGGCTCCGGCTCCAGCGTGTGAAGTAGCGATGGATAATGCACGCTAACCGAGCCTGAGCGCAGGCTAGCTACAGGTTTAAGGACTGTCAGCGGCAATTGTGGCTTGAAGGATGGGAGAAAATGTACAGGGCTTTTGGTTGACTGTACTTCATCCTCTTCGTTTCTGCAGCAACATGGTTTAGGGTCCACATCTGCACTCCTCACTCAAGTCAAGTCCGTCTTAACTCAGAAGGGAGTTACGAGTGGGTGATAGATGCAGGAGCCAGCACTGGACGTGTGCATTTAACACCGTTTCGGGAATCTCATTGCCACCCCCTGAGCTCACCTGCAGCTGCACACTCACATGCCCCCCTGGGTCGCTCTCAGGACAGGAGCAGTGAGCCTAAAAAGAACAAATTCAGGGTTAACCGCCCCAAACAGAGAGGCTAATGCCACACAAGGAGGTGCGAATCCCTTCTGTCAACAGCTCTCACCTCCCTAAAGCAGGCCAGGGTTATGTGCAGCTGCCCTCCGTACTGCTCCAGCACCCTCCCCGCCTCTGGAGCTGGCACACAAAGTGGCATTAATTAATTAAAGGCGACAGTGCCACTGCCATTTGCCATCCCGCTCCCAGGCTTTCTCCCACCACATCCCCCCAGTTTGCATGCAGCGAATCCCCATCCACAAGGGAGAGTCAGGAATGGCTTTTTCTCCACAGCAGCTTTGATATTTGCTTTTCCTATGGAGAAAAAAAGAACCAAACCAACTCCTTGAAATAACAGTTTGAGGCTCTTCTAAATGTTACACGTCAGACAACCTTTCGGAGCCGGGCTTAGGGGTTTATTTTTAATCCCCCAGCCAGGACTCCCAGCAGCCGCAGGCCAATTCTGCTCCCCGAGGGCTGGAGCCAAAGAGCACCAAAACACACTCAAAGGCAGCATCAATCCTCACCGCCGCAATGCTCAGGGCTGGAGCTCCGCTATTTCCACCCTTGCTGGAAATAAATACCCTCGGCTGTGCATCCTGTGCACCTTAAGGTGGTGTAGGAGTGTGGTGACCATTGGGATTTGGCTTCTTGAAGCATAGACGCAGCCGTCGGAGGTGACAGGGAAACGCCAGCCCTGCCGTGCATCCCGCCGGGGCGCAGGGGGTGATGCGGATTTGCAGCACGGGGCTGCAGCAGTCCCGGCTCTGCGGAGCCCACCTGGGGCCATGGATGCAGAGAGACAGAGATCCTGGAAGCACCTGGCCAGCATGGGATTTCGAGGCAGGCAGGGGGTTCCATCTAGGGAAAATGAGGAGGAATGGTCCATAGGGACAAAGCTTTTCTGTTGGGAGGCGATGGATGCACGGGGCAGTCACCCTATTTTCCAGCTCTGCTCCCACCACGAATGGCTGAGGAAGCTGGCTGCTCACGGCTTGGACAAGTGCACTCTGCGCTGGGTTAAAAACTGGCTGGATGGCCGAGCCCAGAGATTGATGGTGAATGGAGCCAAGTCCAGTTGGTGACCGGTCACAAGTGGTGTTCCCCAGGGCTCAGTGTTGGGACCGGTCCTGTTCAATATCTTTATCGACGATCTGGATGAGGGGATTGAGTGCACCCTCTGTAAGTTTGCAGATGACACCAAGTTGGGTGGGAGTGTCGATCTGCCGGAGGGTAGGAAAGCCCTGCAGAGGGACCTGGACAGGCTGGATTGCTGGGCCGGGGCCAACTGTATGAGGTTCAACAAGGCCAAGTGCCGGGTCCTGCACTTGGGTCACAACAACCCCACGCAACGCTACCAGCTTGGGGAGGAGTGGCTGGAGAGCAGCCTGGCTGAAAAGGACCTGGGGGTGATGGTTGACAGCCGCCTAAACATGAGCCAGCAGTGTGCCCAGGTGGCCAAGAGGGCCAATGGCATCCTGGCTTGTATCAGGAATAGCGTGGCCAGCAGGACCAGGGAGGTGATAGTGCCCCTGTATTTGGCACTGGTGAGGCCGCACCTCGAATACTGTGTCCAGTTTTGGGCCCCTCACTTCAAGAAGGACATTGAGGTGCTGGAGCGTGTCCAGAGAAGGGCAATGAAGCTGGTGAAGGGTCTAGAGAATAAGTCTTATGAGGAGCGGCTCAGGGAGCTGGGGTTGTTTAGTTTGGAGAAGAGGAGGCTGAGGGGAGACCTTATTGCTCTCTACAACTACCTGAAAGGAGGTTGTAGAGAGGTGGGGGTTGGTCTCTTCACCCCAGTAACAAGCGATAGGACGAGAGGAAATGGCCTCAAGCTGCGCCAGGGAAAGTTTAGGTTGGATATTAGGAAAAACTTCTTTACTGAAAGAGTAGTCAGGCCCTGGCACAGGCTGCCCAGGGAAGTGGTTGAGTCCCCATCCCTAGAGGTATTTAAAAGATGGGTAGATGCAGTGCTTGAGGACATGGTTTAGTGGCGGACTTGGCAGTGGTAGGTTAATGGTTGGACCTGATGATCTTAAGGGTCTTTTCCAACCTTAACAATTCTATGATTCTATGAATCTATGAATAGGATTCTCAGTGTCAGGCAATATTTACAGTGGCAGCTATAAAGCACATGCATGGGGGGTGCCTTTCCTTTCATGGCACTGTCCATAATCAAGCTGGAAACGGGGCTTTCCTAGGTGCAATGCCCCAGCTGGGGCATTTCTGAAGTGATTGCCCAAGCTCTGTCGTGCTGGATTTGAGCGAGGATACCGCGGCATTTCTGAACTCCCTGGCACCTTCCCTGCAGCCAGCAGCAGCACACTTAGGAGCCTCTGTTTATGAATCCAGACCTATATTGGGCAATTATTATTTTTTTTTAAAACTGTATTCCAATCCCTTTCAAAGGTAGGAAAATACATTAATATCCATCGAAGGGGGAACACCGTGACACTCGCTCTGACGCTCAGATGGGTTTTTCCCTGATGCAAAATACCTCCTGGAAAAGAACTGCCTTTGTGGCCAGTCATTCCTAGGTTTTTTGCTGGAGTTTAGGAAACAACGAAAGCAAACAACACAACAGGAGGCTCCAAGGCAGCGCCAAGCAAGCCCAGAGCCCTGCACATACCTGGAGCTGGGCTGGTGTTTGAGGTGATTAATTCAGCCCTCTTGTTATGGGCAAAATTTCACTCCACATTTCCCTCCAGCAAAAGCAGAAGCCAAAAATGGAAAAATGTCTGGTTTTAACTAGGCAGAACAAACGATTCCGACTCTCCATGGAGATGCAATGTTCATCAAGGGGAGGTAAGGGCTGGCCGGCACGCTCGGCGCCGAACCAGCACTGGTGGGGTTTCACCCCTCTTTCTTTCACATCTATGGCGCCTTTTTCTCTCCCCTACCAAGCTGGAATCGCACAATATCACAGTGCCAGAAACCGGCCCCCTCCAGTCACAGATCTCCCTTGATAACGGACAAACACATCACGGTGGCTTCGAAGCCAAAAATGCCCGCGGGAGGTGGCCAGCCGGAGGGATGCAGCCTGTGGTGCAAACCAGCCGCGGCGCTGCCCAAGGGATGCCCTCGTCCCTCCTGCACCCCAGCCCCACGGAGGGGTGGGTGCTGTGGGGCCGGGGAGGAGGGTGCCCATCCCAGCATCAAGCAGCCTTTTTGGAAGTGAAGGGGACATCAGCACCCGACATCCTATGTGGGATGATTTGCTGGAGCTGTTTTTTTACTGTGGAATTTCTTTTTAAGGCTGATTTCCAGTTCTGGAGGGTGGGAAATGGGGAACCCGGGGGTTTCATGACTGCACCGAGTCCTTCCGCAGTTTCCTAGGAGATTGGAGATTGGCTGCCTGCGCCAAGTGATGCCGAAGGCAGGACTGGAGCCCTGCACCATCTCCCCCTGCCTCCTGTCCCCCTGCAAGCCACCGAGGCCACGCTGCTGAGCCCTGGGACTGCCCTGACCTCAGACAGCAGCTGAGCTGCACTGGGAAAAATAAAAATAAAATAAAATACAATTTAAAAAATTTAAAAATTTTTTAAAAATTCAAAAAAATTAAAAAGCCATAGGGGGGCCAGGCCTCATGCACTGGCCAGCAGGACACCCTCCTTGCAGCGGAGGAAGGGAGCTGGGATGTGCCAGCTTCAGCTCTTCAGCTGTGGAGGTCCCACCGTGGCCGTCACATCCCGACCCCGAGGAGGGGACCCTGGATGTGGTTCACTAGAATGGAAAATAAAACCCATGCACAGCCCGGAGCCGAACGTTGCAGAGCAGTGAGCATCCCTCCTTCCTCTGGGCTCTTCGCTGCCTTCAAGCCATCAGAAATGTGCCAAAATGGGACATTTGGTGGCATATTTTCAGCGGCAGGGCTTGGGGAAGTGACCTTTAGCGAGGACGGGAACCCCGGCCCAGCCAACCCTGCTATTTTTAACCGAGTATCAGGCCGAGCGATGGCGGGTTTCCTTCCTCTTTCTCTTTCGTGAGTGCTGAACAAAGGAAAACCAGATTAACCTCCACAAACCCTCCACTTTGAGGCAGGGAAGCCCACGAGAAAAAAAAAAAAAAAAGGTAACCCAGCACATTTCTGT
This sequence comes from Theristicus caerulescens, assembly GCA_020745775.1. NCBI lineage: Eukaryota > Metazoa > Chordata > Aves > Pelecaniformes > Threskiornithidae > Theristicus > Theristicus caerulescens. Next base: position 9,474,500 of record CM036572.1, read on the forward strand.
ACAGCATCGGGATGGAGAGTTTAGGCTGTGAATTTCTCTGCGAGTTGGGAAAATACAGCAGTGACTCTGCTGATGTTCTTTTAGAAAAAAAAAATGCAACCAGGGGTAAAAGGGACCAGTTTGACTGGGGAGTCAAGCTGGAAGGAACAGGGGAAAAATAAAAAGCAGTAGCATTATTTTTTCCAAAAGTCCCAGGATCTTGTTCCAACACTTCCTAAACAAAAAAAAAAAAAAAGGGAATTTCTTCCCTTTAAAATGACACAGATCTAGCTGTATTTAAGAAGGGTAGGAATAAAAAAAAAAAAAAGAAAAGAAAGGTTTCCTTTGCTGTAGCTCCCTTTCCCAAAGTTTTTACTTTATTTTTTGTCTTGAAAGGAGAAGCCAAGCCACCACTGCCTCAATTTGATGCCTGCACCAAGACAATTTCTCAAACACCTCCTGAAAATTTGCCATGAATTACCAACACACATCTACAGCTCCAGGACACCTTATTCTTCCGGGTGCATCGATACCCTGAAACGTGTGAGCCACATCCCTGCCTGCCGGATGGGCAAGACAGGACTGAAGCCCCTTGTCTTTCCCTGGAAAACACAAAAATGTTTTGCATCAAAAATCTTTAGAGAATTGGCTGTCAGTCGCTGGTGTAATGACTGTATTTACAGCTTCTGATAGTGTCTGTGTTTTGCAGGTAGTCTGCAAAAAAGTGGAAACATTATGTGAAGCGAGATATATATGTATTTAGGTATATATAGCTCGCAAATAAATCAAGCGCTACCTACGCGCAACGTAAAAGAAATTGTTTGCCAAACACTTAACGTGCTGCTGTCGGTTTCTGCGATTCTCTTCCCTGAAAAAAAAGTATATCCTACATTAATCAGAGAGCAAATATATAGCATGACAGGAACAGCTTTTGGCTCCGCAAAGGAAGAACATGTGCGATTGCTCAGTTCATTTTGGTTTGGATGCCGAGCCCAGAAACACTGACGGCTGCTCACGCCGAAGGCGGTGGCCTTTGCAGGAGACGTAAAGCTTTTTTCCCACCATTTTTTGCCTGTTTTTTTTCCAGCTTGAGGAATTGGTGATGGTTTCCCGGCTCAGACGTCATGCCTGAGCATCCCTCCAAATCAAGTTGCTCTAGTTGTTCTCACCTTCTCGCTGGGCTTGGACCAAGTGGGTTCAGGCTGTGCCTGTGCCCTGCAACCAGGGGCTAAGGAGGTAAAAATAAAGAAAACAACCCAAAAACCCCAACCCTTTGAAATTCTCCTCTTTGCACGGCTCCAGGGACCAGGGCTTCGGGAGCAAACACGTTCCTGAGATGTATGGTAATGTCATGAGCAATGGCCCTGGTGTTGCCTCAACACCCAGAGCCCAGCTGGGATGACCCTGGGAGAGCTCAGGGGAACTTGCCAGCTTCCCACAACGCAAGCCACGTCTTGGCCATGTTTGTGCAGGTCCAGCCTGAGTCCCCAGCCAGGGCCACCACTGCTGGTGCTCGCCATCCCGCAGCCTCCCTGCAGACCCCAAACCTCATGCAAAGCCGTTGTGGTTTTGCCAAGGGAAAACGTCACACCTCATCCTCCTCAAACCAAGGGCCAGTTCTGCCTGCTTCTATTTTTTTTATAGATTTTTTATGAAGGCATGGCTTGCTTTGCACTCCTGCTCTTGCTCACCCGAGCGCAGAGGCTCCATCCCAGCGGGCTCCCTCCGTCCCTGGACTTTCCCCAAAACTGCTTTTCATTTGCACACAATTCCCCACCCTGGAAGGTGGCTCCCAGGGATCTCTGCAGTGCTGCAGCCGTTGGGGCCGTGCATGGGGAGCCAGCAGCCGAGAGGAAAAGGCGCCCACGTTCCCCTGGGCGATCAAGGGTCTGCAAAGCAAATTAGCTGCCGAGATGTCCCGCCGGTTCGTTGGGCAGGGGAGAATGGGGGCTCTGGGATGGCGGTGGGATGGAGCCAGGCTTCGCTCACCGCCCCCGGCACCGGTGCAGCGGAGGCTGCCCTCGGCATGGCGTCACTGCGGTCAGGACGTCGGGAACAACCTTGCCACAAAAATCGAAGCCGGGAATCTGAAAATAAAAATATCACACATGATTTCAGGCTTGCTGAAAGCATGATTGACTGTTTAATTCCCCCACACACACACACTCCTTTCCTTCTAACCCGGGTGACTCAGCCCTGGCACAGCCGTGGAGGCTTCTCCTGGCTCCTGCCCTCGCTGCAAGACCGGAAAACGTACCCTCTCGTAAACGCCGGCAGCGATAATCAAGCCCAGTGCTTGCGAGGCCGATTGACTACTGCCAATTAAAACAGAGCCGGCGGTACTCCCACACTCAGCCGGGGCGGCAAAAGCACCCGCCGCCGGGACAACACTCTCCATCGCCCCGGGATGCCGCTGCTCCTGCTGAACCCCAAAGCACCAGGTCCGGGAGGGCTGAGGATGCCAAGGAGCTCTGCTGCTGGGCCCGGGCAGCTGGCAAAGGCAGCTGCCTGCGGGACCTGGTGGGCTGGGAAAACCAAAACCGACGATGCTTAAAACATGCTGCTGCCGCAGGTCGGCCTCTGCTTCCAGCAATTGCCACGGGAAATGCTCCCCATCAGCCCAGGTCTGCGCTGGGCTCGGTGCTCGGCAGGACCAGGCACATGGAGGAAAACAAACCCCAAAGCTCAAGGGGAAAAGATGAGGCCCGTGGGATAACTCATCTCCCAAAGCCACTTCTTTTATTCCTGTACAAAGCTGCAAAGAGGAAAAGCAAGCCAACAACGTGAAAAGCATCGGTTCCACACCGAGGAGCTAGAAAAATACTGCGGGCTCCTTTGGGGCTGGCTTGATGCAGGGCTGCCTGCTCATGTCGGCCATCAGGGCTGGGATGTTTTTGGTTTGCTTTGATTATTTTTAGTATCTGTAAGTCTTCATTGTTTACTAAGCAAAAGTAGCCCACTACAAATAGGGAAACAAACCCTCTCCTGGCCTGGCTCCCCTTCCCAGCAGCGAGGAGCAGTGAGCAATTTTGAAGTTCACCTTTTGCTGACAGCCTCACTACCACCGAGCACAACCCCAGCGATTAAACAGAGCCGACCCCATCCTTATCCCTCCGCTGTTTCATTTACACCTCCCAGCTGTAATTTTGCTATTCTATTTCTGTTCCCTTGCTTATCCCGGGGCCAGGCAGGAGGAGGGCAGAGGGATGCACTCTGCCCACGGCCACCACTGCATTTCCCCACTTTTGCCGCTTTGTGCCTCTCCCCCCGCGCCGTGGCCGGCGGTGCAGGTTCCCCCGTTCCCCGGCAGCTCGCCTGGCGTGGGTCAGCGCTGCGCCCCGGCACGCCGCGGCCCTGACGGTGTTTTGGGGCTGCGCTGGGCCCCCCGCGCCAACCCACCGGGTTTCGTGCGAGTCCTGGTGTGCTGCGTGCCTGCCTGCCTGCCTCTTCTCCTGGAAGTCTCTCACACCAATCTTGGCTTTTACATGATTTTAACACTCCAAGTTTCTAGCTGTAGACATGCAGCGAGTGCTCTCCAAATGCAAAACCCAGAATTCATGCATTTAGAATCCAGCATTTATTTTAAAAAAAAAAACAAAACAAACTCATTGCTCTAGGGCCCAAACTCATGGCTCTGGAGGGAGGACCACACAGGGCATCTCTTGTTACCGGTGGGATGCGGCTGTAGGACTTGGCTTCCTCCGTCCCCGCTGAACAGCAGCGCCTGGCGGGAGCTCGGCTGTGCTGGGAATTCCTGCGTCTCCAAGGGATCACCGGGAATCTGACCTTGACCGCTCTCAGCTTTACACAGCGGCAGCACGAAGCTGGGCTGGGAGAGACCCTGCGGGTACGGCGGAGGTTTTTCCACCACGGGTCAGTTTTCCCCGGGGAGGTTTAATGCAGCAGGGAGACGTTTGCTGGGCCCTGGCCAGACCGTGCTGCTCTCCACAGGCACCCAAAGGCCCGTGGCTCTACACAACAAAACACCCCCCAACACTCGAAAGCAAAGGCCGTGGGGTTTCCTTTCTGCTTTCTCAGCCTGTAAAATGACACTTGCCTATTTTCAAGCTTCCCTATGAGGCCAGAAACTCTCTCCCCACAGTCAACCTGATCACACAAGATCATGAGTCCCCAAGTGCACTTTAAATAAAATACAAAGAGCCAAATTTACTTTTAAAACTTAAGTATCTAAAGGCACATAAAGCCTAAGAGGGTTTGCAAGCCACCCAGCCTGCATCTCTCTGAAGACAGTGTGGAGCTGAGCCCTCATCTCCCACATCAGAAGCAGCCTGTGATAAAAAGAAAAGAAAAAAAAAATCACAAGAACAGTTGCTGCTGGAAACTGCTCATGGGAAGGGCGCAATGTCTGGAAGGAGCCTGTGCACACAACGTGCGCCAAGGAACGGGACGAGACGTGATATCTCCGCATCCACGCTCGGTGCAAGATGCAAAGAGCATCCCCCAGTCTGGGGCCACCCTGGGCTCCTGGCCGGGCACCGCGGTGCCCACCACGAGCACCCCGCATGCCAGCCCCACAGCAGCACAAACCAAACAGTTAAGTAAATTTAATTTTAACATGGTGAGGAGGCGGCTCTCTGCAGATGGCATCAATACCAGCTTCACTGCCAGCTCCACGGTGTGTCATCGGTTCTGCTCAGCCTTAAGTGATGCAAATATAGAAAACAATGTCATTGTTGCTAGGATTTTCAGGCTCCGGCTGCCTGGACAGGCTGAGAGTGCGTGGCGATGCTGGGGAAGGACGGCCACAAGGAATCGTGTTATTTCAGATGAAGAGGAAGATGAGTAACTTTTCCAAAGGCTGAGTCCTTTCAGTGCACAAATGCATTTTTTTAAATGGCTCAGCTCTCAGTTACCAGTAATGGTCTCGGCTCCCATGGGCCTCGAGGACACCGAAGTGTGGGTCTGCTGTGGGTTTTGGGATGGTGGTGAGAGCCACCCCAAGTGACCTGACGTCCTGGGTTTGCTCAGCCCCAGCCCCAAGCGCTGAATTCACAGAAACATCTCAATGTCAATGTGCAAAAGGACCAGAAACTCGTATTTATAAACCACCAGACATCCCTATTTACCCCTGAAACTCTCCCCCAGTGCCAGACTGACCACAGCATCAGGGCGGCAATGGGGGGCGAAGCCTCGTTAAACCCCCCATGTCTTCCCACCACATCCCACTGCATGGCCAACACATGAGCCATGGCACAAGGCAAACGCTCCAGCAGCAGTGACCCCGTCTCAGGTCTGCTGCTGCTGCCCTGGGAGTGGTGAGGACACGGGGCAGTGGCTTTGCCATCACCTGCCCGCACGGCCGCCCCATGCTCGCCTCCCGGGGTGGCATCCTTTGCACCGCAGGAGCCAGTCTCTGCCCCAAGCTTTCCCGGGGCATCAGGGCAGGCATGGCGGCAGGTTCCCACCTCCGCAGGCTGCCCACAGGCAAATGCACCTGCAGCGAAGGATTTTGACTCTTCTGCTCCCAAAAAGTTATCCATTTCCCCCATGCCATCCAAATTCAGCTGGCCGGAGACCTCTACTTTTCTCCTTGCTGTCCCACAGCAGCTACCAGCGGGCATTGCCCTTCCTGCCCAGGGGTTGCAGTAATGCACCAGGCAGCCTTGCATTTCCCATACCCCTCAAACCAGCTGTGAATGCACCCCTCCACCCTGCAAAGTCGTGCCAGCGAGGCCGTTGCACAGCCCTGGGCTCCAGGCACACCGAGGAGCAGAATTTCAGGGCTATTTAGACTGCCATGAGGCTCACCATGCTCACGGTGCTCCATCTTGAAGCATCTAAAGCACCTGCAGAGGATCCATGGGACGTCTGGGACTTTTGGAGCCTGAAGCAGACTCTTCCAAGTCCCTGTTTTGCAGGAGGAGTTGCGGGCAACACCATCGCTCCACTCAAAAATGGGATTTCTCTTTTAAAAGCTCTGTGCCCGATGACTACCGGCTCCAAAACCGCTCAGGGGGGCACACATCTCCTGGAGGTGATGCACCCTCCTTGCAGACCCCACATGCCTGGCCCCGCTGCCCGTGGCAGAGCCCAGCTGCAGGGAGATGCTAGGAAAATTAATTTCCACCTAATTAACCGATGATCCCCTATGCAGCCTGGGAATAGCAGTTAGAGGCTACTTTGGCTGGGAACTGCAAACCATCTCGCTCCGTCCACCGGCAGCAGGACGCAGGGCGTCCCTGGCGCGGGGCCGAGAGGATGGGGACGGGAAAGGCGAGGGGAACGGCCTCGCACAGGAAAGCCTGCGAGCGCTCCGCCGTCCAAACAGCTGACACCCAGCCCCAGCCCAACCAGCTTCTTGTCCGTGAAAATACACAACCGTGACCTATTTCCAGGGAATGTGAGCGCCCATTTAAACAAATCCCTGATAAATGAACACAAGAAACCATTTCCTCCTTATTTCCTTCCATTAAAAATGAAACAGTGCCATTAATCACCAATAAAGAAATAAAACCCCTAAATGATCTGTTAGTGACTGCATGAGTCAGGTTCCTCTCCTCGAGCTCACCGCAGACCTGACCCCAGGCACGGCAGGGCTAATCTGGCCCCGCTGAGCCAAACCATTGCTCTCTCCCACCTTCACTATATTAAAAAAAACCAAAGGTAGGTAGCTGTTGTCCAGGGCATGCCATGTGCCAGGGTTAGCTGATGCTCAGCCCTGTGCGCATCCCCTGTTTTATTACTCCAATTAATTTAATTTTTTAACTCCAATTAATTTTTTTTTCCTCCAGGAAAGCTTAGGTGCAAAAACCCTTCAGGGAAATCAGGCCGCACACCAAATATTAAGGTCTTTTAATAAGAGCTGTCATTTTGCAAACCCTCCTGCAGCCTCCGACCATGGCGACCCTTTCATCCCTCTCCCTGCCTGCTCTCCTCTAAAAGCGAATCCCACCTCTGAGATGGCAGCGAGCAAACGTCTCGGTGGCTGTGACGGCACTAATGGCCCGGGGGAAGCAGCCGGTCCCTGGGACACGATGTCCTGGCCAAGCGCTGCCAGGAGCAGCTTGCTGGTATACGGAGCAATTATCTCCGGCAAGGATCCAGATGCTGTTTCATAGAGGGTGCAGGAATTTTTCCTGCATTTGCAGACTTGACTTGTGAAGATAACTTTGGGCTGGTTTGCTTTTTCTGAGCCAGATTAGGATCTTTCTTGTGCACCACGTGCGGGGTTGTTTACTAAATGCTGTTGGCAAAACACAGCCCACCACAAACCTCAGTGGCGGCTGTGCTGGCTGCATGCAGCTCCCAACGCCGGCTGCAAGAGAGGGTGCAGCATCTTGCTCCGACATCAGCACTGGAGCCGGCTGGGGCAGAGGGGTTTTCTGCACCCCAGCAAGCGTTGGGCATTAGGAAATCACGCAATACCTGTGCAAAGCATGCAAAATCTCCCTTTCCCCAGGCAGACTGGTTATTAACAGTGATGCTGTGGATGCTGAGCACAAGGAGATGTCCTTGTTTCTGTAGCTGGTCAGAGCGATGCCTGCATTCCCCTGTGAAATGGGAGGACTTGTCTCGCTGGGGTGCTGCGAGGGTGAGCACGGCACAGACCGCGGGATGCTCAGGCCGGGATGCTCGTGTTTTACCTGCAGGGTCACAGCCAGGATGGTTACGCGGCCATAGGATGGGGATGTCAGCAGGTGCTGCCCTGCCTCCTGCTGCCTGCTGCATCCTCCCATCCCACCATTCCCATCCTGGGACCATCCTCAGGAGAAGACCTCGCAGAAAAACAGGAGACAAACCCCAGGGACATCCCCACCACCGCCGTCCTGCGGGCAAGGCGCTCGGGTGCTGCCCTTTGGCTCCCAGCCCCAGCGCCCCTGCGCCGGGGAGCCAAAACTCGCTATAGCCCAGCACGGAGCGAGACGCTTCCTGCTCCGGCGCTTATCTCCATGGCCAGGCGGCCTCAAGGAAGCTGAACACCCTCGCGCCGTTGCTCGGTGGCTGCCGGCCAAGTGTGCACTTGTGCTTCGCACAAACATGGCGGGGCCAGGCGCTCCCGCTGTGGGCACAGCACGCGGCGTTCGGTCAGCAGCGTCCCGGGGTGGCAGCGTGCCCCTGTGAGCAGCACAGACCGAAGACAAATATTTTTGACCTGATCTCACTCTTACATCACCCAAATCTGCATGGACACGTCCTCGCCGTGCACCTGGCGAACCCGGCCCCGTGGATCCTGATGCTCCCCTGGGGACAGCCTTTGGGGGACGTGCTGCAGGGCGTTGTGGTCTCGCAGGTCAGCAGAGGTGGCCGTGCAACCCCACGTCTGTCGTTTCCCCGCACCCGGACCCTCCCCGGTCACCTCCTCGCGAGCGCTCCAGAGGATGCCAGCAACGGCCGCGGGGCACAGATCAACCACAAACTGCCACTGCGGTGTCCCGGGGGCAGTGGGCTCCCAGGTGGGCAGTAGGGTCCTCAGGGTACCCTCACCCGGGGCACGTGCAAAGCCCCAAACACCCCCAAGTATTAAACCTCCCACCGACACGCCCAGCGCGGCTCCCGCTTGCACATGGCTTTGCTCCTGCATGAGAGCTCTCCAGGGGGAGAAGATGACCCAGCCCGCGTTGTGTCCCTCATCCCACACTGATGAGCTCCACAACCCACTTCACAAAGGTCCAGCAGCGTGACCCAAACCTCGGGCAGCTCACGGGACGCATGCCCGCAGCTCTTGCTGTAGCCCATGGATGGGATTCAACGACATAGCGAGTCCCCGCTCCTGAAAAGGAGGCTTGCTCTCCTGGCACAGGAGCCACTTACCTGCTATAAATGTCCAACCTGCGCCCAAAAACCTTCCTGGGAAATCAGTTTGGTATTGCTTGAGCACGCAGCAGCACTTGTCCACGATATTAAATTCACTCCGAAAGAAAGACGGACCGTGTCTCCAATGGCTGGGGAGAATCCCTGGGGGTTTGGTCCTGTCTCATAGCATCAGGTGACCCCAGCACGGGATGGCTTCCCACGGAGGCCAGCAGACCCCGACACGCACTGCTGAGGTCTTTCTTTAGGACATCCCTGGGGACAGGGCACTAGAGCAGCCATCCCTGCCTGCACACCCGCTGCGAGGCATCTTTGCATCGGCTTCTGCACGTATTTTTGCAGACACTCTAAGAGGCAGGGCGGGAATATCAGGAGGAGATGTGCTGAAGGCAACCCCTGTGGCCTGCGGGTGAGATCTGACATTCGAGGTCCCCAGGTGTCCCCAGGCCATGGGAGTGATACAGAACAAGGGATGCGCCCCAAGCTGTTGCTGCAAAACAACTATAAGCAACAAGCAAGCATGAGCCACTCAGCAAACCTCAGCTGATAACTCATGAACAGAAATAGCAGTGAATTTGCTAAATAAATTGTGCCAGGAGTCGCTTATCTCCCTTAAAATACCCACACACAAGGGATGCACCCTATGAGGGGCCGGTGGCATCGGGGCGAGGGGCCGCGGCGCTTTCAGCGCCGCGGCCCCTCGCCCCGATGCCGCCGGCATTTTGCACTGTGCAACCACCCCAGGGGCATGAAGAAATGCCAGGAGCGTGCAAAACCTCGATAAGGTCAGTGGGTAGGAAACGCAAACGAAATCCTTGAGTTTCGTAAGGGAGTTGACAATAGCCCGGAGAGCTGCCAACTTTCCTTTCATGCACCAAGCGACAAGTGCGCTCAGAAACTTCAGGCTTGCTGAAAAGAAAAGGGCTGAAAAGAAAAGAAATTTTGCTGAAGGAGAGAGTTTTGGCATGATTTTATTAATTTCAGCTAGTTTTGCTGTAAGATGGTGAGAAAGGTCCCCTCCAGCGCAGCCAAACTGGGGGCTGCCCTTGCTCGTCCCCAGCCCAAGAGGGAGCAAAGGAAATAAATACCATGAAATTCAAGAACAGAAGGAAAACACAATGTTTCTGGATAGATATTTAGGCTTTGCTATAAACTCCCTGCTGCAATGTCTCCTGTTGCAGCCGGGCACTTTTTGCATTTCAAAGTTGGGGTTTTCAATGCAAATGCTGCTGAGCAGCCAACCCTGGGCCCTACCGCGGTCCAGAGGACTGCAGGTGTAAGGGCACCCTTGGCTCTGCTGGCCACCAGCCATGGATTTTGCTTGTGGGGAAATCCTCAGTCCTGCTGGAGCATGGGATGCAGGAGAAAATCCTCCCAGGAATTTGCTCAGGAAGGTGGGCAGGTGAAGCAATTTCTTGTCCCTAATGGTAATGAGGAGCTCTGAGGGTTGGAGAGGTGATGGCATCACCCTGCTGGGGAAAGGGCAGCTTTCAGCCAAGAGTCTTTACTTAGCAGCAGAAATGGATGAAAAAGCAGCATATCTGGGAGCTGAGCTCTGCAGTGGGTTTGTGCCCTAACAGGGGCTGCAGAGACCCAGCTCCAAAGCCCCAGTGAAGTGTTTGGGCCCCGGGAGGCTGCACGGGTCCCAAAATCCTCCCTGAGCTCCTTTGCTGGAGGCTGGCGACCTGGTGTAACCTCAGTTTTGGGCAGAGCCATGAATGGTCACAGGGCCTCACCGCCCCGTCACCCCCAATGGGGACATGGGTCCCATCCTGCCCCTTCCCAGGGTGGCAAACAGCATCCCCAGCACCGGCAATTAACATCCGCACGGGTCGCTGGGTTTGCAAAGTGTTTGGGATTTGCATTTGATTAAAATTAAGTGCTAGGAAAATAAAGGCACGCCAGTTCCTTATTGCAGCTGGGCCAGGGCGAGGTCCAATGGCGTGACCAGCATGAGGGAAAGAGCGGGGATGGGGAGGACAAAACCCCCAAATTCGCTGTAAAAGGGGGCGAGGGTAGGGGCTGGGACCTAGGGAGGCTGAACGCCAGCCAAAGCAAGCACGCTCAGCGCTCGGGACAACTCACAGAGCTTGTTGGGTTTTGTCCTCTCCGCTTTGGCGCAGAATTTGTATATGGAAAAAACATGCCAGGCGCACGACAACAGACCCACTCCATCTGGATAAATAGTTAACCGAGTAGTCAAAATAGCTGGTGCTACAAAACAGCTGCTGGGACAGGAGACAGCGGCAGAGGAGAAGCATCGCTGGAAAAATGGGCTGGGAGGAAGGAAGCGCTGGAGCAAGGGGATGTGCCAGAGGGGAGGGGGGGACAAGCGGCGGCAGATGGCCACGTGTGAGCTGAGACCCCAGGGCATTGCCAGGGCACCCTGGTGTCCCCCCGCCAGCCTCCCCTGGGCTTTGCTGAGCCTCTTCCCTGGAGCATCCCAAAAAGTGGTGCTGGAGCTCCTGCCCCAAGTGCTGGTGCCCAGCTCGTGCCATGGGGCCAGGACATGGGGGTGCCCCACAGCAATGTGGGGGGCATGGCAGGACCCCCTGGCCGTGCACTGTCCCCCCAGGAGCTCAGCATCACGGGGCTCCCAGGGGGATGGGTGCTGGCTGCAGCAGCACCCACAGCCCTGGGGTCCCTGTCTGGAGGCCTCAGACTGGGGCAGCATCCCAAAAAGCTGCACAAAGGACCAGAGGTCTAGCAAACCTGCTCACCGGGAGGGCTGGAAGCGGGAACGGGAGATGCGGGGTGGAAGGTGATGCTGGACCCACTGGAAGCAGAGGGAGAGCTCACACGAGGCAGCACTGCACATCCTGCCTAGGCAGGGCATCACCAGGGACATGGGCTCCCTGCAAAGGGCTTTTAAAGGAGGGAGTGGTCCTTTTCAATCCCTACTGATTAGGCAGGGCTTAGCCCTAATCCAGACACCTGAACCAGCTGCCTACACCTGCAAGCTTGGATTAGCTTCCCTCCACCTGATGCATAAAGGACACGTTTTCACCAAAAAGGAAGTTTTCCAGCAGAAAGCTCAGGGACAGTGAGCTGCCTGTCCCCAAGCCCACGCCCTGGACCCCAGGCAAAACCCACAGCCCTGGGCTGGATGGGAGCCGGGAGCTGCTGATGCCTGTCGGGGTCGGTTTTCCCGTGGTCGAAGCAGGGGATGGCCTTGCTGGCTGGAGCGGACAACAAGGAGCTTCCGCAGGAACTGGGCAGCCCCGCGGGGTGCAGGGCCCCCCCGGCCATGACACCCAACCATGTGCTTTGTTCGCTGTGGGACAGACCCAGCACCTCAGCGGTGGCTTTTCTCGAGCATGTCCCCAGGGAGAGGGAGGTTCAGGCTGCTGAGAAGGGGCTGGAGCCTCGGCATCGGCTCCCCCTCCCCAGAACCCCTCCCTCCAGACCTCCTGCAGCAAAGCTCCCAATGGGAAAAGCTCTGCAGGATGAAAGGGATGAAGCCTCTCCTCACCCACGGGTGCTGAGATGCATCGCAACAGGCTTCGGTCACAGCAAGGAAGATGTTAGGATTGGAGGAGTTTGGGTGCGCAGGAGCCAAGGGAGATTTTTGGGAAGGAAAGGCGTGACAAGGATTGCAACGCTGGAGCTGCTGCCCTGGGGACAGGTGTGGCGTCGCGAATTTTGGGGTGCAAAGCACTCGTGTCCACCTTACTGCAACCCGCACCAGGGTTACAGGGACATCACTTCAGCGGGTCTCAAACCCACCTCCCAAAGGAAAATCCCAAGCTGAGACTGGATTTTGCCATGATGTGATATCACAGGGATGGTTAAGAGCCATTTCTGAGCCTGCAGCCTTCCCAGGACCTCTCCCATCCTTCCCCTCTCGTCTATTGCTCCCTGAGAAACACAGGGCGTATTCCCACCGCAGGCAGGGACGCGGCCACGCAGCCCTCACCTGGCCCCATTAGGTCTGGTCATATTCCCAGCGCTGATTACCCAAATCACTCCCACCCTCTCCAATGCAGGGAAAATAACCGCAGCGATTCACACACCTGGAAGGGCATTGCAGCATCCACCCAGGGAGAAAACGCACCCGCAGCGAGAGATGGTTTTGTGACAGGAAAATATTTTCTTTTCAAATGCTACTTGTGAGGCCTACAGGTGCTACCTGCAGCGCTCGCTTATTGATGATTTCGAACTGAGTTACTAACTTACAGCAACGCCACCGACGGGAGCAGCAGCTGCTGCGGGTGGGTTTGAGCACGGCAGTAGGAAGCATCGCAGATGGCTCCAGTCCCGAGAACCAGGCAGTGCAAGTGCCTGATGGACACCGAGGAATGATTAAAAAATTGTTAAAAGATATATTAACCCTTCGAGAATTATTATTCTATGCTATAGCTGGACAAACGGGAAGGAGAGATCGCTCTGAAATTTCCGAGTTGGAAAGGCCTTGAAATGTCAACGTTCCCAGGGAAAATTTGGAAAAAAAAAGTCATTCTGCTTTGGTCAAAACATTGTATTTCTGCAAAATCACTTTGTTTTCTTTGTGATTTTTCAAAGTGTGGTAACAGAGTGCAATACACACCAAATGATTTCCAAACAAGAGTAACTTGAAAATGAAAAAATGTAAATATTTGTCCTGGTGGAGTGAAAAGGGCTGCTCCAACATTGTCAAGATCTTCCCTCGCCCCTGCTCCCCCACCCAGCGTGTTTTGCTTTAGTTTTTGCAAGAAATCAACAGTTGGAGAAAGCTTTTGGATTTTCCAATGGAAAAGAGCTGGAGGGACGCCTTTTCTACAAGTTCCGCCAATTAGCGCCTGGCTCCCCAGCCCCGCAGCTGCTGTGAATTTTCCATTGCTGGAAATCTTAAATATCAAAACTGGATGTTTTTCTAAAAGATAAATCCGACCGCGGGGCAGGTCAGCAGCCGCTGCCGCGCCGCACGCCGTGCTCCCTGCAGCCCTCTTCATTTACACAAACATCCAACCGAGCGTGACCAATTTCTCCTGAAAAGCCTGTTTTCCACCCAAGGGCAGCTTGGTTTTGCCTGACCGCGGGGTGAGGAGCAGCGGGAGCGCCGGACCATCGCGAAAGCACTCCAGCTGCTCCCCTTGCCCTTCCCGCTTGCGCGCCCCACCGCTGCTGCATCCCTGCCGGAGCAGCTGCCCAGATGTGCCTGTGCTCCAGCTGTGCGGTGCTGCTGCAAACCCGCGGCAGCCCTCGCGCGTGTCCGCACGGAGCTGGCATCGGGGACACGGCTTGTTTTATAGCAGATCCTAAATAGCTCGGATTTCAGGAAGCTTTGACAGATGCAATACGGTGCCTGGGGTCAGCACGTGCATGAGGGGACGGCCAGCACGAGGCCGGACACGGTGCGAGACCTTAGTGGCGTTGCCAAACCCAGCCTTGTTTCATGAAGATCATTAAGGCCGCCTTTTTTTTTTTTCAAATGGTAACGCACGCACCACGTACCAAATACATCGCATTAATCAAAAATACAATTTCCAACACATTAAATATTTAGAAGCGACGCCAAAGCAGCAGGACAATAAATAGCAATAACATTCGGGTGAAATAAGGAGGAGTTTTCATTTAATTATTTCATTGCCAGCTTGTGGCAAAAGTAAGGTCAAATCCTGGAAGCCTGCTCCCTGCCTCCAGCCCGTCCTTGTCACCGGGACCATCACACCTTCGTGCCCGGCCAGGGCTGGGTGTCCCCTGAGGCTTCTCGCCTCTCCTTTTCAGCATTGCTTTGGGTTCCAGCAGAAAGGGCTGGAGCTCCGGCGCTGTGGGATTAAACCTCGAAGCCCGGGGGTGGATTTCTCTGCCTGGCTCCGGAGATTTCTCAGCGATCTCGGCACAGCAGTGAGTCAGCCGGCAGCGGAGAGCGTGACTCAGCCGCGTCGAGGTTCAGTGCACGGAGCAGGGAACGCAAATACTGGCAGCTCTGCCGTGCCGAAACAGCGGATCCCACGGCCCCAGTGCCAGGGACAAACCTCAGCTGCATCTGGCGGGGAAAGAAATGAAATGCAGGAGGAGAAAAGCAAGATATGTATGGTCAGGTTGCTCCAATAACGATCAAGATAAGCTCTCTTTGCTCATGGAAATGTTTTTGATATCCATCGCAAATTGCCATCCTGAACCTGGTGCAGGAGAAACACCCAGCGCAGGGGCAAGGCTTGCAAATGAAGGGAAATTCCCCCAAGATCATTTCCACCTCTGGGTGTTTTTCTCTGGGCACACAGCAGCCACAACTCATGAAGCTGATATATAGGTTGTTTTTTTACTGTCCCTAAAGGGTGACACAAACCCGAGGGAAGGCTCCTGGTGCCAGGGACAGCACAGGGCCCGGGTGCTCTGGGGGAGAAAACCCTGCTCCACGCCGCGCTGCAGCCCGGGAGCCGGGGCAGTTCTTGTTGCCCGAGCAGGTGCACGAGGCCAATATCCCCAAAGCACTAATTTGGGGGGGGTTTATGCATTGGGGAGAGAAGCATTCAGTGAGAAAACCCCATGGCGTATCTGCAAAAATCCTGCTGAGGGGCTGTGGGGACGTCACCGTCCCCTGCCCTTCCCAAGGCATCTGCTTCGTCCGGGGACCTCGCTGCAAGCCCTGCTGTCCTCAGCCCATGTTCCACCATGAGCACAATAACGTTAAGGGTAAAAGGCAGAAAAACAAAGCCGTGCCGAGGGGCCCTAGCTGAGCAGGCTGGTTTGAGGCCGCTGCCTGTAGAAAACCAGTCCCAGGGGAGCGAGGAGTTTCCTTAATTGGGAAGGGCGACATGGGTACAGGACCAGGGCAGGGCTTTTTTTCAGTAATTTTATTTAGGTGGCAGAGAAATCTGACGGCAACAGAAAGGAGCTGGAAAAACAAACAGGTGTGTCCGGCAGCAAAGGGGCCGTAGCTATAGCAATGGGACAGGCCCTGTTGACAAAAGGCTGCACAAAGGACCTTCTTTAGACATTAAAAGCCGTTTATTAGCTGGCAGGGCTCCCTGGGAAGGTGCCGGGGCTGCTACCAGGGCTGTGGGAGGCAGTTGCTGAAAAAGCAGGATGGGGGACGTGCACTGGGCACAAACCTGCCGCCTCCAGCACCCCGGGCCTGAGCTGGGGTGGGATTCCTTGGTGGTCCGTGGAAACGGGACGCTCGTGCAGCTCCCAGTGCCACAGCAGGGTCCCAGCTCTGCAGCAGCTACCCCGAAGGGAATGGTTTATTTTGGGGATTGCCCCAGCTCTCTTCACCAGGACGCTGCTCTTCCAGTGTCACCATTTGCAGTCGCAGGCTGGGGCTAACGCTTGCTGGCTTGTAGAGGTCTCCAAGGTTTGGGTGGGGATCGCAGGTGCTCTGCCTGGTGCCCTGGCTGGATGCTGCCCTCGAGTCCCCCTTGCTGCCGTCCCAGGCACCCGCAATGGGAGAGGCGAAACGCTGCTGCTGGGTTGTGCCGCCGCTCAGAAAGCCCCGATGGTAGTGCCCAAAGCAAAACCATGAACAGCAGCAGGTCGACTCAGTACCTGAGCCAGCACGCTGCATCTGGGGGTGCAGCATCCCCAAAGAGCCACAGGGCCCCGTCTTGCATCCCTCCTCCTGCCTCCCCTGCAGAAACGGGGGGCTCTGGCTCAGCAAAAACCTCCTGGGACCTCTGATGCAGCCAAAGGAGGCACGTCTGGGCCAGGAGCTTGGCTCTGCCACCAGAAGAGAAGATCAGAGGGCCAAGCTGCACCATCACGAGTGCAGAGCAAGGCTTGGGGAGCCGGTGGCTTGCTGCCGGGGGTGGGTGGTGGGACGCAAAACCCAGCCTTTGCACAGAGAGATTCACATTCAGGTTGAGTTTTACTGCAGATAAGCACTCCTGAATACTGAACTGAACCGCTCACAAGCTGGGGCTGAGCTGCCATTGTCTGTTTTGACTTACCCGAGACTTAGCAGAAGACTAGTATGTAATTAAAGCCATAGATCAGCACTGACAACTGCGTGAATCCACATACAGCTGCTTGACGCCACATGAAGATGCCTGCAGCTCGCAGCAGCCCGGGGTAAGAGGAGCCCAGAACTCACCGGCAAGCAAATTTTCCATTTCAGGGTTAGCGTGGGAGCCTGAGGGATATTTGAGAGAACAAGCAAGTGGCGATGCCTCTCCCTTCAGGATCTGGCAGCCGGAGGGCTGCCCAGAGCACAGCGGCATTTAGCACCAGAAGATGCTACATGGGAAACCACAGGAACGTCATGGGAACCGGTCCCTGAAATAGAAGAGGAGACCACAGGCAGCTTTATGGGTGCAGCAGGGATCTGCCTTCTTCCCCCGTGAGCCTTCCAACAGCCTTGTGCAAAGGGTGGTGGAAAAATCAGAAGCCATAAGTCGAGTTAAGACAGTCACCCACAGCTTACGCCCGTGCAAGCGAAGCGATCGCCGCTCTCTGCTCTCCGTTAGCTCAAGCTGGGCTGACATCTTGCTGAACCAGGTGAGGCTCTGCAGTTCTCAGAGCAGGAAAAGCCTTAAAACTTAAAAAAGCTGAAGGCTTCCTTGGGCAGACGATGGACAGCAGGCATCAACAGCCCACAGTGGCATCATGACTGTGTCTGTCAGGGTAATAAAACTGCTGGTGGGTCACTCGTGTGCCGGCAGCCACGTCCCGAGGCGGGAATGAACCAGACACAAGCCCAGGTAAGGCCAGTGCTGCTGCGCAGCGTGCAGCACCCCAGGGTGAGGAGTAGCGGCTGCTTTCTGGGGGAAATCGAGAGCAGGACTTTTCCCCCAGGGAAAGCAAGCTCCTCCTGCTCAGGAGCCTAGGAATAAAACACATATTGCAAAGGGCAGAGCTGTCCCAGCAGTGACACACACGGGGTTTGCAACTCGGAGAAGCTGCAGAGCTGCTTTTAGCTGCAGAAGCTGGTGCATCTCCAGCTGACCCACGCTCGGACCCCCAGGAGCCCAGGCAGTGGTGGCCCGTGGGCAGCGGCTGCCGGAGCCGGGCAGGGCTGGCAGCGTGCACCCAGTGCCGCGGGGCCGCTGGCAGCCGCTCCGGGGGCGGGCAGCCCCGCCGAGGCCGTATGCCACCGTTGTCGCCGTACCAAGAACAGGCGCTTCCCGGTCCCCGCGACGGGACACACTGTTCCCAGCTGGCGAGCCTCAGCGCTCGGCTGCCTGGCGAGGGCTCTGGATGTGCTTGAGGCAATGAGCTGGGGAGTAAACGCATGATTTTTTTTGTAGAAGAAAGACCTCGTGGAGCAGAGCAGCATCTCCAATTCCTACAGTGCCTGGCAAGCACGGGACAGGCAGTGAGACCTCCTGGACATGGGTCCATGCTCCGCATCCAAGGATGCCCCCCCTCACCCCTGTGAAGACTTAGAGAAAAGCTATAACTTCTCAGCAGCAGTCTCTGCTGCTTTTAAGCATTATTAGTGCAAAATTCAAGAGGGATTTGCTTTGCTCTCAGAGAGTCTTTGAGTTTCTGGTAAATAAACCAACTCTTTTCAGCTCCCCGGGTCCTGCCTCCCCGACCGAATGAAAAGGCAGGAGCCGCAGCAGCGAGCCGGCGCGCTGGGGAAGGCGGCGAGCAAAGAGCACACCCTCCGAGGTGCCGTCAGCCTTGAAGAAGCTGAGACACCTTCTGCAGAAAAATAAGGTGCCAAAGATCAAAGGCATCACGATATATTTTGAGACCGGCGAACGAGTGGAGGAAAATGCAATTTTTCAGAGCAATGCAAGAAGGAAAATTATTGCAGGTAAAGCAATGTCATTTAAAATCCAGCAGCATATCCAAAATTGACCCCACAGAGGATGAAACACTCTTTTCTCTTTAAATATTAACACTCACAGTATGAAGGAACAAAAACATTAAAAAAATTTTAAAAAATACAATTGATAGGAAGAAAAAAGCCCAACCTGCTACTCCAAGGAACATAAAACCCAAGGCGTGAGCAGGGGGGGTCTGTGAAACCATTGACATTTTTGATTAATGAGTTTTCTGTGGGTGGTTTATGTAAAGGAGAAGGGTAAGAAACGCAGACATGACTTATTCTCAAGCAAGCTGATGAGACTAAAGGTCTCTTGACTCAACAGTTCTTCTGATTCAAGAATTCATCTTTTTTTTTCTTTTGCCTTTGCAGATTTTGCTGGATGCAAGAGAAAGCCGTACAATTTGTGAACTTCGTATCAGCAGTGCGGTCTGTTTAGGCTCCAAGGCAACAAAACCAATTCAAAGCCTACCTTTAAGCGCTTAACTAGATGTGCTTAACACTACACCTTAATTCCCTATTTAATTTAATCTAAGATAAGCACGGTGGTGAACTGAAGCCCTAATAAATGTCTACCTTTATATGTATATTGAAGTCTTTCTATCATAGGAGTTATACTATAGCAGACAACTTGTTGGAGAGAGAAAAATCTGTATAGAGCGCTTTTATTGATTAGAAAATATAAAGTCATAAAAGGAAGCATTCCCTGTGATTCCTCGGCATTAACATGGGATCTTTCACCCAGAAATTCAGACCGAGCTTCAATAACCTGCGGTCGATGGCAGTAACTGCACTACGACCCACACCTACACTACAACCCATACCTGCAAAGCCCTCCCAGAGCAACGCTCGGCAGCTTTCCAACAGCACAGAAATAACCGTCATGTAGTTTGATCTGGCTAAAAACACGTGGGGAATATATTTAAATAAAATAATTACCAAAACACGCTGCGCATCGCTTCGCCACTTTTCACTTTGTTATGCGCTTGTCCGCATTCCTGATGCAGCAGCAATGGCACTAGGTGAGCAGAGCAGCTCCTTTGGAGTCCAACAAGGTGTTTTGGTGGTTCCTAGAAATGTTATGTGGTTGAGGAGGTTAAAACCTTTGGGTGCCTGAAAGGCAGCGAGGTGAAAGCTGAGCTCCCAGCCCACCTCCACACAGGTGCGTTACAGATGAGGGGAATGACTCATTACAAAGGGCTAAAAAGAATTTTGTGTGTCAGATATGAGGCACAAAGTAAGCAGGTGCGATGACCGACCTTACCAACGCCTCCTGGAAAAGAGCAACCACCATCTGAGAGCAGCAAAGGGCCGTCTTCAGAAACCACCAGAACGCCCGAGTGCCAGCGCTCTCTGCACCCCGAAGGAAACGCCGCACGTCGCCTCTGCCAAGCCAAGGAGCCACAAAAGGCGGCGCTGTGGGGAACTTGCAGCGAGGCACAGAGATGCACTAAAGCAGGTCATGAAATTAAGAGACAACTGAAAATGTATTACTATAGTCACTGCCCAGAGCCATCAGAGGAGAGAACACAATTAAGCTCGCCACAATTAGCCAAAGCCCACTCTTTTGCAGGTAGGGATGGGGAACACCCCCGGGGTGCTTGTGAAGAGAGGAGAGGGCCTTCACTGCTGGACGCGGTCCGCACCGTGCCTATGGAATGGAGCATCTCCTCTAGCGCTCACGCATGTGCACGTGCAGGTACCAAAATGGCTTGGAGTCAGCACATTTGATAGACAGCTGCTAGGAGATGCTAACAAAGCGTTTTGGAAATAGGCCTGCAAGAGAAGGTACCGCTGACAGATATTTGCAGGCGCTTTAATTTTACATTTCTTTAGTTTTCATAAAATTGATTTTTTCCACGCAATGCAAGCTTAAATATTTGTTATTTGCACTGCAAATGTTAAAAAAAATGCAGTAAGATTTATGGAAAGTCAGACAGTAAAGTGGGGAATGGAAGCAAGAAACCAGCTTAAAAGAAAAAAAAAAATCATTAAAGTTGTCAGGAAAGCATTAGTAGGAGAAACTCCCCAGCAAACTGCCTAACGCTTAAGTGGAAAGACTCCATCTCCAAGACAGTCCAGTTATCCTTTCTCCACTTCTTTTCCTGTCTTCCCTAAATCCAAACATTCTCAGCCCTTGAATATAAAAAGAACGAATCTCTGAACGCTAAGGACCACTACAAAACTGTCTGAGATTTCCATCTGTTTATCAGAAATGCTTGTTGTTGTTTCCAGTTGGAGGAAATAAGGGTTTTGAGGTTTTTTGAAGTGTTTATTCCTCCTCAGAGTGCATACCCATTTATGAGCCCCACCACAACACTGCAGCCTGGGTGTGAGCTGGGTCCCAGCTTTTTATTATTTGTACTTTCTTCGGTAAAAATCAGGAAAGATTACTGCAGAATAGACCTCATTAAATTAGACCTGACCATCATGGAAAGAATGAGCTTTAATCTTACTTCCTTCACCTCTTACTTAATTCCTTCCCTGGTCACAGTGGATTTCTCATTCACTTGAATCGGAATTGACTTTGCTTTAAATTCAGAGGTGTGCCAGATTTGTTTCCCCCTACAAAGCCCAGCACAGTTCCTGTTTTTCCAGCCCATTTTACCAATGCACGTTCTTTGTTCCAGTTATTATCCAGCCCGACCTCCTACAGACTAACTGGTTGAGTGTTGAAAAGCATCCTCTTTACATGTATTAATCTGTTTTCCAACATTCTAGCAGCTTTACCTAAAGACCGGGTCATGCTTTTTATAGGCTCCCATGGTTGTGGTCGTCGTTTGTCCCCTGAAAACAAGGTACGATGCTTGTGCTGGTGGCTTCCCCAGCAGATACCAACCGCAGTCTGGTTGTGAGAAACCACACTCACCATTAGAAAGGGAAAGGAAAATACTGAATCAGATTATTGGGCCTTGCTCTGCTCCAATGTGTCCAGATTTTATAGCAGGGTGCCTTCAGGCAGGACGAGAGGGAACGGCCTCAAGCCGCGCCAGGGCAGGTTTAGGTTGGATATTAGGAAAAACTTCTACACTGAAAGGGCTGTCAGGCACTGGGTTGAGTCCCCATCCCTGGAGATATTTAAAAGCCGGGGAGATGTGGTGCTTAGGGCCATGGTTTAGTGGTGGGCTTGGCAGTGCTGGGTTAACGGTTGGACTCAATGATCTTAAGGGTCTTTTCCAACCTTAATGATTCTATGATTCACTGATTTGCAGATGGTCACTCCAGATTTAAAATGGTACAAAAGGGCAGGTCTTGACCTATTTGCAAAGATACAAGACCCACTGGAAACGTTACAGCTGAGCGAGGCTGTGAAAACTCAGGGCATCTGGGCCAGTTCTGCTTTAAGCATAGTGCAGCTTTCTCCTAAAAGTAGGTTTAAAAAAGTCACCCACTTTTAAGTTAGCTTGCAGCCTAATTTTGATACCTTGGAAGAGAGTGAGTCTTAATTGAATTGATCTGAAAAACAGTGGTTCCCAAACATTATGGCTGTGACCTCCGTTACATTTCAATGCCTGGGACCACGCTAAATTTAATAGCAGATTAAACTGAATTTGTTGGATTTACCACCTTGCTTACACAGTCTGAAACCTCTAACCTGGTTGTCTCAGGGAATGGTCCCCACTCTCCCACAACTTCACAATCATACTATTTATTTGTATTTAATAAAATTACCTAGTAAGACCATTCTCTGAGCTTGTGGAACCAGTGGAAACAACTTACAGCTTTAGGTAAGTACAGAAAGATGTCGACTTCCTCACCTATGCTTCCCTGAACAACCCTCTCCTCGAGCTAAACGCAAGGCAAATAAACTTTTAAACTAAGCCCGTTGGACTAGGTAGGTACAAGCACCTTCGCTGATAAACACCACTAATTAGAATCAAGAGATGCTAAGACAAATCTCAGCTTTACATGAGACATCTGGGACTCCAGATGTGTGTTTCGGGTCTGAAAGTAAACACAGGCACGGAAACCAATGGAGATCCATGGGAAAACTTCATTTTTAGGGTAAAGCCACTGGAATGTAAACAGCAGGGCTGGAATTTAAGAGACGACTCCAGAAGTATGTATCCTGCATAGTTCGATACAATATCAGATATAGACTAACGGCATGAGGAAAAGCGGGTTTGCTTACAGGCTCTGAAAATGAAGAACCATAAGAAAAGCCCCAGATCTCACTGCACAGTCAAGCATTTAACCTTAAGTGAGGAGAGGAGAAAAGCAAACAAAAAACAGACACCATGTTGTACTTTTTTGTTTTTATAGAATTTTTACAATATATTTCTCTTCATTTGCATATTTTACCCACATCTGTAGCTTTCTTTTTACATGTTGAACTGAACTGGAATAAATCTAAAGGTCTGATATATTTTAAACAACTGATAAAAATTGCAAAGTAGTAAACCCGTAAGAAAAGAAATTATAAAACTCTCTTTTTTAAGTGTTTAATGAAAGCAAGTAAAATGTATCATTAGGAACAATATGGTCTGTTTTAAACACATCATAGGTCATTCAGGCAGGACAACTTTTTTTTTTTCTTTTTTTTTATATTAGGCACATTTTTTTCAGCATACCTGTTTTCCAGACAGTTTTATACTATTCAATAGTATCATCCGCATTCACTTGCAACTGCTGCAGGATTTTCAAAATGTGATTGATCATGAATATTCATTATCAGTATTCTCTTCCTCTTTCTTTAAAACTATCAGAAGAAAAAAAAAAAAAAATCAGTGTTTCTTGTCTCTTAAAAAATCCACAATGAATGATCGAGTTGTAAGGCAGCAACAGATTCAGTGTCAACTCAGGTCACAGTCCTTCAGTTCCATCTAGTGGGTAGAAATTATATTTAGTGGACACTGTTCCTAGGCAGTCCCTTCAGGGCAAGATGACTGCCTCCCAAGGCCAGTTACTGCTGGTAGAGTAAGTTAAGTGGTACACCTAGTAAGGAACACTGGCCACTCCTGTGTCATCCGTGCAGTCTCATGTCTTCATACAGAAAGCAAAAAGACAGTCCAATGGAAAAAAATGTGAGTATGAGAGCCATGACAGGTTCTATGAATGGTTTATTTACAGTCTTCATCCCTGATGTGAAAAAAGAAAAAAGCCTTCTTTGACTAAAACAGGCAGATCTCACGAGCATGCTACATGCCTTAGCAAATCAGCCCATTGCATATCCTTGACTGCTTAGCCATGGATTCACACTGAGGCAGTGAATAGAAAGTCCTACTGCTTCAGAAGAGCAATTTCAAAGTGCTCACCTGTCCCATCGATATGACTCCCTAAAGTAGCCTTAAGAATGTCTCATTTTGGTGGAGCAACTCCCCGTTCCCAGAATCTGTTCGTGCTATTAGAAAGTGTGAAACAGTTGGTTCCTCAGGGATCTCTCAGACACCCCTGCAGTGAGACTGCAAACTCAAATACGTTACTCAGATGTGGGAAGAAAATGATCCACGACTTAAAGATACGCCACAACTTTGATAATTCCCTTCCCATCGTGATCTCATTCAGGAAGGAAGGAGGGCTTTAACCTTCAACTACAATATACTCGAGGAGGGGTTTCAGAGCAGGATCTCTCCACCTCCTTTCAGTCTTTGATAAATAGTACGTTTTTCCTGAATTCTGGCATTCTCGTTTGCTAAGAGGGCCACTCCATTCCTGAAGGCAATGGCTTCAGCATAGTGCTTCTTGGTCTTCAGTTTTAAGTCTTTCAGGCAGAATAATCACATTCTGATTCAACCTCATCCCCTGAAGAAGCTTTGCACTCACCTGGCTGAACAGAGGTCAAAACATCTTTAACTACAGCACCTGAGGCCATCCAAAAAAAGGGGGTGTATTACTGCATGTTTCCCTCTCAGAGGGAGATTGGACCACCCTTAAAATTCCAGCCCCAGCTGATAAGACAATCAATTCAGAGGCCATCCCCCAAAGCGGTGCTCCTGTGCACGCTGCACATTGCTATTTAGGCACCACTCACATTTTGGACAAGCAAGGTCAATAAGCATAGTCCCTTCTGACAGAGCCACTGCCTTTACACAACCTCCATTCAGTTACTACTGAAGCTTTTCAGTGGTCTTTTTTTCCATATCCTAATGTTGAGGTGAAGAAGGGAAGAAGAAAATAATTAGCATAAAAAGTTCTCTGAATTCATACTTGACAAGGCCAGCTCTATACACTGTCTAAGAACATACAAAATACACCCCCAAATCCTTCTATGTTCTTTTTAACTCTTTGGAAAGGGAATAACCAGTGTAGTTGAGCAGGAAGAAAGCCAATTTATTTCAGCATAGAAGGTCTGCAATTCATTCCATGTTCACTAAGAGTAATGCAGTTATTGCTCTATAAGATAAGCCTGGATTGATCATTAACCCCCACCCTGAGTGCCGGGAGTCTGGGTTCCCAACATTGCCGAGAAAGACCTCCTAAGCCACTAGTATCGGAATAATTAAAAGAAAAAAGCCTCATGAATAATTTCTTGTAAAGATGTGATCTTCGAGAAACATGTAAGTTCCTCAGTTCTTCATATTACCACTGCTTTGTAAATGGAGGCTGGCCTTTGCTCTCTGCACTAGAATAATGTACTGTTTAGAATAACACATTGGAGATAAATTAAAGGTAAGAAGAGATGATTCAGCTGATCGAATCAAAGAACAGGAGAAACATTAATCTCTTGCACGAGGATGCTCTGAAACTGGAATCCTTTAACTGCTATGCGAAATCACCCAGAATTTGTTTTACAACCTGTAGTTTAGTAAGGATTAAAGTTCTTTTCCTTGGGTAGTAGCCTTCAAAGCAAAAGCAAACATGACAGGATTCAAGTGTGGACTATTTCTGCATCAGCCCACCAGATTCTGGTTTGCCTATTTCACGTCAATGATATATAATAGATGCTGCTGACGGCATCACTCCGAGTTCAGCAGTATTCTCAAAGCTGTCACGTTCCATCAATCAAGTTTCCTTGGGAGCAGACGAGACCAACGCGGGGGCCTTCCATTCTCATACTTCAGCTACCTTCTTTTGTTTACTTCCTCTGAATAAAAAAAAATATTGTTCTGTTTACTCTAACATGCTACAATATGTGCATACATAACTGTAGGCGACGCGTGAGTTACTTCAAGATGTGCTTTTTCGTTGAAGTGCGCTTTTACTTTTACAAATTCTACATCAAGGTGGAAGGAAGGCAGGCTGCAGAGTGCTCATACACTGAAGCTGAAGGAACTTTTCCTGAACGGAGTTTAGATGTTTGTTCCAATGTCCTATGGACAAACTACTCTATCCCATGCGCTCCGGCCTGAGCCAGTATTAAACATTCCAGAAACTTGTTGATTTGTTCGGATAGTTAATGGCAAGGCTGATAGCAGCAATGTTTTTCAGGGCCTAGAAGAGAGAAGGAAAAACAAAATCATGTCAAAGATTATCCTCAATCCAAAACTGTAAAGGAATCCTTGTATGAAATTAAACAGAAACAGATAAATAACCATCCTGTTTCTACCTGGTCATCTCCTGGTAGTGCAGTAACTGTCATGCATCCAGGCAGTTTCAGCAAGGCAACTGCATTTCCAGTTGCTGAAAGACCAGCCCCTTCCCCCATTTCCCTGTTTTGGCAGTTGCGAGGTCAGTTCGGTAAAACAGATATACCTGATTACACCCAACAGCCAGTTTGTGGCACATCATCTGACTGTTAAAGGCAAACAGCATTTGCACATGGTTCATTTACAAATTTCAGAGGCCTGTCACGGTATTGTAAAGCCCAAGTACATTCATATCTATTTTATAAAACTCCACTGGGCAATCAGAAATCATTCATTATCTCTGTCTGTCAGAAAAATATCACAAAAACACATTATCTCTGGGGTTGTGCAATCTTATTACCTGTGCTGTGCAGCGATGAAGGTGATCTTCAGTATTTAAGGCAAGCAAATACTCCTGTAGAGATCCAAGCTCCTGCAGCCAGAAAGCATTCAATGAACACCAATGTTTCTACCGAAGATGATATCCTACTAATTAACATTAAAGTGCTGATCATTGTAACAGTCCCCAAGAACCAAAGGTATCAGAACTACACACAAGACTCTCCTGGACTAGAACACAGTTTGTGACCACAGACATCAGTTCATTACAGACCGTTCCTATGTAATGTTCAAAATCAACTCAAGGAAAAACACATTCAAATACCTTTAAATTAATTATTAAATCAGCATTCCCCTCAGAATAAAGAGTGGCTTTAGGGCCTACTGCCTCAATCGCACAAGGAAGAGTCACAACTATTACTTAAGGTCCCATGATGGATAAGGCAACAGCCTGCCCCTCTGTTAGAATTTGCTACCAGACTCCACAAGAGTTAATGTTTCTAAAGCTCTGATGCACTTTGCCAACATAAAGGAAAACTGCATTTAGTTTAACACAGAACTACGTATCATTCCCAGCACCGGGGAGAGGAGGGATAGAAATATAGAAACTGCTTACAGTAACTCTGTTTTCTGTGACAAAGAAGAGTTCTGCAAGTGCACGATGAAGAGGAAGGAGAATCCCGGGCTTGGTCATGTCATGACACAAGTTGTTTTCCATATGGGTGAAGAGCTGCCAAAGTGGCTTCAACAAGGTGAGGTCACAGTCCCTGAAAAAAAGTAATTTAAATGAAATAGTGATGAAATAGTGAGTAACCATGATCTTATGCCTGTTTCTGGGAGGGGATTTAAAAAAAAAAAAAAAAAAGAAACCAAACAAATTTAAAAGAACAAAACCATACAGTTTTGACAGTTAGATGTATAAATGAAGGAAGAAACACAAGAAGTATTTTAAAATCTAAATTCAGTCGGGTGATTCAGCACAAAGAATTTCATTCTGAATCAGTGAAGTGAAGAAAACCTCATATCCATGAATATGTCTAAATGACTTTTCTAAAACTGAGTGGCCTCCTGAAATGAGGACTTTAAAATAACTATATACATCACTTTGCTAAATGCTCTAGCTCCACTGCTTGCAATTACACAATACCGAACTACAGCACTGAGCGGGTAATGCCCTTGTATAGAGCAGCCAGACAAAAATTGATATATAGCTTTACAAACAATTCCAACCCTGCCTCCTTCTTGCTCCTGTGTTAAAGCTAGCTAGCCCAAATGTCACTTCTCATCCAGACAGGATGACAAATATCATTCAGTAGGGGGGAAAAGAGGGGAAACTCAATTTCAGAATTTATCATCAGATTAACACAAGAAAAATATTAACTATTATAAGCACAACGGAGACTTGATCTTTTAGCAATTAAATTTGTTGTCCACATGACAAAGAAGACATTTTCTGATGAAAAAAACTAAGGAAACTTGAAAAAATAATAAATCCATGATTACAAGTAATGCCAAAATCAGTTTTTCAGACTTGGATGCAGATCAGTGTATCTAAAACTTACAGAGTCAAGCAATAATGGTTTTATGTAATTATCCATTTTTATTACTATATGTGAATATACTTTTTGACTTCTCTCTATCAAAGTAAGCTAGTAGGATGCTGTTGTTTTCATGATTTTGCTTGTTCTTAACTGAAAAGACATAACCGAGGTAAGTGTCAGTGTTACAGCATTGCTGTCTTTGTTTCCAGCATTTCTATTGAGTTAATGTGACTATACACATTTGCAAAACACTATAAAAGCTCAACATTTTTTGAATGTGTATTTTCATAAGAAATACCCATGCCATATACACTTAAGCATTAGCACACCTATCCCTTCTAAAACTCAATCACAGGCTTAGTGGTACAACTAAAAATAATCATTTAAAAGTCATTTACTTTATATAGAGAATCAGATAATTTCACCGGTTTATTATTCCATCCTCACCTTAATTCTGAAGTACAACAAATACAAAGAGAGTAAAAATTCTAGAAAAATTAATTTAAATCTATTTTTTGTCCTGGTTTGGGGTGATTTTTTTTTCTTTACAACAAAATTTGAATTCATTGAACCTTTTTAAAAGCCAAGAAAGAAGAGAAAATGTTTTAAAAAACTCGCTTATACTAAGTTTCTGCTATCAAGGCACTGTGAATGGTATCTGAAAGGCAAATTAAGAATACCTACTTCAAATCATGGTTTTCTGGCTTCAAAATAATATCAGCTTAGTCACTTTTTCTTCTCCTGCCCTTTGCCTTTTAGTGTACAACGTAGAACGGCACACCTACCTCTGGGCGCTGCACTGCACTATCTTCAAGAGCAAGTGGATAGCCTTCAAACGCTG
This sequence comes from Theristicus caerulescens, assembly GCA_020745775.1. Lineage (NCBI taxonomy): Eukaryota > Metazoa > Chordata > Aves > Pelecaniformes > Threskiornithidae > Theristicus > Theristicus caerulescens. The sequence goes on from CM036572.1 coordinate 9,503,171, forward strand.
GTGACCAGTCTGACGGCATGCTACCCCGACCTGCCATTCCCAGATTTTGGCCAGTGGGAGGTGAGGAACTACCCTTTCCTCAGACAGCATCTGCTTTAGAATTTCAAACCCTGGAAAAAAAAAAAAAAAATTCAAACAGCTGTTACTTTTGTGGGGACCCATTCTGTTCATATATTCAGTTTTCTCTTCTCCATATGTAAGTATTCCTCTTGCAAGCAAGAAATATCGAAGAAAAATACCAAACAAAAATCTGAGATAATTCTAGATTACATCCTGACATGGCAAGTCTTTTCTGGGGCAAAACTTAGATAAAAATTAGAAAGAATCGTATCTGAAATTAAAGTTTTGCCCAAATCAGGCAAACAAAACACGGGTCCTCACTATTATGGGATATGCAGTAGAGTTTTGCTGATTGCAAGTCATCCACCAGTTTCAATGTTATTAAAAATATTTAAGCTCTAAAATAAACTAACAAAACTTTTCATGCTAAATCTAGAAATTAGATCCAGAACCAGCCTATTTTAATGGATAACTGCTTTTTAAAAACACAATTACAATTATTTCTGTTTCCAATTACGGCACCTTGGAGTGTTTACTAAATCCTGTGTATAATTACTGTCATACAATGAGACTTTGAATGCAAATAACATTATCATAATTATCTCCAAGTCTCTGTGAAGATTTGGTATTTCTAGCATAAAGTCACAGCAAGTAAGAGACATTAGTCAAGCTTCAACTTGAACAAAACTAATCACTTTATTTCCAAAACATTGGAGACAGCAAATGCCAAGTCAAAAAAAAGGATAACCACAAGACTGTCAAAGCTCGGCAAAGTAACTCCAGAAAGTCCTGTCCAATACATTCTGAGCAGTGCTTACCTGTCTGAAACCTCCCAAGATGACCTGCTGTCACTGTAAACTTATAACCCCACTCAGTGTTGCTCATGTCAGAAGTAAATCGGTAATAGAGCGTGTCTCCTGTGTACAAGGGAAGGAAGAAAATCCACATTACTACCTTCTGAGTTAGTTTTGCTGTCACAAATACAATTCAAATGAAAAGGCTGTCATAAACTAATCCTAGATATCGTTATTCAAGAGAGGTGATCTTTTATTTTTTGGTAATTATGAAATGCACAGAACAGTTTGATAAACAGGAGGCTGAAGCAGAATGCAGAATGGTTTCCACTGTATAAACATACTTACAAGGATTATGTCTCTTACGTTTTTGTCAACTACACAGAAGAAGAGGGAGTTAAAGAAACTCTATATTGTACACAGTTAAACTTCACTTTTCCAATTGTGTTATGGATCAGTTATGATTTATGAAAAAAGAACCTCTACATAGGCAGCCAAGTTCACAGTCCATTAAACAAAAGGTTAAAAAAATAGGAAAGTGAAGTTGTACTGCTTTTACATGTCAGAAAATTAAATTGCATGCTTTTACTCTATGGAACAAAACTGTTAAACTTAACCACTTAAAAAGTGGAAGAACTATCAAAGTGTTTGACCATTTTACAATCAGGCACTGGAACATTCAAGAAGTTCTTGTCATTGTAGCATCTATGGCTTCACAGAGATAAGCACTGGTAGTTAGCTGTAACGCGAAACAAAACATATCCTTACCTATTGTGCTCTGTAATATTAGATCTGGTTAAAACCTAGAATTTCATTCTGTTCCATGAAAAATCCTATCACCCTGGGAGAAGCATGCTAGTTTTCGTTGGGAAGCAGAATTTTCAAAGTTTCATGAAGAAGAAAAATTTTGAAAACATTTTTTAGGATTTAAAAAAAAATACAAAGAAAAAAAATCTAAAAACTGGTTCCCCTTTTCATCATGAAATGGAGCCATTGCTCTCCCCTATTCCTAGGAGTCTTGAGAAAGCTCTGCCATCAAATGAAAAGCCCAGAAGCCTTCAAATGCCTGGTTTCAGCTAAAGCCTGCTGAGTGAAATCAAGAGCCTTAATCCAGACAGCCTTGGCTGGAAATGAAGTTTCACAAGGTGAAACTCAAGTTTCACAGCCAAGGCTGCTCCAAAACAATGGGCCTCAAAGTTCAGTTTCTTGGCAAACCTCTGCAACTATTTGGGAGGAAAAGGAGGACAGAAAGAAGTTCATAAAAATCTGAAGTATTTCTACAGAGCACACATTTGTTTCTAACTAGCACCCTGCAACCCAAACTGCTTTGCTAAGAAAGTTCCTAAATCTACTTACAGCTACTGACAGTACTCAAAGTCAAAAGCTTCCTGTAATGCCACAGCGCTCAGTGGGTTAAAACAACTCAACATAAGAAACATGGGACCATGCAGTCCTTCAGCTCACTGGCATTTGCTCCTGTGTTATCAAAAACGTGCTTAGAGAATACAGACTGAAGTTGTCAGTCAAATGACTGATGTTTTTCCCAGCTATGCTCTGTGGCAACAACTGGAGACAAGGCATTGGCACACACTATTTGCTCTGAGCGCTAGTTTAGCACAGAGACAGGAGATAAGCCTATCTTTTTTTTCTTTTTTTAAATGTGCTTCCTGTGGAAAGTAAGACAAGGCAGAAACAATGTAAGTGAATATCGTGCAGAACAAGGACTGCGTTGGAACAGAATCAAGATTAAAATTTGTTTCCAGTAGCTAAGTGCATGCTTTGACTGAGGCATGGAAAAAAAAAAGGTCAAGTAGCAGAACAACAGATAAGCCTAGTTTTAAGAAACAAATGCAAGAGCAGCACATCGGAGCAAACAGACTGGGACAAGAAAAGGATTTTTTTTTTCCACACACATCTCAGGAACATCTGCATTTAACTGTCATCTTTCAGTAGTTTCTCTCAAGAGTCCTGGATACCAGCAATATCCTATACATTTGCCCTGTAAAACACTGCATATTCACCTGGAAGCTCAAAATCATTCCATTTCTGTGGAGACCCACTGAAGCTGTGCCGATCCTGCTGGAAATCACTGCTGCTGGACATGAGCAACTCATCACAGCCTTCTTCTGTATTACACTGAGAGTCAAATTTGATTGAGAGGTAGATAGCACCAGGAATGTGAACTTTATCCTGAGAAATAAACACATGGTCTTTGTATACTGTAATACTATGTTACCAAGAGGCCACTTCACTTTCACCATACAAACAACGGAGATATAACAAATATTACATCATCTCCATGGCAAACAAAAAGTCTTCGTTATTTTTATCAGGAGCTAATGTAACAAGTGTAAAGCATGGTCTATTTTTTGCATTAGCTGTTAGGAGTGTAAAAATTAATTGCTAGCAATGCTTTGGTTTTTTAAAAGCTGTAATTGTTGCTGACATTGATCTCATTGCCAGAACCTACGGGTTTATGTGTCTTTTAAAAATAAAAATCAGGAGAGTCAGAGCTGCAGTGAAGTTAAAAATCCCAGGACTGCCCAGAGGCAATAATTATTTCGCAAAATATAGTAGAAAAATGCTTTCAAACAATACCAAGAAAAGAAAATCAGAAACTGTGTCAGAAGATAGTCTAAAATGAGAAATACAAGAAAAAACACTCCACTTCTAGCTTTCATCTAGGAGCACAAGGAAGTAACAGGCCAGGTGAAACAGACCTTTGGATGAAAGGGTAGAAATATTTGCTCTTTAAGGCCCTGAAACCATTTAAGTATAGGATCTGCTTCAAACACATGTGTAGTAAAACCATTTAAGTTATGCACTTTCCACAGGATTGAATTAGGACTACATTAAAGTGTGTTATTGAACATATTTCTTACAGGGCAAGGCCTCAGTCATTTGGCATCAGCCTCTTCAAAAGCAAGACTGAAGAGGACATTTCACAGGTGCTTCAAGCACAGAAGTCCCACAGATATACACATGCAGCATTAATATTTTTCAACTCGTCTTCCAGTCATGCAAATCCACCGCACTGTAATACATGTATAACTTACCTCAAAATTAGTATTGTTGTTATAAGGATGTTTAGATTCACGCATCTGGACTGCCATTCCGGGTTCCTCCATGAACTGGCAAGCTGTCAATGCCATCGTTCCTAGCATGCTCTCACTGCACCCTTGCAGTACTTTCTGTAGAATCTGGGGAGAAGCAACACCTCATGTAAATACAATTTGCTATCAAAACAACATTTACAAACTTACATGCTGATGACTGACACAGGGGGCATTTCTAGCCGCACAACATTTCAGAAGAAAGAACTGAGCTACTAGCAAGAAACAAGACAAATTCACAAATCATATCTACAAGTGTCATCTCCATAAGTGCAGAAAATTTTACTCTGTCCTCTGTTCCAGATCTTTCAGTCTTTATCTGATAAAAACATGACAGTTATTAGCTACATCTCTTTACACAAATGCTAGAATCAAGGCTTATCCATAAAGTAATTAACAGTAAACTAAAGCTGTAAACAACGAAGATAATTTTAAAACAACTTTGTTAACATAATGAACAGACACCTTTACCTTCTATACCTACAGGTTTTGATTTGAATAGAATGTGTCATATGTTTTAGCCTTCAAAATGTACAACTCCATGTATAAGAAGGAATGATTGAGTATCAGTTAAGCAGCCACTGTGTTTGAAAGCACTAGATGCAAGAGCTGTGTCTTCAAAAATACAAGTAAGTGCCATTTAGTCTATCAGGACACACTAAATGATAATGCAGAACAACCTGAGTCTCCACTTTTTCTTATTTTTCAAAAGTGCACAAAAGCTCTGAATCAGGAGTCCTGCTACTCGAGGCCCTTTCCAGGTCATTATAGCAACCTATTACATTTCTTCATCTGCAATTTTCTAACTTCTCCTATAAAATGTAATGCAAGCTCAGACCAAAAGGTTCATCTCCACGTCAGCCAGAAATGGCTTTCTTGGGGGAAAGGAGTTTAAAAAACAAAGGCAGTATGCAGCATAGTTCCCTGAATGCATTCTTTGCCTCCACACGCTTGCAGAACAGCCTAAGACAAAGGCTACGCTTTTGTATTTAATATGCCTTAACAGATTTTTATTCTATCAGTTCATCCTGTCACTTTCTGAACCTATATAAACACCCTGTGGCAACAATTTCAATGACATACTGTGTCAAGAACCAGTTCTTTTGGTTTGTTTTGGACCTGCCACTTATTACCTTAATCTGACACTCCTTTGTTTTCTTACTGGGAGGGCCAGTGAATAATACTTGCTGTTAACTTTTGTATGCTGCTTAATGTTTTAAAACTAGAGAAAGAGGAACAGACTTTTTCGTTACTCCTCTTCCCTCAATGCCCCCACAGGGCAAAGATCCAGGATGAAGAAAACTAGTTGGTTCCTCATACTGAAGTTATTCCACAGCTATAATAATCCCTGCCACTCTTCTTCAGATTTCTTTCAGTTGTACTGCATCTTCTTTTTTTTTTTTTTTTTTTAAATGAGATGAGGGAGTCAGGTCATGCTGTAGTTCACATGAGAGCATACTAGTGGTTCAGTGGCATAACGATGCTTTCTGTTTTATTTTTAATTCCTTCTTTGAAGATTCCCAGCACTTGATTTGCTTCGACTGCAGTGAAGCATTGAGCTGACATTTTCATTACAACATTCTATTATAATTCCAAGATCACTTCCAGCACAGTAACAGTCAGCTCATCAATGGAGTAGCAGATATTACAATATACACATTGAAATCTAACAAAAGGCAGCTCTCAAAACGGACTGCCTATTTTACCAATTTCTCTACAAGATGTATTTTCCCACATAGCTCTTTCATAACTGAAAGAGTTGTCTCCACGGAGCTAGTTTTTCCATTTTCTGTTAACAAAATCAGTACATTAAGACACTGACAGATTCCAACTGCTTTTTCAGAACTAATTTAAATTTTGGAGTTTCAATTCAGTTTAAAAAAGGTACCGCAAGTATTTTTGTTAGTCAGAATCTCGTGGCATGTAGGCACAGGGCTCGTTCACATGCATAAGTGAAATCCACTTACTTTTTCCCATAACTGCTTTTCCTCTAGCTGCATAAGCATGTCCAGTATGTATGTCATATGGGCTGGGCCACTAAGATCTAGGATTTCCTCATTTATTGCCACATCATCTGGCCACTCAGCTAACAATGATGCCAGCACATGCCTGGCATAAAGAACAGCAGTTGCCTCATTTACACGATACAGGTAGTCCCTCACAGCCTTTTTACTTCTAGAGTCCAGCTCCTTGTGCAGGAGTATTGAACTCTTAGTGCGGCGTTGCTTGGCATAGCTGAGCTGTAGATCACTCTCTGTGTTGGTTATCAGTTTCTGGGCGACCGGATTGGTTTCTTCTGTTGCTTTATCACAGAGCGCAGGCTTTGACTGCAAAAAAGAAATGCAAGTTTGAAAACAGGCTCTCAACAATTTACTTCCTTATGTTTGGATATCTGACCAGTCCATCAGACTGCAAGCTGGATTTACAAATGAATTTGTCTTTTACATACTGAAAATCAGATGCATCAAAGAACACAAAAGTGTGATCTCTCATGCACCTACAGGGATAGAATTCCTCAAAAACACTGTTTATGTCAACAGACTTCACTATACACTGATGCATTCATGACTGTACACACAAGCAGAAACAGCAGTTAGCATTCTAACCAGAAGCGTTCATTTAAGCTGACCTGCAGAGGTAAAGCAACAAAGCGCCATGCTATTCGTGACACAGAATGAGGCAAGCTGGGAGGGACCTTTAGAGATCATTTGGTCCAAATCCGACTTAAAGCTAAGCCAACTTCAAAAATCAAGGCTTTATCCAGTTAAGTCTGGAGAATTCCCAGGGGTGGATATTTCACAGCCTCTGTATAAGCTGTTGTAAGGCCTATTTTTTTTCTTACAATTATGTGAAACTATTTCAGGAAGCCCTTGATCCAGTTTGCTATGCAACTGATAGACAACTGTGCTGGTGATACCACACAGCCAGGAATCAGCACCCAAAATAAATCAAAGAGCTGTGGGACCATTCTATTGAATGCAAAACCTCAAGCTTGCAAGTGTAGTGTCTACTTTACAAGAAAAATTCATTGTTTCCTTGTTCTGCTGAAATTACCGTAAGATAACCATAATATGCTAAAACAGTAACACTCAGGCATAAGCTTACAGTAATTAGATACAATCTCTCCTGTATAAGGAGAGGAAATTACAGCGTGCAATCACAATTTGTTCTCCTGACGTGAGAATCAAGTTCTCTTACTTCCTTAAGGAAGAAATTACAAGGAAGAAATACTTGCTTCTTCTTGTACCTGCGCATTCATTTTGATGTAAAACATTAACAACAGATTATTTCAGATGTTAAAAAAAAAAAAAAATCTCAGGTTTGAAGTTACTAAGCAAAACTAAAGTTATTCAATGCCTAAATTAATTATTTCACAACTACTTCTTTTTGTGGAGACATACGTACCAAACAGGGTAAGATGATCATATCTGTATCTACTGCTTTTGAACTCTGCTCCTCCAACCTCAGACGCTTGCTGGGTTGCCATTTCTGAGCCAGTGTTCGGATCCTCTCATCTGTTGTAATCACATCTCCATCAAACCTTAAAGGAGGCAAAAGAAAAAAAAAAGCCCCACAAATGTGTTTTGAAAGTAATGCAAACTAAATTAGTGCAATTAAATGCAAATTAAACTTCCCACCTTCTGTTTTAGAAAGATTCATTAAACTCTACCTATTTTTATCATATTATGTTAACTAGCTTCCCTGTTCTAATGAGTCAAATATTTTACATTATAAAATTGCTCATCTCTGTGAGAACATGGTGGCTCCACGACATGCTTTGATTACAAGAAGCCACATGTAAGCTCTCCATTCTTCCTTAGTTAGGGTAATTTAGAGACATAGTAGATCTTCATATGGGTGTTACCATATTGAAAAGAATATGCAACGTATTTCAGAAGATGGTGACTTGTTTCCATAAATACAACTTAGTAGGAGTTTATTTCCTTACTTTTCCACACATGAAAACCAAATCATATCCTTGGAACAATTTCTATTCGGTACCTATTAGATTTTAGCTTACCACCCACACCTAGTAACTTTGTTTTTCTGCTGGACCCAGTCGTTCACATACCTCTTTTGAACCTCCAGGAAAAAAGAATCTGTTCTTTTCATTTGCAACTCATACATGGCTCGAAGAATATGGAGAGGTGCATTAAGTGCATCATGTGTCATCTGAGCAAGGAGAAAAAAAAAAGATGACATTACAGGGGAAAAAGAAAGATGAGTTTCTTTAAGGATGACCTAGCTATTATTTTCCCACTTATCATAAGGGTAGAGAATTAATGAACATATGTGGATTAGTAAAAATGAAAAGTAATTTAGCAAAAAGCTTTATAATGATTTTGTAGTGTTCATTACTGTAGTTCCAGTTTATTTCCTTTAGATAACAATACATTGAAATCATAGACCCATATTCTGTAAATTTAGAAGAAAACCAGCCATATAAATGACCAAATATGTTATGCAACTAGCAAATTCACTGTAACTTCAAAAGAAATAAAATTAAGTTTAAGTACCAAGAAGCATATTTTGGTGGCTTCATCCAAACCCTCCAGAGGATCAAGTTTGTTCTGCTCTAAATCAACAGGACCAACAATGGGTTGCTCCACATCTTGATCTTGTTCCCTTTCTTCCAGTTCAGTATCCTCACGTTCAGCCAGGGAACTGATCTCTTTCTTTGAGGAATACAGCATTATTGACAAAATCTATACAGAAAAGAGGGAGCATATGGTGTGACAGATGTAGATATTATTAGTGTATCTGCAATCAGCATTTTATAAGAACATTATAAGACTTGGACAGGGGTTAACACATCCTACTCTAAAAAGAAGCAGCAGCTAAAAAAAGAAAAAAAAAACCAACCAAACACACACAAAACACAAACCCAAACCATTTCCCACTTCACAAATGAGTTACACCTTCCAGGCTGCTACAAAGACTTAAAGTGATTAGCCAAAAGTGAGGAAATAATTATTTAACCATTTCAGTACATCAAAGGTTTGAGGATTCTTAGACAAGAACAGAGCAGAGGTGACTATCTCCAAATAGCCAGTGATGCCCCTACACACTCTCCTCCTTTAAAAACATACTGTTGGCTTCAACACAGCCAACACCACTAGTACTCAGAACAGGAAGAAAATAATGTTACGCACTTCCTTCGTCCTCCAATTTGTGTCAGCCTCAGTTCTGAGGATTAATGCAGGCAGAGCTATGGCGAGACATTTTAGTGCTCCGAGCAGAACACTCATTTGGTACGGTGCTGCCCAGAGGGGAGGAAGGTGGGACACCTCTCTGAGTCAGGGCTGGTTCTCTGGCTGCAGGTCAGGAGGCAGCAGGATCCCACAGTCCAGATCCGATTCTGCAGTATTTCTAACCAAGCCCTTGGGGCAACTTTTCAGAGGAATTCCAAGGCATTACACTTTCTCTTTCTTACTGTTGCTACAGTCCCAAGTATGAATTAACACAACTCTTGCCTATGATAAAACATAACTAACAGCTAAACCACACTTATCTTCCAGCAATTAACTAACATTCAGAAAGAATGTGCCCACAGGCATATTGATCTCCCCACACTGCACTGCAGTAATACCTTGTACATGTCAGTGAGTAATGCAAGTAAGGTTTTTCTTTGAGATTAATTATTATTTTTTAAATTGAAGAATAGAATTTTCAAGAACAGTCTAAATAAAATTCACAAAAGAAACTGAGTAGGTGATTAATGTCTCATCTTGCAAATTTCTTTCAAATACATTTGGATAATTAAAATCAGCTCCTGCTTTAAAGAAGTTAGACTATTATCTACACAATTATGATGGACAGAGAAAGGCAGATTCAGGGATATGGTTAAGTGAACATTTTTATAAAGACTAATTAGAAATACTCTCGAGACTTTCTTCACAAAAGGGAAATGCAGTGCCATAACCTTTCATGCCACTGTGTGCAGCCTGACTCTTTACAAAACTTAACTTTTCTTACCTCCAAGTCTCGGAGAAGCCAGGTCTTACTGAAGCCAGTTCCTTTGCTACATTTCTTCACTAGAAGCTTGAGCAAACCAGATTGAAGAAAGGCAGCTTGGATCTCCTTAAAGCCATGGATCTACACACACAGACAGACACACAAATAAGTAAAAAGGGAACGATGCATCACAATGCTTGCAAGGCCTTATCACACGGCCTCAGATAAATTTCCTGCCCAGATGAACTATGTTGGGAATCTTTTTCTTTCATTTCCCTAAAAAAACCCCAAAATACAAACCGCACTTCAAATACCTTAAGAGTATCATCTATGACACACGCACACAGAGTAGTAACTGGATATCTGTTTTGCTCTGACAGTCAAAAAAAAAATACAGATCCCCTCTTCAAATACTTCAGGAGTAAGAAAAGGCACAAGCGAGCTTCACTCCATAAAGTGTTATCCCTATAAATTTCTTCTTCAGCTTTCATGAATTGCCAGCCCCCACAGAGGAAAAGCGATCCAACTTCCAACTCAGACTCACGAATGCTATTTAAAGCCTAGCAACATTTGCAACCCCCTACAGACAGGGGATAAAAGGAGCCAGCTGTGAAAGAAATGAACTTGTGTTAGTTCCCCAGTGTGCTTAGTCAATACCCAAGTTCCTGTAGTGCAAGGCAGAATGTGAACTTTATTTATTATATTCTACGTGTCAGGCAAAAGATACCTTAAGTGTTCTGTAAAGCCCCTTCAGAGCGAGCGACAAGACCCAAGTTGCCTCCACTGCCTCAGCATAGCTACTGTCCATGCTGGTTTGCAGAAGGTGAGTGGATATAAGAACAAAGTGCTGGAGGTACTGTCTCAGCTGGGTCTGGGAGTCACTGCCTTCTTGTCCACATTTCTGAATCAACTGATAGTCTTTCACTACAAGAGAGGAAAAAGCATGATTCACTAGGTTCATCTTAAAATGTTGTGAAATAATTTCTTACCGGTAGGTATGAGTAGGCTGAGACGTGAACACGATCTGTGAAGCACATTCTAATAACCACGGTTACATTAAAGAGACTGTAGAAAAACCACCTATCTGCTTTGCTGTGGCAAAATTATATTCTTGTACTGAAATTATCTCAGATTCATTGAATAGTCAAGAAAATATTTCATTTTTCAGTGCAAGTTAAAAAAACCCTAGGTAACTTCTGGCAACAGCTGATGCGCATATTTGCACATAAACAGTACAGCATACAAAGCAGTGCATGTTGTATTTTCCAATTAAAATGCGGAAAATTCTGGCCTGCGATTGATATGACGAAATAAATCTTGCTGATCTTACTGTTTAAAGTGTCAACAGTAAAAAAAACCAAACCAAACCAAAAAATCTTTTATATTCAAATCTTTCTGCAATATCAAAAAGCAGTTTAGTCTGTTGATTTCTCCAAGTGTCTATTTTAAAGAACTTCAATAGTCAAATCTTAGGACAACCCTTGCTTTATTAACTTCACAATATTAGGTCATGTATGCCAAAGCTGAAAGCCCTCACTCCTACAAATCCAACTGATTTGTTATACGTTAAACGTTTAGCTTGGCTAGCTTTTAAACAAGGTGAAAATACAGGAGGAAAATTCTCTCCAGTACAACAAATGGGACCCAGGAGGCAGCATCTAGCTCTGGGTTTTTGTTGTTTTCTGGTGGGTTTTGTTGTTGGCATTTTTTTTAATAGTCTTTAGACACCATAATAGCCAACACACTCCACCAATGTGTCCTAGATTGGATTATTCTAAAATATCCAGACACATTTCCTGCAGTATACACTCTTTCATGCTGTATAGCTCTTTTTACATTTTTGTCTCAAAGTTTAGGCGTATCCAAACTGTTTTGAAAAGTTCTTCCAGACAGGAGGAAAGCAGAGAAGACAGACTCCTGACATTTTGTAAAGCACATGATTAAAGAAGTTAGGCCTGTCCTCATGGCATGCTTTTTTACAGGATCAGGAAAAACCAGCCAACCGGCATCGTTTCAGAAGCAATCAATCGATAACGAGTATGTTTGTGTTTGTTCTTAGTCTTCCTTTGCTAGTACGTAGCACACCTTGCCCACAGTGGAAACAGGCACTTCATAAAAATGCAGACTATTTTTGGAGCAACAAAATGGCCTGTCCCAAAAATGTTCAGGCTCTGAGCACCTTTCCTTTATATAGCAGCACCTAACTACACAGAGGCAGTGTGGGCATTTTTTAAGTTTGCCATTGTTTTAAAACATTAAGCACATGTCTGTAAAGGATAAGATGCAAGCAGTAAGCAAATCTCAAAACAGAAACAATTGCTTAATCAAAGGCCTATTTCCGAGATTTCTCAGTTAATAAAACAGTTAACAGTTTCCTAAATCCTTTTCTGAATAAAAATAAGTGTTAAAGTTTTAAAAAGAAAATTAGTCTCCATAATCTTTACTGCAGAAGCTTCACAATTTGTTTTAATCTACAAGTAGAAAATCAGGCAACTTACTAATACTGAAATTCAAACTCTGCAGACCTGCATCAAGTGGTCTATTTAAAATATGCTTTTGGGTATCCATAAGAAACTGTAAGAAAATACTCTGTGATTCTTTGATAAAATAAAAATGTCACAGAACCTGTTTTTCTCTTTCGGGTTTTGATGTCTACTACAACTGCCCTGTTCTTCTCCGTGAAATGCTTCAGGATGATCACGTTATGAGGCTCATTAGCATTATCCATGTACACAGACCGAGTCCCCATACACAGCACCTGAAATCGCAGCAGAAGTTTCAGTTATGGTTTGGAATACTTATTTGTAAATACACAGTCATCTTTTATATTGGTTACATTTGCTTATATTTGGTATTGCATTGTTTAGCTGAAAAATCTGCTCGCTGCCAGGTATTTGCTGATCTTTAGAAAATGGCTCTTCCTTTCTATAAAAGAAATGCCTACAACAAACAACTTAATGCTATGTAGGCAAGATATCAGAGTTATGACTATCAAGAGTGAGATTGATCTGTTTCGCTTGCATAAAAAGCCCTTTTTGCTACTCAAACATACTAAGCTGGTTTTCTCATAATAGTTATAAGTAGCACTCAAAGAAATACAAGGCAAAACCAGCTATTCTTCATTAAATAAACATCAATTGTGCGCAAGTGGAAAGATGTGAACTCTGACATACACCATGTTTTGACAGTTTATAATGGATGTCCCCAATTGATGAAATCCGTAGTGTTTAGAAATAGAAACCTAAAAGCTCTAACCAATTTTGCTTCCTTTAGTATCAATAGGCCACTTACCTCAGGAAACCCAACCAGCACCAATAAAGTGAAGATATTGGTGTGCTTTAGCTGGAAGGGCAGTTGCTTAATGCAATGGTCAGTGAAAGCAGCGATCACATTATGCCACTGCGCAGAAGAGTTCAAAGATCGAAGAATATCTGCCATGGAGCTTGCCCAGTCCAGACCTACACGACTGGAAAGCAAGAGCAGTCTGTATTAGGAGGGCTGACTACAGACTTACCTGAAACTGTTTTTCCTCAAGACAGCGTATCACTGTTAATCTGTCATAGCTATAGCTTTCATATCACTACATGACTGTTTTTCCAAATATTTGAAGCTTTCACGTCAGCTGACACATGAATTCTGTTTTGGTTTTCATCACTAGAGCATAAATACTACTCTGTTTTCTTAAAGGGTTTACAGTCCCAAATCAAAGTGTGCCTGAATGTTGTTACCTTTAATTCCTAATTTTAGTTTAGAGCTCAAAAGTTTTTCTTTGCACAACAGCAAGTGGTTTATTTCCCATGTACATGACTATATGCTCTCTCTCTGTGGACTACACAAATAATCTAGAGAGACTGGCCTCCTTGCTCTGAAGTTAGTCTTTGAGAAATATCTTTCCCTCCGCTGATCACCTGGATATTCTGCCTTTAACTTTCATATGCTTTTCTATTTGTTTATGACCCTTCCCTGTAAAACATAGCTACAATGAAAAATAACACTGTCACGTTTAACAGGCATGACATTAATCTTAGAATGCTTGAGAGCTTTCTCAAGATCTTCAAACTGGAACATCTGCCCTGCCCCCCCTTGCTGTTTCCAGTGCAGTTTTACTATACAAAAATCTCTCTCTCTAATACTCGCAGATAAAAGGGCCAGATCCAGAACACAGTACTGGTGATAGTTACCACATGACACACTCTCCACCTTTCCCAAGTTACACAAGAGATACGGAACTCAACGGGAGAGAATTAATGTCATACAGAAAAACAGAGGACTGTATTTTGGTTTTTCTCAGTTTCCAAACCTTACTTCTTCCACCATAACGTGCTATGTAGGTAAGCACAGGAAATTAAGCCACTCTTTACAGACGGCCTTCTTTTGGAAGGAAATCAAGAGATTCTCACTGCAAGAAGGGCCGCAGATGCTAAGCCCTTCCCATGATCAGGGAGCAGGTTTAATCGAATTTCTGTTAAAAAGGCTCTATGCATGAGGCACACATAAGAGAAAATTAGTGTTAGACATCAGAGAGTAATAGGTTTAAATTAAAAAGCACCTGTCTAAACACACAGCTCCCAGACTGAACAGAAGATGAGTTGTCTTCCAGCCTTCTGGCATTGTAGACCCATCTCCCGCAGCAAACAAATTATGTTTGGCTGAAAGGACTTTAGCCACTGCAGCATCCACTTCTGCAGGCATGAGTCTCAGGATTAACTGGCCCAGAAGTCCCAATGTTAAATGATAAGTTTCATTTAGGTGGCCAGCGTTTGAGATTACAACCTGAAACATCAGTGGAAGTATTTGTTCCAGGTTAATCAAAGACATTGTGGAGCCCTATGGAAAAAGAAAAATCTCAGTAAGGCAGGGAAAGAAAACAAGACTTTCAGTCAAAGTCATAGCACATACAAAAATCTTCTGTTCTAATGCTTTTTCAAATTGGACAAAAGGAAATGAGAAACTAGGTTCCTACTTCTGTTGTTGACCTGCTAAGCTGACCTGACACGTAAACCTAGAGCTGATGGTTTAGACTTTGCAGCTGTTGAACAGTTAAGATAGACTGCTTTACAAATAAACTAAGATTCCCTTCCCTCTCCCCCCATGCAGGAACGAGCCCTTACATTCCTTAGTAATGTGAAATGTCTTAAGACATTCTAATTCACGTTTTATAACATATAAGCAACAAGAGCCCATCTCCCACATTTAATTCGCTACAAATTATATTCATGTTATTTGTGATATCTAGAAAACTACACAGATTGAAAGTAAAAAGAACTAACTGATTTGAAAGGTGGTAACATAGCTGCCAGCAATCCTAGAATCCTCTTCTGAGAGCACTCAGCAAACACTTGTTCCTGGCTAGGGATTAAAACCTTCTCTGCTTGCTTCTGGACTGAATCCTCCAAGAGGTAGTCATCTGCTTTTTAAATTAAAACGAAAGAAGAAAATCCCCCAAATTACATTAAAAATAAAATTTTAAAAAGTGATAGCTTAATTTTTATAATTCAAATGTTATTAAAATTTGAAAAGCAAGTCATTATAAAAGTGTATAGAAGATAGTAGGTAAAGAGATTTACACCATCTATTCAAAAACATAAAGGACAGAACTACGGACAGATCCGTTTTACTATTATAACTCTAACAATACTAGTCTTTAATAGAATAAGACACTTCTGCCTCCAAGCAAGTAAGAATTCACAAGTATTGTGTTAGACCAACAGGAACTATAATCTCTATACATGGTGGATGTATATATTCAGCAGAATTCTACTCTGATTTCTAGAATCCTTTAAACTGATTGCAAGGTTGCAGTTGTTCAAAGCAGTATGCTTGGCAGGTTTTTACAAGGCAGACAGCTCACTTGCATTAAAGACATTTGCAAATACACAAAAATGGGTTAGGAACAAAAAAATACAGCTGTTTGCTCTGCACATGAATGGATATTTCTGTGACAGGGAAAATGAGAAATAATCTTTTACCTGTTGGAGAAACATTATCACCCACAGACAAGTCTGACTCTTGCCCCAAAACAGCTTTCTTTGCAAAGGCAGCTTTGCTTTCACTTCCTTGTTTTTCTACTTTATCTTCTGCAGGAGACTGGATTTCACTGTGAGCATCTCCTTTCCCCTAAAAATAAAACAAAGACGCTAAAAGATTAAAACAAAATTTAATACCTGCAGAAACAGCCACGGAAAGAAGCAGCCAGTCATCTGCATTTGACAGACATTTTTCCTTGAATTTCAAAACCTTTTATTGGTTAAGATCTTCTTGATGTATACATATCAATCTTCTATACAGTGAAAATATAGTTTTCTATTTTGCTTGTATCCCTATGCATAAAATTATTACACTGTAATAGTTTTATGAACTGTATAAACTGTAGGAAACTCATTCTCCTACCTAAACAGTGCTAACAACTAGTGGAAACGAGAACCTTTTGAGAAAGAATGTCCTTTGCCCCTTCCCTCCAACGCTTTTGTGAATCAGTTGCCTGTAAGAACATAAGGTGATGCCTTCGTCTTTGATCAGCTGGATCTAATAAAAAATGAACCAACCAACAACTGTTCCCTTGCCCTCCAACTTTTACCTACAAATGAAATCATTACTACCCGTTATTTCAGTTACATATCCAGAATAGGATGTTTAAGCTTCTGAAGAACACACATCTAATTGGTATCAGGGGTTCTGTAAATAACAGGTACTTACATTACAATGCATAAAAGAGCCTGTGCTTGGTTTCTCATCTCTTCCCTTCACTGCTTTATCACCAGTATGACTTTTTGGAGCACCATCTGTGGGAGGACTGACTGAAACAGTGTTGTTCTCCGAGAAGGATTCACCTTCTGGTAACATGCAGAGGAGAGCTAAATTTTTCAGACCTGAAAGGAAGAAAGTTATAAAAGCTATTTAGCCGTTGAGTGGCAAGACAAGCAAAAAGCAGAACTGAAACATTTTGAAAGAGAACTGCAAACTTCCCCTCACACACTTCTTTTGAGTATCAACTCCATCAAAAAGATGTTCCCCATCATGTTCACTTAATTACGTAGTTCCATTAAATAATAGTGATGAACAGGTGCTGACATTTTCTGCCTCACAAAGATACCATCAGAGTAGAAGTCTTATTAAGAAAATGTTAGAGATACCTCCCAATGTAAATTATGAAAGGTAAATTAAATTTGTCTTAGCTTTTAATCTTCTGACCACTTAAATATCTATACAATAAAACTGTAAATTGCAGATTAAATAATGAGTATGCATAAGTATTTGGTGGTGATGGTATTTCAGCTCTGTTAGAGCTGCTCAAAAAAACTACCAGTAAACTTATTTGAACTTGAGTCCAGAATTTTTGATACATTCAACATAGGTCTCTATTGTATCATCCTAGTTTCTGTAGCAGGTCTTAGTTCACAGAAATCCAAACGGACATCATCCCCAGAAACTTATCTCATACCACAAATAAGGTTAAAAAATTCTTGCCAAGAGATGCAGAACAAAAAAAAACATTTTCCACCAAGTTACTTGCTTTCCTTCAAGTCCTTCAGTTGTCAGTAACACGTTAGTTAAAGAACATGAAGCTATAGTGATTGATCCCTTTACAACATCTAAGATGGAAAAAAAAACAACCAAAGAGTTGCCAAGTTGTCTTCAATATTTATGTAAGCATAAAATGAATTTTCTCAAGCACTCTATTTTCCATGTTCCAGTGACCCTGAACAACACTTGTTCTACGTTTGCTTTCTACATAAACAGTTATGCTCAGTGAAGTACACAGTAGCTTCCCCTTTCCTTTGGAAACTTCAAAGTGAGTAATCACAGACTTTTCTGACACTTGCTAGAAACCATTGTTTCAGTGAAGGAGGAGCTGACTCACCTTTTCCGTGCTGTGCTTTCATCAAGCAGTCTCCGATGAGCTGTATACACTGATGTTGCAGAACTCTGGCATGACTGAGGACCTGTGAATCTAGTTTCTCTCCTTCAACTTCCTCCCCATTTGCCAGATCTGCACTGTAGAGAGTCAAAGCTGCAAACAACAGCCAGGAATAATTGTGGACATATGGCTGGATGAGCCTCTGTCGGTCACTGATTCGAATAGTCACCATTGGATACACTGTGATGCTGTGAGTTGGCAAGTGACTGAAAGAAGAAGGTACATAATTTTGAAATGCAGCCGCTTTCTTGCTAACGAACGCAGTTAGTAACACACGACACCTTTACAGGAAACTATGAAAAACCCAACACGTTCCAGAGTTTCAAACTGTAGATCTTCAAGTGCTGTAAACTGTCAGAGCGTCACTGACTTCAGTAGTGCTTGTTTAACAGAACCTGAACTGTCATGAGAGCTCCTGCTCTAGAAATTACTTTTTTTTTTTTTTTTTTTTTTTTTTTTTTTTTTTTTAAGATCTTTGGTGTCAAGCACTGAAACCTATGTTGTCTAACCACAGCACTGTGCATTTCTTCTATCCTGTCATTCAGGGTTGATAACTCTCCTTCTGCAACTTTCACAGGCATGGCTAGAAAACAATTGCTACTAAGTTACTTCAGAGGTTGGGGCAGGTTTCCAAACAGCAGAAGTTTTTCCTAAACTGGTCGTATATTTGTTATGTTTCCCTGAAGGCCACCAACTAGATGTTCTGATGTCAGATGCAACCTTGTAGGAAGCGACATGAGAATGACTGGCTGTACTTAGTTGCTAATTATCGCTTTTCTGCCAAGTGAAGTGGGGGAACAAAATCATGTATTTAATACCTGTCAGAGTATTTCTTTGCAGAATAGCACCCATAGCAAAGGTCAAAGTCATCACACACGTTGCAGTTCATTCTCCGACCTATGATAACTCCTTGACAGTGATCACAGGCATACTCCACGTTAACCATTTCATGGTCATCCTCATGTCCTTCAGGTTTAACTCCACCTGTAAAGAAATATTTTAAGATTTCCCTGTAAACCCTTTTTGAGAAAGGATCTTTCTTAATTTCAAGTTCATGTTCAGATTAGGAAAAGAAAAGCTTAACATTTCTAAAATAGCCAGAAGAAAAGGTCTTTCACTTTATTTTATGTATAACTTAGAAGACGCTATTTTGCCTTTGAGTATGGGGGTTTGAGGGTTTTTTTAATGATTCTTACCAAGAAAACAAGTTTTACACAGATCCATGTCATTGCACTGCAGACAGCGGTAGCGATGCCATGGTGCAATTTCATCACAGCCATCGCAGGATATGTCCACATTTAACAGGTCACAGTAACGAGCAACAAACATGTGCATCTAGAGCAATAAACGGACACAATTTACTTGAGTATTATTTTCTGACTTTGAGAAAGCTCTTTTTAGACAGAAAGCAGAACACTTCCCCTGCCAAAAAAAGATGGGAATCTTTTCATCATTTTAGACTTTTGAAGGCCTACATGGAGCCAGGGATCCAACTCATGACAAATCAGTTTAAATCAGATTCCTGTCTCTCCTTTATGCTTTTCAGTCTCCTATTCACCCCTTCTGCAGATAAATAAGCAAATGATGAGGTCACCTTTCTCTGCTTCTCTGGGTCAGCTTGAGCTATCTTTTCATACCAGGTCTCAAACATTACATCTTGACATTCATCCATCCACTCACAGTTTTGCTTGTAGTCTGCAATTTCATCTTCTTCACTCCACTGACTAAAAGAAAAGCAAGCTCAAAATTAAGTTTGAATGCAATCAGGTTTCCCTCTAATATAACTTGGGATACTTTTTTTTTTAAAGAACAAAGTGCTATAACATGCTAATAAAAACAGAATTGTGAGAACTCCAGTTCACTTGGTTAATAAATGACCATACAGACACCTGCTTCTTCCCTCTGTGACAAGTTCTTTAAATACATATGGGGAGCATAATGCAAAATCAGAAAAATCCACACTTACAAAACTGCTTTTGGTAATGCTGGCAGATCAGATGAGAAATTTTAAAAGCTTTTTAGCCTTCACATTTGCTCACATGTAAGAAGTATAACTGCTATAAAGATGAAACATGCAGGTGTTAAAACATTTGATATTTATCAAGACAAGAAACAGCATTATCTACCTCCTGCTACACTGCTAAACAAGTAAAATGTTCCAGCAGTAATCAGGTTAAAGATAAAATTTTAATAGTTTTTGCACTAGTAATGCTGCAAAAATTTTCCAATACTTCAGTTAAACCCTTGGATACTGGCCAAAATTTTGCCATACTTGTTAGTAGTATTTTTACGGCTTGTTCCAGCACAAAGTTCAGGAGCCTTTCTTGGTAAAAATGGTATCAGTAGTCAGTACCATGTGAAAGTTGCATTCTTCCTGACTCACCAAATGACACTGTCATGAGTACTTATGTTTTCTTGTGATGTAGTCATAAGAAGATGTGGTAATTGAATCTCAACAAAGAAGGAAAGATCACTCGGTTCCCAACTCATATCCAACAGGTGAAGGAGAGCTGTCTCCACACATGATAAGGCAGGAAGCAATGATCTAAATAAAAAACAAGACAACAAAACGTGACCGCTCTAACCTAAAGCTGAAATTGCATATTTGGGGATTAAGAGGGGGACAATCACTGTACACTGATTTCCAGGATTTACTCTCCATTAAATTAACTATGTGGCAGAAACTCAGGTTTACTAATGCATAAACTTACACAATTGAGCAAGAAGCATAGCCAACGCAATTTGAAATAAAGATAGTATCTTTTATGGATTCAGTTGAGATAGAGCTTATGCTATTGCCTGAGCATTAGCAAGAGGGTCTGTCTCTTCTCTGCAGTACATTTTCTTGACATTTGCAGGAACTTGTTCTCTTTGAAACCTTTGTCATGTTCAGTTGAAACTAGACAAAGGACTTGGAAGTTATTGGCAGGGAAACAGGACATAGTAGTCACAAAATTCTCATTTCTTTACGACACCTAGCTATAAATCCCAACAATTCTAACCAGGATGCTACCAAAACATGAGCTTTAACATTAAAGCATGGTTGCAGAATTGTGATATTTATTGTGGCATTACTCTTACCAAAGTATTCCACAACAAATTTACTATTTCTAGTATTTTACTATTAAGCTTCAGAAACACATTGCAGAATTATAACTACAAAATGCCATAATAAGTTGAAGTTTTAACATTGATAAATTTATTGTGCTTTCCTGCATAGTATTAATAAAAAGGTAACTTAGCATTTTTGATCACAAGATCAAGGTTCCTTATTTAGTTCCGTAAACAATGCAAAGAATAGTCAAACATAATTAAGACAATAAACAACAAGTGACAGGGGAAGAGGTGAGGAAAAACATTAAAAAAAAAATATCTCACAAAAGTAATGCAAGCAATGTACTGTACCTGTCATTAATAGTACTAAATCCCTTCACAGAATTTACCAGGAACAAAACAAGCTGATAATAGGACTCTCGAATCTCTTTGTGTAGCTCGGCACCACAGCCTTCCAAGTTTCCAAAGTAGCTAGAAATTAAGAACTCAGTTTAGTAGTCTAGAATTCACTGTTACATTTTAGGTAGCATGATTTGTGCAAATTTTACAAACAGACAATCTTTTAAACGCTCCCCTCAAGTGGGAAGGATGTTAGTTTTGTTTAAAATGCAGTCTGCCACTTTCAAAGAAAAATAAAAGAATCCTGTACCAGGAATGAGAAGTTAAGAAACAAAACAGGCAAAGAGAATACTCTCATTGCACTAACGAAAGAACATTCCTTCAAATTAAAAAGGTGCTTTACAAAAATCTTATCAAGATCTTAAAGGAAATCAGTGCACTGCAAGATGACCATACAAAGCTCTTGACAAGTGAGAAACCAGCCGACAGAGTTCAGACAGCACTGTCCAGACACACGATAGAAATCAGACCTAAATTCACAAACCAGAACAGCATAGTATTAGCTGCTGCTTTGAGATAGTGCTTTCTAGTTGTAGTGCTTTCTAGTTGTGCATAAACTTTGAAAAAACTTCCAGATTATCTTTCCTTACTTAGAACAACAATTGCACATGCATATAATCAATATGATCTTTTTGCCTCTTTTTTTTTTGTGTGTGTATGTGGATGCCCTAGAACTGGTACATAGCACTGGAGGCCTTGGCTTGCATGTCCATCACTTTAGCCTCTGCACACGAGTGGAATATATCACCTCACAATAAAATTTGTCTTGTACAGGTATCACATCCAAAGTTATAAAAATTCATGAACAAGAAAATGCTTGACTAACGAGATATAACATGCACCATTCTTGGAAGTTAGTTCTTCTGCCAGATAGGTATTACCTGGATTTACAAAGTTCACAAAAATTATAAAGATGCAATGCTACATAAATAATTACCAGTTAAATGGGTTAGATCACTACAGCTTTACTGGGCAAGAAAGAAACCAATCTAGAATTAAACAGGAACTTAAACTAAAGTAATAACTGAAGACTCTACAATCTTTTTGAGTTAGTTTTGATCTGGTTGGAACTGTAAACATGTTTCTAGGTATCCATGCTGTGATTCAACCACATGATACTCACTGGCATGAACAGCTGCACAACTAAGTCCCACTTGAAAATATTTTTTTTTTTTAAAATGAAGCACATAAGATCTGCATAGTAGCCTAAAAACTAATCCTCAGGTCATATTTTTATTATCCACATGGATTAAAAAACAATAACTTTCTACTGTTTTCAATATACATGACTGGGAGAACACCAGGACTAAGACATATAAAATCACATGGCTGAGACTTGTCTAAATTTACTTACTTTATAGATTTACTTACTTTGTAA
Source organism: Theristicus caerulescens (assembly GCA_020745775.1). Lineage (NCBI taxonomy): Eukaryota > Metazoa > Chordata > Aves > Pelecaniformes > Threskiornithidae > Theristicus > Theristicus caerulescens. The sequence goes on from CM036572.1 coordinate 9,525,842, forward strand.
AATCTTTCTGACAGGCTAGAAGTTCTAAGAGAAAAAGTACACACGGCGGATGAAAACAGTGTGGCTGCCCAAGTGAGTCTAGGCACTGGCGGATTGTCTTGAGCACTTCCAAAATACTCTGCCCTTGGCATTTTCTCAAAGCAAGAACCTTTAAAACACTAAGAGCAAAAAACATCTATGAGGACTTCAAAACATTGTGCTTAAAATAACCCAAATAAATCACAATTCAAGAAGTACTTGACTAATTAAACAAGAGTTTGGTATCTAAATTTCCAATTGTATTTCAGCACTGGTATATTGCAGTTGGAGTGAGTGATAAAGCTTCCATCAGAATCCAGCGCTTCTTGCACCAATCCAAATTTTAGAGCCTAAAATAGACAAACTGAGAACTGGAAATCTCTCTTTTGATTTACATTTTCAGAATATCAGGTAATTTAATGAGAGATGCAACTATTCTATATTTGGTATCAAGGATTTCTAGTACTGCTATACCATGTCTTCACTGTTTGCAGATAAGAAGCAAAATGCCACTGTAAACAGATCTCAGGAAGCAAGACAAGAAACAGCCAAGTAACTGTTTTTCACCTTCTCAAGTTCTACGTGACAGAAGTGAATCAAAGGAAATAATACTCTCTGCGAGCCCCTACATGGTAGTGAATAACTGAAGTTTGATACATAAATCTGACAACTACTTAGGTACAAAATAATTTTCAATGCTATCTTGCAGCTAAAAGATGTTCTATTCCATCTGAAGAGGTCTGAAGACAAGTTTCTGTATTTTATAATTGGCAACATTTTCAATTTGCTTACCTTTCATGTGAAAGTGATTGATCCTTAATAAAGTCTAATGTGTTTTTCAATATAGGATATTTCTCCTTCACAGTAGGCACAGCTCTTGGCTCTTCCATTGATCTGAAAGACAGCAGCCTTAGCCTTCCACGGCTGAACTGAGATTTTCGTGTAGGAGTGGAAGGAGGTGATGATATATCTTCTTGCTGTGAAACTGTATTCTCAACAGGCTTACTATGAAATGCAGATGCTTCTTCCGTTTGGAGGGGGTCTGGAATTTGTTTAATCTTCGTATCAGATTGTGTCATTTGGCCCCCATCTTTTGAAACAGGATGAGTTACTTCACTGGAAGACAATGAGTGTGCTGCCTGGAAGTCCGTGTCCACAACAGAACCTTTTCTTTGGCATTTATCACTGACATACTGTTGGACATCATCAGTACCTTGGGCTTCCAAACTGTCTGAAGCAGAATCTTTCCTCTTCGCTCTTATGGGCAAAAAATTCAGTAACAAAAGGCTCTTCTGCATACAAAGTTTTGCTGCAGCATGAAAATTGAAAGAGTTAAAATCATGACAATAGGATGCCAAACCTGCTATCTTCTGCTTAGGAATAAAGTGATTTATCTTGTTTCTTCTGAGCCAACACAGCTAGAAAATACTGTTTTTCTTATTATATTGATGATGACGCTATCAGTTACTTAATTCTAGACTTCCAAATGCTAAATTTGAATAATCGCACTGAACCATATGAAGCACACAGTAGTCAATGAGAACACGTTTTATTCTAATAATAATCAGCTGCTATTCTAACATCAGTTAACTGTGGTACAAGTATCTACAAAAATCGATGAATGTAAGTTCAGAACCAGGTGGCCCAAGTGAGAGGTCACTCCCTGTAGAATTTTCTCACGTACTATTTTCTGCAAACAATAGCAGAACGCAATCCCAGACAGTTCAGGTAATGTACACTAGTTTATCTCTTAAGGTATTAAAAAGTAACCCCAGTTGCTAACTTACATTTTACAGCAAAAATAACGCCTAAGATTTACAAGGCAATGCTTTACTAAACTACCTGGAATGCTTATACATTTGGAAAGGCAACACTCACCAAGAGTTTCGGGGTTCACCTCACTTGCTTCTGTGTTCTGCTTCTCCTCGGTATCAGTTCCCCTACCCATCAGGGATTTCTGCTTCATTTCCAACTGTAGACAGGATGTTAAAATAGTTAAAATATGACTCCTCCTGTATATCTATACAGCAAGGCAGTATGAAGACTGCTTCGCATTAAAGGAATTTAATCTCAGGAACAGATGTCAGTATTTACTATTCCCTACTGCAGAACAAAACACCCAGTAGTCTAAAAGAGCAATACCTAAACTATCAGAGCAGATAACACAGCCTCATAATGAGATGCTCAAGGTTTGTAGGCTGAGACCCTTCCCTGCCTTGCGACTGGATGTGCATCAGCCCTCCAAGAAAAAGAAGGCTTCCCCTTTACCCCCACCACTCAGGAAAAGATATACATTTAGTCATGAGATAAGATTCTCCAAAAGCATGATGTCATCTACCTAGCAAGTACTGTCAGATGCAAACATCGCCTGTCATGCAATGGGTACAATGCAATTACTCATCTTAACATGCATCTGCACTCCCTGCATCTCTAGTGTATCGAGCTGCCAGGAATTCCTGCAGGCAGGAAAGAGGAGGGAGGAGGTCACAAGATATTAGAACAGTTAATTTGGCAGGCCCACATCTGAAGGGCTCACAAGAGCAGCAGAAAAGCAGGCCATAGACTTAATTAGCTGTTCTTGAAGGCCACATAGTTGTTAACATTTAGACTCTCCTGCAGACTAGTGAAATCTAAATGAATTTTGGGTCTGCAGGGGATCACACGGACACCCCTCACCAGGTTGTGAGCTGATATCACCAGCTCTTGACCTAAGGCTTATGTTTCAAGAAACATTATGTCTGCAAAAAACATACTCTGAACTGCAGCAGTTACTTGCTTGTCAAAGATGCAATTATTTCCTTTTCTGTTAGCACTGCATTACTGTGAGAATGATGTTTAAGACAGATTTCTTTCTATGCTATACCTCAAAAGAACTCCAACTGCTATGTAAGAATCTTCCTAATAAACAACACACATTCTTGCTGAAAAATAACACAAATATAACTGATTCTGAGTCAAATTCAGTCCTAAATACTCACGATGACACATCTGGGGCTGAGAGAAGGAGGGGAGTGTAAGAATGCATTTAAATGTTTAAGTTCAAAGTTTAGAAGTGAATGTATGTTCTTCCTGAGTGAAAACAGTTGACCTAGATTCACTGAAGGAAAACATGGTTCCACCCTAGTCCTTAACATTGCATTGTAAAATACTAAGGTAAATGACATTGATAGATATCCTCCTGAGTGATCTTACCATCCATATTCTAATTGAATCAGCCAGGGAATATACTTGTGCAAACTCATCACTCAAAGGCACCTTGCCTCCACTGTTGACTGGAAATGAGAGAAAGAAGAGGCCTGTTTATTTACAGCTCCATTTTTACACAACTTGACTACTTAACTAAAATTATGCTAGAGCCTTCCCTTTGTCTCTTAGTCAATACTTGGAATTATGCCTGTAAGAAAAATAGGGAATAAAACCTGCCAACTTTCATATGCCTTAAATACATAAACTGCACCTTGACAGAGTTATTTGCAAAGTTAAATTATGAATATCTTCCTTGTCTCTTCCCAAAATTGATGCCTACAGCCATGGAAAATAAAAACCTCTCCCTATACATGCAAATATTACTAATGCAAACTGGTATCAGAATAATTACGAAATGCTTAGTATTAACTTAAAGCTCTACAGATGTATTTAGTTATCATTTTTTTTCCCTTTTGTTTTATGCTATGAATTTCTGGAATGGACTTTCAAGACCAATTTACAAAAATTAAAGACCTGACAAAACAGTTTCCATCAAAACTGGCCTGACAATGACTATGGAGAAAAAGACAATCCTATTCAGGGTCTTCCCTCTCTCATTCCCCCATTTTTAAAAAAAATGTTCTTTTCAGCACCACTTGTACATACTTCACATGGCATAGGTGAACATGGGTCCTGAAATCAGTCTGCCCGAGCAGGAGCGACAGATGAAGCTAGTAACATAATAGTAGGATGGATATCTTATCCACTCTTATCCAAATTAATATTTTCCTGAGCTACCATAGTTTTCAATCTTACTCAGAAAATTAGATGAACTGTCAGACATAGACAAAATGACTGAAGGCAATAAGCACTTTAGTCATCAAGTCAGTCTTTGTGTCAATCATTGTTACCCATAACTTTATAGCTCAAAATGTAAGATGTTTAGCTTCAAAATTGTGACAGAAAGTGAAAGCCTAAAATGAAACCCTTCAAAACCAAGTAACACCTTATTATCCAATACTTCAAACATATCAATAAGCTTAATGGAAGGATGACGTAAGTTAAAAAGTTGTTCATTTTACCTACTGAAAATATATAAATTGTAATTCAATGGACATTATACAAGTTAAAAGCAAAACACTACCTATTATTAAAAAAAAATAAATTAAAAAATATATATATTTTGAGTATGCCAAGGTTAGTTTCCACAGTATAACATTTTGGGAGGTAATTCACACCTCCTCCACCCCCAACATTTAAAAACATATATAAGTTGGTGCTGGCTTTTTAGAAAAGGTACAATGAGAGTGGAAAATGGTATAAGAACGTCTAATCACTGGGAGACACATTGTTCTGAATTAAAGCTCCAGAGGACATCACTGCTCTCTCTGGGTATATTCTTATAAGGCTTAGTCAGTAGCTTATGATGGTTATTAATATTTGGACAGAGCTCTGAAGATAAAAGCATATATTAATAAAACAAACACTCTAGAGATAAGGCTTACCTAGTCTACCTAAATGATGATTTCTTTATACAGAACATCTTTTTAAAAACTGTCACACTAAACTGATTTTTGAAAATTTATAAACTGAACTATAAGATAGCCTTCATTATTAAGATAGTCTAATATTAGAGTTACCATATTTTTGAAGCTTCTCATATAAATCTGGAGTGAGATACACCAAAGCAGCAAATGTTGAGTTCACAGCTTGATCAACAGTAGAACCAGCAACTATATCTGTCTTTGGGGTCTGTTTTTTACATGCCTGTATAAGTCCTTTGAAAAGTTCAGATTTTTGCCCACTGAAGTCCTGGGCAGGATCTGATTTTGCAAACTCGATAAGAAAGTTACGGCAGTCATCTTGGTGAGAGCTTCTAGCCTGGAAAGAATGGTAGAAAACATTTAATATTACCTGAAAAATCGTTGCAGCTCCTTTCTGCAATTAAGTCAATTTGCAGTATATCTACTGCAGTTGAGCAACCTGATCTAATGAAAGATGTCCCTGCCCAAGGCAGGCGGGCTGAATTAGATGATCTTTGAAGGTCCCTCCCAACCATTCTATGATTCTATGAAAATGGAAACTAACAAAGGGCACAGAAAAACAGCTTCTTTCCTCCTTGATATTTGAATTAAACAGCGCAAGTGATGACAACTTCAGTACAACAGCAAATGCTTAAGGATGTATCAACTAATTAAGTCTGAATGAAACTGTGTGATACACAGGGATTTCACGCCAATGAAACAAAAGCAGTGAGTAGCAGTGAGAGGTAAGTACCTCTTTTTTATCTTGGTGCAGTCTACTGCTTTGACTGGCTCCCAGGAGTGCCTCAGGACACATCTGATGCCTGAAGACAGGTTTCCACAGAGGAGAATTAAGAACTGATGTTACTTTCAAAGGAGGCAAGTCTGCTTCACTACCTAGTTCTGCAAGAAATTCAGAACAGACACTTTAGTTAGTAAATATTTTTGTTCATTTTTACAGATTAATGAAAATAATAAATGTTAAACATCCAGTAGGGGGGGAAAAAAAAGGTAATGTAAATAGACTGAACAAGGAATTTAACAACATCCTCTAACTTCTGTTTCTCTAATGTGGTGCAGAAAACTGATGTACCCTTTCTTTAATGACAGCATCAATATTTTATCTTATAGTGATAATATGTTGCATTATGGAAGGACTTTAATTTAAAAATTTTTGCTGTACTGATATCCATAGAAATTCCCAAACAATTTGCAAGAGAGTTTAAAACTTCTTCTCCGACTAAAGACATAATAATTTGCTGTATGTAAGGAAGCTCATCATTAACAAAGGAGAAAAATATTCTATCATAAGAACACTTCAACTAGTTCCCTAAATCCACAGGTAAGTACCTGCCTAATTTTCCAAGGTAAGTACTGACCACCTGATTGCGGCAAGGACTTTAACTTTGTTTAATTTCTCCAAAGTGGTGAATGAATTCAGATTTAGCAAGCTAGCTAGAAGTGTTCTGGTTTTGAAATTAAAGAGTAAACAACTCACTTTCTTGTTTTTCTTAGGGCACCTCACATTTTGTATTTTAATCTTCAGTGGCCCAAATCCTACGTGTGCTTAACTTCTGGAACTAGCCAAACTTAATTTGATTGGGCAAACTCTGATATTACTTCATAAATGTAATTCAGCTTAGTATGATTACTATCAGGTGTTCATCTCTTCCTAATATTGGCTTCTGACTATTAGAAAAATCACAGTGATCCCTGGGACATTTTCAGAGTAGTCCCGCAGAACAGTGGTCATTGCTGCACAGAGGCCACAAGAAATGGATACAGCTCAGTGACCAAACGCCGTTAAGCAGCAATACAGCAAGTCTTCCATCTTCAGTCAAGAGGGAAATGCAGAAGGAACTTTATTGTCACAGGGGATTCGAAACATAAGGTACTTGTATCTTCTATTTATATGGCACCACAACTTCTGGAGCTATGAAGTGCACTCACCTCGTAGAGATTTCAGCGCCATACTTCGGGAAGCCAAGCGCCCCATCAACCGGGATACAAGAAGCTGTAAATCCAAGCCCCAAGAAACGGCAACATCTGGTAGGCCATAAGCAGTGACGGAAAACTTGTAGCCCCACTCATTATTACTGCTGTCAGAGTGAAAGAGAAACTGCAGCCGTGGGCCAGCCTTAAAGGTCACTTTCTACAGAGCAACAAAACAGTCATTTTGCCAAATGTACATGACAGGAAGACGTTTCAGGGTAATGAATTTCCTTCAGCAACTGTGGTTTTTCAGTATTATGTTCTGTCCATAACAGATCTAATTTCCCCCACCATCTGAATGAGAAACCCACAATACTAAGCAGATAAAATTTCTATTCAATAGCTTAATGAGAAATTTCATAGATGATTGAGCTTTAGAAGTCGGAGCCATAAAACAATAGAGAAGCATCCCATTTGAATAGGTGTCATTGAAGAACGAGCTGCAGGAAGCACTACACTCATCTCACAATGTAACAAATTGTGAGGGCAGAATGTCAACAACTAAGTTTTACCCATGTAGTTACTGGCAGTTAAACATGATCATTACTTTTCATTTTGACTGACTGCTCCTTTGATAACAGCAACGAAGAGGGATTCTTTACTCATTCACTCCTTTTATTTGCACCATTGTATACTTTCTTCCCCATCTCTTGCCCCCCACCTTTGAGGGGCAATAAACACACACACACACACACACAAGTACACATGCTTTTAGACAATAGTTTTTCCACAAGAATCCTAAGAATTTCCTAAGATTGGCTATATCACTTGGTTCACAATTTTAAAGGTGCTCACCTTAGGCCACTTCTCAGTGCCAACTTTTGTATCGTAACGAGTTTTTGCACCTCTGGCATCGGTAAACTCCAGGTAATCATACCTGTGAAAATTGCAATTCATTACTTCCAAATTTACTTTTTAAGTTTTGGGGGAAAATGTTTGCTTTTGGATTTTCACAACTGCTGCATCTCAGAGTACCCTGTCACATCTTTCTGAATCACACCTGCATTGCTTCACATGACTGCTAAGGAATTTATTTAATGTTTCAATGCAATAGTCCCAGCAAACACAGACCTGCTTTCCAGCAGAACTTTCTCAAGCCCTCAGAATTGGTAACGGGTGCTAATTTTAACATCTGGCACATGCCTTAACTAAGCAGTAGCTTGATATGTTACCAAGAGAAACCAAGCCAGTAGTTTTGCCTAAAGAGGGCAAAATAAATACCACAAGCACAAACTGTGGCAGTCACAGCAATACTACAAAATAGATCAAGGCCAAAGGAAGCAAAATTCAAATGAACAGCATGCCTGTACATTTGCCAGGAGAAGTGGCTTTCAGCACAAGAAGTCATTCAAAATAACACATTGTTTATTACACAGAACAATGAAGAAATTGAAATGGCATGCTTGGAGTGCAAGAAGTATTCCTTGCACATTGAAACATGAATTGCCCCTCTGCAAATAGATATTGGAATCTAACACAGCACAAGATTAAATTACCTCCTTTCAGTTTCACATTTTTCATCAAATTCCACCTCAAAGTAAGTTGCCCCATGACATAGGAAGACTGAGACCTCATGGCAATTATTTTCATAGTTATGAGGTGATTCCATTGTCCACGTTCGCAATACTACAGGCTGTTCTTGCTGCCAGCTTTCCATTTCCACCTGTAGAACAGCAATGCATTCCTGAGATACAAACGTAAACCGTTTAAAAAAAAAACAAAATTACCACACTAGATTTTTGTGTCTATACTTTCGAGTTGCCAGATGTACACACAAGATGGCATTTAAGAGGTTACAGCACTGATTTACACCTGAACTAGTTATGAAGACACCCTTGATAACCATGGTAAAGAGGCACTTCTAAAGCAAAATTCATGTAGTCTACCAGGAGAGGAGACAGTCTCACCCCAGAAGAGCCTACAAGTCTCCAGTGATAACAAAAAAGAGCCTAGATGACTAATGCAGATTTAAACATCTACACTACAGACATCCAGACTTCATTTGCATCACCACAAGCAACGAAGCTAAAAATGTTAAGCACATACTATTTTTAATGTATTTTCCTCTTTCATCCTCAGAATCCCTCCTTCCTATCTACCTAGGCTTCTCATTCCAGTTGCACTTTCTGGTCACTTTGCTTATCTTCCATAACAGTACAGATATATTTCTAGTTCTTCACTTAATATTTCATTACACATCCCATGCTTTTAGAAGCTTTCCAGCTCCTTTCAGATGCTCACCAATAGTATCATCTGAGTTTTCTATGTCTTTCTTGCAGTTTTGCTTTTGCTTCACTGTACTTAACAGTGCCTGTATCTTTAGTTACCTTATGAGGCTCACTACAAAGGCTTTTCAGTGGTTCTATCAAAGTGCTGAATCCCTGTAGCAGAGTACAGTATGGAATGTCTAAAGTGCAAAAATCCAACAAGAAGATGACCTAGGAGAAAACACAAGTCTCATGAAAATGCACGTAACCACAGCCATGCTACCCGGGAATAGTACAAAATCCCAATGTTCACTTACCAGCTGACGAGTTGCCATAGCAAAGACAGAGTTACTTATTTTTTCTACTATTGTTTTGCCACTATATTGAGATAAAAGTGACTGCAAAATCGTTCTGATATTTGACAGGAACTGGCCCACATCTAAAGAGAAAAAAAACCCTTAATAGCCACCTTATGGATTTGCTACCACAACCTGCTTTATCAAACACTTAAGTCCATGGTGATGTGCACAAGAAGAAAGACAGCAGGAAAGGCATCTGCTGCCCCAAGGCAGTGACACTCAAGAGTGAAAACAGTTCAGAGAAGTTTTCTGTGATGTTTCTATTGTGGAAACAAGTCATGCTTATCAACGATATTTTTTTTTTTAAAAAAAAAAAAAAAAAGGAGTGATGAATAATTTAATCAAACACTCCAAGATTGTTTCAACAATCTCAGTGTATCAAATAGCCTCCTCTCTGTGTAAACTTTTGTGCAGCTTAAGTAACAAATGAGGCTAGTAATTTTTAGCTGTAGCCCTACTCCATTTTAAAATGTAAGACAGGAAAACAACAAACTTATTTATACACAAATAACATAAATATGAAGTAATTTTACATAAAATTACACCTCCATTAAGTACTTGGCCCAATTAACTACTCAATACTGAGCTACTGCGTTTTAAAAAAAAAAAAAAAAAAAAAAAAAAAAAGCTGTAGCAAAACACCCCTTAGAAGTGTCCAGCTTCTTAAGTTCCTTTCTTCTTGCTATTATTCTTGCTATTACAAGTATCTTATCAAAATACAGGAAATTTAAAGAAACCAAAATGTTCAAATGAAGGTCTGTAACTGTATTTTTTTTTCCCCAGAATTTGACACCCAAAACTTACTGAAAGGTTTTCTGAAGATTCTCCCAACATAAAATTATCGGTAAGGTTAAAATTCTAAGTTGCTCAATATACCTACAAATTGCTTCCTAGGGACATTAGAAATGCTATCACAGTTACGAGTATGCCTCAGGCAACCACTGGTGAACCCTTATTATACTGCGATTTGCAAAATCACATTTTAAAGTCCCATATTACACCACATCTAATTCTGTATTCAATCCCAGCACTTACAGTTTTTAAGTATTTCTACAGCAAGATCCTTGGCTGAATTATCGCTACCCTTAAGTTGCAGGTAGCACCATGAAAGGAGGCTACCTTGAACAGACCAGAATAAGGAAGACAAGACTGTGCCACTCTCTTGCTGTGCCACATCCAGCATCATCATTTCACACTGAAAAATAAAGAATGTAACAAAAGGCTATCCTCTTCTGCAGCAGAATGACACACAATATGTACTAAGCAAACTGTAATGGACATTATCATCCCACTCACCCCACAAAAAAGATTAAATGCAACTGACAAGCAGTGTATAACACCATGAAGCAACTAATGTATTTTGTTTTGATAAATCTCAATTTTAAGTAGGAATATGAGTCACTCAATGTTCTCAGCACATTTTTTCTGCATATGTAAATGACCCTCCTCCATTTACACCTCCCTTAGTGGGATGACCAATTCTAACCTCTCAATATGGGATGATTACTTCTGTTTCCTAGTGTTGATAGGGTGCCATAAAGTCTTGTTCAATGCTACGGAAAAATTCCTCATCTTATACATTACTTACCCATTAACGCTTAAAGGAAAAGATTTCAATTGGTTGGAAAACCTAATCCTACAGACTTGAACAGCCATGAATAGTGTCATCCAGAACAGGAAAGCCAGTTCTTTAGCACACATCTCAGGCATGCGGCTTGTGTTTGAATGCATACAAAAATCACGGCAAAGTAGTAGGAAGAGAAACAGTGCAAAGACCGTTACCTCTCTTGCTGCCACTAGCAGAAGGGTATCCATGACTGACAGCACTTCACTTATGTCAAAATTTGCAGAAACTCCTTTCTCTGGTAATAATAAGAGTCCACCTGGATCTTGATCACTACAAATCAAAGATCATTTTACTAACCAGCAACAAGTAGCACAGTTCCAAAATACAAATTTAGTTATCCTTGTGACAAATCTGTAGAGAACCTACTGTATCGTTACTATGAAAATCAAAAGGGTGTGTGTTCTGATGACTCCGAACTGATTATATCAATACCAACCATCACCACGGACAACCAATCACTTAAAAAATTGGAAGACAGCCTAGGAGAAGCCTATGAGCAGCATACTGTGATTTCAGCATCGACTGTTATCCTTGAACAATGTTTTATATAGCTATTCAGTTAATATACATATTAAGTAGTAGTATTCTCCTTTCTAAAGCAAAGTCCGTTGATTATTTTGGAGAATTATTTTCCAGAGGAATAACATTTCTAGAAAGGATTAAATATGACCTTATTAACAGACGTGGGGTATCAGACAATTATTTTCAATTTCAAGACTCCTTACCTGAAGTGAGTACACAAGGATCTGAAGGCAAGATGTACAGATTGCTTATGTTCTTGCTCTGTGATGTTTTTCTAGAAAAGGAAAAAGATTTATTTTTATGATATGTTCCGTTTCCCTCCTCTGTGAGAAAGAATTACAGTTTCTGCGGTCTACTATTCATTTTTGGTAAGAAAGGCAGGGTTACCTCCTCTTTCTTTGAATAAGCTGCAGAGAGAGAGAGAAGGGGCAGGGGGGTAAAAAGAGGCAAAGGAAAGAAAAAGTTTTTACTTTAATGGGATGAAGTATGCAATATTTGACAAAAAGAACTCAGATTTGTCCTCTTTTCTGCATAAAGAAAGCAAGTACTAAACAACCAATTTCTCATTTAACGGTTTACCATCATGGTGAAGAGCTGGTGTCGCCTGGTCTGTCTATCTGGGAAAAAGATTGCTGCTCCACTGAGTAAGGTGTTCTTAACTTCCTCTTTTAGCATTTTCATTGGCGTGAAGTTACTGTCCCCCATATCCACTACTGCTCACACAAAAAGGAAACAAAATTACAAGTTCAAATTAATACTCCATCTAATACATTAGAGGCACAATTCAATTAAATGTGTTGTTTTACACAACTTCAACTCCTTGCAACCCCATCATACACATAGAAAGCGAGGGGAAACCTTTTGGCTTCTAGCAAGAGAGATTTTTCTAAGGATATATTTGTTCATTGAGTAAATTAATTCTAGGAACATTAAGACTTGACAACTATCAAAGATAATAAAGTTTTCAAGATGTGACAGATCCTATGTAAACTGGTTTATCTCTAGCTTGCTTTTCAGGAGACTGTTAGGTAATTAACAAAAAAATTACACTTGAATAAAGAGGATACCGTCCTACTTCCAATGAAATCTAATGTGTAATTCCCATTCTCTTCACTGACTCCAGAAACTTCCCTGGGTTTCTGTAAACCTTATAGGCTCCTTGTAAGATCATTTATATTTATATGAAATATCAGAAATAAATGAACTCCAGTAACATTATAGTTAAAGGATCACATTCCCTGCTGGTTCAAGCAGGTGACACGTTCGAAAGACGTTTTCTATTGCAGCTGTTTCCAGACCACATGTTGTCAGGAAGTCTATAAAACCATTTCATAGGGTCAAGGAAAGTTTCACTGTGATAGACTAATTAGCACACAGTGACCTGAAGAAGGAAAAAAGGAACAGTAGCTGACTTGGCCTCTAGGAATAAATATCTTTTCCCACATTGTAACTCGGGTAACACGCTTGTAAGCCAGAACTGACAAAACATTAATGTATTCAATATAAATTACCTTCACACAAATGTCTATAAAGCTCTTCTGCAGCTTCTGTGTGACTAAATGTTTTGCTCTGAGAAGTTTCTTGAGGTTTAGCAGTTTTATTGTCTCCGGTAAGTACAGAGAAGCAGCTCTGGAGAAGCTGCAATAGCAGTGTTTGGGCATAGATGCATTCTTCCCTTGGGCTGTAAGAAAACATAAAACAAACAGAAGCAACAACTAAAAAAGAAGCTCTTTTGCACCAAATATATAATGCTATGAAAGTCACTATCTCAGATGGATAAAAAACACTGAGTAGAGAGCACACAGCCAAAAAAAGCACAGCTACCAGCTAAATTAATCTACATCTCAAGCTTCTACATAACATCAGAGTCAAAAACACATACGGCAGCAGTAGGAAAATGTTATTTATGTAAATGATGTAATTTAGGAAGAAGAAACTGCTGCAACTAAACTAAGTGTACTTCATTTAAACATATATGCACAGATTAGTGCTTCACCACCCAGTAAAGAAGTTACTTACTTTTGGTGAAGTTTATTGTAAAAATTCCAGAACAGCTGCAAATCAAGGCCTGTGAAATCTAAAAATGACTTGTATTTTAATCCACTCTCCTTCTGTTGAACCTTAAAAAGGCAAAGAAAATGCAGGATTGGAAAATTAATGCTATACAGAACACATTTATAAGAAGTAAATCCCTGAGCATTGGGCTTAAAGCAGCCTAGTTTCCTATAAATTTGCAGCTAATGTGAATTCCAGTATTAAGATCTTTCACAGATATTCCAGTGTCTAAATGTGACAGTTCATGCTGAAACCCTCCCCTTCACAGAGCTACTAATAAGGACTCTTTCTCCTCTTTTCAGATGCCTAGTCCCCCATCCCTGTCCTTCACCACCAAAACACTTTACAACCTCTACCTCTTCAACTAATTTGATTGAAAGTAATAGCCAAAAGGAGACTGCCCACGGTTCAGAATCGAAGTTGCAAAGGCACAGATGCATGCCCTGTATGAACAAAACGTGGTTTTGACATGCGTCCTCAGAAGTAGGGTACATCGTGCTGACACACCTCAGCACACACCAGCCGTATCTCTTAGCTGAATGTCTCACCCTAGATATTTACAGAACTATTTCAGATAAAAAGAGGACATGTTTTAATCTATGCAACTTTTCTAGCTACCTCTCTCAGCACTTTTCTCTATGCTTGCTTCAGCGATAGCTGCACTATCTAACAGACAGTAGAGCATCCTTCTGTTGCAGGTACTTCACGCAGCACTGTAACCTGATGCTGAAAAATGGTGCTTAACTCTCTCCTAGACCCAGAGCGAGCACGTTCCTAGTCAACTTCAGTAAACATACCCAGAATGCTATTTTTCAGAAACCGTTTTTTTTCTCCACAGCATGGTTTTAACAGTTACTAGTACCTAGTAGCAAGACACTTCTTTATCCATTCACAATTACTGTTAGCACAGCCTTATTACTTTTAGCATGGTAAATACACACTTAAAAAGAACTAAGAAGTAAAATACCAGGTCCTGTGCCAGCTGCTGGATGAAATGAAGCGTCTTCAGGAGAAGAGTTGTGCCACAAACTGTATCGTCATCAGTTTTCCTGCACTGCAAGCAGTTCATGCTCCTATTGGGCTCGTCTCGCATAGGCCGAAGATAGCCAAGAACATTCAGGCCCTGAACTCCGAGTCGTTCTGCTGTGTCTTGTCTTGTGCACAAGAACTTTATCATCAAGTACTAGAAGGATATAAACACAGCACAAGATTTGGTTTTAAAAGTTAGCACAAATTTGGCTTTTAAAAGACATGAGTGCACATATGTGAGGAGACTGCAGGTGGGGAAGGGGGGGCAAGCCTTATTCCCTGTCAATCACCCCCAGAAGTTTAAAATACCGAGCCTGAGACCCAGGCTAAGCTTGAACTCCAAAAAAACTCCCATGTCCAGAAAAGTCAGAGTGATGCTTCTGTGACCTCTACAAGCATCTGCAAAGTTAGTTAATTCATTATTAGTTCCATTCATTCTGCATACTCTGTTCCTTGCTCTATAGTTACAGCATTTTTGCAGGTTAAAAAATAATTAGCTGCATTTAAAAGCAAGCAGAGGATCAATATATAA
This sequence comes from Theristicus caerulescens, assembly GCA_020745775.1. Classification (NCBI taxonomy): domain Eukaryota; kingdom Metazoa; phylum Chordata; class Aves; order Pelecaniformes; family Threskiornithidae; genus Theristicus; species Theristicus caerulescens. The sequence goes on from CM036572.1 coordinate 9,540,892, forward strand.
TATTTAAAACAGACTTTTATGCAATCTGTCCACAGTGAGGTACAGAATGCAAAGCTGAAGGGAACAGCAAGTTCTGCCATCCAAATGTACTTATTAACTCTGCACACTCGTAAGTCTCAGGGACCAAGGGTTACACAGACAACAGCAGAACGTCTTAGCAAGCAGTGACAGTTTTAGAAAAATTCCCAGTTGACTTATAACTGTGCCACCACTTCTGCCACTTTCCACAGTACAAAAAAGGATTGGGGAACTACGCAACAGCTGACTCCAGAAACAAGATAAACGCAGGATCTGAAAAGCAAAGTTTCCCACTTAAGCACTACAAATCAAAACCCATATTCTGCCACTCTTGAAAGAGGAAAGTCCCACATTCCTCAAGGAAATCAACCTAACTGATGGAACTGCTTAGTAATTGCTTGTCCCTTAAAACAAGGATTGAAGAACCTGGCTCTCAAAGAAAAAACGCTATAACTATGCAGTAGGTAATTCGTCTAGGTATTAGAATAAAGCAACAATCATGTCATCCTTTTTAGAAATATTTCCTCATGATAAAACCAGTAGTCTGCGCATTATCACATAATTTTGCATTAAATTTGATCCCGAAGCACCATTTAACTACAGCTATATATGTGTACATGCAGAAAAAACGAATAAAACTCAGAGGACAAAAGTTGAATCATTCGTTTAACTAGAAGCCCATTGATTTTTACCTCTACCCAGAAGAGTTCTTGCACAAAAGAGAGTTATGTTTATTTCAACTGGCATTACAACAGAGCGCAGAGATGAGCCTCTGCTCACTGTGACTGAGCCAATGGATTTTCATGGTTTCTTACTTGGGAAATTCTGCATTGCTGCATTTTGACATCAACTTCATCCCATTCTTCTTCCACTTCAAACCAGCCAATAGGATCATCATCTCCCAAATCATCACACGAACAACTGCTTCTATGTATAAAAGAATGTAACAAAGTTTGTAATGAAAAAGTTTAAAGAAACTGCAAAGCTGTTGATATTCTACAAAAATATTTTTAGCATGTTACAGCTATAAAGATGAGAAGAGAGACCACAGAAACTTTCACATACCCAAACTCTATCACGTGCAAGGTAAGAAAATTAAGAAATCTTTTTAGTCATGGTCCCTAACCTCCCCTCACTCCTAAGCAACACTTCTGAGAGAGTAATTTAATAAAAGCTAATTAACATATGATCTTCCTATAAATTGTTTCTGTTATCAGTGATCTGCACCTCAAGTAGAAAGTTTATTTTGCTATAACCCTTTTTAAGCAGGTCTTTAAATCAAGAGGTTGAAAACAACAGTTATGTACGTATTTCCTCAAACACATCAAACTGAGGCTCATTAAAATCATACAAGCAACAATTACATGATGTGTCATTTTTAAGTCATTTGGAACAATTCTCAGTAGTTCAAGTGGCACTGCAAAAAGATCTAATATAACATTTATTTTCCCTGTATTCATTACAAAAAGTCCACCTATACCTGTTTTTTAAAAATTGTTTGAATTCCCGCAGCTTCCATTTGTCGTAGCTTTCAAATCTTTTGAAGTGTTCCTCTGCATGGAACTTTTCTGAAGCACTATTATAAGCAAACACCAGCCCACACTGGGCCCCAATGGCACCTCTTCGGACCTAAAAGAACAAATCCAGAGCAATGTATTAAAAAGCTGACAATAAAAGGAGATGTTGCTTTCACAGAAAAAAAGTTATGGAAAGCAACTAAGTACTGACAAAACTGTTCTCTGGAATTGCACTTTTTACCTAAAGAACAATGAAACAAATGTAGAGAAATGTTATGAAAACTCTGTAACTCACTGAACCAGGATCATCTACATGGTTAATATTTGCTACATTTTTCACTCTGCATTAACTACACTTCCACATATTAATTCTCATTCTAATTTTGTATACTTTAACTTTAAAAAAAACCAAACAAAACTAAACTTATGTATCCCAGTATCACTACATTGCAGAAGAGCTTAGCTGCCTCTCCAGCTCCAATTAGAATTTACTTGCCAGAAGTCCATCCATGTTTAATTCTCTTTGACATTGAAATATGCATCCTTGTTCCAGGAATTAAACAATTGCTTTGCCTTAAATAAATAAATAAATAAATAAATAAATTCAGCTGCGGAAATCTCACTGAAGTTTTGTCCCAGCCATGAGATTTAATCACAAGATCTTGCTTTTAAACCAGATAAAATTGCACCAAGTGTTCAAACTACACTGATGTCTCTAAAAAGAATTTGAAAGACCCTACATTTAATCTGAACTCACATACTATACATCTTGAAATCTACTATTCAGAGTTAGAAAAATTATTTTAAGTATAAGGTATTTAATCCTACAAATAAAGCCATACTCTTTAGAAAGAAATCATACACCTAAGGCTCACTGGCTTGAGTATATTACAAGATACAGAGAAAAGCAATAGAAAATAAATGTCTTTACTACATGCTTGTGGTACCCTGAAACAATTTAAGACCGCCATTTCCTTAAGTTCCCTGTGACTTACATAAAAGTAAACCCCCAAAATAACACTACTGCATGACTAATTTAATATTTCAGTTCATACAAAAAAAAAAAATTCTAATTCACATCTACCATTAGGGAAAAAAAGGAAGCCTTCTACTTGAAAAGCAGAGAGGAACTACATACCTTTATTCTAATTTGTGTCACTTGAAATGAAGATTCAGTTCCAGTAGAAAGAATGATACTTGCTCTGGTCTTCCCAGTTTCAGTAAGAAAACCTAAAGCAGCGGTGAGAATGGAATGAGGTTGGAAGGACTGCTAGTACAAGCTGTTTGAAAGAGAATACTAAGATTGTGGACTAAAGGGGGGAAAAAAACCACGACGCTTTTCTGGTGAAATGCTCATTAGGAAATGTTTCCAAATACAAGAGACAAGTAAAAAGACTGCACCGTGTTAGTATACGCTCCCACAGAGCATACACTGGTCTCTCCAGCCACTGTCTCTCCTGGGGCTGCAATATCTGCAGCAATTTCAAGAGTGTTTCTCCATTAAAGGTTATTAGTAACTCCCAAATATTACTTTGGCTTGTGGCTCTGTTCACTGATAGAATTCACTGTTCCCCAAACTCTGATCCATAAAACAACAGGAGACAATCCATAAAATAACTAAAGAATACAATCAAACGCTACACAGGAGCAAACAAAGGGGTAAAATAAGTATTTAGAATGTGCCTGATTTTCTATCACAATAGCTTCCATTTACCCATAGCACTGCACAAGAAAATACACATTTTAAAAAAAAAAAAAGATTAGGTTGTATTTCACTTAAAAAGGGAGGCCAAGAAACACAAACTTCTTTCTTTAGGTTGCATCCAGTACATAAAATCATTGCATTAACAAAGACAGGCTTTAAAGGAGAATTAATAGTTATGTGTAGTCAGTGAAAATTTCAATTATTTTTACCATATCTCTCCACCAATACTGGGGAAACCAGCAGTGAATGATTAATGACTTCAACCCACAAAATGTGCTCTAGTATAAATTTTCTTTGTGACAGCTCATTGCTGACTTCCACATAGAATATCAATAATTCTCCCCCGAATCCAATCTTTTTTTTGCTTTGTTTTAACAATAAACTGACTCCTGAGAAATCCACCTTGTTGTAAAACAGAATTTACGTATTGTTTGGTTTTGTTTTTTTGGTTTTGTTGTTGTTTTGCCTTTTTTTTTTTAATTACAGATTTTCCATATCATAAAACTATTGAGTAGCACCAAATATATATGGAACAGCACCACAGCCTTGCTAATAGCCTTTGTGTCTGGTTGAATATTCTGGATTTTAAGTCCAGGCTCTTACCATCCCCAGTCCATGGCTCTACTAGGAGGTTTTCGGGCCCTGATTTATCTTCTTTTCCCTTTACATCACAAGCTTGCAGAGTTAGCCGTAAGGGTTTTCCTGAGTAAGAAAATCAACAGGTTTATCAAATTTATAAAAAAACCTGGAAAATATGCTTTCTAAAGTTCTGCATACAGACAACAAATGGAAAAAATTACAATACACTGAAATTTTTGCCACTGTCAGACAAAAAAAGGGGGGAGAAACTGAAGTATAAGAGACACGTTAATCTAAAATAGCTCAAGTTTTAGATACAGACAGAAGGGCAATGAAAATCATGACAACTAATGTTCCTTCAACTGTTTGCACACTCTGGAATTCACAATACATGAAATATCACTCTTGTCTTACAAAAAGCAGCAGCTGCTCTGGGAAAAACAAAGCAATTTTCAAAACTTTTGAAAGTAAATACTGATATTATAATTACAAAATAATTAACGTTTTCTTTGGCACAAGCCAAGAAGTCCTGACAAAACATACTGAAAGGCAAACAAAGGGAAAAATTCTTTGTGAGAGACTAATGATAATCTCAGAAGCTGACACCCAAGAAAATACAGTTTTATCAAACAAGTACAGCCAATACAGCAAAATCTTACCACCTTATGCCAGAGCACGCACAGCTCTACACTTATGACACACTCAGATTAATTTATAACCATGAAAATAGAAGAACTGTAAATAGATGCTAATGACATTACATTTAAAACACATCTTAAATTTGTGCACATCTGCAAGAAAGACCACTTACTGAGGCTAAACATACAAAAAAGTGTGTTATTGGAAGAATAAAAATACTTGACATCATTTGCCTGTTATACAATACAAACACTATCACCATCTTGATATAGGGGCCACTAGCTACAAAGCGCATGTTTTCTCCCTCAAGATGATGCCACCCAGTTCAATTCTCAGATCACAGAAAGCTGATCTAATCACCAACTTTTAGGTCAGTTCAGCTTCACAGGCTATCTTTTTGGAAACAGTTATTAATTTAGAAATCTTGTATAATTTTAAACCCCAGCAGAGCAACAAGTAAAACAACTCAAAGCTGCATATTGTCTTAAGTATGTACAGTAAAGGATCCAACAATTATTCATTTACCGTATTTATACAGCAGGTTCTGTCTGACTGTTGCCATGGAAGCGATAAGGGATGAAGCCTTGTATGGGGTGTCCAGATGATCAGTGATTGTACAAAGGGAACTTATCACTTTAGCGACACTCCCCCTGGCTAAGGCAAAGGCCAAGAGCGTAAGTTCAACCTCTGGAGTGGTACAACAACTGGGGAGGGAAAAAAACGACAGTATGAAAAGAAAACTCAGGCCACATTGTTTTTAAATAAAGACAAATAATGCTCACATGGAAAAATCTATGGTGCCTGTTTCTTAATGTCTTTGAATTTTTCAAGACACTAAAAAAAGAGTAGGTGAGTAAAAATGAGATAAATTTCCTATACAAATTCTTCTAAACCGTTTTCTACTGCATCAAAATACATCAACACAAACTCACCTTGTTATTCTTATAAGGAAGCTATCTACTTCTTCCAAAACATTTGGAGATAAAAAGCTTGAAAAGTCTGTGGAGCCCGGTGTCAGGGATAGAGGTGGCATGTGTTGCAGTGCTTTCCTAGTAAAAAGGACAGAACATAACATCAGAAAACCAGACAGAATCGGAGAAAACAGCCTCCTAAAATGAATTAGACATTTGAATCTTCATGCTTTTTGCGAGCAGGTCTCTACAAATAGCTTCTGAGGGCAAAAACTCTATTTACACAGAGTATCTCTTCAAAAGGTAAAACCAGTATTGCATTCAGGCAGGGCAAGTTCAACTACTAGTTCAACTACTAGTTCAACAACTGCTAGGTAATCTTGCATCTAGTCTCATAATCTCAGATTTAATGAGACAAATAAATCAAAGGGTTTTGAATTAAATCTGTGACAGCATTAGAAATAGCTTAGTGTCCAAGTACTGTTTCATTTTAAACAGTTCTAGAATTGAGCAAGAGCCCGTTAATAAAGGGAAGAATGCTTTTAAATTCTTTCAGAACAATTACAGAAACTAAGAGAGAAACTTGTTAGCTCAGATCAGAATTTTTGTTTGAGTTCCAAAGATAACGTCCTAACCCCTGACAATAGGAATTCTTAAGCGGTTTCATCAAAGTCATTCTATCCAATACTAAAGCTTGGGTTTTTGCTTTATAGTTCCAAACACTGAATTTGTAATTCCTGAAAGTATATTTTTAGTCAAGATTTCTCCGTTGTAATTTTTTTAGGCTTTATTAGCTCAGTATTCATGTTATATTTCTAAAAAATATCTAAACTGTAGCAAAACTGAAGGCCCTCAGTTTTGGTAAAGCTTGCAACTATGAACCTTCCTCAGACATAAGCATGTATAAAGTTACCTAAACTTTAAAGAGGATTCATAGATGACACAAATTAAAAGACAGGCTTAGTGGACTTTCGCCTACAGTATTCATTAACCTAACGACAGCACTGCTCTTAAGCATGGTGGCATCATGCTAACTAAGCTCTATAAATGTTGATGTGGGTGTGTAGCAATTTTATTAGGATTTCAATCCTTCAAGTCATCGAGCAGAAGTGTTTGGCAGTCAAACAAGGAAACGTTACACAGAAAAGGGCCAATCACCACAAGCAAACGTCTGCACAGAGATATTGCATATACCTGACTATATCCCCATGTAATGCATGACAAGGCATTACACAAGCAAAAATTTGCTGAAAATTAAGCTAAATTAAGCTCCAGTCATAAGCGGAAGGTGCACAATATTTATAATCAATAAAATTAACAACAAAAAGTAATTAATTTTAGGCTTCTCGAAATTATTACAAGTCAAAGGATAGGTAAAAAAATGTATTTTTCAGTGTCTGTTCAATCATGGCTTAACAACTAGATTAGATACAACAGCTAGGAGAATTACACTTGTTTTAGTATGTGCAAATGGATAAAAGAGAAATATCAAAATTTAAACAGTGTCATAGCTAAAAAGACATTTAAACACCTTAATGGAGGGAGTGGAAACCAGTTACACAAGGTAGATTAGTTTACTAAAGCTGGAAGTATCTTAAAAAAAAAAAAAAAAAAAAAAACCACACACCATGGAAGTTTGGTACTTACTGAGTATTTTGTAAAATAGTGTGAACGAAGGCTGGATTTGTTTCCATGGAGGCTGTTACCAGAGAGGTCAGCAGAGACCAGTACCAGATCGCGGAAGCATCGCACACAGAGACGCCCACCTTCTTAACTCTTTGATAACCGACAGCCCTGAGTCCATGGATTCTGGTGTCACATCCATCACTAAGGCAACGCTTGATGTTTATCTGTACATCTGTCAAAACACAAACCAGAATTTTTTTCCCATTTCTTCTGCTGGATTAGGTCTAGAAGAATCCAGATATTCAAAACAATAATTACTGCAAAACCTCTTAGAAAAATAGCAGCAGATAAAATAGCAGCAGATATGTAACAGTCCTCCCACATACAGACAACTATACACATGTGTTTCTTCACCATGCACCCTATGATTTGGAAAATTTAGCCTTTGAATGGCTTATGTGATCCATTACATATTGCACGGCTAGAAATTAGGAAAAAAGTAGTAAGTGACCCTCAAAGTGGAAAACAGATCGTAGATTATTTCCTAGTACCTTTTTACCTACATACATAGGAAGCATCTTGGGAGTGGTAGTGGAGAAGACAGGGAAAAAGAGTAAAGCCTAAAAGCAAATTTTTAAGTTACATAAAAATTTTCATGTAAGTCCTTGACATAGCTAACACTGTCCTAGTTACTTTTGAGGAACAACAACCTTGCTGCCTGCTTCTGTGGCAGTGAAAGTTCAGCTTAGTGAAAAGCGCCTCTTTGAGCTGAAGGGACAAAATTTCTGAAGCTGCAGAAACCATCTTAGGAAGCAGCAGCTTTCCTCTGATTGATTCCAATATAGCACCCACAGATCTACCAGACTTAAAAATAACACTACTTAAAAATCCTTAGCATAAAACCTGCTTTACAAAAATCATCTGACCAACTTCAGAGTTTTGCTACCAAAAAAAAAAAAAAAAACGTTGCTCAGAAGCAGATTTTTTTGCTAGATACTATTATCCAACATATGCTTTCACTCTGCAAGTAAAGATATTTTAAAATTGCCTAGTGCCTTCAAACTGAGAGGCTAAAACTGAATCTTTAGTCATTCTAGCTCTTCAACCTTTAGCCCAAGTTAGACAGATGCCATGAGAAAGACTCAGAAGACTCTCTTATAGGCTAGAAATTAAAGTACAATTAAAACAATTTCTCTGACCCAAGGACGAGGTCAAAAGTTTCTGCTCTGATGACTGAAATTTCAACACATCATTCTATGATCTACCCAACCTTTCACCTTCAAAAAGCAGCAAAACAATATACCAATGGTATCTTTATTGACTCACACATCTGACTAATGTTAGCGTTTTCCAACAGTGTTACGTAGCCAGTGATATTGCTTGGAATGTGAACATCTCGGACCTCCTGAAGACTGCTGGCATTCCTTCCCACTGCCACTGTGACTTGCTGTGGCATGTAACTCTGGTCATTAGCTGCCACCGCAATGGACAGATGTCTCAAAACAACATCTGGTTTCATCTTTAAACTGCAAAGCAAAGAAGATAAAACAGTTCTTGCAAAGAGAAGGTAAGTCAAGCACTTCACTTTTAACTAAGCTTCACTCAGTTTCCACTTCTACAAACACAAACAAATCCACTGGAAATCACCTAATGCTTCACAGGCGTTACCAATCCCGTATCATGGTGGGCGAGTTAGAAAATTTGTAATTGACTTAAAAGACAGTCACCTCTGACACTGAGAATGTAGAATTTTCTATTGTTCAGCTTTTCAACTGAGAATTCATTCCTCAGGAATAAAAATGTTGTGTCAATAATGACCGAAATGAGGTGTTTGGTTTTTTTTTTTTTTTTAAAAAGTATACATTCTATACATACTACCAAAAAACCACTAAACATTTCTGTTTCACGGAGCAGTAACTTTCTAGACAGTGGCAAAGTGCTTCCATTCAAGAACTAAGCATTGTATCTCTAATACAGTTTGGAAAGCTTAGCTACAAAACAAGGGTATGTGTCAGCATGGAAGATGCATGCATTTTACAGGTGAACACTTTTACTTGGTGATTAGGCCTTTAAACTATGCAGAGATTAATGACTTCTGCTTTCAACTACATTCATCCGTCACTCATTAATTCCGCAATTTTTTTCAATTACACTCCACTGCCTGTAAAACCTAAGGACTAACTACCCCAAAACTCAGCTGTATATTGCTGTGTCGCTCACCGTATCCAATGTGAGCGAGCGCTCCCATCCGACTGCCAGAAGGATGTAGTTTCTCCATTTGTCATCTTGTCAATATCAGCGGAATTGGATGAGGTTTCTATGTGAGTATAGCACTTCGTGACAGACTTCAGTTTGTCCAACTCCTGATTACCATTCAAGTCACTGGGGTATTCTGCAAAGAAAAGAAATCACTCATAACATCCTTCTTTCGCTTGTTTTTGAGAATTATTATACCTTTATAAAATTAGCTCATATAAATTAACTTGTTGGCACAGAACACAGCTCCTGAAGAAGTGTTTCGGACAGAACCTAGAAGACAGCAAAGTTTCGTTTCAGGTGAAATCACAATAATCTCAATCTACCACTTGCAGGATGAAAACACCTACCTTGCCTGGAGTTCAATAGCCTTTATCTCCTCCTTTCGTTACCAGCCTCATCAGTGCCTTATTATTGTTATGTCAAAATACAAAGAGATGAGAGGAAAAAGTAAAATATGATGGAGAAAACTTCAATTCAGCTATTCTAGGGAAGGGACAAAGCAGACTGTTTCCCCAAGTAATGAGATCTGTTTCAATACAAGTGCAGAGATCTGAAAATACCAAGTCAAGCTGTGAAGAAAAGGAGCCCTCCCTCTAGGGAGACAACCAGGACAGCCCCACCTGAAATACAATAAAAGATTCACTACCTCCACCCCAAAACAATAAATTATTTTTTAATACTGAACAGTCAACTTCAGAAAACATTCACCTTCACATGGAAACTAAGTTCCCAGCAACTAGTAGAGATATTTGACTGAATAGAGAATATGGCAAATTGGTAATCATCATTCTGAAACAGGTCAGGAGAAAGATGAAAAACATCGCAGCATTACTCAGATTGCTAGGCAGTTAGGAAATATATTTATGTGCCTCAAAAAAACAACCAAAAAACCACAGAAGCATGCAAATCAACTTCATAAAAAGTCACGCCTGTTAAAGATTAAACATTAAAGAAAGCTTTTTATTTTATCTGTAATCCCTTCTTCAAGCTATGGTTACACTACCATCCTGAAAAAAAAAGAAAGATATTACATACCTCTCTCTTTCAGGAGAAGTCGATCTAAAGAATCCTTCAACACAGAAGACCGCATAGTACAGATATTGTTGAAGTACTCCAGCACTGGGTAAGGGATGGCAGTACTAGAAATCCGATTGCGGTGCAAGAATCTCAGTATCATTGAAGCATGAAGACCAAGACGCTCTTTTGATTCGGAAAAAATATCAATAAAACCTAGAAAAAGACATTATTTCTATCTTTGTTGCAACACCTGACTTGACCAAGTCATCATTTTCCCCCTCTACAGCTTATTACTAGGTAAATCCAAATTAAGCATGTAAGCCAATATTGGAACTACATTCCACCACATGAAGTAGCTCAAGTTTGCAGCCTTTATGGGACTGCGAAAGGTGCAGACAAATATTTTTGCCAGTTACTTGAAATGCCTGAAGGGGTTCAAAAAAATTACCAAAAATCTTAGTTCTTATGCTTATTTTGCTGTCCCAAAAGTTCCAAACTCTTACCTTCAATATCCAGGTGAAACAGATGCTGCCTGGCTAATGAGCTGATGTACTCACATCACTCACCTTGAGCTACGCTAAGCATCTCACTTTGGCATTGTAAATTATTCCCAGAGAGGTGCCTAATGCCTTCCACCAACTTCATAAGAAATTTCAGCTCCTGAACAGTGGTACTCTGAATCACAGTGCATTTAGATGCACAGAATACTGCCCCGTAAGTACTCTCCTCTGACTTACCTATTAGCCAATTCTAACACTGCTTGTCTGATCCTCTAAGGCAAATCCCCTTTAGCCACTTATCATCAAAAGCTTGGAAGGAAAGCCAGTAACTGATACTTATCCCAGAAATCAAATTCTGGAAACTGACACTTTCCAAACTATACGCTACAAAATGTGAATTATGTTTTAGCAGGATTTCAAATGCTAAATAACAATATAATACTAATAAAGTATATGACTCATAACCTGAAACAGACTCAATGGAGGATTTATGCCTCCAGTTACCAAGTCCAAGACTGCATTAGTGAGGCACTCACCAAAATTTTGCAAGGAAGAGTTTTCTGTCTGTGAGATAAACCAAACAAGGATAAGAAGCTCCCCGGTAACACAGAGAAGAAAATATTGTTATTTATGAAAGTAAGTAAGTTAGCTGCATGTAATTATGGGAAATTTTAATTTACAGCAACTTGTTTGATACTAGAGAAGCGAGAATGACTTGGACTATGGTTTTGAGAAGATTAGGACAAACAACACCATTAAAGCAATTTATTGAAGCAGCACTCCTTATATAGGGCAGGACTTGGGAAACCATTTGTTTTGTCACTCCTTTCTCATACCTGGAACTAGTGAACAAGCTTGCAGTTGCCTGATTACATGGCTAAGCTCCCCTTGAAGATTAGCTCCACTAGAATTCTTGAGAGCCTCCAGCATATTCTCTACATCTACAGTGCCATCTCCTTCAGCATCAAATTGTGCAAAGGCCTGAAGAGAAACAAAAAAAGAAAACTTCTTTCAGCATATTTACTTCAAGCAGAAATTCAAGGTATTTCATAGAAACCATAGCAGTAAACATAACAACATTAAATAAAAATGAGAAGAATCAGTTTTCCATAGTATTGAATTCATGACAACAGGGAACAGCCTGGCTGAAAATCTGCAGACTGTAGCAAGTTTTAAGGCATTTGCACTGCCTTCCTATAGAAGTCAACTGTCGTTATGCTTAGGTGGAGACAGCACATCATCTATACCAGTGAATCAGCGCTATCCCTCCACCCGACGTCTGTGACTATGAAGAAGGTGCTCACAAAAGAACGCTAAAAAGCTCTTCCGTTAAAGAGTGAGTTAGTTCTAAAAGCCATACCATCCATTACTCATTACTGTTGCACCCATTTCACACTGCATCCACTCAAATTCTTTCAGGTCTTAAATATTTTCTTTATTTAAGAAAGTGTCCTTAGAACCAGAATATTTTTTTAAATGTGTATTTCCTTCCATATACTGTCCTCCTACACAAAATACCAGTTTAAGATAGTTTGTCAAAGTATTTGTGAAAACAATGGAGAGACTTAGAAAAGATTTTTTTTTTCTTATTGAAGGGAGCCATTGCCAGCTTTATTAACTTTGACCTTAATATAAATTTTTAATACAAAAAGTTGTGTTGAGTGTGTATAAAAAGTAAAACTCACGCAGCTATGCGTTTCACATCTTTGCACTAACGAAAGTACAAGATATTTTTATTCAGCTAAGCCTATAAAACAGAACCAAGCTCACAAATGTAAATTTTTTAACTAGCCACTTCAGAGAACTCATGATCCAGTGACACACCACTATTAAAAAAAACTAGCTATATTTTTACAATTGTATACAATTTGGAAACAACCTTCTGTTTAATTGCTAAAAAAAAAATTGAACGTACCCCAGAAAGAAATGCAGTATTTCAGGAACATCCTTTTTTTTTTTTTCATATAAACTGGGAATGCGCTTACAAAAGATATTTCTTTACAAGCAAGACTTCAGTCTCCCAGCCCTGAACTTGGTATTTCAAGTTCAGCTGCACAGCCAAGTGAATTTGGCCTCTAAGAACAGATCACCTCACAAGTGTCTGACAGAGTCAAGAAATCACTGCTGTTCGGGAGGAAGCTTATGCTTGAATCTCTTGGTTTGCTACCTGATTATCAATCTTGATGTACCATTAAAAGCAGTATCCTAGAGAGAAATAATCCAAAATGATAAGATCAAAATAACCTGCCAATTAACCATGACATAATTACACCACTTAAATGAGAGCAAAGTCCTCAGAAGACAACAGAATCAAAATGCCGTATTTTAGCTGGCTAAAGCTCCAACGGCACTTCTGTGGCACAGATCTGAATTTCAGCTTAGCATTTTTATAAACTCTTGTTAAACATACAGCTGAAACCATGCTAACAGTGATCACCTTTAAAAAACTTTTTCTTAGTAGTCAAGAGGACCGGTGCTGAGCAGCCAGTAGCTACCACAGCCAGTACAGGTGACTGGTGCTGGGCATCAGGCAGATACTGAAGCAAAACCTAAGACCTTTGCTTGAGGACAAGAGGGAATTAATTTTAACACACACAACTCAGCTGCCAAAAAAATTTAATGTACAGTTTCATACCACGCCATTCTTGCCATTATGGCTTTTTCTCCTTATATTTGAAGTCAAACTGTGCAACTACTAAAATATGAAGTGAACAAGCCAGCAAGTTTTGTGATATTACTAGTGAAAACAAACAAACAAACAAATCTTGTGAAAACACACAAGATGACATGACTGGATCTGCTGATAGCTACTTTAAACCAATTTCTTATACTTTCATGTAAGGAAAGATTACCATGTATATGCTTTTCCTTGCATCTTAATACATTATTTTGTTATTTTATTTTTAAACTCTTCCTATGATCTCAGGAGATTGCACCAACCCTAGAACTCTAAAATTATTTTTTGACTGTTCAGTATAACTTAAACTCTATATTTGACAGAAAACATACACAACTTCTGCTGCTCAGACAAGCTGCCCGGTGCAATGGGGGTCTAAGCAAAAAAAGGAAAAAAAAAAAATCAATCAGTATGCAAATCTGTACTCAGAGCTTTTGAGTTGTGTTCATGACTGGGACATGATACAAATGCAGTAGCAGCTTTACCACAACCCAGCTGCATTCTGCTCCTTAATAAAAGCATTAAGTCCACACACTTCCTACCCAGTTCAACCCTGAACATGAAGAAACATAAAAGAAACACCTTTCCTGAGAAATGATGGCTAAGGTGATCACTAGGATACATGGCACATGGAAAAATCACCCCCTCATCTCACAGGCAGCTCAGGAGTTGGACAGCATGACAATATCTACAGTGTGACTTAGGAAAACTATATTTCATCCTTTGCTCTCAGTAGAACTGAAGCATTAATGTTTCAAGCAAAAGTTGGATGCATTATATGATAGCTGCTGAAACACTAGTGATTAGAAAATGATTCAGAGGTTCAGTTTATCTAGAAAATAGATTTTGCATTTAAACAGAGGTTCATTTTGTCCACAAAGCATTCAAAGTATGTGGTTCACAAGCCCCACACTGAGAACAGAAAAACTTAATGGGCAGATCAAAACTTAGTCTATGCCAGACAGGATTCTATAAACATTAAGAAGTGAAACCTATTGACCTGCCACCCACAAAATAACTTCTCATCAGTGTAAAATACATCCTGGAAATATAAAATACTACAGCCCATGGGCTAGTGCCAGTTATAGAAACAATGACATCAAGGTTTTCCACACAACTCCCAACTTCTCAGCCTTGCAGGACAGACTAGATGTGACCACATATCTGTACCATGATAAATCCTGTGACAAGTTTTTTCCCCGCTCCCAAGGGCAGGGGAAAAAGAAGAAAAAACAAAAAAACCCAAAACCTATATTCTCCATGCAGAGGAGGATGTGCAATACAGACAATCGTCAAAATATTTCTGCAGCCCGCAAAGCTCAGTTGTTTGCATTAACGGAAAGAACCCTGATGTACTAATTTCACTCTTACTGTAGTTACAGCGTTCTTTATTGAAGAAGTGTTCTTTATTGGCTCTTGTAAAGGGACTGGGAATGGAGACAGCATTTTAGCAAGCTACTTAAAACAGTCTGGTATAAACATACCTATCTGTACAACACAATTAATCTCCTCCCAGTTTCCAGGAGTTTTGTTAATATGTCAGCACTGATTTCAAGGAGCGCATGTGTGATTTAACAGTTTACCAAGTTATTCTACTACTCAGGAGCAATACAAAGACAGAAGGAAGTCACTGGTGAGACTCAGGAACTGCAGGCAGTAAGAAATTCAGACAGTACCACTTTCTCAACCAAGTGTGAAATTCCCAGAAGGCTATTCTACTGCATTTTGAATGCTAGCTAGAGAGTAAAGCTAAAGATCAAATGTTCTAGATGTCAAGTTCCCCATATCCCTTCCCACAGCAGAAAGGAAACTGTACTCTCTTCTACCATCAAAACCTTACCTTAAGGCCTTCTGTCTGTGGAGGGGGAGCTCTCTTACACCACTTTCTTACAAGTTTTCTAAAACTCTTACTTTAACAATACGTAATGGGATACCAATAAGATACTTGACCATTTCACTGCTGATTTTGAAAAGCAACAATAAAATGAAGTCTGGTAAACTTAGACTTGCTGATACCATTAAGAAGTATCTCAGAGGAATTACTGGTGCAGAATTTCCTATCTGTGCTACCACCAGCTGCACGAGCAGTACCAACAGCAGAAATACTGTTGTAAATAACCACTTTATTCACGAGTGACTGCTGAGCACCGTCACTGAAAAGAGGCATAAAGTAAAAAAAGCTACCTATAAGTTGACAGCCTGCCTATCAGTAGCGGCAGCCACTTTTTTTAACCTTGCTGCAGCCCCCTCCGGCCTGGCCTTGCCCCGGTTCGCAGGCAGGGGGGACCGGGCTCTCCACGGTCCTGCCGGCACCGAGGGCCCGGGAAGAGCCCCCGGCTGAGGGAGACCGGCCTCCGGCAGCAGCCAGGGGCTCCCTCCGCCTCCCGCCCCGCTCACCCCCCTCCTCTCAGCGGGGCAGGCGGATCCGTCAGAGGGAGCTCTGTTTTTTCCGCCGGTTCCCCGCCCCGCCGCGGGCAGAGGCCCGGCCGCCCCCTCACCTCCTCGCTCTCGCCGCGGGAACCGGCTGCCAGGCGGGAGACGCTCTCCAGCACCTCGCAGAACTGCTCCAGGCTGACGGCCTCGTCGCCGCGGCTGAGGCGCTCCTCCAGCCACCGCACCAGCGTGCTGTGGTGTCGCGACACCAGCGACTCGGGCAGCGCCGCCTCCCGCAGCCGAGCCGTGGCTTCCCGCAGCCGGGCCTGGTCCAGCAGCACCTCGGCCGGGGGCAGCGGCGGCGCCGGGCTGGAGGCGGCGGCGCCGGGCGGGAAGGGAGCGCCGGGCTGAGGCGCGGCGGCCGCCCCCTCCATGCCTTCCTCGGCGCCCTCCTCCTCCTCCTCGCTGCTGTGGCTCGCCGCCGTCCCCATGAGCCCCTCGGAGGCGCCGACGCTGCGACTGGAGGCTCGGCGGAGCCGCTGCTCCTTCCCCCGGCTCCGCCCGGCCCGGCTTAGTCAGCAACTTCCCGGGCCGCCGCACCTGTCAGCTCCCGGCCGGCGGCGGCCGCGCCACACTGCCGCCAAGCGACACCCGGCGCCGCAAAGTCCCGCTCCGCCCCGCCCCGCCCCGGAAAGGCGCGCTGCGGCCGCGCCGCGCGACACTCGCCGTAAAGCGGCGCCGCGGGGGGAGGATCGCCTGTGCGTGTCCCCCCCCCCCCCCACACACACACCGCGCTGCCGTCAGCCGCCGCCACGCTGCCGTGCGGCGAGGAAAGCGTCGCGAAAGGTGTCGGGCGGCTCCGCGGCCCATGTGGCGGGGCGCGGCGGCGGCGCTGCTGTGCCTGGGGGCCGCCTGGCTGCTGGGCCCCGGGTTCGATCCCCGCGCCTGGCTGCTGCCGCCCCGCGGCCGCCTGCTGAGCGCCGCCCAGCTGGCCCGGTACCGGGGGGGGGCGGGCGAGCCCGGCCTCTACCTCGCTGTGCTGGGCCGCGTCTTCGACGTGGAGCGCGGCCGCAAGCACTACGGCCCCGGCGGAGCCTACAGCGGCCTGGCAGGTACCGCTAGCGGGGTGGCGGGGGCGGGCTCCGGGGTTTGGGGCCTGACCCGGCCCTGTCGGGGGGCTCAGCGCCCTCACCGCCCGCCCGCCCCGCAGGGAGAGATGCCACCAGGGCGTTTGCCACCGGCGACTTCACCCAGGCGGGGCTGGTGGACGACGTCTCGGGGCTGTCGGCGGGCGAGATGCTCGCCATCCGGAGCTGGCTCTCCTTCTACGGCGACAACTACCTCCCCGTGGGTAAGCGGCTGGGGCCGGGGTGGCCAGGCGCCGGGTGGGCCTGCCGCTGGGCCGCGGAGGGTCGGGGGCGCGGCCGGGTTTCGTCTACGCCGTGTGCGCCTGGGTCGGGGTCTCCCCCCTGGAGACCAGGTACAACCTGCGAGTGATCACCCGGAGCCGCTGCTAAACCAGACCTGGGTTTAGGTCCGCTTTCCTCTAAGGCCAAACTTAACAGTTTTCCCGCCCTGGGCTGTCAGCTGCAGCTCTCTGCCCTGCTTTATTCATCTCTGCTGAGAAAAGGCGTGGAGCCGGTGGTGCGAGTACCGAAACGAGCAGGACTCGGGGGACCGTAGGAGCAGCAGTGCAGGGAAGCTGTTTTGGGGAATGAGGTGCATGGGCGGGAAGGACTTCTGGGTTCTGCAGCTGAAGTGGCATTGACGTGGTGATCTTTAATGAGGCTGTGCCTGAGCTTGTCCTGCGTGGATTTATTAATGTGGGTAAATTGCTGTGTGACCCAAGAATGGAAGGGATGTAAGCTCAGTTCAGTTTTAAAATTGGGCCATGGCAAGATCCTCCTTTTTTTGTCTTTAAATAAGAATTTTTTTAAAAAAACAGAACTATTCATTTTCCTTGCCTGGAAACACTGCAGTCTTAATCGATGTTCTCTCCCAGGGAAGCTGGTGGGCAGATTCTATGATGAAAACGGGGCACCGACAGAAGCCTTAAGGCAGGCTGAGGCTGCGATTGAGGAAGCTCTGAAGTTCCAAGCAGAAAGCGAGCAGAGGAAGCAGCAGTTTCCACCCTGCAACTCTGAATGGAGCTCTGCTGGGGGCAGCCGATTCTGGTGCTCCAGACAGAGGTAAACCCTGCCTTCCTGCCATCGTGCTTGGACCCTTCGGAGCAGAGCATTTCTGCCCTTTTTTTTTTTTTTTGATGCCCTGAGCTTTGTCATTGCCTCTCCTGGCAGGAGTGGCGTAGGAAGACGTCCTGGCTCCTGCAGCCACTGCACTTCGTAGTCTGTAGGTGAGGTCTGCTGACTTCTCCACAGAAGAGCATAGGCCGGTCCTAACGTGCTGAGTGCTGGCATGGCAGGAATACGCTGGACATGGTCCCTTCCCCTGTCTGCATTCCTCAGGCTGTGCTTTCTGACAGAGGCAGAGCCAACCGGCAAGGAGCAGCGGTGCCTTTCTCCCTGTGCCAGGTTGAGCCGCTGGTGCTGTGTGAGTCAGAGTCCCTAGATTTTCTCTGCCAGTCCAGCAACAGCTGATAGCCTCCATCCAGTCTGGAGTCGCACAGAGGTGTAGGTTGGGCTAGTGAAAGTATTCTCCGGTGTGAGGTAACGGAGGGGAACTCTGCTCACTGACCTGATGAGCGGGTAAAAGGAAAGTAAAGTTTCATCCCAATCATTAATACTTTTAGGAGTTTTATTTCTGAGGCAAAACCCCTTCTGTCACACTGGAATCAAAATCAGGTTTCAGAATTTGCCACATGTGCACATGATCCTCCTGTTCTCAGGAAAACAGGACAGAAATCCCACGAGGACCATCTGCTGCATTCGAACAGGTTTTCTCACCTATCAGGAATGCAAGGATCAGCTCATGTTTTTCGCAGTTTCACAGCCTGTCTCACAGGCTACTGCCACAACAGTTTTCACTTAAAACCACATAAAGACGAGGTTGAGCTTTGAACAGTCATTTCCTATTTGGCCTATTTAGTTGTATTCCTCTCTCAGTTTAGGGACTATTTGGTTTGAAGATGAAATCATTTCACAGACCACATTGCAAAATGCTTAGGCTTCATTTTGGTACACCAGTAGCACTGCGTACCTTGGGGGATCTGCTTCTATGTGTGAATGAGCTTGGGTGCAGCCTCGGGACCGGGCGTTGTGTGGCAGTTGCTTGTGTAAGAGTTTACAGGCTTAAAAGATGCAGTGGTTAGGGGAACAGGCTGGACTTGGCCTATAAAGAGACACTATGAAATAGTTGCGGAAGTACTTGAGACTTTTTTTTTTTCTTTTGCCCTAGTTCTCAAAATCACTGTGTTCAGTCACGGCGCAGAAGGCGGTGTGTGGTTATCTGTGAGCAATTAGCTCCCCCCAGAAAAGGCATTTTGCCATTAGACACGCTGTGCTACATAAGGCTATGATTCCTTTTCCAGCAATAGAAACGTGGGAAGCAGAAGTTGGTTGCTCCCAGAAGGGTGAGAGCGTGTAGCAGCACTGATGAAACCTGGTTCAGGCCATGGGTTTCTGAAGCACAGCCAGTAAGAAGGTGTCAGAAAGCTGTGGGATGTCAGCTATTGGGATTAAAGTCTACCTCAGTGAGTGTATTGTTAGTTCTAACTCCCCCAGATTGTCTTGGTTTTTTTCTAATGATTCTCTATTACTGGAAGCATTTTCATGGGTTTGAATTGTAATTTATTTTAATTTTCCATTCTTAGCGGGGGAGTGAACAGAGACTGGACTGGAGTCCCCCGGAAGCTGTACCGACCTGGTTCGAGCGGGAGTCGCTGTGTGTGCGTGAGGACCACTGGTCCCCCGTGGGGCCAGCCGGCCTCTACCGAGCACAGCGACAGAGGCGATCTGGATAACCCTCACCTGGAGGAATATGACGGCTGCCATCCGCTGGCCGAGCAGTGTGTCCTAAGGGTGTGACTCCGAGTGCTGGATTCGAGGGGGGCGTAGAGTCCTGCAGCAAAATGTTGCACCTTGGGTGGGCAGTTGCAGCTCCAGCTCCATTCCCTTCCATCTGTCTGTGAGAAGGGAGCAATAACAATTTCATGTTATTTGTGACTTTTTTAACATGTGGAGATGGAATTCAGAGAAGGAGGAAACACTTCAGCCAAGTCAGTGGCTAAAAAATCAGTAACGGGATACTTTCTTTCGTAGTGCTTTATTCCTACAGTGTTTTTACACCTGGCAACAAACTGTAAGATGCACAGCCTGAATTATATTTAAAAACTGATTTCTTGTGCAGTCAGGAAAGAGTTGCTTGTGTGCATGGTGGCAGGTGCAAGGTGTTTTCAGGCAGCAAGGTGGTGAGCACAAGAAGTGCAGCATCGCTGACCTCAGCTTATGCACTGTCCTCCAGTGGCCTGAACTCTGCCTACTGTGTTGTAGTGCTAATGCTCCTTCCCAGACACCCGATTTACTCCAAAGAGTTTAAAGGTAGCAGGGAGAAGCCTGCATTTCTCCTATAATTAAGGTACATATTATCTAGGAACTTGTGCGGTTTAGTTATACACAACCTTTATCAAATTCTTGGAGTACAGAAGGCAAAGGTCATAGCTGTATTTCCTCATTCAGTGTTTGTATTAGATACTGTGCAAAGAAGATATTGGAAGCCATCTATGAGGATTGTTGTTTTATATTAACCTCACCATCCTGGGCCTCTGATTCACTACTTTCAGACTGCTCAGATCAGGAATGGGTAAACAGGCAATAACAAAAGGTATATGTGGTAACCTGACCGTGCTGCTGTAATCTGCCTCCTATTTCCATTCTGGTGTGACCTCCCATCTGGTACGCGTCCATCAGGCCACAACCTGAGGCTGGATGTATCCTTGCAAAGCCCAGCTCCCTTAAAGACCATACATATTTCATCACAGCTGGCAAAATTCAGTAATGAGTGACTCCCAGAGCAGCAGGGCAAGTTATTACCATCTCTGTGAGGGGCTGAAAAGGGCAAGGGAACACCTGCGTAGGGCCTAGGTGCTATAAAGCCCAGGCTGCAGGGAAGCAGTTGCTGTTTTTCGTAGTCTACTGTTAGCATCAGTTTCTGGTGTAGCTGCAGCCTCGAGAGGCACCCAGATTACACAGAGTCCAGCGGTGGCACAGATCCATGCTGAGCTGTGTTCTTTTCCTTAAGGCAGCTGCCACCTATTTATAAACTCATTAGTTTTGAGCTACTAGCACCTCTAAACAAAGTCCCACAAATCGAAGTAAGTAGTCAATAACCAGTGAGATTACAGGAGGCCTGGCAGCATTGCTTCCAAGCAAGGGTCATCACTTCATTGCAGTGACAACAGCACTTTTCACCTACGATGTTTAGATGAGGCTACAGCTGCCATGGATGGGAGCCATACAGGAATTTAAATGTCTACATGCTTATTGTAATAAATGTTTGGAGTTTTGCATTTGTTGTTTTTTTCTAACCTGGTTCTTGTGTTTCTTTTCCGCCGTAATCATGAAGAGAAGTCCGCCAAAGCACTTTCAGGCAGATGTGCCGGCTCTTATCGGCCATCAGTGGAAGCTGTACGTGTAGATGAGCGGCAGGAGAGCCCTCACACAGTGTTCAAGTCCCCAGTCACGCTTTTAGAACCGAAACTCAGCCACGGGCTTGTGCCATCTTTGAGATTGGAGTGGGCTACTCACTTCACGTAACAATCCTAAAGATAGAGCTGTGTAAAATCTGCAGAAAGAGCTGCAAAGCAGGGCTTCACCATCTCCACAACTTAGTGGGCATTATAAGTGTCAGCATGCCATTTGCTTTTGGACACATCTTCTTTAACAAGAACTTGCATTTAGAGGTCAAACCATCCCCAAAAGCAATTGGCAAGTGTTTTTAAAAGAGCTTTAAAAGTTGCAGCAAATTCTAGATTATTAAATACTGTAAAAAGTAGTTTGTAAGTGGAAATCAGTGTCAGAAGTTGGAGTCCTAGTGAAGGTGTATCAGCTGTGTAACTTCTAAGCAAGTTTCATCTTGCTGTAATGCTGCAGCATTATGCAGATAGTGCTGAAATGCTGAGGGGATGGTTTTGATCTTAAGAGCTACACAAAAATCAAATAAGCTGCTGCAGGAAGGCAGGGGGGATGGTGTTGCTTTAAGTTAAAGTTGGTTGAAAACAAATTCACAGCTTGTTCCTCAGTTTAGTGTTTGGAAACATGGTGGGGGAGTTTGTCTTGCACAAGGAATAAGTCATTTATTAAAGCAAACAAGGAGACTCCCTCACTGACCTGAAGCACTCCAAGATTATCTTGTTTCTACTCTAATTCAAAAGCTCAGCGAGATTCTCCCATGGTAGGCAAGGGTGAGAAGAAAATAGTGATAGTTACACAGGGGTCAAGTCAACACAGGCAGTGCTCTAATAAAGCTCACCATTCATCTGTACTTTAGTAAGTTTTATTAATAAAAAAGACTAACGCATCACAATCTCACCAAGCTGTTTTGGTTGGTTTTGCTATTGCACTGAAGCTTTCCTTTTCCTGAAGTGAAGCTGCAGCAGTGATGTGCTCCTCCAGGAGGCTGAGCTGCCCGCCAGTATACAACTGAATGCACTAACAGGGTGTTACTTGGAGTCAGCTCAGCTCAGCTTGTCTGTTTAAATGCATCTGAGCTGAGAAGTGATTTACTCCGTGAACCAGCTCTGGCCTGCAGGAAGTTAGGATTGTTTCATAAGAATGATTATAGATAAGTCTAGTATAAGGCATTGAAGATGACTATATGGTATAGACTAGAACACCAGACCTTGCCAGCCAGAGAACAGTCATAGCACTCCCACAACATTAAAATGAATACCTGGAATAATTTCAGACTGCAGAATAAAAGTTGTCATGCCCAATTGAATGTTAGATCCCTAGTTTTCCTTGTGGCTTGTGAAGGATAGCTTGCAGAAGGACAGCTGTCTCTACAGGAGAAGATACTTTCTTAACAAGGTTTCCACCTCACAATGCATTATCTAGTTATGCATTTTATTACAAGTAGAATCATTACACAACAAAGTAATGCATATTGGAAAAAATACATTTTTACAATGACTCCAGACAAACATTGCAGATAAAATGCCATTGTTCTAAGACTTCCTTTTCTATTTCACAGAGGGTATTAGAAGGTTCAGAGTTATTTTTGTCACTCATACAAGCTGTGATTTTTCTAGAGATGAGCTTGCTGCAGTACCCAACTCTGCTCGTTACAGGAAAAAGAGGACTTGCCTATTAACATTTGATCTACAAAAAAATCCAGCCTTGGCCTCCCATATTGTTACCTGTTAATTTATAAGCACTATGTGAGAAATTGTACAAGCCATTGCTCTCCAGCACAGGAAGTCATTAAGGCATCTGTCAGCTTTTAGCCAGCAACTTGCTACGCTGCATTAGTACCTTCAATGCTAACATTCTCACTCCACTTAGTGGTGTGAAACAGTGACTACACCTTTTTCAGATACACAAATTAAAACTTAAGCCAGACCACATTTTGTGCTTGTATAAGAGTGCTGGATGACTGCAATCAAAAGGAATCCAGTCTAAGAACAAAAAGCTACAGTATGAACCACCACAGCCTTCCCATGCAGCCCTGAAGTGCCTGAAGCCTGGTTTGACAGCATCACTTCCCAGGGACAGAAGTTAGTTTGTTTTCCATTTACCCTGTTGTTCAACACTTGGCAGACTCGAGTCTCCAGTTAATAGATACCACTTAAAGACAGCAGGGGTAAGAGGGGTGGGGTTTTTGGTCACAACTGTAGTATGCTACAAAAAGGAAGAGCAGTTGTTTATGGAGAAATGTGTTGACCACTACTGCATTACCAAGTGCTTCCATTCACATTCGTACCCTGCAGTGGAGCATTGCCAGCAAAACTCCCAAAAAATCTGAGAGGTCTGAGAGTTCAGACCAATACCAGGCAGAGTGCATAAAGGACTGAGCCCCACCAGTGGTTTGGTGGGGTCAACCTCTTTAGTTGAAGAGCTAGAAGAGAACTAACTTGGGTTTTGGTTCAAGTTGTGAGCTTTTCCCCTTTAACTCTGGCAGAAAGCTATTTAGAGTTGGCTGGAAGGAAACTATCTCAAAAGGCACTTTAAAATGATCAAATTTGCTGAATTTAGTTGCTTTAAATTTAATGAACACTTCAGGCTGTACATTAATTTGTCAATAACCTTAACTTTCCTTTCAGACTTCACTGAGAAAGAAATCTGGTACAGTATTGGCTGTAAAAAGCAAACTAGGAGCATTACATATGGTTCCCAGATATCTCCCAGAGTTTCAGGCAGTTATAATTAATATTCTACTTTTAAAAAGAGCAACTAGCCAGCCTTAAACTTGCCGTTCCGTTAAGCTGAATTTTCACATGATCTACATTTTTCATCATTTAAAAAGGTTGCTTATTCTGTTAGAACTGAGCTCCCTGTTCCCTTGCCCCTTCCATCAGAGAAGTCACTGAAAAAGTGATGTTTAAATGCTTTAGCAATTACATGTTGTGCAGTTTTCCAATTAAGTTGAAGTCCATAGGCTATGGCCTCGGAAGAACACTCTTCTACCACTGTCTTTCAGTGTTGTGAGCGCAGACTTACCACTCCACAGCACTGCAGCTCCAAACCAAGAAGGAAGTCAACACGTTACCATGGGATACACTATAGTCAAGACTTCTTTCACCAAATGCATTTTCTCTCCATCACTGTTATCTTTCACTGCTAGAGACTTGCAACCAGTGGTATTCTGAAACATCAGAAAGCAATGGACTAGAAGTACAATGTTTTTCATCATCTATTTCACTCAGAAAACCAAACTGTAGCTTGCAGTTAAACGCTTCCGACACCATTATTTTCCACCCCATTCACCTAGAATATTATGCCAGAGATGCACCACTTGTTTAGTAACTGTGTTAGAGACCAGTTGTGTTACCCAGGGCATTCTGTCAGAACATGACAGCAGCAGACATTAAACAGGGAGGCAAATGTGTATTATCATCCATTATTCTTCTCTAGTGTTACAAGGGTGAGATTCCAGTTATAATATATGCATATTGGAAGATCAAAGTGCAGATCAAGTGAGACTTGGCATGAAATTCATCGTGCAAATGTCAGCAATTACACCCTCTCCCATCCTTTTCTTGTACAAGTTTGAGAAAAGCCTCAAGCAAGTCTCCCATAAAAGCAGCAGTCTGGTTTATCATCTCATCTTACTCTTAAGATTGACAAGTCACTACTCCAACCAGGGCAACGTGTCACCAACTTGTCCATATTGTACACTGGAGATAACAGTCATTAAGCAAATGCACACCAGTTCACAGAGTAGAGATTAGGAATGCTGAGCTGAGTCTAAACTGGGTTCATCTCCCGGGATGAAAACAGCCTTACCATGGCATGTAGTTTTGCTTAAGTACATATTTTTTTTCTAACTGAAGCCTTTACCCACCAAATCATAACCTTGTCTATCAGCAAAGTACTTTCCTGTTTACATAGACAATGTGGTGTTGGATTTTTACAGATTCAGCATGTTTAAGAGAGCACAACCAGCCTACATTAAAATACTGCAGCTTAATCCGAATGCCTGGCTCCGCACTGCCAGTTCAGAATCCTTCCTTCAAGGCCAGAGGCTTAATGTCAATAGGAAGCCTCCAAATACACTCCCACTCACCAGCAATCCTGCTGAAAATGGACCCAAATTTAATGTCTAGAGGTGCAGCACATTCTACACTGGTAGGGTTACTGACTCTCCTGCAGCAGTTAACCAGGGTCTTTAAACCAAAGGAAAGTGCTACTCTCCCTCATGGGATTCATAATGCACTTCAGCATTTATTGCTGTATTGCTAGTTAGACTACTTAACCAGTTTTAGTGTTTCTCCATTTAGCATATGCTTAGGCCTTTCAGCACACTTATGTTCATTTACACAAGTTTCATGAATTGGAAGGACTAGCAACGTAAATATGAAAGTGCAACGAAGTAGACTTTGACAGCTCTAGCAGGTATGAGCAAGAGTATTTACTGGCTAAAACAAATCTTGCACTTCTCTTGAACATGCTAAAGCTAACGAGACATTTACTGAGGAGGTATCAAGATGTGGATCTGCAATTCTGACTGCTTTGCATCAGATGTTGTAAAGCTTTCTGTTGTAAGGCCACAATTCTTGAGCTATGCTTCGAACTACCCCCATTTTTGAAGAGTTTTTTTGAAATGAACAGTGGTTGCAACAGCTCAGTCTAGCTTCACAAGAAGTCTTCTCTAGAGAAAGGGAACATTTATCTTTAAGACAAAGCAAAGAAAGATACCTGGTTACCCTGAAACTTAATGCCATCTCTACTAAGCAGCCTGAAAGCCACAGGACTTAATAGAGTTGCTCAGTGCAAAGCACCATGTCAAGGACAGACCTGTTTTATGTCGATTCAAACATCAGCCTAATAATTTTAGCTTCCATACCCCACTGCAACTAGAAGAGGGTCTAAATTCTTTTGTCACTTGGTTTCAGCGATCCACTCAAATTCCTAGTGAAGTCTATCACAGCCCAATACATTTACAGTCATACAAAGTCATTTATACCAGAATATATCATAACAGGGTCCTTAATTAGTTCAGTCTATTGCAGAAGACATGTATAGGCCTCCTCTTCCCTATCCAGAGGGCTTGTAAGCAGAGCTGCTGTCAGGAGCACTGACTGGGAATCCCTTTACTTCCACAGCATACTAGGAGACTCCTCCCAGAGTCAGGACATCAAAGCAGATGTTGCAAACTCGAACTGGCTTGTTCAGATCAAATTTTATGATTGGTATCTCCTTTGTTGAGCACTTATGGCAGAGCAGGCGTCCACAGTGTCGGCTGTTGATAAAAGAGAGGTGGGAGAAAAAAGTGAATTCACTCACAGCGAACACCAGGGTTTTACTGTTTGATATTCTTTATCAATGATAGTATCACTAAAAAGGTACAGTAGGAATTGAAATGCTACATTTTTCTTCTGATATCTCTCATGTAATAATTGAATACTAATGCCAAAAACACATGCTGCTTCTACACTAGTCAGTCACCTAGTACAACTTCAACTGATGCATGTGTAGTGTCTCTGGAATGCTGGGCTAAGAGAAAAGTCTTAGCTTAACATCCATCTAACCCAGCACATTTTGTAGAAGTTCAGACCAGTTAAGAAAAGACAACCGTGTCTACACAAGAGCAACTCATGTCAGCATCTTCAGTCATTCCCACATTGCAAACAGCACCCCTAACCTAAGCTGGCAGTGGCTGCTCAAATCTGTCACCTGTTTCAGAGCAAGTCAGCCCCACTACTGAAAGCTGGCACCTAAATCCTCTGTTTCACTACTGGAACTTTGACATGATTTCTCATTTCCAACAAAGCAGAATATTAAGTTCACAAACTGCTTAAGATATAATTTTAGTCAGACCACAAGCTACTTATCTAGGACAGGATGGAATGTTTCAGTTGGATTACTGGTTATACACCTACATTAACATGGAGGTTTCCTAAACCACCAGAAGGAACAAGCCTAGCTACATTTGGAAGAGGAATCCATTTCCTTGTAAGCACAGCAAGATGTGTCATCTTACCAGTGATGCTTTCTTGTCGTGACTCCAAATTTGGCAGTGCATTCATAGCAGTTGGAGCCATCACACCAGGGAGGTTCTTTTGTCAGCATATCTGTTAGAGGCAAAAATGTAAAGGCAAAATGGGCTCAGACACCTCTTGAGTACACTGGACCATTAAGGAGGTGTCCTGGTTTTGGCTGGGATGGAGTTGGTTTTCTTCCTGGTAGCCGGTATGGGGCTGTGTTCTGGGTTTAGGTTGAGAACAATGTCGATGATACACTGATGTTTTGGTTCTTGCTAAGTACTTGCTAAGTGGTGCTCACTCTGGTCAAGGACTTTTCAGCTTCCCATGCTCTGCCAGGGGCACGGGAGGCTGGGAGGGGGCACAGCCGGGGCAGCTGACTCAGACTGGGCGGGGGCTATTCCATACCACGTGACATCATGCTCAGTATATAAGCAGGGGAGTTGGCCAGGGAGGGGTTCGGTCGCTGCTTGGGGGACGTGCTGGGCATCGGTCGGCGGGTGGTGAGCAATTGTACAGTGTACCGCTTGCTTTGTATTACTACTGTTCTATTTTTTATTTTACTTTAGTTATTAAACTGTTTTTATCTCAACCCACGAGTTTTCCCCTTTTGCCCTTCCGATCCTCTCCCCCATCCCGCCGGTGGGGGGGGTGAGCGAGCGGCTGCGTGGTGCTTAGTTGCTGGCTGGGGTTAAACCACGACAGGAGGCTTTTTCCAGTTTTAGGTTGCATGCAGTATAATTGATTTAACTACTCTTGCAGTAGCTGCAGTCTTGTTCGTAAACAATGTATAGTTGATTTCCTCAACATCACATTATCCACAGCAACTATACAGCACAAGTTGAAAAGCAGTATCTAGGTTTTAAGCTACATTGGACTACACCACCAGTCAGGAGTCTCCATGTCTATCCTTCCAGAAAAAGTAATATTTAAGTTTGACAGGTCTGCATCATGCAACTTTTAAGGTGATCATGAGAAAAATTAGTATTTCTACCCCCCCATTTAAAGTAGTAGAATATTCAAAAGTTCAGCACCTCTAGAATTACTGTCATCCAAGTCAGATGTTCTTTCCTCCACCAAAGTATCTCAGAAGCATAAGCTAAAACCACCTTCCAACTGTAGCAAGTAGTACTTACCCAGCAGCCTAAAGAGAAGCTGTTTTGTAGCAACTTGGTAGTTGAAGATATTGACTCCTTGATTATTGTTAACTCCAAGACGAGCCCCAGCTCTCACTATTGCACGACACAAGTTAGCATTTCCCTTCATGTAAGCCAACAGGAGCACTGAAAGATAAAAGCCAGACAGTTCCCTGCTAACAGAGTGGTAGGTCTTGTGTTACACTCAGTCCAGAGTAGGATCTTTAGTTCTTTTCAGTTTCTGTGTAATGTTTGCATCTTACTGTATTTAACATACTACTGTCAATTATTCCAGCTTTAAAAGTGACATACCATTAATACAACTTGAGTGACTTGCAAGTTTAATAGCAGTTGAATTTCACCTACCTGTGTTTCCTTCAGCATCAGGTTTGTCTAGAGGGTATTCTGGCATACACTCCAAGAAGAGGTCACAGATGGCTGCTGCATTATCTTTCCCATATTGTCCCAAAATATGCATTGGTGACTGGCCTCTGGGGAAAAGAGTTTGTTAACCTGATCAAAGTCTGCTTGCCACTACAGTTACTCATCCAGCTCTCCTTGTTTTCAAGTTTGCTTCAGACTTAAACAATGCCACACTTAAGTAACTCCGTACATCACGGACAACTGCCTACTTTAACTTCCTTTTCTTGGTACACATAATTTCCACACAATTTAGACACAGCATGCTCTGCACACTTCACTGTAAAATTAGTGTAGAAATACTATAATCCAAGACAAATCTTTGGCTTTTTTTTATCTAGTCATACCAGCGCATATTTTAAAATAGACTATGGTTCTTTTAGTCTGTTAAGACTATACTAATTACCTAATATTAAAGGCTTCTGCATCTACATTGCACTCTGTGAGGAGGACCCGGATATTGTTTAGACGGCCATGCATCACTGCCAGATGAAGAGCTGAAAAATAAGAGAGAAGCTTCAAGAATCTGAAGTAGTTGATGTCAGCAATTATTACAGCCTGATAAAATCAAGCACTCCCCTTCCACTTCCCCCACCTTCCCCTCCAAAACTCCTTCCACCAGCTTTGAGTTCTTGACTTCCATTCTTTTTCACCTTTGAAGAGTGAGCCCATTCATTGGGCTATCTCTACCACTAGGAGGTACCATTAACAGACCTACTGAAGTGTTCACATCTACATGTAGAACTTCAGAAGTTTACCATTATTTCCATTTTCATCTACAGCTGCAAAGTCTACTCCATTCTCCAGAAGGACTGAACAAATTGTGGGCAAATCTTGCTGGGCTGCTAAGTGAAGAGCAGTCTGACGATGCTTAGTCAGTTCATTCACCTGGGCACCTGCAAGCAGCTGTCAAGATGCAAGAAGGAATATGTTCAAAGATGTTTTCGGGGCTATTAGCCAACAGCTTATTTCTGTGAATGAAGCACACAAGACTCCACTGTACAGAGATACATCTAGGCCTCCAGAGCACATAAAATGCTATCATTACTGAGCTGCTGCAACTTGTGTTCATGTTCAAATCTGCAAAAAGTGTGAGGTAAGGTTCTTCCTTTAAAGTGAGCCACACTACCTAGTGATGGCTGCAAATCAAACATGCTCATACAAAGGCTACCGATGCAGCTCAGCTAGCAGTACAAGCTAAGGGAACTTTATGCAAGTCTGAGTTCTGTTTCAGAAAAAGTGGTGTCACCTTCAGCTGACTTCTCCAGCCTACAGGCAATGTGCATTAAGGCAGAATATGCATTTTTAAGTAGAGAAAAACATGACTCTCCAGTACATACCAGATTACGCACAATAATCTCTGAGCCAGCTTGTACAGCCAGGTGGAGAGGTGTTAGTTTGGAGGCATCCTGGACCCGGGAGTTTACATTAGCCTGTACACTTATCAGGAACAGCACACTCTCAATGTCCGAGTTCTGAACAGCTACATGTAGGAAATTCCGACCTTTATTATCAACCTGTAGCAGAAAGGGCACGTGAAATGAAATCTATTCTTTCTGTAGAACAGCAAATTGTTATGTAGTAGGACGTATTTTCATCAAGAGACACTTGCTCCCTCTACTTGAGGTGAACTGTAGAGCCTTTTTCCTTTCACTGCTTGACATTAGAGACTTATTTGATAGATGTGACTATCAAATAACTTCTCAGTTCAGTTTAATCAGCTGCAACTGCTCACTCTGGTCTGCTTCAGACTATTTCTACTTTATAACCTTGTCATTTCTTGACCGCACACTGGAGAGTATTATGACAGACAAAAGGTTAACAGCTGTTGTAGTAAGTACTGAGCAGCAGTTAACGATAAACTCAATTAAATGAAACAAACTTGAGTCAATCTGACAGTTAAGACCTGAGATGGAAGCAACATGCAATCCTGCCACACTGATGCAAAGTGTATTCATTTTTTGGCTTAATACCAAGTGCATGATGTTGTTCATCTTTGCCTTGAAGCTGATGTTAAAGCACATTTAGAACTGCCTGTGTTTGTAACCACGTTTTAGATATATTACAAGAGCTCACTAAGCACTCAAATACTTTACTAGTAATTAAACTTACATAGGGTAGGAAGAAACTCCTGAACAGCTGCTTGAAGTGTCACACCAGAAGCCTGAAGATACAGTTGGAGGTTTTATAGTTCAGCAGTGCAGCATAAGATCTATTATTCAGCTATTTTAGGTCAGGGTTTCTATTTTGGATGGCTTTAGGAAAGCTAAGTAAGAGATGATTTTTTCTTACTAGTCCAGCTTAAGACAAGAGTAGAGTTAGAACTTTCTCCTTATATATATACATATGCCTGCTCCTCAATTTAGTACTGACAAAATGAGAAAAGGTTTGATTAGACACTAGCCCTTCTTACTCACACATAGCACATACACATCTACAGTTTCCTAATAAATCCTGCTACAGAAAACTGGCATCTGGCAAACATCACTGCATGTAAAGCCACAAAAGGATAAAGCAGAATTTGCTCGTGGAATACCTGTTACCACAGACTAGTGCAGTAAGATGACCAGCATGCTTTGAATACTCCCAGCTTACCTGTTCAGCAGCTCCTGGTTCCCTCTTCAAAATTGCTTCAGCTGCTTTGTTATTTTTATACGTCATAGCACATGCAAAGGGAGTCATTCCTTGCCTGTCACGTACGTTTAGCTTAATATCTGGATGTGAAATCATAAGCTGAATGATAACATTATGTTGGTTGCTAATAGCAACATGGATTGGAGTTCTTCCTTCTGCATCCTAGAAGGAAACCAAGAAGTTTGTTATATGAACATTCAGGAATACACAAATCCTTCCCTAACTCTGAAAAGTAGAGGAAGCCTATTAGTTCTTAGTTCTGTGACATACCCAGCTGCCTTCAGCTGGGACACCAAACAGTTGCAGCTCAAATTCACAGTGAAAGTGAAGAAAATTGGTATTTGTTTCTCCAAATAGGTTGACCTCAATCCTGTGCTATACAGCCATTTAAGTAGCTCAGGGTAACGTTTCCCATGTAGTCAGACATTTTGGGGACAGAGATGAGCATTCAAGACCATAGCCAAGCATTCCAAGAGAATGCTTTCAAACTAATATTAGTTTGAGGTATTTGATGTTAATACTATAAGTATTAACAATTTGTAGAATTCAATTTTTATCTGAAAGAACGATGTACAGACCACAGCATACAAACCTGAAGTATGATTTCCATAGATTCAGCACTACAGGTATTTCCCTAGCTTGACTCTCAGGCACTAGTGCTAAGTTTTCTGGAAGCTAAGCACTTGGAAGTTCCCTCATTAAAAATATAACAGCATCAGGCATGTTTGTTATGCAAACAGTACATTAAAGTCAAGCAAATTCAAATAAGGTGTTTAATCACTTGTCTGTATCAAGCAGCAGTTTACAGCCATGGCTGCTTTGTGACTATGTGTTCTGTCATTCATTTTGATGTCATTTTCAATAGCATCAGGACCTAGAAGCATTAGGCATTCATTTTGTTTGTTGCTATTTGTCAAGCTTCTGTTTAAGGATTACTGTGTAATCAAAAATGAAGTGTAACTCTGTTACATCACCTCAGTTTACTCAGTAACAGAAGTCACTTCCCAAACATACTAACAGAGTATTCTGTGGTTTTACACTCTAGCTGGTCTAATGATTAATTGCAGCAGAATACAGCCCTGCTCCTGCCTTTAATTCACACTGGGGACAGAAGAGTTGAATTCCAATCATTACATCAGAAAATTAACACTGCAAGAAGTTTTCTGTATGATTATTTTCCTTCAGTATAGCTTCCTGAATTAACCCATTATATGAGCAGATAAGCACTAGATCTGGTAACGAGGGACAGGAAAGAAAGTAGAACTGCAGCCAGCCATTGCACTGGCTCAGCCATAATAGAAGGATGTCCTTTTTCCTATCAAGCAAAATACACAGCTGAGAGGGAAGTTTGTTTTCACTACCTTAGAGGCAAAGAATCAACTTTAAAGAAACTGCGCACAATTTCTCTACATACCTGAGCATTGACATTGGCACCAAACTCCAAAAGGCACTGGATCACCTCTTCTAGTCCCCAGCAGGCTGCCAAGTGTAGGGGTGTCTGTCCATCATGAGCTTCCTCTTCTCCTTCTCCATTTGGGCCTGGCTTTCTGGGACTATTCACATCACAACCACTAAAACAAACACAATACAGTCAATTTATTATGTTTAATCCAGATTTAAACTGTTCCAAACAAGGGTCAGAAAAAAGTTTGCAAGAGCTGATCCAGCAACTGCTCACACAGTCTACATAAGCACAAATTCCTGGTTTCAGTTTGACTCTTGTCATCAAGAACATGATGCTAATATAGACAACAATGTGTCTAAGATTAGTCATACTTCCATAAGTGCCATCCACCCACCATAAGTCTAATGAAGCCCATACCTGTTACTGGCTCAAAATAGCATTCAATTAATTTAAGCCAGGAAAATGCACATTAGAAGGTTTGTACTTCAGAATGGGGTCTGACCTGCGAATAAGAAAGCATGCTATTTGTTCACTGTTTTCATCAATAGCTCTATGAAGAAGAGTTTGTAAGCAGCCACTTGGTCCTGACCCCCAACAGGTTGAATCACAGCCATGCCTAACCTGGAAGGAGAAGCACAATAAGACAGGGAAGTTTTTTTTACGTCTCCAGCAGGTTCCTACTACTTTATATAGTCTCGACTAACGTTTCTGAAACATTACCCTTAGAGATAGAATTTGAGATGCCTTATCTATTCTTGTGACAGTCATTGAATTTCAGGAAGCTACTTTAATATCTTCTGGACCAGTATTTTATTGGTCTACTATGTAATACTTAACTACATAGTGTTTACTAACAATTCAGATATTCACTCATGTACTCTGAATAGAGAGGTCTTAAGCCAATTTGGGTAACAGTTACCTCACTTTCAGCAATGACAAACACCTAAAGCGAGTCAAGTAGCATCAGCAGACGTTGCCTTTAAAGGTCTGGCCCATTTACTTGCTTTCCTATACATTCAGCTAAACAGAGATAGTTTTTTCCAGGAACTGTATTTCTAATATTTGTATTCTTCCACTACAGAACTACTTACTCAAGCAATGTGGCACTTTAAGACTTGTTGCTTAAGTAAGACCTGTTCACTCCACTTTACAAACTATTTACAAGTTTAATACATGAGTAGTTTCAGTGCTGACTCCATAAAGATTCTTATCTAATACCAGCACAAATGGTCAAGTACAGTTACAAGATTTATTTCTCAGCTCACCAGCACAGCTTTTAAACAGTTGTCTCTAGCCAACAATAACTGGATATCAGAGACAAAGCTTTCAAGTAACTTCCTTATAAAAGAGACATAAGGAGTTCTACTTATGTCTCCTAAGAAATCTCCTGCTGGATCACCTATGCCTGAAAGTAAACAGTCTTAAAAGTAAATATAAGCCTTTAAATGCCTTCTTGATGGAACTTTAAGATGCAATAAAAACCAGCACATACTCTAAAGCATACCTGTGGGTGTTCAGTTTTATTCAGGAAGCCTATATAGATTCCACAAGTCTGGTATGCTACAGACTGATGCTCTTAGTAGATCCTTACTCTTTTAGAATTAGGAATCCAGACAGCATATTCTATACTCTCATTACAGTTGCTGCGAGATATTTGGCTATGCAGACCACAGTGTTTATAAAAGACTTCCCAAGAAAAAGAAACTTCTGGTGAAGAAAAACCTCTAGAAGTTAGATAGTAGTATAGGACTACTGTTCTTTTCATGCATTGAGTTTGTTTTTGCTGATGAGCCCTTTGTTGCTAGCAAGATGCACAAAAGTGAGACTATATTAAGTCAACTGACAGCCTTACCAGAGTTGATGCAATATCTTCCAGGTTATTTTCTAAGGCAAGCCATAAAGGAGGATTTCCTTTCTCATCTGGCACAGACATGTCTGCTCCCCTGGTACAAATGGCATCAACCACAAGAGGGAGCTGGTTTTTTATAGCTAGCTGTAAGGCAGTCTCTCCATCCTGTGTTCTGTAATAAGTACAGTTTGAAGTGTGTTACTACTGCATTATAAAGTCAGGCCTCATGTTACAGTAGTTTATTGGCAAACCCAAGAATTATCTCCTCATATGTGCATTTTTGCTGTGGTAAGACCACATCTCTACAGCCAAGCAAACGTATCATATTAGTTTTTCATCACAGCCATGTAGTTTACGTTTCTTCCTCCCCCTACTTTAGGGCAAGCGATTGATTTCTGAAGTTTGAAAAGCATGTTAGTGTTCTTAGCTCAGACACCATCATTTCCTTAAGTGCAGCCATTAGTTGAACAGAGTTCCTTCAGAGCAAGCCTACTGCCACAGAAGTGAACAGCTTTGTCTGCACTGTGGTAACACTTCAAGCAACAGTCAGAAATACCAACTGTTAAAAAACTGAAGTTAGACCAGCAGGCATTTTGTACCTGTGACATACATTACAGTATAGCTCACCAAATTTCAAAGACAGCCTGTCAGCCACGTAAGCAGATAAATGTTTTGTTCGGTCTAATATCAACTTGTCTAGGAGATACTCAGGAGGCAAGTTCTATCAGAATCTTGTTGCTGGAGCTACATCTAATTAGTTTAGATGGTAGAAAAGATGGAGCTACATCTAATTAAGAAAACATGCAGCTCCAACAAGCTGGCAAAGAGATGAGACTATAGTTCAGTACCATGTCTCTAGGACTTGAAAGTCTGTTAGAGGATTCTGTTCTACCTAGAATTAAGTAGCTCCTTCCTCTGCAGCCTCAAGAGGAGGTACTGACCAATGGAGCTATATGTAGCCCCAAGTTCACATATGTAATCCCTCAGCCATAACTAGTGCCTTAAAAAAAAAAGACCAAATGCATAACTATGCACAAATTATGATTTGAAACCAACTTCAAGCCATTATATAAAGGCAGTCATCACTACCCACTCCTAAATACATATCCAGTTGAGCGTTGTATCAGTTAAGATCTTACCTGACATTTATATCTGCCTGATGTTCCAGCAAGAAGAGCGCACTCTTACTGTCTTGTCTTTGTATTGCTGTATGTAGTAGAGTCTGTCCGTCTGACATTGTGTCATTGATGGACGCCCCAGATCCAAGCAGCTGAGCTGCTATTGTGTGCATGCCTAAAGAGTTAAAGCTCATTAGTATTCTACCTTCAGTTCTATAAAAGACACACTGAAGATTAATAAATAAAGCCTCAAGCTTTCAATTTTCAGTAAGTACAGTAAGAGAGGCACTGAATCAATGCTAGGGCCTATTAAAATTTACATACATGAGCTAAACCAACTCATGGCTCTACCCAGCTTGAATATTCATTTACAGGCTTACTGAATATTGATTATTGAGTCCTTTTGGTTTTGCTTAGACACAAGATATGGTCTGGTATACAGCAAAGCTTCCCCATTAGTTCTGCCAACCTAAACGTAGTAGAGTCCTCCTTAACCATACCTAGCCTAATCCTTGGTATCACTTCAGACTTTTGTCCAACAAACGTATTAACTTTGGTATTGCATTCATAAGCTATTCCCTTGAACATTACTGTATTAGATGTTTAGCTTAGTTCCTCCTCTTTTATCTTGGAAGCAGATAAGGGCAATGGTAAGGAGAAAGCTACATTTTGGGTTCCTTTAATTGGAAAGGAAAGTGAAAAGCCTGGACAGTACAGATGTGTGTTACATATGGATGCCATCTAGCACTCCTGTACAGAGCAACATCACTAAGCATTCTGCCTCATCTCTTAAGTCCAGAGTATGAGTAGTCATCCCCCATGCAGCTGCTGTTTCCAGCTCAGCAGGACCATACTTAAATGGATTCAGTAGTGACCACACCACCTCGTTCTTTTGATGATGTCCTGATACTGTTGAAAAGTCACTTGGCTGCAGACAAAAATATCTAAACCATTCCCTTCCACATTTCAGACAAAAAAAAACATCTTCTGAATCAGTATTTCAAGATCCATTCCCCTTAACAGCTACTTAAAGTAGCTCACCTTCCCTTTGTAAAAGTCAGCATTACTGTATTAACCAGCATCTAGAACAGAGTTAACCATGAACAGACAGTATGGTGATCTGATATGAAAACTACCAGGGAGTTCCGTGGAACAGTTCCACAGAACTGCAAGTACAGTTGTGGGCAAGAGGCTCCAGGCTACCTGCTAGCGAACAAGTGAAGCTGTAGGGCTAGAAATCTATCAGCAAATCAGACATGAACATCTAATATTAGAAGCTGAAGAGTCATCTAAAGCTCTCCTTGACAGCTTCTCACTAGCAGCACAAGCCAGGACATGAACACACACCTCCTGTTTTGTCTTAAAAATCTTATCCACATCATAGCTTCCATATCTTTATAAATTCTCATCTTGTTTTGAAGGCACATACCTGTCCAAAGAGCCAATCCCAGCACAGTCTGATCTCTTGAGTCCTTTAGACTAAAGTCAGGAATAATTTGCAAGTTGTTGGTAGCATGAAGAGCATTAGCTAGGAAAAAAAAGCATAAGGAATTAGAGCATTCTTGTACTTGACCTGCAGTTGCATATTGAAAGCTGCAGGAGTAGCAATGTTACATTTTGAAGTAGGCTGTTCCTTTAGCAGTCAGTTTGAAAGATCTAAGCATGATACCTTCAGTTTCCCAGATGTGATGCTGCTTAGGATTCAGGTAGCATTGCTACTGCTACCTAATCTTAATACTTATACTAAAAAAATTCAACTTTCTAGCTAAGAGACTTAACCTGCCCCCTTTTTACCTCCACTTCCAAATCGAGTGGCATATACATAGTTCTGAGAATGAAGAGTGAAGGCTGTACTGCAAGATGGTGGCAGCATCCCTCCTTCTCAGCTCCCTGGGATGGAGGATATCCTCCCCAATTCACTTACTCCCTCTAAATCCCACTTACGGTAGGAGACAAAATAGGCCTTGCTTCCTGCTGCTAGAAAGGAGAAGCTAAACTAGTAGCATTTCATAAACTGTCATCTGCTAGTATTTCAGTACTCAAGTCTCAACCCTACTGCAATATTAGCATTACTCTGTACAAAACCCTCCTACTGAGAGAGTTGAGGAAGGCAGAAGTCACCACAGAAAGATGCCTTTATCCATATTTGATTCCAGGATTTACCTGAACCAAATGCTTTGATGTGGAGAGAAAAGGGATCTCAGTCGTACAGCTAGAATACAACCTGGGGCTAAGTGTTCAAGTCCATTATCTACAGTAGAGAATTTAGCAAGATTTATGGGCAAATTAATTTTCTAGTCTTAACAAGCAGATGATTTGAATTTAAGACTACATTTGGCCAGGCTTATTAATTGCTCTACTTAAACAATGTTTACAGGAAGACATGCTTTATTAGTAGTTCATCAAAACACAATTTACATGCCATCTTGACATACCAATGCACTACAGCATCAATACAGTCTGAACTAGAAAACCCCTACCTTTTTGTTCCAAGATGACTGACACCACATCTGGGTGATTGTGAGCAATAGCCATGTGAAGGGGAGTTTGCAGATAAACATTCTCTGCTGTTGGAGAAGACGCATCCTTCTGACCAAGCACTGTTTCTGCTGTCTGGATGTTTGGATTGGCTCCTTGTTGCAGAAGTTCTGCTGTCAGGTTTGCTAGGCCATGCCTACAGGCTGTATGCAGTGGTGTTTCTCCCTTTAACAAACAGAGTACTAGGTTAACAGCTTGCGACATGAAACCCAGAAAGAGTAGTAGTTTTTAAACTACTACGCCCACAAGAATTGGTGTGAAGAGCTTGTGTCCTAGTAGTTGAAGCTCCTTAGGACTCTCAAAGTACATGAGTTAGCCTACATTAAGGACTTTATTACAACAGGCACTGAAGGAAGTGTTAAAAGCATGTTAACAACAGGTGATGCTGCAAGAACAGTGCCATGAGAATGCAACAGTTGTCTGATCACTAGTAAATATCTGAAAACATGCAAAAGGCTCAGCAGGTGTTCCAACTTGCTTTAAGCTATGGTTAGCAACGAGACAGCATCTCTGCTATTTTATTTCTGAAGAGAAATAAGGAAACTTTCAGACTACAGTCTATAAGTTTCTGCTTTTACCCATTTGTTTTGGTGGTTGACTTTTGCTCCATGAGTTGCTAGGAAGAGAGAAGCTGCCTCATTTCCTGCACCAGCTGCCCTCTGAAGCAAGCAGTTTCCTAAAGAAAAAAACATGAACACTGTTAATAGAGTGCTATTCCAACCACACTTTGATACTAACAAGTGTGCTAGCACCTTCCCCACTACCTTACAACATTAAAATTTGAAGTTAACAAGGAAAATCCTACCTACTAGCAGTCCCCTTGCAATGCCGGACTGTCATGTGCGCTACCATTTAGCAATTACACATTTTGAAACTGTAAAGATGACGTTAGGACCTGGCAAGGAGTCCAGATTTTCTGTCACTTCCTGCAAGTCAAGCTCAGCTTGGGACCTGTCAGTGTTCCAACTCTGGGTAAAGCTACTACCACCTACCATTTATTATGCAGCAAATGCTATTGAAACCTCATTCGGCTCCTCAGAGTGCAGTTAGCATTAAGCAATTAACTTACAAGCCTTCTACCCACACAGAAATACAAACCTCTGTTTTACCTGTTACTGTGTCTGGAGCATCTGTATTGCTGCCTCGTTGGATCAGCCTTGCTGCAAAACTGTTCTCATCAAATGAGGTTCCATTTACAACAGGGGCATCCTCAAAAGGGTTTACAGACTGATCAGACGATACAGTGATATACTGAACTGCAAGCCACAGAGCTGTGCTTCCTTCGTGATCCTTCAGCTCCAAGTCTAGTCTAAAAATAAGAGTTAATGTTCCCCAATTTATACCTTAAAAAGTGGTCCCCAATGCAGCTTAAGTTTCAAGTGTCTGAACAGCTGTACTAGTTTATCTAATACCTCGCTGACAACTTTTGCTTGCCAAGAAGCCTACTGTAGCTCCAGTTACTTCAGGGAATTTATGAATACTCTGAAACAAGCAAGACACCTTTTAGTGACTACTAGATTTAAGCTCATTGCTCCTAGGAGAAGCGTGGCCCTGGTAGATTTGGGCTCTCACTAAACATAACAGGCAAATCCTCTTGTATTTCAGTAAATTGTATACATGAACTGCAAATTCAACTACAAAGAAATTGAGTCAAATGAAGTATTCTGCCTCATCACCCTAAGAAGTCACCTGTATTAGCTTTAAGCAGCACCCCAGTTGAACTCAAGAACATATTCAGACATTTTTAAGAGTCTTATTACTCCTTTTAGCTCCACTACAAATGAAATTATTGCTACATTATTTCACCTAGCCCTCTTTGAAAAACACTGAGATGCAGTTTGCTTCCTC
Source organism: Theristicus caerulescens (assembly GCA_020745775.1). Lineage (NCBI taxonomy): Eukaryota > Metazoa > Chordata > Aves > Pelecaniformes > Threskiornithidae > Theristicus > Theristicus caerulescens. Next base: position 9,581,257 of record CM036572.1, read on the forward strand.
TTTACAGTAGGGCAAAAACTTACTTGGCTTCTGGCATTGTTCTGGCATCTTAAGTTATGCAAACCGTTTACACTTTTGCATCCCAAGCCTATTGCTAGCCTTATAATAAGGCAAAAAGGCATAGAAGAGTTGTTAAACCAGTTTTCGTACCTTCACTGTGCAAGGTAACTTCAGTGTATTTTACATTTAAGTGAGACTTACTGTTTGCACTGGAGAAGCTGACTGAATACAGGTTCATTCCTGACCACAATTGACACATGTAATGGGGTCCTGCAATTGGAACAACGTACAGTTACGTTAGTAATAAGCAAGATACTTAAGATTTTGCCCATGGTCACCAACAAGCCCCTACAGATTTATGGGGTTAACTTTTGTCTCTGCTTTCAGAAGGGCACAAGCACTTCTTGAAAGAAAGAGCAATCTACCCTTTTAGTGGACATGACTCCAATTAATTTAGTAGTAAGCAACTCTTTACACTAACGTAAGAGCTAACCTTCAAGGAAAAAGAAGAGCTTGACCTATCAGAACTGAGTAGCTGATATACTCCAAGTCTTCTACACCATTTTATGTACTTCTTTGCCAGCCCAAAGCAGTTTACAGGCCCTACACTTCAGATAAACATACTGCAGATACCAGCTCTTTGAGTTTCACTGACAGCTTCAAAGAGAAGTACCTTTCAGGAACACTATTTGTCATCTTAGCTTGCTTGCTTTTCTGTTCAGTGATTCAATAAAGGCAAATTAATTGTGCCATGTGCTCCAACACAATCAACTCACCTCAGCTTTCTATATCTAGGCTTAGTCATGACAGGGTACCATTCAGCCTGCACAGCTTTCCACTTTAAGTGCTACCCATGGGTCTCAAACTGGATTAATGAATTCACCTTTCCTGCTTCCAGTATCACCTGTGCTTTGCTGACAGACCTGAGCAGGTTCTTAGTGGGCTGCATCTAATCACTACAGTATTATCTGTTAAGCTGGTAAGAGACTTTACTTCACCCAGTATTTACCTTCCTTTGTTGTCCTGCATATTTGGATTGGCTCCTGCCTGTAAGAGGGACTCTGCTATCTGTGCCATCTCTGCCATGACATCTGGCAAGTGCTTCTTGGGGCTGTATGATGCCACAAGGTGCAGAGGAGTCTCCTGGTCTCCCAGTGTAGCAGCATTCACACGGGCACCGTTTTTAATGAGAAAGTTTGCAGCAAATTTATCTCCTTTTTTGAAACAAAATAAGGTTATTTATGGATACAACTGGAACCCTATATACTTTATACAAGTCCAGAAAATGGATACACATGATTTGCCTCTATACCATACAATCATTCCAATACAAGCGTCCGCTCTTAGAATGCCTTCGCAATAGGTAACTTCAAGAACACTTCACTGCAAAGTCAGGATTAAAATATTTCATAACAAAAAGTATTTTGCCCAGAGGTTACACGTGACCCAAGTTCACACACTAGTTTACTTGCTACGGTGAGAGTGAGTTTGCTAGTTCCTCTATCAAGACAAATCCATTGCTGCTTTAATGCACAACTGGACAAATGGTGAGACTAAACATACAAGTAGTTTTTGAACAAAAGGTACTATTCCAGGGCATCAGTCAGAAGTGTGTAGTTGAAGTTAGTCATCATCTCTTCAGTATTGCTACATAAACAAGTAATAACACAGCCTTTGCTCTTGAAAGTTTAGGCCCCATTATATGTAGGGCAAGGGCTTCAACAGTTAGGACCCACCATGCACAGCATTCCTAAGAACTCCCTCTTGAGAGCTTCTCAGAGGTCAGAACTTAGGCCCACTTCAGTACATGAAACACCATGATGCAGAGCATGACTTCAGGATAATACTCATTCCCCTTACTCCAAAGACTACTTTGAATAGACATATTCATGAGTTGCTTCTCCTGAATGCAAGACTGGAGAACAAAGATGACTGTTTGCCTGTACAAGCAATACAGATTGCTGTATTATCTCTGCCAGCAAAAACCAAAAATCCCATTTTCTGATTTCCATATCTGACATTCCCCCACTCTCCAGTGATCATAAGAAATAAGAATCATGTGGCAAGTTCAGACAATTTGCTTTAGCTCCGTTTCCAGAACACGTGATTGTTAACAGTGATTAATTCACTGAAGCTTTGGTTACTGAAAAGCAAGCGTTCATTCTCAGAGCTCTAGCTTAGACTGAAAGCAGACATTAGAACTAGAGGACAAATCCTAGTGTTAAGTACGAAGAGCAGCCTGCTGCAATCTTTCTAGTGCTTTATAGGGCTGCAGCCATCACAACACTGACCTATGCCTAGAAGGTCTCCTACTCCTGCTGCTGAAGTTTCATTCACAGGATCAGACACCAGCATTACCCTGTTTAGATACGCAGGAGATTAAAGGAAGAAGTCGGGAGCTGTAGTTTAAGCTCACAAAACTTAAACTACTTTTAAGAGTCCAAAAAAGCTTGCTGTTAAAAATAAACTTATGCTTTTAATTTGTAGCACTACAATACCTGTGAGGTCCAGTCACAGGTAAGGTTCCTGTTGTGCTTGGTGTTCTAGAACAAAGCCGCCAAAGATATTGCAGGCAACTAGCAGCACAAGGCACTCACTACAGATTTCTACCAGGCTTTGGCCATAGGCCAAGACACTGCTGCTCCAAAGCCTTCAGAGTACTGCAGCCACAGCAACCAGGTCTCATAAGATGCATGTTCCACTCTAAGGTGGAGAACAGCTCAAGATAATCATGTAGTTGTACTCAGACTCCACTCTGATAACTACGCTACTATTCACCAGAGCTTTGAAAATATTCAGACTGGCATAGAAACACTTCCACCTGCTCCTTATCTTCTTCCAGCCAGTTCTTCCTCCCCTAAAACTGCTATCCAGTAACAAGGACCCTTGCTGTTAACCATAATCACAAAGAAGCATATGCTGCATTCTACCCAGGTCTAGGCTTCATCTTTATTTGTGACTAGGCTGTCATGCTTGATTCAACTATTTGTCAGAAAGACATTGTGTTGTCAAATTAGAATATTCTCAGTATCTCCCTACATTTCTTCCTTTAGCATACAATACTCTACTAGATTGCTTCTAGATGTCATGTAGTATAAGTTTAGTTCACCAGCCAGCAGGCTAGCTTTCAGGTCCCAAATAGAGTTTTTTTGGTTTTAAGTTTAAAAAAAGAAATAGGACAAAGTTCATCCTTGACTACAATTTTCTAACTGAAGTGTCAACTACAAAGTGACACAGGAATAGACCTTGGAACATATATATCGCACAGTGGGAACAACTGCAAGTTAATAAGGCTTCATATCCCATTTACTTACCTCTTTGGATGGCTTTATGTAATAGACTCCAGCCTCTCTTGTCTGCCCTATCTACATCAGCCTTGTAGTTGACCAGTGTAGTTGCAATACTCTCCAATCTTTGGGCAAGGGCTAGATCCAAAGCAAGATCTCCATTGTGATCCAATTCATTGAGCTTCCCAGGAAGCTACAACACAAGTTCAGTCACTTGACATTAGTTAGAGGTATGCTCACCAGTCCAACATAATATTTTAACAGCCTGTTCAACTACCACAATGTTAGACCTTCAGCTCTCATGCAAAATGCTAGTGTTGCATTTAGGTGAGTGCATCTTAGACAGGAAAACAATCAGAAGACTAGCATCTCCACATGCAAGTCTACCCAGAGGGCTGTTCAATGAGAAAACAGGAGTTCTGTTTGCAGGCCTTGTTTAACTCACAGGAAGTAAGACTAGTACACTCTTAAGAGATGCTGCCTATATAGGCATATTCAACATAGTACTAGGAAGAAGTACTAGTTAGAATTATTCAATTATTCCTTCAAGATACCTCAAATCCCAGCTGGATTAGCACCTAAGGGTGCTAAGTACTGCTACTAAAGTCTCAGCTTCCAATTACAATTTGAGGCATCTTAAAGGACTAATTGAATAATTCTTGATAATTAATACTTGAATAGTTCTTCCTTCCCCCTTGTTGAGGGACAACTTGTTTGCTAGTTGTTTAGAGTGTTCATCCAAACAGAACAAATACCTGTTGCTTTGAACATTCAATAGAAGAGGGAAAGCATTTGTTCAAAAGAAATTATGCTTACTGAACTGCCATGAAGCAGCGAAGTTGACTATTATACCATTCAACTTTAAATGTGCATTTCAGTATCAAGTATTGGATTTTATTAGATACAATCTGTTGCATGCAAGATGTTTTCAGAAGTGATTCATAACACTTTTAATTAAGTCTTTATGGAGCCTGTACCACTAGACCTTCATTATATACATAGAAGTAGCTATGGCAATGATAAACATGCAAATAAGAATTAGTGACAAAAAACAATAACAAGGTTCAGACTAGTAATTAGGAACTAGTTATTTGGAACACCAAATTCTAGAAGACAGATCAAGTCAGTCTCACTATACCTGTGAATCCATTTCAATAAGATACAAAAAGACTACATCTTCTCTCTCAACTTTAATAGCCTTATGCAAAGGATATTCTGTCTTTGACTTGAACATTTTATACAATAACTGAGCACTCATGCTACTGAAGTCTTCTTTACGCAAGTCATCCTAGAAGCAATAAAAGAAGAAAAGGGTAAGCAATAGGAGTATTTTATTTATGAACAAGGTATTGTACAATGTAATTATGAAGTTCACAAAACAAGTTCAGTTAAAAGCTCCATTTTGATAACATCACAACAAGCAGGAACAATCCAAGATAGCCTTTTAAGACTAGGAAGAAACACTCAGGAAGTCTTACATTTTACATTTTAGTTTCAAGATCAGTTAGTGAAATTTCTCTTTCCTTTTGTCTACAGACATGGAAAACTAGCATTTTACTAGACATTACAGTAGATTAACATCTAATCTCTAAGCTAATTCTCTATTTGGACTTAAATCACAGATTAAGATTCTTCTGACAAAAAGGCCTACAACTGTTGAAGACTGACAACTCCACAGAACTTGGAAAAAACTCTGAATAAAAGTAAACAGAAACTTAGAAATATAAAGACCTATGTTTAAGCTAGTGCTTATTTGACTAAACAGAAACAACCTCATGTCCAGATAGAATACAGTGTCAAAAGTTAGGAGCCAGAATCAGGAGTGAGTTAAAATGGCTGACCTCCAGGTTCACATACAAGAATCTTTTTATATATATTCACATATCAAAGCACTCCCCTCTGCTTTGGCATTAGCCAAACAAAGAAACATCCACATCTGGATGATGCATTTTAGATTTACAATAACCTAAATCCTCACACGCTAGTCTGCTGTTGACAAGTCCTATTTTGAAGGCTAATCCATCACACAGTTAATCAAACTTTCCTCAAAATAACAGATCAGACAAAGGAAACTTCCAAGTTGGTTGCAAGACTCCTTGCCACTCCCTCCATTACAGAAGATAAACTCTTCCCTGGCTTCCCTGGATTATTTTTAGAATTAAAAGCAGGCCTGGGATTTGTGATCTGTATAGACAGAGACCAACAGATGAACTTCTAAACAGTTCAGAGTCCAGATTTGATAAACAACCCTCTTGCTCAGTAGAATACAGTCCCTTTGGTTTGGCTCATGTTTAGGAAAGTAAGACGCTTTTTACAGTGAAGTATTTCCAATGACTAGAACAACTCTTCAGCCTATAAGCTATTCCTCCCCAGTCAAGACATTCACACCAAGACAGACAACAGACATAACCTCTAAAGACAACAAAAAATCTTAGAGAAGGAGCCATTTAACGTGCTTTGTTTCAAACATAATTATGAATTAGTATTTTAGAGAATACCAAATAACACACAGCGTCAAAAGCACATATTATGAAGATAACTGAGACAGATGGTGTCCTGGGAAAAGCCACTCCTGCCTCAGAAGCACCACCTTCACTCACACCAGGCGCCAGGGCAGACAGATTTAACAGCTTTTCTATCAACACTGTTGCTCCTTGCAAACATATAAGGGTCAGCATAACAGGTCACCTTAGTCACAGAAAGTTATCAGGAATCCATGTAATCCCCATCCCAATTGGAATGCTTGAATGCTAGCATACCAAGAGATACTCCTGAGGTTAGACAGTACAGTAAGTTAAGCAAAATTCTACTGATTAAATTCCTATATTCTGCAAACATTTTTCCTCTTGCTTCCTTCTGACAGTACTTACCCAGTGACTAGCAATTATCTCAGCACAATAGTTCAGAAGAGTGCTAGCATTCAGCTCCTCAGCAGTCTGATAGAAACGAATGCAGTTCCTGACGTTAACTAGTGACATAACTCCTTTTTCACATCTGTCAAAATAGGAAAGCCAGTGTTCAGTAATCAGGAAACAGCCTTACTGCGATCACTCTCCCTTGCTGTATAACAGGGTCCTATATACTCCTTTTTCTAGATGCCAGCAGAAAATGGCTTGGCCTTGCTTTACTATAAGGCTAAGCAGCACAAACATACTTTAATTAGAAGCCCTGTAAGACAGTTTCCATAAGAGCAGACTCCTATTAGAGTCCATCTAAGCTAAGATCCCATGATATAGCACCACACACTGCAGGACCCTGCAAGTGGAGACAGACATCCTAGTTCTCCCAAGGGAACAAACTGCAGTTCATTCACTGTTATAAAGTAGGGAAGATGTCTATCTTTACAAGTACTACAGTGATCACAAGCAGCTTTGTGCCAAAGCTAGAAAAAGGCATGCCAAATACAGCTATTTGTTTAATAAAGAGAAGGGATAAGCTTTAACAGCAGATCCACCTAATCTTTATAGGTGTGAAGCTATTAGTTTGAGTTTATGGGAAGAAAATCCAAGTACCTCAAAATGAACATGACGTTAAACATGCCAGTGATCTCCAAGCAGATATTAAGACCAAAAAATGGAAATACTTGTCTCCAGGTGCAGATACCTACCAAGACATCTAGTAATTACTAGTAGCATTCTGTACATGGACTTGTCACTAGACTACCATGACCAGACAACAGCTGAGGAACGTTTAGGTAGTACAATGTGAAAATGATACAAAAGCTGGTACAAAGCTTGAAGGCAGTTTTAGCATTGGCCTTACAGATGTCAACTTCTTTGGTCAGAAGAATTGACAGCAATTTAGTTTGCTTCATGTTGAGTCAAACTTAAATCATAGTTAATTAGTGCCATGTATTGCTACAGCCCCAGACAACCCTTGGACAAGAGATTATTACATCAAAGGGTACTTTACCTCTGACTAAATTCAAGGCTTTGAAGTTGTACAAAACTTGAAGAGGTTTCAATTTGTACATTCAGGCTTCTCACTAACTCTAAATGGTTATTTAGAGCATTATATACATTCAAGATAAGAATCTAGCCCCTACTAAATGGTGTAATCATAATCTCCTCAAAATGGCCAAGCATTGTACTGTTAATTTAACCTTCTTTACAAAGAAAAGTTGCCATCAAGATGCACAGGACAACAGCTATTTAAGTTAAAAATTTTTCACCTGTGGTATTTTAATACCACAAGCTACCTGCCATTGACCCTTCCTAGCATTCTCTTTAACCATGTCTTTCTTGCAGCTCTCTAGAGCTTGTTACTAATATACTGACCTCTATTTCCTCTTAATGCTAAATTAGGGTTATTAGTTTGACTGGGAGAGGAACTGGAAAGCAAACATAAAAGCTATGAGAAAAATTGCTACAGTTTAACTGTAGTGCAAGGCTTCGTTTCCTGTGATCAACTGAATGTCATACTGTATTATTGAAAACGTCAAGACTTTGAAAAGCAAAATGTTATATCCAATTGCCAGCAGCTATCACCTTATTTCTATTCAAACAAGGTTGAAAAGTTCAAGAAGATTCACTGTTTTTACCAAGACTCACCTTTCCCTAAGCAGCTGGAGCTGAAATTTATTAGCTAGTTTCATGAGCTCTGTCAAGAAGATATCATCTTCTCTTAGCTCAAGTTCATCCGTGTAGATCCACCGCAGCATTGCCATGGTTACCTCTGGGTCAGCATCTGGTACAGGGAGCAACAGGGATTAATAAAATACTCAAAGAACAATCGCCTATTCAAGTAGCTGCTATTCCTCTGACTGTTAAAGTCACAGCTACCATGATAGCCTCACCGAAACTACTGCTTTAGTTCAATTAAAATGTCAAAACAGAGGCAAAACTGGTCAGAAGTTGAAACTAGTAACAATGCCGGCACCAAGCAGGAAAACCTTTTTTCCATTAGAATACTGTGCAGAATGCAGGGAGCCCTATAACATCTCCTAACTGCAACACAAATATTGCATATTTACGGGCCAGTGATGTCCCTTTTAAAGTCTTTGGTCCTTCACATATGGCTAAATCCACATCTACGCTTGACAAGCACAGATCCCCTTTTCAATTTAAGAATCCTCCCTCTTTTATGTTATAGCCATATGTTATGAAGTGTTGCATTTCAATAAATGTACTTACACCTTGGTAATGACTACAAAGTACTTAAAACTGCTGGGAACCATATCTAGCAAAGGTGTAAAAGAGTCAGTTTAAGAAGCTGATTAGATCTCAGGTGTTTACAGCATTGATCACAGGCCTGATGTTTTTTACACAGCGAGAAAAATAGAAACCTGCACCACAGGACACGAGATACAAGCCCAAGGGCCAGGGATCTTTGTCACATAGTCAGAAGCATAGTGACAATCCTGCTTAGAAGGACGTAGAGGAGAATTACTCCACAATGTAAGATGAGACCAATTACAACAAAAAATACCATTCATTTAGAAAAATAGCATTAGTCCCTTAAGCTGTTTTGTTTGTCTTTAAAACAAAAGCATATATGTTTAAGACGCTGAAATACCCATCCTAAAACATCTCCTTTACATGGAGGGTTGCCCCAGATCATTGCAGAGTACCAGACAGTACTTGGCATAGCATGTAGACTGCCTCCTAAGAAACAGAAGGTTTTAGTAAGGCAACTACCCTTTGCTGAACTTGAAGTAGTCAGAAAACCTACTTGAGCTGTAATATCAGCTCTGCCTTGGCAGAGATCAGAGTTCATTTTCTCCCTACCAACAAGAGAACCTGTGTTAATCTCCTCCTACTCTTCTTAAAGAGTAGAAAATTCTGCAGATTACATGAACTCTAAAAACACTCAATTTTAAATGCTGCCTGTATTTTGAAGTTAGGATTCAGGCAATCTTAGCTTGCAAGTTCTTAAGGGAACCTCTTAAGCAAGCTGTAGCAGTTTTTAAGGGAACAGCTTGTTGCTTGCTACAACTATTTCATAACATAATCCCTGTGCCATTTACCAAATTTTATAAAAAATTCAATTTTACCCAGTGGAAAGTATCATTTACTAGCACTTATTTTAAGCATCATTCTATAACAGGAAGCGTTTGCATTGTTAAACATGCAAGACTGCAGTTACATTTGAGATTCTCGGACTAGCTTAAATGTGGAGCTAGAAGTGCTATGGACAGCCACTTGCAACAAAACTACAATTAACATAAGAGCTTTTTGAACAATCTTCTGTTAGCATAGCACTCAATTTAAAAATTCCTTGGCATCTGCTTTCTTGTGGCTGCAGAAAGATCCATAAATCCTTTTGCAAGAAAGCCTATGCTGTCTCATAAAACTAGCTTGCTGTGACTTGCTTCTTTCCAGTTTGTCTGCACTTAGGATTCATGATAAGATTAAGTGCAGAAAGTGAAGCCGATGCTTAATATTCAACGTGCCAGCCAGCAAACCTGCTTAACTTCATGCCTGTTTTTATTGCTCACAAATTAATTGTATAAGACTCTCCTATACTGTTAAGTACAGAAGAAAAGCCTGTCAAGAGGGTCAATCTGCAGAAACACTGCCCAGTGTCAGTACATGCAAGAAACAGCTACAGCAGAACAATGCACCATCTTGCAGAAGACTGTCTTTTATAAAACTTCTCTTCCTCACTTATTTTGCAAAGGTATCAAAGTGCCAAAGCAAATAACTTTTTAATAACACATCAGTATTTGTATTCATTTCCTACACACACTACGGTAACAAGCAGCAAGGTATTTCCATGACACACTTCAGAGAAATTATGCACACTACCTCAAAAAGCCCTGTCCTTAGAAAGGAAGAAGTCAAGCTCCTCCATATAGATTTGTTTTTCATTACGTTTAGTTGACTCTAGAAAAGACAAACAGGCCACCATTCTCAACCCCTGTTCATTAAAGAGAAAGAAGGTAGGTTATTGATTTAACTAGCACTAGCACCAAGTTCACAAGCGTACTACCACGTTACAGAGACAGAACTCCATAATTAATGGATTAAGCACCACTTTTTGTGGACAGCAGTAGTCTGAAAGGTACATAAGGAACCTTTTCCCAACAGGCCCTCTCATCATTCATCCTAAAGACAATCTAAGCATCATACTACTAAGCAATGACTGACCTGACAGATCCAGCTCCTCTGTTGAGGCAAGGCTGGCAAGACTCCACGTATCACTGCGTGCCGCCAAGACAAATTTGTGAGCACTGATGTGCTTGTCCCCAACCTTTATCTTCAGATCACTGATAAGAGAAAAAAGCACATACATGTGTAATGCAGGCTTCCTCTGTGCTTAGATACATAGGGATTCAGCATCTCCATAGTACCTATATCCTGGTATCCACATTTAGGTTCAAGTTGTTTGAGACATCAAAATATATTCAATTGGTTAAGTAGAACATGTTGCCAAATGACACAATTCTTATTTTTCTAGGGAGAAATGCAACGAGGCACCAATATTTAAAGTGTTTGGGTTGTTTTGTTTGTTTGTTTTTTTAACTATTTCAGAATAAACTGCAAGGGAACTATTGTAAAAGATAGGAAAATCCAATAATCTTGATGTTAAATATTTGTGTTGCAGTGTCCACACTAATACTGTCAGCTAAGCACCAATGGTTTCAGGCAAGACCAGCAAGAGAACAAATTATATTTGGCAGTAGTCTGAGTACGAGGCAGACTCCAGGAATCCCCAGTTCCCAGGAGACCAGCTGTCAAGAACACTTTGATTTCATTCTGACCCCTTTAACACCAGGTTATCCTTTGTATTTAGAAAGTACCTGCCCTGTTATTTTAAAATCCCATAGCTTGTAAATGTTCTGACTGCGTAGGTGTATTTTCCAGACCATTTTCTAAATCAAAGCACTGCTATAAACTACAGTGCAAAATACGGAGACGTTACTTAACAAAACTTGCATTAGGACTTGCCTCCTTTCTGCTTTTATAACTAGACCACTATTCTATGCCTTTAAAACTCAAAAGCTGAGCAGAATTGAAGTAATCCAGCTCTTCTGACATCTGCTACCTAACAAATCTTTTACCCAGCATGCTATAAAAAATTCTTGCCAGGCACAGAGCCTTTTCTCAGGGAGGCTCCTGAAGAGATGTTAGGGGGAAGGAAATTTTAATCAAAACAATATATTTTCCCCTTACATGACTGAACTCCTTTAATATATTGGTATTGCTTTGGGTAACAGCAAAGAAATTGCTAAGTATCATTGTAGTCTCGGAACTAAATCAGTTAAGGGATCTAGAGTATTGAAGGTGATCCTTAATGTGCCTATGGAAAAGAAACCATTAAACCTAATCTTGTATTGAGATTCAAAGATACAATATCATTTATACCACTAAGTCATATATACCACTGTCTAAGACCTGTTAACATCATACAACCAGACAAGCCAATTTAATCAGGCTTCTTTACACACAACAGGAGTACAGTACTGGTTTCAAGGACATATCCTTTCGAGAAAGGAAGGCTTTCCAGTTGGTAGAAGATACACGGTGTAATTAATCCATCAACTAAGTATAGATCAGTTTAAAATTACTTCTGTTGACAGTGAAAAAGGCCAGTTTTCTTTAAACTTGTCTTAAATGTCAGTCTCAGAGATGAACTTCTACTTACAGAACTCTTGATTCAAGAATTGGATTCAGTATGCTACCTGATCTTAGCATGCTCTTCCATCTGCAACTGAGGACCCTATTCATACCAGGCAGTAGAGAAAGAATTTGCCTTGTCTAAGACTAGTACCTACTGCAGTCAAAGTCAAAGGTTCCTGTAATGCCCCTTTTCCCAAAGGGGGATTTCTTACCTGTACTGCTCCTGCTGATAGAGTTCAGCTACAATGGCAAGAAGTCGACTGATGAAGGTGTCACTGGCATTGTCTTGGTTAGCCTGGGCAGCCAGAAGATTGCATCTCCTTTCTGTATCAGCTAGTTTCTTCTGCAGCTTTACATACTCCTGGCGGAGAAGCATCAGGTGCTTTTCCAGCTTGGCCACCTCCTCTGCAGAGGCACACAATGTTGCTACAAGGTTGAAACATGCACACCTTTTTTTTTGCATCTGAGGGTAGCTTAACCCTACAAGCACATTACACATCTAGTTTAACCACAGAACACTCCAGGAAGAGTCTCTCCTCTTCCACACTACTTGAGCATCTCACCCCCAATATTAAACCTTTTATTTTATATCATTGCTAGCCATAAACACATCAAAAATCATCAGAACACAGTGACAGAAGCCACTTCCAAAGGAAGTTCCTGAATCCTGTCCAGTCAGGAATGTCATAAGCTTTCTAAAACCATGGGAGTCCATGACTGTGGGGAATTATGGTGGGGTAAAGGACTAATTTTTCGGTTCTTACCCATTTTTTCAGTTTAGTTAAGATGCTGTTTGACTTTACAGGTGAGGCATCAACCACAAGTCAGCATTAGAACAGTTGCTGACGTACCATATCTACCTCAGAGTACTTAACTGACCTGTTTAGAACTCCTCACGCTGTCAGCTAAGAAACTCCTTAAGAAATGGCCAGAGTGGAAAGCAGATTCTCCCCAGAACCTATGTTTTAAAGGCCAAAGATATATAAAACTCTACTTACTACGAGCACACACACACATTCCTCCATGGGAGGCACTGCATTGACAAGGCATCACTATGCAGAGTCAGGTCCATGGTGGCTATTTTAATTCAGGAGTAGCACAGCAACAGCACCTGGGAATCCGATCCCTGATCAAGGATTTCCATCCCATTGCAGAACCTGCTTTTCTACCACACTTAAATAGTCACTCCACAACATGTTGTGGTAAGTTAGCTCACTGAACTCAATCCAGGCCACCCGTATGAAAAACCTCCACTTCACTGCTGGAAGGAAACATCTGTACAGGTGCTTAAAAACAGCCCAACTTATGAATATTTATTTATGGATTAGTTGCACAAACTATACGTAGCTATCAATCATTGTGCTTGATTGATTACTTCCCCCTATCATTAAGCTGATTTTCCAAATAAGGTACAAATCCAAAACCAGTCCTAAAATGAGAGGGGGCAGGGAGGAGAAATTTGGAAGCTAGCTGATGATTGTAAGTGGGAAAGTTCCTACAAGATTACTCCCTACCAGCCAGGAATTCACTGTTCAACAATTTTTCTCAAATATTTACTAAATGTAAGTCACTACTACAAACAATGAGAAACTGCGCTCTATTGACCAGTGTTTTCTTCTTGCTTCTGTAGAAAAGTTCAACAACATAGCTGACCTTGGCCTTGCTCCAACACAGGTCCCCAGGGCAGGGCATCCTCCTCTAGCTCAGCTGCAGATAGAATGCCTCATTTAGTCTTTCCTCTATGGACTGCTGCAGCAAATGCTCCCTCTTAAGCCCTTTAACTACTATAATGGATAAACAGAAGGTAATTTAGCCTGTTTCACTCTTCAGTTAATACTACTTAAGCAGGTTTGGCAGTGTACTTCTTTCAACAGCCTTTTATTTAGCTTCATCCTTTAAAAGTTAATAGATATCCTCTCCTTTGGCATACTTTCTTTATTCTATTGAAATATAGTATGATTTCAGAATTGTGCGACCAATACCACACCAACCCTCAAAGAGGGTTTGAAATTCTGCTCTGGTCTTTCTTTCTATCTAAAGACAAATGCAGTTTCAGTCTTCCCAGAACCAGAAGGACATGTCTCTTGAGCAATGGCTCCTTCCCAACTGATTCATAAGGAAGGTGTCAATGGTGGCACAAAGCAAGCCCTGCTGTTACAGCAGGGAGATCAAAAGTCTGATAGGAGCCAAGAGCGATCACTGAAAGACACTGAGAACCGCACCAAAAATTAGTGTATGAACATCACCACTGTTCATACAGTGAGATTTTTAGGTGCCATATGAATTCAAATGCTAGGAATAAGAAGTTGTCTGCTGAACCTCATTGCACATATCACCTTAAAGAAATACTGCATCCTCTAGTCAAGCAATGAGAGTGTGAAGGTGGGAATAAAGAATCAGTACCAGAAGGTAACATCTCAAATACTGTCATTTTACCAAAGTCAGCTCACTGGCTCCAAACTACTCCGAAGTCAAGAGGACACAATGCAGAACTACCTTAAACCCTCAAACAGCAGTAGCTTAAGCTTTATGCATAACCGACAATCAAGCTTGTTACTGCTGCTTCCAGGGCAATGCAAGACAATCACTACTGGCAGTGAAAATACCTCAGAGAACTGAAGCTTTGAGAAATCTTGTTTTCAGATTGACAGCACACGCTTCCTGTAACCTCAGTGAGAGGGATTGACAGGTATTGGCTTACTGTAAGAATTACAAGAGTTGTAAAATAAGAGTTTCTCTTATTCTACACAAGAACATGTACACCAATTGTGTAGTAGCTACTACTGCACACTTGCAGACAATATTTGATCCTACAGTACATTTCAGGTACACATTAGAGACAGTCCTCAATGTCCAGTTAACCAACAGTCACTGCAAAAGAGCAAAGCCTCAAGTTTTCCCTGTACACGGTTCATTTAAAGAGTTCATATTGCACTGTTGCTTCAAAAGCGAAACCCACTCAAACTCGGGTAGAAGCATCACCTCTGTTTAAACAAGGAAACCTGGAATTGCAGTGCCACTACTTACAGTCCTCAAATCTGGAAGGGGGTGAGGGAGTGTCATCACTTTTTTAAATCAAAGTAAAGTGACCACTGTATCTCTAAGCTGACAATCATTTTGACAGAACGCATATTATTGCCAGTCAACATTATCTATGACCGTTCATCTGACTGTCTCCCAAGTATAATGTACAACTACCACATGCATGCACACATCTAATGAAGATCCTTGCATGAAGACACTGAAAAGACAGCCCTACTAGAAGATGCCACTAAGTCTCTGGCTAAACATGAATTCACATGCATCAGTGAACAGGATGCCTGGGTTTGGCAGAGAAGTGTATACGAAGCAACTCCTTTTCTGAGCTCATAGTCCAGGTATAGAGTTAACAGATAGCTAGATAAGAAAATAAAAGCAGTGTTTGTTAACAGATTTCTGGACGCTAGACTAGCATCTCATGAACTGGTGGAAGTTGATGTTCCATATTGAAGACTTTAAAGAGGACTTCAGAAAAGGCTACTGCCATTTTCTAATAGGAGAAGGCACAAAAGTACTTGAGAGCAACTAGATAGCTGAATCCAAAGAGATAAGTAGGGAGGCAACAAGCAATGGGGTGACAGATAGCACGTACCAAAAACCAGAGGGAGGGTCTAGTGGAACCCATTACATGCCCATCCCACCCATGAAGAGCAGTCACAGAGGCAATATGGATAAGCTTTTGTTTACTTATGAAGTGGACCTGAGTGAAGTATTTCAGAAAAATGTATCATTTCCTTACCCCCTCAAGTCAGGTCCTTCATCCACTGCTCCACACTCTGACCCTGTTTCCCCAAGGCTGTGCAAGTTATTGCTTTCTTGTTCCTCCTCATTTTTGCACACCTATGATCTTTACCCTCACAACCATCCCAAGGTACTACAGCATACTTCCTCCTGCTCTAGGCGCAGACATTAATCCAACAGTTTTTACCCATGCCTGCATGTAAACTAGTATGCTCTGGTACTGGTGGTACAGAAGTCTCATAGAAATTACAAAAGCGAGCTCGGCTCTTGTCTTTATAAACTGTTCAATCAATTTGTAGCTAGTAATTGCAATAAATCTAATTCAGAACTTCTGCACACAGAAGCAACACTTCTATAAGAAAAAGCACTGAGCTTCTGAGCAGATGACCACAGTCTGACAAGCTCCCTTCCTTAATAAGCCTTCACTTTTCAGCTGACTCTCCAATATCATCAGTTCTTAACTAGAAAAGCATTGCTGAAGATAGGTACTTTGTTTGAAAGGACAAAGTGAGCCCCTCCACCTAGATATCATAAGGAATTGAGTGGGGAGAGCTACAGCTCCAGCTTATTACCCCTGTTCATGCAGGATCACTCATTGGTCATGTGCTTTCTTTAGCCAAAAGATCAGACAATTACTTGTATTAGGGAAGAATCTTTGAGAAGTATGGATGTCTGAAACAGGACTTGCATCAACTGCAGGTTCATTCTGCAGAGCAGGACCCTGACCCAGAGCCTCAGATCCTTGAGGATCTCAGTGGGGAAAGTTTCACCTGAAGACATCTTTGACATCTAATGTCCACCAGAACTGGGTCACCAAGGCTTAAAAGCAAGCCTAAGAGGCTGGTCAGCTGAATATGAAACAGTGGTATTTCAGCACACAAAGTCAGGAGTTGCTCTAAGGACTTATTAAGCCAGCTTGACTGCAGCATCCTCTTGGCTGATGCATGCCAGGAGATCAGCATCTGCTACATCCTTGTTAATCTTCCACAAGTGGTTTTAAAATTCTACCACTGTCTGAAAGTTGCACTTCAAGAACTGAAGGCTGTGCTTTTAAGACTGGAAGTGAGAGCCTTCATTTCCTTTGTAACTTGGGACATTTTAGCTCTGTTTGCCGACTCAGTTTCCTCCAGGGAGGAAAAGAGGAAGCTTCTGTCTTGCAGAAAGGAGTAGGGCTGTAAAGATCCAAGTGTTTTTTCAAATCCCATTACCTCGGTTAAATGAATTTTGCAATGGTGTAATTGATAGCCTCCAAGCAAAACAAAAGCAGCCTAGGAGTTCTGCAGATCTCATCAGAGCCCAGACTTGACAAAAGGGCTCCCGGCAGCAAGCGACCAGGAGGCTGCAGCACAGCCTCTCCGCCTTACTCCAAGAAAAGCCGCCGCCCGGAGCGACCCTGACAGACCAGGCCGGGCTCTGCTCACCCCGGCAGCCCCGGGGCAGGCGGCATCACCCACCGCGGCTCCCTCCTGCCCGGCCGAGTGCGGGATGTCCCAGCGAGCCCCGCACCGCCCACAGCAGCCCGGAGCCACAGCTACCCCAAAAATCCCCCTCCTGAGGGGCAAAGGAGCCCGTGGCCGGCCCGCCCTGCACCCGGGGGTGTCAGCCCGCGGCCCCGGCCAGGGCAGAGCCCCCCCCCCCGCCATTTCACGTCCACCTCGGGGGCGGCCTGCCCCACCCGCCGCGGGCAGGGCCGACCCAGTCCCGCATAGGGGAGCAGCAGGAGCCCCACACGGGGGCTGCTCCCGGTCCCCTGCCAGCGGAGAAGCCGCCCCGGCCGGCGGCGCTCCCCGTGCGCCCGGCGGCCGCGGCCCCGCCCGGCCCCTGGCCCGGGCTCCCCCCCCTTACCTTCCGCCATGTTGGGTCTGGGGCCGCAGCTCTCGCGAGAGCCGCCGCCCGAGCCCGCCGCTCTCGCGAGATCAGCGCGGCTCCCCCCGCCCCTCTCCGCTCCGGCCGCCGCCTGCTCTCCGCGGGAGCGCCGGGCCGGGCCCCGCTCCGCGCCGCGCCGCTTTATACCGGCGGCTCCTCCCCGCCTCAGGCAGGGAACGGCCCCCTGGGAGCCGGCCGGCGGGCCCGCCCCCCGCCGGTGCTGCCCGTCCCCTCAGGAGGCGGCGGGGCTCACCGGCCCGCGCTTCTGCGCCTGAGGCGTTTCGGCCGGCAGCGGCAGGAGGCAGCCGGCGGCTGGGTTGAGCCGCTGTGGGGTTTGTGTTCCCCCCCTTAGATAAGGCGCCCTGCCCGCAGGGTCCGTGCTGGTGCCTCGCCTCGGCTGTTGAACAGCGCGAGGGCCGCCTTGGCAGCAAAACGCCGAGAGGGCTGGCGGGCTGGGGATGCTGGAGGAGAACCCCGCCGCCGGGGAGAGGGCGGCCGGGGCCCGGGCCTGCGCCCCGCCTGCGGTGCCACCCGCACCGAAAGCCACCGTCCTGCACTGGCTTTAGCACAGCCCGAACGCAGCACGTGCCTTCTCCCGCTCCTCCGGTTCCAGCAAATGGAAGTGCCAACGTGGGGTTTCAATCTGATGGGGTCTCTAGCACATAGCTATTGCTTGTATCGTCCTTACTTTGGTTCCCCGCACATAACGGCTTTTGTTTCAGAGTCAACAGTCCCAGCAACTGGATCTGTGCCCGGTGGGTAAAAAGTGTGGTTGAGAGTTGAGACAGGCAATGACCACATCAACAGTAACGAGATCATTTTCTCAAGCCACGTGTACAACGTCGCTGACCCTCGACTGTTTTCATTGCTCATGATTCTTCCTGCCTAGATGCAACAGAAATACCAAAATATTCTACACTGATGCAACAGCAATTTTTTTGCTTTAAGGAGCAAATTTCAAATAAATGTTTGAACACAGTATGCACAGTATTGTTTTACAGACATAATTTTCTCCTGACTTCATTAAGTGATCTTTGAAAAGTTGCTCTGCCTCCTAAGTTTTCTGTGCCTGTTGGATAAAACAGCAAAACCAGGCCTAGACGTAGGAGAGCCGCAGACTGCCATTTCTCGACACATCATGAAACATCACCCGTCTCATTTTTCACGGCTCAATGACAAATGTGTACAACTTCGCTATGTAGCTAACTCACACCACAGCTTTATGGGCGCTATTGATCATCTTGAGTAACTGCGAGGAAACAGTTATTACTGCCTGATCAGATTTAGTCTTAGTTGAATTTCTGAGCAACAACAGAGATCCGATTTCAAACTTCTGCCATGTTTCCCATCTGGGGAATCGGCAATCTCATCTTCTGTTGAGGATGTGCCTGGGCAGGAAGCCGTCTTATTACAGCCTCTCTTTAAAACCCAAGCACCTTCTGGCTTGGTTTGAAATCACTCGTACATGCTTCTGAAGATACGCAGAAATTGTAAGACTTGCGGTGCTCCTCTGTTTGCATTGTGATGGCACCGTACCAAGAGCAGTGCACCAGATTGGTAGAGACGCGGTAAAAAGTCCACCCCCCATCGGCCTACCAAAAAAACCAAAATACACTTATAATCACTTCAGAATTAATGTTCTCCATTTATTGATCGTCTAGTTTCAATAAGCATTTTCTAGGCATCACAGCAGGAAAGAATTTTAGCATGACAGCTGAACAGCCCTTCTGATTTTTACAGAGATCTTCTCTGATGCATAAGGGGCAGCACAGAGAAACATAAGAAAGGAATTAGGGTGGCTATACTGCTTTGATATTTATTAAAATTCCATGCTTTGCTTTTCCTTTTCGCCCAGTGATGCAGTGTTATCTGGAAAGCAGGCCACCATGTGTCGGGGGAAAAACCAGCACGAAAATTCAGCCATAATTACAAGCCTCCAGAGAACTAGAAAAAGTGTAACGAATCATCCAATATGCTGACAACCTACATAAACCAAACTAAATACAAGCGAAACTGAGTAAGAATGCTGGTTTACTTGATTGTTCAACAAGTATTCCAATACTACTCGTACATGCTGCATCTCTGCAACGGTGTTCCTATCCTGAGGCTAAGCAGAAATTTCTGGTCGTATCAGTAACCCTCATAGCCAGAGCCCTTTCACGTGTGGGGCAAGAACAAACAAAAAGCCAACTGTGATCACAGGAAAGTTAAATAGGCCATTTCTATGCCTGCCAGAGGCTTTCTACAACCTGGACATTTGGCACCAGGCCCTTTGCTGCCTCTTTCATTAAGTCATTAGGCATTAGCCATACCTGCAGCTTGTACATCTCAACAGTATCTCACAGTAATGCTCCTTCCTTTGGAATATCTGGGTCATGCGGAATCACAAACCATCTGGGTAAGCCAAACAGAAGCAGGTTTATATTTGAGTAATTTAGAAAGAGGGGAACCAACACTGCTGTGGAATTAACAGTTCTTCCAATGCAAGACTTATGTTTCCAGGCCTACCCCTTAAAGAACAAACAAGCAGCTCTTCTGGAGAACAAATGAGAAAAATAAAGCTTTAAACCATTTTGTGAAGTTTACAGATGAGTCAGTTGTGAACTGTATGTGTTACTTCGGAAGACAAAACAGAGAACACTGTTGAACTTGCTGAAAACAGCAAGTACTGATTATCTTGAATTGCTGCCAGCTCTTTAGATACACTATAGAAAGGGAAAAGGAAGGGCAGCCTGTGGGGAAGAAGTCCACTACTAAGTTTAGGAACAGTAGGTTCTTCCCAATGTTTTGTTTATGGAAAGAATGGCACCATGCCACCGAGATTCTGCACAGTCCCAACTCTTGGCTAAGTGAAAGAGGGCAGCCAGCTGGTGGGCAAGAAACCTCCTCTCAAGCAATTTTAGACAAGCACTCAAACAGGAACTAAAATCAGCTATTGTGTCTGGGCACTAACAGCTCTGAAGTACTGCACACATCTGCCTGCTATCCAATTAAAAGCAAATTTAACTAATGATTTCTCAAAATAATTAGTAACCAGATATGTAAATGTGGACATTAAACACATCTATGTTTATCTACAAGACCTGTAGGAGGAAGCAATACCTTTATTTGTAAGTCACCTTATACTTACTAAATGGCTTTTTTGTCCCGTATGGCTGTATTGCCACTAATAACTGTCATCTCCTTCCACCCCAGCCCACCCCTCAAGAAACCTGGAATATATGTGCATGTGGCACAGCAACCTGAAACGAAGTGCAGCCAGCTAGCAAATTAGTACTGAAGGCTTCTTAGGAGATGACTCTCTAACACTGGAATTCTTCATTTATTAGTGGGTTACTCTGTGCTGTTAAAAGCTGTGGTAAACCTGTGACAGAGCAGAGAACAGTCAAGTAGTTGCAACTTCCTTTATAAAGTTTCTTTGGTAGAAAAATTGGAAAACTCTTGTTACCAGATACTCTGAGATTAGTATTTGCTCATTGGAAGGCTAAAGATGGTTACAATAGGAAGAAAGGTGTGTGTTTTGTTTGCATTTTAATTATTTCAAGATTAAATACAGTATGTCAAATTCAACAAACATTTGCTGATGTTATGTTGTTGAAGATGTTCAGGTAAATTGTGCTGCAACTGCAGATACCCTTCCTATTTAGATACTCAAGACAGCCAGTTTGGACACATTATTATTGGAAAAAATTATATTTTGGAAGAACTCACTACAGAAGGTGACAGAATTCCAAAAATCAAATTACATGAAAATATACATCGCAATTTTCTTTGTACATTAGGTGAGGAAAACTCTGAAGTAGAAGGCAAAGAATATGAAGGGCCACAGAAGGGAGAAAAGGGAAAAGGAGGGAAACTATTTTTGATACCAAACCCAGAAGTTAGTCATTTGAAAGCCTATAGATGTGCATGCTTGAACTCAACCTTGAGAAAAAACAAGCCTCCCCCACACACACCCCGCCCCACAAACAGGCAATGAAAAAGGCAAAAAAAAAAAAATCACCCATAGAAAGCAGCTCATTCCTATCTTGGACTAACTTAAGTCAACTGAACTTCCCAATGAAAGCACTCAAGTCCCTTGGAAGTTAAAAATGCAGCAGGCTGCTTAAGGGTGCTCCATGGTCAGTTTTATTGCTATACCCAATTCAAGAAGTATGTGCAATTGGGTTTAAAAAAGGGATGGGAAGAAAACAAACAAACAAAAAAGCACCTTTGAGACTACAAAGGTCATCATAAAAGAAGACACAAGTAATTCATAGCAAATCCTTTCAGGGTTTAATTAGGAAAATTTTAAAGTTCTGATGGGGGAAATAAAAGGGAGCACAATTCAAAAAAAAAACAAAAAAGATACTAAACTTTAATAAGCAAGAGATTTTAATTACGCCTCAGTGGGTCAAAGGAAAATTAAAGTGGGGGGAAAAAAAAACCCACAACTTTATCCTAATTGGTTTTAGTTTGACATGCTTCACAAGTTGTTGTTGTTTTTTTTTAAACTCATAGGAAACAACGAATAGGGAGAGAAAAACCTGCTAAAATCTTTAGAATTTACACGATTCTATTCCTAACTACAGACAGCATTATTTGGTACAATGTGTATTTGTGGATGTACATGAACAGTATATATATTATCCGGATCATGTTGTGCTATGTACACATCTTTACAATTCTTCCTGAAGGTTAAAGCAGTTCATTAGATTTCAAAATGCGTAATCATCTTGTGTTGGCACTTGTTAGGCTCTTGTCAGCATTGATAACTGGCATGTTTTATTGCAGCCCAGTTCCAGCCAGTGTTTGCCAACTTGTAACAACAGAAGTCCAGCAATAGGTGGGTAGAGTGCAGGAAAAAAACAGTGCCATGTTTCTCAATTGAAGACCTACAAAGAAATCACAGTTATTAAAATAAAACCCTTCATCATCCTCAATTATTTTAAAGATGTTAAATAGTGTTTCAAGCTCAAGGAAGATAATCATTACTTGTTCAAGAACTTTACATACCTCTAAACAGAAGATGCATAAATCCAAAATCATCACCTGAGAAAGACTTGAGTTAGTTCAGCATACTGTGCATCCAAGCTCAACTATCAGATTTTCAGGCTCCTGTTGCGCGTGTTGCTTGTCAAGTGCATAATGTGTAAACGTTTGATTATTCACAGATAGGGCTAAACACTTGTAGATTTATCATTGAAACTTCCGTGCATCACTTACTGTGAATGATGGATGCTGCTTCAACAGCGCAGTGCAGTACAAAATGGCACAGCAGTGCTTCATTAAGCAATAACACCACAGCTACCAAGTCAGACTGTGCTTGTTTGAAACCAGCTATATGGCCCCTTCTCATCCAATTCATTGCCCATCACTTACTTAGGAGGAGTCACCAGGACTTAGAAAAGCTTTCGCCTTCCAAAAAAGCAACACAGCCAATTACTTAAATATTTGTCATGAGCATTGTTTCACTATGGCCAAGTTTAACATGGCAACGGAGCTGAGGTTAGTTAAGGATACTCTGGAGCGTTACTCACAGTTACTCCCTTTCTCTAAGACAGAAAAAACTGTCAGCTGCATTAACAATTCTTACACTCTAGTTATAGGCAGTTGTATAAAGACATTCACTTCCTTCGCTTAGTCTTTTGATCAATATTAACTATTTTCATGCCTTCTCTATACTGGAGAAAGTTCCATTCAATCAAAGCATTTCTGCAGAGACAAGATACTGCAGTACTAGTTCGTCACAGATGGAGCCTTCCCCCACTCCCAACCCCCACAATTCTTATAAAAGTGTAAGAAAGGAAGTATCTCCTGTACAACCTTGGCGAAGAAAAACCAGCTAGCTGGAGCATTTAGTAAGCTGTTCTAGTTGTTCAGACAGTACAACCCCTTTAAACTACAGTGTCATGTTTTCCCCCCCAACAAGTTTCGTATGCAGAAGCTAACTAGTACGTATGGTTTGGGGCTTCTCCAGCCAAACAGGTCAGAGTAGTTTATTTGCCAAACCAACCATTAAGAAAGGGCAGCTTCAACATGAAGCTCTGTTCTGCTTTGAAAAGCAAGAGTGGGAAATTATTAGCTAGTTGAGGAAGCTTTTCCTTGGCATACAAAGATTAAAGTGACCAAAGGCCAGGTATTTAAGGGCCATGTTTTAATATGGTTTTCGACAAGAGCTTATTGTGTAAAAAAAAAAAGTCCCATTAAAACTAGGATGGGATTGTTCAAATTAGAGTAAGTGTCTTGAGTCAGAAGCTCATTTTTAACAGGGTGGCATAAAGTGTAAATATCACGTCAGCTACTCTCAGGTCAAAACTTGTTCAGGCTCTCAGATATGCTACAGTCAGTTTCCAAGCAGAATATAGCTGTTTTTCTGAAGCTATTCCTAAGCCTTCTCAGTAAAAAAGTTTTTTTGGGCTGCTGAAGAGAACACCACCTTTCTTGATATTATTGATGGGTAATATCTCAACTTGATCCTTTCTGATATGCTAGTAGACTTTCTATTAGAATTCCCATAGATTCCTGAAGCAATCCTTTCCGAATGGTTCCTAACAACCTCACTGAAGTCTTATTTAAAACCTACATGCAACATGCCACCAACATCTACAAGATAAACTCCATATATATATATATATATGAACTTGAGATAGCAAGACAGGATGCTTCTAAAATTCAAACAACTGTTCTTCACAATAATGAACATGAAAGAATGATTATTCCCTTTATTACAGCTCTAGTAACCCCTAAGCGCTATTCATAAAGCAGGATGAATACTGATAAAGAGAATTTCAACTTCTGAACAGCATAAATGCAAGAGTACTGGAGAAGTTCCCCAGTCTTGGCAGAAGGGGCTGTTACTGCACTTGAAAATTCTTTTTAGTCTTTAGTATCACATGCAGCCAAAGAACTCCGCTGAGACCACGCAGCTGAGAAGAAAGGTTGTTTGGTTGGGTTTTTTTGGTTTGGTGTTTGTTTTGGGTTTTTAGGGGGTTTTTTGTTGTTGTTTTTGAGGGAAAAAATTAGTTCAGCAACACTTAGGCAGGAAATCCTCAACTTGGGTAACTGACTTGTCTTTAGAAGGATACTTACCCTGAAAAAAGTGAAGCTACTAGCTGCTGAATAAGTGTCACTCAAAAGCAGTTTCTTGGCTTTTTCTTACACAGCGGGCAACTTTTCTTTTAAATTCTCCATTTCTGTCTTCTCTCCATTCTTTCTGTAATTGAATAGACAGCTTTCAGATGTCAGTCCTATAACAAAGTACAAGTTCTAGGAATACTCTTGGTGTTTTTAGACATTAGCCATCAAGACAGCAGCTAAATTTGCTTACAGTCACTGAGCTAGTCACCGAAAACCTGTGACATTCAGGATTTTTGAAAGCTTGCTCTGGGTTTCTATGCAAACTGCTCACAAGATAGTGAGGAGGCAGCCATTTACCCCTTGGATTTTAGGCATTCTCCGAGACTAACCTGGTGGCTACCAATATTTCACAATGTCTAGGCTGAAATCTATTTACTTCAGCCTGCAAAGTAGCAGCAAACTCAAACTGCAGACCACAAGCTATTGTTATGGGTTAGAGAAAATGTCTTTAACTGCAGTGATGAAAAAACGTACACAGCTGCTGTGGAGCCAGTAGTTATTCTGTGATTTTTAGGACAGTTTCAATTCCCTCTCAATCTAGCCAGGACACTCCAGGATAGAAATACAGAAGTCAGCGTTCAGAAGAGGCACAGCAGTGTCCTTCAGAAGAAAACTCCTAGTTAGATACAGCTGCAAGATACTGGCCTCATGAGGAAGACTTTAACAGAATACTCGGCACACCTATGGAGATGGTCTCTGTGACAGCTACCTGATTTCAGAACTGCATAGAAGAACAACAAAGAAAGATGAACAGGAAGATAGGCAAGAGGTAAGTCTGAACCTGGAGATCTGCACGCCATGGTATCACCAAAACCCACAGGAAAAAGCACAGCCCGTTTTAAGTTTTTTGTGCCAGCCTCCTTACAAGCTTAGGTGAAAGCACAGGAGCATCGCACACTGTGACTAAGGCTGACATGTTGGGTACTGGCAAGAAGGTGGTGGGAAATATGAAGAACCCTTATGTAATGAAATCAGTTCTACAGTTCTTAGTTTTTTATGTAAGCAATATATTCTTACTGCAGGGGTGGGAGAAGGGGTTAAAAAAACCCACGCTGTCACCTGAAGCAACCTAGCACACACCACCTTCTCACCCCCTACTTGGAGTGAAAGTTGTAGCACATTTGAGCAAGACAAAATTAGGATAACTGGTATATCCCAACATTCACCACCTCCAAGCTCACCTAGCCAGTCAGCATGCTGGAAAGCCCAGCGTGTTTTATCTTTCCAGTGAAAGCACAAATAAGGCTACTAATTAATTTGTTCTTTTCAGCAATTAATACAGCAAGCATTTGGTTCCTTGGATTGGGACATAGGACAGCTTACACAAGATGGCTTAAGGCCAAGAAAAGCATTGAATTTGTGCCCTCCCAGCTTCAGATTCTTAGTTTTTCTTTCTACCTTTTATATTTGTTGTTCTATGAAGCAAATGTTCAGAACTGAATAGCAAGCAAAGTTTCCAATTTGACAGCAATCTCT
This sequence comes from Theristicus caerulescens, assembly GCA_020745775.1. Taxonomy (NCBI): domain Eukaryota; kingdom Metazoa; phylum Chordata; class Aves; order Pelecaniformes; family Threskiornithidae; genus Theristicus; species Theristicus caerulescens. The sequence goes on from CM036572.1 coordinate 9,607,346, forward strand.
CCAAACCTCTTATTTTAGGTCATGAACTGTTCTATTTGCTCCTCACAATACCTATTCAGGCTCCTGTCCCTCATTTTTCTCCCACTCCAAGAGACAGTACTCCAACGTGCACAGTTCTTATTTTCCAGGAAGCGGGTATATCCCCTGCTCCTATAATGCTGTGACCTGTGTGTAACACCTTATTCTGTAGAGTCACTTAAAACTAGAAATTAATGAAAGCAGACAAAGTATCTTTTAGTAACTGTCAAATACTGTTGCTGCAGTAAACTTGTACTTCATAAACCAAGTAGAAGACATCTTGATAGCAGCTCAGAATAAAGCACATGAGCTGCTGATTCTTCATAACCCTGATGAGTATGTTCTGGTTAATATGAAGAGGATGCAATCTACAATCAAGCAGGAGATGCTAAGCTGTTCAAGTAGCACATTAAGTTGAAAAGTTACTTGGAACATCTAATACCACAATCAGAAAAATAGTTATAGCATCCAAAGGTTACATCAGTGATGCCTCAGTACTGCCTTCACAGTCGGATCTGGATTTCAGTTTTTGTTCTTTCAAGCTGGGCTAGAAAATGTTGTGTTTCCTTAAGACATTTTCAACCTTTACCCTAAGGTTTAAGTAAACAAATTCATAGTTTTCTAGCTAACATCTCTCTATGAGGGAGTTGAAAACACTCCTGAAATGGCTGACAGAGTGGGGCACACTACAGAAAGATTAAAAATCTTGTGAGATGCTAGGAAGGTGACAAGCATAGCTAAAAGTACAAGCTTTCTCCAGTGTTAGGTTGGCTACATTCAACATACGTGAGTCTGAACTGACAAATTCTAATTGTACTTTTAGCATTTCATTAATAACTTGCTCCTTCCAGTGCTCTCAGGTTTGCCAGCAAAAAACATCCATATGCCCTGGGTATTTGTTTCCACCAGTAACGTGACACAAGAGGGGAGGTCCAACACTGAAAGGAACATTAAATGAGGGAATTCTTCACTACAATCTTTTGTGTTCATTTTTGTTTTTCTTCCCATTAAGTTTGTTCCACATGAGACTATTCCCACGATGATTTTTCAGCAGAGCTCAACCAGCTTAGGAAATACTAACAGCGTAGTAGCTCAAAGGCTTCAGGAAACTAAACTCCCACTGACTTTGAGAAGGTATAGCTAGCTTGACAGAGCAGGTGAACATGCTTCTAGAAAACTTGGCATCTTCTGACTACCACCTCCCTTTTCCTCACTACCCCCGTTAAAAGACCTAGAACTTCCCTTTTTTGAGAGGATATCATGCATTAGTCACTGCTGAACTGCAATTCAAGAGTAATTCAAAGGAAAGTATGTTGGCATTATCTCAAATGAATGGGACCTGAAGCCTGCTCCCCTACTCACCTCAGAACTGAGAATTTTTTCCCTCCCCACCACAAACAGTTATTAGTCTAATTGCTATTCTGCTATAAACGCAGCTCTTCTAGAGAGCTGATAGCTGTGTTTATACACCTACGCAGAACAGGCCATGCTCCAGAAACACTACGCTGCATGAAACACTTGCATCTCACTTGTGACAGAATCCTTACTGCAGATTCACCCTGGTCTTCAACTATAAACCAGACCATTCTTCCTCATTCCCTAGCCAGTCATTCTAGTCTTCCTCCAGAGCTGAAGGCCAGATGCCCAGTGAAGCTTTCCAGCACATTCTCAAAGCACAGACCTACACAGTCAAACCTACTGCTCTAATCCATGACCCAGGAAGACTGCTGTAGAGAAGTGGATGCAAAAAGTCACACCACATTTATACTGAGGGACGCCACCACATTTTCTCCTTCCATTCAAATCGCTAAATCTGTTAACAGCTGATATAATTTCCGAGACAAAAATTTTGCTGCATTATACTAATAACATACTAGGAACCAGAAAAGGTTCTAGAATGTTAACTTCTGCAGCTAAACTTAATGGCAGTTGTAACTGCTATGTGTATGTAGCCACACTGTATTTTACAGGCAGCTTCCTTGAATTTTTTAAGACTAAAGGAGCTGAAGTTTATCCATTAAGTACTTTGCACATAAGTTATTTACTATAAATAAATGCATTATTGCATAGGAGAAATTAAACCACTGCCTATGAAATCTGACAGAATCTTTCCCTTGCAATCTGTAAGAAATTTCCCAGAGCTAACTAGCAGTTCTGTTTCACAACATGAGTGCTTTTCCCAACAGAAAGGTAGCCTTAGCCTGTGATATAAAAGGTTCTTTCAAGTTATTGTACTGTTTGTCAAACTAGAAGCAAAACTCCATTGCGAGTTTAGGTTTCTACACTGAAGACAATTGGCAGACTAAGAAAAGTCTTACCGCTGCATCAACATTAGCAGGAGAGTCACCATTGGGATCTGCCAGCATAGAAATAACACTAATCATTATAGTTTCCACTGTGTGAATGGGAAGCCAGCGTTCCTCAGGTTTTTCATAGCCATATTTGTCTTCTCCAGGCTCATGAAGAATTGAAATGCAGACATCGCCATTCTTGTCAACTACAAAATAGAACAAGGCATATTTCAGTAATGAACAACATGCTGGCATTTCTTCAGGATAGTTATGGAACTTTATGGAACTGTTAATCTTCACTCCAGCTAGTCTGAAAATGCGTTGGTGAAGACTCTTTACAAAAAAAGAAAGTAATTAACTATTACAGAACTCAATATGCAATAAATAGGGCTTGGTGGAAGTCTGTTATTATGCTGGACCTCTGGCAGAGAGGGTACACAGGGAGGAAGAACTTAATTCTAACATCATGTTGCAACTTTCAAGACTATTTACACAGGCTTCCACTAAAGCTTTTTCTGTTAAGTTCAGCAAACTAGACAGTGACTTTTTTTTCCACAGCAACAGCTGGATATTACTGCAATATATTGGAATATGATTTAAGCTGCTGGAATTAGAAACTCCCTGACAAGTACTCTGATATTTCCAGAGCTGAAACTGACACAGCATCAAAATAGTCTCTCTGCCCCTTATGATGGGAGCACTGTGCTGGTCTCCTCCCAGCTTTCAACATCTGCAACTTCAATAATGACTTTAGAAACTGAAGAGAATTCCTCATTCCCAGTAAAAACCTTCTTCCATTTTATTTTACCTTCCCATCTATGTTCAGCAGTCCATAAGTAAATGAAACATTAGGAGGAGTCTTCTTTGGAGGGACTAAAAGATGCTATTATTTTCTTTTACACTTCACTGGAGGAGGACAACCTTGGACCTTCTATATTGAATTGCCAGGTTAGTAATACTAAGATGAAATGTTTGAAGGTATAACAAAAGGCAGCTATAGAAGTCAAGTTTCTCCTCAGACCAGAATTTCGCACTTAGGAAAAAAGAAAAATTCCTGAACAGGTACCAAGAATTCAAGAAGCTACTTCGAGTAGCTTCTGAAAGTACTTTAGGAGCAGTCTTTCAGAGCAGGACTATTAAAGACTCTGCCATGGTTATTACTTCTTTATGAAGTGAAGATGGCAAAGTAAACACAGAGTTTCATATTTCTAACAGAAACAGAAGTGTATCCATTTGTCTTCACTGCATTTTAGTTCTTAATTGCAAAAAGAAATTGAAACTTTGACATTTCTTACCATTCGGATGCCAGATTTCTGTGATGAATTTCATTTTTGGCGGCCTCAGTGGATAGTCTTTTGGAAAAGTAAGATGAGCCTTGAAAACACCACCTTCACTGGGGAATCAAAAATATTTTCTTGTAAGCTTAAGCTGAAGATTAGAACTTACTGATGTATCAAAAGCTCTAAGTTTACCTCTCACACAGCTTAACATCATGTTAGTGATTAACAGTACCATCATTTCCATATGCAATGCAAAGAGTTGCTAGATTGAGAAGATCCTTTCACAAGATACTGTGAGTTCCCCAACACTATCTTTTTTAGAATTAGGATGATGTTCCAGAGGGGAAAAAACACACCAAAAAAAAATAAAAAAGCTGCCAAGGAATTCACCATCTGGAATTACAACTTACATTTTTCCTCCCAGTACATGTATTAACAGAAAAAAAAAGTATTGCCAATAACTCCTCTTCTCAAGTACAGCGCAGCAGATACCTGTTTATTTTCCTCCTTTAGACACCTTGCTCCTAATTTCTTAATATCAGTCTGCAGCAGTGAGCCTCAGTGAAAAGTTACAGAAAGCTTTATAGTTGTGTCTACAGCATTACTTTGTAAAAAGACTTCCAATACTACCTTTTCAACACTAAGCTAAAGGGACTCAGACATGACAGTGAGGTGTTCTGCATTAGAGTTACCCACTAAACTGAAAAACAATAAACAAGAGACATCTAGTTTTTACGTGGAGTTACAGGCCCATATTTAACTAAGGTAACAGTTTGGGGTTTGTTTTTTTTTTTTTTGTTGGTTGGGTTTTTTTTAAATAACTAGGTTTCAATACCCTGGAATAGTCCCTTTTGAAAAAACCTGAAGGCCTGTATTAAATGGAAAGCCTTATAGGTGGAATACTTCACTAATGTACTTCACTATAACATATTTGCCGTTACTGTCATTTCTTGTAATTGAAGTTTGTAACAAAATTTGAAATTGCAAAGGCAGAGGTTACAAAAACCGGAACATAACCTCCACAGAAGGTGGCATGAGATGTGCAGTATGACAAGCTACTCCTCGGTAGCCATGCAGACAAAAGAATTGGTGTAGAAAAGACAAAGCTGTTCAGTGCAATTTTTTTTTTTACTGTATTTGTAAAGAAGCAGGAGCCAGTATCCAAAGCCCACAGGCTACTGAGAAAATAACAAGTTTTACCACCACTAACGAAAGATGTGCAATTCTAGCAAGTGTCTCCAAAAAAAAAACCCAAACCCAAAAAGCACTACATCTAAGTGACTTGGCTCTTAAAATAAAGCAGCTGAGGGGATCTAAACCCACAGCATTCATTTTCCTCAAGTTTTAGAAAAGGCAGACAGTTTCCAAAGAGTCCTTGATCCTGGGAAGGGTAAGAATTCTGGAAACACTGGCTATTTTAACATCCATACTAGTCAAGACAAAGGAGAGTTAGATCACGTTTGTTGATGGCCCCAAACCAGTTAAGTCCTTTCTTTCAAAGTGAAAGATTCTTCTTTCCCTTATTAAAGAAGCAGATCCTAAAGCTACTAGGCTGTATGGCATCCCTGGTTACCCCTCATCAACTACATATAAATACAGCTCTTTAATCGGATACACATTAGAAACCAGTTAATGAAGTACAGCTGTCAATTAAGGGAGATCAGGGCCACTTTTAGCAATACTCCTGATAAAGTGGTCTCTACCAGTAGAGTCATGCACTGAGTCTAAAATCTTTTTAGGTAAACTCGGAATAAGTCAGGTGGGACCAGGAACGAGACTAAAAGTTCAACAATTTTGAACCACCTGGTTACATTAAACCATTATTTTCTACTTTCATCATAAAACAGACCAGGGAGGAAGGATTCAGTAAAATGCTACCTTGAAAAACAGCAGCTAGGGACTGAACAGAAGAGAGCTTCTTATCTAAAAAGCCTCAAAACAAGCTTAGTGCCTTACTGAAGTGGGGAAAAAATGCTATTGCAATTTTTAACATATAAGAAAAGGTTCAATTAGAAGCAGTATTTCTTTACTGACAGTATTTATAAAATGGCCATGAGAATATAATGGAGCCACTACAAGACTGTTCAAAAGAGGTCAACAGAAGCTGGAGAATTCATCTCATGCAAGACTTGAGAATCACAATGTAGTGAGCTTGAGGAGAAGCAAAGCAATTCGATGACTGTGCTTAGGTACTTATTCAGAGGTCTGCAGACAGAGGTATACAACAACTTCATGTTGGAACTAAAATTGATCTTAAGTAAATGTCACTAGGTATCAGTATTTACCACTGGAACAGCTTAATGAAGGAGAACAGAGTTCATCTTCAAGAGCTACACTTTATAAACTGACCTCTTCTTGGCATAAAACCTTTTCCCAGGAGCTAGAGTAGATGATCATATATAACCTCTATGAGAAAGAGAAACTGTTCTCTCAATTAGCCAGAGCTCCCCCCCCCCCAAAATAAAAACCCAAAACCACACTGCATGTGCCAGAGTGCTTCAGGTATACAGCAATGCAAAAAAAATCAGCAAAGTCCAGGAAAAGAAGTTACTGTATGAACTGCATAGTTTTGTGTTCAAATGCCAATTACACCCAGTCCTCAGGATAAAGATATAAGCTTTTTGAAGCCCTCTGTGCAAGGTTTGCCAACAATTCAAATTCGATCAACACTGAGGTACTCTAGGAAGTTCTTCCCATCTCAAACTGACGGGACTTGAGGCTAATCCTACAGTCTGCTGCAGTTTCCCAAACTACACCCCTCTTGAATATCTTCCTACAATCACCAGCATGAAGTTGCCATTGTTTAAAATTGTACTATCAGCTAAACTATAGCCTCACAACAATAACAGCAAATAGTGGATTATACCTGCCTTACTTAAATGTGTAAGAAAACAGAAGCTGCCACTAAATATAGCCTATTCTTTCTCATTTCTACACCAGTAGAAAGGGATCAGTGTTGCATTTCCTTAAGGGAGCAAAGCAGTTTAGAAATTCTATATTGCAAATTCAGCTATTTACAGGTATTTTACTAGCAACAGAACAGTATTACCTCATTTAGTCAGTATGAAGATTTAGGTTAACTTCTACTCACTTAGACCAAACTAGAACTAGTAAATCAGAGTTCACTTAATTTTCTGTATAAGTATCAGTACTTACTATAGTGTATCTGGAGGACCAATAATAAGGACTTCCCATCGATAAAGATCATTGTCATCTATTAAGCCCGCTGAAAAGCCTTCCACTGGATTTTTGTTGAGCTCTGTGTAGGAAAAAGAATTTAAGAGTGACTTTAGGTGTCTATGATAAGCATTTGCTGGTTTTGCCCATGCCTCTATACATGACCAAAAAACCCCACGACTTTCAGTGATTTGGCGCCTACGATGGACTGATGGCCTGGATGAGTATCCTCAGCTCCCTACCACACACAACAGCACGCTGCCAGAGCTGAGACCCATAATCTGACTCTAAAACTATCCAAGTACATCATGAGCAGAAGAGCCAAAATAACTCAGAACTGTGGGACATGGTCTCCTAAACTAGATACCAAGAGGTCTGTGTGCAAGTCAGGAAACAGATTTTCTACTAATAAAAAAGTCATACTGCTTTATAAGAACCCTGAGGAGCCAGATTAAACTAAAGTCTATCTTTAACTCTAGAAAATGTTAACAGAAGAACAAAGTCACACTACGTTTTTATTTAAAACTAACATCGTACTTCCCTTAAATGATTTTTTTTTTCAGAATCAGAAAGCATTTGAGACCTGTGCCCAGTGCATGCTGGAGAGAAGGATTTACTACATTCTGAACTACTAGAAGGGAGCATAGAAGATAAGCTGTTATGCTGTTTAGGTTTTGGGGGTTTTTTATTTTTTTCTTTTGTTTCACAGTTTTCTCCAGTAGTGATAAGCAATAAAAGATTCTAAGTTTATAGGCTACTTCATATAGTTACTGCCAGATAGAAGTCTTATCTGGAAATAGCTATGCAGAAGTCAGACCTAGACATCGACTCCACTGAGTGCCTGTTTTCAGCCTGCTCCAGGAAAAAGCATAAGATTTGGAAATAAACACCTCAAATGAGTTCTGCCTAAAATTCAACTTGGGGTGGGGGGGAAGAGAACATCTCTTAACTGATAGCTGCCAGTCAAAAACTAATTTAAATGCCATATTGATGCCAAATTGAAATTCGATCCAGCATTTCCAACAGTACATAAAAAATCCTGATGGATCTTGGGTATTTAGGATAGGTGAAGGGGAGAAAAAGTTATTCCTTCAACTGGTCAGTAATTTCCAGATTAAGTTAGGGATTTTGTTTTGTTTTACAATTACTACTGCACTTATTTTAAATCCTGTCAGACATTATATAGCCCTCATTATTATATTCCACAGTACAGTTAGTCTACATAGTCCCTCTTTGTACACCTAATAGCTGTATTTTGTGTTGATTTCTAGGCATTACAGCCTTCAGTTCAGGGGTCCTTATAATGCCCTCAGGTACATGCAGAAGAACTTCAAGTGAGAACCTCATACCTTTATGAAGAAAAGGCTACCATTAAGTCCAAACTGATCTGCCCATAAGCTTGCAGTCACTGTTTGCCAGTTAAGTTCTTAACTACTTAAAACATGGTTAAAAACTGCAAGAAGACTCAATTCAGGCCCTACACAGAAGATTCCACATCCACACAGGGAAAAGAAAGTGCTCAGCTCACATGAAGGACCAAGGTCCTGAAGAGGCAGATGGCAGAAATACCAACTTTGTCTGGCCATTAGTATTTCAGCATCAAATGTATCCGCATCGGTGACTCAATGCTAAAATCCCAAGAAATTTATTGGAAGGGCTTTTCTTAGAAGCTACTCAGCAGGGGTTTAGTCAACAGATGAGGTCAACCGTTCACTCTCCACGTTGCAGGACAAAGACCTAGGTATTGAACCAAGATGCAAACTTGAAAACTGAAAACTATAGCATGGCCACACCTCCACTAAGCAGACCAGTTTTCACCCTCTGGCATCTATGAAACTTTGCAGAAACAGCTGTGTGAGTGTGAATAACTTCTATTTCATTTTACATGAAAGGGGCAGAGAGACTAGGTAAGTGTCTCACATGAAGTGGACTTCACCAGTCACTTACTACCTCCCTACTATAGACATGCCGCCAGCATCAGATATTAAAAGTTCCACCACGTTAGTAGTTGAATATAACCTGCTTTTTCATGCAGGATTTTATAAAAAAAAATTGTCTATTGCTTGTGCAAAAAAGCCACCTCTGTTCAGAACACTTAAGTCATCCTTTCAGATATTACATTAGTATTTAATACAAAATATCCAGCATAACAACTACAGAAGTCAACAGGAAGAATGCAAATATTAGATTTGAGTATCTCACCTTAAGACTTTCAAACTTTAAGCCTCCAAAACACAACTTCCCTCATTTCTGCATTTCCACAGGGAGAAAAGGGTTTATGCCGAGTTCTGTGTAAACTACTATAACTCAAGCTGCTCATTTAGCTTCCTTATTGTTTGCTAGTTATCACTTCTCAGTGATCAGACTGTAAACAAGCCTGCCAGAAGTTAAGACTCCAGAAAATTCAGCATGCTTCTCTATCTAAATATGCCACAGTATTTTCAAGTCCAACATATACATTTTCTTCTCTATTTCTTGGTTTGTGCTATTTCAACTTCTTTTTACATCTGTCTGAGCCTCCAAATAACTTTTTTATCCTTAAGTCCTTTGAAAGATTTTTCATGTACTTGTTCCCAAAAAAAGCCAGCTCTTACCCTCTGACTCATACCTAAGACCTTGCAGCACTGTATTGCAAGAGTTCTTGTGAGAAGGAATAAGATCGCTGGATGCCAACTCTTGTAATGCAGAAAATCTGTAAACTGTATGAAAGGGACAGCCATTGATGAAAATCTTCAGTTACAGCAGTTATGGAAATTTGCTTGGTGGATATTGCCCATAAAGCAAATTATGTTGTTACTTCTTTCACAGGAGGTGGCATCGGTCTCAGCTTGTACAAGGTTCTCATTTTCCTTCCACGGTAGCAATACTGAAGCACAGTTCAAATAGCTACTGCTTGCACCAGTACTTTAACTTGAGGTAAGACAACAGACATAAGCTCAGGCACCTTCCCCACTAGAGATATGTAGAATTACCATAGGCAAGTTAAAATGAGCTTTTCCATCCAGATTATTTATGCTAAACTGAACATCAACTAATGGCTGGCTGGCAGACAAAAAAGGAAATCTCAGGAAAGTTTTGCACTGGGACATGAAAAACATCATCCTTGGCTGCTTTAGCATGGATAGCTAAGAGCTGCTACTCGTTAAAACTTGCAAACACTGAAGCCCAGGGTTTGTTTGGTTTTGGTTTTTTCCCCTGGGTATAGCCAGCGCTGCATATCAGAAGAGTTAACTGGTAGTACCACCTATCTCTTCATGAGCTGAGACTCACCCAGTAGCGAAAGCCACGCACCAAAATCCCAAGTGAACAGCGATGCCACTATGGCAAGAAAGGAGCACAGACGCACTATGCTCGCAGTCACAGGAGTCAGCTGCCAGGCAGAGGGACTTCTGCCCACCAACCAGAGCCTCTGGTGACACTGACACTGCACTCCAGAAACCAGACACCTGTCCTCCCCGTCTGTCATTTCCTACCAACTCCAGCAGTTAACTGCTTGCAGCCTGAACAAGAGTTTTCCTAGACGAACACATGGATGGTGAGTATGCTTCATAAAGCAAAGGATTCAATTCCCTCCCCCAGCCAGGAAGAAGGAACAAGCCCTTGGCGCAGGTCCTCTGCAAAGCCCTGTTGAAGGGCTAGCCTACAAGTCCTGGAAAAGCACAGAAGTCAGACACCTATGAAGAACTGAATCCCTCCACGTTATTTTTTCAACACTTAGTTTTCCTTTGAGATTTACTGTTTAGCTGAAGATATCCTGTACTTTTTAAATATAAATGAGTACATTCACACAATCCCATCCTGTCTATGCTTAAATAAGTGCAATTTACTTGCTACTACATATTACACACTATGGTTTAGTATTTCTGCCAGTGTTTTCTGCATTTCTGATAGTTTAATATAATAGAAATTTTTCTTCCCAGAGAAAAAAAAATTCTTACGTTCACTCTAGAAGCAGTTTCAGGTAGAGTCCTTCGCAGCTCAAGCAGCAGCTGACAGCCAAAGCAGCACAAACCTAGACAGCTGCCAAGCAGCAACACACTGGGGAAGGAATCCTGTGGCTGCTTATAAATTAGACATTCAGTCCCTTTAATCCCAGTCCTGAATCAATACCTGATTTGGGAGGCGAGGAAGACTAGAGGCCCATAATCCAACAGTTGTTTAAGTCCAGAACAGACTTTAATGTCCAATGCCTAGCGTCCCGCATGATCTGCCAACACAACACAGTGCTCCTTTAGCGGTTCAGCTCTTAGTAAAGCAGAACTAAGTTACCATTGCCTTAAACTTGAGCCAACGCACTACCATAAACTGTGCTTCCAGTTTCAGTGTTTAGTTGACAGCAAGCTACTGATGTTCCCACACTCACTAAAACTGCCTTTATATAAGCCAAGAGACTTTCACCAATCCAAAAGCAAAATGGCATCAACAAAAATGACTAAGCAGAAACAGCCCCATGGCTACATGTAGCAGCTATGTATGGCATCTGAACTTTTCAGCTTGACGTTTCACCCAGTCAGCCACCGCATATGAACACTTCAGAGTATTTTAAGCTACATTACAGAACAAAGCTTTCAAAAATATAAGCTTCTATGTTATTTTTAATAGCAGCCTCTTTAGTAAGTTACACAGTGGTTGAGTTTTGTGCAGCCAGTGGATGGAGTCCAGCACAAAAACAGAGACCGGACAGCCCAAGTTCTAGCTAAGGCTTCTGAAGAAGTCGCCTAGCTGACCTACACACAGTTCCCAGAACAAGCAGGCCGTATCAGAGGTTTACATTTGCTATACATTAGGCTTGTTTTTTCTTGGTTGCTTTTTGTGAGTCTCGGCACTAGTCCAGAAGCTTCTAACAACTGTACAGACTGAAAATCCTCGTTCTGGACTCTTCTCCATACCCCAAGCCGTGACTTCCATATTACTTAACTGAGGTCAGTTACGATTTCCAAGACTTTCCTTTCTGCCTGCATACCCAGCTGTAAGTCTCCGATTCTAGAAGATCGGGCTGAGATAGTGATAAAGTAACAAGATCTCCTTATGAAGATGTATTCCCAGAGCTCTCCATATTACCTACTTTCATCATGTGCTGTCTTGCTCCACAAGCTCATCCAAAAAGTTCAGACAAAACATAGCACAAGATACACACACACTCCTGGTAGCCACTTCGGCAGTGACAAATAAGATAGCAATTAAGACAGAATAGTTTTAGTCTCAGGAGGACATTTTAATTATTCTGGAGTGAGACTGAAGCAGTAAAGACAACCTGTCTTAGAGAGAGCTCTCTACCAACCAGTTCAGTAGCAGCTCTAGATTTGACTCAACTTCAGCCTGGCAACTAATTTCCAGTGCTCCATGTGTCACCCCCTGTTGATAAGGGCAGCATTACAGACTTCTGCAAATCCAGTTCTCCTCTCAATTCAGAGGATTTGTAGGGAGGGTTTTCTAGTCAGCATTAACAGCCAAGTTGCTCACAGAAATCATCTCAGTGCAGTGCTACACAGCTTCATGCACTGCTGCATCAACGTGCTTTGCTTGCCATTTCCTCAGCTGTACCTGTAGAGCCTTCCGAGGATTTGCACAGTGAAGCAGGTTTTGGAAGGATGGAGGACACGGTTGGGGGTTTCTTGTTTGATTTTTGGTTTTACTCACGATCAACTTCCTAGCCAGGGCCGCAGCTCAGCTCTGCAAACAAGACGACAGCCGCACTAGCCCAAAGTGAGGAGGCAGAAGCTCCTGTAACTGCCACTATGGGTCTGTAGATTAAGGCTATAGTACCAGAGAAACTTGACTAGATAGAGCCTGGGATTCTTTTACTAGTAAGGTGTTACATTATTCTAGACATAAGCTAAGAATCAAGTTGTTATGTATGTTCTGTAGCTCCATGTTCGCCTGAGTTGGGACATACCTGAAGACAGACAATTGAAAGTGGAGGCTAGCTATTTAGTTGACAACTGACTCTTAACACACTAATGGGAAGCTTGCAGGTCTTTGGCACTGTCTTGGTTCTTAAGGAGTTCCCTATAGTCCCTTACGTCCATGGAGGTGGCCACTGACAGACATCATCAACACTCCTTTAGACATCGATCTCAACTTAAAGGTCTCAAAGCCAGCTCTCTCACACAGTTTCAATTAGACCACAGATACCAAGCTACTAATCTGACCTGGCAACCCAGTTTACTCAGCCCGTGATCTGTTCCAATGCACCATTTTACCCAAGAGTCAAAGACAGGCAAGAATAGAGATGACCTATTTTGAGACATTTTCTTTCTGTAGCACTCTTCATACACAGAAGCCTTCTGTGTACACACACTCAAACCAGTCCTTTCCCAACATCCCACACTAACCATACACAGAAGGAAGGTCTCTTTCTGCCTCCCCCTGATGTGTTACCATTAAGCAAGGGTTGGCGACTCAGTAACTTAAGTAACTGCGGAGCGCAGCGTGCCTACTAAGCCCACAAGTCTTTTCTCTCAAGATGAAGGTGGTGTTCGAGTTACTTTCCTGTCCGAATCAGCTTCCACAGAACACTGGAAATAAAAAACATACTGATGAAAACCTTTGAAATCCATAGTATAGTTTAAAGTTTTGAAATAGTTATACTTCCAGAATTAAGATTCTCAGCAGTAAGTTTAGAACATATGTTCAAATTAATATCAATCATGTATTTTTGGTAGAAATTGAGATAAACTGTTTCCTGAAGAGCCCTCTTTGGCTAGACTGCTTGAAGCAGGCTGTGTATCCCATCACATCAGAATCTAGCACAGTTACATCACCCAGGTTAAAATGGAGGTTGAACAGGTCTATTAAAAAAATTCCTAGTAAGGTCTGAATTTGGGGGGGGAAGTGGTATGAGGAAGGGAAGAACAAGGATAGTCAAAAGGATTAGAAGAACCCAGATTCTGAAGTCCACACCTGAAAGGAAGCAAGTATCTCACCAGGAAACATTCAGTGGTTTGCCCATCAAGAGTCAACTGCAGCACAGGGCCACATTCATCTATCATACTCAGTATAATAGAAACACCACCTTCATTTTGTCCTCAGTGTCCAATGCATGTTTCCACTTTCAAGAGTCAGACATGTATTAGGTGGGTACATGCATCTGCCTGTATTTGAGACTGTCACCGTCAGCAGCACTCAATAGAGATATCTTACCAGGATAAGTCCTTCCTGAGACTCCATGACTATCTCGTCCCAAAGCAGATGTCAAAAACACATCAGATGAATCACACTCTATATGTACTTATTTCTCTCACCTACAAAGGAGCCTACAGAGCTTCAGATGTCTACTGCATACATCTGCTAGAATTTGGCAAGACAAGTGTCATCCTAGGTGCCAGTCGTGTTATTGTAGTCGAGTTGAGCACGGACAGCAGGAAAAGTTAACTTCTTAACAGCTGTTTGCAAATTACCAACAGACTAAAGCCACAAAAAAATTCCATCCAAGTATCTTCTGAGCAGTCATATACACATCAGTCATGAAACAGCACTGTTGAACAGAGCTAGGAGCTTTAGGATGTGTGTGGTTTGCATACAAGAATAGAACACGATCTAGGAAATCCACTAGAAAGTCTGTATCACAAGACCATGCCATAGGGAGATGTTAACATCTGAAGAGTTCATCAGAAGCTTTCTTCATATGCATAAGTTGTTGTGCAAGTCAAGGACACTTTTCCAGCTTGTTTTTTGTCTTGCTTATAATATGAATAACAGGTTTGCATATCCTAATTCAAGCTACATTGTTATTCAGAATTGTTTTAAGACGTTTCTCTAAGTGACTTCTGACAGCATCATCTTTTAGATCAGCACCAAGTGCAAGCCAACTAAAAAAAAACAGCTAGTTTGACATACCAGGTATTGTGATGACTGCATGGAAATAGGTTTCCCTTAACTAACAATTCATATACAGAAAGACTCTATGTGAAAGCCTTTACAAAGGGTTTCTATCAAAAAGTCTACTATTATTCTAAACCTGTACAAGCACTGCTAACATTCATGCCCAGGAGAGCAGTTATTTTTATGGAATCCTATTCCATTTAGATAGCTATACTTAGTGTTCTTACAAGGTCTGGATATCTGATCTCTGTTGCAGTTGATATGCCTTGGCCCAGAGAAGAGCAAGGAGAAGCAAATATGAACATTTATACTTGCAGGGTGGCCTGAAACTCAGACCTACTAGATTCTATAAGTGACAGACCTTGCCAAGACCAGTCTACTGACAGATATCCGCACACCGCTGAAAACTGAAGCACGGAGCAGGTGCAACGTGGTGATAGCACAGGCCTGCATGTGAAGTGTTAACCAGATTCTGTTCCCATAGGTTGGGACAAAAAGCAGACAGTGTGAGTTTCAAGAGTCACATGCCCTCTTCCTCACCCAAGCCACCTGCTCTTCTTTCTCCAGGCACCTAACTTCACACACTCATTTTAGTATTTGGTTTATACTTTCAGAACAGCAGCCACCTTTCAGTTCATTTCCACTGCATTAGAACCTAATCTGCATGCTAGAAACAAAACGCTGTATTTTGTTTTTTTAATGCTTCCACCCTATCCTACACCAATACTGGAAGCTTACTTCTGCAGAATACCCCACATGCTTAAAGACTTTCAAAAACCCCAGCCTTACAGGTGGCAAACAAGAACATCTAGATCAAAACAGGTTGCATTAAACACATTAGAAGACAAAAATTTAGCAGAATGCCTATTTGAGGCAAGCAAGTTTTACCTACAAAGTTCACTTCTTTTCAGACTGTTTAGAATAGGGCTTTGGGGGAAGAAGAAAAAAACCAAACTTGTACCAATACTAACTACAAAAGGGACCAAATAATCCTATCTTAGTTCACTATGCATGTACTGTTCCAAGTCTTCCTTGCATTAAAAAAAAAAAAATCAGAGATACAGAAGAGTCAAGGCAGAATCGGTTATAATTACAACATGTGATTTTATTTGAGGACTATTCACTCTACTTGATTTATCCCAGATCAGTTTCTCTTAAACCAAAAAGAGACACTTATAGCAAATCAATAAGTCCTTACAGTTTACATTTCTGCAGCAGATAGCTCTAATACTAAAGTTGGAATCACTATTAATCACACAAGGCAAGACATTTTAGTGGGATTTGGGTGATTTAACATCTCCAAATAAAGATCTTATCAATAAAGCAGGAATTCTTCTAATGAAAGTATTTTCCCAATAGGTATTCATTTGCTCCTTGTTTCACAGGATTTCCAGCAGCATTCTCCCATCCCCCCATTCTCTAACAGAACAAAGTCACTTTACTGCCAGATCCAGATATGTCCATACTTTGCTGTAACTTACAATGCCTTGTTTGGGGGGGGGGGGGGGGGGGGGAGCAGAGACAGAAAGAACTCATCATTTACAGTAAGCTTGGTTGTTTCCCTGAAAGATTAGTAAGCTGACCTAGCCAGAGCCAACTGGCTGTGACTACAGCTGCCCCATCAAGGGGTAAGCTTATGAAGCAGGTTGTTACTGCTTCATCCTGTTCAAGCAAGTGGTTGAGTCATCAAGCCCCTCCATTCTGAGGTTTAGCTAAACCTCACTTTCCAGAACTGCCAGCATCCCTGAATTTTTACTCTTGTGACTGCTTTCATAAATACACTTTGAAGAGGCAGAGTTCGACATATTTCTGCAAGAGGAACATTTGAAAAACTAACACATGCGGGTGGTAAAGTTTGCCACAAGTCACATCCATTATGTTATTTGCAGTGCAACAGAAATTCAGGCTGCTTGTACTGCTCAGACTCTAGTCACTGTAACGAGGCATGTGTTTTAGCAATGATATTATCTATAAAGTCAACATGAGCAAGGTAGCTTTGATGCTTCTGTCAACACATCTCACAAGAAACAGGATTATCTTATCTGCTCTAATGGGGCCCTACACTGCAAGAGTGTTAAGGTGAGTGGTACACACATGCTGTATCTAAGCATCCCAAAAAGCATCAGAGCAATGAAGACTGATGGTTATCTAAAAATATGAAAGAATCCTTTTAAAAAAAAAATGCAGGGGGGGTTATAGCATTTTAAGTGATACTGAAGTTAAGCCTGACATGCAGGACCTTGGAGTCTTAACTATTCAGGATAATACAGAATATTACTGGTCATACGAACAAACCTCTTCAAGGAAGCTAATAGCCAGACTAGCATCAACTTAGTACTTCAGATCAATGCCCCTGAAATGATTATCTTGTAGACAAACCTACTGTAAGCCAGTCAACAGCCAGTACTAAACTGTAAACAAAGGCTTCTTATACCACAAGCCACCCAAGAGATACACCACCTCAGCTTCCATCTATAAAGGTATCTTAATTCCATAATTCCCTCAGAATGCACTACTCAAATATTTTAAAAGTAAATCCTATGTAATTGCCAGAAATTCAACTAGCTCAACATTACACTGCAAGATTTTTCCACACAAGAAAGTAAAAATTGTTGAACTTTCACATTAAGTATTTAATACAGTTTCCCAACTTGTTATTTTTTAGTTAGATATTTTTACTTTGAAATAGGAGCTGTATACACTTCAAATTGAAATAATGCCATGTTTCTCATGTTTGAGAAAAACATTAGTGTGGTTTTTTGTATGCTAAGTTGGAGAACATTTACAACATAACATAACTTCAGCCAACACAGGCATGGTTATTCCCCTTTTTTCAGTGATCCATGTTTATGTTAAAGAGGACTCGCACTTCTGGTTCCACTGTGTGCTACTGATGTAACTGCATCCTCCCTACACGATTTTGCTGGATGAACAAGACAAGTCTGCCTACCCTAACAAGTCTCTGTCAGCAAGGATTTGGCAGAAAGATGAAATAAAAGCATTCAGAGAAGTGCCTCAGTCTGCAAAACCCTTGGGCTTGACAGCTCTGGCGACTGGAAGAGTAGCTTTACACTCTCAGTTGTCTCCTGCCTCCTTTTAAAGAGCATAAAGTTTTGGGGCTGTACAGAGAACACAGTTTATCCTCTCCCCACCTCCCCTGGGGGGTGAACTCTGCTAATCTAGTGCTATACTAATCTACATACTTGCTGTTGACTTTTTTTGGAAGTTCAGAGGCACTTCATTCCTTTAGTTTTCCCTGCACCTTACCCATAAGAGGAAATGGACAGGTCATGGCTTCTATCTCACATTATTACCAATCCACAACAAAGCACCTTTCTCCTTCAAAAAAAAAAAGAACATCTGTAAGAACAAATATGTTTATTGAATTTTAAGAGATATCCAGAAGCTGCTAGAGCTTATAATTACATTGATTTGCAAAGAAACAGCCATTTAGCTTCACAGATATCCACAGAGGAGAACCTCCCTTCAGCTCGAGCTAGTTAGACTAGCGCTCTAACTGGCTTTGGTAGCCAGGGATCCCCACTAAGCAGTTCCTTTAAACACTTAAAACAAAAACTACACAAAGTTCTGACTATCTTGATTTAACTGTTCTTGTGCCTAAATGGGGGCAAGCACATGTCAAGATAATAACAGCTACTATGCTAATTCCCTGGTGATATAGCTCAATATTTCATTAGCAAATGCACTGTGAAGCTACTTAGTATTGGGGGGGTGGGGGGAAAGAATGGAACCACAAAAAAAAAAAACACCAGCCCACATCTAACAAAGTTATATTTTGTGACTGTCATTGAATATCCCTTCTCTTAGAGCACTATCAGCATCCAGAACATGCCACTTAAGTTGACAAGCATGTTGTATATATGGTGCTGTGGTACTAGTTACCTGCTCAAGTTACAATACAAGCCAGCTTGCTCCAGAAAAAATAGAAGTCTGTCTTCATACACTTACTGGAGCAACGTGGGATTATGTTGTCAAGTTTCATTCCGTGTTTTGATAAGACCCTTGGTTTCAACTCTCACTGAGAACCAAGAACACTTACCAGTTGACCTTAACTTTAACAGTCTTCAAGAATCAAAACAAGTCATTGAAGTGCTACATGCCATAGACACCCATTTTCCCCATAATGCCTTTATTAAGAACCAAATCATATAGGAGACAAAACAGGTAACCATTCTGAGAGCTACTGTTTTACATTCCTTTCTCCTCCTGTCATTGTTTTTTTTCCTCTTGGCATTGAAAAGAGCTATCCAGGCTCTCACTCATTAAAGAATTTCTATATCCCTCAACTGCTCCACCATTATATGGGTTTCAGATTCCCCCTTCAACCTCCCTCCACTTCTGGATGTCTTGCTCCAAGTCTAACAGCTCCGACTTCAGATCTCTTGCGCTTGAAAAATGCTAATTTACAAGTGAGTGACCTAGAGCAATTTAAACTAGTTTAGATCACATAACTCATATCCACTGCCTGTTCGCTGTCCTCGAAAACCCAACCACTAGGTATAACCCAATGACTCACCACACTTGATATAATGCAAAAGCTGCATGTAGCAGAAGGACTGAAGTATCAGCCCCACCAGGGGAAAGAATACCACAATGCTGATTTTTGTTTTGAGGTAGAACAAGTAGTGTGGGTGTAAACAAAGGGACACATTGGAGCAGATGAGACTTGGAAGAAGACAGTCAGCAGTAGGGAAGGAAGATCAGACATCATGAAGCTCAGTCTCTGCATTGCGACTTGAAGTAGCCTGCCATCAGAAAAAGCAGTGTCAGAGTCTAGTTTCAGCTCAGTCTAGATGTTGCTTACGTTATCACATATGGAAGAAACTATTTTCTTTCTCAGGTCGGTTACTCCAAACAGGCCTTTTGAAGAGTTCAAGACTCTTCTTCAGTACTCACTGCACATTTAAGTATGCACAATCACTTTTAATATGGTTTCAATTTTGGTTTTAATACATGTAAAAGGTTACCAAAGGCACTAATATTACTTAAAACACAAAACCCCCACGAAAGAGTTGCATGTTACATGCAAATGGTTGCAGTACTTGAGTCAGCAGTTGAATCAGTAGCAGTAATAGGGGTAACTGGAAAAGCTTACCAGTTTTTACCATTACACATGAAGCCTTCAGAAAAGAGTGAGCAGAAAGGTAAACAGAAGTTAACCCCCAAATCCAACAGTCTACAAGTCTACTTACATATCCAACCAGCCCGTGCTTACAGAAGGTCTTAAGACCTCACAAGACAAGAAAAAAAAACCCAAACACTACACAACAGAAGCTGACAGCTAATACCTATTGGCAAGAGGCTTCAGCTAAATGTCACTTTCTTTCAGGGAGCACAATTAGGTGGTTAAAAGAGAAATTCCAGATAGCTGAAGAACTGTATTAGGTTACCAAATGCTCATTTTTATCAACTTAAAGAGCAACTATTCTACACTGTTGCTTCCCTAGAGTCATCATTTACAGGAAAGAGACGCTTCACATCAAATCCAGTCTGGGCTCCTGTAGTAAGCCCATACCTAGTGTTATTAGCATAGCCAAACATGCAGAAACCTCACTGAATGCCAGTAACAACTTCAGTAGTTACTAAGGCATTAAGAGGTGCATGCTTATGTTCAGGAGTGCAACTGCAGTATGAGATTTTTTTTTTTTGAAGGATGTCACCTTAAAGGGGTAAAAAATCCTGCGGTAATAGTTAACTACGTTGAAGTTTCTCAAACTTATAATCAGCTAAAACCAGAAGACAGTGCTGGAGATGCAAAAAGCACATCATCTAGCTGGCTATACCTGGTTACGCAACTTCACCTCCTTACTGCTAACAGCGTTGTCTTCCGCCCTTACGCTTTCAAAGACACTACTGAAGTCTCAGGCCAAAATCCTCCACCAGGAATTCCTGTGCCATCCAGTGACCCCGTCCCTTTGTACGGCTACTCAGCAAACTTCAGCCAGCGCTGTATTTGCCTGAGTTTAGGTACACCTAGCACACATTTCCTTATCTGGGTATGAAGCAATTTTTACGTAAGGGACGAAAACAGCCATCAGATTCGCCCAAGGTGCCGGGCAGACCTGTGCGTTTTCTCGAGGGGATTACTTTACCCCGGCCGCAGGCAGCTCGAAGGCAGGGGATGCGGGGGAACATGTGCGAGCGGGGGAGGGAGCGGCGGCAGGCTCCTCGCCGCACCCGGCTGCCGGCTCGTTTCTCTTTAAATCTGGCAGCGAGCGACACATGGAGCTGCATTGTGCGCCCCGCCGCCCGGGCGGCCCGGCGCATGCGCGGCGGCGGCGGGCCGGGCCCAGCCAGGTCCCCTCGGCGGCGGCGGCCCAGGCCGGGCCAGCGCTGACGGCCGCCCGGGGACAAAGGCAGGGGGCGGGGGCGCGGCGACGCGGAGCCAAGCTGCCACCCCGCTCCCCGGCGGCGGGGTCGGGCCCGGCGCTCCGGCCCTTCCCGCCCCCCCACCCCGAGCCCGGTCTCCAACTCCTCCTTCCCCGCACCCGTCCCGCCCTCTCGCCCCCGGCGGACCCGCCGCCCCGCAGCACACGGCGGGCAGTCCCGCTCACACCCCCCCCCCCCCCGCCCGGATCCCGGTGCTGCCCGGTCCTCTCCCCCCCGTCAGTGCCCGCAGAGCCCCCGGGTCTCCTCCTGACAACAAAGGGGGAAGCGGCCTCCCCCCTCCCGGTCCGCCCTCCCCGGCGCAGGGCACGGGAGGCGAGGGTGGGAGCCGGGGAGGGGAGGCGGGACGGGGGCACCTCGGGTCCCCACAGGAAGGTGCGCGAAGCGGGGCGCTTCGCCCCGGGCCTGAAGTACCGCTTCCAGGGGGGGGAACCCTCCCTCCTCCGCTCCTCTTGGGTGCCTGACAAACATCCCCTCACACCACCGAGACTTCCCCGCACGCACCCCCGCGCCGCGGAGGAAAGCTCCGGCTCCCGTCTCCCCCCGCTCCCCGCCCCGGGGGAAGACGGGGCCGCAGGAGAGATCGGGGAGGCTGCCAGGCACGGGGCGGGGGGCCAGGCCAGCAGGGCCGCCGCCAACCCCCGCTTCCCCAACGGGACGGGGGCAGCGAAGGAAATGCTCCCCCCCGCCATGACGGCCCTCCGCACCCCTCCCCCCGGCTCCCCCGGCAGCGATCGCCAGGCAGGCTCCCCCTCCCCCGCTCGGCCTAGTTCCCTCGCTCCCGGCTGGGCAGCGGAGCGGCGAGGGGGGGGCCGCCGTCTCCCCTTCCCCCTCACACACACCCCCCGCCGGCCGCCCGCCCTCCCCCGAGCCGGCGCCCCTTCCCCCACCGCAGGCCCCGTCCCCTCAGAGGCCGGCCGGCCTCCGCTCCCCTCCCCGCCGCTCCCCCGCGGAGGATCGCCTCCCTCCCTCCGGCCCGCGTACCTGCTAGTTGTCTCCGCAGTAGCAAGGCGGACTGGAGCTCCGTCATTCTCCCCCTCTCTGCCCGGGGAGGGAGTCCCAGCGGCGGCGGCGGGGACGGCGCGGCTCCTGGTGCTGCGAGCGCCCGAGGCGGCGGCGAGTGGCCCTCAGCCCGCCCGCACCGCGCCCCCCGGGGGTCTGGCTCCGCGCCGGCCGCCGCCACAGCACGCAGGGTCCCTGGCAGGGGCGAGCGGCCGTGGCTCCGTGCCGCCCTCCTCCTCGCCCTCCTCCTCCTCCTCACCGCCGCCACCTCCTCCTCCCCCCGCCCGCGAGGAATTTCACTGCACTCCGGGCCGCGGCGCGCAGGCGCACTCCGGCCCGGCCGCCGGCCCTTCCGCGCCGCCATCTTGAGAGGGGCTGTGGGGCGGGGAGGCGGGGCGAGCCGGCCGTCGGCCGCCATGTTGAGAAGGTCCTCTCCCCGCACCCCTTGTCTTTTAAAGCCCTAGCCTGCATGGAGGGAGGGAGAGAGCTACTGCTGAGGGGGACTTTCCTCAGGAGGGGCGTAATGCTCCGTCCCTCCACAGCACGGTGGTTGTGCTGCTGGCTGCTTTCCTGGCCGTCTCTGCTCGCCACCTCACTGAGGGGCTTCTCCTCAGGGCCAGCTGGCTGCTCCCTGGGAGAGACACGGCTTCCCTCAGTTACCACGCTGCACGAGACTGTTCTCAGACACAGGGCAGTAAGTAACAAAAGCTACCTGGGCATTTTGTCCCTCCTCAAAGCCCTGCTTGCCCTTAGGCTGCAGCCATCTCCCCAAGCCAGTAAAATACACGAGTTTTTGAGGAGGGGCTAAAAAGAGCAGCTGCTGGATGAAAGTTGCTCATGCAAGATTGCTGCAGGATGTAGGAGATTTTTGTCTGTGGGTGTGATGGGGATGCTTGTGTGAGGGGGAGCGTGCTGCTGCACTGAAGATGTGCCCAGGAAAGAGAGAGAGGTATAAAACTCGACTGTAAGTCAAACCCCTTGTTGTGCTTCTGAGGTGAAGGGGCTCTCCTGCGTTAGTTTATCCCTGAAGGACGTAGGCTTGATTTCGGATCTCCAGCAAAAGCCTTCAGAAAAGGAGCTTTTAGAAGATGACTGCCAGTCTGAGGACAGGCACTGCTGAGAGGAAGACCTAAAAATTAGGATAGTTTGTTCCAAAGAATTAAGAAAATGTCCAGGGAAGGACTGACAAAAATACAAATTGTCTGTATATTCATGTGTTGACTGTGAAAAATGTACTGTGATAAACAGGTGTGTGAGACTAAAATAGAAGGTATGGGCTGCTCTGCTCCTCTGCCATAGGCTTTCAGCATCCTATTGGATTCTCTGAGTTTACGTTTTAATTCTCAAGGACATGCAGTTTCTGGCTAATTGGATGAACCATTATTACTAGTGATAGAAAGCAGGAAATTCACTGCTCTATTGCAGAAAGAAGGTACAACAAAGGGATTTATCCTGTATCGGTTTGCCAAAATGTTCAAATCCCTTAGAAAAACAGCTCTTTTTATTTTTTATACTACAAAGGGTTTATTTTGTTTGTGAACACCAAACTTGGCTTGCAATGAAGGAAAGAGAACGAGCCTATAAGAGAGATGTTTTTAGCTGGCAATGCTAAAGTCATTTCCCATGCTGCAATTTGGAAGGCCTAGTATAGTCTGAGAGTTTCATTACTGTGCTAGTACAATTAATCAGAATACTATTCCCAGATATTCTTGCAGTTCTGATTAAATCTGTGTCCTCTTCAATGATTAAACTAGGATGATACAAGACATCCCACAGTGTATGCTGCTATTACTGAAATTCATCTCATAAATGGTGTTCTTAGCCAAAGAAAGTCTTTGTGAAAGTCTTTCTCCTTTGTAGGTTGACTCTAATTCCTAAATGTATTTTGTATTTGTATTTTGTATTGCTTCAGTCAGGTTCATTCAATCTTAAAAAACAATCTATCCATTTAAACATAGAAGGCTATCATGTGCAAGTGCATTTTGTAAACTTATTATGCTAAGAGACAGTCACCCAGATTGGAATTCAGGCGTGTTGATGGGAAGTGACACTATTGTGGTTGGTATTTCTCTTTCAGGAATAAAAGGTAGGCTTTGTTCACAATGTCAGTTAAGCCAGCACTAAATTCACTCACTCAACTTTCTGTACCTGATGTCAATTCAGGCATGAGTACACATTTCTGACAGTTCTATTAATAGAGGACCTAACTACAGCATTGAAGACTGAAAGGTTATATGAAACAACTCTATTTCTATTACATTCTATTAATTAAAATCCTGAATTGTTCACCATCAGGTCACTCGCTGGCAGTCATATTACTTAAGAAGGGAAGTCTTCTATGGTCTCCTATGGCTTGTGTATGATTTTCCTTGTAAGGAACATAGGAGGCTGTGGGTTGGGAGAGAAAGGATATGGTTTAAGCTGGCACAGATGACCTGGATTCCTTTATTCTTGCAGCAGATTCAACCCTAGTTTATAAAAGTAATATGTGTTTCATTATAGGAAGCATTGGCAACTTAAAGTACTCTAACCTTGCTCTGTCATATCACCTTGCGTGCAGCTGCAAAATGTAGAACATGGCTACTGCTGGTGAGGGCAGGTGTGTGACTGAGGCATAAACCCGTTTGGTGTTTCCTTACAGCAATAACGACTCTGTGGAATCCTGTCATCAAAATGAAGCCGTCATGCCACAGCAGAGTGGGAACTCTGTTGGCTCACAGTTCATGTTGCCTGTCCTTAAACACAACAGGCTATCTGAAAAGAGATAAAAGCCTTTCCCTGGCTAGATGAAGTGATCTTCTGTTCTGTTAATATCTACTTTCTGTACTCCCTATGCACAAACACCTTATCCTACTGTTTGCTGAGGCAACATGCAGTACATTTTAGGAAAAGATCTCAAGACAGGAGAGATTATTTTCTTAAATTTGTTTTACTGTCTCTGGCATGCAGCCTCTCTGCAACCGTCTCTCCCATCTCTGCATTAAATGGAAGGGCACTAAGAATTTAGATTACTTTCTCTTTCCTGAGACCATTTCTTGTATAATGACTGTTCAGCTCTTACAGCCATTTGCTGTGGTCCTTACTGCATTAATCTTTTCCCTTGGCAAAGGTATATTATCACAATCCTTCATCTTGTGGTTAGAATAGGAAATCCTGGAAGTTCTTCTGTCACCTTAAAAAGGATCAAGGTTTCGCATTCAGCATCTTACTTTGCTTGAATATGATGTCTTTCGTTTGACTTTCTCCCCCAATTCCTCATTCACGACACAAATCACAGATTACACTAGTAGATAGTTTCTGTTCAGTAGAGAGTCTTCCAGCTGGATTCACACTGTTAGCAACATCTGCTCCCTGACTTCAGCTTCCTGGCAAAAACAAAAAGCTGATGGTAAGATAGACATAGCTCCCTGTAACATGTTCTGCAATGTTCAGCTAATTTTATATGCTGGAGTCAGTGAAGAGACATTTTAAATGGTAGCAATGCCAGGTATCAGTTTTTAGGCTTAAAAAAAGTTCCTGTTTGGCAAACAGGGACCATTTATATGTCCATTACAACGTTTGCAGGCTTGAGTTTCTTGCAGTTTATATCTAGCAAACAAGTTGTTTTCTTAACAGTAAAGGATAAGTATTTTTAAGGGCTTATATTCTGGATCCAAACTGTCACCAGGAAAAAGTATCAGTTTGCTGACCTGTGGTGTACTGGTCTACCCCCATACACTTGTTTTTGCTGTGCATTCACTGATACATGAGTAGTTTGCTCTAAGGAGTCTCTCTTTGAATGAGCCTTGACTGAGTTTGCTTGTGAGTAGTAAAATCCAAATGACTTCTTCATATATTGTATGCAAAGGTAACATTTGCCTACCAGCGTGGATGTGTATCATAAAGGCAAATGCTCTGAAAATTCCTT
This sequence comes from Theristicus caerulescens, assembly GCA_020745775.1. NCBI lineage: Eukaryota > Metazoa > Chordata > Aves > Pelecaniformes > Threskiornithidae > Theristicus > Theristicus caerulescens. The sequence continues at coordinate 9,633,253 of CM036572.1, forward strand.
CTTAAGAGAGAATTCGGGAAAAAGGAGACAGCATTTCACTGTATTTTGTCTTCGATTCATAGCTCCCTGCTGGCTTGAATAAGAGCGTAACAAGGACTAAAAGCTGTTTTGTTTCCAATTAGGTATGACCTATAAATAAAGTAGGGGACTAAACCTGGGCTGAACACATCAGTCCGGCCAGAAGCATTTTGTGTAAGTTCAAGGCTACTCCTACATAACAAGTTCAAAAGTTTAACTGTTACTCAAATGTTGTTGGGCTCATGTTTCACTGGGAAGTGGGTGTGTGTGTGAAGAAGGGGGGTTTCCTGGAAAAAATGGACCAGTGAATCAGTAGAGAAACCTGGTACAGGAATTGCTGCAGCTGCTACAACACATCTCTTCAGAACATACCTCCGTGCAGAGTATGATGAAAATGTTTATACTTACTTGTATTGTAGCAATGTTCAGATTCTCCAACCAAGATCAGAGTCCCGCTGGGTTAACACTAATCCTTGATGATCTCCTGTAGAGGTAAGAATCTCCATTCTTCCGTAAGAGTCCAAATAGTTAGGATGGACATGTGTGGCAGTCCATGGTGCTAAAATGTCTTGCCTAAGATGCCAGAGCAAGCCTGTACTAGAGCCAGAAATAGGAGCTGGTCCTGACTTCCATTCCCTGATACATGAAACCACAATGGCTTTAATGTTCAAACCTTGCCATGTGTCTGTTTGTCATTCCTTAATAAATCCAGCAGTATTCCACCTAGGTCACTGACCACAGATAAAGGTTTCGGTTGTGGCATGAAGCGTGGAAAATGATTGCTTGAGCCAGGGAGAATGTATGTAGATGTAGACTAAGTTGCGCACTGAAGGGTGACACCTACACAAAGTGTTTTGGCATGGCTTTTGGATAAGATTTCTGGTATGAATCAACCTTGACAGGAATGGTCATGGTAAAACAGTCTCTGGAACTGCAGGAAATCCTTATGGATTCTTATGGTGATGTTGACTCAGACTTTTGGCAGGAAGGCGCTGTTTAAGACCTGGGTAAACCAGAATGACCTTGTTCTAAACTTTATTTGTATAAGCTTAAACTATTACTTAAACAGATAGCATTCTCAGCTGGGAAACTGAGACTTTGCCTAGTCATTAATGTTAGGATCAGGGTAAAATGCCCACCTGAGAGGTGTTCACTTTACAACATGGACATAATTTCTTCAGAATACATTGGATTTCTTCCCTTATTATTATTATTAGTGAGAAACAGTTGACTTCAAAATAAGACAGCAAACAAAAGCAGCAGAAATTAAAGTAATGATGAAAGACTGGCTTAAATGCCAAAATAGTTATGAGAAGGGTTAAATTCAAATGAAAATTGCAATTTTCTAGCTCATACTTCTAAAGAACTAAGTGTGAGAAATTTTTGCTTTGCTACCTGCAAAGCCTGACCTAACTGACAATCAGTTTAATATACCTGATGGAAAGCAGTCATGAGATCCACCGCTGTGTCAGTTTTCAATCCTTGGAACAAATACAAGGATGTGAAATATGAGGCAGGTAGTAATTGATTTGCCTTTTCTGAAATGCTGGCATGTTACTGGAAGAAAATAAACATCAGTATTCTTACTTGAAGAAAACAAGGACATATATTTGAGAATGGTTATTTGTATATAAATTTGATGCCAGAAGTTAAAATACTGTTTTCACTACTTCCTTTTTCTATTGTTGGCTTAAACCAGAGATTTAAATGATTGATTCATGATTTGAAATGGCAAGCAGGAAATCTTAATTTACATGATTTATTTTAGTCTTATTTTACATTTATAATTCTTAATTCTTTTCTTAAATAAAAGCAGATTCCTTTTGTTTGGCAGGATGTTACTTTTTGTCAGTCAGAAGGACAGGAGTCATTGATTTAAGATATGTCAACATTTATCTGTTCAAACTTCTGATGTTGTTTTTTTAAGTTGTTAAGTACTATTTGAGATCTTTTGTTTATTCGATGCTGTGAGCTTTTAACTGATTATTTCTGTTAAGTTACATTTAGATTGGATTCAGTTAAAATGCACAAAAGAATCATTAATGAGAGATAAAAATTTGGTTTTAGCTCCCCCAACTTCCAAGATATTAATACTACCAGATCTTATCCTCCCACAAGTTAGAGCTAATCATCCTGCATCTTGATTTTGCTCAGTTTGGAAAAGGGAAAAACAAGCTGGCTTCCTTTTTCAAATCCCAGTTTAGTTCTCATCTCTGAATGAACCAGTAATCAAAATGAACTTGTTGAATAAACCAAAATGAAGAATTCACTTTCTTTCTGCACCTGCAGACGAAGCTAGTGTTGTAAAAAGCTGGTTCAGCACTCAACATGCTATTTCTAGCCCCTTACTCAGAAACACCCACCAGTTTGGTGTTTTGACTTTCTCTGAAATTTCTGCAGCAAGCCTGGACTGCTTGTATATTTTGTACTTAGTGATTCTGGATTTCACTGGAGTGTAGGCTGCCCTTATTTCACATTTTATTTTAAATAGGGCTGTTTTTGAAAGGACAGACATACTTGGTTTAAAATAAAGAATGACACTTTTTAAAAATTGTTTTGCCTTTTAAACTGGTGAATTCTTTGCTTTTGCTCACATTTTGCAAAATGTATCATAGTTGACACCTCAAATTTGGGTTGATAATTGTTGGTTAGGAGATATATAAAGTACTCTGCAACAAAGTTAATTTTTCCTGGAATCGTCTAGAACAGTACACTTGCAGTTGAGATATACTCATATTTGTACGTGACGTGTTCTAGCGCCTTTGCTAGTACAAAATTAGTACAGTGCACAAAAAGGAAGAAAATATGTATGCATGACAGGTAGGTATTTCGTAGCAAATTGCCATAGAGATTAACAGAGCAATGGATATAAGTGTAACCTGCAGAAGGGCTGTACATGAGCATAAGTAACACGACCTATACTGGTATGGTTCAAGTGGCAAATCCCTTAATGTGAATGCAGTTATAAAATATATGAGGATTAATCCCATATGGGAAGCAAAATAGGTTAAGACAATGTAACTACAGACATCTGTGGGCTGTAGTGTTATCATATAATACAATATTTGCCTCTACTGGGAAATTATACTACCATAATTCTTGTAATGTACACAGGTACTCTAGCATTGAATTTAATTTCTACAAAAGCCCAAGGAAAAACTGGGCTTTGAGGCCGACAAGGAAATACCAAGCAGGCCTGTTGCTGGAAACAGGTGAGTGGATGAAAGGGATGAATGCCTCTAACCTGTGGAGTCTGGTAACATCTTGCTGCGATCTTGCTACAGTGCTGGATTTTTCTGATCTTTATTTCTTGCTGTGTGTGACTGGTTTGTTTTTCTGTTAGGACTATCCTATGAACTTCTCAGAGGAGGAGAAAAGAGGGGAGGGGGAACGGAGGCAGTGAAAACAGGGGTGGCTTGAGTTATATTTGGCTTTTTTGGACAGATTAATCCCTTTTCTGATTTACACCATCCTTATTCTGTACTTCTTAATCTTTTCTTAAGGAAGCACCCTAATGAACTAAAAGTCAGAAAATTTTCTATTGACATAAGCCTTGCCATGAGGTAAAGAAAGTCTTTTTTTTACAGTTTAGAAAATCGAGTGACTGCAGTTCTATGATTTTGATGAAGCTAGTTAAACTCCTGCAACTCTTCTAGACTTTGAAACAAAGGTTCTTCTTAGCTTTGTTTAACTTAGGGATTTACGATTATAAATTCTCGTAACGCTTTTTTTCAAGTAAATATACCAGCTGAAGTTGATATTAATGCTCTTATTGATAAGAGTTGTAGCATTATGTGAGTATTACTTTCTGCTATGTGTTATTTTTAACTTAAGACAACGGTTTTACATAACAAGGGAACACGATTGAAAACTAAATATTGACTATTAATGAAAAGCATCTGAAAAGCTACTTTGAAGTATAGACTTTGCTGGTTGCTGGCTCATAAGAACAAAGAGATAACAGTTCTTCCCTGGCGCTGAACTTGTCTTAAGCAAAAGTAGCTACTAAAGCTATGAGAATAAAATTCTTTTATTAGCAGCCTGAGATTCTGTATTATTATGCTGTATCAAAAGTGTGTAAAGTGTGCAAATGCCAGCATGATTCCAGGCAAGAAAGAAAGGTCAGATTTTGTTCAGATACTTTTTAAGTTTATATGGAAGACCTTTTGAGACCATCTTCAGACCAGGTAAAATTACTGGTAGTATAAAGAGTGGATGGAAGGAGATTATGAGTGGAATGAATAGATAGCACGGAAGTGTAAGATATGAATACATCTACTTTTTAGTTTAGTATTGCTAAGTAATTAATATATATAAATTATTCATACCATGGTTTTATTACTGTGGTTGCAAATTTTGTAAAGAATATTGTATGCAAAACAGAGCCTGAAGAACCAAGTGCTGAAGCCTGAAAACATCTTGTGCATTAATTAACAAAAATCAGATGGTACATAGAACTGTATAAGTGTTTCAAAGTCTTAATGTTTGTTTTCTTTCTCCCTTTTAAGGATCAATGGTACCATTTGCTTTAGAGGTAGGGACTTGAGGTCCCTTTGCTTTAGCAAAGGAAATTGGTAGCAGAGCAGGGAATTCTTCCCAACTCTTTGTCTCCCAGATTACCAATATAACTGATAGACTATCCTTCCCACACTTTACATTTTTTTTCTTCCATGTTCATAGATTTTTTTTGTTTTGTTTCATTAAAAGCAGATGTTTGGCCAAGTTTTTTACATACTTCTTTATCACTAGCTGATTAAAATCAAACAGAAGATGCCCAGGAGAAGAGTGACTCTGGCCACTTTCTGCATTTACTCTCTTGTTGTTGGAGTGGAAGCTACCCTCTGCCTAAGGTGGGTACCTATCAGTGATAGTATAGATGTATTTTAATCTCAATTTCCTATCTAAATTGCTTCATAACTTTAAGTACCTCCAAATAGTTGCACAATAACTGTCATAAACATCAGCATCCTGGGGTTAGTATAACTAAGAGCTTCAAAATGACAAAAGTTTTCTCTTGTTGCTGGCAGAATTTGTTTCCCAGTGCTAACATTTATGTATGGCTATAGGGAGTTCATGTACTTACCCTTACCAAAAGGGTGAATACAGCTTACACTTTGCCTTACTGGAAGCATTGAGAGTGACAGTAAATTTTGTTTGTGCAGGATGCTCTTCTGGGAAGTAAAGACATTCTCAATACTAAATTAGATTATTCTTAATTTAAATCTATTTTAATTCAAGTTTTTAGTTAACCCTAACCCTAACATTCTCTGTAGTGATTAAAATACTGTGTTCACTTGCAGAATAGTCTTCTCTTTCAGTCTGGAGGTAGCAAGGCTAAGGAAGAAAAAGGCCTCATTTGGAAAGGTCCCCATTTTTGTCCTGTCAGTGCTTGTCTGTTTGTCATTACTTATAATAAATGGCTCCTTATCTGTTATCCTGTCTTCTTAATTAAGAGGGCTCTGGTGTATAAAAGTGAAGACTGCAGCAGTCAACTAACGGTTCTTCTGGGGATGAATGTTTCACTGTGGTAGAAAGGTCAAAACATAGGTTAAACAGACATTTAATTCCATAGATTTCTTCCCAAATCCATGCAGATTTCACAGCCCTTTTCTGCTATAATTGTGGCAGAAGCATCCAGAGTCGTAAAATGTAAGAAATCCAATTATCAGGTACACTAGTAAAAGTGAGCTTGAGCTAAGAAAAATCGTAAAGGCAAAAGCCTTTGGTTAGCAAAATAGTATCTTTGGTGCAGAGTAACTATAACAGTAACTATAATGCCTCTCTTCTCTTGACCTCCACGAGCTGTTCTGTGCTTGAATAAATCTCAGCTAGAAGAGGAAGTTCTGTTCTAGTGATATGCAGCTTCCTCCTTTGTCTGATGTTAATGCAAAATGTTCTCACTTGCAAAGAAGTTTTTTTCTTTTTTTTTTCTTTTTTATTTTTTTTTTCCAGAGAAGAAGGAGGGAAGTTAATAGAATTGGAGTGTGTTCATCTTTTACTGCTTTGTGATTATGGGCTGGAACTGTAATTTCTTCTGCTATACCCTTTGAGGCAGAATTATACGGATACAACAGAGGAGAATGTTACCTGTGAAATGAGATGTTTAGGTAAGCACCACAAGAAATTTTTCATAAAATTGCAGTTTGTTACCTAATTAAAAAGGTGTAGGAGAAGAGTCTGAACTAGCCTCAATGCCCAACCAAAAGCATGATCTGCATTCCAGGAAGTTTAAAGTTATATATAGCTTATTTGTCAGTAATAATGAAAAAAGTGGATTTTACAGTATAGAGCGTGTAAATTTTATTTGCTATCACAAGGCTAAAGTATGCTTACACTGGATCCACACTGTGTTTTGTGCTATTACCCAGGCAATGTGAAAGAAAGCATTTTAAAGGGAAATTGAGGCAGAGGAGGTAAAAAGGATGCAGTAACTAAAAATGTAGCATTTATTGAAACTCACAGAATAAGAATCTTCCAAGCAGATATTAAATGTGTAGTGAAACAGGTGGTCCAGCCAGTTTTCACGAAGTTTTTTGGTAGCAGAAGACTGCTCATAAAGCATACTGCACTCACAGAGATTGTTAGTCCGGATGGTTCAGTCCCTTGCTACATATTTGTTCCACGAGATGCATACAAAGGCAAAAGACACGCGAATTGAGTAATGGCTCATACTGTTAGTTCTGCCTGCAAAGGTCTGAAGAAAAACTGTTGGCAATCTAGTCTTGATTATTCAGCTACTAAATTTTGTTCTAAAATACTAAGTGTTTCATAACAGTATTTTAACTCATCAGCAGTTGCTACCTGAATGTTAATCATGACTAAATGTGGCTGCAAGCAATACACTGAGATAGAACAGATTCAACAAACTACAGGTGCAGAATTTCTCAAACTTCCATCGAAGGAGAGCACTCAGGTTCCCTCCCTTCCAGCTAGTACAGGCTGTATATTCCAAGGGGACAACAGTTTGGCAAATGTGCATCAGTCCGGAGGACTGAAATGCAAGAAAAATTTACACGTTAGTAGATGAGTCATCCCTGGAGTTTTGCAATATGGTCTTTTACAAGAACAGGATAGACTATTGATTCTATAATATACCTGAAACTGACGATCATGCTGAATTTTACACGTGATTATAATACTTGAGTAGCTTGCTCTCGTGTCAGGTCAGTCACTGCTTGGTTCAAACTGTTAAGTCAAACTGCCGTCCCTCCAGACATGCAACCCAGATATTAATGTCTAGGTCCAAGTTTGTCTTTACGTTTTATCGTTGCAGACTGTGTTCAAAACCAAAAGTGATTTAATGTGTGGCCTTGGTTCACATAGAGACCACAGTGACAAACCTTAAAAAACCCACAGCCTCTCACCTAAATCTCTGCAGCTCTTCTGTAGTCATTATCATTGTCTTTGAATCTTCTTGGAGTGGAATATTTCAGGTAGGTCCAGGCATGCATTTATTAAGCTGTCTGCCTACCAGAATTATGTTGAATTTCATTTTTCTGATCTTGTCAGACACTAAAATTACTAAGTCTTGCAGAAATCCATATTTCAATTATTTGCAGAATCTCATGATTTATGAATTTGCTTCCATCACAATAGGCTTAAAATATGTACATCTCAAAATGCAGACCATTCCCATATATGCTTGCAAATGCGAATGAGCATGTATTTTCTTTTGGCTACTTTATGTTCTCTGCCTGGGTGATGCATGAGAGAAGTAAGATACCAAAAGCAGCTTATTTCTTTCTTCCTAAAATCAGTATTGGTAAATCTAGTCAACAATGACTATTATTTCCATATCCAGTTCTTTCATAGACTTTGCTGCTGTTTGCTATTCAGTGGGTTAATAAGCTTCTTTTTGTTACATGTATAGAAATGGTTTAAAGTTAATCAGGATAATAAAATATTTTTCAATTTATATCATTCTGACATCTTGGTTCACTCTTAAGGCCCCTTCTGATGTAGCTTTCTGGGAAAGCTTTGGTGAAGCCTCCAAAGCTGTTCATGGATGCGGTAGCATCCACCATTAAAGGTTATTTAGATAAATAAATACATTCAAAGGCATTTTGTAGTAAATACTTGGAAATCCTTTCAGGGAAAACTGGAAGCTCTCGCATCAGTTGTCTGTAAACAGTCCCATCTGGATTGCAGGCATGGCATGCTTGCTGGCAGCGTCTCACCTGGGTTTAGTTAAACTGACAGGAACACACCAGCGTCTGCTGCGCATGCTGCTTCCACGAGTCGTAGTGGGTTACCGTAGCCCTGCCTCTGAGCGCACGAGGCGTCTCTTCGTTAGCTGCCTCCCACCCACGCCACTGGCTTGTTTCTTGCTAATAGGAATGGCAGCACAGGGCAGGGTCGTGGCCAAGAAAAGGTAGCTCCTCAGTCTCTCAGGCGGAGCACACAGCGCAGAGTGAAGACCCAACAGGACTGCTGCCCAGATGCTGAGTGGGTGCCTAGACAGGCAGGACACTCTAGATGAGTAATAGCCAAGGAGAATTTCTTTGAATGCTCTAGTTGAAACAAGCCAGCTTCCTAAGCGCATAAAACTCCCATGGCTTGGCCTGCTGAGTATCAGCCAACCGGTTCTGGCTGTCACCAAATGTGCGTGTTCATCTGGGGAGTCTCAGTTGCATTTGTCAGGTTCAGCCGCCAAAACAACTTTTGGTAGCACCGCCAGATTCAGAACGGTGTAAGAAAATATGTTGCTGTGTGCGTGGACTCGTGCCAAATGCCTAGAATAAACAGGTTCTGACTTGCTGCTACCATAGAAGGATTTAGCTGCTGGTGACTTCTTGCATGACACAGCTATGAGATCTCATGCTTAAATGAACCATCAAGAGAAAAGAGCTGGTGAAGGGAGTATGACAGGGATAAAAAGCTACTTTTTACATTGCATTGGCACCTGGCACCCCTAGTGTAAGCTATGTGGGCAAACACTGCACTGCACTTTGGTCCAAGACAGTCAGTCCATATCCTGACTGACAGAAATGAACAAATAAGGAAAAAAAAATATTTGGCTATAAAAAAATGAGCTGTAATCTTGCCTGACAAAAGTTGACTTGTATTGTATAGGGGCATTCTGTAGCCCATGCGGCACAAGTGGATCGTGACGAAGTTTTGCAGGAATTTTTTGGCATGGCGTTGTGTGCATGAACATGAAAATCGTAATCGGAGAAAAGGACAAAGAGGCAGTTAAAGGCAGGAGAGCTATCAAGGCATGATGTCTATAAAAGCTGACAGAGCAAGGCTAAGTCACAGTGGGCCTTTCAGAAGCGACTGCAGGCTTGTACCCAGCAGTGAAAACTGGCGTGGATGGAAGGGTATGGCTTGTGGCGCTGAGGTAAGGGAGAGGGGGGACCATGCAAGGGGAGGGGGACGTCTGGTGCCAGCAACGGTGGCAGAGTTTCGGCGCTGAGGTGCCACATGACAACCTGGCTCACAAGTTTGGTGCTGCAGACAGAAAAACGGCCAGCTAGCATAGCATCAAAAAGCATAAAGTGGGCGTGATGTATGGAAGCTTTAAGGAAGGGCAAAAGGGGAATCAAAAGTTTAAGCAGAGTTTAGAACTGGTGGTTTGGTGTTTGTGACAAACGTTTTCTATTTAAATTGACTCTGTCTTTGGAAAATGTGGAATTTGGAAATTCCATTTTAGGAAAGCAGAACTGAGTTCTCGCCATAACAGTATTAGTTAAAAATCTGCTTTTAACTGTCTGCAAACATCAGGTCTAGCAGCAGATGTCAGGAGCTGAGGGCAATATAGGATGTGCCCCAGAAACTCAAAGGGCATTTGGATCAAGAGACATTTAAGCTGTCCAGAGTGAGTTAAATCCTGACGAGCTGCCCTGTGAGGCCTTCCTTACAAGGTTTGAGATGTGGCTGGGCATCAAATATGGAAAATATTCGTACTAAAGGCTACAGAGCCCAGATCCACTACTGCCTTGCTTTTGAAGAGAACAAAGATGAAAAAAAAATAGCACAACTTGGGCTGTTTCGCTTCCTATTGCTAATGAACCTCTCTGCCACAAGCAGCTAAGATATATCAGTTTGAGTCTCCAGCACGGTGTTTAGGCTCTACTTCTGCCTGTTGCTGTTGGGTTTTCGGTTTTTTATTTTGTTTTAAAGTAAATAAATCGTTTGCAGCAGGGAGCGTTTGGCAAAGGGCTCTTACACCGCTCAGCAACACGAGTTCTGCGGGGGGGGGCGGCGCGCGAGGCTCTGCGCGGTGCCGGTGTTTGAGCGCCGCCCAGCGGCGCGGCGCGGCGCTGCAGCGGCTGCCGGGAGCCGCAGGGGAGCCGCCGCGGCCGCCGCTTCCTCTTCACACCGGCTTCTGGGCTGAAGTAAAGCAGAGCTGACGTTCACTCTGCCCGCTTTTAAAGCCAACTGTAATTCTTCAAAGTAATTTTAATTCTTTTTTTTTTGCATATTTTTTTATTCACGGTTGTGGATGTAGATAAAGTTTTTAATCTCTACAAAATTGTGCTGATTCTTTATCGATACCAAGTATAGTCAACTCTTGGCTTCATTGGTTTAATAAAGCAGTGGGATGCATAGATAATGTGACATTTACTCAGTGAAGGTCCTATAGTCTATAGCAGAGAAAAACATAGTAGTGATAATATTGAATAGAGAGCAAAAATTGCTTCCTGATAGTAAGTTGACACACTATGAAATGTTTTCAGACACAAGCTGACTTATGTGGAGCTCCCTTGAGCAGGACTGGGGAGAGATGCCCATAATCTATACCTAAATCCTCCCTTAGGAAGTTGAGAGCTAAGATGCTACCAAAAAAAAGTCCCCTCTTGAAATAAAATTAATATAGACTTACCCATGATTAAATTAAACATGCCTTCTGGTTCATGAAGAACTAGATCTTCATGAAGTGAAGATAGAATGAAACACTACAGTGTTGAGCACACAAAGAAAAGGAGTCTGGATTTTAAAAAATGGCTGAGAATACTAGGTGCTATTTTGTTTTCCAGTTTAGCTTGAAGTGTGAAACACACAGTTCCTAAAAAAAAAAAAAACCAAAAAAACCCAACCATAGGGTCTTGTCTTCATGCATGAGTCATAAACTGTAATCGGTACTCATTCCAATTAGCTGCCTCACTCCTAAACTCTTATAGTTTACTGTTAATTTTCACTTTAAACTTTCTTAACAGGGTGCAGAAAATAAATTACCTCCTGAAGTTAGTAATCCACAAAATGGCTCAAAAGACATGTGACTAGTTATGTGTCTAAAAAATCATTAATATAATAGGAAAACTGATGCTGGAAGAGTTAAGTAAGAATACTTTTTCAAATCTGCATGGCCAGAAGAAAGACAGGGAAGAAAGGTATCTACACACCCTGAAAGAACAAGAACGCCTTCCTGTGTCCTCCTTTCTTCCCCTTTCAAACCTCTTTTTTGGGGAAAAAAGGGGAAGAAATCTCGTTGCACAATTCAGAACTGTGGAATGTGCACAGTTCCAGCAGGGGTGAAGAAGGGTGTTTCTGTTTCCATCTCCCTTTCTCTGCTTACTGTAGCATTCTGGGTTGTTTTTTTGTGTGTTTTGTTTGTTTGTTTGGTATTCCTCCCCTAAAAAAAAACCCCAAACCAGCAAGTAGTCTGGAGTATGAGTCTTCTGCTTAAATTGCTGATTTGACCTAAAAACTCAGGACCTTATTGGAAAGGATTTTGTTCTGGGGGTAGATCTGGCCAGTGCAAAGCAGATGGGCAGTAACATGTAGAAGTAGTTTGTCAGGTGGCAGGGACAAGGCTAGATAGCCCTATTTTAAAGGCTGAGGGTGTGTGTATGTGTGGCAGGAATAAAGAGAGAAAGCAAAGGACTTGTCCAGAGTTGCATGAGAAGTCTGTGGTAAAGGAGGGCTCAAGTCAAGGATAGGTACCTGGTCTAGCAAAGAAGCTTCTCTTTTTTTAATTTCTCTCTCTTCTCTAGAAAGGCTGTTTTTAGCTCTGGCAACTCACTGAGACCTTAGCGAAGATTATTATTAATTTTGCATAGGCCATTTTTGTGACATCATTGCAAAGTTGTGCACTTTTATTTCTTGGATGCACAATGGATTATTTTGCTTTTGTTTATGTTTACTTTTCCTTGTCTTCAAGGTATAGCACTTCAGCAGTTTTGCTTTTGCAAAAACACAGGACCACAGCTTCTTTCTTTGTAAAGTTCTTCCTACTGCAAGGAACATCTAATTTCAGTTTTTAGTGGCTGGGCTTCATTTCCGGAAATGACTGTAGTGATTGAAGTTCCTCATAGTCTGAATACAAAATTGACTTGCTGCACTAAGGAAACACTTAATAATCTATGGTGACTTTCTGCACTGGGAAATATGCAAAACCCCGGTGCACATGAAAACACAGGCTTGCAGTCCCAGTCACCTCCTGAGGAGCAAAATTATGGAGCTACTGCAGCACATGTGAGACAAGGTCCATTCGTGTCTGTGTCAAGGAATGGTCCAGCAAAGAGAGATTACCTGATAACTGCTGTCCTGTGCTATGCAAATTTAATAAATTTCATGGATTGGTTCATTGTACCAGGTGAGAGCCTATTTTCTCCTTCTAAGGAAAAAAAAAATTAAATTCTCAACAGCTCTACTTACTCTGTAGTTACAAACGTTTTCTAAAGTAAGGATATACTTTATGTCTTTTTAATCTTTCTCACTTATCTGCTTTAGCCTGTTGGTCATACTTTTAGTGAAACTTCCAATTATAAATCTTGAAAGACCAATAAATGATGTATTAGTTATTAATGGTTAGTAGAATGCTTATAAAAATCATATCTGTTAAATGCTTAAGAATTATATTTTTGAATCTAAGTCTCTTCTAAACAGACTTTAGCATACAGAGCAACTGGTCTATTTTTGTGTCTGGATTCTAGAGAGATTTGACTAAGAAGCTTCCCTTTGTTGTATACAGCAGCTTACCAGGTCTTCTTTGGATCTAGCAGATTAGATATGGCATTCCTTTATCTGAAGAATAATGATGCCATTACCTCCATTAAAAGTACAAAAATTATGTTATCTTTGTGCAAGTTTGTTTAGGGGAGGCTTAACTTCCTCATGATCTGCTGGAAATTGTGTGATCTCTGCAATGAAGAGTGTAACATGATTGTGTAAAGAGAATGGAGACCCACTTCCTTAAGCATCACCTACTAAATTTACAACTTGTTTTCTAATAAATAATATCCTTCTTTCAAAATGTGATTTTTAATTTTTTTTTTTACCTAGCTGTGAACAGCAAAGCATTGCTTCTAGTAAACTGGTGGGAAATCTATGTTTTTTCCTCCCATGTAAACTGTGGTCTGTGTAAATTCTTCTGTTTAGCATCACTCCTCAGCATCTACCGTGCTTCCAGGGATCTGATTTATAAATTAGGAGGAAACACTTCTTGTGAGCTTGCTGTATTGCACACAAACTAATTATTTTTACTACTTACACCATTCAGAAATTTAAGACATTTGGTCAGTATCTTTAAAAAACGAGAGGCTAGTGGGTTTAGGAGTTTAAGGTTTCTTCTTTTGAATACTTCTTAACCACACATATAAGAGGGAAGGAAACAAGTAGGAGTGCGTGCTGAATGATACTGCAAGACTGTCAGTGAAAAACTTCGATGTCTGAGTTCTGTTGTCAAGTAACTTTCCCTGGAGAAGGGCAGGGGACAGGAGAGGATGAAAATATCTTCGAGCAAGAACCAGGGTGCCAGGAGGGTCTGCACTTGGAAGTATTAAGTGCAAGCAGTCATTTGGCTCATTCCAGGCTTCGAACTATTCTTTGGCTCCTGTACATGCTAAGAGCTTAAAATTTTCAAGAAGGCCTGTGAAATAAAGCTTGCCTACTTGTTAACATGCTCAGTTTCTTGTCAGTGAGGTACCTTCAGGGACATGTAAGAATTCAAGAGCAGAGATAGGGATAGTGTCCAGTCCTTTGAAATATCAAACATCTACTTTACTTACAATATATGACTAAAACACTTTTTAGTTAACTCTATGACCTCTTGGGCCCTGGGGGAAATCTGTAAATTGCAGTTTATACCACAGCAATATACTGTTCATCTGCTAGAATTCAGCTGCATTGCATAATTCTTTCATCAGTACTTTTGAGTCTGGCTGTCCATATGTATGAACATATTGTTACATATAAGTTAACAGAAAAGTGAAGAAGGAGAGGCTTGAGTATTTGTTTCAAAGTAAGCTGGTGGCAGTTATGAAGTTGTGGTTTCCGGGCAGTTTTGCTCACAGGCCTTGACAGAAGTTGCATCAATCTTCACACAGAAAACAAGCTCTTCCACTTAACTGTCTGCTGGAATTGAGTCTTCAGTTTGTTAAAAATGGTGATCATGCAGACTTTTCCCCCTCTGATCTGTTACCCTGTTCCAAGCTGCTCAGATCAATGCTTTGTAATTTGCCAGTAACTGGTCAGGCCAGTTATTTCAGTTATGTGGAGGGGATAACATTTTAATGGTGCTCAGTGTGAAAGTTAGTTTGGGATGAGGTTGTGGTTCAGTTCAAGTCTTGTGTTAGCTGTGATTTGCTCTAAATACTCTATTAGTCCAAAACTAAAGTTCCTGTAATACAGCATTTCTGTGTGTTGATAATCGGCTACCAGAAAGAATAGATACAAGTGATTGTCCCGTTTTAATGATGCAAAATGTTTGAATGAAGTCACTGACTTAAACTTCTGAGACATTTAGGAAAACCCTGAATGCAGAATATGTTTAAGAGTCATTGAGAAACAGCTATAAAACCTCCAGTGCTGCCGTTAGGCTAGACCTTGATCTACACTGACTTCAAGTCACATCAGTAAATAGTGAGGAGACTGATAATGCTGCAGCCATGGGCACTGCAGGAGAGCGTGGGTTTAGCTTTAAACTAGCTGGCTCAAGAATGCTTTCAGGTGGCTGCTGCAGCATAGTATATGGCATAACATGTAAAATACACTGTAGGAGCAGAATAGGTACCTTTTGCTAACCTCACTCTGAGCTCCACTCTGCTGCAGATCAGCTTCTGTGAACATAGCAGACAATTTACGCAGAACCTGTTTTCTTAAGTGGTGGCTTCATCCTCTTAATAATGTTTTGACTTTGACTATTTTGCCAAAACTAAAGCTGCATGAGAAGAAATTTATTTTTTAATTGATATCTTTCTATATTGGAGTAAAGGTATGCTTATTCAAAGCAGTATCTTCTGCTATTTTTAATTTTTTTTTAGGAATATAATGCAGAAATGCACGACAGGTGAGATGGTAGATCTGCAGCCTTGGCATGATGTAGAGATGAAAATGACGTTTTTGTCTCAAGAGCATTCATACATCCATGAGGTGCCAGATCCATGGATCTTCCCTCGGTTTGTTGCTTGTGTGACTTTCTTCCACAGTTTTTGACAACTCTTCTAACCTTTTTCCACAGCTATTGAAGGGTTAGAAATTGAGATGGAATTTCTGTCAGCCGTTTATCACAGATAGAAATGATCACTTTTGGTGAAGTTTGTCTGTCATTGTTACCACTAAAACTGTTAATTTCTAAATCCACAGTTATCTATATCTCATCTGATCTCTGCAAAATTGTCGCAGAAATATGAACAGAATTACACAATATCAGAACCATGATCTGAATTACAGTAGTATTTCCCTGGTGTTGTGGTTTAACCCCAGTTGGCAACTGAGCCCCACACAGCTGCTCGCTCACCCTCCCCCCCGGTGCGATAGGGGAGACAATTGGGGAAAAAAAAGTAAAACCCATGGGCTGAGATAAAGATAGTTTAATAGGACAGCAGAGGAAGAGAAAAAAAAATATTAATAATAATAATAGAATATACAAAACAAGTGATGCACAATGCAATTGCTCACCACCCGCTGATGGATGCCCAGCCCGTCCTTGAGCAGCGATCGCTTCTCCCTGGCCGACTCCCCCCAGTTTATATACTGGGCATGGCGTCATACGGTATGGAATAGCCCTTTGGCCAGTCGGGGTCAGCTGTCCTGGCTGTGCCCCCTCCCAGCTTCTTGTGCACCCCACAGAGCATGGGAAGCTGAAAAGTCCTTGACCAGTGTGAGCACTACTTAGCAACAACTAAAACATCAGTGTGTTATCAACATTATTCTCATCCTAAATCCAAAACACAGGCCTAAGCCAGCTACTAGGAAGAAAATTAACTCTATCCCAGCCAAAACCAGGACACCCAGCTATGGGCTGATTTAGCCACCATTAGTTAATGAAGACTGTAGCCATTTGCACCCTGAAAAATCCAACATGCGCTACTTTGAATACGGTATATACTGAAAATAATAAGTTATTCTTAACAGAAGGAATTTCAACTCATCTTAACATTTTAAGGTCTTTAAGAAAATTTTAGGATTACCTGTATGAAGATAGTAATCTCCTGGCTGCAAAACTTTGCCACTGTTTTGTTCCATATTGTGCCCATTAAATTTTGAACTGTAAACTGTTTATGTGCTTATGTACTAATGGTGAAAAAGAGACAGAACAGTTGTGATTGAAATAGCAGGTAAACTGACTCTCATAAGACCTCTATAGTGGAAGATCATGAATTTTATCTATAGTGATAAGAATTTTTAATTCTTTGTGTATCTGTGCTTGTGGTAGAGTAATGGTTTACTTGTAAACTAGCAAGCTAAATGTGCTGCAGTTCTTGCAAGCCCTGTTCTTGAAATAAATCTTTGAGTTGGCAAATGAATAGAATTAAAAGGAATGAGCAGGGTACTTTGCTGTCATTCAGTGTTTGACTCTGTTGCAGGGATCCTGTTAGATATACAGAAATACTTCAAGCTTAGCGATGGGGATACAGGTCTACTGCAAACAGGTAATAAAATCGCTTAAGTTCAGATAGTTTACTTTGCCTTGCATCTATGTGGTCTCTTCCTAAAACACAGTCTAGTTACTTATTTCTTCTAGTTCCTACTCGTGTGTGGTATTGCTCACTTCCACTTGTGGGCAGGCTGACTATAATGCAAAACTGAAAGTCTTTGGTTCAGGGAAGACTGGAGTCCTTCAAAAATCCCACAGTATGCGAATCACAAAAGATGAAGGAATTTCTCAAGAAATACAGAACTTGAGAAATTCACACATGTTCTATTTTTGTATAGGCTTTTTTGAATCTGCATTTATCTTTTTCTAAATACCAATCTACCTACTTGTTCTACAAACTCAGCCTGTCTTTAACCTCTGCCCTAAAAAATAACCTGAGTTTGTCTGAGGGGTGAGGAGAATGTACAATAAAAATAATTTGACCAATATTGTCTTTGCTCCTTCTTGGATTTCCAGTCTTCATCTTGTGTTACATGCTGGCTGCCCCCATCTTTGGATACCTCGGTGACCGGTACAGTAGGAAAATCATCCTTGGAGCCGGTATTTTCTTCTGGTCCAGTGTAACATTAGGCAGTTCATTCATCAGTGAATTGGTATGTTGCTTTTTTAGAGGGTACTATGAAAATAATCTGCATACATCTTGCAGGAGTTGATAGAGTCCTTCTCGGATCACATTTGGAAAAGCTATCAGTGAGCACTCACTCCCCAAACCTGGACTAAATGGACTTTGTGCAGGAATGCTTTATGGGATGGTGGAGTCCAGCCTAGGCAATGGAGAACCCACACATTACTGTTGCAATTGATGGGATCTTATTTTTGTCCTGAATGTTTGTTGACTATGACCTTACAGTGTAGCAGCTTGTTTGGCAAGCTTGTGGTCCATCGACCCTATCCTGTAATTCCCTCTGATGTCACTCTAAGAAGTCACTACCATGCAGAAAGTAGAAAGCACAGCAACGGGATGCGAGGAAACCAGGATTGAGTGGAGGGAATACAGACATATGCAAAAGGCAGTTGAATTCTTATTTCCTCTGGTACATTTGATCCACTAAAATGCACCTCTTTAATAGTAAGCTTTCTTTCTTGCATGGGCTTTGTTGGGTTATAATATTTCTTTTGCCTGCAGCATTACTGGATATTCTTTCTTTCACGAGGACTAGTTGGCGTTGGCTCGGCCAGTTATTCCACAATAGCACCTACCATCATTGCAGACCTGTTTGAGGAAGGAAAAAGGACCACAATGTTATCTATCTTCTATATCTTCATTCCAGTGGGAAGGTTGGTTTTCTTGCTAGTAACTGACCTGCCTTTTGAAATTCTGTCTGACCATGCCTGCAATTCCATATACCCTGAGCCTTGATTAGACATATTTTGATGTATATCTGCATTGGCTCTCGCAAAACGATTTGTCACTTGCTTAGCATGTTTAAATAGAGCTGCTTAGGCTTATTTCTGTATTTACCTTGAAGAAAAATTTGCTTTTTTCCCCCAACATTTTTTAGGGAGAATCTAAACTCTGAAAACTGTTAGGCTTTGAATAAAATATTGAATCAATTCTAAAAGAAATATGTGCATGGGGGTAGGTAATTTATTTCTGGGTTTTGGAAGACAAAAGCTTTCAGATATTTGTTTACTTGAGAAATTTTTCAAGAACCCTCTATTAAATGTCTCCCAAGGAAGAATCGGCACTTCCCTCTCCTCTTTTAGTTAAATTGACATTGTGTCTGAAGAAGAGGTGAAGAAGGGCTTTTTAAGTGGTTCGGAGGCATACTCTTTATTAGAGCAGGCAGCCAAGGCTGAGCCCAGAAGGCAGATTAAAACTAAAGGAATTCCTGCAGGGCTTAATTCCTGTGGCTAGCACAGAAAAGAGTAAATAATAAACTGCTTCATGGGCTGTCTGATCTGGGTTTGCAGTGTCATTCTACAGAATATGCATTCCAAAGGGAATCTGGGACATTATTGCCACCACCCCAAGTCTGCTCTGAGGAGGTTAGACTCTCTTTTTAATACTGGCTGGCAAGTAGACTAGCATAGACCACAAGGGTTGATTCTGTTTATCTGTTTTGAAAACTATGACAGAATACTTCTCTGTGCTTTCCTTAGCTGGCCAGACATGTCATTTCAGCCAGCAAGAATTCATTGGTGCCTACTGATTATTCCTTTCTGTTGCTCACAGTGGTCTCGGTTATGTCCTAGCAGCCGGCATGGCAGATGTCACAGGTGACTGGCACTGGGCATTCAGGGTGAGTTACTCACTTTCACTCATGGGGCTGAGCCATTCACTGTAAAATCAGAATCATCACTGAGGTTTGCATTACTTATGTTCATTGCGTTAAAAGAGGTGAGCAGTGGAAGGACTTCCTACTGTCCGACTGGTTGGGAACTTGGTGTTTAAGAGAACTCTTCCTGCAGGACAAGTGGAAGATTTATGCCTAGCTCTTGCAGAATGAAAGCAGGCATAGGTGAAATTGTACAGCAGCCAAGGCAGGTGCTGATGTTCCTCTTACCTGAGAATACACTTGAAATGGTTGTCAGTGCACCAAGACTTCCTCAAACAGAGGAAACTGAAGGTAAAATGATCATTATACTGGTAGCACCAGTATAATTCTTCAGGAAAATACAGGGAGATTGTTTTCTGAAATGCTGTTGGGAACAACTTCTATTATTTGAGGGTTTCAAGAAAAAAAACCTCTTCTGTTCTGGTCATGTCATCATGATGTCTCTCCATACTGAACGCCTAGTGCTTTGGAAGTACTTTGTCAGATCCTCCTAACTTATCTATAAAACTAACTAGCAAGTACAGGAAGAGTGGGGAAGAATGTTTACGGGAATAACAGTCTGATGTTATTCAGATAACACTGATGACTGCATCAGTGATTCTTGCATTTGTGCCCACAGTACTACGATACAGTTTTCTTTCTTCATGTGTTTTTCTCCAAAATCAGAGGGAGTGATCATGTATCTGTATGATGGGGAGGGAGGATCGATTATCTTTCCTCCAAAGTCACCATAAATCACCAAAGTCACTCTTCTTCTTTACAAATATGGCCTACAAACAGCAAGTCACATCTATTTCTGAACATACCTGCAATTCTCCAATATGTAATTCTTACACTGAATTTGAATTGCTGTGGAGTTTTCACTATAAGAAAAAAGGTATCCTTGATCTAACCAGCCTTTTGTTTACAGATAACTCCTTGCATGGGAGGTCTAGCACTGGTTCTTCTGATTCTGCTGGTGCCTCACAGGATCCAGAGAAGGACAGCAGCACACAGAGCACTGAGCATCTCCGGCACAATACGAGTAGCAGCTGAGAAACCACGTGTACAGAGAACTGCCAAGACTACTTGGTGTCAAGATGTCATATCACTTGCCAAGAAGTAAGTGATTTTAGCAACAAAGGTTCCCTCCATTGACGAACAACCATTCCATTATTAGAAATATGGCCATCAAATCCCGCTCATCTCCTTTGTATCGCATGCTGTATACAAGATGATTGAAACACCATTAATAAAAATCTTTCTTCCACTCTTTTACAGGAATGCTACACAAGAGATCAAAAATTTCTTTGCTTCTGCTATCCTCCCATTTTGAGGAGGGGGAAGGAGGCAAAGTTACGATGGCAGCATGCTCCTATTTAAATCCAACTCTACTTTCTACTAAGTTTCCCCTTCCCTCTTGCTTTAACATGTAGGGTAAACTACATTGGTAAAAGTGCATATTTTGCAGGTGTAACTTTATCTGTAATTCTTGCTGCCTGAGGAAGGTTGGATTAGCATGTCTCAGGCAGTCTTTATATGATATCTGGGAGACTGCCATGCCTCTGATACAAGAGGTCGGAGTCTGTAGGACCCCAATATGGTTTATAAAGTAATTGTACATGTGTTTTGACCAGCTAACCTGTGGCTGGCAGATGACCTCTTCCTTTTAACCACACAAAAATTAAAGGCAACACCAGCTGACCTGCAGGACCATGTAAAATACTTTTTACAGGTTTTACAGGATTGCAGCAGGTTTCTGGTTCCTGTTACCCCGCAGTCCGTGCAAGCCCTTGCCGGGGGCAGGGAGGAAGCCCTGGGTCCGGTTTGGGAACACCAGGTGCCGCTGTGCACCCGCGCCAGACCCGGCTCCGCGCCGCCCGTGCCTGCGGGCTGCTTCCCCGGGTCCCCATCAAATGATTTTAGTTTAAAGATTTGCTTTCCTGGCACCTTCTCTGTCTTTGGAGTGTTCTTCTTCTAGAGGATCCAGCCTTTTCTAATTGACAATTAGATTTGCTTCCTGTTTGCATCCAGAACAGCAAGTACGTTAGAGATCCAGTTTGTTGGACAACAATTTGTAGGCAGTACAGTCTGAAGGGAATAAAAAAACAAACTTTCCTGACTCAAAAATGAACCCTTCTGACATTTCAACAACTAGACTATCATCAAAGTTGCTTTCCTACAAAGATGTTCCTTACAACCTCCAGCAATGTCGTAGAAATAGATTTTAATTTTCTTTTCCTTTAGCAATTGATTTCCAAAGCATAAGGACATGCTGGCAAAAACCCCAGGTGATTCCACTTTTAATCAAGTCCAAGAGCCCTTTGTCTTTACAAGATGAAGAATTAAGTTCATATCTTAACAAATCCTCTAGTCTGGTAGTCACATGGTCATTTGAAGCACTTATATTTAGTCTTAAGATTTCATACCTCCCTATTGACCTCAAAGGGGACTTTCTCCTAAACTATTAACTAGAAAGAGACCAGTAAAAAGTTGATTTTCTCCTAGAACAGGGCAGGAAGGAGACAAGATTTGGACAGTTTTTAAAAATGCGTCTCCTTTTGTCTGAAAACTCACTCTGCAGACTGAGACTCTATTTTTACTTACTCAGGTAGAGTTAATGAGTGCTTCAGCTGCTGCATCTTAACAGTTTGGAAGACCCAGATGTTACTCTCATTTATACTGGTTACACAAACAACTTAAAACCATCCTGAGGCATTTAGACTTGCACATAGAACACTTTAATTTAGCTACTAAGCCATTAAATTCTTGCCCACTCTCTATTGTTGTAGTTCTGCTATCAAAAATTTCACAGCAATTGTTTTAGCAAAAGTTGGCAATGAAATCTGCAAGAGACCAGGACTGGGATTCAACATGAAATCAGTAGGTCATATTCTTCGCCCTAATTAGTACTTTACTGTTGAAGTTCATAGACAAAGCCTCATCAAAGTTCCTATCTTCAAGGGAGTGCGTTTTGATTATAAGATGTCTGAATGAATTGTTTTGTTATTGCTTGAAATCCTAGGTATTGCGGGTAGGCTTTCCCTTTATCCTCACACCCCATTCTTTCTAATATCTCTCATTTCCTCCTTTTGACTTTCAGCTGGAGTTTTATCTGGTCCTCGCTGGGCCTGACTGCCATGGCCTTCGTTACTGGAGCCCTGGGAATGTGGGTACCGCTGTTTCTTTACAGGGCTCAGGTTGTCCAGGGCATTGTATCGCCATGTCTCCAAGAATCATGCAATTCATCTAACAGGTGAGGTGCGCATGACTGTGGAAACACCCTTGGAAACACTGCACAGTGCTAAATCAGTTTGTTTCCAAAGGCAGAAGGCAGGATGTGACTGTGAACACTTCTTGTGAAGGCAATCGTGTGTGAATGTTAGACTAAATTGCTTCCAGGTATGCTGAGACACTCCTATTTGCTTCTTTGTTTATAATCACTCTGTTAACTGGGAAGATGCTGCCAGCCCTATTTAAGTGAAGTGGAAAGAAGCAGTAACAGGAACACTTGCAGGAAAAAAGGAGCAGCTCTAGTGCGGAGACTTCAGTTGACAATCGACTGTGCATCCCAAGCTACTTAAATACCCATTTAAGTATGTTTAGATCCTGTGTTTTGGTAACTTTCCTATTATTTTCTTGGTAGTCTGGTTTTAAAACTCCTGCCATGTTGGCCAGGTCATTGTGACTCCCAGCATAAAGCAAGCTTCGTGAATTTGATCTAGTGTCATTTCATTACATCAAAACAGGATAATTTGGTCTTATGAGTAACTGTCAGCAGAGCTCTGCTTACAGAGGCTATCCAGACCAATAAAGATTCGTGAATAAGTATCAAATGCTGGACGGGCAAGGGGAATTTACAACAGGAGAGGACTTTGAAGTAATCATATATAACTTTTTGGAGATTACTTTTCCCCAGCTAGGAAGACAGTTTTTTTCCTTACAATGTGTTATCCAGAATAGAAAAATGTAAAGTGTCCCTCTTGAGTCTTCATGGCTTCCCTCAATAATGGTGAGCACTGTGACACTTCTCTTCTGTGTACTGACTCCCTACTAGTGGCCTCCATACAAGTGTCCCTACCTTTCTTCTGGAGGTATCCCAAATCTGGTTTCAGTCTCTGCCTTCATGATGAATTTCCAAGAACTAACTGCTTACTACATTGTCTTTCCAGATAAAAACAATTCAAGGGAAAAGCAGTAATCATACCTTGAACGTGCCCTCTGGTAATGGGGTTCTTTTGCTTTTCTGCAATGGAATAACCGGGTCAACTCAAAAGTGGTTTCCGAGTTGTAGTGTAACCAGATGGACTGAATAGTCATCCACAAGTACTTCAATGGGAAATGCAATTGTCCTTCCATGGATACCACCACTGGCACATTACTTAACAGCAAATGATGCTGAGGAAGGGAGTGAACTCAGGAGCCTGGCTCAGGGTAGGCAGAGAAGGGAAGCTGAACAGTTTAAACTGTGCATGTTTGTTAACATATACAGTTTAAATACTTCCTTTATTAAGCTGAAGGTGTTAGCCTATGTTTTGTATTCTAATCCACCTTCTGAATTATTATTCCACAGTAGTGTTGCTAGAGCAGACATGATCTTCAGGGAAGTAAAATGGAGCACCTGATAGTTTAACCTCATGTACTGCTTCTTACAGGATGCTTTAAAAATAACCTTGGCATAAGCTAGTGCCAGAAGCAGCATAAGGCTGGTTTTAGACTGCTATTCCAGGGGGATGTAAAGAAACATAATATAAACAACTATGTCAGACCTGTAGCTGATGGTGCTGGAAGAACTGAGCTGCCCATTCCCAGACCTGCCCAGGGATACTTTAAGGACGTTTTCCCCTCTGGCTGTTCAGCAGTTGCAGGCTCTGTTTAAGGATCAGGGCTGTGTCACTTAGACTCCCTGGAAACACAAATTCAAATCGCACCACAGCTGACTCAGGTCTCAATCCTTTCAAGGTAGATAAATAGGCAGTATGAAGTTTTTATTCAGGTCTTTGTGCAGACACTTTCAAACAGATCAGACAGATCAGTGAGCATTCTCAGACCCTGAAAGATCCTGTAGGAGCCTTTCCCCAGGACTAGGATTCCGTACTTTCCTACTCCTTGCCAGTTGAACTGTGCTTGGATTTAGTTTTGGCTGTTCCCTTTTCTTCCAGCTGTAGGTTTATTTCAACTGCAGTTTACAACACATGAATCTTCTAAACACAGTTCCATGAATGCTTCGATCAACTAATGTCACCTTGGAACTTGCCTCTCCCGGACAAATCTCTAAGACAGTTATTCTGCCTAGTGACAATCTATATTGTTGCTATCAAGCTATAGTGACAGTGGATCAGAATCCTGAAGAACTTAGAGGGAGAGTACAAATATGCTTAAAGTTTGTTATCTTGTATAGCAATACTTTTTTTTCCTTGTAGAATTATTGAGTTCTTCCTAATCAGCCAGAAAGAAATTAAAAAGCAGATGTACAGTAGTTTAAAGGAATAGATCATATCCTAGCTGGTTACTTTGCTTTGCAGTCAGAGAAAGTTTAGGAAAATGTACAGAACTTACCATGTAGCACTGTGAAATATTTAGAAGCACTTGTGCCCAGAACACAGTGCTCCCGTCCCTGTTTGCCTCAGAAGAATTATGATGCATTAAACAATCAGTGGCACCACTGGTCTTGTTGCAAGAGACTTGCTTTGTCATTAGGATCTCATTTGGGATAGAGAGAAAAGCATCTATGGAAGTCCCTTTGGAAGCTGAATCTTCTAAGCTATTCAAACACATACTTTTAAAACATGAACTTTTCATTCCTGGAGAACACATTTGCATTTGCAGACACACAAAGCTGAGTGGCATTTGAAATTCTGCGTTCAGAAAATACTACGTGGACCTCCCACTAGTTAACTATTCAGTATTCTTTGAACTCTTTTGGGAGGTGGTAGATGTTTCCCATAGTCAGAGAAGTGACTCATCTCAGCTGTGCTAACTAGAAGGTTATAATTTAGATGTATATAATTCCACGTGATAGGATCTCTTCCAAGACAGCAGATTGTGATACAAAGTTATTCCATCTGTGTTTTAGAGATGACTGAGTAGATTCGTTCACAGGGTAACCAAAATGACTGTGTCTCCTCTAAATCACTGAATGTCCAAGCCAGGTCATACTGAGAAG
This sequence comes from Theristicus caerulescens, assembly GCA_020745775.1. NCBI lineage: Eukaryota > Metazoa > Chordata > Aves > Pelecaniformes > Threskiornithidae > Theristicus > Theristicus caerulescens. Next base: position 9,658,517 of record CM036572.1, read on the forward strand.
AGTCCTCCTTGAGCCTGGCTGCATGACACCTGCTGTGTAAATGGGAAAATATCTGCTCCACAGGATAGAGCCTCCGTTGCAGGGGCGTAGCTTGAACCGAGGCTTGGGCTTAAATCTGTTTAGAAGGAGTGGGAGGGTTAGATCAAGTGGAATAAAATTCAAATTCCCCATTAAAGATTCCTCTGAAACCAGAGGTATAAGCTAACACCATTTTTTTTCCCCAGTATGGTCTTACTATGCTCAACTGAATCCTTTGTTTTGTCACCAGCCTAATATTTGGAGGCATCACCATTGGGACGGGAATCTTGGGTGTCATTGCTGGGGCAGAAGCTGCAAGAAGATTAAGGAAGATAAACAATAAAGCTGATCCTCTGATCTGTGCCACAAGCATGTTCGTTTCTGCTGTGTGCCTCTACATAGCTCTGATGGTGGCCCAGACAAGCATCCTTTCCACTTTTGTAAGTGCCAATCTGTCTATCATTAGCAAAATGTCTTCTGGGATCCTGGGGAGAAAGGGAAGGGGGAGGCAAGTGGTGGCTTTTGCAGAATTCTCTGCAATCTTCTAGACCATTAAGAGGTTTCAGTGACTTGCGACAAGGTGGCCTGCCAGCTAAGCACTGTGCATGATGCTCTAATACTGCCCGCAGCTGCAGTCTGTCCTGTGAGAGCCGTGTTGTGCATTACTTGGTGCAGTAAAAAGGGCAGGCAGCCAGAGCCTTATACATTGGGCCTCAGGACCTACAGAGTCTGCCCACGCTAAAGAAGAGAATAGTAAGCCTATGTAGTTAGCAGCATGAAGCCTGAGTGTCCCTTATCCAAAAATGTTGTTAAAGAAAGTCTCAATCTTATGTTAATTTTTAATGCTATGTGTCTAATTTATATTCTTATTTATTTTTGCTCTCTGAATACTTAAAGATTGGTGTACTTGTGACTGTACAATACGCACAGTTCTTGCTAAGAATAATTTAGCCATCACCTTCAAAGCCCCAAATCACTAGCTGATCTTCGAAGTCAAGCTTTTGGCAATGCAAACTGGAGCATAAATCACTTAAATTCTGTTCTCAGTAAAGGGAAAAACAGAAACTTACTAGGAATGAGGAATAGTTCCAAAAAATCCCTGTGAGAGGGAACTGAATGTAAATGTTATTTTAACTATAATCTGGTAACAGCTAGGGAAAGAATCCAAGCTTTTTTCCTATGACTCCATAGCCACAATTACCATGATTAATATAAATAAGAGGATCCAAGTAAAGTTAATTACAGTAATCAACAGTTCTCTGCAAAAGAGTATTTTTGCAGTTTTTTTGCTTCTAAGAATAACACTTATTGAAAGAGGTTTTCCTTTTGACTCCTCAGGAATGTGTATTCCTGTGGAAAAACGCCTTTACACCAAGGGCAAAAACAAATGTATTTGCGTGTCTGAGTGTGTGTACACAAAGAAAAATGTGAAATTGAAGATTATTTTTAGATTCAAGAGTGGAGATCTAAGTGCCAAAAGAATTAGCCATTTTCTTTTTCTGCTTCTCAGGTTCCCACATAGTCCTGCTCTGAGCATGTTCTTCAGTTCTTTTTTTGTCATTAAAGGTAGAGAACAACACTTTCATTTGCCAGTCTGTGTTAGATGAGTGAATCAGTATATTGGCTTTGAATTACCAAAATATACCTTTTATTAGGAATGATAAAAAGAATTTTGTTTAAAATGTTTCTCTCCTTGCAAACAGCATTCTGTTTTCAAGCAGTGTGTTATCTGGGAGGAAGTTCTGAACTGGGATATGGATAACTGCATTCCTTAAGTTTCTTCCCATGGGCAGACCAGTTGGTCTTTTAACCAGAGACTTTGCCATTTTGTCTTTTGTTTGATGTGCTTGATTCAGGTGTTCCGATGTGTAATGTCAACAATGTGCGGTGGCAATAAATTGTACGTAATCTAAGCACCTGATTCTTCTAGTACTTTCACCACTACAACTGCTTAACTATTGCCTTCTCTGGCACCAGCCGTGCCTCTCCTTGCTTTCTAAACAAGATCTGACACTAGTCATCCTGGTGTGAGAATTGGAGTGGCGTGCCAGCTGGTGCATCTAATTTGAAGGTCCCACTGAAACAGATCTTCCATTTGTGTAGGACACTAGCAGGAAACTGGCTTTCCAGTCACTGCCTACTCAGGCACACTGACGTTAGCAAACCTGTCTCCATCACTTCACAGTGCGGAAGCTACTGAAGCAAAAAAGCATATGTCCATCAGCGTGCAATTACAGTAGTTTCTGTATGGTGCTTTCCACTGTCTTGAGTGGATAATGACAGGGAACAAGACAGGTTTAATCAGTTATGGCCAAAGCTGGAAGAAATGTTTCAAAGCACAAGAATTCTCAAGTTAACGTGGAAATATGGCAGGACTGCCAGGGTTTCTGTAGGGGTAGGTGGACTGAAATGCCACGAGATTTCTCTCCTCTTTCTGGACACCCAGTTCTTGATTTCAAAGACTACCTTTGAAAAAATAGAAAAATTACCTGGCTTTGTTATCTCAGAGGAGCCTCTGTCTAAATCTGTTCCTGTCTCCAAAACAAGACGAAAGACGTGCTCTCTGCAGTGCAGCAGGTGCTTTGGGAAGTCATGGCTGAACCCTGTGGCTGGGAACCTTGGACAATATTTGGTGTTGCAGTAACTTAGATTTAAACAGACTTGTCTTTGATGGTAATGCTGTATCAGGATGCAGTCTTGCCCTGCAACTTGCCTTTGAAGGAGGCATTCTGCAGCTCTTATCTCTCATACACCTGCCTGGTGTGGTTCTTTTTGAAAAGGCAGAAATGGTTGATCACATATGGTCCAGCCATACTGATTCCCTACTTTTTTGTTGAGGCATGTGACTGTTTAAAAGCAGAATGTGTGTTTGGCACTGACATTGATGACAATCCAATTCTCTTCATATTAGCTTTAGGTATGAATGTAAACAGTCATCTACAAAGCATTATTCTGGTTGTATCCTTTGGAGACCAACTTTAAGTGTTGTCTGTTAAAAAAGTTGGGGATCCTGGAGAAGGTGACAGCAATAAAATTCAGTGTTTCACTCTTTTCTATGTACGCTTAGATTAGAATGGACATGCCACAAACATGATTGCACAAATTCAATGGAAACCTTTTCTATATTAATTTAAAATAAGGACTTGAGGCAGTATGAGGAATATTAAGAGATGGTAGGAACAGAAGGATACACCTTAAATAGAGCATTACTCTATTGTTTTCCTGCCATCCCCAGCCCTTCTCCCTAACCAAGTACAGTACTTCCAGGATGTCTCCACCTTTGTTGGAGAAAAGAACACATAACTCTCTCCTCTTTATTGATTGCAGTTCTTTTGCAGTTGGATGGCTTAGTATGCCAGCTATTCAACCATATTGCATTTATTCTGCATGAGAAAGTATAAAATTGATATTGGTTTTAGACAGAATACCTTGATACAATCTGTAGAATGATTTATTACCTTCCAAAACTGTCTGGGTTAGATTTTTCTGGTGACCCTACAACTGCAATCCACACAAGACCTTAGGAAAGAAAAGAAAAGCTAACAAAGTTGTGTCTCTAATGTTAACACAATTCTGTATGAAATAATTACTCTCTGGAGTATGAGGCCTTAGCCACCGAATATCACACTTTCTTATCACGGATAATTTTTCATTAATTCCTATTCCTTCGAACTCTAGGTTGAGAGCATAACTTATTTCCTAAAGATGAATTTTACTTTCTTTCCTTGCACTGGGCATGACAGGCTCTTGTTCTTAGGGGCTTGTAGAGACTAAATAACTTGGAAAAGGCATAAAGAGAAAGGAAGACTGGAAACAACACTTTAAAAGTGTTAAACATCACAAGATTCTTATAAGGGAGATAGACCAATCTGTCATTTGATATATAAAGGCAGGTAGTAGTCATCTATTCTACTGATGGTATCTAGGAACAGTTTGGAAGTCTTCAGAACCTTTTGCTCTAACTGTTATATTTGCATCTTGTTATATCTAAAGTGTCAGCCAGGATTTAAAGAAATCTCTTTGCTCTTTGTCTCCTTCCCGTTTCACTTTAGCCTGCACTCTCTCTTGCTAGCTATGGCACAACTGACAGAATTTACATCAGTTCATGCCATTATCGCTGTATAGCATGATTCAACTGCACTTCTGCGTTTGCTTATAATTCCTCTGTGAGTACTGCTTTGAGTACTTCACAGGCTGCAATTCTAAGCTAAGAAATAGCACATTTAAAGTTTATTTGTATGGCATCAGGGGAAAAAAAAGAAAGGAAGGTCCTTGATGAATTTGGATCTTCCAAGAGAGTTCAGAGAGTATTAGCTTGAAATAAGATGCTGAATAGCTAATATTTTCTGGTGGCTGCAAGATTTGACATTGTCAGTCCTTATTGCCAGGCAGCTTGGCAAAAAGCTGAACAGTGTGATATTGCTGCCCATGTTAACGAACACATTTCATTTTGTGTTTGGCTCAAAGTTCTCTAATAAAAGGTGTGTCACTTGCTTTCCAGCTAAGACTGGCTTGCAGCATCGTTTCTGTAGTCTATAGACTGTTATTGCAACAGTCATGGAATTGGAGAAGAAATATTGCATTCTGTCTCTTGCAAGGGCAAGGTCTGCCAAGGTTGTATCAGTGGAAAGACTTTGATAGTGGATGCATAAATCCAAGCGCTAAGACATAGTCAAGGAGTATGTGAAATGAGTGATATTTGTTATCACTGTTATCAACTTAAAGAAAAGTAATTATGTATGGAGGAACAGATTCACCTGCAAATTAGAAAACCTATATAAAACATTTTGAAGTAAAAGATGTCTGGATAAAGGTCTAAATATCTCTGTACTTCAAGGAACTTTTTCTCCAAAATGGTTTGGAGAAGAAAACACATGAACAGTACAGGCAAGAAACACAGAGGAGGTAGGGGTATCATAGGAAGATGTATAATAAGTCTGGTTCTCCTTAGGAGAATGTAAGCTACTGCTCTGAAAACATCGGATAGTTTGCCACTGTGCCTTTCTTAGGACTGCATTTTCATCAACCACATACAACATCTTGACCAAGACCTTACCCAACAAGATGCTGGCACCTGTTGTTGTAATGCATTTTATTTCCTAGGTGCCATCTGACTTTGTGGCCTGTATCACTAAATAGATTCTGCCTTCTAGAACTGCTCCAGCTTAATAGTGTAGCTTTACTGCTTTCCTCAAGTATCGATTATTCTGTACAGCCTACTCGAATCTATGTCCGGGGCTGGCTGAAAGGGTTAATCTTTCCTAAGACCACAGCTGTAAGAACTGTTGGGGGCCCTACCCCTTCTCCTGATGGCTCAGTCTCCATCTGTGATGAATTAGGGAATTCCCATAGGGCACCAAGGCTTTGAGGCTGCCTGTCTCTTGGAGTGCATTTCAATTTGGAAGTTATCTCTCTGAAGGAGCCTTTAAGAGTCCTTGTACTGGCACCGAGGTATTCTATTGGTTTCATTTGGAAACCTGAGCAAAGGAAGATCCTTCAGCACTTTTTAAACCTGTGCTGAATGTTTCTCTTCACAGGCTCTTGCTTTCCTCTTCTTGGGTTCAGCAGTTCGTTACAGTTTATTTGGGAGGGCGGTATATGTTTCCTATTTTGGTTCTTCTGCTGAGGATTTGTGACACAAAACAACCCACATAGCTTCTCTGTTTCCTTTCCCCCCTTTTAAGATGAAGGTAGTGTTTGTAAGCATAGACAGAGATGTTTAATTTATAAGTAGATGGGTATGTACAACAACTCTTACATAGATAAGCACAGTCCGTAAGCCTGCCTTCATCTTCACAATAAAGAAGGTCAATGCAGTGTGTATAGTCACTGCTTTCTTCTTTTTTGCAGATTTTTATTGCATTTGGAGAACTGTTTTTATCTGTAAACTGGGCTGTTGTGACAGACATACTGTTGGTAAGTGTTTGTGAAACTATTGCCTTATTTCGAGTTTTTCAGCTTTTCTCAGCTTTTCTCTAATACTGTTCATAACCCTGCATCTTGGTGGCCAGAAGGACCTCCGCCTTCTAGAAGAAATGAAAAATTACTAAAAATACTTTTCTTGATACCCTGCTACCATTAGGGCTCTAATCACGTGCCACAATGTACTGCGGTGCAAAGATGTCGGTACAATACAGGTGTGGTGGTGCAGTAGTCCAAGCTCATTGTAAGCCCAGAAGGGAGATGTATTGATTTGGATGAAACTCCTGTGAGTGGAACTATCCAGTGCTGCTGGTATCCGCACTAGTTTGGATTTTCTGTACAGCTCTGCGTTGTTGGATGTCTGCCAGAAAATGGTCTGCGCCAGAAAGAGGGTCATTTTCTGTCTATAATCAGGGATTTTCTGTTTGTGCTCCAAAGGTTTGAAAAGATGATCCAAATGAGGGAAAGTCAACATTCTGTAAACTAAAGTTAGTGAATCTGTTACAGTTCATCATTCTATGAACTACTGGCAAGTTCCCTTATTCCAGAATACAGTGCAGATAAATTCCAGCACTTGCAAGTCAAATTCATAAGTGGTGCTACACTGCCAAAGTGTTAGGCAAGCAGCGATGCTTACGAGACTCTTGGGGATTCCAGGGCTGACACCACAAGCCCAAAGAATAGCAGTGCATTATTTCATTTGAATTCTGTCATCAATCACGTTCTTTAGAAAGGAGTGATGTGAAAAGCACACATCTTGTGGCACAGTTAGTCTAAGTATCAATGAGCAGCTAGTTCTTTCTATCATTGCAAAGGCTTTTAGGGTTAGTAATTTTTTTAATGTACTTGAATTTTTACTCAAGGGAAAAATTTGGCAACCCTTGGTTTACGCTGTAGCTCCACAGTTACTAATCAGTGTCTGTGTAAAACATGGGACAGATATTGTTGTTACTATCACTGAACTATGCAGATCATCACGGTCTTATGAAGTAGTTTATATGACTTTTTTTTTTTTTGGAAATCCATAGTATGAACAAGCTGAATATAGTTTATCAGTCAAATAAGCAAGGAAATGGTCTACCTTGTTCATATCTAGTCATCAGACTGCAGAAAGCTGATTTAAGTACCAAAGCCAGAGCTATTAAAATGATTGACAATCCTTTTGTTGCTACCTATGGGCACGAGACAAAACATTTAAATTGGCACTATCCTTTTCTACAAAGAGTAGAGTACTGTATCACAAACGAGACCCAGACTCTCTACTTTGAAGAATCTTCTTCTAGTGGGTTCACTGTGTTGCAGAACAGTGAGTGTGACTGTAACCCAAACATTTCAAGCAGGATGCTGCCTGAGAGACAGAGACTGTTGAGACAAGTGTGGCACAGGCAAAATGCTGATGCAGTTGGTACTGGTAGAAGGCAAAGTAGGGAAACTGTGTAAAGCCATTGGGAAAAGTGAGAGAAGACATAAAGGTAAGGGCAAAGCAGAAGAGACATCTCTGTTTCCCACCCTCAGGCTAATGGTGGAAAACCAGTAGCTGAAGAGAGCTTAAGCAAGAGTCACATGAGCATCTTCCATTTATGTAAGAGTTTTTCATTCTAAGGGAGCTCAAGTCTATTTGCAGATTGCTACTGCAAACTCCACTGTCATAGCAAATCTTTCATATAAGAGCCACAGTGAATGCATTAATATGCAGCACAACATGCAGTGATGCACAATAACATGTCACAAGAGTTTAGGACAGTAAAGAAAACTTGCAGCCTGCAAAGCTGTCATCATTGCTTGCTACCACAGGAATTGAACATTTACAACTGAGGGTGCTGTCACTATGGTCTTAGTTGCTCAGATATACAACTTGCTTGCTATTCCTAACAGCTAGCTAAAACTGAGTGGTAGAAAAGCTGAGCAGAGATAAAAGTATCTCTATTACAGTCTTCCATGTAAAAGAATGTGAAAGTACATAGCCAAATGCTGAGCACCGTCTAGTGACAAAAGGGTCTAGCTCTGAAGCACTATAGAACTCTCCTTCCACTGACGTGACCTTGCCTTCTTGACATGAGCCTGTTCATCCTCACACTTCATAGACTGAAGAATCTTTCTTTAAATTCTGATTGAGATGAAGGATTGAAACAAGGTATATTTCATGGTTTTTCAACAAAGCACTGCTGATATTGATTATTGCATTATGTTCTCAAGTTACTCTTTCATGGTACTGCTCTCTACATGTCGGTTTGCTGCACTCTGGAATTTTAATTTAAAAAAACCCAATTGCAGTCAGCATTAGTGAATTGGTTGCCTGCTTAAAACCTCAGCCAGCAGCAAGAGGGTTTTGTTTCTTCTTTGACTCTCAAAGAATGGTCAGAAACAGTTATCCTATAGGACAAGAGCTGTAGCCTTGAAGCAGTGAACAGGTGCGGAAAAGCTATCACTGGTCCAAAATGAAATTTTTTATTAGCTTCTATTTCAGTTTATTTTGAAATCACTGGGTTTTTGCAACAGAACCAAGTACTATTACAATTGGCATTCTTTTTACATCAGTTGAGGCACCATTGAAGGATTTTTTTAAAGTTTCTCAATTTCCTTTTCTTTGAACTCCTACATCTGCATTTTAATTCTCTCCTCTGTCGTTGTTAAAGAGGAAGGTGATATCACTGAGTTAGATACTGTTGATATGTGATGGGGGCAAGTACAGCAGGTGATTACTGTCATCTCTTTCCTTCAGTTCCTTTCTGAACCCAAACTGCAAAGTCCGCGAGGAGCCTGTGCTTTCATTCAGCTCAATCACTCAGGTCTCAGCTTGCTTAGGGAACACTGCATCATATTGCAGCCTGCGGGAAGTCTATTGGGAGCGCCATTGCCGTATCCTGGATCCATGTAAATCCACAGGAGGAGGAAGTTCTTGTCTCCTGAGTGACTGACACTCCTCATTTGTATTTATTTCAGAAACTTTTGGGATTAGGTACAAGCAATATTGCATTAATTGCCAGCAAGTGGGAAGGTGAAAAGTTTGGCAGAGCAGAGCTCTGTAGTGGTGTGTTCCCCCTCAGAGCAGACATTCAGTGTGTTATCATGAATGTGCTTCAGGTTGGATCCCTTGAATTCTAAATGTTACTAATAGTTTTATCAGAAAAATGATGGAATTCAGCTGAATTTGTGGATGTCTGCTCATTCAGTGGCAATATCTTATTTGGGAGTTGTGCTTCATCCTGCTGAAAACCCATGGGTTCAGTGTATTACTGCTATTACATTGACTGAAGGGTGCTGTTACATTGACTGAAGGATGCCATAGATAACGACAGTAATGTATCTTTTTGCATTGTTTCCTGTGTGAAGTGGTAGGATTTCTGATAATGTGGCTGGATTTGCTAATGCATGTTCTTATTTTGCCATGAAAATGACTTTTCTTTCTTCCCGCATGGCACTACTAGCCAGACAATGTAGCTAGGAATTCATTTATGCTGCGACCTGTGGAGCTGAAGACAAAGGAAGATGCTGACTGAATGATAAGGACTTTCTTCCTTTGTGGCTAATACATCAAGATGCATTGCATGTAGCAACCTTTGTGCCTCTAATTCAGCTGTAAACATGAAGGTATCTACTGTACAACTACAGTCATAGTGTGCAAGTGGAGAAGTGCTGTAGCTGCCTTGCTTACAATACGCTGGCTTACTGGGAGGCTGTACATGGAGTGTCCCTTATGAAACATGTTTGCCATCTGTGAGGTAGTGGGACTCTGTCTTTTAGGCTTTTGGCAGCTAATAGCGTAGGAGATGCTGGAACTGGAAGCTAATATGGGGTTTGGGAAGGCTACCAACATGTCCCCATCTTTGTTTGGAAGTGCCCTGGGAGGTATAGGAGCATTTACCAGCCTGTCTGTTCCATCTGCTTTTTTAGCTGACAGCTCTGTCACATAGTCTGCAGGAGGATCTCTAAAACCTCCAGGGACAGCACAACAGGGTTTGCAAACTGTATCTGTTTGGGGCACCCTGCTTGTCTGTCAAGGCATCTGGACTGCGATCTCCTAGGAGATGACAGTGTGAAGGATGTCATCTGCATCGCTGACATGGCGTGGGTAACTGGGCAGTCACTGCGGACAGGCAGGACACTATGGCTACGTCAAAGTCCCTGTGTGGGGGAGTGTTTGGTTTCTTCTTTTCTTAGTGAATCCTACAGTGCCTTGAGCTCTTGCATATGGTTTCCATTGTGCAGAAGAACTTGAAAAATAGCACAGGCAGAGTTTGTATGAGCCTCGTAACTATAGAAAACGTCCTATCCTTCTCTTCCATTTTTCTTGTTACAACTTTGTTCCACATGTCTCATGTAGTTACAGATATGAGACAGTAAATAAATGTGGTAAGGAGTGGTGCAGGGCACAGAGAGCAAAAGTGCATTTATCTTTTCTCATGCCTGCAGTGCTCACAATACATTAAGTGCATAACGAGATTTGATTTGTATTTCTCAAACACAGCCTGTCATTATCAATAAAAGAAATCTGAGTCTAGGACAGATGACATGATATCCTTGGAAAGCCAAGAACTGACAGACTCCAGGCTAGTTCAGTCTGTCATAGCAAGCTCTACTTCCCAAGCTCAGAGTTTTCTACTGTAGTTTCTTTATCTCTCTTTCTGTACAAGAGCCTGTTCCCAAAGCGCAGATGCTCAGCTGGTACTCCAGGCAGGTTCTGAGAGAAAACAAAACTCGGGTAGACTGCATGCCCTCAGTCTAGGCCAAAGTGTGCCATGACCACAGTGAGGAGGAGCTGCTGGACTGTTCCTTCGTCCCATGGATGACAAGGATTTCAGCTTCCAGGTCAGCCAATCGCACATGACTCTGTTCTTACACTGGCAGGGGACTGGATGCAGCGTGATAGCAACATGACATTAAAGTGGCTTTCTGTAACTCTGAAGAGATCTCTAAGACATCCCTGTTTTAATATCTATTATTGTTGAAGCACTTTATCTAAATATTCCTAATGAAAAATAAATGTTCCATCCGTGGTTAGAAATACCTACTTTGGAGAGACTAGGAATGGAAAGGGATACAAGCTAGCTGTATGTGTACAAAGTAAGGAAGGAGGCTGTGTCTTTTAATAAAGCTGCACTGTACAGAGTACTCTTACTGGGTGCAAAGATCCTGTTTTAAGATGTTGAGTGATTTGTGTATCCAACTTTGTGGCCATTTCTGGCTAAGAGGGGCACGGCCAACATGGACTGGTTCTTTACTGAAACTGGTTGCAATATGGGGTAAGCAGGACCAGAGGGCTCCCACTGAATGGAATGAGCTATATGAGCTCTTGAGAAACTCCCTCTCTGAACAGAGGAAATTTGGCTGTAGAAAAAAGGACATCAGTGCTCATTGCTGTGTTTCTGGCATTCCAGCAGGGTGTGAGGCATGTTACTGCTTAGAAAACCCTGGCTACAAGAAGGGCTTACTAGGCAGAGATAAGAGGACAGATAGCCAAGTTGGCTATAATTTTTGCTAATTGTGTTGGGGGAAATCTGTCTGTTTTCTTTCTCATTTTAGATCAAATGCTCTGTTAAATCTAAATGGGATTCATTGCCTCACTTCCTAAGGAAACAAGATTTACCCCAGTCTGTGTCTGCTTTCTCTTTAAGTTTTGAAACCATGGATTTCAACCAAGTTTGATAAAGAGTTAGACACTCTCAGGAAGACCCGAGTCTTTCACAAGCCTTGCGAAAACAAGTGACCTTGCTGAGAAAAATTATCCAAATTGGCACCCCCCAGAAGAGCTGCATTTGAGGGAAAGGCTCTGCAGCACATACAGCTTGTTAAACATGAGAGAAAATGGTAGAAATAGGATTGTGAGAGAGACATACAGCATGAAAACCATAGCAATGGAAAAAGCTTGACATGATACTTAAGCTACAAGATTTAAATCATGCATTATTCTATGAATGTTTTTTTATAAAAATAATGAGTTTTAGGTGTTCTGATTCTATATGTGCTCCAGTCTTCATACCAAGAATGTATGTTGTGCTGGCTTCTGCAGGTGGGGGGCTGCAAGAGGGAAAGGAATGCAGTGCTACAGAATCCTCCATCAATCCATCCCTGAATGCAAACCATTACATTAATATAGCTTATTGTCCTTCCCGTTTCTGCATCTGTGCTATGGATTTGTAGTTTCAGTATAGTTAAAATGCTGTAACTTACTGGTATGTATAGGTCCTGACTGCATGTGCATATTTTTTGCTCTTGTTCTCACAAGAGTAATTAACCTTGGTGTCTTGGACAAGGTTGCTTCCTTACCCACCTGTTTTAATGTCCATTAATGGAGTTCCACCCACCCTAAAGATGTGGCATTGATGTTGCTATTGTGATATAGCTACATCTTAGTGGTAGGTAAATGTTTTTTTATCTAATATTCTGAGGGCTCTTTAAACACAAAGAATTATAATAAAGCTCTAAGTTAAATGTGAGAGCAGGATCTTTTTTTTCCTTCTAAACCCAACTTGTCATGCATATTAGTGTTTCTCTGAAGGCAGCTATAGAGCCACAAGAGCTTATATACCTTGAGTTGTCTCTTGGTAAAACACCAGTCGCTATTAATTAGTGTTTGAGACACCCTAAGTGTATTCAGATCAGTTTCCAAAAAAATCAAGTTGGGGTATGGAGGAGTGGGAGAATATTAAGCATTTTGTCTCTGATATAAGCAAGTGGTTGGAAAACAAAGGTATGAAGTTTTAAAATTGCTTCTGTCTCATTCTGACTGTGAATGTTTTTTTGCATAAATGTATTATTGAAACAGAGAGACACAATTTATACAGAATCCTACTGTACTTCTTCAGGCACAGTCACTCTTCAGTAGCACAGACATAAAGCCCTTATTACCCCAAAATGACTATATTTCATTTTAAAAAATAGTTCTAATCTATGTGATGCTTTGCCATGTTCTGGATGTGCACCACATCTTCTTCAACTTGTTATTTAAACTGTGTGCACTCAAAAGCATAATCATTTTGAGGTATTGTTACTAGGCTAGCTATATCTCAGGTGCTATCCAGTTAAAAGCAGCAAACTTCTGTCATCAGAGCTATCAGCGAAGCGCCATCAGCCACTTTCTGGTCTGCCAGGTTGGGTCCCCTCTCCCTGTCTTCATGTGGTCTGCAAGGTCTCAGCTGCCATCATTTATAGAGAGGGCAGCTACTCCAGGTTCCAGGTACCCCAGTTCTCCCCAGCAGTCTAGGCCGTGCCTGCTGACACAGTGTCATACGAGATTTTTCTCAGAGGCTGTCAGTGCTGAATCTCCGTATTAGTAAATCAGTACAACTGGGTGGGTTACTGGTTGGAGGTTTCTGTTAGTTGCATGGCCAAGTGAATCTGTACAAGCTGCTGTGAGTCTACAAATGGAGGCAGGGGAATCATGTTTTTCCTACTTTATTGTCATTCTGCCTTGTGTGTTGCTTTCTTGAATGTTTTTTTCCTCAACAAAACATCCAGTGTACTCTTTTGCTCAGAATAACTTCTCTGTCTCCAAACTTGTAAAAAGTGTTTGAATATGAAATATATAAAAATGAATAAATTCATCTCTCTAGGATGTTATATAAGTAGTTGGCCATTCATGAGATTCACTCTGTTAATATTCATTCTCCTGTGGGTTGTGTTTTCTTTCAGTATGTTGTGACACCAAGACGGCAGTCTACAGCTATTGCCCTGCAGATTTTGGTGAGCCATTTGCTGGGAGATGCAGGCAGCCCATATCTCATTGGGATTGTAAGTGAATTCTCTGCATATTGAGCTTTCCTTGGGGTAAAACTTTTAGAAACTGAAAGACAGACACTCACAGATTGTCGGCACTTCCTGGTCCAAAATTAGAAGTTACTCAAATTGGTGGCATTAATACTAGAACACAGAAAGACATTTTTCTAAACATTTTTACGTGAATGCAACTTCTGGTCCTGTGACACTGCGGGTATGTAGAATATAATCCTATACCTGTAAGTGTGAGTAGTTTCATGCAGTGTGTAGAAATTTATTTTTATTTTAAATTTGCAAACTCATAAATTTTTGAAGGCATACATTTTTGCAAAGACAGTGTCATGGGTATTGTACTTGGATTTAAGCACTTTCTGCTAAGTTTGTGAGGAGTTTCATGGAAATTAATCAAATACCATAAAACTTAAGACTCTTAGTTCAAATCTTGAAGTTTGAAATCTTGCAATTAGTCAATGGTCTCTTGAAAATCAGAACAAAAGTGACCACAGTGGTTGCCTTTTGATACTACTTGGCATTCAAAGCTCTGGTCTCAACTTACCTTAACCTTGGATTCCCATATTGCTTGAGACCTGATTTCTCTGCCCTTCCTACATTTACTTGATCTTACGTGCTTCTGGACAAAGCAGCCTAGTACTGTTTTCTCCTTGCAGTTCATTTGTTTTAGTTCCAGTGGATGATATCTGTCAGTGTTGTTTCCTTCCTTCATTATTTTTGATTTAAGACACAGTAATTCTGCACACAGTAGCTAACTGATCACCCACTTTGATTTTTCTGCTTTACTGGATGTGGGAGAGAGAGTGAGTCGTTGCTGTTGTTGTTTTAAAGTTTTGTTTTTATGGAAGTTTATTTTAAGAAGTTCACCTCAGGAATATCTGTTCTCTCTTTGTCACACATTAACAGTGTTAGGGTTAGACAGGGCCAGACAGAAACACCTGAGTGAGCTGTGCCTGCAGGCACAGCTGATGCTGGTCCAGCCAGACAGGAGATCCCCCTTGTCCTCAACTGGGTGAAAACCGGAGTCTCAACTGTCTAATCTGTCTGGCAGAGAAGAAAGCGCTCTCTCAGTGAGAGATTCCTCCTGCTGGCTCTCTTTTTTTGGCAAATGAAGAGACCACTTCGCTCATTGGTGTGTATTTTGAAACGATTGCCCTCGCACTGATTTGGCTGTATGCATGGGGGAACGTAATAACCGACACCCCTGTGTCATGAAAAATGGCTGACATGATATGCAAAAATGGGAGGTATCTTAAAAGCTGAAATACATCTTGTGCATTCTCCCTTTGACTGTTCTATTGATTTATGCTTCCTCCCTGAAAGATGAAAATGTTTGTACCTCTTACCCACTGTTCTTTGCCATCTTTGAGGCACAGGCAGAATTGAGGCTTCCCGCTGAATGTGCTGCTGCATCCTGCTAGTAACTGTGTGCAGAATACTTCTTATGCAGTACCTTGCATGCGGTTGCCTTAAATAGCAGCTAATCGAAAAGGGTGAAGACAAAAAAAGCTTATCCAGATGAGATTAACCTCAGGTAACCTTGCAACTTTGCAAAGAAAAGAGACAATAAATCCAGGAATAAAACTGCTGTATGTCCAGGTGGGATCCTATGCAATGAGCACAACGTTGTGGTCTGGAATGCTTCTGTGAACCAGTATACCAACGCTGCCCATGTCCGCTGTTCATTAACCACTCAATCTTCTGCATTCATGCCTGGCTATTGTTTACTGACCTGCTTCAGCTAGCCCTTTAGCTTAAAAACCGGCTGGAGAGTCAGGGAATAGTCTTTTTCAGAGTCTGTTTTTCTTCCCTCGGTGCTCCAGAGATTTTCTTGCAAAGCATTTTAAAATTAAATGCATTAGGTTTGTATTTTGGCCATTATGCTTACTGTAGTCCCTAGGTGCCCATTTAGAGTTGATCTTGCTCTTATCTGCCTAAACTGTCATAAATAATCATACTGAACTCAGCAAAGGTTGAAGAGTCTCGTATTTGTGTATTTCAAGTCACATAGCATACTCTAACCATCAAGAACAAACGTGGGAATAAAAATGATTGCATTCAACATTCATCTTTTTGTTTATGGTAAGAAGAGATTTTAAGTTCCTGGGTTAAGTATTGAATCTTACTGAGTTTCTTGAAATCAGCTTTTCTTTCTGTCTACAAAAATAAAACTCATGTGTATCATGTATAACTTTTACAACCTCATCCTCCAGCCAGTGCAAAAAGCAGCTGCCTGGTATCTTCTTCTCAGTTCCACATAATGTCACTCCATGAGTCCTCAAATGCCTTTTGGCTGCAAAGCAGACTCCACTCTTGTCTCTCAAATTAATTTCCAGCTCTTCCCTTTTTAAAGAGTGTCGCTGTTTGTGCTTGTATTGATGCCAATCCCCTGTTTCTTTCCATTTGATGCTGCTTAGGGTTGGATAAAGTTATCGAATAACATCAAGAAATTATAAAGGTCATTGCCAAATGTCTGTCCTGTGCTAGCTATCTGGAGATGGGCTAGAAAATGGTAACATGAGTTAATGTTTACCAAACATTTTAAACATTGGTTGCAGTATTTCCTACTCTTGAGACTGGAGGCACTGAAAGTATAAAAGAACATGAGATTCCTTGACCAAATGGAAGCTGGACAGCAGTGAAGTACAGGTGTATCGAGTACGGGGTTTGACAAACTTTGGTAGCAGGCTTTTCATCCCTGTCTGCCTAGTTTTATTCTTTTCAAGGACCACACTGTAAACAATCTGCTTAAACCAGGAGAGGATGATGATGTTATCCCGGATTAATGACAGCCTTGTTCACTCCCTAGATCTCCAATGCCATCCAGGCCAAGAATGCTCACACACTGCAGTGGAGTTTCTGGAGCATGCAGTACAGCTTCATTGTCTGTGCTTTTGTTGGTGTCTTTGGAGGAGGTTTTTTCCTCCTGACATCTTTCTGCATTGAGGAAGATCGTAAGGAAGCGCAGCGGCCTTGAGGTTTCTATATATCTTTATAACTTTTAAACCTGTATCTGATTGCTTTCCTGTTTGTACACTAGCCATGATATTGGCTCTGTAAAGTTAAAACACAAATGTCTGCATTATGTTAATACCACGTTAGTTTCTATAAAAAAATAAAGGCAAAATCCCAGCTAAGTCTCAGATTAAACAAACCTCCCATATTGACTAAAACAGACTGCAGAACACACAAGGATCAGGGCAGTGCTATTAGTGACACCTCCAAAATGCTGCAGTATAGGGAGGTAATAAAACAGCTTTTCTGTAATGCACCACCATTACAGACTTGGTGGCAGGTGCGGTTCTTTTTCTGCTCTGGTCTTTCTGAGCCGAGTATAACCAGTCCTAGCTCTCTGTAATACTTCTCCCTCTTCCCTGAAAGAAGTCATATTCAAAGTGTAAAAGACTTAAAGGAAACCTGTTGAATTGGACAGAACACTGTCCTTAATCACCTAGATTCTTACAACTTCCTTCTGCTCTGACTTGGTTTTCTAGGTATCAGAAATGAACGCTGTCTTTCAAATGAAGATGAACTCTGGGGCAAGATTTGCAAAGAAGAAAAGAATGTCCTCCCCTTTTTCTTTCCTTTTTGCTTAATAAGATACAGCTAGAGAAAAGGCCAAATAACAATTCCTCCATATGGCAGAAAATCCTGCATACTGACTTTTTTGGATGCTTTTGACTGTGAGTCAAAAATTGCTACTGCATTGGCATATGGCAACCCTCCCCCATCTGCAGAACAGGCACGAGTGTTCTGTGGAGCTGGGGAGCTCCAGAAGGTAGTGTATAGAGCTGTCACAGGCACGACTGCTAACCTAAACAAGACAGTAGCATTTAAGGCAGAATGACTCATGGAGATTAGGAAGGGAGGCCTATGAATTCTCAGCAGGATAAGATTTGCCTGTAGAATTTGGAAAATGTAGATAGTACACAAAGTGTTTTCAGTTGTCTGAAACGACCAAGAGAAGCAGAAACTATCAAAGTCAGTGTCAGATTAAAGAGTGGAGGGTTGTGGTCATTTTATACGTAATACGTTAATGGCCTCTTTCTAATCCTTTGAGGCTCTTCAGCATATCCTCAGGCCTTGGGTAAGTATCTCCGCTCATGAGTGAACAGTAGTAGCTGTAAAACCACTTAAATACAACGATCTGTGCGCTCTTATCTCTAAAGTGCATAAGACTTTCGATGTGGTATCTATTGTCATAATATCCTGCCAGGTGCTAAACAGGACATGATTAGTGTGGCCAACTTTCATTCTTTGAGGTGGTGTCGTTCCCAGTAGCACCTTAAAGCCAAAGCCTGAGGAAGACACTAGCAAGTGAACTGTGAAGTATTCTGAATCTTGCCTGATTCTCCCAGTAAATCATAAAGCACAATATTTCTGTAACAACTATGAATATCTCATGTCATTATAAATAGCATAATTCAGCAACTGCAGGTTTTTGTTTCTCCCTCTCTCGCCCTCATTTTAAAAAAAACTGTTCTGAAACCTGACTTAAACCTAGGTAGTGAAATTTGGCCAGAGCTTATGCCATTATGGGAAATAATAGGGAAACTTTTTTGTGATACTCTGTAAGAGTTTAATAATTGTCTTTAAAATAAAAGTTGGTATTCTGAAAGACTGAGCAACTTTTTCTGGTTGTAAAAACTAGCCAAAGCCATTATGCCACTGACTTTTTGGAAATCCATGTGGTGCCAGAGAACCCATGTCCAACATGGGATTTTTACTATTGGATATGGACACATCAGCTTGTAGAGGTCCTAAGTGCTTGTCTTAACATTTTTCAGGCTGTTTTTTAAGCTACCTGGTAGCAATGTTTGGATTGAAACCTCTTGCTTATATTTGGCAGACCTGGTGAAATTTGTAGCATTTGTCTTCCAGCTACAGGGAGAACAATTCACTTTGCACCAGTGCCTCATTGTAGGATGAATTTGGGAGGTTTAAAAACATTCTTTAAGGCCTTCTCAACTCACTGCACACTTGAGGTTGGACTAGCAAGAGCCTGAGATTCATCTGGTACACTGTTACTGTACCAGCTGTGCTGTTTGACGATATCCACATGGCTCTGGCAAACAGCTATTTTGTTGAAAAGTTAAATTGTGAGATGAGGTGAAATTCAGCAATGCAATACATTGTACAGCAGTAGCTTCACTACATACCATTTACTGTTACCTCACTTTATGCCCAGAAACTGCTGGAAGAGTTCTGTGACAAGGGCACATCAGTATTTGAGGCCATAAAATTATTTTGATTTTGTTTAATTCTATGATATTTGCTGGTGACAACAGTGCCAGATCCTTCCTTGGTGTTTTATCAACATTTCTCAGAAGCTGCGTAAAAGCCTACCGCCATTGATTTGCATTGTGCTTCAAGTCTCTTGTACACAATATATAGACATGTGCATTACGTACAGCCTAATTCTGAAATTGTCTGGGAATATTGGTATTAGGTAATGATTTGTGGTAAAGAATTCATTATATAAGGTAACCTGATACTTTGAAAGGTGTTGAGCTTGGATTTACAGAGCTCTGAGGATCAGTAATAGAATCACAAGATTCTACCTCTGTCGCCAAACTCTAGAGACAAAGTTTGCGATTGCTAAAATCATTGACAGCTGCAAACCAGATGTCCCCAACACCACAGCCGATTCCTTGAAACGCAGGCAGACAGGCCAAGACTTTGAGAATAATTTTTCCCATTATTCAGCTATGGTAGGATTTAAGCAGCTTGATAGTACTTCTCTATTGGTATGTTCTCGATTTGCCCTGTAAACAGATGATCTATTTATCGCTTTTGTTAAGTCAGCATTAGATTCTTAAAAAAAAAATAATGAGAAACTGTCTCTGGAACACTGTGGAGGCACACATTTGACATATGAGCAAGAGATGCCAAATGCTGTTCTGTAGATGGTACACGAAGTCCGTGACAAACTCATTCCTACTCCTACTCTTTATCTCCCTTGTGGAAGTCGGTGCCTAGAAATTAGCAGGATCACGCTGACTAGTTCAGTTCCATCTTTTCAAATGCTTCTCTCTTTTCTTTGTAATATAAGGGGAGAGGACTTTTATTTTTGCTCATTTTTTTCTGCATTTTAGTAAGACTAACATCCAAGCCACGAGGCAGGATGCTCTGATCTGTGCCTGGGCCTCCCTGGAGCTGCACTGTCCTCTGTCTTGCTGGGAACTGCTGACTTAGAGGTCATGCAAAGGTGCAGTGCCTGCGTGAAACAGCCCTGGGAGGCTCTGCCTCCAAAGCGGGGAAACTGCTTCCATCATCTCTTTGGCTCTGGGTCATAAATAAAGATAAAACCTTCTCACTAGGATATGTAAAAGGAGTAGAATTTCTTAAAATTTTCTGCATGTCTTGAATTTGCTTCTTAGCAGGTGGCACCAAATTCCGCACTGAGGGGTTAACACAACAGTTTCTTAGTGCTGGAGGGGGCTGTTGTGCATTGTAGCTATTTAACACATTACACTTTTTGCATGCCATCAAAAACCTGTATTAGAGAAAGTCACAGAGTCCTGTCACACAGCCAGCGAAGGAAGAGAAGTTCTCTTTAGGCATCAGCTGAAATACCAGTTGTTTTCTATGGTTCCGAGTGGAAGTAAGAAAAAAGTGGAGGGCTTAAAGAAGTTATTAAATTTGCTGCTCTATCTGGATTGCAAAGAGCTGCTGCTGGAAGCCGCTGGTTATTGAGACAGTTCGTTCTGCAGCATTCAAGCTGCTTGGAATCTGTGTCTCTTGCATCAAATGAGTGACAATCGAACAAGCTGACAAAACCTGGGTTTGCTGTAACTGTTTGTATATTCTCCTCCTACCTTTAACATTTCTTCTTTGCTCTTTCCAACCAAAATAGTGGGTAAGAGGCGCTTTGGAACAACTTCAAAAGGTGAGAATTTATAAGTCCATTCAGGTAATGATTTTGATCTTTTCCTCCCCTCCCTTCATTCCCCAAAGCAGGGACAGGTGATTGGTACTGACCTTTAGTGCTGTTTATGTGGATATTTTTTTAAAGAAGTTTTAGAACTCTGCTAGGCATAAAAATTGCCTTCAGAGTCATGATTATTTCTAGCTTCTGCTAAATGCCTGTAAAGGCATCAAGTGGGCAGGACATGTCTAAGGTACAACAGTACCATGGTGTATAACTGCTTCTCCAGAGTGATTCCTTCCACCAGTGATGTTGTGTCAGGCTGCTATTAGCAGAATTTTAATTGTCAAAGATGTTTTATGTAACTTTTTCTCTCCCTCCTCCTCTCCTTCCCAAGCAAGTAGCCCTGTGCACTCCCCCTGAAAGGGCTTTTGCAGCACCTGAGAATCTTTCTGTACTGTGGCTGAAGGTGTGCAGGTGGCAGACCACAGCTTTCCAGACGACAGATTTATATATTCTGTCTAGGCTGCTCCCTCCTAAGAAGATCTTCTGTTTTATTCCTCTTTGCCCTAATCACTCGTGCAGCTGAATTGTCTTTTGCAAAATATTTTGCAGAACAGCTGTGATCCTTTATAATGCTACTGATGTAGCCAGGGGTGTCAAAAGCATCATTTAGCTTCGAAAAAAAGGCTCAGGGTTGCTGCTGTCATTCTGAGGGACCTGTGCTGCAACTGGATCAGTTATGACAGTACCAACCCTGATGGCTGCTTTACTGACTCCTTCCTAACTTCCACTGAAGAAGACTTTATCACCTTCACAGCTGGCCTGTGTCAGTACTCCATCAATGAAAAACTGGCAGTTCCCCCCCTACTCTCCTATTGCAGAATAACTGGCTGAATTCTGTCTTGCTCGTCTCCCCTGCACTTGTCTTCCTTTGTCCTCCCTCCGTTGTCTAGTGACTAGAGAGTCACCTAGCGCCTTTATCATTAGGTATATATGTCCTCTTCGTTTAGAATCTGTAGAATAATTAATTGATCCCTGTTTGGAAAGTAAGCTAAAAGAAGCAGACGCTGTCCACCTGACGATAGCATAATATGCGTGCAGAAAGGCCAGATCAGCCAAATTTATGCTGTAGCTGACATTAGTTTTTTCTTAGCAGTAGATCCATCATCTTTGCTTTTTTACCTTCCCCTCCTCACATTAAAATGCAGATGCAGTGTCTGTTGAAATAAATTCTGAAATAACTAAGAAACCTAAAAATCCTCCATTATCCCAAAACCTTTACGGCAAAAGTTTTCTTCAGAGACCCTTCTGCTGTTTTGCAAACATCGTTCACTCTTCAGGCCTCCTTCGAGTACTGGGCTCTCCTACCCTGCCTGCAATACTGCTAGTTACTGCAGCCTGTGAGGGTGCCTGGGACCTGGGGAGAAGTCACCTCCTCCCTTGAGATGGGCAAAAAAAAGCGATGAAAGAACGGTGTCTGTGGGTCCCTGCCAAGTTGTGCTGCATTCGAGCAGCTGGAACTGGCCGTATTCCATTACAAGAGGTTCATCTCAGTTCTATAATTATCTTCACTGTAATCCAATAAAGCCTTGGAAAGGTTCTTAGAAAGCTTTTTATTTAGAAGGGAAACAAAGGTTGATATGAAAAGACTCTTGATCCTAATGCTGTATAGCTGACCAGAATTGTGTTGATCTTGCTTTGTGTACTTTAATGTTTTTGTAATAGTTTTGTTATTAGTATGTAAATTGACTATGTATCCTGCAGTAATAAAATGGCTGTAATTTTGAGAGATTAATGTAAGTGCTGTCAAATCCCATTGTAGAAAGGTCCTTTGTAAATGCACTGTTAAATCTATAAAGATTTGGAATGTGACTGAATCCCAGTAGGCCTAACCCTGCCAATGGAGCTAGAGCAGGGCTCGAGAAATGTGCACTGCCTCCGTAAAATCAGGATTCCGTACAATGAACCAATCTGACCTGTACAGGACTTGGCTCACATTGTGGTACTAAGATCTGACTTTATCTGCCTCTATACTGTGGTGGGTTTTTTCCTACAGTTAATATTTTTCTATATTATTATGAAAAATGCTTTTAAATGGAATTGAAAGGTAAATTCTTGCATTCATGTATGCAGGTATAATTTTCTTTTTGGTATTTAATGCATTGGGCAGTAGGCTTGAAACTGATGTAAAAAGGATGAAGGTAGTCATTTTTGAAAGCACTGGCTTCAAGCTGGCTATTTAATTCCACCATAATGCACCCTAGTAAGTGGCCTGACTTTTTTTTTCCTTCATTCCTTTTTTTTCAAAGAGCCTTGCACCCCCCTGCTCCTAATGAAGGCAGTCTGAGCAGTGGTGTGTTCAACACAAGAAAATCAGGCCATTTACTTAAAGACTTAATTATGGGTTTAGGAGCCTAATCTTAGGCACCTCAGTTTTGAAATCTTGGTTGTAGGCATTTTTTCAGGAATATCTCTATCCTGCTAAATGCAAACATCACTTGAAGAAATGCAGGTCTGCGAGTACTTCTTGATCTTCAGTCTGGTAGATATTGCAACTGCTAACTTCTTCATAGCTTTTTGCCTTTATAGTTTACATTTTCAGTGAATGAACTTGTTCTTTGTGTGTATCGACAACCCACCGCAGAGGAGATGTCACTGGAACTGATTTGTCAGAGCTGAGAGCAGACAGAGCTGTAGTAAAAGAGGACACGAAGTGAAGAAGGACACCTGAGTTCTTGCCGAGAGTATTTCCTCAGTAAAACCAGGTGAAAAGATGTTTCTTTAACCCATTTAGATAGCTCTGTGGATTCATCCGGTAGTGGAATAAAGGGCGGATCACAGTATAAAGGAACAGACTCACCATCTCTGATTTTTAAGAGCCTTGCAGGAAGACAGCCTTGTGGTATGAGGTAAGAGAGGTATGTGGGTGTGGGCATAGAGGTGAAGAGGAGAGGTGATGGATGAAAAATGCTGGTTAAGCAATCCAGTTGTTTTGATAGTAAACATATTAGTCTGGTTTTTGTATTCGGAATGACTAGAGATGGTTCACCTGGAGGATGGTTAATGGCAGCTAGATAGTGTTTAAGCAATATCATATCCTAGAAAATTGTGTTCATGATCTGATTTTTACCGCAAACGCTCTGCAGCCAGCAGTCTCTTTTAGTCATCCTTCCAATTAATCTGGGTAACCCAGGATAATTCAATGGGAATCGCATGGTAAGCTCCTGAGCAAGGGAATTGTTTATCTTTGGCCCTTTGTTTGCCTGGAAGTCATGGAAGACAGAGCTGCTTGCCTGATCTGTAAAGTGAGGAGGCATAGCTCCTAAAGAAAACTGCAGTTCTATTTTTAGAATTGTTTTAATTGGGCATCAGATAGGCGTATCTCCAACCTATTAACCTGGTCACACCGCGTGGTCTGATCCTCCTCTAATAGCATGTGATTAAATGTGATTCATCACCATCTCTGCTAAGCGCATGCAAGTGGGAGAACGCTGGTAGTGAAGCAGATGCGGTTATTTTCATACCAGCTGCTTTCTCCTGTAAATTTAGTTTGTATTGTTAAACACTGTCATGTTGTCTTAGGGGGTCTGTGTCTCCTGATTTAGTGCGATGACTAATCTTCTTTGCTGCACTTTACCAGAGGCTCAAAGTGCTACCAGAAAGGGTGAGACTGACAGAAACAACAGGACTGAAGGACGGACATCGGTAGCTTTGAGGGAAGCCAGTTAGCTGTGTCTGGGGGAGAAGAAAATTTTCATGCTTACTGGGGTTGCCTGGACTTGCCAACTTTATTAAGGAACTTTTATCTTTTTTTAAGGGCAAGATATGAGAGGAAAGGGGAAAGATTTGCATTTCCTGATGTTCCATAAACAGCAAATGTTTAACCAAAAGAGAATAGCTTGTTTAAGTGAAGAGAGAGATCTAGCAGGGAGCTTGTAACTGCCTAGAGAAGTGGTGTGGCCACAGGATGGGTCTGCTTCAACAAGCGACTGGCTTTTTTGTGATCCCGACAATTCCAGAGCAGACTCACTACAAGTAAGTACGCTTCACTTCTTGAGCGTTGCAAACTTGCCTTAAAACCAAGCTGAGCTGCCTACACGAAGGTGCCTATTTTTCTTCCTGGTGTGAGGAATGTCTGCCCTCCAATGATGCTGCGGAGGTGCAAGAAAAGGATCCAAATGCCTCTTCCTCCTCATAGCATTTAGTCTTTATTTCTAATGGCCCTGAAAAGCCAGCATTAAAACTCATTTGTTCTGAGGCAGCATTCAACAGAGGGGCTGTAATATCTGATTTCCAGTGCCTACCTGCATATGTCAAACATGGTGTACAAGCTGAAGGCAATGGAGATTGCCAGAGAGACAGTTAGTTTGAGCTGTATTTTCTTCCCAGTCAGGCTTTGCTCCATCCTATCCTCCACTAGCCAAAGGCTGTGGCAAGGGATAACGAGGGATAATGTTATTCTTTATCTTCAGGCTTCTTTCCAGTCTGAGATGCCTCACTCTTCTGATGTCAGCTGAGGAAAGGTAAAGGTGCTTGACAAGAGAACGCAGGAGACAGGTATCTCAGCTTACTGTAAGAACGGATCTTTGCTTTTTTTCTCTCTTGAGCCTTGGAGTCATGGCTATAGGAAATGTATTACAGTGGCCAGGGAGCGCTGAGAGCCCAAAATGAAGCTGTCAGCTGTGTGAAGGTGAGACCTACCAGCAGACAAGGCTGGACAAGAACAGGTACTCAGCAAGGAGGTGAGTGCGATGGAGGCAGGGCTGGCAGAGAAAGCCATGGAGCGGGGAGGCAGGGAGCAGCTGGCCGGGTAGGAAGGAGTGAGCGGTAATGGGGACGAACAGGAGGAGCAGTAGGGAATGAGAAATGTCCTCGTTCGTGCACTGATACCAGCATCCCATTCAGCAACAATGGCATTGGGATTTCAAAGAAATGTCCAAATAAATGTGTTCCTTTAGGGGATTTATTTTAATTCTTTATTAAAATAGGAGATATATGTGCATTTTCTCCTCTAGCCCACTGTTTTAATAAGATTACCTTTAGCATCACCCACAGGCTCTTTAATTCTTCATTCCAAATCTTCTATGTGAAGTCGTCTCAGCAGATCCAATCAGGTATATTTCATTGCTCAACAGCAGAGAGGAAATGAATTTTTCTGATGAGGGGAAAGCACAGTGAATAGCTTGATTCTCTTCCCCAATACCACCTGCAATCGGTTTTGTGCTGCAAATAAAGCCAATGTTTTCCTGGGTCAGAGGTGGCTAATTATTCATAGCACTTTCATTTCCAGCAGTAGAGTCGTCGTATCTCTGCCAATCATCATTCTAACTATTTTGTGTTTGGTTTGCTTTGCATTGCTCTTAGGTTTGCAAGTCTAGCCGCTATCCAAACTTGTACTGTTCTTTGTTGCTTTTCCTGGGCTAGCGCCAGTAGTTCTCTCAGCTTCTGAAGAGACCGACAAGAGGACTTTGGCACCAGCATTGTAGTTTTCTCCCATCTTATGAGATCATGTCTGTTTAAAAAAGAATGAAATGAGAAGGAGGGAAGAATGTAACACTCAGTTCACTTGTAACTAGCCAAAAACCCCCCAACTGAGTGGTATTTCATTAAGATGGATCAGTGTCATCCGTGGGTTTTTTAAGGGCAATAGAGCCCCAAAGCCCGGAGAAGTGTATTAGTCAAGCTACAGCTGGGATCTGAACTTGACTGCTTTAACTCTTAGCCTGGTATGTGCCCTGTAGTGCTTAGTGCTTCCCTTTGAGGAGTGTCCAGAGCTCACGTTGCAGCAACCACAGATGGGTTAACAGTGTCCTTTAGGCTTGTCCCTTGCAGTTTTGCCCTTGGAGTTACAGCACTATTCCTAAGGTAGATTAGAAGAGTAACGGAGCCTTACTGCCCATTCGCTGCAGCAAATTGACTGATGCATTGGTAGGAATGCAAACCCAAAGAAACTATGATCCAGCCTTGCATTTTCACTATTTACCTTAGTAGTAAGGTTCTCTTCACACAGATCTGTTTAGAAAGATTTTAAGAGGGCTCCAAAGTAGATGCTGATAATTAAAATGCTAATTAAAAATGTTCCCAAAGGTACTCACTGATAGTGTTGCCAGAGCAGGTGAGATTTCAGTTATCTTGCTATTCCTTTTAGAACTAGAAAAACGTCCTGCAATGAGTTAAGATGGAGTACCTAAGCCATGCCTATTTCATAGCATTTAAGTGCTGACTTTCCTCCAGATTTCTTCAGTTTTTCTTTTTCATCTTAAAAAAAAAAAAAAGGTTGTTCTGACAATTCTGAATGTACAGAACAGCCACCTAAGGAACCTGAAGCCTGTCAGCCTCACAGGGGGTGAGTGAAGCCACACACATCTTCCACACAGGTGGCTTCGAGAGACCACCTCACCGTATTTACTTGCTGCCTTTGCTCAGAGTGGAGCTGGGGAGAAGACTGTTCTGAAAGGCTTTGAAATAACAGCCACCGGAGCCGGGGATGTGGGGCAGCAAAGGGCCAGCAGAGAGTCCCGTCTTCAAGATCAGATCTTCACAAAGACTAAAGTAAAGTTCTTACAGCCTAAACCAGCAGAAACAGGTGAGTTTTCTCAGGAGGGCTCACTGCTCTGCAGTTTTAATTGGCAGGAATTTAAACATGCTTAGTGCCATAACTTAAAAGTAAGAAATGGCACCCGAAGCCAGGAGTATAACAAAAAGAAAGCTGAAGATGGGAAAATCAAAGGAGAGATGATAGGACTAGAGGCAGATAGTAGGGATCCACAAAAAGGAGACAAGGGGCTGCCAAATGTCTGATTAAAAGATGTGCTCTAGTTAGGCAGAAAGCTATTGGCTTTTTAGGAACACCAGGACAAAGACCTGATGGCCTCTGTCTCTTGAGTGTAGTGATCTCTGTAACTAGGGGATGGGCAAGTTTCGCCAATTTTTGTTGACTAGATCCTGTATCATGAAGGATGTGAAAGGGAATTCTGTCTAGCACGGTATGTGAATTTAAATTTCAGAAAAATGAATTTTCTGTAGCCAAGATGAATCCTGCTTTCAGCCTTCCTCTGAGAGGGTATCTTTAGTGCCAGATGAAGTATTTTCTGAATCAGCATCTTTTAATGGTGTAGTGTGCCACAGGTGGTGATGGAAGCTAATGATGGTGTATAGAAAAAGCATTCAGGAAGGATTTGACAGATGAGGAAGGAATGGAAGAACGGAAGAAAGCGCACATATGCTAAACCAGAGTGTCTGAAGCTAACGCAATGTAAAACAACTCAGGCTAATGAAGCTTTTAATGAAACAAATTTCTGCTAAACTCTACCTGGAATACTGCACTGCCTCTTCCGTAGATCAAAGTAATTTGTATTCCTCTGATATTTATATGTAACAGTGAAGAATGTTATAATTGCTATCCAGACATTGTTTTACTTCGTACCTTGTGATAACCTCAAGCTGTGTTTGTCTTTTAAAAAGTATGATGTCTGTGACACTCCTTTTTAAAATGGTGTAGTAAGTCTGAGGACAATTTAGGTCTGTTTATAAAATCAGGGTGTTGTTTAATGAGTGTCTGTTACTGGTTGCATTGTAATTTTACGGGTACATAAAACATTGCAGTCTGATGCTTAACATATATATATATACACATAAATTACAGTACTAAGAAGAC
Source organism: Theristicus caerulescens (assembly GCA_020745775.1). Lineage (NCBI taxonomy): Eukaryota > Metazoa > Chordata > Aves > Pelecaniformes > Threskiornithidae > Theristicus > Theristicus caerulescens. Next base: position 9,686,713 of record CM036572.1, read on the forward strand.
AGCTGGACTCGAGCCAGCGGAATAGCTGTAGCAGCAAGATACATCTGTACCCCCACACCCAAATCTGTGTGCATCACTCAAATGCCAAAATTATTCAGAAGAGCGAGTTCCTGAATGGCTGTGGCCACTGGATCTGAAGAGAGACAAACAAGACAAGAGTGAAAGGGCTGCCTTTATGCAGTGCCTGATAGAAAAAGATTCTCCAAAACTTCGCTGCTCTATCTCAACAAAGATGATGTGTTTTACCCGCTGCACCTGCCCTCCTTCATAAAAGAGCAAGGAGTCATGAAAGGATAAAATCACAGAAGGCTATGAAGTTAAAATCAAAGCTGTTTATTTTATCCTTGCACAATTGGCTTGTGGAACTTTGTTATCCAAAACTATCGTAAGACTTCTTGAAGCAAAGCATTTCCCACCACCAAAATAAAACCAAACGGGAAGACCACTGGATACCTTCCTATGTACCAGCAGTACTGGGAGTTAACTACAGAGAAACATTTCCACAGGTTTTGGTGGGCAACAAGAAAAAAACCCATGAGATGAACACCAGTTACTTTGAAGTTTCTTAGGGAACAGTTTTACTACAAGATTAGACAGTAGTTTTAAACCCTTTACAGTGTTTCTTGCATTTTTTCCTGAAGTAACTCAGGCTGGTCACTGATGGAGGCGAGATATTAGTTTTTCGCTGGTCTGATCTGATAAAATTACTCCTGTGTCTCCCCTGATTCAAGATGCTACCAAAATTTCAGTGAAAGCGGGATTTTTTGTTAATATCTGCAAAAAATGCTGATACACAGCAATGATGTACAGTTTGAGACTAACACTGAATTGTTGTATATTGTCATGGTCTGGTCGGACAAGGGGCAAGATCTCACTTTAAATGAATCTGACACATGAGGAATATACAGAGTTAACCACTGGAAAACTCCTAGCACAATCCCTAGGAGCTACCTAAACAAATGCTGAGTTTTCCACATTATTTTGTATCTTCAGCTGAGATTGTTACACTTTTGGCCAGCATTCCTATGGGATGGATATACTGTGCAGAGTACTTTGGAAAATCTGGTCACTTATTAATTGGGGCGGGAGACGGAGGGAACTGAGTCTTGACCGTTGCCTCCAAAGAGCTGGAGCTTGAGAGACGCATACTCTTAACTTGAGTTTTACACGGTGCTCTGAAGGGCCATCTGTCTTTCTGTGACAGCAGAAGGGACACAGGGAACACAGAAAAGTGTCCATTGGCCAGACACAGCTCCTGCTTCTAAAAAATCTAATCTAGTGAAAATCAGCTTTAGAAGTATTTTTGTAAAGCTCCAGTGGCACCAAGCCCATTTGCTGTATTACAGGATGAAACGCACATTAAAGGACTCATGTGTTGATTACTTTAAAAAGTAAATATAGTGACCTGGAGTAGAAAGGGAATTACTTAAGTGGAAAGATGAAATATGAATGAAGATTCATTTCCATAGGTGGCTGGAGTGTGTCTCAGTCGGTCAAGAATAAGCAATCATGCAGGGAGACTTGCCAAACGCAGCAGAGGGTGTTCACTGAACACGCTGGCTTAAGAATTGAGAGTCGTGATCTGCTTGTGGTGAAAAGACTTGTACCGAGAGGAGGCAAAGGAAAAATATATCCACCTGCTCTTAAAGAGAAGAGACCAAACTGGCTGGAAGGGAGTGAAACAGCCACACGCTCCTAGCAAGCTAAGGGTGGTGGTATTTTAACATCACTGTGTGAGGCTGTCTGTCTGTCTCTCTCCAGGGTAGGAATTGCTCACCTGTGTGATAAAGTCCTGGTTTAAGTCCTGGCCTAGCACTGCTGGAGTGGCAGCTCTAAATCCTCTGTGTCACTGAGAGACAAACTCCGGGGTAGCAGTGCGTTTATCACAATACTTCTTAAAAGTCATTCACAGTGCTGCTAGGCAACGCAGGTAAATATGTCATTTAATTACATTTCACCTCCAAAAAGTTCCATGCAAATTAATAATGTTACATTATGTTTGCACAGCAGAAACCAGAGGAGGGATGTAAAACTCCTGTCACTAGCATCCACACCCTAACCATTTCAGAATCCGCATCTCTGCCTTAGTAGGGGAGGAGCAGGAATGGGTGTTCAACACTGGTCTCTTTGCAGGACAACTGCTGAAACCAGAAGTGTAGCTTTTAATACAGAAATGACATATTTTACATACTTGTAAACTACATCTTGGGCTATGTACTTTGCCCGTATTTAATGTACCTCCATCAATCACTTTATGTTGCACTTGCATTACTCCTGTTTTCAAAATTTTATCAAACACAATCTTGTCAAATAGTAACTTTGCTAATGTTTTATAAGGGTACACGGTGCTCAGACATCCTTATTTTCTAGTTTACAAATGCTCTAAATGTAACAGGTGACTTTAATTGTGCTGATTACTCCTTTAATAGCAACCATGTGTTCTCTCTCATTTTAAATTAGACGACTGCAAACTTACTTCAGCCTTGTCACAAGTACAGGGAGTCTTCTAAGAACTCATAGGTCTTTTTAGTTAGGCTTCTCAGTTATTTTCTGTTTGTATGTCTTCCCTTAGCAGTAAATGTCTTATTGTAAATGATAAATACTTTAATGTAGCTAATGCTGCTTGGTTTAGGAAGCATTTCTGGTTTGTCCTGCTCAGGATATCACTAACTAGAGTCTCCAGCAACAGGTATGTGTGGGGATGCTCAAGGCTGGGCTTAGGTATAAAGAATTAAGACAGATTTCTGTATCTGTAGAGAAATAGAAAGTCAAACAGCTTCGAGCTCTCAGCCAGCCGTCTGAGAGAGAAGGTGTAAGAAGCAGTATGGAACAAGGAACAGCTGTGGGAGGTAAGAAAAATAAAGCGTCCTCTGGGGAATGCATCTCTTTAGCTACAAGAAGGCTGCCGACTATAGAAGGGGATCTTAGTGATGATGTTGGTAAGTTTTTGTTTGATAACTATGCTTTGAATGAGTTGTTGGCCTGTGACTACTTCATCTTGAATACGAAAACTGAAGATAAAATGTATGACTGTCTGTCATGCGTTTGGGAGGTGACCTTCCTGGTGTTTATGCCAGAAGAGTGCACTGGCTCATGTATAACCTCTATACCCCCAGGAGCGTTACTCATTTCTGTCCCCCATCAAACTGGATGCTCTCTTTGTCACTGCTTGCAGGGGTCTCGGAGGAGCTTTCCCGTAGATAGAAGGGCTTGGAGTCAGACATCGCTGCTACTCTCAGTTGCATTCTCTTTATGCCTAGTTTAAAAGTAATACCTAATGAGTAGTACAACGAAGAGGAAAATTAACATGTCCCTCGGATGGACGCGCAATCAGTTTGCCGTTTGTCAGCTAAAAGAGTAAACTCTGTGCAGAGCATTTTTTTGTCACTTGCTTACTTAACTGACATCACGCCCCGTACCAGGCTGTCTGAATGTGCCTTGTCACCGCCTTTGGTTTTTTAGAGCACCGCGGGTGCCTGCTGTGCTGACCCCTTCACCTGGAGCAGGGGCTGAGCCACGGCTGCTGCGCCGTGCAAGGGCTGTCTGCTCCCGTACCCACCCCGCGCTGCCAGGCGTTGGCTGGCCTTTGGCAGCCGGCTGCTCCAGGCCTCGTCCTACCGCTGGCACACGCGGAGGGTTGAGCGTGTGTTCCTGACGGACAAAGCCAAGTGTTCTTGACTCTGAGAAGACAAGCCCTAATATCATATGAGAAATGACAACATTGGTGCTGAACCAAGAGACCTAAAAGTGTAGAAACCAGGTCAGCGTGGAGAAATAGCAACTGTGTGCGTATAGGTGCGTGCTGTGTCTGTGGTCTGCAGTGCGTCCTTTGTAAGACTTAATTGTGAAAACGATATTGGATCACTTATTCTTTGCTGATGCCAGCTTGTTTCCTATAGTTTTTTTTCCTTAAATGTCATGTCTGCTTATAGCTTTTAATTATCTTAGTTAAGTGTATCTGTAGCTTTAGTAAACAGCCTTGTGGATTTTGCCATGAATTTATTCTTTTCCTGATACTCATCATTCTCGTATTTTAATGTTGTCATACAACTCCTATGTGTTAGCCTAAATATTTCCTCATATACCTTTCAAACCCTTCTAGTTCTCCCTTGGTAACCAATCCCTCTAGTCCTTTTAATTATATTTACAGTTTGCGTATTTAGTTTGTCTCTGCTGCTATAGAACTGTCAGAGTTTTCAGTGGCAATCTTCCTTGGACTACAGCTATCGGAGCAGCCTGCCAGTTCCCCATCTGCTAGGGAGCTTTGCTGTCATATGCAGATCACTGTCAATAGGCTGTGTTCAAGAATTAGGATACTGCCTGAAATCCTTGTTTGGCTGACAAGCCCATTTTCTGTAACATCTTGTTTAACTTGTGCTGTGACATTATCTAAATGAGAATGCATTGCGCAACTGAAAGCATTGCACGCTACATATGGTACAGCCTTTGTTTAACCCTGTTTCCTCCCCAAAGCGCTTTTCTAATAATTGAAGGGCTGGTTGTGGTGCTTTGGGGATCTCTTCTCACGGAGATAATTTTTTTTCCCCCATGTGATTTGCCAGGGACTTGCTCTGAGCATAATTTTCTGTAACGAAGCACACACACATCAGAATGTGTGTGCTTATGAGTAACAGCAAGGTCCTTGAAGGTCAGGTAATGAACCCAATAACATAAAAAGAAAATAGAACATTTCCCAGCTCCGTGAGCTCTGGGTCCCCTGTGCGACTGGGCAAAAAGGCTGGAGAAGCTCTACAAGCAGCTGGTGTGTACTTTCCCCTTGTGGAGCGGAACGAAGCGGCTGGTACGTGTGCTGCTCTCAGCTGGCTATGTTGAGATTCACTGGCGGAGCAGGTTGAGGAGAATAAGATGAAATAGCTATGGCCTGACAGTTCATTTAGTTTTGTGTATGTCTCGCTATGTAAGCTATCACTGTAAGACTCTTCTTTCTCTAATAATGAATAATAATAGATAACTGGAGATTACGTGGTTTTCTACTTCATCATGAAAGAGGACTTGAAGCCAGCTTTTCCACAATAATTCACCCAGACGCCAGCTGATGCACGCTGCCCTGTATGTGCTGCCATTTAATAACAGGAGGGAAGGTGCTGCTGCTGGCTGGGGAAATGCGCCCGAATCTAGGATTCCTGGATTTTTTTAAAACAAGCTACCAAGTTTATCGTGTCTTTCTCCCTACTGGAGAAAGATTCTGCTTCCCGTTCAGGGGCGTTACGCCTGCCTGAGTTTGCAAAGGGGCCTGATACGCTGCTTTAGTAGAAAGGACTTCAGCTGCGGGGTCTCTTATAGTTTCTGTAAGGCAGATCCTCTCCAGACAGAATTGCCAGAAATGGATTTCCATTTTTTGTTCTGCCGCGGACAACCTATGTGAATATTCTACGCATTGTTCAGCGTATTGAATGGAAAGATCATTTTGTGCCTAACAGGAGGCCACAGCGCTATTGCTGGACCTTGTTGCCTCTCTGCCACCATCTTTAACCTTCATGTAAGTTAGCTGGTTGCAACAAACCCGAGCTTCTCCTAAAATTTATGTCAGGTAAATGCTGAAAAGGGAATTTTAACAATTGTGTAGATTTAAAAATACAAAGTTCTCAAACCCACTGCTATTATCAGGCAGTGAATACGGGTAGCAGAGCTGTTTCCCTAGCAGGCAGGCTGTGTAAAGCCATTAGACTCTGTTACAAACTCTGTCGCTACACCGATGCTCATCTCATTTGTGTTTCTAGCGATAATCCCTGCAGTGAGTGCCATCAGGATGAACGGAAAGATTCCTCCGAGCATTCATGTAGTGTTTGCAACTTCAGAGCCTCTAATCGTGCATCGCTGAGGTGGGGCACTAGTCCTCCGAATCCTGCAGGGATAACGCTAACGTGTTTCTGTAGCAGATAAAGGTGCCCGAGGCAGATGCAAGTAGGACTGTTCCCCAGTCATGTTTCTAATTGCTTTGCCCTGGATGCAGCTGAATTTTGACTCTTATCATAGTCCCATAAATTTAAGTATTAGAGATTTGACACCCCCCTATGGGTCACATTTGCATTGGTTTCAAAACCAGGGCAAACCAAGCGTGCCTTCTGTTAGGCTGATGGCTCCTGAAATGAGTTAGGCATCCTGACCTGACTGAAGGCTGCGACGGCATATTAATTCAGGTTGGGGTGAAGGGTGCTGGTACCTATCTTGCTAAGTTCACGCCATGCAAAGCGTGTTCTGATGGAGCTGTCAATGTGTAAACTGCTTCTTACTCATCAGGCTTTTCTTTGAGCTCCATAAACAATTTGAAACGAGCTGTGTGAGAACAGCACGGAGCGATCTCGGATGAGTCTGGGCGCGCTCTAACTGCTGCATGTGCAAGGAGTTATGGCCCCAGTGAAAGTGCTCGCCGAGGTGCATTGTTTATTCAGCTTTCTCTATTACTTGCTAGAAATTCACTGCTGCTGTCAAACCTCTGGCCAGCGAAGGGAGCTGGAATGTCTTGTAGTGCTCCCCAGCACGCAGGAAGATAACTGATGGCCTGTCTGCTGGTGGAGTAAAGCTATTTTGGGAAGCTGAGGAGCAGCACTGTCTTGTTTATAGGAGTGCACCTAGTACCGGGCGCCGAGGGATACCCAGCCCAAGTTGGTGCCCCAGGACACTGCTAGTGAAAGGGTAATAGCAGTCAATTAAAGACTGGAGCCGTTACTTTTGCAGTCTTCCTCTAATGTTAGCCTGATCTCTCAAAAGAGAAAATAAAAATTAAATTTGCATTCCAGACTTTGGTTAAAAAGTGAAGAAACTGTTCCATGTCATGCATAAGCTTTTGTTGGCAAACAGTGCAAATGCGAATTGGATTAATCTCTTGATTTAACTTTGTTGTAATCATACAATCTCTCTGCAAGATTGCAGTGCAGCTTCCTTTTTCTTTAATTGACTTGTTCTCTCTTCACACAGCCAGCCAGCGGTGCTGCTGCAGGATTGAACCAATTGCAATGCTCCTTAAACAAAGGTTTTGTTCATCAGGGAAATGAGATCACATGAAAAAGACCTGATTTCTATCCTAGGCTCTGATGTATAATACCTGTTACTGCTTACTGACAAGATGTTGGATGCTATTCCACGAGGCTGCTTCTGAAGCAGTCCAAACAATTCTGTGTCTGACATCAGCTCTAAATGTTATTTCCTGGACAGCGTCTGAGTAATTTAAAAAAAAAAAAAAAAGACTTTGGGAATCTTCAATGATATTCAAAAGCTCTGCTCAGGAAGGGCAGGTCTGATATTCTAGAGCACAGTTCAGCACATCGTTCTTGTGGGTTTGTCTTTTGGATGTAACCAAAACTTTTTTCTTGAATTTTTTTTCGTTATTGAGTTTCTGAGATTAACTAATGGCTGAGAGCTAGTCTTAACCCCTTCCTAAAGTGGATCTAGGGTCAAGGCTATGGTCAAGGAGAGAAATAGCACGAGTTTCAACCAGGATTTTCTGTCTAGTACCCTAGCTAGTCGCTAAGTGGCTACCTGGGGTTGAGGCTGCTTTGTTGGCATTGAAAAGCCTTCATTTTATTTTGGGTCAGGATGGAGGCAAACACGCACATCTTGACACTTGTGAAGCTGAATTCCTACGTAGTTAACGTGGCTGGGTCCCTGCTTAGAGGCAGAAGCTACTGACTGTTGGAGTGGTCTTATTTAAGTAGAATAAAAAGAGTTAAAAACAGATGGTCAAATCCCTAGTGTCTATAGAACCACCAGCACAGGATGTTATACGTTACCCCCTGCACCCCCAGAAGGAGGTATCTAAAAAGTTAACAGGAGGCTTCCTGCTCTGTGGAACGTGTGTGCTGTTAAGTGTCTGTACCTGCTCTGCTACTCTAATCAAGAAGAAATTCATGCCTGTCTGACTCATTGCGTCATGAGTTTACTGTACCTCCAGTTCCCGCTGATTGCATAGAAGGAATCCTTCCGTGCACAAGTGGCTTGAATGCTGCCTGTCCGGGCACACTCATGTCATTTTTAATACAGTTAATAGCAACTTAGGAGAGAGAGCTCTTCAAAATATGTCTACCCCTCCAATTGTGGTTTGGAGAAAAACACACCTTTTTCTCGGGCTGTATTATCTAACAACTGTCTACTGCAGGCTTTCTTTTGTTAAGCATCGGGACTTTGGTAGCTTATAGGTCTGACCTATTTTGCTGTTTACAAGCCTTCTGTTATCTGCTCCCTGCGTTTTCACAGGAAGGTGTGGGAGTTCTGTTATCGAGTGCAGCAGTTGCCTTTGGCATCCGTGTTACAAAGATGTCTTTTCCATTACCCTAGACACGTGCCAGGTATTTTCAATATGTGGCATATGGAATATTGAGCGCTCTGGAAAATGACTTTTAAAGGGTCTCTGACTGCAAGCCCTCTGGGATGGGTTTGGAAGGTGGTATATTTTTCCCTGTCGCCCTTGGAAAATTTGAGACCTCTGGAAGTGTCAACAATCTAGAGTTGCTGTTAATTTGTCATGCTAACAGTGATGATTGACTTTAGTTTCACAGACGAGCTGCGCTACGTAACGCTTCCTCTCGCACATACCAAGTATTTTCTTTCATCTTTATGCCTTCCAGTGTGCTGGAACATCTAGAAACTCCTGAGCTTTTCTCCCATTATTGTTAAACTTCTGCCTTCCTATGAATCTGTGTTTGTGAGCCTCAGGGTTTTGCAGGAGCCTTTGATATTGAATGTCAGGGCACTTCTCTAGCCAAGCTCCTGTCTTTGGGTGCTTCTTGCTCCCCAGCAGATGGTAGTTCTTGGCCTGCGCTGTTGGACTTAGGCCTTTACCAAGTGCTTGTGCTCATCGCACGCAGGGTGCTTTCAGAGGGAGTGAGACAGAGGGCTGTCCTGAAGGGAACAGAAGAAAATATAAATGAAGCAGACGGCACAGCAGGAAGCGGGCTGAAAGCTCGAGATGTACCAGCGTGCTTTGGAGGGCTGCCTGCTGACTAATGAATAGCCAATCTAGTCACCGGAGGGAGGGCCGCTCTCCCCTCCTCCTGAGCACTGAGTATTTACATCTTCCTCAAACACATTTAAAGAACAAAGTTAGATGGGAAAACCTGTTCCCTCTGACACGTGCTTATCGGAGCCTGCCTCTGCTCTCTGGGAAAGGCTGCGCTGCCAGGATTGCACCACGCTGATGTAAACTCGCATTATATCACGCTGTCAGCCAGCAAACAAAACCGATCTGTGTTGTACACCTCTATCGTACATCTTGCCTTGCAAATAGGGGAAAGATGTGGCCTGGTGCAAGTTAAATATACTCTCATCTCCAGTGCGATACAGTATCTGCCTAAAGTGTTCAACAGCCGAGAACATGAAGGTTAGTGCTTCGTTCATCACTAATAACACCTGAGGGGCTTGGGGGTGTTTTGGCAATGGAACGATGTATCGTCACATGCAGGATATGGTGTTAGATCCAGCCTGGATTGCTAGACAAATGTGTGCCTGTGCTAAGGTTGTGAAATAAAGCTGCTTTTGTTATGGAAGAGAGAAGCAGCTACCTTGAGAGTGCAAATCCTTCTCGTACCTGACAGTGCGCAGCCACTAGCAGTAGCTGGCACGCTTCGTCAGCAGCCGTGTGGAGTCCAAAGATTGAGAAGGTCATGGAAAGTGCAGGGAAGTCTTATTTACCTGGTCAGGCATGCACCCAAAGCTGCACTGCCTTTGCCAGCTCTGCTGTTCCAGTGTGGAAGCAAAATGGATCAGAGACATCAGATACCCTTCGCTGGCATCAGATTTATTGGATAAAATACCATGCTGAATGTAAAGCTGTTTTGCAAATATGCTGTTTTCTGCTACTCCAACTGCAGTAGAAACTTGTGTGTCTCATTTTAAATGGTTTTCCACTGTTGATGGATTGGGTTTGACCTTCCGCAAGCCTTATTCCAAAACGGACACGCTTGTGCAGCAGCGTCAGGAGGAGACAAAACACTCCTGTAACTGGTACCAAATACCAGATGCTGACTGAGCAACTTCATAGTGCTTAACCGCCGCTCAAATGCGTGGAGAAAATGAGCACCCCACTCCTCTCCTCTTGCTACTCCCTGCTCTGCCCCCCCAAAAAACCCCAAACCCCAAACTGTCCGTTGCTGCTTTGTAGGTGCTTGTATACTGCTGGCTGCCAGACCCGTGTGTGCTTCAGAATCCTAATCAAGCTGTCTCCAAAACCAGAGGCAGGAACAAACATTTCGCTGTGTTGGAAAATGTAATTTAGAGTTGCATTTGATAAGGTTACCGTTTCCAGTTTCATCATCCAGAGTCAGACCTTCTCCTTTACTGGGATGAAATTGCGAACCTCTTGGCAGAGACCTGAGTAATTCTGGCAGCAGAGGGCACAGGTACTAACAGATGCGTGGGTCACAATTGCATAGGTCTGATTTCCTTTGTAAGTCAGGCAAAAAGAACCTGTTTCCTGTTCCTGAAAAGGAAATATGTGTTGGAGCTGAATCCTTAATAGCACTATGGCAAGTGGATTAAAAAAAAAAAAAATTAGTTTTTCAGTGACTTTTTTCACTGTTATTCTGGTGATTTTTTTTTTTTTTTAGCCACAACAATCTGGCGAGGTTCTGCCTGCCCTGTTACAGCAAAGGGTTGCAGACAAAATGTGTCAGACAAGCTTAGTCATGCTAATGACAGCCATCCGTCTTTTCTGCCCAGCAAAGTGCTCCCCTTGCACAGTTTTAATTTAAATCCGTGAGAAAAGCCTTTCTCTCCTGAGTAATGTCAAAGGCCTCTCCACCTTGAGTTTTATTTGTCCTCATCTTTCATTCTCTAGTAGCATAGGTGCATCTCTTTCCTTCTTGTTTTAGTGAGTTTTGATGATTTTTGACCTATGGATGGCAAGGGTAATAGAAACTTGATCTTCCATTGCAAAACATGTCCCACTACTTCATCATGTTTCCATTCAGACAGCAAAGCCTATTTCCTGCACATGTGGCCTCATCTGCCCGTGTGCTAGAACAGCTCTGCCCTTTTTTTAATTTCTTCGGTTTGTTTTTTTCTGATTTCACCATCTTTTGTTGATTAGTTCAGCTAAGATTTGAAGCCTTGGCGAGTCTGGCTCGCAAAGTAGGTTTTGGTGAAGACTGAGAAAGCAGTTTAGAAACCTAAACTCTAGTCTCATTCTGGCACTGATTTATCGGGGTGAGTGACAGTCAAATTCACCTTCTGTCTTTGCTTCCCACAGGCTTACCGGGGGGGGTGGGATGGGGAACGCACTGGGAGGCAGATCTCTGCAGCACTGGGAGCAGCACGAAAGCTCGCAAGTGTCTCTGGAAAATCTAAGTGCGTGGAGAGCGGTGCTTGTTATCTCAACAGATGACTCTCGCCTGTTGCATTGCTTGTGTGGTTGCTCAGCCATTAAGTATAACCGAAAAGCAAGTCTTCTCACAGGGAGACGTAGAAGCTCCTGCTGTGATTGTTCTGAAGGGAAAGATTTTTTTCCTTCTGCTTATGATATCAGAATTCCCAAATGCTTCATTAATATGCAGAGAGTGAAGGGAAAAAATCAGTATTTTTGAAGATCTGCCTTGTGATTCTGATGAGCCGCTCCTGTGCCACAGATAAGTTGGCACCACAGCAATCGGGTGTTTGCAAACAGCAGCAGCAGCAGAGAGAATGTGAATCGGACCATCGCTACTGAGGTGTCCTCCAGCCAGCTGCAGGAGCTGCCTGACCAGTTGCCTACAACCTTCTGTGGATAAGGGTGCCCCGACAAGGGTGCAGTCCCCTCCCCATTCAGCCATCAGGTGAGCTAAGAGGCGATTTCAGCCCAAACTGGCCAGCACGCTAGGGGCACGGCAAGTGCCAAAATGCTGGTATCGTGAAGGCCGGTATCCTCCTACTTTGCAGGAGAAACAGTTAAATCATTTCATAGTCTCCCAATGAGTTCTCGCAAGTCTCTTTCCTTCTGCCCAGAAAGACGTGTGTTTTCCTACAGTTCATGGGGAGATCAGTCCTGGAGCAGCTCAGAGCAGTGCTGAGGGGAAAGGTGTGGACTGTGCCTCAGCAGCACACAGATGAGCCAACACCATGCTCCAGGAGGCACGGGAACCTGGGGATTTGCCCCCTTGGGCAGTGATCTGGGTCAATGCTGCAGTGCAAAGCTACCCTGAGTCAGCACAGGGGAGAGCAGCACAACGAAGCAATGTCTGCTATCTTGTCACTGTCCATCTCTTGGAATAAAATTACCAGACCCTTGAGAGAGCGTCTTCTCCCCTTGCTTACAGAAGTTGGGCTCTTCCTCGTTTGTGAAGGGTTCACGGCTGGCACCTGCACAAAGACAATTTGGTTGTATGCTACACAATAGCTGTTGTTCAATCTCCACTGCAGTGATCAGACAGAGCTCTTCAGTTTCTTCTTTGCCACTTACCAGCTTAATTATATCCAGATAACGACAACGCTGGAAGGACAGTTGCTGCAGAAAAAAACCTGGGCAGTAAAGACGCAGTTAGATGTGTTCAAACAGAGGACCCTTTAGCCATTCTCTGTCATCCCTCTTATGTCCAGGCTTCCTAATCCCGTTGTGCTGACCAGAAGATTTAAGACAGACTAAAACAGGAATTGCAAGGGGCTCCTAGGATATGGAGTGTTGATACTAGGCAGTCCTTGACGGCTTAAAAATGTTACCAGGCGTGATTGCTAAGGATGTGTCCGTACCACGATGTGCCCGAAGCCCAGGGGACAGCTGCAATAAGAAACACCGTTGCTGTGCTCAGCACCAAAGGCCTGACCAGCTATGCTGTCTTTCAAATTTACTGAGGGAGGAGTGAAGCGGTTTGCAAAGAATTTTAACTAAAAATGACAAAAGGAAAAAGGATAGCGCTTTTAAAACACCAAAGCATTTTGCTTTAAGACTCTCAGTTGAAAAACTGACTTTTACTTAGGAAATGTAACATTTGAAATGGAAAAAATATCCATCTTTTTTGTGTTACATATTACAAAGGCAAAATAAAATACTTCATTTGGGCTAGAGGGATGCTCTTTGGTCAAAAGCTAAGGGCTTTTTTCTGTGCATCTGGAAAAACTTGTCTGTTTACCCCAAAGCAAATCTGTTTCTCCCCACCCTGAAATTTCTCTCTCCCACCCCCCAAATTCATATATACATGCAATTCCACTATTGAAGCAAAAGAAAATCCTTTATTAGCTCATCTCTGGGTCATAGGACCTAAAGAAGTTAATCAGTTTTCATGTCGTGCTGATACATGGAACTGATCCTGTTGCCAGGGCAGAGTTGTGGAACACGGTTTTGTGGATGACTTCTCTGCCTGGTCCCGTGTTCATTTTGGAAAGAACTACCAAGAGGTTGTGCCTAAAACAGTGGCAGCCAAAACGACTCTACTCCTCTCTGAGGTTTTCTTTTGCTTTTTCTGATATTGTATGGAGAGGCAATCGGAGCTCAGATAGTTTCCCTTTCATTTACTATTGTATAATTTGAGGATAGTATCACCTTTCTGAATATTGCTGACTTATAGAAGCTTGAGTGGTGGAATTACAGGGCTTGCTATTTACCAAGATCTTAGCAGCCCTGCATTTTTTTCACCTTTAAAGTAGTTTTACTAATTGCGCTTGTCCTGGATTGTTGCCATCGTTTGGGTGGATTTGCTCCTCTCCTGTAATTTCTGCACTTATTTGGAGGAGGAAGTGTTGCCAAAGGAGTCAGGTTAACCCTGATATGAACCCTGAAACATTTATTTCACAGGTTGCTGTGTTTGGAAGGTGCTATCGTGCTGAATTAAAATAAAGCTATTGCAATTCTGAGAAACGAAAGTCGAGTGCTCAGCCCAGATTCCACAGAGCCTCTATGGCCGTGTCTAGACAGACTCAGAGAGGCAGCGTCTGTGCTAGATTGCTAAAATGCATTAGCAGAGGTAGAGCATACTTTGATGCATGTGTTAAAATGCACTTTTCTTTTTCTATGCTAACGTCAATAGCCTGGCTACCACCCCATGCGTTCCCAGTCTAGACAAGCAAATGTCCACAGATTTATGTGCCAGAGGCTACGGGTGAACCTTGAAAGGCTGGCGTATATGGCTGGTCCTTCACCTCAGAATGGCGAATTTTAACCCAAAACTCAGTGTAGAAATTCTAGCGGAGGCAAAACCTTGGTAAACTTGACTGCAGCTAGCATGAGTGAGAGAAGGAGTGGGGGCTTTAACTGGTTGTGTTGGGCTTTAACTGGTTGTGTTGGGCTTTAACTGGTTGTGTTGGGCTTTAACTGGTTGTGTTGGGCTCTGATCAGCTTGTACCTTTTCTCCAATACAAATTGGCACAGAAATGTAAAAGGTACCTCGACAATGCGAAGGAGTAGTCTCCACGAATTGTCTAGACTACCCTAAAAGATGTATTTAAAGCCCATTAGCTAAAATGACTTAATTATCATATTAAAAAGGCGAAGGAGGCAGGATGATTTGTATTCCGTGGCTGCAGCCTGAGAAGGCTGGAGTGCTTGCTGGCATGGGGGAATCTCAGGGCTCTACTTCTGTGTTGGAATGGCCAACAGTTCTGTGCAGAGGCTAAAGTAGTCCAGCATCTGGAGTTTACCCAAACCTTGGAGAAATCAAAGGTCGCAGAATCAGAGTGTGCATGTAGCTCTTGCTTCTGAGCATCAGTTAAAGTAAATAGCTTTGTTCATTCCCTACCACTGCAGTTGTTAGGTCAACTGGCATTTTATGGCTTTAATGGCTTGTGAGCTTGCTTAATATGTCAGAATCGGTGGAACAGACTGTGTTTAAAATTCAAATAATCCATTTTCATATGAAATCTGTGTGGGATTTGAGCAGTGTTCAAATGAATGCATGGCACATTTGAATACTGACTAATTAGACTTAACAAATCAGTAAGAATTGGGCACTGGTGAGAACTAAACCTATTAAAGAAACAGAACAGCAGGTCATTTAAAAAAAAAAGTGTCAAGGCTTTTTTTCTAATTTTTTTATGTAGTGTTTTCCATTCACAGAGATTTTGAAATGCTGATTAAAAATGCAGTGACCTCTGGGATAAACCTTGGCTGTGATATGCGGAGCAGCAAGGTAAAGTTGGAGGGAGCAAACAACAGAATTAAAGTCCTGACTGATAAAGTGCAAAGCTTAGGTCCATCATTGCTGAAGGAGTTGTTTTCCAGACAGTAGCAAGAGAAGTGAAGTAATTACTTTAATGACAGAGAGACTGTACTATTGATGTTTTAAAGTGACCCTATGCATCCTTCCAGGGCGTAGCGAATATTTGATTCCATGCTATACTAAGTTGTTTTAAACATCTGCACGGTGTGGTCCAAGGAGTTCCTGGTGTATTTATCAGTGATTTTTGCAATGCTTAAATGCTTTTCTAATAGGAAGTGCCCTGGGATCCAGGATAAAGTCTCACAGGGAGACACCAATGGAGAAAGACTTCATTTTCTGATATTAAACAACATGGTTTTGAGAGCTTCTGTCAGAAAGGTGTCTTGTACCCTGGATGGGATGTGCCTGAGGCTGATCTACTCAAACTTTCTTACCAGCAGCCCTGTAGGAGGGGTTCTCTCTTTGGAATCGCACTGCTCCAGGTTGTGAAAAGGAAGGTCTATATCTAGGTATCCTCCATGTTTCCAGGGGCAATGTTTCAGTGGTTTTCTTGCTGTCCCCCATCTTCCTAGCCTTTGAGGGAGAGGAGGATACCTGAATTGTACCAGGGGACAGGGAACTGGGGGTGTGACTTTGGCCGGAAAACAAAGATCTGTGGTTTGGCCATACGTAAGATGAGTTTCAGTGTTTATGTGCAAAAGCACTTGGAGATCTGAAGGAGGAAAGAGCACATAAACAGTAAGTATTTCCATAAGGATGCTAAGCTGAGCTACTGCTGTGTTTCCTTGTGCTATAACCCCTGGAGGTTACAGGACTGAAGAGGCTGCAGTGGGACAGCAGCCTGCAGAGCACTAGGAGCTGATGTGCTTTCATTCTGCATGGTTTTCAGAATGCATCCCAGTGACTCCAGCAATGCCTTTCACTGGGAATTTCTTGCTCAGGCGGCCTGACTGCAGCCAGGTTTTGGTAAGACAGTGAGGATGCCTTGTGTTGTACCAGGGTCCTGATTTGCAAAGTCTGTGAGCAGTGAAGTCATTCCCTTCTAGCTGCTTCTCATCTGCCATGTGTAAATACTTTGCCATCATGAGCAATACTGAGCATTTGAGAATACCTGTTATGTCCTGAATTGCAATTTGATTTTTTTTTTCTGCAGAAATTAACTCCTTCTCCTTGTGTTTATTTGTAACTTAGTCCTTCCTACCTCCTGATAGGATCACAGCACTAAATACATCATTCATCTGACTGGCTAAATGTCGTGATACAAGCATTTCGGACTTTTATTGACTGAGCATTACTGTACTGTGAACCATGTCTGAGGAGCAATCCTCTGAGTCCTGACCAAGGCCTCTGTCTTCCTTGTGACGAGGAAGTTATGTGCCTTCCAACAAAGCGTTAGAATGAGATGCGAGTAAAACTTGTGATGTCATAGGGGCATTTCTTTGAATTATGCTTTCTGCTTTTTGTCTGTTTACTGTTGCTCTTAATTTTGGCATCCCTGGTGGGTCATAATTGGGGGATGCAAGACAGGAGACTGTTGGGTGTATCACATTTTAAGTGAAACAATCCCAGTAGAGATACAGGGGGGTTCTGCTAAAGGATATCTGGGACTTCTCTAGCATAAAGTGGCAATATTCCTCGCTAGTCTTGTGAGGATGCAGCTGTGCATGTGTAACGGGTCACGATCTGTAGTGATGCAAATACAGGATGGCACGGGAATACAGTCCACTCTGTAACGCCACCCAAAGGATGATTTCTCCAAGAGACTGTTGTGCCCTAGTGACAGATGTGGATCTTCTTTCTACACTCCCTGCTGGAGCAGCTTATGAAGTGTAAGAGCAGATGCAAGTCATAGGATCCTAACAAAAGGCCAGCATTTTCACCAGAATGCTTCCATCTGTGAGGTAACCCTATGGGGTGAACAGACTTGCTCAGCTCTTCTGCAAAGGAGACTAATTTTGCCCCAGTGAAAAGGAGAACCGTGGCAGGTTTGTCTCACCTACACACTGTTCTGGTTATCTCGTGAGGAAATCTGGTTTTACCTATATAGATCTACTGTTTTTCCTTAATGCATGTTAAATTTTTTTGCCACCCTGATTTCCCTAGGTAAGTTAGATGATGTAAAGAAGCATGTGATTTCACATCAAAGTAGGCTGCCTTTCAGCTTCAGTGTAGTCCATTTAGCTGTCCCTGTGCATTGGAAGGCCCTCTTCCACTGGCCTGTAACATCAGAGACATGGCAGGATTTCACGCTAAAGCACCCCAGGTTTTCTTGGAACTGGAGTTTTTCTCATGGAAGGCATAAGGAATGTACAGTAAGAAGACATAAAATTTCAATTAGATTTCTGTTCTTGAATATTTCCCAGAAGGCTAAACACAATATATTACCAGCCTGAACTGTAATCATAAAGTCAGTAATTGCCTTTAAGGGGTCAACACATTTAAGCAGCATTTGCAGTAAATATTTTTGTAAATACAACCATATTACAACCCAGTGTTCTGCTAACAACTCGTCTTATTACCAATATGCAGAGGCATTGCTCTTCTGTCAGACTAAGGATGCTCATCTCAGACATACTTCCATTTGTTCTTAATATAAATGAGCCTATTTCAAGAGGATAATTGTGTAGGTTTTGCTTGCTGCCTTGCACAGAACTCAAAATTGGAGCAGTGAGTGCAGTGAGTTTTGGAACAGACTTGGAAAATAAATGTGTATTGTATTTAA
Source organism: Theristicus caerulescens (assembly GCA_020745775.1). Lineage (NCBI taxonomy): Eukaryota > Metazoa > Chordata > Aves > Pelecaniformes > Threskiornithidae > Theristicus > Theristicus caerulescens. The sequence continues at coordinate 9,704,512 of CM036572.1, forward strand.
CTTTGTTATGTACCTGGCGCTACGGATGAGATGCTATGTGATGTGCAGATTGGAATTTTCTGTTTTGCCTTGGGTAAATTTGTCTTAAAAGTACATGTCAGTTACATGTTGGGACCCCAGATGCCTTAATGAAAATAAGAGACTTTAGGATTAGGCAGGGCAAAATAGTTGGAGCATGAAAAATATGGCTTTACAAATTCAAATTGTGTAAGAGAAGCAGGACAGATAACAGTCAAGGTCATGAAGATGCAATGGAGGAATTTCATATATTATGTATGTAAATAGCTTGTAATGGTTTTGTTTGTAACAGTTCATATGCAAATCAAAATGTAATAGGAATAGTAAAAACTTGCTCATTTACAGAACTTGGCTTTAGAAACGCAGAGACACTGGGGGAAAAAAAATCTGAACTAAAGCAGGTGCGATACTACATCATCCCTCAACTTGCATCTCTCCACAAATTCACTGTCGTGGGAAGGGGAGGAGCTTTACGTGACCTCCGGGACAGTCAAACACACGCTTGCTGTGGTTTCCACTCCTGCCATTAGTTGCTTTGAAGTTGTAGCTTCCTATGGAGGATGCCTTCATCACCAATGGCAGAACATTGATTTTGGGTGAACAAACACCGTGTGTTATTGACTGGTTTCCCTGGCCCTATGGGGTGTCTCTCATCTGACAAAGAGACAGAGCAAGTTTGCACACAGCTTCCAAGCTTCCTTTTTATAAAGAGATGTTTGGTCCGCACTTTTCCTTACACAAAGAAGTCAAGGGATTATTCCTTTGCAGTGAGGCACTTTGGTTATATGCACCCGGTCTAGTCAGAGCCTGGATTTTAGTCAGTCTACTTTGTCCTGGTGGGTATTTTTTCATAGCTGCAGCCCCAAAAACTTGGATGTTATACAGTAGAAAGACTTGTTTTCTAAGTGATCCTAGATCACTTATGTGCTAAGGTATTGGAATGGCTGTTCTCCAGAATTTGAGGCAGAATGTGTACATCTTCCTGCCATCTCCAGGTCAAATCCTTGAATTAATGCATAAATTAACTGGTCATTGATTGATATCTTTGGTTTTGACTGTAAAAGCGTTCCAGTCTATGGTTCTGAACAAGAGAAAAAGGGAAGTGCTCAACTCTTCCCGCATTCTCAGTGTAAGTTCGCACTTTCAAAGTTGGATGGCTAAAGCCAGACGCTTCAAGAGGTGGGCTTTGTGGGGACGCAGGACTCCTACTGCTCGGTGATCAGTGGGAGGTGAACAAAATGGTCTCGTGTAAGTGTGTACGTCCTGTCTTCCTTCCCTTCTAGATGGGCATACTCCAGTTTTAAGATAAGAAAGACCTGACAAAGCTAATATACCCCATCACCTCTGACCTGGGAGAAGTATCCAGGCTCCCTCAAATCTTGTCCTGGTCCTGTGCAGCAGCCTAGTAATTACAGCACAGTTCTAGCGAGTAGTGAGGTAGTGATGATTTTTCGTCACTTAAATTTTGGTGGGGAGTTTTGTTGGTTTGGTTTTTTTTGGTTGTTTTTTTTTTTTTTTTTCTTTATGCCTTAGATATGAGCAGAAACCTTTAGTGTAGAAGTTTTGGTCTAGTGCAGTCGTTTTGCAATTGAGATCTGTGAATATATGTGGCAACTGAAAACATGGGGAGGGGAAGCATGGCAGTAAAATATCATTTAGCTTTTTCCCCAAATGGACAAGCCAATTATGCTATATTAAAGACAAATGTGGAATCCTTTGCCCTGTAAATAATTAAAGATGCCATTGGAGATATTATGTGAGGGAGGTTCCTCAGACAGACTTGTAGAGCTGCGTTAGGATGTCCAGGCTGAGGTAAAAGGTGCCAGTTTTGCTGCCCCGGAGGCAGAGCAGGGATCGTGCTGTGGTTAACCATCCTGCGCCCCTTGCTACAGATGGAGGTAAGCAATGCTGGCGCTCTTGCTAGCACAGGCTATTTCCAGAGCTGCGCTAGTTTAGGAGTTACCAGCAAGCTCTGTGAGGTGGAAAAGGAAACCAACACGTGCAGGCTTTCCCTCTCCTCTGTGGGCTGGGAGCAGCAGCTCCCCGTCACGCTTTACCTCGCAGAAGGCGCTACAATACAGGTAGCTCCTGCGCAGGACAAAGGCTTTGCCTCCCACCTGCTTTCTCCCTTGCAGCCGTGTGCAGGGGAGCTACAGCTGAACCTTATTCAAGGATGGGGATTGCATACTGGAAGGGCAAAGAGCTCTTGGGAGTATTTCACTGTGTTTGCTCAAGCATGTAATGCAATCTTTAGTGTACAATGCTCTACATGCTTGATTATCTTTCCCTTGATTTTGTATTTATTTATTTTATTTTGACTGCTACAGTAAAGCTTGTGGGTGTCTCTTTTTTTTTTTCCTTCTCTTTTCACTTGTTGGTTTTTGCTCTAGAAGTATATAAACCAGACCTCTCGCTTCACTGAGTTTTCAACACAACATGAGCATTTAGCATCATGTCATCATGACAGTGTGGGACTGTGATCCACACACGATGCTGTTTCTGTGTGTATTCTAGACTTAGTAGTATTTCATAAAGACACGTACAAACAACAGCAGGCACATAAATATTTTGGTAAAGTATTGTTCACATACAGGAATGTAATTTGCTATACCTGCACAATATTAGTTGCAAATGGATTTATATTTCTGTGTACGTAGCAAGTCAAACTGTATTTGTTGTATACGCGTAGGATTATGGTAAAAATTTGGATAAAATGTACAATTCTTAATATGAAATAGATATTAAATCTTTAGGAAAGTGAGACACACACCTGCCTGGAGACACTCCCGCTTAGTTTTCCCTCAGTCTTGCTTCCTGCTACAAGGAGCTTACTCGGGCTACACCCGGGGCTACTTAATTTCCCAGTTTGTTCAGTGGCATGGTAAATCTAAGCTATTTTCTTGCGAGTTGTTCCATGGTAATCTACTGCTGCTACAATGGCTAATAGACCCCGGATAAAATCCTCTCGGTGGCTTCAGAAATGAGCCTCCTAGCTCAGACTTGGCTCAGAAGAGGACTCAACTGGGCAGCAGCCATTCTAGCTGATGGTGAGCTTTCCTCTAAATCTCCACTAAAAGCCAGCTTGAGTCAGTACTGATGAACATTAGGCACCTTTTTCATTCATATAATGCGGATTGTGGCTCTCAGTTCAGATGTTTAGGGCCAGTAGTGCAAAGAAATAAAATGCCCTTCCAGCTGGTCTAAATAGGGGTGGAGGAGCATGACATCTTCCAAACACTTGGCATCAGCATCTATGAAAGTCATTGGTAATGTTGATTCCAATGGTAACAGGATTTCTTAAGGAACATGAAACTCTCTTGCTCTCCTTGCCCAGGTGCTGTTCAGTCACGGCACACATCTGTCTGCTTCGTTTAGAGTACAAGGCCTTGAACAGTTCCTGAAATGAATTTATTTGGACAGTAAAGTCAGTACAGAATTTGTCTTCATGCTTTAAAGCATGGCAGCCACTTTCCAGGTCTCTCTAATTTAGTGTGCCGGATAATAATAATGACAGTTCAGCCTCATATCTGCAGAGAAATCAAAGCAAGAGGTTCTTCCCTTTGCAATTTATTTAGCAGGAGAGTTGAACGAAGTGAGGAGGCATACCAGTCTAGAAATATTCAAGCTATTGGCAGTGCAGCAAGCGATAACTGTGGTGTGAAGGGCAATGATCTGCTTTGGCGATAGGTGTGCTGCATGCAAATGTAATACTTGCCCAGCCTGAGTGTACAAGAGCCACGCAAAGCTGATTTACTATAAGCAGGGGTTATGTCGCAGAAAGCTTTGAGAAGAGATGTCAAATGTTCTTGCAGCTTTCTTTTCCTCTCGGGTACTGGGCTGGAAGGATGAAGGTGGCCAGAGGTATTTGTTCTTCATGTGCTTTTTTGCCTCATTAAGCACATGGAGCCGGGTTCAGCACTTCGGTACGCAGCGCACCGCTCCGTGCGTGGGTTCTTTGGCCATCTCTGCCTAGGCATAACCCGGACACTCCTGTTGTTCACGGATCGGTTTGGCAGTTGTGCTGCCAGTGCCGTGACAGACTCTGAAGTGAAGCGCTGCTCAGTATTGCACAGATTGCTTCCCTTCCACTCCGATTCATTAACAGGTTTTCTTCCCAAATGAGTTAAGGTTAGAAAGCCCGTTCCAGTGGCACGGATGCCTGAGCATTTCTTTCAGAAAACTGAAAGAATTTGGCAGCACAGCCAAAGTCTTTCTACAGATCTCGGCTTATTTTGAAATGAGTTCCTTAAGTTGCCGGAGACAACTAGTATGCGTGTTTCCATGTGGCATGTAGGAGTAGCGTAGGATAATCGTATAGAGATTAGAGAGATGTCATTTCCCCAGACTTCACTGATGGGGAGGACTGATTTTTTTTTAATACCCTTTTGTCTGTTCTAGATTAAAAAAAAGTTCAGAAAGGTATTCCTCCCTCTAATTCATTTGACTTTTTCCTTACATTTTGATTCTTCTCTGAAAATAGACTGTAGAAAGCTTACACATTCTTACTCAGCAAATTGCTTCCCTTTGAGCATTGAGAGGCAAAGTGACTAAGTCCTGCTGCATTTTCTTATTGAGCACTAATACAAAAAGAAATGTGAACAACTCTGTTCTTCCATCACACTCTAGAGGTTTCACAAACTGAATTTAAATTAAAAAAAATTTGGAGATGCCTTGAGAATCCCAGTTCTGACTCAGAAAAGCTGTATCTGAATCCCTCTGCCTCCGAACCTTCTGGTATATGTGGGCACTCCTCTGATTACTTTGGGAAGCTCACTTTCATGTCTGCCAACACCAAGCAACTTAGATTTCATCAGTCCCTCAAAAGCTACAGTTAAAAAGGATGATGTTTGGCAGCAAACACCGGGTAAAACACTGTAATATGCCCTTATATTGGACAGGTTGGAAAAACAGACACATTGCAGTTTCATAGAGCTGTAGCTGTGAGGGTCAAATCACAAGATCAAAAGATGCTTAACAAAAATGCCAGTTATTGTCCTTGGGACAGGGCATGAGAGGAAGCACGGAAAATCTGCTATTAAATACAGAGGGCCAAATTTTCTGTTAGTGAAGTTCTCTGGCGGCCAGCTGGATTACTGACGAGGAGAACAGGACCCTGTAACATCAAAAATATCAAGCAAGCTCAGGGGAAAGTACCTCTCAAGAATGTTCTTACATTTCTAGTGTTCAAAACTGGTAAAAAGGCCCTGGCTGTATCACCCCCTATTTTGCTAAATGGTCAGATCCATGAGATTTTTGCCTGGCATCTTACAGGCTTTGCTTTTGCCTTTATCTAGTCATTCATCAGTATGTAAAACTGCACGGGCACCATGCAACAAAATGACTTCCTAGCTATTTAAAAGCCTTTATCTTATTTTTCCAATCTGAAACCTACAGTTTAGATAGAGCCTGAGTCAATTTTCATCTTCCCTTGCATCACATTTCTGCCTTGGAGAAGTACAGGTGACTGCAGGCAAAGTGAATCAAAACAGCCACTTCTCCCTGTGAATGACATTTATGCAGATATTTCAGGACTGGGACTGTATTGTCCAAAATGACCAGGTAGAGTTACAGAAAAATAACATACTAGCTTGAGTGTTATATTCTTTCTACCAGATGTACTGTTAGTACCACAAACATTGACTCAGTTTCAATGGGGTTTGTATCTCTGTATAACATTGATCTTATGGGCTTTAATCCTTCCTATTGTAAAACTGACCCTGCTCAAAACTCATAAATGGACACTGACAGCTGTTTTGATCAAGAAAGAGCCAAGTCAGCTTAATCTGAACTTGGCTCCTTTTCCCTCCTCCTGCGAGGACAGTGGCTTTGGGGTGTGCTTCATGAGGATGGAGCGTATGTGAAAGTGATCAAAAGCTACCATTCTGCCCCAAAGCATTTAACGAAAGATGCCTAAGCTTCACTCTGCATGGCTAGAAGCCTGTTGGTACTAATTAATAAATGGTGCCCAGCGCTAGGAGAACATCATGTCAGAGACGGTCTGGACTTTGCAGGAAACTCAAGTGTGCCAAAGAAGGCACAAGCATCAGGGAGGGAGGATGGTGTGTGCTGGGGGGTGCAGTTCTGCCTAGATCTTTTCAGTCTGCATAAAAGAAACTAAACAATAATTGATGTTTTAGAACCCTAAAATAACCTTTGTTTGAAAAATCCTAAAGGATCCTGGTGAAAGTGAACTGTTAACCCAAAATGCCTTCAGTCTTGGGGAAAGGGCAAAGTTAGCTTTCTGCAAGTGTCGTGAATCCTAATTTAGGATCCTGCTGACAACGCCAATTTGTTGCAAATGGGTGATTTAGAATGCTTAAGGAATCACCAACGAAGGTATCAGTAAAAGTGGTTTTAATATGATATGGTAAAAGTGTGACTTAACAAAGTTTGATGGCAAGGTTCACTCTATTAATTACTGCATGGAAGAATCATACAAAGGAAAATTGAGTTACACTTGAGTTAGAATGATTCACAAAGAGACCAGATGCAAAGAGTAACCTTCCTGTTGAGTCACACTGTTCAGAGTAGATCGGTTCAGGTTCACTCCCTTGCTTTCTAAACTCCTGATGGAGCTTAGGTGCGGTTAGGTCCACTCTTAGTCTCAGACTCGGACAACAGTATACGTCTAAAGGAAGAAATGCAAAGGGTAAGGAAGGCCCTCCTGTTGAGTCATGAGGTTCAGAAAGGACCCCCTTGCTTTCCAAACTCCTTCCTCAGAGAGGAGTCTAGGTGCGGCTGGATCCAATCCTAGTCTGAGACTTGGCCGATGGTTTATGTCTAAGGCATTGTATGTGCAAAACTTATATAATGTTTCATTAGCATCAATTCAGCATGCAATCAAAGTTACCAAGACAAAATCAAAGTTACCATACTACAAGGTTATGTGTGATGAATTAGCACTCATCTGGCAGCACCCTGCTTCCCTGCAGTGTAAGAGAACTGCTCCCAGATGGTCCCTAGTGAGTGCCCTACGCGGATGAAGGAGGAGTCAGCACCATGGGGGAAGTCACTGAAAGACTGGCCACATGACGGCTGTGCCTGAGGGGGACCTGTAAGAGTTGGTTTAGCCTGGCTTTGTCCCCTGCTTGCAAGTGGGGACTTAAAAGGGAGCTGATGTGAAATGTCAGGAGCTTGTGGCTCTCAGCTGCTGTCAGACTTGATGTAGAAAGTGCATAGGAGTGGCAAATCCCCCTTGGGTTGTATGGGGACTGAGATGGAACGAGCTTTTGTCCAAAGGTAAATGGAGCACCAGGACGTTTGCACCTGCTGTTACTTAATGTGCATTGACCTTCACCTGGTAAGAGAGCTAACTAAAAACCCCCATGCAAATCTATGTTATGGTGTGAAGTGGTTTGTAAGTCCCATTGCATGGAAACCAGAGTGGTTTGTAAGTCCCATTGCATGGAAACCAGAGAATTGAAGGGATTTTTAAAGTTAGATCCTGCACATTTAGTTCATAATGGTACATTTCAAAGCAAAGAACTGCAAAAGAGTATAAGCTCAGAAGCAATCCTGGGACTTTAACAGAGACAGATGTGTGGGGAAACCTAACGTGATCGATATCTGTCAGCAGAACAGTCTTGTCATGTAGCTGTCAGGAGTAAAACAGCTGAGGACTGAATTCAGCATCATGCAGAAGAAAGCCCTTGTGAAGCTGTATAGACTGCTGTGCTTTCCTGACAGAGCAGAATGAATTGGGACAGAGATGTATTTATATCACTTGATATATTATTTAGTGCACATACATATTTTAGCAAAACCCTGATTAGCTCCAACAGCATGTCTTCTGTAAATCTTCGTATTGTGCCTGTGAGCGGCACTCTTGTTAGCCCCTGTGCCACTTGTACAGCAAAAGAGGATAGTTGCTGCCTTAGCCTTCAGGGCAAACCATGTCTTCCCTTTCTACTTCTCTGCTAACTCACTTCTCCTGTTAAGTGCAGAGATGGACTGCTAACCATGGCACCACACCTGAACTCAGCACAGGGTCTAGACCTGTCCTCTGCCAGGCAGCTGCTCTTCACTGACCTTTTCCCTCTGCAACTCAGTAAAACAGCCAGGCAACTGCCTGCTCCTCTCTTCCATTAGAAGAGCAAAAAGACAACAACTGTCCTTGTGCTGTTCTCTTATTCCCTGTCCCAGGTAGGAATTCTCTGTTCTCTTCTCCCAGTGCAGACTTCTTCTGCCTTCCCTCTACCCATGTAATTAAATGCCACTTATTACACTTAAAGGATTTTCTTAAGGAAGATCAAGAATTTGCTTGCTGTGTAAGTTGTGCTGTTCTCTTGGTATCAAAACTGCATCAATGTCAGTACTTAATGCTAAGAGAATCGTATTGCTGGGCAGTGGTGAGGGATTTGGAACTCCGGAATGCTTGTGGTAATTGAGGGTAAGGTATCATTGTCACCTATAAAAAATAGCTGTGTCCTCACCATGACTTCCCACAAATGAATTAAGAGCCCTGTAATACTAGCTGTGCTTTTTGGAGTTAAATACGTGCACTTCACAGATTGCAATTGGCTTTGATAAGTAGCTTCTCATTGTAAGCAGAGTTCAGTTTAAAAAAAAAAACAAAACAAAACATAATGAATAGTAAATTTTACTCTAACCTTTCTGCATTATTATGTGAAAGCTTCATGTAGTTTGAGGAAGAGCTGTCATATCTGTCACTAGGTATACAAAGGTTATCAAAACAAAATGTCATGAGAAATGTACTGTTCTACCAGCATCCCTTTGCAGACTTTCTTTTCAGAGTAAGGCTCTGCAATGGCAGTGTTTCTATTTATCTTTAATGGGGTGAGAACATGCTCATAGACTTCGAGTGAAGGGAAAGTAGAGTTGAATCGCCATGTGGGCTGTTTTCAACTAGTAAATGCAGCTACACCTTTTTCCTTTTTCTCTCTTTTTTTTTTTTTAATAAATGTAACAGCTCCACTGGCTGCCTGCACATGGGTTTTGTTGAAGGATGAAGCCGTCTGTTGTGGCATGATCAGCAGCTTCTCCAGAACTTACAACACTGCAGGGACCCTAAGGTGTTGCTGAAGTTCCATCAAATCTGAATCTGAAGGGCTTTTCTTGCTCTGGCTTGGAGTGCTCCTTTATTCTGTGAGCAGATGGAGCAGCTTGGTGCATGGTCTGCCAGCTAAAGGCCAGACACTCAGTGGGCTGACCTTGCTCTATTAACTCTCTGGCAGTAAGATTACATATAGGAAGAAGCTTCTCATATATTTATTTTGCATTTATTTTTCAAAGAGTTCAGTACTTCAAAGAGTTCAGAGGTACCAATACCAAAGTTGGTACCTCTTACTGGCCCTGGCCTGCTGCTTTACTGGGGCCTCCTTCTTCCAGCCGGCACAAAGATAAGAGCAGCTCTGTGGACTCCATCCAAAGAGTCAAAACAAGGCTGCCAAACGCGCACGGCCTGCGATGTCACCCTCAGTGGCTGGTGTTCCATCTGTGATTGGGATATCCTGAGCTTTTTTTTTTTTTCCTTGCGTGGATCCAGTAGCCCCTTTTCACCTTACACTTTTTTCTATTATTCTTTTTCTGCTGGGCTAATTTGATCTAGAATCCATAAGGAGACACTTTTCTTGTAACCACACCATCATAGTGCAGAAAGTCATGCCAAGAAGTTGACTTCTGTCTCAAAGATACCCTGGCTGGGGTACTGCAAAAAAGAAAGATTTCTTTAGGTCCTCTCTGTCTTGATGATGATGATACCACTCTATGCATCTCCCTGTAAATGTGAAGAAGTTCAACTTGTTGTGGAAAGGTTGTGGACTATGGCTGTTAGCAACAAAATTGAGGGGTAATAAAAAATACTTTATGAACAGAGAAACTTGTTGAAATACAACCATGATATGTTAATAACTGATGCTATAGTATATCGTGATGTATTGATGCAGATTCTGTTAAGTAAGAGATGCTAAGTCAAGGCGTCTTGTGAATAACAGGATTGCTCTTCTTTTCTCTCCTTTCCCACTACTGCTTGCTCAGGACTGGAAGAAAGGAAGGGGAGGATAGAGAGGGAGAGACTCCCAGATAGTTGCATTAACTATGGCTAATAAAAATCCAAAGTGTCTGGCATACACAAAAGTTACCAGAAACAGATGGTAAAAAGATAAATGAATGGGAATTGGCAGCACACCTAGAGTAACCCCAGTCTCATCAAAACAGGGAAAGAGAAATAAAAATAATCACTGTGTACCATTTTGAAGTGACCACAGGGAATCTCTTAATTTGCTGGCAGGCTTCCCAAACCCAGTCTTTGGGAGCCTTGCATGTAAATTAACACTACTGAGGACGCAATCTAGTCCAGTGCCTTCTGGTATAAAGCGAACACCTCCGGAGGATGTATTATCAACACCAATGCGTGGATGGTTCTTCCCTCATTGGTTTCCTTTATGGGAAAGTGCAGTGAAAAAGATTATTCCCTTCAAATTATTTACATGTACCCCTTATGACTTCAGAGGGAATAGCAAGATTGCAATTAAATTTATCCTTAGTAGCATTAAAACCCAAAGCAATCATGTCAAAATAGATCTGAAAAAGAAACCCCCAGGAGCGTGAAAAGTGAGGAGGAAATTGTTTCGATGTTCTTAATTCTGGCTGTTGCATTTGGTCTCCTCCTATGTTTCTGTGCTGACAAACTGTATATGTTGAAGAGACAGCAGTATCCCCACAATGACACCCAAGCTGACAGCAATCTCCTCCTGAAAAACTCCTCAGTGGATTCAGTAGGCTCTCCTCCAAGATGATTTTTTTTTTTTAAGGAATTATGGCAGAAAGTTAAACAAGGGTAGTCATCCACACAGGACTTGGAGAAGCCCTACTCTGCTGCAACCTTCGTATTTGAAAGCATTGAGTCTCTTAAATCCAGTTATTCTAAATTCCTAAGGCACCTCACCCTCACTCCTTCCCCAATACACCGGAGATGGAGTCCTTGTGCCTTGGGCCCTCATTGCTAAAACGGGGGCACCAATGTCACTGAGTGTTCGTGAGGTGAAGTACATCCAAGAGCATGAGCTGGACAGCAGCTAAGGTAATGAAGCCTGTGTAAATAACAGCAAGAAAATGAGGTCTAGTAACAAAATGCAATGGCCTGTGAGAAGTGGTATTTTCTAAAGCATTAATGACTGAGGTATGTGCTCCCATTAGGTGCATTTAGAAAAATCCCATGCTAAAGTTTCAGGGAACTTGTCTGACTTTAAAGAATGAGGCCAGTGGGAGTCTTTTTGTAGATGAGGTGATTGGATCAGAGTTCGGGTCTCTATGGTAATTTGTTGCAGTGAAACGTTACTGGCAGCATTAACTGATCTAATTCCGTAGATCCTTTTTGTGAAATCAAGATATCTGCTGGTTAGTTAAGTGTGTACAGACCCACCCTAAATCTCTTGCAAAGGCTACTGCTGTGAGTGATGCTAAAATCTTTTAGGTGTGGATGGTGTATCCTGTTGTATCCAAGGTTAAACTGATTATCAGATTTCAGGTTAAGAACAAATTTTGATGTTCCCATTAACTGGTGCTGTTGGAGCTTAATATCCCCCATAGCGTGGCAAGTTCCTAGGACTGTCAGGGCACTACTTATTCAGCTCTCAGGGACCAAAGACACTTGCAGTGACCTGACCTTTTCTGTGGTCTTTGCAACTCGTGACAATTGTAGCAATTGTAGCAATTTGACAATTGTTGTCAAATTTGGGGCCTGCCTTGGAGGGGTGTGTGATGTGCGTCCTGTGGATCCCGCTGGACCACATGTCTAGTGTGTGATTGTCTGTCCTGACGGCAGGGGACTGGATTCAGGCAGTCGGGCCATATGGCAGCTGCTAAACTGTGAGCCATTCTTAGAGTGGTGACATTTCTATCCGTCCCTCACTCAAGCCAGGGATATCTAAAAAGCCATATAAATAACTGATATTACTTTTACCCTAAATAAATAATTTTAATTGCTTCCAAGCAGTATCTTGAGCAAAAAAATTAGCAGACAAGAAAAAAAAACCTGAAAGCATGTGAAAATCTCACTCAGCCCTAAGTGTGAGTCTTCTTGTCCCTTTCAAAGGCACATATGGCCAAGAACAGCCCTGCAGTAACAAGCCAGGGCAGGAATAAGATGTTTTAGGAACAGCAAGTGGCTATCAGGGTTTCTGCACATAATGCAGAGGGGCTTGTCTGAGGGGGAATGGGGACTGAGGGGTATCTGGCAGTTTTTGTACATCTGAATCTAAGAGCTAGGGACAGTAAGTTACAGGATGGTCACAACATAGAGACAGGCTTGAACAAAGTCAGCTGGAAATACCTGGAAGGATCTGGCTGTGTTTCCACTCCTGCAAACCTGGGCTGAGGATCAAGTTGTGTGGAAGCAACTTTAGCTTTTAGGAGAATAAGGTTGCTCTTACCCATCTGAATGGGTGAGGTAGAAGAAAGCTGAAAATGGCAATCTGTTCTGGGAACACTCATGGATGAAAGCAGACTAATAAAAAAGCACTGCTGTAAAGCTAATAGTTTTAAGCAACTTTTCTATTTCTAATAGATAGCAGAATTTCTGTAGAAAACCTGGAATACTTTGTATTCCTTCATGCACCCAGCCCCTCTGCCTGTAGCTTGGATGGTTTATTTTTTACAGATCTGGTGTTAAATTGTACCTGCCAACTCCTGTATGACACTTGGATGTTCTGCAGGTATGTGACTAATGTGCAGTTCAAAGCAAACTGAATGGCTGTTGCATCAGCTTCCACCCGTCTCTCTCTTATTCTGATATCAGAAAATGTATTTTATAGTGGAAGATAATTTCTCCTTACTTTAAGGAACATAGTGTGAGGCCAGGAACAGAGAGATTTTGAAAGACTGGTTGCAAAGAAAGTTGGGTGAAAATTTTTGCCTTCTTTCTGTTCAGAAATGGATGCTCGTTCCTGCACATGGTTTTATTCTTAGCATTACTGACAAGTGCCTGCAAAGACTCCTGCTGCTATCCTAATGTTTTAGGCATTGCATGTAAGGGCTCTGAAAGTAGTCTGGGATCTGTTTTTTGGCTGAAACTCCAGACTGGAAGCTGGGAAGGAGAGCAGGTCCTTGGAGTTAAAAATAACAGGGAAGACCTGCTTTGGCTCTTACTGAGCAATAAAACATCTTTTCCAGGCTCCTTTGCCCACCTTTCTTTTGCTTTTTATTGCAGCCTCTGTACAAGGAGATTATTAGGAATCCATTTCTAAGCCAATAGCAAATTATGAGCCATTGGCCACCTGGAACTACTCCTGGTTAGAAAAAGAGAGTTGATTTCTGCTGTAATCTTTCCCACGTCCCTGTTGCTCTTGCAAGGACTGCTTTAGCTAACGGAGCAGAGAGAGCAATGAGCAGTCTCTGCTGGTACTGGCAGAAGGGGAGGAAAAACAGGAGAGCTTGGGTAAGAGCATCACTTGTGGTTTTATCCCAAAACACTGGTAATGAAAGCTAGGTGTGCAAGTGTTTCTGCAAGGAGCAAAAGTTACTTTTGCAAGGCCAGTAAGCCAGTTAGGGACCTTCTGGTGCTTCAAATATAGAAAGCTACATTTATCTTATTATTTTAACATTTTCTTTCCTAGGTCCAAAGACCTTTATGCCTCTGCTATAACTAGAGGGGAGATACCTATTCATGCAAAAGGCTGAGGGTCTCATAAGCTACAAAAAAGCATAAATACTAGCGTTTCATATGGCACTGAACTATGTATTGGACTGAGTTTGAATTCCAGATCTGCTCATACTGCTTTTTCTTGATGCTTGTTTGCTCTGCCTGATCTGTTGAGATGGTTGGTAACATACTGATCCAAAATAACTGAAGTGTAACTATTGGTTCTCAGCAGAATGGGGGTTTACATTCAGAGAAAACTTGGAGATGCTGCTGTAAATGCTCTACCCTTATTATATCTTAGTGTGATATGTTAAGACAAATTCATTAGTGTGCAGTATGCTGTGCCTTCTTGTAACCCTCAAGTAGTACCACATTCCTGCTGCATACTTGAAAAATATCTTGTTTCCTCAAAATGCAGGTCTGAGTTTTGCTGAACTTGTTCTTTTGGCCGGAAAACACTTTTCATTTGAAAACAATGCATCGTGTAGAAATTTACTTAGATTTAACAAGTTTTTAAATGTGTTCTACTGAAATTTTGTTTTGGTTTTGTTTTCTGCTGGAAAATAGAAACTAAAAAAGCTGGGTTGACTCCAAGCAATTTTTTTTTTTGTTTTGTTCTGTTAACTAAAAGAGAAGTTAGCTATCTACAACCTAACAGCCTTCTCAGTCTGGCACTAGCCTGAAAAGAAGATAGAGCTCAGAGGCTGTATGTAGGTGAATGTAAGCCCATATATATAAGGCAGCTCCAAAAAAACAGACTATGCCTTCCTCCATCTAAATGACGACAGCAGGCATAGAGGGAGCACTCCCAGGAGAGAAATAGCAGTTACCGGTGCATACAGCAGCATCTACAAAGAGCTTGCCATCTTCCAGTTAGAAGAGGATAAGTATCCTCTGTTCTTTACTATGAAATGAGGCTGCCAAGGAAACTGGATAGGAAATGATGTATTTCATCGAAGATACAGCACTTTAGTACCCAAAGCAGGCTCCTGGACTACTAGTGCCCTGTTTGGCAGGGACCATATAGCACGACTTCTGAGGCAGCATCACTAGTGGAAGCAATTCCAATATTCCTGTAAGGCTTATTGTGCGAGGTGTTCCCCTGCTCCTCGCAGTGCAGGCTGTCGAGGTCAGCTGCCTGGGTGAGGTTTTAGTGCTTAACAGCCCGGTGAGGTCCCTCGTCATCAATGAGTGAAATACATGGAGACAGCAGAAGGAAAATGCAATCTGTGAACATGTTCAGTATTAATTATTTAGCATATAGGGCTAGGTGTGCGTTGGATCCCTTACAGAGCAGTGGCAGTCACTCCCTGAGTGGCCTGAAGACCAAGGCAATAGGAGAAGAGGATGCAGCTAAAAGCATGTTTTGACTATTTCCAGGTTATCTGGATAGGTGAGGCAGGCTTCTTCCTTTGTCTGGGCTCTGTTTGCAGTGGCCAATGTGTAGGAAGGGATAGAAGGGGGAATATGTTCTTTTCCTTGCCCCCCCCCCCCTTTTTTTTTTTTTGAGATGTAGACATAAAATGGAAGAGGAAGCTGTGGCCCAAGTTATGATGTTAAGTTCAATTAGATGGGGGCAAATCCTTTTGGAAATGTGTACCTTCCTTTAGTAGCTCCTGGCTTTCTGTTGACATATCCATATTTGTGTGATACAGCAATTAGAGCTAAGGCATGATGACCTTATAGTTGTCTTTACAAGCAGTGCATTAATTCATTAAAGAAACTGGATATCAGGCATGTTCTGGTTCAAGTCTTATTTCTTCATAAAGTATCCAGACTTCATAAAGCATCCTACACACTTAATGCAGCAGGAAACAGTAGTTTGTATATCTATATGGCACCCTCCACCCAGAAAGCTCAAAACTAAAGCATGAGATGTTTTTATCCACTTACCCATGCAAGGATATTTTCTAGGCAATCACATCTGGGTTACAGGAACATGATTGTTTTAATTGGCTACTACTGTGCTGGCGTGTGTCTCTGAGGAGCCCGTCCCAAGTTCTGATGTCCCTGTATGATCTGGGTTTGTAGGCACCTCCTGAATTCTTCCCCCTCCCATGTCCAGTCTGCAAGAGGAACAGACCGGTTCCTTAGAAACCTGTACACGCTTGAGCTTAGGAAGGGCTAAACCAAGGTTAATATTTCCTCTGGAAAACCTTCTTTGCTTTCTGCAGAAACGGACTTACAAATAGTAAAAACAAACCAGGCTTGTCTAGCTCAAACTCTACGAGTTTCAAATGCCATTTGGAGGTTGTTAGGATTCAGTTTCTGTTTATACACTTGTTTTTACTAGAGAGAGACTGTGTTTTACTGGGCCAGAACTAGCACAGTCACTTTTCACTTCAGCTTAGTCACTCTTCTACTTCGGACAAAGCCTAAAGCACTAGAGGTCAGGGGAGGAATGGACAGGGATACCTTCTGAAAAATGGAGGCAAGGATAGAATTTGGCAGGGAAGGTATTTTTTTCCATGCCTGTATCATCTAGGTGAATTTTGATAGCCTTCATTTTTAGATATTCCCCTGAGGAAAGCACAGGAGTGTTACTGGCATCTGACATCTTTATTCAGTCCTTGGCTTTGCTTACAGACTTACAGTGAGACCTTTAGCAAGTCATTTAATTACTCTGTGCCATAGACCCCCATCTGTCACGTGGGGATTTCTGCTGCACGTTGTGTTTTCTCAATTCACGTGAAGCACCATGTGGCAGTGATTGTTTTTCACCATATGTGGGAGAGGTGGTACGGGGGAGAAGAATGGGGCTCCACTATCCACTGGGGCTGCCTGAAATGCAGATAATTCACCACCTCTTTTATCTCCAAGCATTTCCTTCACCTAGAAAGATCTGCAAACTAACCTGGCCTGAGGTTCAGCTGCAGGGTGAAGGCTATCTGATGTAGATGAAAGACATTTACCAGAAGCTCTCTTCTATTTTTTTTTTCCTATTTTTACTTTTCATCTGGAGAGTGTTGGTTATATGCAGAGAAGTCAGTCTGTGCTTGCCAGATTAGTTCCCATGGGCAGAAGACGGGACTGGGGAACTTGGTCCTCACGCAACCGTGTCCGTGGGTGAGCTGAAGGTGGCAGATGGCCATCCACCAGGAGAGGGAGCTGCCTGCCCTCCGAAGGAGCAGACAGGGTGATGTGGTTATGTGGGAAGGGACCTGGGCAATGCCCTGTCCCACCCCTCCTGCAGAAGGACAGTTTGTCACCTGCACCTGCTTCTGCAAAGGCTGGAGGGAGGCCAAGGAGGAAGGGAAGAGGAGAATATGAACAGATCTTCCACTGGCCTTTTTCAAGGCTGAGATAGGTGTTTATTCCCACCATTGTCCTTAGAGCCAAAGAGTGAGGCTCAAATGCAAGTGACTGGTATTCTGCTTGCCCGCCTGGCTGGGATGGCCACAACAAAATCAGTGGGTACAGGATACTGCAGAGTATTAGCTTTGGGAACCCTGTCCACACAGGAAAGGAATGCCAGCATACACCAGGGTACGCATTTCAATTGCTGCGACTGAGCTGGTGTACCAACAGTCTTCACTGTATGAATATTTTCAAATTGCTTTGAGGTTGTTTTTCCCCCTTTCTATTTGTTCTGTCACTTTGTACAAGAAATCTGGACTAATCCAGGAAACCCTTACTTGTGTTCCGGGTTGAGCACAGCCATGCGGGGCGCCACACGGTTACACCCAGCGAAACATTCCCCATGAAGGTATGCTCTGCACCTGCTGCTGACCTCCCAGGCTGAGCAAACTGCATCTCTGGCTCACGCACGGGGCATGTGCTCTCACTGCCTGCCAGGGGCTGCGAAATGAAAGGTGAGGAAGTATCAGAGGGGATTTTAAGGTGAGTCATGTGTGCTGAGGATTTGGGATTTCCAATGCATCTGGTTTCTCACTCTATTCTGCAAGAAACAGAGTATTTCCTTGTTCCCATAATGTTGATTACAATACCCAAAGCCTTCTTCCCCCCCTCCCCCCGCTTCATGGTAATAGGATTGTGACCTGTCCCCTGGGGGTGGAGGAAAATACTTCACATATTTTTCCTCCTCAATGCTCCTTTGCTGTAACTCTCAGCCTTGCAGCTTGTGGCAGCAACAAGCCCCTTCCGAACTGCCTAGGGGAGCACCTGTGAATAGTATCCTCTGGGTTGCTGCGTAAGGGAAGGACTCTGGCTGTTGCAGTACCAATAGTAAGCACGCTTTTCCATACTGAAAGAAGTGATTGCTACTCAGAGGAGTATTAGGCATGTGTGAATGATTGCACCCGCAGCTTCAGTGTTAGTGCTGCTCATTCTCCATCTGCTCCAAGGAAGATCTAGGAAAGGCGCCAGGAAAATATAGTAGTAAATAATGTTTCTATTGCACCTGCCATCAGAGATTTGCAAAGTGTTTTGCAAGCGATGCTGAAGTCCTGCTGCCACTAGGAAATGGGAGAGCACATTCTTGTGCCGTCTGATAATGTGCATACTTGGAGGCGTGAGGGAGAAGACTTAACCCTGGGCAGCACAGACCTGGTGGAGTCTATCTCTGTTTCCAGGCTTGCAGTATGAACTCAGTTACGGGAGGAGCATAGAAAATTAGATGGATGCCTCAACACAGCAATTTTGAGAAACTGGAAGCGCTACCAGATTGCTCGGTGAGGTAAAAATCCCGCAATGACGGAAATGTTCGTGCTCCTGGGCTTGTTGTACCACAAACGCCCGCTGGGCGGGACCCTGCCCTGCCTTCCCATCCCGGCGGTGGCACTTGGCCACTAGGACCCCGGAGTGGCTGGCACGCTTCATTTCCTGACAGGTTACTGCTTCATCCAAAACTTTGTGAGACTCTTCTGCGGTTTCTCTTATCAAACACCTTAAATTCAAATACTTTAACTAAAACTCCTGGCTACTTCTCTGCCCCTGGATGTAAATCTGCAGCTATAAAATGTTTCGTGCTTGCAACAAGCACCATGGAAGCAGCCTGCTTCGACTATCTTGCAGCGCTTTGAAACAAGAGCCTCCCCACAGAGCGCCCTGTGTCATTGTGGTGCCACAAGAAGCATGCTGCACCCGAAGGTAAAGGATTCAGGCCCTCTCCTCTATGCAGACTCTGCTTCCCCCCTCATGTGGAAATACTTCTTTTCAAAAGAAACCAGAAACATAAAAGCAAAGATGTTGGTGTGAAAGGCCTTGACCCAAAGGCGTAAGGAGCACGGGCTGGCGGCTGTGCCCTGTAAGAAGCCCATCAGGTTCTGTGCTTTATCCGGGCTCACGCCGCCATGGGTGGGGAGCAGCCGGCGGCGAGCTGGTTCAGAGGGAATTCTCTCTGCCTCTAGCTACCAGGAAGGACAGGCTGCCAGGGGCTTGTCTGGAGGCTGTCACTGGACCTGGCAGCGACTGGCTGCTGCACTTGACAGCCGTACGCTAGGTCTGGCAGTACAGTGAGTTCTGGTTGCTCCTTGAGGGCTGGCTACTCTTTCTCTGTTTCTTCTGTTTTTTTCACCTTCCTCCTTTTAGGATCTTTTCAGTAAATAGGCTCAAAGTTGGTGCTAGGTGCATCTGTTTGAGGCCTGACACACGATGGGTAGATACCTTCCCATTGCAGAACACCCAGCCTGGAGCTCTTTGCCACTATGAAAAACCAGAAGGACAAGTCAGGTTGCTGGTAGGCCCTTTCTGAAGGGAGCCCTTCTTTCCACATCTACAAACCTAGATGATGATTCTGGAAGTTGTCCCCTAGCCTTGGATTTCCTAGGTAAGGAAGTAAAATGCCAGTGGGATGGCTCCACAGCTTTCCTAGTCATTTGCTTTCCAGCTGCTCAGACTGATCAGAGCTCTGCAGAGAGAGTCACTCACTGCTCGCTAGAATCTGATTTGGACTGTCTGGATGTTTGAGTACTTATGCATCACTTCAAAGATGATTACAGACACTGAGTTCCCCTTGGAAATGCTCATGGATAAGCTGGAGATCGTCAGCATGAGGAAGTTGTACAGGTATAACCTGTAGATACTTATATAGGTCTTGTAGGGGGCACTTCTAACTTTTTTTTTTTAAGTTGACTGAACATGTGGGCATTCTGTGGGTTTATCTGTGTAAAGGCTTGCACCCATTTGGCCAGCCTCATTTTTTTTACCATGTTTCCACCAAAGTGGTACTACTTTCTTATCTCTTCAGGGAGACTTTACTTTTACTTGGTGACTATTGAATGGAGGAAGAAAGGAAGTGGCTTGTCCAGGGCCAGCAACGGAGTCTGTCAGAACTGCATTTATTTATCTGGTAAAATTTTTCCTGATGCTGTGCCAAAACCATACCTCCCTGGTGAGCTGGTTAGATGGAGCAGAGCAGTCCTATGGCCTGGAGTGAGCTCGGGTTTTGCCTCCTATAAAACTAGTTTTTCTCACCCTCTCAGTGATAACTGACAAAAGCAAATCAGCTCCTACCTGTGTGCTCCAAACAAGCTGTAAATCAACTCTACCGTGTTTGTGTGGGAGGAGGATGTTTCCAAGTGCTAGGAAGGGAAGCTGCCTTTTAAGAAGTCAGTTACCTAATTATGTTGGGTTTATGGCACACTTCTCCGTGGGCTGGATGTGGAGGAGGGCAGGGCTATTCCCATAGTGCTCAGATGTGAGAAAGTTCATTGTATTTCACCACCCATTCCTCAGGGAGTTCAGTCCATCAAAAATCAAGGAAAACCCAAACGCTAAAAATATTTATATGGAAAAGAAAACCCACAGCACATTCATGTGGTATCAAGGGCCAGCTACTTTGTGGTGATGAAAGTGCTGTGGCTTGTGTATTGTGAAGGACTTTGCAGTTCAACAAGTTGTGGCTTCTTCAGAGAGAAAGATCTGGCAGCTTTTTTTGACAGTAATATTTCCAAGGCCTTGGTTTTGCTTCTATAAGCAAAAGCTGACGATTCAAGGGTATCACTGAGCCTATTTTTCATAATGGTAGAAAATGTTTTGCGGATGGGATCAACAGTGATAATAAAATAAGCTTTCACAGCTATTATCTTCGAGCTGTTGTCTGGCTGTGGCGCAGTCTAACGCTTGTGCAAACAGAACTAATGGCAGGCACAGTGTTATTTGTTTTTTCTAGCATAAAAGGTGGTGAGATTTCAAACTTCTCGATCTTCCTTGCAACCAGAAGTGATGTAAATTACTTCTCTGAAATCCATCTGCATTATCCAGAAAATTCCAAGTATGACAACTGCTTCCTTTTCTGTCTCGTGCTAATGATAAGACAGGCTCTAAGGAACCAGAAAGGGACAGCATGGATAAAAGGTTCTGCCAGGTTGGTGCGAGAAGGCTTCTCGCTTTTATTAGAATCATATCTGCATAAAATCTTTGTAGTGTTATTAGAGAGACATATTATTGGGAACTAGCATATGAAGACAAACCTCCCAGATAATAGACTGGAGAGCAAACGCTATTAAATGTAAGGTCAGATAGTCCTGGATATAATATCTAATAGATTTTTCTCATCAAAATGTGCCTGAATCAACAAGCGATGATATGACTTCAAATATGATTCTTGCAAGTGTTAAGGATATGATAAAGAAGTTGCTGAAAAACATTATCCTAGCTTGGGTGATCGTAAATTGATTCTATTTAAATCAAACGGAAGGATAAACAAAAGTAGGTTTGTGATTCGGATTTTCTGTTTCAAAGGGAAAACTGATTAGGGAAACCAACATACTTGGATATTGAAAAGGTCTGGAATTTCTTTGCCAGCTGTTGTACAAATATTACCAGGATTTCTCCTGAGGACAGAAGTCTCCACTCCAGCATACTGAAAGAATTGGAATATAGAAGCAGAAAGTGTTTGAACAAATCTGCCCTTTGAGAACAGGACCACATAGAAGAGGGGACAAAACCAGGCAGCATTGAAATGAGATGAGGGTAGTGAGTAATGACATTCCTAACAATACATGTGATCTTATGCAATATTTGTGTTGGTAACATTTATGGAGAATTTAAAAATGTAATGAAATTGAATTGGATAAATTTCAGCAATACAAAATGCATGATGATGAACCTACAGATCAACAAGGCTTTCTGCTTAACACAACATCTAGGCGCAATCAGATGAGGGAGAAGAATAAATGTAAGGGCCCGGCAAAGGATGGATCTGACCTGCCAGATGGGAAAAATGCAATTGCAGTTCTAGTAATTGGGAAAGGATAAGGGGGTATTAATGTGTTGTACACAGCAGGAATGAAATCTTATCTAGAGTTTTGCATCAGGTTCTTAGCTCTGAAACAAGTGCAGAAAAAGGTTACCCATTTCCCAGCCATCTTAGGAACCCATTTTATGAGAAAAGGAAAGAGCCTACCCTGTGAGGGGCAAGATTCCATCTATAAATACAGTACAGGAATGAACAACAGAAACATATTTGAAGCAAAGGACAGCATTAGTCAAAGAGCAAAAGGGTATGACTGGGCCAGGAATGAACTTAGTCTGGAAACAAGATAAAAATTTATAATCCTCATAACAGGGAGGTTTAAAAAGTCTCCAAATTGGAGTTGTGGGGAAAAGAAACTCATTTTAGAAAACAGAGGTCTGGAAGGCCTTTCCAGTCCTGTGTTTTATGGAAAGGATAATGCAGATACAACTGAACTAGTTGACATTAAAAGCACCCGGTGCCATCAGGAGTTACTAATTTTCTTCCATGTGGCTGGAAACTGAACTATTTTTTTAGGAGCAGCATTAAGGCGGGGTCTGGTTATCTCCATCAGTGTTTACCAAATGCCACTCATCTCTGTTTTTTGGGATAACTGGGCAGCTTTCTGGCCAATACATATTTTGCTACAATGCTTTCAGATCTGCCTGTGAATCAATGTTGAACACATGTATTCAGAAAGAACATGTGCCAGCCTCTCTTTACATTCTCTTCCCCTCAGAGTAGAAAACGTTTCCTGATTCTACAACCAGGCTCCGATTCAATTAAAGGAACTGCTGATGGCAGTTTGTGCAGCTTATGAATGGCAGGAAAACGTGAGTTACAGTTGCATTCAACCAGATCCTCTACTGCAAGGCATGGTCCTCACTTGCAAAGGTTTTATTTTTAATGTTCTTTACAGTGATACTGGTGAATGTGTGGAATTCATAAAATAAGGCATAGGATACATGTGTGTGAAGAGTGCTGTTTGAGTCATTTAGGAAATGATGCAGGTTGGAGACCTTACAATATTCTTCCTGCTGGAGTGGATTTTTCCAATGTGCAGCCCAGCCCTCTTTACAGTGAAGTCTTCTGCCAATGAATGCTCAGTGTCCTGAGAAAAAAAAAAAGAGAGAGAGAGAGGCTCTGTCTGCAACCAAAGTGTTTTCTAGTAAACTGGGATGCAGCAAGAATTGATCCGTTGGAGGCTTCACTACCTTAGTTGTAGCTGGAATCTGGTGCTTTGAGGGAAAGTAGGACTCTGTTGTAGGTGTCCAGGCAGATAGCACTGAACAGCAGGAAAGTGATGGTTTCCACTGCTACACTTGTAGGCATAGTATTACCTTGCTCCTTCTGCCTTGGCTTGCAGGGTTGTTCGACTGGATATAAGAAGAGCTGCAGATTCGTCTTGCTGCAGGTTGCATTTCAGGATGAAGTTGGAGAAGATCAGCTCCGGCAGCTCAAATGAGCAGTAGTTATGCTGATGTATCTATCTTAGAATTAGTGGCTAAAAAGAGCTGGTTGGAAGCAGCAGTCCCAAGAAGTTTGTTGTATTCTTGAGAATTAAGCACTTAAGCAATGCCCTCTAGCTTTGTTCTGACTTTGTAGTTCTCTGTTATTTAGCAAAGCTTATAAAACTTGCCCTCTTGCCATCTATCAATTGTGGTTCATTATGTTTTGCAGCAACGAGCATAGAAATAGACAAGTGCCAGGAATAGATGTCATTTAGGCTCTTCGGTAGCACCAATTACCACTGTAGTTAAAGCTGCTTTTTTTTCTGCCCCCCCCCCCCACGCTTGCTTAGAAAGAAAAAAGCATTTGAAAAAACAGAAAAGCCTGCCCTAGGTTTTATTGTTATTTATATGTGTGTGTATGTATATATGTATGTATATATACACACACATGTATATGCAAATGTATATATACATTTAAGTTGTTTGGCTATATTTAAAAACAGATTATCACAGCAGATGGGACCTTTCCTGGCTACTTAATCCAATAGCCTGTATGTTATAGCTATAGACTTCTGTAAATTATTTTGTGTTTGAACTACACAGGTTTTAGAAAAAATATCTAGTTTTGCCTTGAATAATTTTTGGTAAAGTAGAACTGCTACAATTGCTGGGGAATTAGTCCATCTAACTATCCTCATTAGTAACCACAGGATCATTTAGGTTGGAAAAGACCCTTAAGATCAGATAATAAACGTGCATCTTGTGTGTTGTTTGTATCTATGTAGCTTCACACCCTAGCTGGTAAGGGCGTTTTTACAGTTTTGTCATACAGGTGACTCTGTAACAATTGAATTAGTTTTTATATGTATGTGCACAAAAACCTGTGCAAATCAGCCCTGGGCCTAAAAATCTAAACCCACTTGTGCTTTTTGAATCTGTTGTTATAAAACATCATTCCCAGCCCCTTCATCTTTCTTGCAGCTGTTTCCTGAGTGCTCTTCTATTTATCAACAGCCTTCTTGAGTGGTAGTCAACAAAACTGTACTTGCTGCGTCAGAAGTAGATGTGACACCACAATTGAAAGGTGATATCACTTGCTTCCTACTCCAGGTTCCTGCAGTGTTCGTAGCCCTTTTGCCTGCAGCACTGCACTGGGAACTCACGTTTAATTGACTTTTCACTGTCAGCCTACTCGCCTTTCCAAAGTGCCTGCTTTCCAGAGTCAAAGCCTTTGTCCTGTAAGACCTATGCTCTGCGTTCCTAGACATTAAAACGTATTATTCCAACTTGGCAAGCAATCCATATCATTCCAGCAGTAAGCTCTGCTGTCCTTATTTACTAAATACTATTGCATTGGAACATGGTCATTGATCGCTTTCTTCCTTGTCACTAACAATGTATTAAAACAGAGCTAAAGTTCCTGAGGGACTCCTTCAGAAATATGCTTAGTAATATATCCCCACTTATAATTATATTTTGTGACTTGTTATATAGCCAGGTTTAATTAACTTAATGTGTCATGGTAAGTCTGAACTGTTGTGGATCCCTAATCAGCATGTCATGTGATACCAAGTTAAGTGTTGTGCAAAAGTCCATTACAGTGATATTGCTACCTTTCAGCAGGCAAGCAAACTTTTGATCCCGTTAAAATAAAAATCAATTTAACTTGGCAAGTTCTGCCTTTTAATAAACTTTTGTTCATTGGTACTAATCATATGATCCCCCTGTTTGTCTATTAATCGGGTCCCATGTCAGCCCTTAGATTATTTTACTCAGGACTGATGCCAGGCTGGCAAGCCTATATTTATGTTTATAAAATATTGGCATAACATGAGCATCCTTCCAGGCTCCTGCAAGTTCTCTCTGTTAACAGTTGCCAGTGTGTCTCGTGTCAGCAGGCCAGAGAGCCTTCATCCTGCTCTTTTAACAATCTCTGAAGTTCTGACTTGAAAGTGTCTAAGCCTTAGTAGCTTCAGACTGCAGCATAGTCTGTTGCTGACAGCTCTGCTCCTTTATCTAATGATGAGGTAGTATACTGTCAACACTACTCTTATGTTAAAATAGACTTGAAAATGAAAATAGTGCTTACAGAATATTGTGTTCTTTTGCTTCACTATCAATTTTTCTTGATTCCAGTTTATCAAAATTTGTCCTTTTTATGGTAATAGTATGTGTTTTATAGCCTCTTTCTCAGTAAATGAGTGGCTTCATAGATCGTTATCATTCTCTAACTTTTCTCTTGACTAATTGGACTCATGATTGTTTTGGCCTTGTGAAACAGGCCCTATTAAAACACCAAGCACTATTCACTGGTCAGGTAATTACTCCCTGGCTA
The DNA here is from genome assembly GCA_020745775.1 of Theristicus caerulescens. Taxonomy (NCBI): domain Eukaryota; kingdom Metazoa; phylum Chordata; class Aves; order Pelecaniformes; family Threskiornithidae; genus Theristicus; species Theristicus caerulescens. The sequence continues at coordinate 9,730,053 of CM036572.1, forward strand.
TATTCTGTTTGCATACAAGAAAGATGATCCAGGTGTAAGCATGCCTACATGAATCACAACTAACATTTAATTAAGTGATCAGTTCCCTTTCGTGTTGAAAATGAAGCCTAATTTAAAACTTCTGTGATTAGGACACAAGATTGCTTGAACTATGAAATAGTAGTTGATGATAATGATTTACAGAGTTGCAGTAAACTTTTTAACTGGCAGCACATGTCCCTTTACTCTGCATGTATCTCACTGATTTTTTTTTTTTTTTTCCCCTCTCCCTTAGCTCTCCATCCCATAAAAGATATGCTTAAGTTCAAATCTACTCACCCCCTACTCCATGCTACTTTATCTAGGCAGTGGATTGAGAGTCTCTTTCTTCCTCTTTCCTTTTAAGACATGAATGATCTCAGAATAATTTGGATGGTCTTCTTCAAATTGCTGTTAAATTCCCTGATCTTGACTACGTTCAAACTGCGATCCCTCGATCCCTTCAAAGAATCTCACTAGTCCCTGTAACCACCATTACCTTGGGTAGGAAATGAGCTCAGCTTTCTAATTTTGGAGTAGTGCTTTGGCTTTGAAGAATGACTTTGCCTTTTTTTTCCCTTTTTTTTTTTTTTTAAATACTCATGGTATAGAATTTTCTGTGATATACAAAGAGCTCTTTGACCGATGTTCTGGGTCTCTTAACAAGCTGGGCAGGGCAATTCACTAGTGAAGCAACCCCTGCATGTTCTGTTTTGCTTGATCAAGTGGACCAGTCATCAGTGTGGGCTTTGGAGCTTGAAACTGTTGAACCACTAAGAATAACAGCTGGTTCCTTCCACCCCGTATACCTAGTTGTCAAATCCTGTCCCATATATTTGTAGGCAATCACTCAGTCTGAGGATGTAATTGCTGTTAGTCCAGAAGAGTGCATCCCCAATATCTTATTATAAACCAAATGGCTTCACTGTAAATGCTGAAAAGGCATGAAAATTACTAAGTGTGAAATCAAATAAACCCCTTTTCTGAAAGCACAGATTGGCCCTTCAGGTGCTGAGGCTATAGATGTTTTTTTTAACTGCAAATGCTTCAGCCCACTTGGAGTACTATAAATTCAAGCGACCCTGATGATGTATTAATATAAATCACGTGAGATTATGAGACCGGGATTGTAATTTTGGGGACGATGTCTGGGACAATGGATGCTCAGCTCTAATTACAGATGCTAGTATTAAGCTGCAATTTTCAAAGTTGCTCGAGGAAATTTGGTCTTGAAATGAGTTAAGTCAACTTGACTGAGAAAACCACGCAGTTAAAGCTCTACAGTTTCAGCCTGTTCCACTTTGTGTGACCTCATCTTCTATCTGTCCTCATGTGGGCAAAAACAAACAGTGGAACCGTTTCTGTTAATGTTGTTTTTGTAAGGATCCCCTTCTCATGGCCTGAGCTGTTTTGTACGATGCCAGGAAGATGTTTATAAATTGGTAACTGCTGGGTCTGTCCTTATTGTTTTGGGATTCCTCTGCTCCCACATGGACCTGGCAGTCCCTTCCTAAAATGCTGGGGTAGTGCAAGAATGCTATTTCTGTAACTATCCATTCCACACTGGATTCTTAAATGCTAGTTAATTGGACCTCAAGTATGTCGCTGTTCTGAGAAGTGGGATGCTAATGGCAAATATGCATGTTATCATCTGCAGAATCTGACTCCTCTAGTGGGAGGAGGCAGTAGTTCAGGCTCAACGTCCTTCATTCAAACATGGGACAAAACTTGCCAAAAATGTGGCATACTAGTAATTGTAGTCCCCACTGGGACCTGAGGTGAGACCACAAACTCTGTTTATTTGGAGCACTGAGACTCCTCTGAGTATAATAAAGGTCAGTACTTCTGGAGAGGGATCACTACGTTCAACAGTCCTGAACATCAAAGGCCGTTCACTAAGAAACTGCAAAGGACAGCAGTGGTGTTTGCCTGCTGTACCAACTGCCTCTGCATACTGGGATTCTGAGCCGTTTGCTATGCCTGTAGATTTTTGGTTTGGGGGTTGCATGTGTCTTTTATTGTTGGGTGTGGGGAGGGCAGGGAGTTTCGGGGTTCTTTGGAGGGTTTCTGTTGGGGGGGGGGGGTTTGTTGGGTTTTTTTTGTTGTTGTTGGTTTCTTTTAGTTTTGGTTGGCATGAGATATTATATGCCAGGCAGGCTGGAACGCTATACAAATGTTGTAACTGAAACATTCACAAACAAATATTCAGGCACTTGTGCAGGATTGTAGGGGAGGGTGAGAGCAGCTGCTCGCATTGTTGCAAAAGCTAAATGTTTTCATGGAAATACAGCTTCTTCCGCATCCAATTTATCACTTCAAGCACAACAGTGCAAGGGTTATAAAGGAACTGGGCCTTGGGATGCCAACTTCTGTTCATGGATTTTTCCTTTGATTCACTGCCTCTGCCTCCATCACGTTTCTGTTGAATTCAAGGAATTAAAACACCACTACACTTTCAACCTAGAGATTAAACCTAGTTTGTCTTCTGAGAGATTTTAAAACTTCGTGCATCTTGGGGCACTGTTCGTATCTTCTCTGTTTAATGAAATTGTTCTGAAGGTGACGTGGTCTGGCCGTGTTGCTCTGTGCATACTGCACCCTGCACAAACAGGCTTCAGCACACCAGTGCCCAAAGCTCTCCTCAGTGAGACATGCCAGATACGAGTGTAGAGGGAAAAGGATGATAACCAGGGGGTTATTCACGTCACTGAGCATTGAACGCACATCTTAAATAGCTAAATGAAGAGGCTGGTCTCTCTAGGTAGTCTAAGGAGCCAGTTTGAGAGAGTGACTGCTGGAAAACATGGAGGTATATGTGTGTCCCCCTTCGCTGGGTTAGAAGAACTGCTTGACGCTCAGCAGGTCTCCCTGCATCTTGCACAAGAAACCTCTGAGCTGGATAAGCTTGTAAATGCTGCTGCGTAATATTAAATGTTAGTAACATGTTAATTCAGCTAAGAAGTTTCTGAAGAAAAAAGAAGCCAGGAGATACAGTGGGCATAATGGGAATGTAGGTGTGTAATCGCAGGGTTGTGATTCTTGTTCTTGCGGAGCTGCAATCTGTTTGAAGTCCAAGAATGTGTGGGGCTAGAGAGAGTTCTGTCATTGTCCTGTGTTTTGACCACCTGACGATATGACCTTTCATAAAATTCGGTCAGGTTAAACAATTAATAATTAATTTTAGGTTATTTGGATAACCTAAAATCAGGGATTTGTGATCCTGTAGTTGGGTGTTCTGTGTGTGTGTGTGTGTGTGTGTGTGTGTCCCCGTCCCTGTGTTTGAGTCCTGATTTTAAACCAGATTAAATAAAATGTGGGAAAAGGACAAAAGTAATTTTGAGTCATAATTATTTACAGTCTAACACGTTAAGACTATTGTAGGTAGCTACTGCTCCTGATAATAGTGGTGGCTAGACTGGTGTACATTTTGGCAAAGCGTTACTTTAGGGAGACTCCAGTCCTTTGACAGTTGTGTATTGGAGATTATTGTGACTTTTTGAAATACAAAAAGTGATTTTTTTTTTTTTTCAAGGTTTTTATTAACTGAAGAAGGAATTCTAAGTAAGCTGGGCTAGAGATGGAAAGGTGTTTTCTTTGCTGTTTTGGAAAGAATGAAAACTAAATGTGATGTCCTCTTGATGGTCTAGTTCCTCAGGCTGTCGTCACTGCTTTGATTAGGTAAGGTCCAACCTGGTCATCAACAGGGCTCAGGTCTGGGTTTTACCCACCATTCCCCTCTGCAACCTTTCCCTCCTCCCTTTCCCTCACAGCAACAGCTGGCAAGGGAGGAGGTGAGAGAGAAGGCGGTTGCTGGCACCTAGCACCAGAGGATCAGCCATTGCCCCTTGGGAGAGAAGGTGGCAGGCTGGTCATAAGCTTCCTGGAGGCCAGGTCTAGCCCATGGACCAGCTACTGGCCTACGTCACCAAGATAAGGTACGCCATCAAATGTGGTTTTGTTTCCTCAGAGATAAATTATAGCTGTTGTCAAACAGAAGTGCTTTTGCTCATACTGACCACCTCTAGAACTCTGGAGAGGGGGAAAAAATCAATAAGTGCAGACTAGGAAAAAATGAACGTTTTCAAGCTTTTTAAGATAGTAACAACATAATGAAAGGAAGAAAATAATCCCTGAAGGGATAAGCTCTGTTGACTGCACTAGAAGAGAGAAGGGCTACTAACAAGTGAATTTGTTCTTTTCCTCGTTGAACACTCAGCAAGGTGTCTGCAAGTACCTTTCCGCAGAGCATGGCTAAGGACTTGTGCATGGTTTCATTTGGTCTCATCCGGACAGCATAGCTGTGTTTGAGGCCACTGGGACAAGACCATGATGGGGTAGGGGCTGAAGTGCTTTTAGAGACATGCCCAAGGCTACGTTACTTCTCTGTGGAAAGGCTGCCGATTCTCTTATCCCTAGCTAATATCTGTTAGCTGGAATCTACAGAAACTGGCCAGAGCTCATTCTGGAGCAGAGATGACCTGCATGATCAGGAAGGAGCAGAAGGATGAGCTAGCTAAGTTCAGACTTACTTTTAATTGTATCTACACACCTCTTGGTAGTGTTCCTGGTGTGAGGGAGCTTCCTAGCTTTTAGACAGAATGCAGTATCACCAGTTTCTAGAAAGATGCTGTCCATCTCCATCACCAGGGCTATGAGAACACTACTGTTTTGCAATCACTGTTTCAAGGTTAGGTTGTCCTAGGGGCTACGCTCAGATCAATCTAGCGAGTGAAGTGGGTGCAGAAAATGTTGTGTGCTCGGTAAGCAGAGTAAGCGCTCGTATCTTCAGGGTTGGGACTTTAACCCATCTAGCCTGACCTCCTATATCATCAAATTACAGCCAGTTCTCTCTGTGTGGAGCGCAAAAGCTCATGTTTGAGTTCAATAATGCACTTTCTAGAAAGGCAATCAACCTGGATCCAAGGACATAGAGGGATAGAGCATACACCCCTTCTTTAGCATTTTGTTCCAGAGGATAATCACTCTGTAACAAATGTGAACCAGATGATTCATTAGGATTTTTCTAACTCCCGCTCTCAGCCATTGTTCTGGTTCTTGCTATGCCTTTTCCCACTTGATTAGAGCTCTTAGAACTGGCATTTTTCTCCCCATGATAGAACTTGCACACTGTAATCAAATTGCCTCTCAACAACCTGTAACAGCAAACCCCAGCAATGTCTCTAAGCTAGAATCTACTCTGTTCCTCTTAAGAGGTAGTAACCAGTGATTTTAGCAGTTCAGTCATATGAATCATCCTGCCAGTAAAGCCAATTCTATCACGTTTTTTCCAGTTCCCTCTGCTTTTCCTTTACATAAATCTCATGACATGGATGCACTGGCATCTGCTCTGTTTGTCTGTGAGTTTCCATGTGCAGCTGAAGGTGTTAGGGTTGGCTGTGAGACCCTGCATGTCCGTGTAACTAACTGCCCTAACCCATGCCTCTTTGTGCTATATCTGTACATCTCTCTGAGCTGAAACTCTGTGTCAGAAATAAAAGGATGCTCTTGCAAGCCCCTTCAGCTTGGTCCTGCATTGTTCCGTGTTCGATGGACATCAGAAGCCTGCCCAAACTTTGGAGCATATATGTTGACCTTTAATAGTAAGTTGGTATTTGGGCTGGTTTCTCTTTTCTGGGGAATTTGCTGGGTTGAGGGGATATGGAAAAGTCACTCCCCAGCCTTTTTAGGCAGTCAATTTAATGTGCAGTAAGCTACCTAAGCTTCAGTGTCAGCTGTGTTTGTGTGCTTGGTATTGGTTACAAATGAAAAGAAAGAAATTAAACTTCCATTTCTTAAGAAAACTGTGCTTTCTTAGTTGCTTTCAGGGGAACCATTTGATCTAGAAGACTAAGGTCTTTAATTTTGCCTTACCTTTTAATCTCATCAACATCTTCTGAATGTTGTTTTCTGTGTGCAAACCCTAGGGGTAGCCCAAGCAGTGAAAAAAAGAAGAGTGGAGTAGACTTTGGAGCAGACCATACACATTTGAGGGCTCCTGGATACTTTGGCCTCTGTGAAACTCCTTGAGCCTGTATCTCAGCTGTGCTTAGTGCCTGATAAGTCTAACTTAAAGAATGCACGAGTTTTGCCTCCATTGCTGGCCAAGCTGTGTGGTCTTGATGAAGCTATTTCACTCAATTGTTTTTTTTTCTTTTTCAGTTCTACCCTATTTTTTCTGCTTTTGGGCTATAGAATATTCTGGGTGAGCACTGTCACTTGACCACATTAGTGTACACCAGTAATTCTGGAAATTCTGAAATTAGTGGGAATGTGAAGAAGCAGTTTTGTTAGCATAACCTTTACCATGTCAGTCATATGTGAACTGCAGATGCTGCTATGGAGTAAAAAATGATTCTAATTGGACAAGTCGGCCAAAATGTTCTTCTGTGTTAATCCAGCTATGTTGTTTCTGTTACAGAAACTGGCTCTGGGACATCTGTGCAGACCTATTCTCAACATAAAAATGTCACTTAGCACTATTTGGGAGTGTCGTGTCATCAGAAACGGTGCTTGTTCCTTTCCTCAATAGCGCATTGCTCAACCAGCACTGAATTGCACGCTGACTCACCAGAAAGCGCCCTTTTCGCCGGCAGCATCCTGGGGGTTCCTTTTGCAGTATCTCACCAGATTACTGGCATAGTCTGGCCCTGGCGTCATCGGTGGAGCTCTGTGGACAGGGTGTGACGAAGCCAGGTATGTTGAGCACACACACACCACATTGTGCTGTGAGCAACTCCCATTTCCTCAGAGAAAACTCGGTCACCTCGGAGGTGACGGGGGTTTTGTTTAAATGCGTATCCCCGAGACAAAGGCTTTAATCATGATACGGTTTTGTAGGCAAGATCAACAAACTGAGAGAAATCTGAAATCGTAACCCACTGTTCTCGGACAAGTGCACGTTAGGTCTCTAGCCGTCATTTTATTTCTCTGTTTTTAGTTAGCTTTTGTAGTTTTACTACAGGTACGACAGGCTGGAGCCACCCTGGTTGTGAACACTTTTATCTCTTTGAAGACTTCTCCTTTTGAAATGAAATTTCTCTTGGCCGTTCTTAGCTCAAACCCCTTTATAGGGAGCGGGGTGAACTTTGGAGCAATTTTACTTCCTTTGAAGATGCATGTTGTTCCTGAAGCAACTTCTGTGCAATAGGAAAATCATCTGGGGCCAAGCAGGAAGCTGCGAGGCCGGTAGCCCATTCCGGCGTGCCCTTGCCCTGCCTCACGCCACCGTCCCTTCCCGACAGCAGTCTTTTTATGACTGTAGGTGGTTCTGTGAGTTGAAAAGTAGGCAAGGAGATTTTTTTTTTTTTTGGTATGGATTTGTTCTTAAAAGCAGATCTGAGGGTTGGGCCTGTGTGGCCCACGTGGAGTTCGCCGTCGGGTACAAGCCAGTATCGCTTGAGCCCTTGTTTTTGCTTGGTGTGTTTTTCCCAGCTAACCACCCCGTCCTGCCAGTCGATGTGTGCCCAGCCAACGCGCGGTGCTGGCGAGTAATCCAACCTCGCCGAAGGGAAGGGCTGCGGCGGCGGCACCGCGCCGGGGCTGAGGGGCGGCCGCCGCCGGGGCTGAGGAGACCCCGCCGCCGCTCGGGGCGGGGCGCGCGCGGCCGCTGAGGCGGGCGGGGCGCGCGGGGGCGGAGCCTGCGCTGGGCCCTGCCCGCGCAGCTGTCAGAGGCGGCGGCGGCGGGGTCCGGTCCCGCGGGCAGGCGGCTGGGGCGGCCCGGGATGCGGCGCTGAGCGGCGGTCACCGCGCCCCGCCGTTGCCACCCCGCAGCCCATGATGTGCCTGGAAAGCGACGGCTCCTCCGGTAGCAGCCCGGGCTGCGGCGGGCGGCTCCGAGCCGGCGACGAGGAGGAGGAGGAGGACGGCGAGCGGGGCTGTTGCGGCCGGGGCGCTGAGGGAGAGGTGCAGACGCTGTCCGGCAGGATGAACCCGCCGGCGGGCGGCAAGCACCCCGAGCGCCCGCCCGCCCGCCACAAGGCGCCGAGCCTCGGCCGGGCCCGGGTGGCGGCCGCCGGTATCCTCAGCGTGGGCAACGTGCTCAACTACCTGGACCGGTACACGGTGGCAGGTGAGGGCACCCCTCGGCCTCCCTCCCCGCGGGGCGGCGGGGGCAGCCGCTGCCGTCCCCGCACGCCTCCCGCCCGGTGGGGCCGTCCCGGGGGCGAGGGGGCAGCGGGGCTCGGCCGCAGAGCCCGGCCGGGGGCTCCGGTTCGCCGTGCCCGGGCTGGAGCAGGTCGTGAGGGCGGCGGTGCGGCCGGCTGCGGCTGGTGCCCATTGTGCGGACCCTCCGGTATTGTTCTCTAGTTTGAATTTTATCGAAAATAAAAGGTGTCCTTTGTCTGGGCTCGGTGGCGGAGTGAAGGCTTGGTGGGGCTCTTTCGGCGAGGACCGATGCCGGGTAGGGCTAGCAAACGCGGAGGATACTTTATGTGATTTTGTGGGCTGATGGGAGAAGCGTTATCGATCTTAGGAGCGGTATAAATGCTGCGGGTGACAGGTGCAGCGGCTGTCGGAGCAATACGGTCTGCTGTGAAACGGGGGGAAGAGAGGAATGCGATCGCTTCTGGTTTTGCGGGTGAAAACAGCACTGAGGCATATCACCTCTGCTTTGTTCCCGCTGCGTCCCTCCAGCCTGAAAAGCCAGGCTGTCCTTCAGTGCTTTGCCAAGGAGCGTCCCTTCTCTGCAGAACTCGCAAGTAGGTGACAGCGGAGCTGCCTGGTAGTTTCTGCTGGCTGGCGGTGGAGCGATCCGCAGGAGGAGCAGCAAGGTAGCTGCATTGCACTTTGCAAAGCATCTATTTTCTTGAGGTAAATGTTTTAAAATCGTGCGCTCCCTGACGGATGCCTTTTACCAGCCGTACTGTGTAAAAGGCACTCTGTGCCCCAGTGATTACTACTACTACGAAGCTCGGCTCTGAAACAAATGTGTGTTAGGATGTTTACTGTACCAGTCCCTAGAGGGGACTCCTCATTTATTCTTGTCAGGCAATAACAGCAGGGAAGAAGATGATTACTGAACTTTTTCTAATTAGAAATGAAGTAGGCTTGTTGGTATTCAACTATCTCATGTAATTAAAATATAATACATATTCTGTGTTTGGCAATACTGATAATTTTATCTTTAGAGCTTGTAAAGGGGTTTGTGCATGTATAAATTTTGCTGTATGCATATACATATTTTAATCACTAGGACTCAATGTGGTGTTAAATCAGATGTTTGTTTATACTACATTAAAATAATGTATGTTTGTAGGGCAGTAATAGGGTGCAAGGGACATAAATCTAGTTGCTGTTGTCAGAATAAGTCGGCCAGGTTGGCTTTGTTTTGTCTGGGGTAGGGAGATGGGGGGGGATTAAAAGGAAAACTTAACTGACACTGCTGTGGCTTTTTTTATTATTATTTTTAGACAGGGCTTGCTCCTTCAGGAAGCATAAAGGCCAGTCTCAGGAAGTATCGAGTGCTCGGTTGGTAGTCAGTATGTTACACGAGGAAGCCTGAAGATAAAACGTTGATCTGTTATTAGTGAAGGAAACTGTAGATTGCTCCTTCACCCTCAAATAGGAATCCCTCTAGTAAAGAGGTTTACCACAAAGCACCATTTTCCTTTAATGCATGGAAAGTTTCTTTTTCAGGAAGCTATCCCCCACTCCCCCTCATGCACGCTCAGTCTATTTTTTTTTTTTTTAAAGCATTATCTTGTTCACCTATTTGCTCTAGCACTTTCAGCAAGAGCTTTGTCATCTGATTTTTCTGCCTGCAAGAACAGACAGCATGGGATGTTCTTGCAAAGGAAGGCAGAAGCATCTTCGTTTCTGGGAAGGCTGGAAAGTGCCTGACCAGAGGATAAAAATGCCTGCCTACTGCAATGTAGTATTGCCAGTCCTAATGCTACAATTGCCAATATTTCTAGGATAAGCTCTGCTTTTGCAGTGCCCAATAACTGCCCTGTGGAACTTATCTGTTAGCTTTCAGCCTGATATCAAAGGTTTAGGATCTCAGACATCAGACTTTCCTTTGGGGACAGGATCAAATTTTACATGGTCTTTTTGTCTTCTGTCAATGGGTATTTATTTTTCAAACTGGTGTTTTATAAAATGCTAATCCAAAACAAGGAATAATTTAAATCCAGTCTCATAGAAGAGTTGTGGTAATAAAAATGATGTGTTTTGAGCTCAAAACTGACTTTATAATGAAATCTTCTCTAAAAGCAATCTTTGCTTTTATATTTTGAGTCTTAGTGCATACCACATGCTTATGTGACGTGCACTTGCATATGAATCAAGCTAGCACTTTGAATATTCAGCTCATGTCTCAAGACAGGTAATAATTAGTGAACACAACTCTTCAGACCTTCAAAGTACATTTCAAATATGAATTGTTGCAGCATCGTAATAAGGGAGTTTAGCACTAGCCATGTTATGGCAGGGGAAGTAGCATCAGAAGTTATGATTTACCTGGGGCCAGTGAACTGTTGTGAGAACTGGAATTAATTTCTGGTTCCAGCTCTATTTGAAACAAGTGTTAGAAGAGCAGCAGTACCAATGGAAACTGGTTCCTGAGGATTTGTGTCTTTAGGGTGATCCCTCCTGTGGGTTCTCTGACGTCAAATAAGAGTTGACCTTTGTCATTAACCTTTCTCTTCTTGTCTTATAAGAGTCTCTCTTCTACCCAACCATTTTTTTAACATGAAAGTGTTGGGAGCTTTGGGACTTCTTCCTGCTGTCAAATTTAGGCAAAATTTCTAAATTTTGGTCAGTGGACTCAAAAGTGATTAGTAGGCAGCTGACAGATGGACATAAGCAAACAGAGAATCCACTTTATGAGCACAATACTACAAGTACATCTTCTATCTTACCTGAAAACTTGGTTGCAACCATTTTGGTCTTCCTGGTCATAAATGCAAGTATAAAATAAAGCAAGTATATATTTAGTGTGTCTATATATATATAAAATATATACAAGTATATATTTAGTATATTTTTAGTCAATAGGAGAAAAAAGATCAAATATGGAGTGCTTTGTTGCAAATGTAGTTCCCTGGGTATCTTCCACTATTTTCTAACATAACCATGTGGACGCTCGATAACATGCATCCAGTCAACACAAGGAGATCTTGGGTAATAGAAAACTCTAGGCTGACCTCTGCTACAGTACATCTTGCTCCTGAAAGTACAAAGCAAATGCTTTTTATTACGTGTTGCTAAAAGTAAACAGCAAATGTGGTATTTCTTGGTGTTTACACTCTGGATACAAAGACATTGTGTATAATGAGTTGTTCTTGGGTAATCTTTTTTCAGGTGCAACAAACAAGGAAGGAGCTGCCTGTTTCCTTAGTTTTGGTTTAATGACTTCCCAGCACAGACTAAATGAATTTAGGATGGCATATGCCTTTTGGTATCTAGGACGTTCCATGACAGAACTTGAGTGCAGTTTCTGAGATACAGGAGATATTCAGCTTCACACCTGACACTAAGTTGCAGCTTTTTTGGGAATACATGATGAAACTGGGCCTCCACTGAGGGCTGGCCTGCTTCTTGCTGTTTAAGTTTCTTCCAATACTTGAAAAATAAAAAAGCCTGCGCAGTAATAGTGGATCTTTCAATAATGTACTTATGTTTACACAGAGTTGGAAATTTCCAGTGTTTATGGGGAATGTTAAAATGTAATGATATTTGCGAGAAGCTGTCCTAGACAAGAAGTGGGAGTGCCTCTACTGTGGCTCTTCTAAAGAAAAGATTGAAAACTGTGCTGCGCATTACTGACTTGAAGGGAAGTGATCCTCTGCAATTTTCTTAATAGGTCTTTGATCGTACTGAAAACAGTTGCCTGTAGAAAAAGCATTCTTTCAAGAGCCATGATATTTTGCTGTTATTAGGAAAGCAAAGAGTAAGGAAAAGGGAAAACTACCAGTAATGAAACCATTGCAGGATCATCTGTGAAACTACAGCATTTCAGCCATCTGGTGATGCTGGGACATACCTTCTTCCTTAATGAAGTTTTGGGAAAAGTCATCTTGCCTTCAGAAGCTTGGAATGTGGTTTCACAATTATGCCATGGATGACCTTTTACTATGCCTGCTGTTGACGATGAAAATAGTCTTGCTTCATTAGGGTGTCACCTCCACCTTCTAATTCAGACGCTACTTCCTGGCATTTCTGTAGTGCCTTTAATTTAAAGGTAATGATTTAATTAAGCTGGAGAACTCCCCAGCAAAGTAAATGAGTCTTGCTATCCCACTACAGAAGGGGAAACAGAGTTGTAGAGTGTCGGCGATTTGCCTGTGGTAATGTAGTTAGTGGCAGTCTTGGCTGGTATTAGTTCATCCTTGAGGTTCTCTATCCCTGTGACACAGTACGCCATAGGCTTTGGTCTGCTGTTTTTGTCCTGTAAATGTCTGTAACTTGCTAATAACCATATTTGTGTTAATTAGCCTCTCATTACAACACATAGTTGCAAATCAAATACCATTCTTTGAAGATACATACATGCAAATGATTATTGAAAGTTGAAAGTCAAGTTTAAAACTATGTAGTACAAGCTATAACTGAAGGGTTAGGAAAGGTTCAGCATTAACTCTCAAGTGCAAAGACATTGAAGAATTTATAAGCCAAAACTGCCTTTTATTTTTTTTCACTTGTGAGCTCACATTTGTAATAGTAATATATTACCTCATAGCATGTTTCATACTGAATGATCTTCATGCAGTCTGAGATCTCATATATGTAATGGGAAAAAATGGGACCCCTTATCCCCATTGTAACAAGACTGTGCTCAGTGCTTATAGTTTCAGGGAGGAAATCATTAAGTGGCAGTGCAAGCTCTTCATTTTTTTTGTCTCTTGTTGAGCTAATCTGAACCCAGGACTCTGCTATGGAAGGAGTGTAATGTTGGAAAATATTAGAAAAGAATATTAACTGAACCTACTTGAGCCAGCAGTGCCACTAGTTCATGCATGTGAGAATTTGTAAAAGGACAAGAATGTTTTGCTTGGACAATAGGTACTTGTTACTGGCTCAAAATTCAAGAAGTACTGCACTGTGAGCAGAAGCTAGAAGGACCGAACCTTATACACTTCAAAAGCAGGCGATAGAAGGCACTCTGCAGCACAATGACAAGGACTGTGTAGTAGCATCTAGTTCTTTCAACGTCGTGTTTTCCCTGTCTGTTGGGCTTTATTGCATAGTCAGCTGCTTCCTGTTTGCCGGTTCTTACGCGAGTTGGCAGGATTTGTTCCAGAGTATTTTACATTTCAAGTGAAGTCTTATTATGTTTAATCATAGTATTTTTCTTCCTTGTGATGTAGGTTTGCCAGATAGTTACTATCTTTGTTATTATGTGCAGATTTTCCTGTTTGACTCTCAGATACTCTTTCATGCATGTTGATTAATTTTATCCCCAAAGCATCCAAGTCATCGTAGTCAGTGAATGTGGCCTTTATTACATGGAATTAAGATCCTCATAAATATTGAGTATGTTCTTAAGAATAATGTGATGATCTTAACTAGTCCCTTGATCTCTGAGACTGTCAATATCAGAAGCTGTGCAGAAAAGCTTCTCTGGTCAAAAGTATGGGAATTCTGTAATCATTCCTTCAGGACTTTTCAAATAGCATGCCAAGCTGTAACTGGGTTGAATTCCGTCGGTCAGCTTGTTTTTAGTTGCTTCTATTTGTTATACATTTATTCTTTATTGCTTCTGCTAGACTGTATACCAGAAGCAAATAATCTGCCCATTAGGTAGCATGGTGGGTTACTAAGTTCAATAGTTGTTAAAAGCTGGTGATTTTCCCCTAATATGAAATCCCATAGGTGTTGCTTGGGCTTTCAAGTGCTGAGGAACTTGTGATTGAAAGGTGATGTTATAATGTGTCGCCTGAATCAAATAAGGTTTGTAAAGGTCTTGAGGTTCCTTATAACAGTTAATAAAGGCTCATGGTACCTATTCAGGAGATTCAATGGGAAACCATAATTTTATTTTACCAATAGAAATTAGGAAATTCAGAGATCAGAACTCTTTCAGTGTTGCTTGTTTGCATCATTACTGCTTTGTGTATTATAGACCAGGACATCGTTGTGCAGCTTCTACTGAATCAGATGGTGCACCCAAGGTACTTTTAATCCATGTATATCAAGAGATATCAGAGGGCGGTAGGCCATGGATAGGAGAGTCTGAAGGAGACAAGAAACAGTATTGGTTGTGTAAAGGGCCCTAGGAAATTAGCAGATATGACTTATTTGGTAGGCAGCGTAGCCAAAGAGTGAGGAGGGATTTGAGGGAAGGCAATGGTAGCTTTCAGCAAGTGTTTACAGACAGCATCTACCAAACATGATAAGCATTGCAGGAGAAAGCATGAAGATGTCTGTTGGAAATGGATGATGGAGGATGACACCCTTCTGCTGGTTGAGAGCGTTTTCTGGAAATTGGCACTGTGGGTGTAGAGTGGTGCGTGTTCCAGGAAAAAAAAAAAATGTATATTCAAAATGACTTCTGCGAAGGACCTGTGAAGTGCCTAAGGGCCATGGAAGTTAATGTGAGTTGAGCAAAATGGGCTTGGGCTCAGAGCCCAGAGAGGTATAAGTGAGGTGAACAACTCCCAGTGGTTTCCAGAGAAGTTTGGGTACAGAACTTGGCATGGTCCTCTCTTGACAATTGTGTTTTTGCTGAACTGGTCTGAAGTTCTTGGTCTGAAAGTCAAGAAGCAAATCTGAGACAGGTACCAGCAAAAAAAAAAAACCAAACCCAAACAAAAACAAACAAACAAAAACCCAACCAACCAAAAAAAACCCCAAACCCTTAGTTCTGCGCTTTAACTACTAGAACCTCCCTTTGAGTTTGGCACTATTAAAATAGTGCACCGTGCTATTCATAGACTGGACGAGTATTTTACTTAAATTGGCATGCACAGTAGGCATCTCATGGACATTTTTTTCTTTTTTTTGACACATCTGTTTTCATTGTTATTTTGTGGGTGTTTGTCTTATGCAAGCCAGCTATTTCTGTAGGGTTGCAGGGAAAGGAAGTGAAAGGGAGGGAACACTAATTTCCATGCTTCTGTTTTTTCAGCAGTATAAATAATCAGGAAAGTGAGAATGCAAGGGATCCTGGATGACTAAAGGGATGTAGAATCCTTCGCTTCTGAGGTCATTGCTTTGGATGTATTGCTGGTCAGGAGTGGCTGAAAGTTTCTTTTGGAAGGCTCTTGGATGAGCTGGTCAGGACCCTGTGGCGGTCTCCTTCCACTCTTCATGATGCTGTGTGTTTCATGAAAGCCTCCACACAAGGCATGGCTGGGAACCACCATGTTATCTCTTAATACATAAAATGACAGAGTAAGGCATTGAGTTCTTCTGTCAGGCTGATCCTTCTAGACAGCAATGAAGCATGTCGTGAGAACAATGTAGCTGCTCCCACCTATTCTGTGCTTCTGTTTTTGAGGGAATAAATATCAATCATCCTTCTCCAGAACTGTTGGATCTTCTACCACAACTGAAATCATGGAGCAATTTTAGCTGAAGGGAGAGAAATACAGAAGAAAAACTCAGCTTTATGCCTTGCCAGACCCAAATTCAGCCTTCAGCAATATGAGCATACCAGGGTTATGTTGTTGGTGAACAATATTATCTCCTACAGGCTTTTTTTTTTTAAAAAAAAAATACCTTTCCTATGTTTCTGCTGGTGGCCAGCAACTGCAGTGGCTGAACAGAGCAGCAGAGGGAAAAGATCAGGGTTATAGGGAGAATAGCTTAGAGCTTGGCTGGCAGAATGAACCTCATACTGGAATGAAAATCCTTTCAGCCTTGGCATGTGATGATGTTTTTTTATTTTAAGGCTGCATTGAACCAAAACTGCAGTAATCCGTTTTACTCCTTC
This sequence comes from Theristicus caerulescens, assembly GCA_020745775.1. Lineage (NCBI taxonomy): Eukaryota > Metazoa > Chordata > Aves > Pelecaniformes > Threskiornithidae > Theristicus > Theristicus caerulescens. The sequence goes on from CM036572.1 coordinate 9,745,942, forward strand.
AGGCTTCTGCCAATAATTATGTAAATAACAGAACACAGTTAATTATTTGTTTCATAGCTTCCCATTTTCTTTATTCATATTAGAAACATGTCATTATTGTCTTAGACCGTGAGCCCTGTGTTCTTGGCAACATGGAAAACAACAAGAGTGGGTGAACTGACAGAGTCAACAGGACTTCTGTCTGTGTGAAGCCTGCAGGGCTTGAATTAAACCTACCCGAAGGTTAACTTTGATTCATATGGCTGTCCTATGATTTGGTGATCTGTTCTCTCTGCATATTCTCATTTCAGAGAAGTGATCCTTTGGGAGACGGTGCCAACCAAGCAGTGCAGATCTGAAAGGGGGGGTCTTGCCCTGTTGCTGATATGCAATTTTCACTTCTTTCTGCCTGTCACCTCTGTATTTCATGATTTGTGCCTGTGTTGTACTGATGACCTTGGATATTTTGCGTTTATGCTGGCATATATAGTTGCTTTAGCACAGTTCTGCTACCAGGTGTGCAGTTCAGGAAGTTTACAAACCACTGTGTGCTCTTGCTGTATACCTTTTCAGTCAGACTTTTCATTTGAAAATGTGAGACTGACAGATTTTCCCCCCCCCCCCGTAAGATACTGGATTCTCATTTTTCCATTGTCTTTAGTGTTGGATGGTTTTCTCCAACAGGCTTGTGCTTGTAAGCTCTATCCCAGCTGGACCCACTGTGGCTTGGCTGTCCTGAGCAGCACGAGTTAAATAATTTGGTCAGCTATCCAGGCTTTAGTAGTTGAGCAGGTTGGTGTATGAAATGTTGGTTATGGGACACTGAATCAGGGATGCTTAAGCACTTTGGGGCAGGGACTAATTTTGTGCAGTTCCAGGCATACTGTCAGTGCTAAATAATAATTAATATAGAATTGCAACACTATTAATGAATGCTGACCGTGTAAGTTAGGAAACAAACTATGCAATAAGGAAAAATGATTTCTAATGCACCAGTGTGCCTCATAAAGAGTGGTCATTGCATGTGTTTGTGTGTTAAGCTATTAGAACTCAAATACTGCTGCAGCTATACTAATGTTAAAACATTTATAATAGTCTTGTTATTTCTGTCTAGCAGCCAGAAATGCTGACTAACTTTCCAGATAACGATCTTTTATATAGTCAGGAAACAAAATACCCAAGGGCCGCCGGTGACTGACAGCTACAATGCTCTGATTAAAATGGACAGTTCCAACTTATCAGCTCAGTCTTGGATGTGTTAGTCCCTTCTCTGATGGGGAAGAGAAGGAGGAGGACAAAAAGCAATGTAATGCGATAGTATTAGGAGATGAGACATTTTTGGTTTTTCCTTTGCAATTTTTGAGGAATTTGTAACGCAGAAGTACCAAACAAGGTACCTGAGTAATAGTGCTTGGAAGGGCAAACATTGATCTCTCCATGATGACCTTCCTATAATAAGATACAGAAAATACTAAGGTGCCAGTTTCTAGTCAGTGGTTTTTAGACTATGACAACAATGTGCTGAGATTCCTGAGCTTCTGAGGTTCAGTTAAGCTGTGGTGTTTGGGGCACTAAAAAGCATGTGTGTGTGTGTGTTTTATTTCCAACTGGTATTAAGGCAAGGGAGATTTTTTTTTTTCTCTAAATGAGAGGAATCCTGGTGGTTTTGTTCATCTGTGCTTGCATACAGACTGCATAAACAATTATACAATCCCTAATGAAAAACCTTGAGTCACTGGTCAGAACGTGAGGTTGTTGGGTGCTAATTCTGGCCAAAGGTTGGGCACTCGCACACTAACACTCCACGCAGTGAGTCTATCTTCTGCTCTTTCTTTCCTGCTTTTCTCCCCAACAGCATTTCTTAGCTGTCAAGGCAATAACCAACTTTATTTCATTTACCTCTGTGTTCATTTAATCTACTTTTTGTATGTATTCAGGTGCTGGATGCTCATGAGCAGTTTGCAGTGCTTCCCTAGCATGTATTGCTGTGTGCTTTCCAGCTCTGTGATGTACTTTGAACTGTACAGAAGTGCCGAAAAAGCAACAAATTTAATGAGTTTGCTTCTCTTGCCTATTTCATTATAGCAGGGTCTTGGTATAACTGCTAAAATTTCCTCGCTTGCTATTTCCTTCATAAAACATGTATTTTTAGGTAGTCATAATCTGCACCTCTTACATGTTGGCAAATTCCAGCTTGGCATAAATGGATATCGCTTGCAGTTAGTAAGCTTAGATGCGTGACGAGTTTTGGAAGCTAGTGCACTGTTTTATATGTGCTTTAACGCCCATGAAATTGGGCAGACCTTTCACTACTTCAGTAAGCTTTGGGTCATACTCATAAGTCGCTGGGGTTGGGGGCACTGGAGAAGTGGGACGTCTTTCTAAACCTGTATGTCTCAAAAGTTACAGACGCAGTGGAGGGAGAACAGCTCTTGCTTCTTGGAGCTTATTTCTAGTGAAAATACATTTGTTGAGTTGCTGCATAGTGCCCTTCCAGAGGTTCTTCGACTCTCATGTCATGCTTCAGTAAAGCTCTTACAAGCTAAAACACTTTTCCAAGTAGGGTTAAAATTACCTTTGCCTTTAAAGGTGTGCTAAGATGCATGTGATATTAAGGCACGTTTTTGGCAGCTATTCAAGGTGCAGTGAGTGTCCTTTAAGTTATTACAAAGCTACCACAATTATCAGGTTTTTGGACTGTGGACCAGGAGGGATTGCAACAGCAGCTGAAGAAGAGAGAGGTAAATCACCGTTGCTCTGCATTTCATTGTTCTTGTTAAACTTCTTTTTCTCATTTGGAAGTGACTCAAAATTAGTAATGCTTCTGTAGTCCTATTATGTTCAAAAATATATAATGGTATAAATGTCAAAGTCTGTACATCATCGCAAGCTTACATTTGCCTCACAAGTGTACATTTAAATCACTTGCATTGCTGAAAGCCACTTTACTTAACAAGAATAAATTAGCAGTAGAGCTAATGTTTGAATAAAAACACAAGTTATATGAGTGTCTGGATAGAGGTTTCTATCTGTAAGCACATGCAATACAATCTGAATCAGGATTTAACCTTCTTGATTTAAATATTTAGTCAATCCATCCCTTCACGTTTTCTGTGTGAATAGGAAATAAGTTCATCACCATTTAGAAATTACTGGACTTTGTAACCTGACAGTGTTTGGTTTTATTCAATCTAAGACCTGTGCAACTGAAGTACAAACCGCTTTAATCTTGGGTGGGAGAGATTTCCTAAGCAACTGCTATCTGCAGCAAGAGGTTTGTGTATACAGAACAAGCCCAGCAGTGGGAGAGTTCGGTTTGCCTGGGTAGTCATAGACTTCAGCCTCTGGCCTCTGTGCAGAGGCTGCCAGAAAACAACAGGTAGGATCAGTGTGGACATCACTAGTTAGTAGATTTAAATCACTCATCTGATAATGAAGCTGTTTGTAAATTGCATTAATCACACTTTTGGCTGGCAAAACTAATATTTTACAGCACTTCAGTTTTCTTGGTAGGTGGAAGAAAATACATAAAACTTTTTGCTTGTGTGAGTTTGGCTTTAGTGAAGGAAACTGGTAAGAAGAAAATTTATTAGCAGCACAGCTCTTCCACTGTTTTCAGGGGTTTCTTTTGTTCTGCAGGACTAAGGTTTGCTTTTTCTTTTTTTTTTTTAATCAATGCCATTGACATAATATAGAAGATCACTGTTTGCAGTTTCCATTCAAACATGTGGACTCCAGTTGCCTCTGCTAGTATTGAGTCGTAAAGGCAGGAGGCCTAAAATACAGATCTCACAGTCATGCAGAAAGTTTCTATTTTAAAAAATAGGTTTATAAGTATGGTGTTTCTAAAATATATCTGTTCCTTTATAATTACACACTTTAGATATTAATACATATAATTTTGAAAGTATAATTTAGACTCCGGTAGGTAGTGTCATGACAATTTTAAGGTAGGTTTAAAAAAAAAAAATTGTACCTAAATATCTCAACAAGACCAATTTTCTTCTTTAGTGATATTCTTGTGCTTAGTCTGGAGGACCTGATCCTAGACTCTGGTGGTTTTTTTTGTTTTGGGGTTTGTTTTTTTTTTTTCCCTTTTAACCCAGAATGCAATAGAGACTGAATTGTTCTGTCTTTTAAAGAAACAGTCCCAGGGTGCTTCTGTAAGAATTCAGGGCTAGAGGGAAGCAAGAGCACACTTTGGGTACTCTTACATTACAAGTTACGGTTAGAAAAGAGTCTCTTGGCAGCTCTTAAAAAGCCAGGTAGTGAAAGACTTGGTTGGTGGTAAGCTGAAAGAGTGTAGCACCTGCAGGTGTTAGGGACGAAGTGTCAGTCTGTGTGCGTGGTGGTGTGTTCACTCACAGATTTGGGACCCTCCTGCTCTGTGATGTATTTCTTGTAACAGATTAGTTTCCCTTTAAATCTGGGATAGCGTCTTTCCAGTCAAAATTGCTATGCGGCATGTGGTTTGCTGAGGGGAAAGCAAGTAATTTTTTGTCTACCAAAGGATCATGCCATGTCAGCTGTCTGATCCCCCTGTAATTTTGCTGTGGACCACTGTTCGGTACCCCTGCTGCCGAGACTGCAGCTGCATCTGCCCTTGAAGTTCAGCATGGGTGCTTAGAGGGTCCTCACTCTTTCTGTTTCTTTCCTTCTCTCCCTCCCCCAGGCTCTCACTTGTGTGTAATCAAATTAAACAGTGGCACCAGCCCCAGTGGAGAAGAGCTGCTCTGTTAGAAAGCTGTCCCTCTAGAATTTGCACACAGATTTCATCATTTGCACCTGCCATTGCTGGCTGCTGCTGTGACCTTGTGTGCCAGCAGCCTGTGCTGATAAGTGTTCCCTGTTCCTTCTATCTCAATTAATAGTTTTAAGGACACTTAATTCCTTGCTAGTCTTCTAAAGCTTGTCTTTGTCCATAAACACTCTGCATTATATTTTTACAGGGCCCAGTTGAAGAGTGCTTTCAGCGCATGTAATGAAAGCTAGAAAGGGCAGTGTTATGAGGTTTCTGTTACATACATAAAGAAAGGCAGCAACCCAAATCACCAGCAATTGGTGTCAAGTGATGACTGTGCAAGGATGCTGGGTCATTCGAGACAGCAGCAGTCACTTATGGAACACTGCAGACTTCTGTTTGAAACCCCCTGTAGGTTGGTAAAGCCTCTCTTGCTGTTTCTATTCAGATCTCTGAGCATTGTGCCTTCTCTGGGGGACAGGGCTGCTGCCTTTTCCCCATGCAGGACCCTACATGCCAGACACACCTGCCTTAGCAGCTGCACTTTGTTGAGCAGGATCGAGGTGCAGCAGCATGTGAGTGTGAAATGGCCATCGGGCTGTGAGACTTGCCAGGTCTGCCTGCTCTGCACAGGTCCTTCCACCATGCTTTTCACTGTCTGATGGACCCCTTGGAGTCAAACCAACACTTTTTCAATGTGGAAATTTGAAACCACTGTCTCCATCACTACCTACAGGATATTTCCTTACTTCATGAAGCCATCTCATTTAAATATACTCACTTAAAAGTATTCACTTGTTTCAATCCAGAATACTTTGGTTCCACACAGACTTTGTATCTGCTCTCTTTCTATCACTGAACATTATTGAGACAGCACTGTGGAGTGGAGCTTTCTTTAGACCAAGCAGCAAACTGTGGCGTTTGGTTTCCTTTGGGGTTCGTTGCTGCAGCCCCTTCATTGTGGATGATTTTCATGGGATGTTCTCATTTGGGCAGTGGATGTTGCAGATCTCCCTGGTGGGTGTTACAGAGGTAACTGTACCCATGGAAGGGCGGATCTCCGTGTCAGAGTTGGGAACGTTGGTGGAACTGCACAGGGTGCAGCCTGCCTTGTTGCTTCTGCTATCGCACTGGTAAAAACATTAATCTTTTTAGCTGCTAAATATCTCCCATTGATTGCTAAATGTAGTTACTTATGTACAAGCAAGCTCGAACAATGGAAAATATATGAAATATGAACCCTTTCTTTGTGCTCGGGTGGGAACATTCATCTTGCTTTGGTGAGGAATGTTCACCTCACATTTCCGAACATTGTATTCAGCAGATGAGCCGTTTCCTCCTTCTCCGTCAGGTTGTGGTTTCTCCTTTGGAGATGGGGGCTTAGATGGGCTGTTAGAGTAATTATGAAAATGAACAGGCATGGTTTTAAAGATGCTGTTGTGTGATTTTATTGTTATTGAGTGGAGAGGGGTGGAAATTGGCTTGGTTCTTGTTTTATTTTTCCATAGTTCAGTCTATTGACATGTAGATGAGCAAGAGTCACATGGGAAAGAGCTGCCTTTTGAGTCTAGCAGTGTCCCCAACTGGAGAGAAGACTGAAAAATGCAAGGGAACCTCAAAAAAAAAATCCTACAGCTGACAGCCTCCTGTCAAGCAGCATATTTGCAAAGATTATGGAAATTTTCATGTTGGTACTGAGTTTTGTCTTTGCTGGGTGACTGTCACTTTGCTAAATTGCTGAGAGAAACCTCCTTGTACAGGCATGGGCATATTTTCACACATCCTAAGGTAATGAGAGTAAATTATGGGGAAACTTCATTCCTAAACAGTTGCTCTCAGCCCAATTTCACGGAAACTTTAACAACACAACAAATACAAAACCTTAAAAAAAAAAAAAAAAAGCCCTTAAAAATAGAGATGAGGTTAAAAGGAGACTGTGTCTAATTTTGTTAGCATTGTGGTCCTAATTTGTCGCTTCTGGTGACTTGAATTCCTCACAAATTGCAGGTTTGTCTGCAGATCTGTAATTCCCACATGCTGTAATTTTGCCCTTGGAAATGTTGGCCACTGGCAGCTCTGTCTTTCTGAGCTGGAATTTTGAATGTTTTAAACTCCTCAGCATGGTCTTTTTCTGTTTAATCTAGGTGGAGACGCTTGCCTCTCGGGGAGGACTGAGAAGCTGTCTGTTGTGCTATAGTGAGAAGGCAGTGGCGATGAGCAGGGTGCTGGGGTGCAGAAGGTGCCCACCGTGTGTGTAAAGAAGGTGCCTGGATTGCACGTTGGCTGTAGAGAGAAATTTGTGTTCTTCGGCAGCAGTGTAACCATCCAGCAGAAGGATGTGCTGGAGAACCAGGCTGTCTTCTTCTAGAACTCTTCAAAATGTGAGATCGAGAGCTCCTGCAGGAAAAATTCTGAGGTGTTTGCGGTGCAAAATCCAAGAATCTCCCAAATAATGTGCTCTGCTCTTTAATTCCTATCAGCTAGTGGAAGGGTCAGATATTGCTATGAGCCTTTGGCTGGTTTGAAATCACTAGCTACATGCTTTGAGTTTCAGCTAGCACCCAGTCTCTCATTTTAGGCCATATGTTTAATTGTTATGTCATAAACTGAAAGAATATATCACTTATTATGAAGTCTGAAAACCTGAAATGCTGAGGTGAAAGGAGAGATGGATCTGAGTTGCACTTTCATCTGGTTTTCATCATTTCAGTTGGGTTTTGTCTTGGTGGTTTTTTGGTGGTGGTTTTTTTTTTTTTTTTAGGAGCCCTGAGAAGTTAAATCTTATTCTTTGTTGTTTGCTTTTTACATCAGTTTTATCCTCTGGGCATCCCCTGTTGTTGTTATAACCATTACTGTACTCATAGCCTTAGTATGGATTTCTCAAGTAAGAGGACATGACAAGTAAATGCAATTAACCGAACTATTCAGATCTTCAAGGGATTATGTACCATAACCTGTGGATGGAGGTCGATCTTGAAATACAAAGATACTTTAAGCTTCAGATATTTTTACTTTGCTGCTCAACTCTAAAATTTAGTGGAGTTTTGATGCTTACTAAAGTAGTCATGAATGCTTCTTAAACAAATCTGAAATGCCTGGGGAAGGCTTTTCGGTTATACATTTAATTATGTATTATTTCCATTTACAGTTAGGGATTGCAATTTAGGACACTGTCGTGCTGTGTCCTGTGCAGATGAGTAACAGCAATGGCTGTCGGGAGAACGGAGCTCTCTGAGCACGTGAATCGCCTGTGCCATGCCTACCTGCACTAATTCCTTCACTGGCCTTTCCGTATGTATAAGAGGGATCTCTGCTGTTGGCACCCCTCAACCAATAAGGCTGACCATTGTTACCTCTGCTTCTGAACAAATTAATGGCGTTCTGTGTTGTTTCATGTGAAGCAGAAGACTGGGCCTGAGCAGTTTGCAGGATGCATATGTGGTGCGGCAGCAGCAGTAACAGTGCTGCAGCGCGCTTCTGTGCAGTCCCTGGTCCGGCGAGAAGGCAAACCCACATTCTGTAATTTTATGAAAGAAGAGTGTGTAATTTAAGCAAAATACTTTGCTTGATGGGCTGCAACCATTTATTTTTCAAACGTGCTGTGAAATGTTAGTAGTGGGTTTGTATAAAAATGTTTGATTGTGCAGGAGGAATGTTTATTTTGGGCTGAAAAGTTTCAGAAAGGAAATGATATTCATATCTTGATCAAAGTTGAGTAATGTGAAGTTTATAAGGAAAATAGCTGGGCTGAAGTCTCTTCAAGTTAGTGTGTATGCAGGGCAGTTACAGGGTGTTTATACTGTACAACTGAGATCAAGATTTTACTACTGTATTTTCCTGTGTTAGAAAGGATAAATGGAAGAAGGAGCAGAGAGCTCGAGCTAGGTTTTGGACACCGCCATGAAGTATTGCTGTTTATATTACCACAAAGTCCTAAGGTCCACAAGAGTGGATCCTATTGCAGAAGTCACTGCTCTTTAACCCTGCTGCATCTGTGTAGCGGTGCTGGAAGCAGGGCAGCAAAGAGGATAAGGAGGAGGCTCAGTCATGTCAGGGGACCTCAGCAGGACCACATGAGGAACAGAGATGGCCCATGTTCCAGAGCGACCATCCTGCAGACCTGCTGTGTGCTCCTGGATAACTGGGCACAGCCTCTCTAGCTCTGCTTTCCCACCTAGCATAGCAAGACTGTCTAGCATATAAGAACTCCTCACAAATAATCAATATTCACAGTGGTCCTGTAAGTTAGTTAATTATTATTAATATCCTAGTGTTGGTGATGATGCTGATGTCTGCCTTGTGTTTGGAAACTGAGAACAGCAAGGGTATCTTTTCAGCTACCTGCTCCAGTTGTTTTCAAGCTGCCAGAAAAACACTGATGCTCCCCTAGCTGCCTCTTGTTTGGCAGGGCTTTCCAGAGTGGCAAAGCGCCGTGCTCCTGCAAATGAACAGGCAGTTAATTTGTGAATGAGTTGACCTGCATACCTAATTTCCTTTCACACTTCTTGTTTGCAGCTGATGTTAGTGTGTATTAAAACATGAAGCTTTCCCTGCATTATGCCTAGAGAGAGTGAGCGTGTGTGTGAAAGGGAGAAGGGAAGGGTAAGGGCTTTTAAGTAAAAATATAATGATGGATGGCATTTAAATACCTGGACTTAGACAGAAATTGATGATGTAATTCAGAGCACATCAATTAATATGAAGGACTTGGAGAAGAACTTGATGCAACTCAAAGCACTTTAGGAGGCTCTGGAACTTGTCTGTATCTAGCTGGAGCAATGGAGGTGAGCATTAGGACATGCTTCTGCTGAAATAAGATGTGCTTGGTCATTTCTGAAGGCTTACTTCACTATTTGTAGGCAGTAACATTGTTAATTTTGTCTTCTAAAGCAAATTAGTTTGGTTTGTTTTTTTTTTCAGGGAGGAGAAAGTAAAGCAAAACCACGCATTCCCCTTTCCCTCCCCTTTCTCTTCCAGGTGCTTTTGCTCCTGCTCTTAATGCGACTGTGGCCACACAAGTGGTTGCTTTGGCAAGTGGCTTAGGGAGCAGCAGCAAGTGAGGCAGGGCACGTAGGTGGGAATAAGCAGATGATAAGCAAGGTACTGGGACACTGCGCTGATCAGATAAGAAAGATAAAGCAATTAAATTTTTGTGTGGGTAAAAAACCAGGCAAATAATTTGTCCTTGATCAGACCAGATAGCCATAGTAGTATTTTGGTAGCAAAGCAAAAGGCAGAGGATTTTATTTACTTCTAGCTTTACAGGTGCAGGGCTTGTTTTGCAGCAATTACATGAAAAAGAGGGTGTTGAGTTGGTCAGGATAGAATCGTAGAATCATAGAATTGTTTAGGTTGGAAAAGACCTTTAAGATCATCAAGTCCAACCGTTAACCCAGCGCTGCCAAGGCCACCACTAAACCATGTCCCTAAGCACCACATCTGCCCGTCTTTTAAATCCCTCCAGGGATGGGGACTCCACCACTTCCCTGGGCAGCCTGTGCCAGGGCCTGACAGCCCTTGTGGTGAAGAAGTTTTTCCTAATATCCAACCTAAACCTGCCCTGGTGCAGCTTGAGGCCATTTCTTTTCATCCTATCAGGAGAACTGTTAGATGGACAGAAACTCTGTGTTGTTTTCTTGCATTCTCCTTTCATTTGTCTCTCTATTAACCTGTGGCCACGTTGTCTTATGTCTGAGCAAGCTTTTTCTATTAGGAATCATCATTATTCTGTTTGCAAAAAATAAATAAAAGGCTGTTGGTGGTGTCTGATGGAAACTTACACCCTACAGGTAATAAATGCCACAACTATAGACACAATAATGAGCTGGCCTTTCAAGTTTGCCATGAAACTTAGAAATAAGTACTTTTTGGGTGTGATTGAGTTGTATTCTGGGTTTGGAGCCTGTTTTTTCTCTGTTTTGGGGATTTTCTGCACAACCATGTGGTTTTGAAGAGTTAGTCTTAAAAGAATTCAGTAACTGCAGTAACAGCTGCTTTAAGGACAGTGCCAAATATCACAAGGGTAAACAAACACGCAGGAGATGGCAGTTCTTAAATCCTACTTCTTAAAAAGTTAAAACTGATTCTGTAAGTGTCTCTTCAAAAAGCCTCAGCATGAGGCAGAGTGTATGCTGTTATCAGATGGGAAGCTAAAACAAGACACTTCTGCTGTGACTCCAAAAAGATTTGCCTTCTGTGGAGCTTCTGCTTTCCTTGCTGCAGTGGGTAGAAGGTTTCTCATGACTCTCCCTTTATTAATCTCCTTCCTTCAGTCCTACTTCCAAGATCATAATCTTTACCCTGAAATGGCCCATTTCCCTAAAACTTGCTGTAAAAATAAGTATTTAAAAATTATATAAGCATAACGTATATTAGAGAGTATGTAGCAGGGAATCAAGAAATCTTTTGCATGTATGTTTAAATAGTTCTTGCAGTATGACTGCCATTAGGTTTAGACTATTTTGTTGATGTTGTTGCTCCGCCATGGCAGAAATCTCACTCCAGCTGCATATGTGAAGGGTGTAAATATCAGAACTAGCAATTTTCTTCAAGCATTTTCTTTGCATTTGAATGGAGCACAAAAAAAGGCATCTGATCTGACAAGCAAACCTGATGATGGCTCTAGGAAAACACTTTTTTGTTTTTTGTTTTCAAAGCAATTTCTGCAGTTTTTCCCCATTTCTCTATTGCACAATTTAGCTGAATGGAGATATATTATGCCTCCAGCACACAGCAGGTTCCTTATGTCTATAGATGTTTTATGCAGTCTTTTCTTTTTGCAGTATCCTAGGGTGGTGTGCCGGAGGTGAATATTTTCTTTCTCCTCGCCCCCGAAAAGTGGTATTAATAACAACATAAAACTAGGAAATAATGCAAAAAAAAAAAAAAGTAGGAGTAGGATAGAGTGTGTTTGCATTTGACAAATGTCTTTGTCATTTCTAACACCTGCATCTTCTAACATCATCAGTTGTCCCTGAATACCTGCAGTCCTCCTCTGGGCCCTTAGAGCATGAGAAGATAGAGAACAGCAGTTTGTGACCCCACCTACAAGGAGATGAAGGAACGATCTTCTCTGAAATTTCAGGTCATTAAAAAGTAATGGCAAGAGATTTCTCTGTCTCTGCCATTTCAAATATCAAGTTGTATTTTCTTACCTGTAGCAGACACTTAGGAATGCAGCTAATTAAAGAAAGAAATTTGAAGTCAGTTCAAGATTGGATAGGGTTATGTGTGTATTTTTAAATAATGATCATATGAAAATCAAACTGCTGATCATGTTTCTGAACAGAGAAGGAAACTAGATTTGGGTTCACTTTTAGTGTGCATGGAGCAGTTCTGATTCCTCAGTCACTTTCCATCACAAAGTGAGAGCAAAATGAGCAGGAGACCAAACCAAAATTAAATCCCTTGCATGGGAATTTGAGTTGATATGAAAGGCAAGTTTCTTAATTGAGGGAGGAGCAGTCCAGATATTCTAGCAGCAGAAAAAAAAAAGTTAAACTGATTTAGGGAAACTTTTTTTTTCTGAATATATATGTCTCTTACAGTCCTAGTAAATATAGCATTTTAGGATTTGGTTATACTTTCATGTAGAAATCTCTCTCGGTTAAAACAGTGCCTCAAGAAGAGGACAGATGGTAACTCTCAACTTCTGTAGTGACTAAATGGGTGGCTGTGATCCTTCTGGCTATTAGCAGTGATATATATTAGGAGGCTGCTAATTTTCCATGTGTTTGCTATGTGTCTTAGATTTCATGCAACACTGCAGCACTGTGATGGGTATTAAAAAGCAGTAGATACATGATAGGTGCTTCTCCAACCATTTTTGTTCTCTGTCCAACTTTTCAAGAACAACCAGCTATGTGACAGTTCCTCAAAACTGCATCAGTTTCCTTGGGGATCACCAGGTGCCTTCTAAGCATGCCTGGGGTATTTCAAGCAAGGTGTTAGTAAGACTCATTTCCTAGGCAAATTGGTGTTCCAGACTTTAGTATATTCATGAGCACAAATGATTTTCCTCTCAGTAACTTCTACTTTTCTATACATTTCTGATCCTTATGAAGTTTAAGTCTGTGGTTGGGGACTGCAGGAGGCTGATGAAGTATGAACAAGACTTTCAAGGTGATCTGCTTATGAGTTTTTTTCCTTATTAATTACCATTGTTGTAATGAACAGGTGGCTATAGTATAGTGAGCAAAAGTAGCACAAACAGCAGTTTTCCATATTTCTAAGAAATGCTTGGCTGGTAAAGAAAGCCCACTCATTTATTTCCTTTCCCAAGCCACTTGCATTTGGTCCTTCCTCACTTCCACTTTCTCTTATGTGCCAAACCAGGCAAAGCACAGCAAGTGCACAGCTTTGCAGTTGGGCACAAATCTCTTTCACTTGCTACAGAGAGAGGAAGAAATTGGACAACTTAGATGGAATTCTCTTTTGTTTGATTTCCTTCCTCTCATTGCTGCTGTCATGAACGCGTGAAAATTACCTCTAGCAAAACACTTAATCTGAGATATAATCTGCCAAGGGAATTTGGGCATACAGTACCTGCTTAAAATAACAATAAATTAGACAATTGGATGCCATATTCTCAGTGCAGCTTTGAAAGTCTCTGGCTTGAAGTATAATTACAAATAAGATTTAAACAATGCTATTTATTTATACAAGCTTGCTATGAGTCATGAATTGCATCTTTCTAAATTAATGAAAAGATTAATTTTCTCTTGTTTTCATTTCCATCATCCCCAATACCTTACAAGGAATAGCTTACAGAGTAAATGACTTCTGGGACCCCATCTGAAAACCATTCCGATGCGGAGGTTGGTGAGGAATGCTGCAGCTCCCTTGGTAAAGCGCATACCTGCTGGGAACACCTGGCGTACCTGTTCAGACCTGCACAGAGCTATCTGCTGGTGTTTGGGTGGCATTCACGTCTGGCTGTTGGACTGACTTGAAAGCACCCTCGCTAGCTTGGCATTTGCCTGTTTGAAAATAGTTCTTTCTGCTATGGTAGCTTGCATAGCTATCTTGTCAGGTCCTTGTGGATTTACTTACCATCTATATATGCTAAAACATGTTCAGCGGTGAGCTGTATCCATACTGTGGTGTGTTCTGCGCTTCTAGACAGACCAAACTTCTCTGGTTCAGCACTGAGGGATTGACATAAGCAGCGATCAGCAGGTGCTCTACAGCCCAGCTTCCCAGCAAATATCTTGCAGACCATGTGGGTACTCATAGTCAAGCACGATTCCAGACAATGTCACGAGCAGAAGGAATAAAGGCTTTTGGGCATGGCACGCTTATGCAAGACCTTAAGCCTGCCCTTCACCTGCAATATGCATACCCCGACAGCAGAATGCTTCACAAGGAGTTTCTTTTATCTGAGATTTGCTTTATCTGATAGCACCAATTTTGGTGCTCAGAGTTTGCAGTACTTCCTGAATCCTCATTTACTTTAAATTTACTGACCACACAGGCACTTTGCAATACTTTTGTGAGTTACTTTCAGTAATCAGACAGCATTGAGTTGTTCCCCCCTGCCCCCGCCTCAGACTGGCAGTGCTTTTTTGTATTTCATCCCCTATATATTATGCAGTGTTCTAATGGGCATGGAACTAAGATGCTTTATTTTCTGCTCAACATCTAAATCAAGAATAAATGATCAAAAGAATTGACAAGTGTCCTAAAAGTACCACCTTTGATACCAGTGACTGAAGTGCAGGACTAAAGAGCGTGGATTACTGTTCACATTGAGGCCTGGGTTGCCTTTTAATTTTAAAATGGATCTTTTCTTTTTCTTCTCTATTCAGTGAGAAGGCATGTTCACAGGACCCCAAGAGGCTGTTTCTTCAAAGGGAGCTCTGCCTTTTATGTTCTGTACAAGTTCGGTGGCTAAGCATTTTCTTCCTGACCCCATCTCTTCAGCTGTTTAGATATTACTGTGCAAAAGTAAGGTGTGGGTAGGGAGGGAAAGATAAATACTGTTTGCTTTATTTCAGTGATAGTCCCTTATGTGCAGCACCTGCGTCCAATCTTGATTATCTCTGAAGATTTAACAGTTTCCCATTTCATGCATAAAAACATCCTGAGATAAGGAATGAGAGTTAGGGACTGTCTATCCTGAAAGTGATGTTTTATTGGCCAGCTATAAAACTTAAGGTTATTAAACATCATTGCAAGAAATTCTGCTAGGTCTGTTTTTCACCAGAGTTGTGTGGTGTTTTATCTTACTGATGGTGTTGAATAACAGAAGTGAAAGTTGTAACTGAGAGGGACAATGCACGCATTTCCGAGTTTGTACATACAGTGGAGTAATACTGCTGATTTGCTTCTGTATAGAATGGAAGAACCACTATGGCTGGCTTCAGATCTATGATGCTTATAGCTGTTCTGAAACAAGAAGGTCAGTTTGGAATAAAATGTGGCCGCTATGACAAAATAAAGAACCTCAGCAATTCCAGTAAAGGAAGACATGAATTGCAATGGAAGCAGTTTCTTTTACACAGAGGATATTTTGTAAGTCAGTCTCTCTCTAGGTTATTCTTTCTTCCCCTCACCCCTTACTGTTTTAATCCATTGGCCAATTTTGGCCACACTTGAAGGAAGACTTCTGAAAGATACGATGCTGCTAGAGGTTTCATAGAAATTTGGAGCCAGGGAAATGAGGGAGTCCCTGTAACATGAGCTTAACATTTATTAGATGTGAAAGAAACCACAAAGGCAAAAGATTTTGAACATCAGCCACCTCTGACAGCATTGGAGAATGCAGTCTCAAGAAATAAAGCCATAGGAAAACAGGGATGATTAGTTCTGCTTTTAGGAAGTAACTTTTTGCTATAAACTTGCTGTGAACTGGCTCGTGGGACCTTGCCAAGCCGTTCTTTGAAAAAAGATGTGGGCTTCTATGAGCTATGTGCTGTGGTTAACTCTTGATCTTGTGATTAGCTGTCGTGACTTTGAGGTACACCTCTCATTAAGGAATTAATGCACATTGCATGAGCAGAAGCTTAACAAATTAGAGCTTTTTACTGTTAAGGGGGGAAACCCAAACTCCCTCTTTAGCTAGCTGTATTGCAGTGTCTCCTGAAATGAGTGGAGGCTGCATCCTTTTTTTTTTTCCTATTGTGTTGTTAATTATCACAAATCAAAGTGTAGGTGACGTGCTGACAGCAATTTAAAAAATTTGACTCTTGAGAAATGAAGGGTTCAATACCACCCTGTTTTTTTAAAAAAAAGAGAACTTTCTGTGCAAGGTGAAGGAAAGGTTTTTCTATGTCCTGGAAAGAATGTACAATTATTTTTTCCCAGGTTCCTGTACTCACCTATTTTATTAAGAAATTCATTACTGAATGCCCCGAGGGATAGTTCATGGAATTTGGTATTGCTTTGAAATTCACACAGTGAAGTTAGTTAGAACTGTATTTGTCACAGGATGCTGTTGAATTGAAGTATGGCATCTAACACTCCTAGCATGCTGCAGGAAGAACCAGGGTTCGTGTTTGGCAAAGGAGGAAGCCTGCTCTGGCAGATAGCAGTGCAGGCTGAGGCTTGGGGAAAAAGCAGGGAGCTTGAGTCTCTTTCTGGGCTGTGCTACTCAATTATACGTGAGTTCAGATGTATTGCTGCATCTCTCACTGTGTCCCTTTCCCTGTGTTTAAAACAGGTAATGATACTGGCCTAAATGATAAGTGCTTAGTCCTTCCTAGATAAAAAGCACTGTAGAAAAGATATTTCTGTTGGCACAAGTCTGTTATTAACAAGCACTTGGGAATTTAACATAATTTTATTGCAACATTTCTCGCTAGTGACTGTGCTCGCTGTGGTGTGTTTATCCACAGGAATTGTTTCCTTTTCTTCAATCCTAGTCTTTCCTTCCGAGCGGCAGTAAATTTTTGATTCCTTGTTTTGCCTTGCAACAGTTGAAACAGAGGCAGGCCTGTCAGCTTTGTCATATCACAGACACCAGTTACTGTGAAATCAGACCTTCGATCAAAGGCCTTTATGTTTGCAATATCAGAGGCTTGGTAGCCTTTATCACCTATCCACAATCTACAAATAAAGTCTGAACACGGAAAGTGGTTAAAATGGGTCTGCTTTACCAACACAGAAATAAAAGCTGCCCTAAATCAGAGAGACTCTCTCTCCTAATAACAGCAACAACAAAAATGGTTCCCATCTTTTTTATTTGGGTTGCACATGTCTTTTAATCTTCCTTCTCCTAATTTCTCTTTCATCTGGGGCTCTTCTAAGCACTTCACAAGAACATAATAACCAAGCCCTACTGTATCTGTGACACACATGATTATTGTTATTATCTTCATTAGGCTAATGCAGACTCTGAAATTCTGCATGATCAAATAACTTACCCAAGGTTAAATAGCAATGTAGTGTCAGGATCGGGAACAGAGCAGTCCTGTCTCTTAAGCCTGGGTTGAATTCGGGTTTTGCGAACGCGGCTGTGTCATTTAGGAGCGTGCATCACTGTCCTGTTACTGTAACCCAGCTCATAGAGGTCCTGTGGCAATGCGGCTAGGCAAAAAAACAAAAACGTTGCTGTGGAGGGTGTTTTAGCTTCAGAAATTGCTACAACTCACAACGAAAAAAACACTCTTATAAATAAAACAGGGCAAGCCCTGTTCGTGCTATGAGGATTTCCTGGTGTCACTGCAGTCATACGGCTGCGCCAGTGACCACTTCCAGTTACAGAGAAGCCCTAGGTGTCACGCTTATTCTAGTGCACGCTATTCTCATCTAAGTACACACCCTCATGCAGGTATAAGGTTTTTTACACAGATTTTACTGCTATATCCATCATGGAGCTATTGTAGAACATAGTAAATTCTTTAATAGGTCATATTTAAGAAGCTAGACTGATGCATTTAAATAATCTCCTGTGATAACTCCAAAGCTGGTTTCTCTTTTCTTTTCCCTAACAGTGCTGTGGGTAAGCTCTGCCTTCCGTAACAAGCTTTTGTGCCCCACACAGATCTTCTTTGAATACCTGTGTGCCTTACTAATTACCTGTACAAACCCACTTGCCTTGTCAGCTAGATGAATTTAAATATACGTTGCTTACCATAACTAATGCAGCCATCAACAGTTGTGCGCCATGCTCGGTTGTTTTGTAGCACAGCTTGCCCAGACCCAGAATGAAATACAAATGCTTAATGCATTTCTGTGGGAGGTGCGTGCATGTGCACGTGCGTGTGTGTGTGCAGAAGAGGAGTGTCACATTGCTTTGTGCTCGGGGAAAGGTATCTTTGGTCAGTGGGAGATGTTGGAGTGGGCAATGGCAAAAGGGCATTGCCACCCATATGCAGATTAAAAAATACCTGTGATTAGAGGACTGCAATGCCTGCTTTAAATAGTTATGGAAGAAAATACAAGAGGGTTCCAGGAGCCTACATTGGCAGTGTGTAGTAATATACCCTCAAGCCTCATCTGTGGGGAAAAATGTCTTCCTCAGGTCACGTGAGGATATGAAAAAAGTTCCTCTAAACAGGACCTTTTGATTTTTTCACATCACGCGTTATATATTAACGCACCATGTAGTAGGATTCTTGTGTAGATCAACGCGCTTGTGATGGGAGAGTTCCCTGAGTGAATGCAAGAATGGGGAGGGGGAAGGAGGAAGGGAATATGCACTGCGTATGAGAAGCTGCCGTACGGATCATGGTGCCCTCCAGGTCAGGAGATGGGTAAGGAGACCCAGAAAGTCCCGGTTATGGTGCTCCAGAGAGAACAGGTGGATGAAAGGGAGCGGTGTGCAAGGGTGGACTTGGAATGGCTTCATCCTCTTTTCTTTATGCAGGATGACAGACTCATAAACCTATTTGCCATGTTCAGCAGCGGTGTCTCAGAGATGTTTTAAGCATATATTTAACAGTAAGGGCCATTCTGGGATTACTAACATTAGGGTAGGTATTTTTATCTGCAGCCAAAAGCTTTTTTATCTGGAAGTTAAAACAAGATTTAGGTAGCCACTTGAAATAGGAGGGCTTTGGTTTTGGTTTGTGTGGGGGTTTTTGTTTTTGTTTTTTCTTTTTTTTACAGACTTCCTGTCATCTTAGATGTGGGCGCCAAGTTGGCATCACAGTTTTATCCAGGTTTTCACCTGAGGAGGATATCCTATAGGCAATTCCAGCTTTTCCTGCTTTTGCACTTAAAGCCTCATGATCCCCTCCAGATATAGGTCCCAGAGGGACATTTGCGTAGTGGACATTAACTAACATTGCAGAGCCACTTTTTAAAATCAGTATACAGCTGGCAGGAGTGCTGGAGATGTGCTCATATACCCCCATCCTGATATGAAGCTGATTACCAGAACTCTTTATTAGGCCAGGACCACGACAGTAGACGCATCGTGCTTTGACTGCGAAACTGGTGGTTCTGCGCAGCAGAAACCTGCCTGGAGTGTGCCCGACGTCCCCTGCCGGGCTGCTTTACCACCTGGCTGCTCTTCTGCTGCAGGCCGCTCTGTACAGGGTACCTCTGCGTCTGTCTGGAATCTCCCCTGCATTTTATAAAACATTCTTTGTAGTAAAAAAGAATAGAAAGCTCCTTACAATTACATACAAATATACCAATGTGCCCTGGACAGCTTGTGATGTTCCGAAATAGCTTCGAGGCATTGCTAAGCAGAAGCAAAATGCAAAGGAGAAATGAGATGCAGTCACTTGGAAGTATGTCCAATCTGAGTGCATATTTCTACAGATTTGATAGAAATCTTCTTAACTGAAGAAATTAGCTGTCATCTGCTGTAAATCATCAGTCACTAATTGCCCCGGTTGTTTACTCATATCTCAGACTTCTGTGTCACAAAAGTGTGTGTGTGGCTATAAAAGGGGAGGGAGTGGGTAAAAAATCCTCACTCGCTGGAGTCTGTGACATTAGAGAACATAGAGGCTTTCTTCTATTAGCCTTTACAGCCTTGAAATCTGCATTTTTTTATTTCTTGCTATTTTTTTTTTTAGTTTAACATTTTGAATTGAATTTTATTATAGTGAAATGTGATCTGTTGAGAGCCCCAGGGACATAGCTGCTTGTGCATAGGAGGTACACCTGATAAGTCAGGCTTTTTGGTGGGCTTGTCTTCCCAACCTGCCTGAAAATCTGGAGACAGAGGCTGTGTCAGAAGATAACAATGCAAGTTCTCACGGTCTGCATGAGTGAGCCAGGCAACCAAGTGACCAGCTAGAGGTTATGCCTGCACAGAATTAGGTTGAGAACTGTTATCCTCATGTCATGCATGCCAGTAGTTCTTAGTTTAGTACTGTTAAAATATTTGCACGTACTTTGGCTGGTTCTAAGCGAGTAACACGTGCCTATTTACTAGATAAGGTGTTACTGAGTATTCAGTAGGATATGGTAGTATGCTTCAAATATATTTGGTTAAAATAGAAGCAAGAAGATGTAAAAGTAAAGGCATCAAATTGATTCTGAGAACAAGAGCCTAATCATTATGTATTGTCCCTAGAAGAACGTGTAAATGACTCCTTCCTTTGTTGATTTTGTCTAGCCGGAAAACCATGAGAACAGACCTGTGAAGTCCATAGCCACATCCGTACAAAGCCAGCAAAATCTCCCAAATCTCTCCAAAAAGAGATTTTGTAGATACTGATTTTAATTTCCTTGCAATTTGTGGCTCATGCCAGTTTCCTGACTCATTGTCACTCCGGTACGGTGATACGCCAAGTTTTCCAATAAGGAAAACAAGGGAGTGGTGAGTCACTGGCTGAATTCATATGCACTTGATTTGCTCTATCATTATCTATACTGTTTTTATTTATTTTAATTAGCTCATATACAAAGTCTCTGAGATATGTTTCATTGCATGAATTAGCTAGACTTGTTAGTCTTCTGTAAAGATTAGAAGGCCAGAAGACAACTAGAACTTTTGGTGGCAGACCCACTTTTTTTCTGCCGTGGCATGCATAAGGAGAATATGAATGGGGGGAGTCTCTGAATTTTCTAAGATTTCAATAAGTGAAATAATAATGTTCTTATTTTTTTGAGGCTCTGCTTTTTGGTCTGAAAATCTGTTAAGGCTGCTGATTAGATCTAAAATGTCACAAGAGTAGCCTTTCCCCTCAGTAAAGATTGTGTTTTGTTCTGTGTTAGAGCAGAGGTATTGCAGTGCAAAGTGTGCCTTGCTTGGTTTGTGTGAGTTAAAAGACTAGAAAGAGGGTCTGAATGGAGTCCTGAGATAGAGATGCTGGGTATCAGAGAAAGGTCTGGCCAGCTTCATCTGAAAGCTGTTACTGATTCCTGTCATTTCAGATGACTAACATAAACCTTAGCTACTTCTTATATTTCTGTTGGTTGTTTAAAGTTGTCACAGGTTCTGATTTTTGCCATTCCACCTAAAGGAATCTTTTCAAGTCTGAATGAATAAGTTTGTTTTTAAGTTCAGGTCTAGGTGCCAATTCATTTTAGCCTGTCCTTTTGGCCAAATGACATAATTTATATCTAATTGAAGTCTTTCCTTGGCCTGTGAGAATTGCAAGGCTGGGTAAGATAGGCTAAGGCAGGAGTCTCAAAGTGAGATGAGGCAGGGGTGAAAATAAGGATCTCTTTATAGGGAGCTGTATGCAGGTGTGGAAAGGAGAGCAAAGTCCCACTGTGAGCTTAGTCTCAGGTTTGACCCATGTCATTTTGCAGTTTTACTGGTGAGAGCTGTTGTTGCATTGGATCATAAATGGAAAATCTTCCATGTTTTGGAATTTATTTAAGCTCTTGGGCTCATGTTGGCCGAGTATCCCATGTTCCCCATTTGACAAGGGCTTCCTTCTCAGCCATAGTCCTGGGAACAGGCCTACACTGTAATTAGGGAGATGAGGGATTTGATTAGGGTGTGGTTTTGCCAATGAGGCACCCAGCATTTGGCAGCCATGGTTGCATTCGAATCCCTGTTTGTTTTGTTTTGATTTTTTTTTAATGTGAGCAGGACTAGCTGTCCTGTGCTGCCTTCCCTAGACGCCCTGATCCTGTGTTATTGATGCCTTGTGCTAATCGATTCTGCACCTGATGAACATTTTTATCCCCTCCCACTCTTGCAGACAACTTTGTGCTTTGCATACAACATTACAGTGGAGTTCTAGCTATGTTAAAGGAACCATCATTTATTACTACCTGGCCCCTGCCAGAGAGAGAGGGAGAAGTTTTGTTTTTTTTTTTAATATATTTTCTTCTCCAAGCTCTTGGTTAATTGCATTCCTTGGTTTTTTTTCCTAATGCTTAATTACTTGTTACGTGCTATGCAGGTAAGCCAATAGCCCTTGGGAATGAATGAATAGCTCAGATACTTCCCCACTGATATTATAATAATGATAAAAACATCGAATGGAAAAAGTGGGTGTGACAGGTGGTGCAAGTGTCTGAGGGTAATATTGGGGTTTGATTCAGAATAGGAATGTCACTACAAAGCAGACAGAAATTTGTATTTTGTTTCCCAAGCAGTAGCGTGCTTGGCAGAGCGTACAGCACCTATCCTAATGGAAGCCCTCGAAAATGCTACTCAGGGTAAGCAGCAAGTCCTCCTGGGTGCCAGAGCTCGGGTGTGTGCCCATACAGGTTTGCTCTCCATCTCAAACACGGTCTTCTGAGAGGAGCCTGCACCCCGTCACCTTTCTGTACACGCAGGTAGTGGGAGGCTGTCAGTGTCTGTGAAGGCTTTGAACGCTCGCCCTTGCGTACGCTGGGGTTTGTTAGCAGGTTCGTAAGCAGCCGTTTCGTGGCCTGTGAGTGACTGCAGTGCTGGGCGACGAGACCCTGGCTCACTCATCTTCAGCTTGACCGGCCGTGCTGGATTTCTCTCTTCATGGCACTCCACTTTATTACTCAGGGAAACTCCTTTCTAAACATGCCACTCTGGGTGTTGGCAGCTTCTTTTCAGTGCTTTCTAGGTCACAAGTTTCTTGCATGCCAGTGTGAGCAGCTCTTAGGAAACCCTTGTTTTGATTTGTCTAGTTGCTGGTTCTGTTTTGTTTGTTTCTTTTTAATCCTGCAACACTGTTTCAAAACCAAAGACTGTTTCACCAATGCGTATTGTCACATCATGCAACAGTGGAAATTAGTTTTGCAGAAGGAAAGTCTGTGTGTATGTCCTAAGGAAGCTCCTGTTGATGTTTTCAAGCAAGGTGTCACCACTTATTTAGCAATACTTAAAGACCAGGCCTGCTTCTTTTTGCATGTCAGACAGGGAATGCTTTCATGGCAATCCAAAGAAGGTGGTACTGCATTTTAGTCCTAGACTTGCTAGTTCTGGTAGCAGTGGGAATTTATCTTGAGGTACAAACATCAGCAGGGCTACCACGGTGGTTTTCTGCAGCTGAGTATTTAAACAGGGTCCAAATTGTGAAGCCAGTGTTTAATAGCTAGTGGGTGGCTGAGCTGAAGCCAGCTCGTTTGAAGCTTAGGGATCTGTGTGTGAACTGCCGTCACACCTTGGGGTTGCAGTCAAGATACAATCAGAGAGACCTCAGAGTAAACTTCTCTCCACCTAATCTTTTTGCATGTTTCTGAACAGACAGGTGTGTACGCTGCTCCTGTGTCTCCTTAATGCATTATTTGAAGCAGGTTGAATATGGCTGCAGGCATGAGGGAGAGCCTGACGATAGGAAGGTGGCTTGTGCCTTTAATGGCTAGGAGGCCAGGGCTTGGCTATCCCTGCTCAGTGACCTCCACCTGAGGGAGCTGGTCCTGGAAGAACCAGAGAGCATAGCCTGGGAAGGAAAATGCCTTGATAAAGGAGGAGAGGTGGGCAGCAACGGGCAATGGAGGGAAAAGAGTTGTCAGTGCAGAGTCTGCTCCGACTCTTTGGGAGCCAAGAGAGTGCGTGAGTGCGGGTTCTCCTCCACCTCCTTTGAGGCTTCCCCAAAGATCGGTGCAAGCCCAGGGCTGCAGCGAGGCAGGAGAGAGGGTGCTGGGGGCACACATGATGGCTTCAGTGCCCAGCCTGCATCGTGTGGAAAGTTGTGTGCTGGCTCCTTTCAAGCACCGTAATTTTTTCCCATTAAAAGATACCTTTAAAAATGCATGTGCTTTTTAAGTAAGTAGTTATGTTGGCCGACGGTATTGCAGCACACACACAGTGTTTAAGGAATGTGTATTGGCATTACTGGTGCAAGGCACGGTTAGCTGAAACTTGTGGCTTTGTTTCTGTAGCTTTGCACTTGGTGCACAGCCTAACTCTATATTTTGCACCTGCCTTGGAAGCAGTTTGAAATCAAATCATGATGTTTTGTTTTGGTGAGTCAAAAATGGGGCTCTCCCAGGCAAGCTCTAATGCTTTTTGCTTTGAAATTGTGATTTTATTATGGCTTAGCTTATGAACACTGTTTCTTACCATGGCAACTATATATGCAGGTAGCAGTAGTTAGGTGAAGAGCCCACATTTCTTTTAAAGGATAGCCAAGGCACTCTGCACGCTAGATCTGCTATGGAGTAGTTCAGTAAATGGTTGTTAACACAAGAAACGGCTGTACTAAGATGACCTTCTGTTCAGAGCATCTTTTTACCCCATATCAGATGACCTTCCAGTCCTGCAACTTCTGTTTTGTTGTAGCTCTGGTCAGGAGCACAAAGCCTATCTAGGCAAGCAGCTTGCCTCATGCATGATGTGTACCACCTACCTCCCTGTTTGAAGCCTGAACCACACACTTCCAGGAAAATTCACCTTTCCCAAAGCATTTCCCCTAAATCAGAGATAACTTAGGCCATTACAGGTGGACCTACATTCCAAAAGCCTCAGAATCAGGTCTTTTATATTAACTGTGTGTGAAATGGCCATTAAAAATGGCAGCAGTACTCTGGATCCTGCACTAGATCCTAGAAACCCTCTGACACTGTGAGTGGATGAGGTCAGCCACATTCCTCTTCCCCATTTACTTCACATTCCCTCACTATCTGACACTCCACACCCAAAGACCTTTTATCCTCCAAATTGCTCTTAAAAGTCCTCTTCATGCCCAGTGCCCGCAAAAATCCGCTAACTGCCTTGGTGTCTTTGTCAGGTACTTAGATGCTAGCACGGCAGGCCTAGTAAAGTAACCTAGATAGGGCTGAAGTAACTAGTCATTCCTCTGTCTGGGTTTCCCAGTAAGTCCTGTCTCTGTGCCCATCTTGATCAGCACTCCTGGCTAGGTGCTGCCCGCGTTTCATCTCATTGAGTTCCAAGCTCTACATCAGCATTAACAGTGTCTGGTTCAGCTGGTAAGATACTTTGGAAGGTTGGCACCATGTTTCATGTGTGTTTGTTCAGTCCTGAAAATGCTGAATGTGCTTAAGAAATAATAGGTGATGGCACTAACGTGTGCCATGTAATCATAAAGACATCCCAAAGGGTCATCAGCCCTGCTGAGAGGCTGTCTCAGGAACAGTGGTGCCTGTTAGGTGCTCATGGCTATTTTGAGATCCTCCTGGGACATAGGTATGAACTTTAATCCAAGAAAGGCCTTGTCAGCCACATGTGGCAGCTTCCCTCTCTTGGATTGTATCGGGTGTTGTGAGACACCTGGGAGTGCATCTCTACAAGCAACACGATCATTGTCTGGAGCCTGGCTCCAGCTATCTCTGCCTTCCCATCATCTAGAAGCAGAAGGGAAAGTCAAAAGCTCTATCATTTTCCTGTATTCTCCCCTGGTCTATCATTGCTTAATTGTATCCCTAAATCTTATTAAAGTTTGGGGTGAGTCATTGCCACGGTGAGGTGGCAACAGAGCTGAGCAAATTTCAGAGAGGAGGAGTGTCTTCCCACGTGAGCGTGCTGAGAGAAAAACTCCCACGGCAGAGAGAAACTCGTATCACTTCATAGCTGTGTTGCATCATCTGCTTGCTGCTGCCTCTAATTTAATGCTCTAAATCCCATATCAAAACACCTGTAGTCCAAAGAGAACACCAAACAGACTTGGAGTAGGAAATTCATGCCAATTAGACATGCAGATCTCTCTTAATCATCTGAGACCTTCTTCCAAGCTCACACGGGACTCATAATTGTGGTTCTATGTTGTCCTGTTGCATTGACTATCCACAGAACCCACTTCCCTCTCCACCACCAGAAAGAAGCTGTAGTCTTAATCCAAGGTGGCTGCACTTCGGTGTCCTAAATGTATTTCATTTGTGGCTACAGTAGTTCAGGCTTGTAAAACACATTATGATCTGTTGTGGAAAAAAGCACTGTAGAACTGTAAGGCCATTGTCACTGGACAGGTAATTTCTCTGTAACAAACTAGAAGACCTCCTCTGCTTTACTGTGTAGGCACTATTATAATCCCTTGCACTTGCTGTTCTGGTTTCTGATGCAAATACAAAAAATTTCTTCTTTCTGAGGCTATATTTTCCATCACATCCCAGGCTCCTGCTCCCTGTAACTTTTGGTGGTTTGATGTGCCTCTCTGCCATTCTGGCATGGCTGGGGACGTTGCTGTAGGCAAGGCAGGCACCTTTCAGGGTGGTGGAGGAAGCTCTGGACATGTGCGTGCATTCATCATGGGATTAGAAGCACAGAATCCCAGAGCAGCTGAGACTGGAAGGGACCTGTGGAGATAATCTAGTCCAACCCCCCTGCTCAGAGGATCTGCCTCCTCAGAGAGTTTCAATAAGGCAGGGCTACAGCTCTTAATCTCCCCTTTCCCATCACTGAATCGGTCCCTTTGGTATCCTCTGGCAGGGCAGTAGGTTGTGCCATTTTGCTTCTTGCACAGGTGAGATTCTGTTGTTGGTTTGCTCTTGACCCTCATGCACCTGCTAGTTTAGGTATGAATCCTGCTTGGTGATCACTTCAGCACAGAGATTTCTACCATGAAACCAACATCAGGGTACCCTGCCTGCACTAGCTTCAGGCTAAATTTTTTTCATCACTTACCCTCCTAACTAGAGTGTTTGCTGGGAATGCTACAGTTGCAGGGTCCGTTACTACTTTGTTTTTCTTTGCAGACTTTAGGTAATATATTTGTAGCCTGTTTCACAGAGTTTAATTATTAAAATGAAAATCTATCATCATGTCAGTGGGAGTTGAAGGCCCATCCTGAAAGAAAAGTGGGTGCAAAACTTAGCCCTTTGTTACTGAAATAAAAGAAGCTGCAAGTTGATGGGCTGCAGAGGAGCATGGCATCCACCAGGAAGCCCATGGATCGGGAGGTGAATGGGCATCACTTTGACCACCCAGTGATGTACCTGCTCGGATTAATTCTTGTATTGAATGTGTCTGTAAAAGCAAGGAGAGCTTGCATCCCTCTGACTTGGCTTCTCCAGCTGGAGTGTCTGGGGCTCAGCTGCAGGGAGTTAGTAGGATATTTCATTTCTGTGTAGCACAACTGGGCGATGATAGGAGAGCATAAGAAAACACTGTACTCGGTATTTCCTCCCTTCTTCCATGTTCTTCTTGAGAATGTTGATGGGTTTTTCTTCTATAAAATTGGGATTATAGAACCCACAAATTGTTCTGACTTGCTGAGCTTCACCTGATGTGAGCAAGCTGGGACCAACCAATAATGGAGCACAAATTGTAGGTGTTCAGAGTTGGTTAAGCTAAGTAAGGTTTCTAGGTTGGGTTGCAAGAGAACGGCTTTTTTGTGAAAGGGTGGGACAGCAAGGGGAGTATGTGAGTCATCTAAACCACAGAGGGTTTTGCTAGGCAAATGCAAAATTTATTTTTGTTCATCAGGTATTGCATGGATAATGATATCTCAGTTATTAATGGAGCAAGTGAGGGAAGGACAGCCAAGAAATGCCAGAGCACTTCAAAAATGGAGGTAAATCTGCCATCCAAGAGGAAGCTAAGAAGTTCCTGTTGAAATTATAGTAGGCAGCAATGCTCCAAAGGAAAGGAAAGGCCAGGGGAAAACTGTGTCAGGCTGGATATAATCAGGCACTTAATACTTCAGAAAATTACAGAATCACAGAATAATCGAGGTTGGAAGCGACCTCTGGAGAGCATCTCCTCCAAGTCCCCTGCTAAAATTGAGGTCGACTAGAGCAGGTTGCTCAGGAACGTGTCCTCTTGGGTTTTGAATATCTCCAGGGATGGGGAACCCACAACCTCTCTGGACAACCTGTTCCAGTGTTTGACCACCTTCACAGTAGAAAGGTTTTTTCTTACGTTTAAATGGAATTTCCCGTGTTTCAGTTTGTGCCCTTTGCCTCTTTTCACTGGGCACCACTGAAGAGCCTGGCTCTGTTTTCCTTGCCCCCTCTCCTATCAGGTATTGATACACATTGATAAGATTCACACCCTTCTCCACCCGGAGCCTTCTCTGCTCGGGGCTAAACAGTCTCATAGAGAGAGTAAGGAAGGGCGGGGGGTTGTAGGAGGTAGGGGGTTGAACTAATGTTACTGGGCAGATATTGGTAGTCTAAAAGCCAACCTGAATGCTGCTCTGAGTAAATGGTGATGTACAAGTAATATGGAATAGGACAAATGAGCCTTCTTGCTTTTTCCTTCCTTCACTGTATCTTTTTTTTCTTTTAGTACCTTTTATTTATGTCTGTTTTCTTGGCATTGTCCCAGATGTCTTCTGGGAATAGTTATCTCTGGGTCTTTTATCTCTTTGTGTTTGTCATTTAGTGTGATCCTGGCAGTCCCAAAAGCTAAGCTATTTATGGTGAGTGAGTCCAGGTTGGTGCTTAGTTGAATCCTGTGACCTGCAGTGATAAGCAGAATCACTTTGGATAAAGCCTTGGATCAAATTTTGAACTGGAGGTGAACTTTTATAAATTTTCAGTATAGTTGGAGAATGGTGTTTCTCGTTTTTAAAAAAAGAAACTTGCATATCCTCAAGTTTGGGGAAGACAGTAGACTAAATAAGGAAGTCCCAGATATTAAGAGAGCAACTGTCTGTGTTCCAGACCCAAGAAGTCAGTGCAGTTTGTTCAGACCATAGCCACACGTTCAGGCCTATGGATCTGCATCTGACACAACTGGACGATCTACAGCTTGGCAAATGTGTTTCCCCCAAGATGAGTTATAAAAGCTCTCTTGTGGATTTTCCCTGTTGGCTAGTTGGTTGAAAAAGCAAGCATGTTCATATGTACTGACATTACATGTATTTATATGTTTGATACCCAAGTTCTAAATCTAGCTGAATATGTATATACTACAAACATGTTAATTTTGCTTATGCCAATTAATATATTAGGGATTCAGGGAAGAGAGAAGGTTCGTTTTGGTTCTGCTTGTAGTTGCTTTAAAGCTAAGCATTTGGTCGCTTACCCACCTTTACTAAGCTATCTTAACTTTATTTTCTACATTTGTTTTGGAAATGAGAACCCCCCAGAACTAGTTAAGTGTGAAAACTTCCATCATTGCTCCTATCAATGTGTCATATCTCCTCCCAACAGACATTTGTTAAAACTTGTCTTGGATTCAATTTGTTTGTCTTGTCGAACCATTTGAAGCACCTAAGGCACAGAATCAGTTTCCCTGTATTTCAGTAAAATAACAGAAGTAAGGGATCTGGATTCTGCAGAAAACAAACAAAAAGAAAACCCCGATCTTATTTAAGTAGAAAGGAAAGACCAGTTTCTCACGCATGAGGATTTAATTCCCAAACTTTTTGCATGATCTTATATCTACCTATCTCTGCTTTTATTGTAGTAGCCTGAAATTATTGTGTATACACAAAAGAAGCCCATGTGCAAACTTTAGAAGTTATGTGTCTAAACTACTGGAATTTGAAGCTTTGCTGATGCTTCACAAAAGGTTTCAGTTTTATGCTTTTAAAAGGTACTGAGTTTCTTCTCTGTTTTCCTTGCAGGTGTGTTACTAGACATCCAGCAGCACTTTGGAGTCAAAGATAGTGGGGCTGGCTTACTACAGACAGGTAAGAGTATTTGTTTTCTCACTGGTTTTTGTAACCTTCCTCTTCTCAGAAGGGTGCTTTCAGATTTCTTCAGTTATGGCCCTTGGGCATGTTGGTTGTGAAATGTACTCTTACTAGGAAGATGAGTGAACGTGAGGGTTTTTTTTGGTTTTGATTTGCTGGTGGGCAGGAGATCAGGGCTCAGAATGACTTGAATGCAGAATGGGCCAAAAGCAAACAAACCCAATGATATTCTTTATGACAACTAAATTCAAATAGGAGATGGCTACTTCCCCTAGATCAGAAAACTCATGATAAACCAACAGCAGGATCCTGTTGTTCTCACTTCTCTTAACTCTCTGTAGGTTGGTAATAAGTGTGATGTATGATGCCCTTCATGTGCTCTACAGAGAATCTGCTGAATGTACACTAATTGGGAGTACAGTGTGGCATGAAAATGTAACACTCATCAGGACAAGTACCTGAGGATGAAAACTGCAGGGAAGGCTAACAATCATTGCATTCATGGTAGCTCATGGATTAACAATATCCCTATGATTTTGGTGCCGTTAGCTTCAGACACTTCTCTCCTTGTATATAACGAAGAACAATTATTGCAATTGTGATGTCTTTAATGTAGCAGACATTTTTATGTTGCAGGCATCTGCAGACAGAGCTGTACAACCCCAGGACAAACCCAGCTTTTCTGGCCTCTGGTCCTGAGGTGGTTTAGAGGAGTGCCTTTGTCAATGGGCTGGGTTTGATGACATTGAGTAGCAGTCTCATGTAGTTATGACAGCACATATGATCTTTATGGATAGTTGAAAGGACTAGCCAGAGAGCAAATGCAGTATTTTAAGGAGAGAAACAGTCTGGTTAGAAACTTCCTACAGAATTATTACTTGGAGTCATAGATTCGTGGTGCTGTGGTTGTCTTGTCACTGTCATTTGTCTGAGGGAACAACATTGGAACAGTTATATCTCTGAAAAAATTAGAATTCAATTAGGATTAGAAATAATGTGCCAGAAAGACATTTTTTTTTTCCCCATGTTTTTTTTTCTTACACTCTCACAGTGGATACCAAATGCCCGTCAGGAGCTTGTCCATGAAACTGTAGCCAACAATAAAGTGTACAAAATCATTCATTCTTTATGATCACACTAGAGGTGAGAATGGTCTGGAGCTCTGTCAGTTGGCCTTTGATTTCAAACTATGTGAACCACTGCAGTATCTCCTCCTCCTTGTTTTCTGCAACCCATGGCACCACAGGGTCCTCATCTGTGGTTACAGCTTCTTGGTAATGCTGCAACACAAACAATTAATAACAGTTTGTATTAGGGCTTTAAAAATGCTCTCCTTGTGGGATGGCAGAGTTCAGCTAAGCTGATGTGTGCAGCACATGTCCAGAACAGAAGGCCTGAGCTTTACAAGTGTTACTGATTGTAAGTAGCATCCATCAGTTATGCCCAAAGTGGCACTGGTTGTCCGTCCGGCTCTTTTCTACAGCAATTATTTGTATTTATTTATTGTTCTCAGAGGAACAGGTCCTCAATGTATCATTAGACACAAAGTGCCTTCAAGAAAATATTCTGGTGGAAAACAACAGTTGCCAAAGCATATATTTAATCTTCGTTCCCCTCAGTGGATGAAATCCTTCTGCAGATGATTTGCTGACAGCAAGAGCTAAGCTCCAACAGGGCACTTCATTTGTTAATTGCAAGAAATGTTATTTATTTCTCTAGCAAACATACAGGGCATCTGAAGAGAGCGTCACTGAGATGTTGCAAAATTGCTGCTGAGTGTGTAATTTTGTAACTGATAACTGTTGCTTTAAGAAAAGCAACATTTTCTCTTGGGTTTGTTTTGTTTTATTGTGGTGGGTTTTTTTTTTTTTTTTGCTACCCTGAAAACTAAGGGATTGACTTTGCCCCTGCAATATAGACAAGTGTATTAGTCACAGTGCCATCACAGGAGAAGAGTGCTCACAAAATAAAACACCATTTCATGTAAGTAAGGTAGGGGCACATAACTGAAAACTTATTAAATATATTACTTTAGCTTAACAAGTTTCTGTGTTGGCAGCTGGCCCATGGCCCATGTACCCTTAACCCTGGTGAAATAAAACACACAGGCCTAAACCATCATAAACACTGCTTTTACTCTTTTGTCTGTTCTCTGAGTCTGACCTCTCTAGATTGTGTAAATTGGGGCAAATGGATGCAGAGTGTAAAAGCTTTTGACCAAGGTTGCGGAGGAAGTCTATAGTAGAGCTGGGACCAGGACTGATGTCCCCCAGACCTCTACCTTAACCTTGAACAGTTCCTTTGCAAGCAGAGAGACAGAAATATCATCTTATTCCCAAGAGATGGTCCTGCTAACTAATTGAGTGATGTGAGACGAAAGACTGCTCATCCTGAATATGTCCTCTGAATAAAGAGTGGATTAGTTCTCAGGTTGTTAATTCTGCATCTAAATGAGTCCTAAATTAATTTACAATGTTAATGAGGGGGAGTGAAATGTAGTATTCACTGGCAGTTCATATCACTCATCAAACAAGCTTTAAAAATAATAAAGAAAATCCTTTTAACTGCACACGGTTTTAGGAAGAGATGGTACTGAAAACTCAAACAGCAAGGGGAAAAGAAATCCACCAAAGGCAATGTATGACCCTGCATTCATACCATAACCCATTCTTTGCAGGCACAGCCAATCTCATCGCTCTCTCACTCCAAGCATTCAAAAGCCAATTCATACACTCAGCTTCTGCTGCTCTCTGGAAAGCAAAGGTGACTGGTTTCTTAGGAATTGCAGAGACAGAATCTGAATCTTTGTCTTCTTTTATATTAATCCCAAGATGCAAGCTGCTCTTTGCCTAGGAGATATAATGAAAACTGGTTAGAGGGGTACTGTAACTCCCTGTACAGAAAAATCACAGGGATGCTCCAGCTTCATCCATAATGGAAAGGAGCAGAACGTGGTAGTCTCTGCAGCAAGGATCCTGTGACAGCAAAGGACACGCTGACAGATGGATTGCAATTGCTGCTTCCCCAGTAGCATTGTAGAGTAACAGGCATATAACTGTTGATTCCAGAGCCTCAGTTATCTCTTGATGATGCTATAATTCTGTGCTGATCTTCCTTTTTAAAGCACTATGTATGCAGTTATATAAATATTAGTTAAGTTCACTTAACTGTCCTACAGGTCTGCATCCAAGCTGTCTTGTGCTTTTCATTTCTTACTGATTGCTTTTCCCAGCTGGAGAAAGGATAATCCTGGCTGATCTCAAAAGGTGATGAGCATCTCCTTGCCTACTTGAGCTGTACAGCTGTAGTCAGTCAATACATTTGTAAGCCAAACCATACAAAAAGTCTTTCCCATGTGTGGAGGTAGGTAAGAGCAGCAATTTGGACTCATCAAAACTACAGGCCTCTAAAAACACAAAGACTGAGAAGATGGACAACTGGATTTGTAGAACTGCTTCAAAATAGTGTTGTCCTTCCATATATACTTAGACCACAGGAGTAGTGCCCCAGTGCTGTACTCCTGGTTTTCACTAGATTTTTTCCTCCTTCTTTCTTCAATTTTTCCGCTTTATTGATCTGTCTGCTTTCCTTGCCCTTGGATTTATTTTGCTTTTGTGTCTCTTGCCAGTGTCTATTTAGCACACCAGAGCTCTAACAATAATAGTGCCTGGCTCTCAGTACAGTTTGTCTTCTGTAGATCTCAGGATGTTTTATATAGGGAGGGATAATGAGGCTTGCCCTTTTCTACAGATGGGGAAACCAAGAAGGCCAGATGGGAGAAATGACCTGCCCAAAGTCACACAGCCGGTCTGAGGCAGAGCCAGGATGAGAACTGCGGTCCAGTTCCTGAAGACACAGCATTCAACTAGGTTAATGCTTAGACCCAGAGATTTGGTCCTTGTTAATGGGCACCTTAATCTTCTAGCCTAGGCAGCTCAGGGGAAGGCACATAAAACAGTGGGGACTTCTGCAAGCGGAGACTGTGAGGCATCAAATGGAGGGTATGGCAAGGATTCCATTGAAATGCAGAGGGGAAAAGTGTCTGGCTTCGGAAAGAGTATAGGGATGTCAGTAGAGGAAACGCTGGTAACAAAGCTTATACCGTAAGGTCAGAAGCAAGGAAATGTAAGGAAGTGAGAGATGTGGAAGGACTCATTAAAGGTGAATAATTACAGATAACTGGAGCTCTGAAAGAACTTGTCTCTGCTCATATGGAGAGAGATGGGCATTCTCCCAAATGCCTTGCAGCCCGTGGTTTCCCAGGAAGCCTAGCAATGCCAGATACTTTCTTAAGTCTTGTTGTGGCCTCATTTTTCCTGTAAGGGTCAATTCCAGCTAAAACTTCTGTTCATTTGAAAAGTGAAACCTTTACCTACCTGAGTTCCCCTACCTCTTGAGCCAGTCTAGGGTAACCTTGCACTAGATTGCATCCTTGCAAATATGTTAGCAGCTCTGGTGTGCTGTGATTGTACCAACCCAGCTATAAGCGTGTGCAGTGAGTAGGGGACTTGAAATAGTGGAGTGCAATGATGGGGTAAATCAGACTTGCTAAATTGAAGGTTTTTCTTTCAACTCCTTTTGACTCCTTCTTGTCATAGGCTTATGCGAACAGCCTAGAATGCTCTAACATTTTTTATTTATTCCACACAGAGACTACCTCCTCTGGATGCTCACCTTGTATATGTGCATATTACATGAGCTGCAGGTGCTGCATTTTTCCTTTCTACCATCTGCTTCTACCTGAATAGATACTGTCTTGCTCCTCATCTGTGCTATGCATAACTGAATCAAATCTTCATCTTTCACTTCCTACTGCACCTGCTTAACTGTTCTTCTTGCTAGAACAGAGGAACTCGTGTTCCGGACACTTTCCTGTTTTCTATTTAAAATTCATGGGCTTTGCTTTCAAGTGAATGACGACTTACACCAGAGCACCTCCCAAGGCCCTGGTATCTCAGGTGTGCAATCCAGAAGGCGAGACAGAATGCTTTGTAGTTGCTGCTCTTGATTTATGGCTGTAAATGGCTTGGATCGCCATGTCCTACCCAGAGCAGGTCCTGCCACTGTCTTCTTCCCTTCCCCCAACTATGCGAAGCATTCTTAAATCCTGCTTACTTCTCTGGCAATGGGGCTCTGAATGCCAGGACAAGGTGGAGCTCTCTTTCTGCCAGAAGGAGCTCCTCTAAGTTGTATCAGCAGTGAGCAAAACATTTTTACCCATTTCCCCCTCCATATCTGATTTTGTATCATTTTTTCTGAACTTCTCCAGCCTTCTGTAGCATGCCGCTGATCTAGGGATTAAACAGTTCGTATAGGACAGCTCCAGTTTAAGCAATAAAGATGAAAAAGCAGAGCTCTGCATTCAATGTGCCTTGATTAATGTTGTGGCAAGGGTAGGTCTTTTACTTATCAAGGTAGAGTGAGTTGAAATAGCCCAGAGCCTGATTATTTCCCACATAAGTCCTTTACAAGTTCCGACAGTCCTTCTTTCCTGTGTGCTAGAATGGTGTCTGATACGCTAAGAAGTCATGGCAATCTGAGGGTCTGATTCATGAAAGCAGTTAAGGCTATTTGGAAATCCCTCTGCAATCAAGAATGAAAGTATTTTCTCGAATCAGTGAGCAGGTTATAGGAAAATGTGTTTGTACCCTAGCCCAGTCCCCCATACACCAAGGACCAAACTGTAAAAATGCCATTTACAGTGTGCACTCTCACTGGACAGCCCTAGATTGCAAAGTAAATAATCTTTGGTGGGGGAGAAGAGGCAGGGAAGGGGGGGAAGATGTCCTTGCCTCCTGCTGGTAGGAGGTGAATGCTTGAGCCGGTGTTGCGCTTTGTCTTTTTGTTGTACGTGTCAGCAAGTGAGTGCAGGCTACTAGAACAGGTACTCTGCAAACTGGCTTGTCCTCATTAATATCTTGATTTTATGATACCGCATGGCCACTAACACAACATAACAATTCATTTTCACATCCTACCTTCCTGCTTTGCAGAAGGAAGGTTTGTCCAAACTATTGGCCTTTCAGACAGGGCAGGTCCTTGGGCTGGTTGTTGCAAGAGAAACTTGCACTTGTGCTGCCTGTGGCATGTCTGTTCTGTAAGCAGACATTGGCCTATTTCCCCTTAGGCTGTAGTTCAAGCACCTCTTGCCAAGGTTGTGTTCACTTCTGTAATTTATTATAATAATGAGGGGAAAGATTTCCCACAGATTTTAGAGAAGTAGTTATCATTCCACCCAAAGTCCTAACAGTTTTTAACGTAGCCTGTCCATCTCCCCCTACACATGTTCCTCAAACCTCGGAATTTCATTCAAGCTCTTTATAGTGGAAGAGGGGATTTTTGTTGGTATTGTGTAATTCTTTTAAACAACAACTTCCTCTTAATACCAGCTAGGCAATCTCACGTAGCAGGCATCTGCACTGTATTGCGTGTTTCGTGCACAAATAGTTCAGAAGGGCTAGTCTTGCCGCCTTTGCTTTTTTCATTAACACCGTATTTGGAATTTTGAAAGGGGGAAATGAACATTTGAGTTACCTTACCAGTTATTTTAATGCCATTATTAGACATCTAATGGCTACCAGTTTCTGGAAGAGAGGTGTGTACTTCTGTTCAATACCTCAGGAGTAGCTTACTTTTTTCCCCTCCCCTTCTGCAGTGACACTAAAAGCTTTTGGTAGTAAGTGGAAAACCTGCTTAGCTTTAATTCTTCCTTTTCACTGAGCCTGTAAGTTTAATTTTCAAGTGTGGTGACCAGAGGAGTGTTTGTATATGGTCTAGATCAGAAGGAGCCCTGTATATCTTCTCTGATCCAGATCTGTGCATACAGTTGCTACTGATACCTCTTGGGCCCAATTTAAAGGTAAGGGTTAGCCCAGAGGGGAAGATTTTTTTTTTTTGCCTTGACTTTAAGGGAGGTTGGATTAGGGTCTTCTATGAACTGGGAGTAAGAAAATAGCACTAACTTTTATAGTACATTTTTTATACTTAATATGCTTCATCCCAGGGGAGCCATAAGTGTTATCTCTTAAAAGATTTATTTTAACATTGTTTTGGTTTTGTCTCGCCTCCCACACCTGAAAAACTCTCATCTTCTTAGAGCACAAACCTACAGTTCTGCAGGGCAACATACTGTGTTGTGAAAAATGTAAGCAGCTATATTCATACAAGGATCTGAGATCAGGCGATAAAGAGGTCAGGCTTGGTCTGTGCCCGCTGGGAGATTTCCCAGTTAATGTAGTATAGTTGGAAGCATTGCTGTCAGAGGAGGTGTTTGATTTGAGAGAGAGATCATTTGGATAAACCAAATAGTCTTGACAGAGTGTGAAGGAGCTCTGGAGCACAGAAGGTACTGTCTTGCAATGGAGCAAAGAGCACTGATGTTAGTTGTTGTAATACAGCAGGCATCTAGTAGGCTCTTGAAGTACCAGGGTGTTTTTGTAGTAGCGGGAATGTCGGGGTCCTAGACCAGTCCACGCAATTGTTTTGCTTCTCTAATGTCCTGTCTTGAGTTCCAGTTTCCTCCAAACCAGTGCTTCTCAAACCTTTTGGGCCGAGTACCAGATCACTCTGCATCCTTACCATCAAATTTTTCTAGCGATTTATCATCAGACCACTATAAAAGTAATATTGCCATGTATGCTGGCTGCAAAGAACTTGCTCTTACCTTGTGGAACACGATTTTGGTAACCATAGCCTTTAACTGTTACAAGCTGCTGAAGCAGGTGGTGTTTTCCAGGCAGAAGCAACTACATTTCAGTACAGGCTGCCGTGATTCCTGTGGATAGACCCATACACGCTTGAGAAGGAGTGACTCATTTGTAGACCCATATACCTGGCTTGGAAAATTAATTCCAGGGCATCAGTTATGTAAAAAGTGAACATTCCTCATGGTATTCAGTAGTGTTACCAGCCTGCAGAACTAGATTCCTATTAACACAAGTAAGTCTGAATTGCATGAATGGTGTATTGTTGCACTAATTCAAAAGAAGTCTCCCAATGCACTCCCCTTACCCCCAACACATGCACATTTTCCAGGATTTTTCCTCTATGCTGATGTAAGGTTATAGAGCAAAGACCAATTTTCTGCTTAGATTATGCAGGGAACCTGTTTCTGGAGGGAAAATATTACTGACCATAGTCCGTTACTTACCCTAATTCAAAGTTAGTTCTCACAAAAAATGTAAATGTACATAAACATTTTTTGCTAAAACTCTCTTCAGTTGTCTTCAAGTTTTAGTCAAATGACTGAGGATGGCTTAGGTTTTTAAATCTCGGATGAAAACCAAACAGTTATTTGACGGGATGAATAGCAGGAGGAGGGGTTCACACACATGCTTGTATTCTTGGCTGCTGCAAGCAGGGAAGTGCTTTGATTTTCAGTGCAAAGGATGTTTCCAGGCAAAGTTCAGTTCTGACCTCCTTTATTCCTCTACTCAGTTATACATCAGATTGTTCCTTATTAAACTTTTGGACAGTTTTAACCATTTCCTCCTTCCAACCTTTTCATCCGCTAATGTTTACAGAAGCAAGATTTATTTTACATATTCTCCTACTGCATCATTCTCCTTGCTCCTTGTAGATGAGCTGAATTGGAGATGTGGCAACTCCAATTTATTCCCTTGTGGGACAGTAGTGTTGAACTGAGAACATTAATATTAATACACCTTTCCTGCAAAGAGTTACCTTAAAGAAATAAGAAGTTATAATAACTTTAACTAGCTTATTTGGAGCTACACTAATTTTAAATGGATGGTTGCAATAAATTACTATTTGAGTAGACTTGGAGTGAATTAGGGAGGCAGTACAGGTAAAGTGGTTTGAGATTTGATTTCTTTTTACAGTTCTCCTGATGGCACTGGTGCAAGTGCTCTCTTCTCTGGGTCTTTTCCCTGTTCCCTTTCTTCTCTCCAGATGATCAGTTTGTGGAGGCAAGGCGGTCACCTACCCTGTAAGCCTGTAATGGAGTGCTTGTTAAAACTGACCTTGTTAAGAGTTTTGACCGCGTAAAATTTTCAGGACAGGATTTGTCTGTCTGGTGTTTTTTAGGGGGTTGGGTTTGTTTTGTTTTATTTTGTTTTCCTTGAAGGATGTTTGAAATATGCTCCGAACTCTTTGTTTTTAATTCCACCTTAATCACAGTTACTGGTTGTATTCTTGCCTCTACCCACCCTGGGATTTGAGTGGTCCTGGTCACCACAGCAATTGATGGTGTTAGCTGTCAGCTCCGTGCCTGTATATTCAGCATCCTGTGGTTTTGGCCAACCTACCTGGCAATATAAATAACAATAAAAGTGCCTGAGTGCCCTTGGCCACACCTTTTGAGCACTAGAAATCATTGACAAAGTCTGACAAAGAAAGGTACTATTTCATGAGAGCCTTTGTGACTAATTCTAGTCACATAAGAAAGATGGGTGAGTTAAAGAATAACTTGGCCACAAATAAAAAAAGTAAGGTGGTTTTTCTGGTGGTGTTTTTTTTTTTTTTCTTTTTGCTTATTCTGGAATGTGCAGAGTGCTTTAGAGAGCCATGTGTCATTGAACTGAGTTGCATTCAATTTAAGCATATGGGCTGTTTTTAAAAGCAGCCTTCCATTTTACAGGTGTAGTTTAGGATATATAAATGCTTAACTTACTAATTGTGCCTGCAAATCAAGGTAGTTAAGTGGCACAAATTGCACCAGCGAAATGCTTCCAGGGTAAATTGCAAGCTCAAAATTAGTGACTGAGTTGAGGATCCTTTAAAAAACCTGATACTAAAAATAGATATTAGTTCAGAAGTGCTGATGTAAAGCGTTATTATGGTGAGAACCATGCAAATGTTTGACTACATAAATCCACCTCCTTTATCAATCTACTTGAAGGTAAAATTACAGAACAGGAACATGAAAATGTCTCATAATTTTTGCTGTTTTGGTCCTCCCCCGCCTTTTGTTTTTAAATTAACATCTTCCACTGTCAAGATGCTGCCTATATGATGCCCCCCAAGCAGGGGTTTGCAGGAACACTGCTGGAATACATAAGTCGAAGGTACTGCTATGTTGCTATAGCTCACAATGCCGAAACTGTCGTCAGCTATGTGGTTGCTTTTGCTTAGTCATGTGGGCCTAGAAAGCGGATCTATCTCTAAGGGTTATTTTTTTGCATTTTGTATAAAATGTGATGAGATCTTGTAAAGAACCCTACTTCTTCAAGATGTTTAGCTTCCCTAGTATCTGTCACGATCTGTCAAAACACCAGCCTTGCGAGCTGTTATGCTGAAGGTACTTGGGGTTTGTTGGCTACAGAGCGGCTGTCAAGGGACAGATGTTTTAGATGTGGCTACAATAATAAGTGGAATCTAGTAGATGAGTGCTCTGCTCTGGCTCTTGTGCTGTCCGGTGTCCTGGGCACAGAGGTCGTTAGCGTGTTGTTCACAAGGGACATTCAGCTTTGGGTATGTGAAGTGAAACAGAGTTCAGCATGCTTTGGAAACACAACCTTCCAGCTCCTCACAAGATCAGGGAAGCTAAATCCACAAATGTATCTCTAACCTGCCGATGGGTGAGGTCTTTCTGCTCCATTGCGGCGTGGCTCTGCGCAGTACCCTGCCTCCGGCAGCTGGCATTGCCTGCCGAGAGGTGCAGGTGGTTTCATTTCTGTTCAACCCATCCAGAGCCTTCAGTTACTTCCAGCTTTTTGGCAAACATAGCAATCGTGCTGCGTGCTAACTGCTTTGAAACCCGTGGATGTAATAAGATGGCAAATTATTAGCAAGTATGATACAAAATGTGTCATATTTTGGGGGGGAGGATGGCAAGACAAAGAGAAAATATTAAAAGAAAATACTTCTGGAAAAAAATGCGGAGAGAGAACAGATTTTCCTGAAAAGCAAGTTGTCCAAAGTTGCCCTTGTTCTCACTGAGGATCTTTTATAGCAGCAAAGGTAATAATACAGGATATTATACAATGGATGTTGAATTTTCACTAAAAGCTCCCCAGTGAGATATTCCTACCAGCTGCTAATATTATACCTTCCAATGACTTGGACAATACAGTATATGACACACTGAGCTGAGAAAATGTTTGCATTGTGTATAAAAGACCTGTTAGTTTTTCTTGTTTGTGCTTACTGAACTTGTTCTTTATGGATTTGTAGTCCAGAAACTAGACTCCTTTGTCTAATCACTAGACAAATAAACTGCTGGCAAGTTTTCCCCCAAGGTTCAGTTTTTGGCTGTATAGGACTGCTAATAACCAAGCTCAGCTGGCATCTTGGGACATTTATGATGGTGTGGTCCCTAGGGAAGGGAATGGAATAGGTGCTGAACACAAACTGACTTCAGACGGGCCACTGGTCAGTCATCAGTCTCGCCTTCGACATATTAGGCCTGAATGAAATGGGCTTTTTTAATACATTATCAATCCCTGGATTCACCAAATATTGTCTTTCTTTTTTTTCCATTAATGTAATTGATGATGCACGAAGGCATTGCATTTGCAAACCTTGCGCATTGCAGTATTCATTTCAGTATGTTGTTTTCCAGTAGTACTCATTCTACCAGAAAGTTGCTAGTTAGAAGAAATTTAAAATGAGGGATTACTTAAAACAGGGTCCAGTCAGGCACCATGGCTATTGAAACTACTATTGACCCTGGATCTTAGACAGAGGTCATGTTCTTTTATCCACGGATGGAAGCTTAGTTGCAAAGCTCCCTCCTGGAGCTGCAGTTCCACTTGGTATTAAAGTGGTTTTGCAAGTCAGGAATGACACTTTGGAAATTCATGTGGGTGATAACCTTAGAAATAACAACTGTAAGACAGACAGACACCCGATTCATTCTCCAGTGTAGTTATGAACCATGGCAAATTAAACATTGGGATACATCAGTATTTCCTTAAATGAATTTATCCCTTTTTGAAGGCCACCCAGCCACTCTGAAACGCTTGTTCTTTGTCTAAATTGCCATTTATAATAGCAAGAGGCAAGAGTGTTTCTAAATACTGCCAGCAAAATTGAATCGACGAATAATTTCTGTCAAATAGCACTAGCCACTTAAAATTGTGAGAGGCTTCCTTACATATTCTGTGATCCCTCTTCATTGTGGGATGAAGACTGCTTGTCATTGTAGGTGTTTATTTGTGGCCTGCTGTTTGTTCAGCTTTCTCGTCCTACTAGTCAATATGTAATTGTAAATTGCAGTCAATAGCAATGCTTCTTTGTGTTTACTTTGTGGTACAAAAGCCTATTGAAATGTTGCTGGCATTTGAAAAAGTAGATGGATAAGCCTGTGGCTCTGTACCCTGGCAGAGAGTTGTTTAAGCGCTGATGGGCATCGTGTGGACTTGGGTAGGAGGTATTTATGGCCCCTATCCTGTGCTCAGACCACTGCTTCTTAAATGATGATGAGACTCCCTCTGAAGCGTGCCGGACTCTCAAAGCTGGGGAGTTGAGGGTGTTCTGGGTGTCATGAG
The DNA here is from genome assembly GCA_020745775.1 of Theristicus caerulescens. Lineage (NCBI taxonomy): Eukaryota > Metazoa > Chordata > Aves > Pelecaniformes > Threskiornithidae > Theristicus > Theristicus caerulescens. Next base: position 9,787,929 of record CM036572.1, read on the forward strand.
ATCGTGTTCCTAATGCCTCTGGCTGGCTCGTGGATCTTGTTAGGCTGGTGGGGTTTGGTGGTTGTCTGGAAAACCTGTCTCTTGTAGTTTGGATGCCAGTCCCTAAGAGAAGCAGAGGTGGAGTTACCTGATGTACTTTAACAGCAAGAGAAAGCAGCATGGTAACTGCCGAGAGCCTTGTTTTCTGCCAAAGGTAGATTTTGCTGTCTGGTAGATCCAGACTCCTCCCTGACCTGCACTGTACTGGTAATCGGCCTAGGTCAGTGGTTCGGTGCTTTATTTCCTGACCCTTGCAGCTACTGCTAAATTGTCTTTGTCTAAACACGCAGTGTCTGTGACCAGGCAAGTGTAAGGACTGGGGTAATAAAACAAATACGAATTAGTTCAGGGTACAGGGTAAGTGAGAGCGCAGATGGTTCCTTCCTTGCCTTTTAGAGAATTGCGACTCATAATGAAACTAGACAGCAAGCGCATTTACACCACGACGCTCTTGGCCAACGTGTCTGGTCCAATTCAGCCAGCCAGCCCCGGCCCCTGCCTGCGCTCACGTCGTGTCTTCACGTGCATGTCCTTCACTTCCTTCTTACGGGAGTAGTTTTATAGAGAATCTGTATTATTAATTGGCTTGTTCTTAAAAATAAGGGGTAATGTAAAAGCACATAAAGTATGGATGTCTTGAAAAGGTAGGGTGTGTGTTTTTCGCATGTTTTCCTTATAATGCAGAAACCATCAGTACAGGTCAGTTTGCTGGAGAGCACTCCGAAAACTTATCAGTGAAGAGTTAGCTTGTGGAAATGAATGCCATAAGGAGCGTTGTCAGTGCCAGAGCTTAAAAGACCAGATCTTTATGTGGATAACACATTGTAATTCTTGGGAGGGTTTAAGCCACCCTCTGAGTAATTCAGCTGCCTGTGTCGGATTTTTGTGTACTTTCCTCGGAAGGACCTGATTGCTGTCACTGTCACAGACAGGATGCAAGGCCACATGGTTTTCTGATCTGTTGCCATTGTTCTCGTTATGAAGTGGTCTCCTGAGGTTACATGAAAGATCTTTTATTGAGGGACTTGTTATTATTTATACACCGCCAATGCCTTAGGCAAAAAGATGGACACTGCTGTTAAGGAGAAACCATGAGATTCCATCGAGAGATGCTTTTCTCTCCTCCTGTGTTGCTGCTTTGAATGGAAACCTGGTCAGCGCTATTCAAATTTCCTCTGTAAAATTAGTGTGGTTTTGGTCCAGTCCCTGATGGGAGGTAGCTTATATAGCAAGAGCTGTCATTGCATGAGACACTAACGTATTTTACAGGCAACTCAGAAAAAAGCAGGCAATTGAGCAGGACAAAATACTGAAATTCCCTCTGTGACCAGCAAGCAGCTTTTTAGAAGTAAGAGTTTGGTGGGCAGTGTTAAGAAATTTATGTGCTTCCTCCACAAATAAATATGAAGCTATCTATGTTGAGCACTAAGGTCTCTGGGAGAGGGGAAAGTTGGAGGAAAAACTTTGAGGAAAATAAGACAATCGCAGGCTGTTGGATTAGCGTCAAACAAAAGCAGTTACCCACAATTGCTTTTACATCCATATCTTCTGTGGATTTTAGCATACTCCCATTCCACGGTGATTTCTATTCCTAAAAAAGTGTATAAAAAAGTATTCCTAAAAAAGTATAAGGCTGCAGATGGCAGGATTTTAAGAGCAATACCCCTCGTTGCCTGCATCTTAGAGCAAGTGAATAAAAATTGGGTATTTCAGATGTCCTCTTGAAGTTCTTGTGATGAGAGGTAATGTATTTTCATCCACTAAAATTCAGTTTAATCTGACAAATGTTTGCCTTCCTCCAGATAATTAGAGGCAGGCAGCATAAGCCCAGGGTGAAGTTAGTCTGTTTAGAAGTTTAGAAAGATCTGAACTGACCTCTGTGAAGGAAGTTAGCTACAATACACAGAGATGAATCAGCAATTTTCCATTCAGATTGATAATTTTCTTAGTTATTGAGGTTTTATTGATTTTTAAAAGATGCCGTTTTCGGGGTCTGCACTCTTGCAGATCTATGGCTTGCATTGGAAACGTAACAATTTTGCAGAAGAATGGTGTGAAAGGAGTTTGCCTATCAAACCCTGCCACACTTTTATTTGCACATGTACAAATGCACGTTATGAATCTGGTTCCTTGTCCTTTCCTGTCCAGACATTGCTGCTCTGCTCCTGCACTTCGGTGCTAACACCGAAGCGGGGTCTGGAGTGCACTGGAGGTCTCTCATTAACCCCAAAGTGATTCCTGTCCATTTGCCCTGTGTTTCAATGCTTTCCCGAGCAATTTCTGGAACATGTAATCTGCAGGTATGCCTTCAGTTTTAACTCTCAGTGGGACAACTTTGGGGGATGTCAGTGATAGACATTAAAAGCTTGAGAGCAAAGTCTCATTTCGTACCTCTGTCCTGGCCAGAGTAGAAAATGTTTGTATGAGGCTGTCAGTGCTGTGTTAGTTGATAGCCAATTACATAATTAAAATGAGAGTATGGCCATTTTCCTTTCAAAAGAGGGAGCATGTGTTTTGCGAAGCCCACTATACAACAGCCCCCTAAAGAATTGTAATAATAATTAAAATGAAATCAATCAGTCCCACTGGCTGCCTGGGGAGAATGCCAGCAAAGAACTGCGTCCCCTGCGTTCCCAAAGCAGAGCCGCATGGATCTGCAAGGCTTTGATATTGCTTTTCCTTGCCACTCTCAGCATCCCCTCAGCTCCCACCAGCACAGCCCTCAGGACCGATAGCTGCAAAATCCCCCCTGAGCTTGTGGCTCTGGTGGAAGGTGATGGCCGAGGGTCTCTTTCTGGCCGAGACTACCAGCAAAACCAGCATCTGTGCAGCAGCCTTCCCCGAATCCCTCGCCCTGTAATGGAACTGTAACTGAATTAGCCATCCTGTGCCCTAGCTGTTTGTACAGCATATTTATGAAGTATGTTTGGTCACTGCAGGGTTTCTCCTGCTTTGTAAATGCAACCAGCAGCTGTTAGAAACTCATGTGTAGAGGTTAGCAAGGCATTCCTACTGCGGAATAGTCATTTATTTGTGAATTTCCTTTTAAAAACAAACCCAAATAAACCTGAGGTCTGACTAAAGCTCTGGGATAAGAATATGTCAGATAAACATTTCTTTTAGCAAATTTCTGTGAGTACCGTGGCATGAGAAACTCTTGATTCCACTCTAAAGAGAAGTAGAAGCAATTCCTATTGCATTGTTTTTCTTAGGAAGCTGCTACTGTTGGTAAATTACATGTAGCAAAGAATTTATTACTAATACACCATACTTCAAAAGTGCTTCTTCTCTCTCCCGTTCTCTGTTGCTGCAGGAAGTAGGTTTTGAGATTGATTTCGAGACAGAATAACTCCTATTGCACAGTAGTTAATTATTTGAAATTAAAATGTTAGTTGAGGTAGGATGCAGGATTAGTGCTGCAGTTGTAAAGAAGGATTTCTTCATTTTAGGATGAAAACAGTCTTCCCCTTCTATCTCAAAGTGGAAACAAGGAACACAATTTCTCTTTATACCAGATACAAATGACGTATCATTCTATTAAGAGAATAATAGATTTAAAGTATTTTATTGCTAGTTAAATCTAATTCATGGTACTCAATGCAGATTTCAAGGATCAAGGGATTTAGATTATTCTGCATTATCAGCTTTAGGCTGTCATTTCTTGGTGTGTTTAAGTGCACTCTGTGGTCAAAAAAGCTGTATGGGCAAAGGTCCACATAGCTGTTCCTGCCCTAAGGAAATCGGCTTGCTTCTGGCCGCCTGGCACTTGCACTGCTGTGCCATAGATCAGGGGACCTGCCAGAAAAGGTATAAGGTTGGTTTTCAGTCCTCAACAGCCCCCTGATTTTGCTCTCCAGATGGCCACACAAGCTCTAGTACTGGCACAAGGGAAAGGCCGACCAGTTCTTTCAAAAGATCTCACCTTTCTTTCCAAAGGCTTCTGTGAATGGGGTTGTAGTGTTTGCCTGGTTTCTTAATTGCCATGGAAAAAGAAAGATCTCAAGTACAGGAAGGGAACAGAATAAAATAAAGAGCCTTTGGTTTTGTAGTTATTTAAATGCTTTTCTCAAGACACCTTTCTCTAGCCCTGAGCCCTGGGTGTAGGTGCTTCATCCTCCTGGGAAGAGAGCAGCCCTCCTCCCTGCTGGAACTTGAGTTGTGATTGAAGCTCTCAGATGGACGGCACGGGTGCAGAATGTCCTGGAAAACCTCACAGAAAGGGAAAAGCAAAACTGCTATTCTCTCAAATGCAGACTTTCACGAGTGCTAGGAGTGATTACTGGCTGTTTGTATAACAGCAGCTAAGATTGTTTTAGGTGTATTTTAGTCGTGTTGAGGTAAAACCAATCTTGTAGCAGTGTCACTCCTGATGTTGCAGTGCTGCAAAGCTATTGACCATTCTCTGTACCTCTGGGATCTCGTGTCTAATTCAGGACTGACCAGGATGAATACAAATCCGTCCTAATTGGCTAGCTAAGTTAATAAGGTTTTCCTGCAACTAATTGCGCAATGGCAAACCGATCCATGTCATGCATTGTATGAGCAGTGAGGCTGCAGCCAAGAGGGGATGATGTACTCTTTCACTCCACTCTGTTAACCTGCAAAGTTTTCAAACAGTCAGAGCCGGTTAAGTGAAGTGGAGGAGAAATTGCAATTACTTTACCCTGTGAGCGTGCATGTGCAGGTACAAAGTCACTTGTGGTTTTAGAAATGTAACTGTGAACCACGTTTCAGCTTTTAGAAATAATTTTAAGTGCAACTCAATAACATGTTAATAAGCCATTACCTAATCAAGCTGGTGGAAATGATGCAGGTGCAATTTTGTCTTCCAAATTTTTAATTTTTTTTTCACAATAACATGAGAATAGTTGTACCAGTCCAGACCAGAGGTCCTTTTTAGTATGTTATTGAGTCTTTGGTTGTGATCAATAGCACATATATGGGGAAAAAAATAAAAGAACAGGACAAGATTATGGTGATTGTTCCCTGGTATACCCTATCAACGGGAAAGTTGAGGCCTTTCTGAACCAGAGGAGTTACCTTTAGCAGTCCTTACATTAGTATTCTTTCAGGACTTTGTCCAATCCTGTTTTGCAATAACATAAACTCTGAGCTCCCATAGCCTCCTGTCATAAAATCCCAGTGGTTACTTAAGTTTTGTGCATGAAATATCTCCTTTGATTTGAATTTTGCAGCTGCCAGTCTTACTTGATGCCACCTGGTCAGTCTTCTAAGAGAGAAGGTGATTTGGTTTTTCCCTTTTCCATGCTACTCATGGTGCTAGGTCTCTTCTGTATCCTACATCAGTTGTTTCTTTTCCAGTGTGTTTAATGTTTTACTGTAAAATGACTGGTTTCGTCCTTTTGACAATTCTTTTTGATGCTCTCTGTACTTTTCCCAGTAATAACTTTTTATGTTATAGGGATGCAGTAAACTTACAAGTACTAAAACATGTTTACTAGTAAAGAGGTTCTGATCTCTGCTGTCATCGGGGATTCGTAAGCAGTTATATCTAAACAAAAAACTCAGCTCTAATGCCCACTGAATCAAGTGGGAGTCCTTCCATCGACTTTGGTCAGGAGTCTAAATCAAACCACACTAAAAGCATTTTGCAGAAATACAACTCAAAGTGGAAGCGGCTATAAAACAAAACTGGCCTTGACTTATTTAATCATTCATTTCCGAACGGTAAGAAATGCAAAAGCAGAGTTTAAACATTGACAGACAAGCTCATTTTCTGGGTTCTGCTCCTAAGTGTCAGCAATCTAATGCTGTCTTAGGCAATCATTTGCATGCCTTTTGTATGGCACTGCCATGGAAAGCAAACTCTGCCCCAGCCTCCTGTTCCTGCCCCCTCTTTTTGGCCACTGTGAAATGAACCAGATTGTGGAACTGACCCAGATGTCAAGATTTTTTTTTTTAATTGATGGGGAGAGGCGGTGTCTGCTCCTCCTCAAATGTTCTTGTGTAAATTTTAATCCCCCAACCAAACACACTGTGTAGCCACAGAAGACATTCTGCTAGCAAATACACTATTTATTTCATTGCAAAAGATGTTCATCAGGGCTGGCTATCCGCGGGTCTCCCAGAAGCAGCTGCCTTGCAGGGTCAGGCACAAGGGAAGCGGTGGACTGTAAGCTGTAGGCTGGAACCGTTCCTTTGGATTGCTGCCTGCAGCACTGTGTTATGAAGCACAGCTCTAGGAACACAGTAATGGGTTTATTGATGTTCAGCTTGCCCAAATCCCTTTAAAACAATGGTAATGTAATCACTGTAATTCCCAAAGTGAAAAGAAGAAGGTGGGTTTGGGTTTTTCCTCTTTTCTTTTTAAATCATGTTGTCTGTGTACAGCTGTTCAAAATTTAATCTGGTAGCACGTTAGCTCCTGCTCCAAGTAAATTTGCTGGACATGCAGAGAGACTGAACAGCACAGTAAAATGCTAGCTTTTCCACTGTATGCTTAGATAAAAAATTTTGAAGTACAGCATGGTAGAATTGGACCTCAGTGGATGTGGAAAATGTTTGTGAAATAATAACTGTGAATAACCTTCTACTTAATTGCATTAGCAATAAGCAAGGTATGAACGGCTGAATCTCTAAATGCAGCTTCAATTGACATAATATCGGAAATTAAAAAATGAAAAATTTGAGTGCTGTTTTAGATCTTGGCTTTTAATTCAAAGCCATTTTTTCTTTGCCTTTACAATGCTGATCGTATCAGGAAACCAAGACTGATTGCAAACCTTTGCATGTTATAGTGGTACTTGTGAGGCCTAAGCAAGAGGTGCATCATTACTGCTCTTTAGGGAGCACTGGTATGCTATGGGCCGTACAAGTGAGGACCATAGAGTGATCAGTTTTATAGAAAAACTGGCTTAGGTCTATAGAAAGTAGGCTGGAGGCATTGTTTGTCTTTCCTTTAAGTTTATGTGGGAGGCAGTATATGTTATGGCAGGGTTCGCGTTCTCTGCAGTGCATTGTGCCTGATCATTTCTGGGTCTCCCTCTGTCTCCTGGGTCTGAGCAGTAACACTGCTGGCTGCAGGCACGTCCCTGTCTCAGCGCACCAGTAGCATTGCCAGAGTCAGCAGTTGACAGCTCACTGGTTATAGTCACCTCTCACTGGTGGTGATCAAACTGTCCTATATCCTCTGAACAGCCCTTAAAATGGGCTCTGTAGAAGACCAGAATGACAGTAGTTTATGTCTTACAGCTATGGTTTTACTTCCACTACTGGATATGCAGCAGTACTTGCAGATGGATTTCTTGAGTTGAACATTTCATGGTTTGATTTGTATTTGAATGACTTTGTAAGCCTGCTCATGTAAGGAACTGCCATGGCCATTGGACCCTAATCTTTGCCAGTCTGTGGGCAACAGTACTGCTGCCTAAGGCTTGTTTCCCTTTTTAGCCTTCACTTTTGTTAGAGTTATTTCTTGTAGCTGTTGTCTAGGCATTTGGGACTGAAGAGGAATATTTATCCATCTCTATGCAGCAATGCACAGAGTGAGTGAAATATCTCTATCCATAACATCACATACTTACTGTTGTACGGATCAATAATATTCTGTACTATATATGGCAGTTTTGACAGCAATTACTTATGTTTGACCACAGTGGTTGCTCTTTGCCCAACACAGTTCCTCTCAAAGCTCAGGTGGCATTAGTGTGTTTTTGGACTGGTATCCTGGCTATTCTTATCTGATTTTCTGTTTCCAAGGAGTGGATTTCCCAGCAGTTCCCACTGAAGCAATTATTCTTGTTGGCTAAGGTGAACAAACCAAGCCTTCAGGATATCCTTTGCTGGGAATATAAGGGCTAACTCTTAGAAGAATCTGGTTACTGCAGTGAGGAAAAGGGGTGGAATTATCAGTATTGAATTCTTCCTGGGGCTGCATCTTGTGTGTTGTTGAGTCAACCATGAACTTGCCGGGAAAGCTGTGTTCAGGCCTTGTCTGTCTTCATAAGCGTGTTTTTGTAACCGGGTTCTGACCCTGTCACAGCAAATGGAATTGAGTTGGTATCGTACAGCAGCCGCCTTCTCAATGTAAATGTGTATGTCAACTGTGTGTGTATATAGTCATCCTAAACATGTTGTTTATATTTTATATCAGTTTGCTCTAAGGGAAAAGCTGGCACCTCATGGTGCAACATGCTCCCTACAGAGAAGACAAGATTGGAGCTTGAATACTGATGAGTGGCATCTGCAGTGAGGGAAAGGCAATCTAGAGTGTCCTGCCAAACAGAGAGATAGTAGAGAAACGCAATCAGTGTGAGTAGTTAGGTCCACACCTTTTAAAGCACTGCTTTTCTCCTCATTAATTTGCTGAGGACACAAGCACACAAGAATGAGGCATTTATGAAACTAACTATTTCGTCTTGTACTGTGGTCAATTCTGGGAGAGCGTTTCAGGCCACATCCAAACCAAACATTTGTGTACTTAAGTCCAATTGATTTGGTGTGTTCTCAAGCCTTTTTTTTTTTTTTTTATAAAATGCTTCTGTGTTTGAAGCTGTCAGTATATGACAGCCTTGCATGACATACGGAACTGATGGTGTGTTTCAAAGCTCCTTACACTTGTCAGAAACTTCTAGTCTGCATGATAGTCTGAAACCCAGTGATCTTGTGTTTTGCACTTGGCAAAATGCAGTAACATGATCCATCTGTTGGCTGTTAAATTAGAAACGAAGAAAAACAAAGTCCATGTGGAGAGTGATGTAACAGCATACCTATAGTAGAGTTTGTGTTAACGATGATTTGAAGGGTGATATTTTTGTACAAGCAATTGTATTGTAAGAATTCATCTCCATCAACGGATGAATGTTTTAAATCACATTGCTGATATTTCCCAGAGCCTTGGATTGCCCTGTAGTCAGATGTCGCTTTTACCTTGGTCACATCACCATGTTGTGTCTGAACTATCAGGTTCAATGGTTAAGTAGCATGAAAGGATCTTTGTTCTTGCTTGGCTTGTATGGTGCTGTAAGAAAAAAAATCGCTTTTAATTGTGATTGTAGACCTTCAAAAATACCTTTAGCATAGATATGGTCCTGTAAACAGGACACTGCTGAAGCTGGAAGACCTGTGTGGGTTCAAGATTTCTGTAGTTCATCCTGGGCAGGTCACTTCCCTGCGTCTTAATTTCCTTAGCCCTGAAGTAGAAATTAATGATGTTTAACTTCCTTTCTGAATTGTCCCAAGCCTCGCTGTGATTAAATGTGCTGTGTCTGCATGTGCTGAGTAGTAGTATTATAGCATAAAACTATAATGAAAATAAAAATTAAAAAAAGAAGCATTGCAAAAAACATGTCTTTGAAACAGAGGGGCTGGTCGGGCTGTTGGGAGAGTCTTTATTCACCATTGCAGGTAGATGGCAGCTGGTCCCATAAGCAGCTTGCGAAACGTGCAGTCGCGACCAGAAATCCCTGGAGTAGCAGTGGCTCACACAAATCCCAGCAGGGCAGTGTCTCATGCAGAAAGAGCAGGATCGTGCTTGTACACACCCATAAATTATCCCATCCATAGCCAGCTGGGTGTTTAGGTGTTCTCATTGTTTGGAAATTTGTTGTTGGGAAAATATTAACAACCTCACAGCACATAGTTCTTTGCTGTGTCTAAGTGGATTGCCAGTGCCTTGAGGCAGAGGCTGTCTGGGTTTGCCTTCCACAGAGCCAAACACATTGTCAACACTCAATTAGACGTGTACATACAGTTTCATGCTGACTCAGAGCTCAAAGATAGCCACTATTTTTTCCTTGTTGAGCATCCCTGCATAGAGAGAGAGAGCTATTTTTACCAGAACCTGAACTTTTCTAACATTATTCCTGTTAGGAAAAAATAAACCCTATGTGCCTGCAGTCAAAACCAAAAGAAGGGATCTTTTCTTTGAAATGCCTGTGATCCTCTCAAGCTTCCAGTAACTGAGGAAATGCAGCCTCTGCCTGTGCCTCTCTGTCAATGCCTCTCTTCCTTCTCGGTTATGCTACGTGGACGACCCGCTGGCAGGAGAAGCCCCTCTCTGAGATACAAAGGGTTGATGAGTCCACGTAAGAGAAGAGCAAGTGAGACAGAGGCAATGGTGTCTTTGGAATCCAGGGCTGGAAAGCTGATGGGTCAGAGCCATTTCAGGGAACAGTTGTAGAGTCAAGCTGATAAATTTTTGTTTGGAGGGAAAGAAGAGAAAAATAAGAGCAATGAAGTCCAGTTCCAGCAGGCAGGAGCTTTTTCTGACTGTTAAATATAAAGTCTACAGTTTCTCCCTCTCCCCTCATCTCCTGTGCTCCCGCTGTCTGGGGGTTTACTTTTCCACTGGGTCCACAGACAGCCCTTGAGAGGGGAAAGCGTGGGCTGAACAGCAGCTCCCTGGCCATAATCCCTGAAAGATGACTGAAGCTGCAGTACATGAAGTAGGCAGTAGAGCCTGGGGAGGATGCTTTCCTTCTCTGGTGGGTGTTTGGGTGGGAAGTGTAAGATTTTTTTTTTTTTTTTTTTTATGTTGCACACTTTTGTAATTCCAGCCATGCACAGAAAAAGCCGGGCAGTGCTGGCTGCGAAGGTGCTTCTGCACCTGTACAGGGTGGGACAGGCATTCAGAGGCAGAAATAGACACCAAGCCATCCTGTCTGGGCAATTACACTCTTCCTGCATTGTCACCACAGTCGGCATTTCAGCAGCCGAGCCACAAAGGGAGGTATAAAGACAAATGGGATCTCCTTTTGAAAATACCTGTACTTAAAAGAACCTCCCTCCTGGGATGGCATTCATTATGTGTCTGTTTATTCATCCTTTGCTCACATGATAATTTGCTCCTGCAGAAATGTATCTCAGCTCCACCCGGTGCTGGGACTGAGCCACTTCTGCTAGCACTGTTGGAGATCATTTACCAAGAGAAATTAGCTGTGCAGCATCCGTAATGGCAACTGACATAGCTATACCTGCCCACAGCTGCTCCGAAGGCGATCGCTACCTTTTCAGTAGTTCATCCCAAATCCCAATGGATTTCTAACTCTGCCTGGGCTTGCCCTGTACATCTTCTCAAGAGTTGGTAATAGTCTGAGATGGCTTTAAGTGTAAATGGGAAGAGGAGCTGTTGATTTGGAAGAGGCAAATGAAATGCCAGCCTCTGTCACAGCGCTCTCCTAATATAAAAGATTTGTGGCAGTGGGTTGAGCCGGAGCTGCAGCTGCTGTGGTGTCACTTGGATATTAATTGGGGAGTGGGTGAGTGCAAGGAGCAGAAAATGCTGGGAAAGAGGGGAGAGGAGCCAGAGAGGAAGAGGCTGGCACAAGTGCCAGGCTCCTTTACTGGAATGCATCCGTCTGCGTTATGCTGCAGCCATCTTTCTCTACAAATTAATCATGTTTCCGCTGCCCCTGTCTCCAACAGAACGTGCTGGCAGTTTTCTGCCTTCTGGATAAGATCTCTCCTTCATGGTGTTTACTTGTCGCAGAACCTCAGCTCCTGGTCTAGACTAACTCAGGTTTCCATCCCACCTGGTAACGTGCCCTGGATTCATTCACCTCTATGCTGCCAACCCAGTCTGTTGTTCAGGAGTCTTGTCTGTCATTTGCAGGAGTAATTGCAAAAATTGATTCATAGGAAATGCCTGTAACAGGCAGATCCTTTTGACAGACCATACAGCCATCATATTCTGCATTTATTTGAGTCAATCAATGCTCTGATGCATATTTGGGTCATAAATACTCTGATATAAATTGCATTTATTATTATGACAGCTGTGTTCCATTACCTATTATTTATTAGGTTCTGTTGTCCTTTCATTTTACACCTTGTGGAGCTGTCAAGTCAGCTGCTTACCGGTGACTGAGCTCACAGCTCCGTTCAGAATCTTCCAAAAATAAATTCTCTGAAGGGATTTGAGTAACAGCAGGACGTATGTTGTTGGAAAGGCACTGGACGATCTTTTTTTCCGTTTGTTTTATTGGAAAGAGGAGGTTTGTGCTTTTTGCCTGCTTTTGCCCAAATTCCAGAATTAGACTTTGCGTTTATGATCCAGAGGTCATTGAAGCTGATAATCCCACTGATTAATGTGAATTTTGGATCACACCCTCCCATGTCTGAAAGTTGAATTAATCAGGTTATTCGATATTTGAAATGGTGGGATGCTGACTTGAATGTTTCTAATTTTCCCTTGGAAGCTTTTTTCGCTTCATGTCTTTTTACATCATAAAAATGGTAGAATGTGTGATCCTGAGATGAATGAATTTCAGTGTCCTTCCAAGGGTAAGGTCAAATTGCAATGGGCACGCTGCTCTGCACGAGTCAGAGTCATTTTCTGCTTCTCATTCCCAATAAACAGTCACATACCCTTTGTGCCAGGTTGCTGCACCAGCTTTGCAAGGTGCCGAGCACTTTGGTGTTAATTCAGGAAAGCACTTAATCATGGAATTGATGACTCTGAAGTGCTTAATATAAGCATGTGCTTAAGTGCCTTATTGGACTGGGGCCAGCACAGATGTACCCTTGCAGAGTAGAGATCTGTAAGCCACTTCTGGTCTACTAGAGCCAAGTTCACTGGAGATCAAGGGTTTCAGGATGTGCAGCTCAGGGAGCCGGACTGTGCTGCAGCGGTGAGCGAGCAGGACAAGATGCCTCTGCGTGGGAAAGAGAGCATTTACCCAGGCAGTCCCTGTCCTGCAACTAAGCAGGGAGCCAGGGTCAGCAGAACGGCGGGGCTCTTGGGCTACACCAAGCGTTGCGTTGCACCAACTGAGCAGGAGGTGGGAGCCTGCGTGAGCAGAGACCTGTGCCAGAGACATGCAACAGCCCTGCCTAGCGAAGCTGGGCCCTGCACCGGGAGGGTGTGTGCTACAGGGAAGGGGCAGCAGCGCTGCCTGGTCTTCCTAAAAGGTATCAGCCTCACAGACTCCCACGGGGACTGGTTTCTTGGGGACAGAGTGCTAGGCTGGGTTTCAGACTAGCTGTGTAGTTTCTCTGTAAAACACAGGCGATGAGAACGCTGCCTAAGTGCTCGTAGTTGTATTCACCAGGTTTTGTTTGCACAAGGATTTGGGGATAGATGCAGGGACTGAGCCTTCTGTCTGTCAATAGGGTTTATGTGCTAGCTTAACAGCGACATTGTTCATAGCATTACTACTAAAATATGTGTGATATAATGTTGCATGTGCTTCTTTTCATGTCTTAACATTTCTGTTTTATCTCCATTTATTTTACTCTAAATGTAAAAAGAGTAAATCTGTAATTCTGATCAAATATCACAGTGCAAAACTGATATACGCACAATCATATGGCTCACAAAATACAGATGCAAATGGATATGTATTATTTATAAAGCAGCTTTGACATCTTAATATACTAAAAAAGAAGAGAGATTTAGATCACTTCATAGTTCAGCATTCTGCACGTTTTTGAGCTATCGTGTATCATCATCCATGAAAAATTCATAATTTGGGTCTTACCCACTTTAATTTTGTGTGTGCATTCCAACCAAAGGGGTGTGTGTCCTCTGGTCTTGCCTGTTTTTTTTTTTCCTATTCTATTCCCCCCGCCCCCTTTTATACAATTAAAAGTAGACGGCTGGGGTTAGACCATGCCAAAAGCCTTCCAGGGACTGCCCAATAATTAATGAGAGTCATAACTCTGTGACTAAAGAGGGATCTCCAGGTATTCCAGTGTCCCACTCGAATCCTCCTGGGTTTGCTGAACCCAAGACAGTCCGTGAAAATCAAAAGTTCATACTACACGCAGTAAAATCGATGTAGTTGCTCTCATCCAAATTTCTAATGTGGACAGACAAAAGCCAGATATAAATCAGCTTAAAACCTGGCAATTTCTACCAAGTTCCAAATTGATTGTGAATATGGTGTGAGTGCCTCATTTCAGGTGTTTTCAGCGGTCTCATGGGCCAGGTTGTTTTGAGCTAGGCTGGAGAAGTGAACTCTGGAGTCGAGGAGGTTTTGCAGAGGTTATTCTATCAAGAGCCTCATTCCTACATGACAGAAGGTCTTGGGTTAATGCTTTGGGGTTTTTTGGGGGGAAGCAAAGGAGAAAGGTGAACTTGTCTTTCAGATGAGGACTTGCCCGACCTGTTAGGGCTTTGTAGGTTAAAACTCCTTCTTTTAGTGAAATTGTTGCTCAGTGATGAGTTTAAATACATGTTCAGTGTTGGTGAAAGGATCTAATGAGGAGATGGGAGCTTTCTAACTACAGGGCTGGTGCCAGTAGGATGATAGTAGTGTTAACTGATTTTCCTGACTGTTTCAGGGTTGCCTTAAAATACTGCTAGGAAGGATGAAAAAACTTCAGTTTCTGTGGCCTATTTCTCTCTGGTCTCTGCTGCAAGAGCCAAGAAGGAGCCCTTGACTTGCTTTCTGTTTGCTTGAAACTCCTTCCAACCTCCACTTCACCTTCTCAGTGACATTTAGGCAGAAGCTCTTAATTTATTCCGTCCTGGTTTCGCCCATTCCCAGATGCTGAGCTCTCAGCGGACTGTGAGGGGCTGGTGCTTTCAAATGTAGTACGAGTTCACTGGTCTGAAGTTTCTCTGAAAATGAAAAATCTGTTTGATTAAGGAAACACTGACTTCTGAAAGGCTATCAGACTGCGCAACTTTGCAAGTCAGGGCTGCAGAATGTCTAATTAAATGGAACTGCTCTCTAGAGGATTTGGCTTGCAGAAAATTAGTTTTCATGTTCTTGGCCTGATGTTTGTTAAATGTTTCTTTCCTTTTTCTCTCCTTTGCAGTTTTCATCTGTAGTTTCATGGTTGCGGCGCCTATCTTTGGTTACCTTGGTGACCGTTTCAACAGAAAGATCATTCTCAGCTGTGGGATCTTCTTTTGGTCAGCTGTCACTTTTTCAAGCTCCTTCATCACTGAACAGGTAAGATCTTTGCAAAGGCACTTTGCAGGATGTCCTGAAAAGATGGACAATATGGATTTTAGGAAAATACGTTCCTAAAAAGTCCCCACTCCCCATCACAGTGTGCTCAAGGGGAACGTATCCCTCTGGTGTGTATTTGACATAGAGAATGTTGCATTATCTGACCTTTTGTGGGTGAAGTGTGATCTGTGTAAATGTGTTTTCTGAACTGTGAAAGCTGTTATTATTTGATCATCTACATTCATAAAAAAATAACAGGTGAAGCATGTCTAAGCAAGAGTTTCTGTTGACATAAAGGGTTTTGTTTTGAGGGAGATCCTAAACAAACTTTAAAAGGCTTTAAAAAAGACTTGGAAAAAAAAATCCATGGCTATATAGTGGTTCTCTTGTCTTCTGATATGTATCAGAAGCCATTGGAGTTTGTTGGGAAGTCTGCTCATGGTATGTGGAGTGACAAAATGCATCCAGCGGTGGCTTTACAGATGCAGTTTGGTTCCTGTCCAACAAAGGCAGTGACAGTGGATGATAGCACAGAGATTAGACATAGTTTCAGCTCCTTTAATGCTAGTTGATGGATATACATGGGGAACTGATGATGGAGTTGTAAGGCTCACTTAATTTTGTCAAGCTATGCATGGCATCCCTCACCTGCTTTCAGGACATCCACAGTACCCCATTTTGAGGACTCCTCATTGCATTAATTTTCTTGCCTGTCAGAAGCACTTGGAGGAAACAATGATCTGGCAGTTTCTGGGGAAAAATATCCTCTTGTTTAAATCATATTATAGAGGAGGTTTAATTGCTGCAGGTGGCAACATTCCTGGAGAGACAAATCACAGCTCCTGGCATCATCAGACTGCTTTCCCCAAGGGAGGCAGGGACATCGCTCATCCTTTCTGTCCAGCTGCGTTCCAGAGATTGCAGCATTGTGGTCATACCTAAAGAATGAAAACCAGGAGCTAAACCTCTCCACCCTGCTCCCTCCTGCCCACACACATGCTCTGCAATTTCTAATAAAAGAGAATTTCCACCTAAAGTGGACAGTGGCAGTCACGTGCCTGTCTGGCTTTCATGTTGGATTGATTGTCGCTGCATTTCTAAAGAAAAATGCATGTGGCCAAATGTAGAAACCTTTAACTCAGTAAATTGTTCTGGTTTATAATTGGCCAGGAAGCATCCTTTCCAGAGAAAGAACATCTCCCATCTAAAATGAGAGGGTGTTTTGGTTTTCTTTTTGGGTTTTTTTGTTTGGTTGGGTTTTTTTTAATTTATCTTCATAACTTTCTGCAAAAGCAGCTGTGATCAGAGCCCAAAGAGGGAAGCGTTTTATGAAGGAACAGTTTACCTGCTTATAAACACTTCTCATGTTATGAGCATGCATTCATGCTCAGGTTCTCATCGCGCTCTCTGCGCTAGACCTAGCCCCATAGTTGCAAGTAGTGGAACACTGGAACTGGACTGATGTAATCTAGGTTTTCAGAGTTGATTTTCAGTTGAAGGATTTGGGGCTTATGAGCTGATGCAGTTCATGGATTAATATATATTGTCATCGGTATACAGGAGCTCAGAGTGGAAGTGGCATATTTTCAGCCAAAGAAAGGGAGAATAATGTTAATAAAGCTGGAATATGTTTGGAATCCAAACCCCAATGTTTTGGAAGTTACAAGACAACCAAAATCAAAATAGCCTAATCTGTGTTAATTCCTCCTGGATTTGCATTAGTACTAACTGTGGACCCAAACTACAACCCTGGACACAGTCTCGTAAATACTGAGAAAAATCCCCTGTCCTGATTTTACTGCGATCCTCAACTCTACCAGAAGACTTACCTATTAAGCCAGAGGTCTCATGCCCAGCTCTTGTTATCTACTCCGGGAAATTATGGAAAATTTTGCAGTTGCTGTATGGATGCGCTCAACCCAGTGACTGCAGCAGCTGAGCAAGATCATAAGAATAATCCCAGCTTCGCGTAGTATCCCTACCACTCTGGTATCCTTTTTGGAGGCCTGATCTCTAATTGGGAAGACATGCCACATTGAACAAGGTGAATTCCTGAAGTACTAATGAGAAAAAGGGTCAGAGAAGAGCTGATGCAGATTTTTTTTTTCTTTATGCAGTGACTAACTAGGCATTTTTCCTCGTCGTTGTCTTCTAGGATTCATTTGAGGAGCAAAACACTGGCTCTTCTCTCAACATTTTTTCTTTCTTTCTTTTAAGACAGCATATGTGTTTGTCTGGGAGGAAGGCTACGAGCTGAAATAGGAAAAACTCTTTGCTGGCACAAATAAAAGCAGTAGCGAGACTACTGTAAGTAGTTAAGTACTCACATCCAAGTAACATGAAAACACAGGGCTAGAAGGAGCAAGTTGGCACAGGCTGAGCCCATTGAAATACTGCACAGAAAACTCCTTTATGTGGTGACAGCAAAAATACTGAACTAGGCGAGAAACAATAGCCATTCAGTAGAAATAGCAAACTCTGTCTTCAGGGATTGCCTTTCTTCAAATTTTGACAGTGGCTTAGTGCCTCATGTGTGCTATCACTGTGTAATTAAATAGAGTACACATCCGCAGAGTTCAAATTTGGAGTGTAAATGGAAGGAGACAGCTTAACAAAGGCAGAAAGCAGCTACAGAGCTGGTGGACTCTGAAGGCACCCAATTTGTAAAGGTTTTTGGCAGTGTGTTGTTAATATTAGTTCCTGGCTGAAATTTGGACACTTAAAGGAAAATAATCAAAATGCTATCATTTGAGTGAATATCTATATTATTTGTAATTTATTGTGCAAACAACCATACAGAAAAGGACATGTTAATTCTTATCTGTCAAGTTATTCAATAAAGAAATACCCATGTGGCAAGAAAAGGACACGGAGTGAGAAACTACCTCAGAGAGATGGATTTTGATCTGGAAAAAAGGATTGGAGCACAATGAAACTGTTCACCTAAGATACTATCTAAAAGCTATTTCATGCTGTTTGAGTTAAAAAGATAGTGACTGAAAACTGGCAGATAAACCAGGGAATTAGATATGTATGCCATGCAGACATGTAGTTGCTGGAGAGCACTGCATTAAGGTTTGTAACCACTTATTAAAATATCCTTAGTTATTTGTTACGAAATATCTTTGGGCTTTTAACATGGAATAATGACTGTCAAGTAAATGAAGAATGAATCTCTCATCTGCTGGTAGCTACTAAATAATAGTCTCTCACAGGAAAAAAGAAAATCAGACAAAAATTTAAGGATAGTTCCAGCGTATATAGGGGGTGGTAGTTACAGAAAACAACAATGCACAAATTCCATGCATAGCAAAATAGCAATTGGACAAATAGATATGTAAATGTTTTGTTACTGTTTATAGGGTCTTAAATTACATTTAAAACAAATCAAAATAAGAAACCCAAATAAATACATAGCAGACTAATTCCATAAAGACATCTGCTTTCATGGATAAAAATAGGTAATGACAAATTTCACTAAAGAAAATAATCAGAACTAATGAGACTGGGATAATATTGAAAAGTTCACTTTTTATTCTGTCTAATAATGTGGTTTGACAATTTATATTAGTGCAGAATTTCTCTACAGAACAGTAAGAAATGAGTCCTCCTGCACTTCGTCTCTGGTACTTGCACATTTCTACTCTATAATGCTGTTTAGCACTTTCTAAAATAAAAGTTGCATAAAAAAATCATTAACAAATATGTTCATTAATCTAAAATTAAAGTTGGTACATATTTAGACATATCTCTAGATTAACTCCATTTATAGAAACTTCAATAAAGTCTGTATATATCTTAATTTGTATTTTGTAAGTACAAACACCTGCTTAGAAATTACCTCCCTTTATGCATGCCTTTTAATCAGTTCTGCACCTGCGGGTACACAAATTTTGGTACTTTCACCTGCAAAACTCTTTCTTGTGTTGTTTTGGCTTTTGGCAAGCATTTGGAGAAAACACTCTCTGGTTGTTGGTTCATGCTCCATAATAACTCAACAAAACCTAAGTGAGCTGCTGTGCAGTGTAGGGTCGTATCACAGAGAAGTGCACTGAGCACACAGGCTTGATGGAGTTTTTTTACCAAGATGCATTTCCATCCACACAAAAAGCTAAATATGTCTGTCTTCCTCTGTATCAATATAAGCTCTGATTATTTAATAAGTAACCAGTTTTTTCTCTAGATAGCATTTTGGTGAGTGTAGTGCCTGCTAGCCTGGGTCGTGGCTGGTCATCTTGAGCTGGTTTATATTCCAGGACGTCATTGGAAAGAGCCTGTAGTCCCAATTGCACCATTTCTCTCCTTCTGAACAGTTTCACGTGAAGCAGCTTGGTTATCAGGAGTGATCAGGCCACGTGCTGAGAGTTTCTTTCTTGCTACTTGGATATCTACAGCTATTAGTCATAATAATAGTTCTTACAGCTGACTACTTTGGCCAGAAGTTTGTTGTAGATGAAACCTTGCTTTTGGTACTAACCTTCCTACCCCTCTTAATGCAAACTTCTGAGGGATCAGGACCCTTCTCCCTTGTGGCAGACACCAGTTTCTTAAAGCAAGAAAGAGCTTGGAGGTGGAAAGTTGCAGACTGTTCTGCAGTCTTGTGAAATACTGCTATTGCCCATGTAAATATCCTGAATAAAGCATAGTCTGTGTAAAAGAGATGCTGTTTTACAGATGAGTAAAGTATTCTGCTAAGTAGTTTGGCTCCACTGGGCTGGGAGACCAAGCGTACCTAATAATCAACCAGCCCAGGCTGTGGTAATGTGGGTTTGCTGGGAGACATCAGAGCTGCAGATGGTAGAAAGTCTGGAAACAGAAAGGCAAAGAATTAACAAGGTAAACCAGGAACGTGCTTTTGAATCCTCCTGTTCTTGGTAAATGTTTCTGTTTAAATGTTGATTTAGCTAACATGATAAAAGCTTTTTGCTCACACTGCAAGTTAATCTGGATAGGTATTTCTACTAGAGTTGCTTTCTTTTCCTTTCCTTTTGATTTATCTCTGAAAGAGGAAGCAAATAGTCCACTGTGGCATTCCAGTTAGCCTGCAGTACTTGCTAAAGTCCTGTCTTTCAGACTTGCCAGATGTATATTTATTTCCAAAGCTTGTCTTTCAAGGAGTGCTAAAAGAGAAGCAACAAATTATGTGCAGTATGGAACAAATGGTTAGCTGGGTTAATTTTAAAAACCGTAAACATAAACCAACCCCACCCCCCTACACACGATGATTCACTCCCAGGAGAAAAAAAGCCTTTAGTCTTACATGCTCTGGCAGAAGTTGTATTATAAAACATACAGCTTCTGTTCCTTTGCTTCCACTGTGTAAGATAAATCCACAGTTTGAAAACCAGAAACAAACAAAACTAAAAGCCCCAAGCCATCGTTTTGTATGTAAGAAGGGTACTGAGTGTTATCTTTGAAGTCAGCATGAATTACTGGAATGTTTATATCCCACTGTTCCATCCTATTATTTTTTGAGCAGAACTCTCTTTTAGAAAGAAGGCAGATTAGATTCTCCCAAGCAACTTTGTGAAGTCTGCTGCATGTACATTCAGTCCCTTCCCTCACATGCAATTCCCGACCGTTCGTGTGGCTGTTACAGAAATCGGTGCTGGAACTAACATGGGGTGTTCATGGACAAAGGCTGTTAGTTGGCTCCTGGTGTATTTTGCCAGCCTTTAATGTGGTACGGGAACCCTACAGATGAGCATATGCTATTGACATTTGGATTTCTGCACGCTTGCCCTTTTGCTAGACTGCTCAGGAAAAATATAGTTCACTGCGTACTCTCTTATCACAGAGGAAGAGATTAGGGTGGGTAATGCACTGCTATAGCATTGCTATTCTAACTGCCAGTGGTGTCAACACTCAAATTACTAAGTGCTACTATTACGGCCCTATGTCTAATGCTGGTATAGTGCCCCACTGCGCTACCTGGCAGCTGTAACCTGCTCCTGCTTTGCCTCTGCTCTGTTAAGATGAGACGTGACAATCTGTACATCTCTTCTTCTCCCCAGCCATCAGGGCTCCCTCCTTGCCACAGGAGAGCTGCTCTGCGGGGGGGGCCGGGGATCGGTGGGTGCCAGGTGGGGAAGGGTGCTGTGCTGGCATTAGGTGGCTCTCAAGTCCAGAAGAGAGGGAAAGGATAGGGGTTCTCATCGCCGCTTTACACTGCAGAGTGAAATTCTTTATGGACTGATTCTGCCTCGCTTTCCCTCTCCCATACACCTGAAAGCAGATGGTTTGAAGAAAGATAATCCCCGCAGCCCCCTTTAGACCTGCTTCCCCTCCCAGCAGCCTGCTATGCAAAAGGCTTACTTGCACTGCAATGTGCTGGTGATGGCATTGCCCATCAGGAGAAGAGATGAACCTGCCGCAAGTCTGGTTATATGTACCTATGTCCATATGGCTGCTGGAGATGGCGTTACCCCACCAAGGGTAACTTCTAAGAGCTGCAGCTCTTGGGATGTAGAAATTGTCAGGTTCCTGCAGCAGTTCTGCTGTGAGAAACTTCTTTTGTGTTTTCATGGCTACTTGACTCCAGCTCTAGCTACAACTAGATCAAGACATACCAAAATCCATGCTCCCTGGACAAGGAAGTATGAGAGTTTCTGTGGGAATTGAAAGGCGCCATTTCTTTGACTCCTCTCCAGCAAGACGGCACCTGCTGCTCCTTCCCAGTGCTATCCACAGCACTCTTATCAGTTTTACTCTCTTGCATTTGTTTTAGTATGGATTATGTGAGGTGTACTGTAGGAAAAGAATACTCTGTTGCTTATTTCTTCAATAATGAAGCATTGGCTGAGCTGGTCTTAAGGTATTCTGGGCATCTGTCAAGTCTGCTAGCATCTTCAGCACAGCTGATACCAAATACTGTATGGGAAACTGTTTTCATGTAAGAGCAACATCTTCCCTTGCACAGACAAGTGTAATGATTTGAACTCTTGAATCTTGGGTCCTCATTGTTCCCTCAGATTTTGCTGACCTAGGACAGAAGAGATGGGAGAAGATTTATATAGATGAAATAGTTGCAGCTTGCCGAAATAGAGTGCAGAATTACTGTCATGTGTTTGTCTCCTAGCTGCTTTATATTCCTACCTTGTCCCTTTCTACCTGTCCCTCTTCCAAGGGAAACTATAAATGAAAAACAGGTTAGGGTGTTCTCAGAGCATCAGCCCCAAAAAGCCAGTCTATGAGAGGAGGAGGCTTTTCATAGGTGTTACCAGAAATTGAAGAGTTGTATTTTTCTGCTCTGAGTGTTGTTTTTTCCCTCCAGTATCTGCATGTATGTATCTGTAAAACATTTGGAAAGAGTTATTGAAAATACAGCTGGTGATGGCTGCCAGGAGAGAGAGAGAGTATAGCTCCAAAGCTTATTTGGAAAGTATTTGTGTGATGAGAAAAAAGAAATTAAAGAAACTATCATAAGGAGTATGTCTACCATATATAGCATTTCGTGGCTGCAGTGTGTCTGGAACAGGATCGGTTCTGCTCTCCCCTCCGAGACCCAAGAGCAATCAAGATTACACCCCCCAAGTCCCACCTTCCCCAGGTAGGGGCAGTTTGGCACCACGTCCCATTCAAACTTCTCAAATCACCCCAGTCACGTGCTGTTATAAGTGTGCCCCTTGCCCTCTGCTACCTACTTTTGGGTCATTAATTGGTCTGAAAGCATGCAATATCTGAGTCAAACTCTGTGGATGCTGAAAGAAGAGGAGATGTTTCTATTGCTGAGTGGCATAACTCACCTGAACTGAGGCATGCTGCTGCACAGGCTTCTGGTGCCAGTTCATGAAAATGAAGGCAGCGATTTGCACTGAAATGTCAGAACTGCTCCTCAAAGCTCAGGCATTTTCTAGAGCAGGTGGACAGAGGTTTGTGCTGGGAGAGTATTAAGAAACAGGCTCGAGGCTTAATGCTCATTTGCAGTGGGTCTCAGTGAGGGCTCTCTGTAATTGCCTACCCTCTTTTTTAGAGAACTGTTGGTTATCTAGGTTACTGGAAGATGTTGAAATCATTATCATAGGATCTGTGATTGTGGTTCTGATTCAGCTCCTCCTTTGGAAGTCTGTGGGAACCTTTTGTGTGTCTTTGTGGGGATTGAGTCAGACCCTATATCTTTTTAAATCAATATGCTTACATTTGATGCTGTTTCATTGCGTCATGAAAACGCCTAGAGACAACAGCTGGGGACTGTGGTGCCGACATGAAAAATCTTTACAGGCCAAAGACCTTTACGGCTTTGTCCCATTTTTATGCAGAAACCTGAATTTACAGTCTCTAGGTTGAAGAGTAGAAAAGTTCAGCCACTCTGTCTGTTAATGGATGGTTTGGAAGCAATGCCTGCCTGTAACTACCATCCTGCCTGTCCTGCTTTTATTGTGCCTGAGTACAAAATCTCACCTGGGTCAGTTATTTGCTGTGGAGGAGAGGGAAGAAGGCATATTTATTTTATTGCTAGGCTGTGTGTGTCTTGGAAGCATTCCTTCTTCTTGTGTTGTCTATTAAAATGTATATTCTGCTTGTCATACTGCAGCAGAGGCCTAACCCCAGAGCGTGCTGATGGAACACGAAAAGGATGTCTTATTGCTTCAACCCTGTGTTATTTGAAGTCTCTATAATGCTATAGCATTATGCTTTATAAATAATTATTACAGTATCTTAAGCTCAGGCTTATTCAAAACATCCCAGGAATGGAAGAAAGGGAACGTCCTCCTTAAATAGATGGACTGAACCAGCTGGGGGGGGAAGAATTAAAGAAAAAAAAAGTAACAAAAAAGCAGTACTGCATGTAAGTTTCTAAGCAAATGTTAAAATATAAAGTAAGGAATTATAAAATTTCCTATCCGCTTAACGTGATCCTTGCAGTAGTGGTTGTGACCTGAGGAACACAAGTCATTCCCAATGCAGTGCTCCACTGTTGCATGCTGTGCTTCAGTAGTGGGGAAGCCTGGCTTGGTCAAACGAGTTCAGAAGGCAAAGCAAGTTGCTGCTGCAGTGTCAGGATGGCACCACGTAATCCTGTTCCTTTGGAACTAAGCTTCCCAGATAATTGTGTATTGAGGGTATTGAGAGGATGGTGGGGCAGAACATGTCCCTTCATGCTTCACTGGGGCGTTCAAATATGGGCCTGGAGAAATGTTTCCGTTTGTTTAAGGATGTAAGCTGACACGTACTTAGCATGGATGTCAGTGAGGCAGCTTATGGCTTGTGTTCTTGAGGCTTATGACTTGGAAAGAAGCATGATGCTTCAGGAGAATTTGGTTAACCATGCCTCACAGACAAAGAAAACAATTCATTCAGCCCAGTTTTAGGCTCATTAGG
The DNA here is from genome assembly GCA_020745775.1 of Theristicus caerulescens. Taxonomy (NCBI): domain Eukaryota; kingdom Metazoa; phylum Chordata; class Aves; order Pelecaniformes; family Threskiornithidae; genus Theristicus; species Theristicus caerulescens. The sequence continues at coordinate 9,812,150 of CM036572.1, forward strand.
AGGCTTGGAAACAAATCTAAACTTTGTATCAGCAGGGCCTTGGTGGTTCTTGAAGGTTGTGCATATTGTCCTGAAAAACAGGATGCAGGAGAGAGGGAAAGTGTTACTCAGCCTCTTTGGCTTGTGTTCAGATGCGAAAGTATGGATTTGGGCCTTTCTTTGGTTGAGTTCTTGGTTGCCTGCTGATACAAAAGCATCAGTCATACTATAGGAAGTGTAAGTGCTGCTTCAATGGCACACACAATCTGTGGCCCCCTGGGTCATGCATAAAGGCTGAAAAAAGGACCATTGTGTTCTGAGTAATGTGCAAATAGTGAGAGGATGGGAAATGTCTTATAGAACCAGGTGCTAAATTAGTCTTTTGAAGTGTTGACATTTCTTTTAAATGCATAAAGTTCACATGCTACACAAAACACTGCATTTGCAATTTAGATAACATTGAATTAGAGTACTAATCTCAAACGCATGTAATAGATTTTGAGCTGGAAATCCCTGGGAGTGGTGCTGATCATCATGTCTGAAAACATGATTGACGAAGTCTCATGAGAAGATAGTGACAAAACATGCAAATGCATTTAATATAGCTAAATAGGATTGTCATTTTGTTAAATAGGCTGGCTGTAGAGAATGAAATGAAGCTACAGCATGACAAAACCTTGCCAATTAAATAATGCTTCAACTAGCAATATAACAACTGTTCAAAGAAGATCATGAATAAGAAGAAGCTGCTAGGTAGGAGGAATTGGTAGATGCATCAGTGTCTTTCTGGAAATCTGATGCTAAAAATGAGACATCTCTCAAATGTAGGCCAAACATACTGCAAGGTCAGCCTTCCTCGCGGTACTTGGGCGCTTCTGGATCTTGACTGAGTCAGCAAGCCAGAGAAGTGTGAAAACAGAAAGCAGGAAGAAAAAAAATTCAGAGTTTGGAATGAACCAGATGTTTTTTCAGCAAAGTTGCCTAAAAGGTCTGACCTGCCGGTGTACTTAAATTTTTAGCACATGCAAAGGAAAATATGCCAAGAATCAGCAGAACCAACAGTATGGGTAAAGTTGCTGGAACTATAACTTTGTTTGTGGCAATTTCATTTAAACCTTGAGGTATTCCATTAAAATGTGTCCTTCATGGACTTCCAAAACTTGTTCTATCCTTGAAAATGCATAGAGTTAGGGCAAAACATTCACACCTGAGTGTCCCAGTCAGTTGGCTGGTGCTTTTTTTGAAGGGTGCTGTGAAACCATAGTTTCTGCAATTGTCTTGGGAATAGGAACACGGGGTTGTGCTCTCCAAGAATGAGACCTATTTGTTGGATTTGACTAAATTTCAGTTTAAGAATTGGTCTGAACCAAAGAACGTTTGAGCCAAGACAGCCTATTGGGTTGATGTGGTTACATCTCACACGTTTCTATGGATATCATTGAAGGTGGAGATGTTGTTAGTGTTATAGAATCATAAAATAGCTTAGGTTGGAAAAGACCTTTAAGATCAGCAAGTCCAACAGTTAACCCAGCACTGCCAAGTCCACCACTAAACCATGTCCCTAAGCACCACATCTGCCCATCTTTTAAATCCCTCCAGGGATGGGGACTCCACCACTTCCCTGGGCAGCCTGTGCCAGGGCCTGACAGCCCTTTTGGTGAAGAAATTTTTCCTAATATCCAACCTAACCCTCCCCTGGCACAACTTGAGGCCATTTCCTCTCGTCCCATCGCTTGTTACTGGGGAGAAGAGACCGACCTTGCCCTGGCTCCAGCCTCCTTTTAGGCAGTTGCAGAGAGCAATGAGGGCTCCCCTCAGCTTCCTCTTCTCCAGGCTGAGCACTCCCAGCTCCCTCAGCCGCCCCTCCCCAGCCTTGTGCTCCAGACCCTTCCCCAGCTTCGTTGCCCTGCTCTGGCCACGCTCCAGCACCTCCATGTCCTTCTTGTGGTGAGAGGCCCAACGCTGAACACAGTACTCGAGGTGCAGCCTCACCAGTGCCAAGTACAGGGAGACCATCTCTTCCCTATTCCTGCTGGCCACACTATTCCTGACACAAGCCAGGATGCTGTTGGCCTTCTTGGCCACCTGGGCACACTGCTGGCTCATATCCAGCCAGCTGTTGACCAGCACCCACAGGTCCTTTTCCGCTGGGCAGCTCTCCAGCCACTCTTCCCCAAGCCTGTAGCGTTGCCTGGGGTTGTTGTGACCCAAGTGCAGGACCTGGCACTGAGCCTTGTTGAACCTCGTACAGCTGGCCTCGTCCCATCGATCCAGCCTGGCCAGATCCCTCTATAGAGCCTTCCTACCCTCCAGCAGATCAACATTCCTGCCCAGCTTGGTGTTGTCTCCAAACTGACTGAGGGTGCACTTGACAATACTGACGTATCGGTGCCTGTAACTATTTGTTCTGAAAAATCTGGTATCTGTTTATAGCTGGGTTGCTTGGATTCAGTCCTCGCTTGTGACTCATCTGTGGCTGGAACACAGCAGCCTGTGAATATTCTTTAGTTTCATGTATGCCAGGTCACATTCCAGCTATTCCAGTTTTCAACTTTAATGTGTCAAGAACCTTGCATTGTTTCCACAGTTGCAAAAATACCTTGTAGTTCTCCCAATCCCTATTTTTGTGATTATGTTATGATTGTCTTTGCACGTCTCAGGAAGGGAATGGTGATACTGCCTAATGCCAGACATATTTGTTGCAAGTGCTGATAAGTGTGTCCCACCTGACAGATCTGGAACAAAAAGCAACAGTTTGCTTCCGACCCAGATCTATTGAGGTTCTCAGGGGAACAGTTTCAGAAGATACATTCTGGCCGAGCTGCGTGTAATGGTTTTGTAACATGGATAAATGACCACTATTTCAGCCACGTGAAATGCTATGGACTCCTCTGTGTCTTACACCAGAGCCACAAGGATGAAAAGAAGTGCTTTAGCTCAGTGTTCTAGCAGGCACTAGTAACATGGGGCTCTTTATGATCCCTATGATTTATTTGAAAACATCAACCTTTTTCTTTAAGGTCTATTTTATAAGTAGCTATACATGAAGCACTCACGGGATGGTGTTCTGGTGGATAAGCAAGCTAATCTGTTACATTCCTTCCAGTTACATCCCAGACTCCTGTCATTAATTCAATATTAATGACCAAGAGACTAAATTGAGAAGAACATAAATCTCACCATTTGAGTGTCATGTAATATTTTTACCACAGGCTGGTCAATCAGATGAAAAGCTCTTCAATTAGTAAGCCGAAATGCTGCTTTGTCTTAACTGAGGCTATTGTCAGGGCCCAGTGATGCTGCTTCATCACCCAGTGTCTTGTAATTACATTACCTAATTGGATGGAGAATGGGAATTGGGCTTACTCTTCCCGTCCCCCGTCCCTCCCCCTTTTTTTTGGTGCTACCCAAAAATGGCTGAAAAGTAATAGCAGAGTCTCTCAGGACTGCCACAGGTTTGAAGGGAGGGCAGTGATGGGAACTTGGATTTCAGATGCTGCCATTTTGATGTTGAAAGGGAATTTCACATTCAAAATTTGCAAGTAGCTAAGAAAATCTTGGCCCTGATTTTTGTACCTGCGAAGCACACAGCAGCTCCCTGCCAACTCTGGGAAGCGCTGTGGGAGTCTTGCTGCTTCCAGGGTGTTTTTGTTTTTTTCTCCAGAGTGCTTAATTAGGTGCTTCACTTTAGAGCCTATCTGTAGGTATTCAGTTGTTAAACACTTTAGTTGCTGATTGAAGGGTGTGATGAGTGAAAAAGGAATATCTTACAGTCTTTATTAGTTATTTTTACATACTAAATAATAATATAAATCTCATAAAATGAGGGCACTTTAATCAGCCAGAATCTCAGGTACATTTCCAAATAAATATTTCCACATTCAATGAAGTGTGCCTGAACAGGTCACCTGGGAGAACTAAAGCCATTAGCAAATACGAGAGACAATCAAAGGAAAGGTGAGTGGACTTTGCTTCATCTCCCTTGCTCATTTCTATATTTAAATATGTATTTTGTTCTCTTTCTACTTGCTGTAGTCTCTCTTCTCCGCCTTGAGGGTCTCTGAATACCAGCTGAATTTTCCCAAAAGGGAATTGTTCAAAGGTGAGGTGCTTAGAGCTGAGAATTGGTAGGACACTTAATGCATCCAAAATGAGCTGAAGTTTTGAAGTGTTTGACATAGTGTAGATGGATGCTGTAGAAGAATCAGAACTGCTTCAGAAGCTGTAGTAAGTCCATCCTAATTGCAAAGGATTTATATATTGACCCTTGAGCAAGTGATTAATGAAGCATACTAAGATTTCAATAACTCAGGAGCTTGCTATTAAATCTTGACATGGTGTACTGATCCCATCTGTAACATGCTTATAACCTCTACCCAACATATAATAAGCATGTGTGAATAAAACAAATATGAATGTGTGAATGAAATGTGTGAATACTTGAAGGAAGGCCCAGGGCATTTTCACTTCAATGTTAGTGACCTGCCCTTCAGAGTTCAGGGGAAGACCTTTAGGTAAGAGAAGCGTCCTTCATCGGACACAAATATTGAAACCTGTATACTTCCCATGCCCAAGCAGGCTTCAGGGGAACAAAGTGAAGAAAAACCTGTTGAGGGTGAATGCAACAGAGACAGTAGATGAGATGGTGTCTGCCGTATGGATTTAACTGAGACTTTGAATAGCTTACCTTTGCTAAAGTGGCATCCTCACTCTAGAAGTGTGCTTCTATCCCTAGAGAGCCTGTAGTGCTGCTTCAGTGTGTATCAATACCTGATAGGAGGCAGTAAAGATGGAGCCAGACTCTTCTCAATGGTGCCCAATGAAAACATGAGGCAATGGGCACAAACTAAAATACAGGAAATTCCATTTAAACTTAAGAAGAAACATTTTTACTGTGAGGATGGTCAAACTCTGGAACAGGTTGTCCACTGAGGTTGTGGCTTCTCCATCCTTGGAGATATTCAAAACTCAACTGGACAAGGTCTTGAGCAACCTGTTGTAGTTGACGCCGCTTTGCACAGGGGGCTGGGACTAGACTATCTCCAGAGGTCCCTTCCAATCTCAACTATTCTCTGATTCTGTGACATTCATGCAAAGGAGAAGATTAGTTTGAAAATGGTGATGAAAGATGGGCTTGGCATCACGAGTTCAATTTGAAGGGAGGAAACCGTAGAACTTAAATCCAGTGGTGACAGAAGTTATGGGAAATGTTGTGTGCAGTAGTGACTTAAAAGGCACTTGTGATTGTAAAGAGATGGGAGGTGAAAAGTAGTTATGGATAAGTGATGACACGCACAATGAGAGAAGAAAAGAGGAGTCTAAACCCAATCACGTCTCTGCAGTGGGCCAAATGGCAAAAGAACCAGCAACTGCAGTGAAGCTCCCCCAGGCTTCCCTGCCAGCATGACTCACATCTGATAAGGGAAAAGCATCTTTTTGGAGGTGAGAAGGGTAGTTTATACTTCCATTTATCAGACAGGTAACTGTAGCATGAACCTTTGAGTGCACTTGTATCTCTACAGAAAACAGATAAAATAGTGATAGTTCACAGCATTGCATCAGCGCTGATAACTCATCAACCTGTCGCCAACCAGACTCTACACAAGCATGTACCCTGGCTAGTTGCTATCTATGCCACCCAGAGATTAAAGATAATCAACTCCTTTTGATTGTAGGAAATCCTGCAAACAATGCTTACCCAATCTATTAATGGAGGAGAAAAGTACCGACCAGCAAAACATCACAGTAAACAGTTCTGCGCCCATGTTATTTTGTATTTTGGTCTCTTGCCTGGCAATCCCCATAAAGGATTAGTTAAGATTATTTGTAGATAAAGGTAGATACTCATCTTCCTTTGTTCCTGTGCAAAGATCTCCTAAATGGTAAGAAACCAAAAGGCCAACATTTGGCATGAATATTCAGTTACTTAAAAGTCTGGGCTGGACTTGACAGGAAGACATGCTCTTCAGGATTGGCATGGAACAATTCACCAGTACTAAATATGTAACCCCTCTCTAGGTCTTTACAATAGTTATTCTCCTTTTATTAAAGGAGAGCTAGAACCATTCATGTTTGAGGAGGTAGGGCATGTGACTTTGTGGTCTGCATCTAGATTTGACACACTATTCCTAACAATTGTGTGGACCCAGGACTTGTATCCACCAATGGAAGCCAGGTGCCTTGGTTGTATGTATTCAAAATTTGTAAAGCTTTAGGGATGCATAGAGGTGGAAGATGTATTTAGGCTTATCTATTCTGCTGTAGCCTTTGTCATTCATCCAGACACAGAATGGAATTTAAAACGTGAACATCATCATTTAATGTCATCTTGTCTTTCGTGATATGTCAATGTCCCTGTTTGACTTGGAAACTTTCAGGTTCTTAAAGGTGAGCCCATCATTACTGAGAGGGCTAAGGGAAATGGAGTGCTTAGTGTTAAGCGAATACGTCACCTGCACTTGTAATGTCATTCCATTGTTCAGCTCTTCTAGTGACTCTCAGCTAATGAGCTGGAATTTGAACTCTGAGTTTACTGGAGCCAATGCTCTGAGTCACAATACCGATACTCAGAAGCATGTTCCTGGTTTGGTTTGCATCGCGGGTAATGGTACATCTTTGCCATACCTGCGGTGAAGGGTGTGGTATGTTGTCCCTAGCTGCTTGGACCCCTGCAAAGTACCGATACTGTTGGGTAAACTTGATGGAGTGCAAGAGGAAGCGGTGTTTGCCTGGCCAGAAAATACAGGTTCTGCTCAGGAAAGGCAAATGCTTGCACATGAGCGTAGCTGTCAAAATGGACCACTGTTGTGCAGCCCTTGAATATCCATTTGAGCCCTGTGGGGTTTACTTTGGTCAGCTGACTCCTTCAGTATTTCAGATTTATCTACAGTTGATCTAACTGATCACTTGTGACTGCTGTGGTACCCTGGACGTTGTCAGTGCAAGACCCTGCCAGCTGTAGAAATACAAGGGTTTAACTGCAGTAGAGTTCAACTGAGTTTGCTCTAGAAACTCAGGGAAATTAAATCAGTCCGAATGCTTTCTCTTTCGTTCATTGTCATTCCGCACACATGTATTTTAGTCTTCGTGTGGCAATCCTAGCTGCCTGGTGGCATGGATGGTTTTCCTTATGCACATCTTCTTTCCAAGGATGCAAACCCTTATTCTATATCCTTGGTTACTACATAATGTTTCTATAATAAAAGAAGGAAAATATGGCAAACCTCAGCAGTTCAAATATGGAATTTCATGGTGCTGAGCCCTCTTTTACAGAAGCTAAATGTAGAAACCGTAGGAGGTTAACTCAATATCCTCATATAGGAAGGGGTGCAGGTGCGGTTGCTGCTGCTGTATAAAAGATCCTTCTTTTAGACCAGCAACATCAGTTCAAAACATGGCTTGCACTGGTGCTGTGCATCCATACTAGTAATTTGTACTAGGTTATATCATGTGATCTCATCGGTCCGTGGGTCCCTAACCTGAAAGAAGCATGTATTCAGCTTGTTTTGAGACCCTTACAAGCTACTCCACATTCAAATGCAAATACTTAATAACCGAAGCTTAAGGATCATATGATTCTTTAGACAGTAAATCTGGTGGTTCAGAGTTGTACACATACTTGGCAGATTATAGGTTTGTCACTGACAGCTAATCTTTTAGAGAACTGTGGCTTAATTCCTTTTGTTAACTAATTAAAAAAAGAGAAAGAAGTTAAAGCTGTAATTAGACCTATTAAAATATATATTACTCACTCAATGGCCTATACAACTAGGATAAATGTATAATTAGGAGGTTTGTCCAAACATGATTAAAGCTAGTCACGTGTCCTAGGCCATCAAACATTTATGTGTGCATGAGATTGAGAGTAAAGTCAGTATAAAAATGTGAATATAAACCATGTCATACTTTGCAGAGAAAATACATGAACTATCTTTTGGTATATTATAAATATTTAACTCAAATCATGAAAGCTTTTTTCAGATGAAAATTCTGAAAGGATTGCGTCAGGCCTATAGCTTCCAGCGGGATAGTGTCATTGGCGACAGTAATGAGACCAGGTCCATCTGTCCCCATGATCTATCGCCACTGTTGCCTACAGTTTGCTGATAGTTTAAGAAATTTAGAAATTAGTAGGTTGCGCATTCCTGTTAGTGATCGGTGCATTCCCTGAGGCATAAGGATTTGCATCCCTTCAAAAACTCATATCTATTTTGGGAGATTGGGTTTCTTTTTTGTTTGGGCTTGTTAGTCTTCAAATTACAAAGTAGTAAAGTCTTCAGCTTTAGAACTAAGGCATATTTTTCCTTCCATGGAGTCAAGAGATGGGAAGAAGAGAGCAGGTCCGTTGACCTTTTCTACCTCAGGCAGGCATGTATGAGTGCTTTCTCTGTGCGCTACTTTCTGGTGATGGCATCTCTTGAAGGGAAATTCCCAGGAAGACTGTGGCAGTTCTGGGTCTCTGTCACCACCATTCTTTCCATATGGTGACAGTTTGTTGTATACTGGAATCTTCCCTGGCTTGTGTCTCATCAGCCCCTTTGTGGCACGTGCAAGTTGGAGAAAGGGACTCAGAGCACCTTTGCATCCTAAATTGCCCCCAGAGCTCATAGCAGTCGCATTGTATGGTTCAGGTCTTCCTATGATAACCCCTCTCCAGCTGTCCACATCCGAGCTGGTGCCTAGGAGCAACGCTGCAGCGTGGATCTGACCGCGATAGTCTCTGCAGCACTTCAGGCTGAAGCCCAGGCAGGGAGGGGGATTTCTGCCATACAGCAGTCGAAGAAAACCATTGCATCTCTACAAACCAGATGTTGGCAGCTCTCAGGGAGGTGCAGACATCTCTGACATGACTGCTAACCAAAATTAAAGACATAAATAAATTGTTTGCTGTAATAGCTCTTTGTTTCAAAACACTGAGTTGCAAGCACTGACCCAGAGAAAAGACACTGAAGTATTGAGGTTGCTGAGCTTAACCTATGGAAAAGAAATAAGCTCAGGTGCTGAAAGCTGACTCAGATATTTTCAATTTTCCTGCCAGAGTGAGAACTATTTGCACAGATGAACAAATTACAGCAGAGTGCCAACGTAACGTAGAAAGGAATAAGCTTCTTTAATATATATCAATTTCTGCGTGGGGACCAGTGGAATTCAGTTAAAAGTCTTAGCTGCCTGTACTGCTTTTAAGCACAGATAATGTAGAGAAGAATTCGGCTGGTGTCAGCCCTTTTTGTCTCACTAAACTGCTGAGAATCCTGGGGTAGGACCGAGAGGAAAAAGCACTTTGGGGAAAATCTAGTGCAGAGGAAATGGTAGAAGTGTCCTGCTACAGCTGTGGAGGAGAGCGGCGCTTCCTCTGCCTGGGTAATAGCTGGCTTTCCCATTTGTTTATGTTGGTTGTCGTGTTCACATACACTCAGAGAGGGAGGGAGATGTGCATATGGGTGTATGTGCCTATAAATGCACACACACAAAATAGCAGTTGTCTATATTGCATACATAGTGGTTTTGGGACCAGTCTCTAAGTGGTTCATGGTATGTCTGTGGTCCAAATGAGTAGCAGCATAAGAATTTTGGAGTTGTTTTGTTGTTTGTATTTTTTTTTCTTATATGAAAAATGAAAGATCAGGGTTGTCTTGGAAAGGACCACTTTTTGGTTTGGGAGCTAGCCAGCTGTCCCGCTTCAGAGATGACAGAAACATAAGTTTTGACTGACTGATTAGAGATGGAAGATTGGGGCTTCTAGCTTACTGTAACAAATTACTGCATAATTCTATTGTATAGGTTCCAATAGGATGCATGCTAGCCAAAGATCCAGAAGAGATCTTTCAGCAGGATAAGACGAGGCATTAGCTCTTTAATCCTAGATATAGAGCTCCAAAACCAGGCACAACATAGAACCAACTATAAGTAATTTCCTAATATTGTTTTAGTTTTTTGTACGTTTTGCCTAGTTGTTACACCTATACAGCTGCATTGTCCAGTCTTGAATATATGATCTCAGAAGGGAAATACTATTCATGTCTTTATGTAGATTATGCTTTTATAAGACTGCTTATATTGCCAACTGAAGTCAGAATTTCGTGACTTAAATTTGGATACCACTGCTTCAGAGAATACAGTTTAAATATTAAATAGACATTTTTAGTGTGTAAGCATGGGACAAGCCAGGGAGCAGGGTTTGAGGAGGAACTAGGGGAGAAGAATGAACATGTTACTTGTTGCAGATGATTTCATTGTATTGGGACTCTGATTCAATGGTGTTGGTGGAACCAAGTCACGCTTCACCACAATAGGTAAACTTTGTACAGTTTCACTGCTTTACGCAAGGATTGTAAGAGGAACCTTCTAACAGCATTACTTGGAGGAAATTCCTGCCCGGTGCATTCACTGGGAGCGATACTGGCTGGTGAGCACAAACTTGTGTCATTTTTATGTAGGTATTTCAAATTTGAGGAGCATCCAGTGCATTTGCAAATTTGTCATTCTACAGGTGTAACTAGCACTCTCTATGTACTCATTCCAGGTCTGGCAGATGACTATTTTGCCTGTCACCCTCTCTGTGATCCAGATTTGAACCTCTTAAGGAACCAAAATCAGCCTCCATTTCCCCTGCTTTCTGATTCTGTGTGACTAAGTCATTCAGCATGTTATAAATACTGTTGCTCATTCCAAATACATTAGTTACCTGTGCACCAATCATTGTCAGCTTATTTCTGCAGTGGAGTGGTTTAGCATTGGGTAATTGGCATAAATCTAATTGCTTGAGTCACAGTATTGCCCTTTCTGCATACACCCACATGTGGCTGTTACGTAATGTGCAGCTTATGGGAGATATATGAAAGACAGCAGCATTGCAAACGTCCTGCCAGCAAACAAGGAACTTGTATACACTCAGAAAATAGCTATTGATGCAGAATTTACGTCAAAATAAGAGGAAGTGAAGAGTGCAGAAAAGTATTTGTTTTGTGTGACTATAGGAATCCTCAAGAAATTCTTTTCAACCAGAGGATTACAGTGAGGAAAACAATGAAACCATGTCAGTGGTAGATTTTTGTCTGGTGATGGGTATATTTATGACTGAGGCACGTGTCTTGATGTCTGCATGGTATTTTCCGTATTTGTGAATGAGAGCCCTGTATTCTGGCTTAGCTTTGCTGTAGGGCACAAAGTCACTTCCCTGTAACTCAACTTTTCCCCATCTGTAGAAGGAGAATCAGTAATCGTTCGTTGTTCTCAAAGCACTTTCGTGTTTAAGGACATACCATAATCCCTGCTGTTCTTCTCACAAATGATCTATAGAATGATAACAGTAAATTGAGGATTTGTAGAGGTTATGTTTGTAGAAATAGATTCCCCTGTGCTTACAGTTTTCTGCAATTGACTGTTTAATTTCTGCACCTGCAATTACTTCTGGGTGTAGCTCGAGCTGCTTAGGTGTCTGAAAACTTGATTGTGCTCTCATGTATCAGGTATTTAGGCATCAAAGTGTTGTGCCTTATGCCTTCACACAGCAGCACCCAGAAAACTGCAAGTGTAGTGAAAGAGGTCGGCTTGCAAATCAGGTCCTTGCAGTTTATGAAAGTGTTGGCCGAAACAGGGAAACGGGCCATGAAGAAAATTCTATTATATGAGCAATTCCTTTCCGTCTATTTTAGCCTGTGTTGTGCTGAATGTGAAGTCCATCTCCTCGTTCTATTGGATTGCCCTGTACTCAGAAGGGCATGTAATTCTCTGGGCAGCTTAATGCCTTTTGCAACCTGTGCTGTTGCCTTGCGTGGCTCTCAATCTTTCACCTGGTGGTACTTCTTCCTGAGCACACTGATGTTCCTGTGGGTCACAGCAAAGCTCAAGTCTTATCTCCTTGTAACTGTGTGCATCTCAGCCCACATTGTGACCTGAGGTTTTTCAGAAGTGTTCAGTGTTGGCTTATTCTGCCTTCCTGCTGTGAGGGGGAGATTTATGCTTTTTTCCAAGGCAAGTGGCATGAGATAGGTGCTGAGCACCTTTGAAAAACTTCTCTTATTCAGTAGCTTCTAATCAAGGAAAAAAGAGAGAGTTTTGGCCTTGCAGGTTCAACTCTTTCACAGCTTTGAAGAGCCTTTAGGATTTCACCAATCTTAGCTTGTTCCTGGCATGCTGGGGAGGTTGGAGTTGTGCTCAGCAGGTGTTGCCTTTTCTGGATCCCAGAGGGTGATTTGTTACTCACCCGCCTCCCCAAACCTTTAATTTTAAACAAATTTTAATTTTTTAAATTTTTTGTTTAATTTAAAACAAATTAAAAGAGCCTGAGGTTTTAAAAAATAAATGCATACAAGGGGGTCGCTTTCCAGTCACATGGGTTTCTGTTTCCCTATTTGTGCAGCTTTCACTGTTGTCCATCCTGAATTCAAAAAGACAAGGGGAGAGCTGCTAACGTGTTTTATTTCTTTTCTCAGTATTTCTGGCTTCTTGTGCTCTCACGAGGTTTGGTTGGCATCGGTGAAGCAAGTTACTCCACTATTGCACCAACCATCATAGGAGACCTTTTCACCAAAAACACAAGGACCCTTATGCTCTCAGTTTTCTACTTCGCAATTCCTCTTGGCAGGTAAGTGACCTAATGCTTCTTTCATCTGGGTTTGGCTTTTCTCTTAAAGTAAGTTCACACAGATCTTAGTTACTAACGATGATAGTTCTTCTGTCTTTGCCTGGAATGTTATAGACAGGAAAATATTGTGAGCAGTGACTAATTAGTTGCAGGAATTGGATTTTTTTTCTAGGTCTGTTACTGGTTCATTTGTGACTTTTGGGAATTAGTGGGAAGGATTATTTTTTTTTTACAGCAATGGGGTGGAAATGGAACCAAAATATTTTAGCTGACTTTTTTTTAGCATTATTAAGTCAAACTATCATTTTGAATAACATTATACTGGTTATGTTATACTATCATTGCTTCAATTCATTTGAGGTCTAGGCCTTCTTTAGCCAATGTCTTTCAGGTTACTGTGAAATCAAGGTCTCTTAAGACACTGGGCTGAGCTTTCAAAAGTGAGTGAATGGGTACCTGCTTCTATGTGACAGTGTAAATATCAGAGGTTTCAAGAGGAGTATGCTATATAACATACACAATTTGAAATTTTGACTTTTATAAGTATTTTTAGTTTAAGCTCAAATTCTGCCCAACCTTGAATTTGGCCAGTCTGACTAAGTTTGGAAAATGTGTCTAAGCCAATCTTAGATGGCTTGCTAGTTACAATAGCAGTGGCCAGTCCATTTTAGTGCTGTTGCCACTGAAACAGCAATTAGGAGAAATTGTGAAGTCTAGCTTAGACAAGGCTGAAGAGAGAAACTGTAATGATCGTTCACAATGAGTCTTAATGCAGAGCAGTGGAGGGCAGCAAGCCCATAGACGCTTGATGAAAGCAACAGACATACTCAGATTTGGAACAGTTATTTCCTCTGGTTCTTTCTTTCAGTGGAGTTCCCTTGTCAGCCCAATGCAGCATCTGATTGTTGGGACGGGAGGGAATCTGATTTTTTTTTTTTTTAAATTTTATTTTCTTAAAATAATGGCTGACCCTCTATTGTGCAGTTGTAGGCAGGGTGGGTTCGCATAGTTCGCATACCAATTGCCAGAGCTCACAACATCCTGTGCAGAAGTGGCATCATGGGTTCATTTCCAGCAGGGAAAACATGGGCAGCAGTTTAACTCTCCCCATCGCAGGGAAAAACTTCTGGTTTAGGGTGGTGCATTTTACAAGTTAGAGCACTCATCCCTGAGATAAAACTCACAAACATCCATTTGCTCTTGAGGAAAAAGAGATAGCCAAGTCCTTAACTGGTGAAAAGAATATTTTCCCAAGAGGGCCAAGGATGCAGAGTATTTACACAGAGAATTCGGTGGGCTATGGCTAGCAAGAAATGTTAAATATTCCTCCTGTTGAGCCTGATTCTGGGACTTAATTCTCTCAATATCCAACAGAGGTTTGGATCCATCATTTGATTTTGGGGCCCGTCTGTGCAAAAAGCCCAGTTTGGGGGTTATTATAGATGGCAACCTCCAAAACTTAGCAGACTGTTCACTAAAGGCATGTGATGGCTGACAGCTGCCCCGCAGCAACTTTTAGCCCAGGCAATTTCTGCAACAAATGCAGCAGTTTGGAAAAAAAGGAAATTCACATCCATTCAGTTCCCTTTGAGAGAAGCATGGTTACTTTCACCTTTATCTAGTCTCTTGTGAGCCACCTTTTATTAGCACAGTGTAATTCTTAGCATGTAGCTGAAGGTCCTGCTGCTCCTTTATCTTCAGAGAGGATTTCCAAGCTTCAGGTCTGATGTCTCCCATCAGACTGTCTTGCACATTCTTCTTGGGTTTTTTTATAAGCTTATGGAAAATGCTCTCTTCATGAGTAATTAGAACCAAGTACAATTAAATGGCAAGAAAAAATTTAATGATAGACTATGGTGTGTCTTTGAAGGGCACTTCTTAATTGAGAGCTTGAACATAAAATTGTTAAGTATTCGTATTACTGCACAGAAAGTCCTGATGTAGAAATCAAATTGGGAAATAAATTCTTTTTGAGGCTTTGTTTCCATCCACTGTAGACTGAAAGATCAGCTATAAACTTGAGATCAGTGTCCGAATTTCCATCAGATTTGAGCATTTTTAGATCAACGGTACTGGGATGAGTTACATATTAGCCACCATCAGCTTCATCCCCTGTGTTTCTTCCTGCGGCAGAATAGAGCCTAGGACACACAACTGACTGTGACTTCTTTATCTTTGTTTAAGAACAGCTATGATTGTGATACTCTGATTCTCATCTTTGTATTTCTTGCAGTGGCTTGGGATACATCACGGGGTCAAGTGTGAAGCAGGTTGCTGGAGACTGGCACTGGGCATTGCGGGTAAGCTACTCTTAATAACATCGTAGTAACAGCTGCATCCATTAATCAGTGTTAGGAAGAGTTCTACCACACAATTCTTCAACCTGTTATTATATATAGAAGGTAAAGGATTGTAAATTGCATTTATGGATATTAAGTGCATAGCAGATGCATTCTCTAAGCAAATGGGAATGGTATGTCTTTTTGGCTCGTTGTACTTGGTTTTTTCCCTGCCTGGGAGCAAGACTGTTCCAATCACTTTATTATCAGTCAACCATGATTTCTTGATGAGGATGGGAAGACGAGGCATTGGCCTTAAATCAACTCCACAGTCTTTCAGTCCCCTGCTGTCAAGAAACTCTGAGAATGGCTTCCTGCTTTGAGGAAAAAACACTTTGTTCCAGTTTCCGCTTGTTTTTCTGCCCTGAGACAGTCGGTTTCCTTCTATTTTAACCTCTTGGGACCTTGATAAATGTGTTGAAAAGATAATACACTCCAATCACATAGGCACAAACAGATCCTGCACACAAAGATGTCTTGAAAGAGCTGAGAGGAAGTGGCCCAGCAGAACTGTTTTCTGACCTTTGGCAGTCTGGGTGGCATGAGCCCCTGCGAGGTGCATTCTCTGGCTCTGGCACTTCATGAAGACAATGAATCTCATGAAGCTCAGGCCAACACTGTTTATAACAGCAGGTGATGAAATACACGGGTTCCCATCTCAAGCAAATGTGCCCTTCTGTGACACAGGCCATTCGCTCCCTGTCCTGCAAGGGTATGCAAAGCCAGGAAAATCACCGTGAACAGTTCATCTGCAGCTGGGAGAGTGGAGAGTAGCTTCCAGCTGTGAACCTGAAATGAAAAGTTTAATGGCCTACAGCTTCACACCAAGAGGATGGCTACCTCATTCAGTAGCAGAAATGCTTTAAGGGTAAAATTAACTTTTGAGCAGAGGCCAGCACAAGGAATAAGAAACCCCAAAGCCCCTCCTGCTGGTCAGTGGGCTTTAATGAGGTTGATACATTGGAGCGCACTTGTGTTTCTATCTGTAAAACCCAAATGATTAATTTGTACAAAGAAATACTCCCTACCACTTTCTCTTCAGATGAAGTCTCGGTAGTTATCCTGAGAAATCCAGGCTATCTGCAAGACTGTACCCCTTATAGGTCATGATTTCCACTGTAAATGACACATTGATGCATGATTCCCTGACGGTGCAAAATCGTGGGGAATCTGACAAGCTGCACGCTTCTGTGATGGTTGCTTTGGACAGCATTGCTTACTTTTCATAGTCAAACAGCACCTGTTGAAAGCTTCCAGACATCAGTGTAAAGCAGCCTCCGTCCCTGTGGCAATTATTGTGCTCTTGCAAGATGTACAAGATTCCCCTAGGTGATGCTTCCCTCTGTGATCTCCTGTGGTCTCCAAATTGGGAGGAGGTCAGGAATAATCTGTACTTCAATGGGCTGAAGAAGGCAGAAGGGCACTTTGACAAGTGGCAGCTTTGTCTCTGGATCTAGCAGTAATGTCAGTGTTTCACTGGAGCATTACTGAATATCCATGGATATTGTCCTGTTGGAGGATTAAGCCTTTAGATAAAAATCAAAGAGACTTTAAATTATATGACCGTAGAAAATCCCAGCATTTCAATTTTTTTTACCAGTGCTGTGTCTTGTGTTCAACTGTAATAAGGATACTGTGTCAGGCTTCATTTATCCCTGGATGAGTTATTTCCACTTCTGAAATATTTTTATCTACCCTTCCCTTCCCTTGAAGAATTCTGGGTTTGTTGTCTTTGGATGTGAAACACTGCTCTATGTGTAAAGGCCATTCTCAAGTTACTATTGGAAGCATTTTTTTTTTTTGAACAGGAATTTATTTTTAAAATGGCTTGTATAGAAAAGGTGATAGTTTGGTGAAAATCCGTGTTCCTGTTTTCCTAAGAGAGCTATTTTCCGTTCTGACAATGATGGAATTTAGTGTCAAAAGAATAATCATGTTTGTAGCTTGAAAAACACTGTGGGATCTTTGTATTTTTGTCTAGTGATTGAGAGAAAGGATTGGAAACTGGGAAACCTAACGCTTCAATGTGCTGTTTTCCTGTCTTCCAGCCTGAATTTGCAATGTTTCTTGGTCTGCTGTACACTGAGGTAATCTGAGGAAGCTGCCTGAAAGTAGGAAGCCATTGTGGGTTAGCTGGAAGAGGGATGCATGTCAAGCAACGATTTTCAAAGCCAGCATGCTCCCTATATCCAGAAATCTTTCACCTGGTCTCCTTGCCTTTGAAAGGCTTCTCCACTCTCCCAGAAACTAGTTGGTCTCTTAGCCCAGCTGGGAGTGGGTTTCCAAAGAGTTAAACATCACTGAAGAACCGTATTTAGATGAATCTTGGTACTTTAATAACACAAAGAAATGGACTGCCTTAATCAGAGTATTCTCAAAGCTGCATGCTTCCAGAGTGAGATAAGAGTCCAGAGAATGACAGGGAGGAAGGAAAGGAGCAGATGCCTCGGTGTGCTTACAGATTCTGGCTAGCTGTAAAGAATTGAGTCGCTGAAATGAAACTAATGTAATCTGCTTCTTACTGACTAGCCAAAGCAAACCCTGCTGACTCCTCTGCTAATTCCCTGTCCCTTTCTTGCAGGTATCTCCGCTCCTAGGAATGATAACAGGGACACTCATCTTGATATTTGTACCTGCTGCTAAAAGAGGAAATGCTGAACAACTTGGGGGACAGCTGAAGGCTCGGACGTCATGGCTAAGAGACATGAAAGCACTGATTAGAAAGTAAGAGCACTCTAGTAAAAAGCATGCTTTGCCTCTCATGCTTAATTGCAACATCCAACGGCCTGTACTTCTTAGCACTGTGAGACTGGAAAGCAACAACATGCAGGGAGGTGCAGAAAGCTTAGGTCCTAGGAAAGAAAATCACAGTTACATTTTCATGAGGTAACAACTACAGTGACAATGATGGATTCCAACTTTTGCTCTAACCTTTCCAAGATTGAGATCTAAGAGAGAGTCTGCTTTGTTTGGCTCATACTTCAGACAAATCAAGGCTTTTGAAGTGTAGAAATTGCTGTGTTCCTGTATTAATTGTTGTGCCACTGTTGTTCAGATGCTTATATCCTTCTTCTTCCTTGAAAGAGCTACTCTGCTGAGTGGCAAAAGACAGTTAAATGCCAGAGCAATTTAGGAGGAGAAAATAGACAAAAGCTTGCACTGCATGGCAAGTTTAAATATATATGTTTATACAACCACATGTGACTGAACGCATGAGCACTGAATGTGCTTGTGTGCTTGTATATGTGCATAAAAGATCACATGCTGATGAGTGTTTAAGCAGCTGCCCTTGCTTCCAGAAAGCTTGCCTGTGCATGTGCAAATACTTGCACTTGTGAATTCAGTGTTACATCAGAATTCTGATAGGAAGCTTGTGGTGTCCTTCGTTTTTAGAACTGCTGGCTAGAATGCCTTCCTGGTATTGTCATCCAGTATCAAAGGACTATGAAAAGTGCTGATGGTTAATTTATCAATATTTCTATATTACTTTTTTGTTAGTTTATCCAAGTAGTAATCATATGGTGGCATGGATGGGGAGGGAGAAGGAAAACTGGTAAACCAGGTAAACAGGTGATATTACAGTGAAAGCCCTATGATTCACACATCATGTCTTAGTCACTAAGTATTGATTGTCTTCTGAAATGGTCCTATGAAAAATGGTCTCTTTGAAGCACTTCTGAGGAGTTATGTACATTATCAATGGAGCATCACGTATGAAGAAATATTCTATGCCTCTTATTCTCCATTGCTTTGTACCTTGTATTCTCTCTGCCCCTTGGCAAAGGGAGGTCGCTAGTATGGGGGAACACTGTGTTTCATCACTGAAGTACTGGCTCCTCTCCTGGGGCTCCTGCTCTTTCACTGTTCCCACTAAACCTTCTCTTGGTTTTGCCTCTTGCGTCTCCACAGCCGCAGCTATGTGTTCTCATCGTTGGCCACCTCAGCTGTCTCCTTTGCCACAGGGGCACTCGGCATGTGGATCCCTCTCTACCTTCACAGAGCACAGGTCGTGCAGAAGACAGCAGAGACCTGCAGCTCACAGCCCTGCAGCACCAAAGATAGGTAAGATTCAGACTCTGCTGCTTTAAAGAGGGGGGAAAAGGGGGTGGGGGCTTATTTACCAGAGAAAACAGGCAAGTCCCACAGAGTCAAGTTACTAGAATGTCTGTAATTTCCTCTAGGTCTTTGCAACAATGATAGGAAATGCTGGGATTGTAAACTAGGTTTTATTTCTCTTCTTTTCTTCATCACATGAAGTCAAACGAAGGGAGAAGCAATGACCTCAGCTCTTAGTTCCCAGGCTATAGTGCAGAAGTAGAAAAGAGACTGCTCTCTTTGCCTTAGAAGATTTTTGGACAGCTGAGGGAGAGCTTGATTTCTTAAGACCCACACTGTTTTCTGTGATAGCAGCAGAATCAGCTGGCAGGTTGGGTAGCCCCAGTGGTGGCTATAATTCAGGGTTCCCCTAAAGGCTACAGGGACTGACCCTGAAGACTTTGGTTTCTGTGTGAGGGAGGACTTCACTGTGTTTCATTGCTCTGTACGCTACTGCGTATGCTGAGTTCTGCTGAAAAATGTTGCAGAGATCTGGGACACTTTGGTCTGGATTTCTTGATGTTATACGGTGGTTTTGTTTTTCAGTCCCAGTTATATAATATCACTTGCAGCACATAAGCTATTAAAAGTAATTCATCGTTTTGTGCTTTACCATGATGGCACAAAGCATAAAATGCTAAAAAAACATTTCTCTAGGTGAATAAAAGATACGAAAAACTGCCTTTTGTCGGCTCTTTCGCTTTTTAGCTGGTGAGGGAAAAATAACATTAGGAAAACCTTCTTGCTCTAGCTGACACAATCCCATCTCAAGTAAACTATTTAGTGGTTTGGAGCACCATCAACTAGAGTGCCCAGCGGGCAGTCTCAGTCTATTCTGCAAAAATGCAGTGAGCAGAAAATACAGCTCCAGTCAGACTGCCCATCTTCTGTTTACAAAGAAAAGTTTTCCACTGCTTGATGACACCTATATTTTGAGCTGCCCTGGAGCTACTGTAATGTAGTTGCCAAAGACTGTGTAACCCAAGTCCTGCACATACAATACAAAGAATCCTTGACAGCTCCTGGCTCTTTAAATTTAAATTAACACATTTCTAATGTGTAACATAACAGCAAAATAATCTAATCAGGCTTCTTTGAAGTGGTCTGAAAGGAGTTAGAAAGTCAAAGTATGTTGAAAGTCACGGATATTGAGAGTCTTGTTAGGTTTCCTTTCTCTTAAGCTTCCTAATGCCTGTTCTGTCCATGATTTCCCCTTACATGATCAATGTGCAGGTGAATACTTAGTTTTGTGCATACATAATTAGCTGTACAATGCTCTTGACAGGAAGCTCAGTTCCACACAAAGAAGCAATATGTATGAGTCCTTTGCACCTCTTTGCATGTTGATCATTGCCTGTGTACAAGGCTGAATTTCACTTGCTGTGTTTTTCTTAATTGCAGGGAAGACTGCTAAAATCATAAGCACTCAGCAGGGGAGGTCATTTGTTTTATTTTAAATTTGCAAAGCCAATGTGCAGATTTCCATTAGTCAGTTTACCTTAATAATTTGTTCAAAGACCATGCCCATTTTTGGGAAAAACTCCAATAAAAATAACTGTCTCTTTTTTTTTTTTTCCCCCTTGTTTTTTTTCTTTTTAATAGCCTGATCTTTGGAGCAATCACATGCTTCACTGGTTTCCTGGGTGTAATCACAGGGGCTGGGGCAACCAAATGGTGCCGGTTAAAAACCCAGCGAGCTGATCCTCTTGTCTGTGCTGTCGGCATGCTAGGATCAGCCATCTTCATCTGTCTGATCTTCGTTGCTGCCAAGAGCAGCATTGTGGGAGCCTATGTAAGTATAATCCTTTGCATATGCCAGTCTCGCTCTTACTCTCTCTACCAGACTCCTTAGAAGGCTGTGTGCTTTGTCCCCTGCAGGAAGCCTGAGATGTTGGTCTTGCTTTTCCCCTTCTGAATGTCCCTCATTTCGTCCCTTGGCATTTTGGCACTCTCTAGATGTGCCTAAAGGGAAAATGATATCTCAACTGCTTATCCCTTCTCGCTAACTGTCATCAGAATTTAGAGCTGGGGATTTAGTGCATGCATGGAAACCCACAGTTCCCTGCCTTTGGGTTGTTCTATCTATACCTCTATCCATACTTCTATCGCTCTTGCCTAATGTTTTGGTACGGGAAAATTGGCCACTTCCCTTACAATAAGGGTATTGTAGCTGCAGTGGTACCAAATTATAATTACAGTATAATTTGTCTGTGGGCATGCTTTTGGCTACCTATAAGTACCATTAATTTGCATAACTAGGTAGCTTGCTCCAGACCAATATTAATTACCATGTAATTTCAATTTGTTGTTATCTGTGTTACCATAGCACCTGGAAGTCCTAGTCATAGCCCAGGAACCCTCAACACTTGATGCTGCACAAATGCAGATTAAGATATGGCCCCTCCCAGAGTGTTTATAATTGAGGTATATAAAAAGACATCAGATAGATCCAGACAAAAAGACTGAAGGGAAAAGAAAAAACTCAAGTATAATAATCCAGCCTCAGGCTAGAACCTTGCTTTCAGTAGAGAGCAGAAATCCAGTACTCTGAACAGGTCCCGGGTTCCCTTTCAATGTAATAGAGAGCAGCCTGGGACCTGGGAGAAGTTTTTGAAGGGAAAGCACGAGATGGTTGGAGTAGTGGGATAATTTCTGAAAGCCCACCCTTAGCGTCCACACTGCAGCGCACACTCCATCCAGCAAGGAGAATTAATCTGTAATTAACCAGTCAACCAATCTACTGTGGTTCCTTACTTCTCTGTATTTCTAGTACTAGCCTAGCCACGGTTATTTTCTGAGTATTTCAATAGCTGCCATCATTATGGAGAAACACAAGAAGAAAGAGTGAAAGTTTAAAAATGTTAATACAGAACTAAGAATGCCTCCTCTGGCTATTTAGAAAGTGTCAGAAGGAGATTCGGTCCTCTGGTTTGTGGCGTGGTCTAGAACTAACCTTTGATTCAGTGATCAGCAGAAAAATGGTCACCTCAGACAACCTGTAAGAGGGTGTTACTGGTTGGCCAAGCATTAACCCCCCTTCCATCACCAGCCGTCTCCGAGTGAGGAGATCTGTCACATCCCTCCGCCTGCCCCTCCCCTCCACCTCTTTGTACAGCCAGCCCTGTGATTTTCTCCTTTCTCAGACCTGATGATAGACATGTTGCTTTGTGGTGTGTAGTCTCTTTATGCAGAAAGTCCTCCCTTTCTAAGCTGGAAATACTGTTTTCAAAAATTTTGCAACAAAAGGTGGTTATTGGTTTCATTTTCATCTTTTTTTTCTTTTTTTTTTTTAATAGCCATGTGACTATTCTGCATTGTATAAATATATAAATATAGATGGTATTATTTAACCAATCTTTGAAACAATTTATTTTATTATGCATGAGCAGTAAATCTAATAGAGAGTCAATGATTTGCAAAGGAAGTTTATATCTGCATATGGAGGGGGTATGAGGAATATAAGCCTATTTGCTGGTGCTGTTAGGCTGATGCATACATTTATTGCAGGTAACACTGCCTCTCCGTAGCCCTAAATAGCCCTAAATAGCAGCTTTCTCTGCTGCTGGAAACCTGATGCATAGAAAGCAGATAAGAGTCTAGTTATTGTGCCGACTGGGGAATCAGAGATCTGAACTCTCTTTAACGGATTCTACACGTGACAGTGGGCACGTTATTTAACTTTGTTTCTCCCCTGTGAAAAGAGGATTCTTAACTTACAAAGGGTCAGGGTAGCTTAGATCATTAATGTTTGTAAATTACCTGGAGTTAGAAGATCTGTGGCCAAGTCACCTGCTATAAATTAATATAAACAGAAAACAATGAGACAACACCCGCTGCTGTTGCTGTTTAGCGTTACAGGTGCTAACCCCACTGAGAGAGCAGGTCTATGTTGTAGCTACCAATGTCTCCTAACACCAGGTATTATCATGGTGGTGCTATGTATCAGCTGAATTGACTCTTCAAGGCAAGTTTCAAACAGGAGCCCTTCTTTTTCCATGCCATTCAATGCTGCTGCAATCTTACAGACTTCCAGAGTGTTTAATTCCCTTGTATTTCCCTAGGAGACCTGTCTTGCAAGGTTGCATGGGGTAGCACTTTCTCATTACTGTCCGTTTTAAGTCTTATTGGTCCAAAATGAAGGAGAGACTGTTCTCTGACTCTGGAGTTGGAACACTCCATATGGTGGACAGCATGATGGACTAGGTTACCTTCCTTACCTCAAATTCCATTTTATTAGCTTGTTCTGGAAAGAATACAGTAAAATTTACGGGTGGATTTTCTCATCTCTGATAGCTTCCTTGACAGCTGTGTCCTGGCTGCCATCCTGAGACAACGTCCTTGAGTTCTACATGACTATGAAAGGCAAGAGCAATGTTCTGCTCTGTTCCCCACCACAGTGGTGTTTCCAGACCTTCTGTACTGTGACTGTCCTTAGACTTCTGTCATTGATCACACTGTGCTAAAATTGAACCATTTTGGATGCCTCATTGGCTCAGAGCCTTAAGATTATCACTTCCAAGCACTGAGATGGGTCCCCATGAGATGGTGTTCTCTCACACTAAGCTGTGCTGGCCGCCAGATCACCATCTCCCTCCCTGCTCTAGTTAACAGTTGCGAGTTTTTAATTTCAACTGATATTGGCATCAGCATAAATGAAGTGTTCAGCACTCCAGCAAGAATCAGAGCCCTTGCTTTTTAATTTCTGGGCTTTTTGGGTTTTGGTTTTTTTGGAAAAGACCTGCATCTCCTTTGGCATGATCACCTCGTCCCTTACAGGCTGTCAACTGTCTGCTCTCTTCCTCCCCTGAATATGCATACTTTTTCTCCCCTGCTCGGTCCTGTCTTGCAGGTGGTTTTGGTCCCTGAGGGCAGCTGCTGTTCCAGTTCTGTAGCAGCCACTCCTACCTGGCGCAGGTAGACAGACTTCTTTTTTCTGTCCAGTCTTTTCATACTAATCCAGTAAACTACTGGCAGTGGTAGAAGTGGCTGGAAAGGTGGAATAAAACAGCATTCTATATCTCATAGCTGCCCAGACACATGTATTTCTGTCTTTTACTATCTTGCTTGGCTGTACAGTCAAATCAGTTCTTATTCTGTGTTGCTTGCAGCATGTGGATTTGTGTGTTGTAGTCCAGCTCCTTAAAACAGCAGTTTGACTATCTTTAGGTCCTACTGTTTCTGAAATATGTACTCTTTGAAATGTTGGTTTTCAAACCTGTCTCTTGAAACCCATTAGCTGTATGGCATCATTGTATCACACTACTCAGACATTTCAATAGCAGATTTTAGACTAGTTTAACTTTCCAAATGACTGGAGAGAGATGCTTTGCTTTGCCTTCCTTTTCACACTGTTCCAAGTTCCTGTTGTACCTCAATTTCAACATCTATTTCAATTCCTCAAAGACATTTTATGATCTTGCAGAAACAGCAACTCCCAGGGTAAAACCTTGCCATAGAGTTTTTACAGCATCTCAGGCTCAACTCCAGGGACTTTCTGTTGACATGGTCTCGGTGGCTTACCTACTTCTGAGGCATCGATATTGCCCAACACGGAGATGGAATTAGACTTGCTTCAAATTCAAGAGCACATATGGGAGTCTTACCCACCATTTCAAAGAGAAATACAGATAATGGAGATGTAGACAGATACGCATTTGCAAATAGCCATGGAAGGAGTTTGTAACCTGCTTAGATCTTGCCGTGAGAGCTGCTGGTGCGACCACTCTGAAACTACTTTACTTACCATTTTTGAGAATCAGAATTTGCTAACTGATCACATAAACAGAAGACTTGAGGGGAACGTAATTTCTGTCAGCTCATCACAGATGAGCAACTGGACACCAAATGGGCATGGTGAGATATTATACAACACAGCTGGGTTCAGAAGAGAATCTCTATATCAGCTCTAGAGCTGAAATCGCAGTGTAAAATGAGGCTTTGAAAAGTGTGTGAGGAGTCAAAACCGTGCCCATTTCATGAGCTATGGATCTGTTCTGGAGGCTGCCCTATTTGCAGTAAGCATCCCTAGAGTCTCTCTCCAGCAGAAATGCCACATATCCTCATATGCCCTTTGCAGCGGATAAACTCATTTTTATAAATCCCCATTAGCAGCTGAAGGACAGACTTTTTTTTAATGTCAGTATCTTTTGTCCTACTTTTTGATCTTCCTCTTGTTCCTCTTTTCCTTTTACCAGTACCCACATATTAAGCACGTGTTTCATGGAAACATGTTGGGTGAAATACACGTTCAACAATTCAAAACTGGTGCGCTCTGAAGTTTGTAGCATTTCAGTGATTTATTTCTAGGACTTGTGCTGAATTCCTGCAGAAGGGGGCAAGTTTTACTTGCCGCATGTAACAATTCATATGTGTGTTATGTGTGTGTAATTTATATAACCTTAAGGCAAGCAGTTGCCTGTTTGCAATATTGTATGAACAGGCAGGGCATGTCGATGCCGCATTCAGAAACGTGATTACATCTTTCCCAAGCTCAGTTTAATCTATCCAGCCACAGAACCCCAGCAACAGCAGCTGCAAAGCTGTAGTAGGACAGATTTCAGAGGAGGTCCCGAGCGCCCGGCTGGGGCTCCAGTATGCCCTTGCTACGTGATACGTGGCTTCAGCTCCCGTCAGCACCTTCATTCATTGGATCTGTGTTTCTTAGTTGTCCTTTCCAGTGAGAGCCAAGTTCAAGTCAGGCCAGTGGACAGTGGGAAAATGGAAAGAGGAGATTTCCTAGCTGACCAGCTGGGCCATAATGACCGGCTCAGGCACCATCACAGAGGAAGCAGATCCAGTCACAGAAAGAGGGGACAGCGAGGAAGAATGTGTGGGAAACAAAGACAATTTTAGAAACAAATAGAGGAAGCTTTCTGTAGGTCAATGCGTAAGACTTGCTAAATAAAGCAAACTATTCCTGGCAGTGACATGATGGTCTGAGGGGTTTAGGCAATCTCAACCGGTATGTGGGAAAGAAAATTGCGGTGGTCACATCATAGCCATAGCTGCCAATCTTGGGGGTCCTCCTCCCACCCCAAACTGCGCCTGTGCAAGCAGCAGGGACAGGGACTGGGACTGGGACTGTCAGCCCATCAAAGCTCACAAGAACACCACAAAACAACATCCATTGAAGTGGTTCCTCAGAGCAAAGGGTACTGTGTATTTCTTGCTGGCTTTGTTTCATTAATGAATTGTAGCCTGTTCAACATAACAAAAACTGAGCATAAGGCAATTAAAAGGGGAATCTTCAATTACCTGCATCCAAATCTCCATAGCAGTTATCTCCAACTCCCAATAAGGATTCCAGGAGTAATGTTTTCTCTCTAGGTGCCACAAAAGGAAATGGGTTAGCTGGGCAAAAAGCAACCTTTTGGGGGACATCTAGTAAAGGAGTTTTGCTTGCCTTCTTGCTGGTGGGGAACAGGGGAGCTGGTTTTTACAAGTCTGGTTATTTACGTAGCACTTTGCCTGTGTTCTGCTCTTCATAATACACAAAGGAAGAGGGAAATGTGTGTGTGGAAGATTTTCCATCCTTGTTTTTTTCATCCTGTTGAACCTACATTTCTTTGTTAAATTGTTAACCTACAGCATAAAAGCAAAAGTTTCATGACTGAAATATGGATAAAAAGCTTTTTGATGAAGGCAGTGTTCCTCCTGAAGCCGTCTCACCCTTGCTTCGTTGGACTCAGTTTGATGAACATTTCTTTTAATGATGAGGCCAGGTTAAATTAGTTTCTCCTCTTGATCATTTCCAGTTCTTTAACTGCTGTAAGTGTTTGTAGAACCATTTAATGAACTGCACCAGGGAACTGATTCGGGTTAAAAAATAAGAAAAATAAGCAAAACAAGCCCCTCTTCCCCTGCCTCCCCCCCAACAAAAGATTCTTTGCTCCATCTCCGTTTCCTGATCTGAATCCCTGCTGGGCTCTGTTGTACCAGCACAGCTGAGAAGGCAGTATGGGGCAGGAGTAAGTAAGGAGGGAGTGCCAGAGGTGGAAAGGGCATGTGGTGGCTGTTTATACCACACCAACACAAGAAGAAGCTCTCATCCCACTACGTACACAGGGCTTTTCATGTATCTTGTTGACCATCTCCACAGAGTCAAGAGTTATATTTCACCATAAGACACTGATGTTGCAAAACCCATACTTAAGTCCTGCCCGGACTGTATGTAGATATTACCAGTGTAACGCTTGAGTCGTTATAGTGCCTAGACCTATGCACCCTCAAAAAGAACAGCAATATGCTAGCAGGGGAGGGAAAGGATCTTGCACATAGTGGGTAGAGAACCTCATTTGGTTTGCTACAGAGCTTAACACATAACTTGATTCCTAGTGATGAAAATAATGGTGTTTCGGGGAGTTGTAGCCTTTTTGCCTTTTTTAACTGGCTTTTTGGAACAGAATGATTTAAGTATGGAAGCTCAGGGCTGTCTCTTCTTGCTGGCTTCTCATATTCTTCTGTTACCAACTGTGTGTCAGCCTTTTATTTACCAGCTCTGTAGATCATAAACTGTTTACACTAATGAAGTTGCAGGCCAACCCTCTAGAGCTCTGATAAACTAGTTTTCTGATACTCAGGATAAACCACAACAGTAACCAGGAGTGTATTGTGTACAGAAGAATCCTTTGAGCAGGTCTGAGACAAATAAGCAATAAAGGAAAGTTTGTGACAGGTTATTTTTTCCCTTGAATGTCAAGTGAATAAATCTTCTCCTTTTTGTGTGTTTTGTTACAACAGATTTGCATTTTTATCGGAGAAACTCTTCTGTTTTCAAACTGGGCTATCACAGCAGACATACTAATGGTGAGTGTACTTTGGAACAGCATCGTTCTCTTCTGGTGGCCAGAGCAGTTTGTCAGCTCGCAAGAACAACCTGAAGTTCACAATTTCTTCCAAATGCCTAGCCCCTACTTCAGCCTATTCTTTTTTTTTTTTTTTTTATGAGAAGGAAAGTGAGATAGAGGAGGAGAAAGAAAAAAAAGATTATTTTTGTTGTATTCTAATTCTTCTATTATTTTTATACCGGGGAGAGGAAATGTCCAGAAGGGACACCATTACTGAATTCAAATCGTTTCCCCCAATTTTAAATATTTGCGCAAACCCCCATATGCAAAGAAATCAGCCAGCATTTCCTAATAGTCAGCACATTAGTGGATTATGTTATCAATAACTCGGCTTTGTTCTGCAATAGGAAATCCTTCCCTCCCTCCCTCCTCTGACTGCAAAGGCAGCCATCTACCTCTCTCTTTGGCTTAACTCCAGCAAACCTACCATTCAACACATACACAATAGAAAAACACCTCTGGGAGAGGAGAGAGGAAAAGAAAGTATAAAGAATTTTTGGACTATGTCCACCTTGTCCAGGAGGAAACTGTCAGGGACTTTTCACCTCATGTCCTTCATTTGCCATTCTTTCTCCATCATAGAGCTTTTTAAGTCTTTCAAATCAGCCAGCTGACCTCAGCAGCTAGATTTTCATATGAAATAGTCTGGACGTTTGTTAGAGAGCCTTGCATGTTTTGCAGATAATGTACAGAGCCTATCAAACATACTGTATGTTGAAATCCCATTGTGAGGGAGGTTACTTGTTGCTTATTGCATGAAAAAGAAAGAAACTAGGGCATAGAACCATTACAGGACTTGCCTGAGGTCTTTTGGCAGGTTGTTGACAGAACTAAAAATACAATCAGTCTGGCATCAATAGAAAACTCCCTTGACTTGTATTTGTTGCTTATGCAAACATCCACGAGAAAACAATCTGCCTCAGTATTCCTAGATGTAAAGATAATGGTGTTGATATATTGATTCAGCAAAGAACTTCAAGCTTCTGTTTATGATTTAAGTTCAAGGTTGTGTTTATATTTGAAGGTGGCTCTGTAGTTGCCTTGCCTGATGAACTTTCAATCTTTAACTCATTTGTGCAGAGAACGCTTTGGGAGGTGGGGTGGGGTGGTTAATTCCACTTCTCTCAGATGTAAATAAAGCACGAAGAAACAAAGGTTATCAGTGTACTGCAGTAGCATTAGATAGCTTTTCATTACCAAGGTTCGTTCCTCCTACCAGTTTAGCTTTAGTATACTAGAGCTCTGCATGGACTGAATGGGTGTTTGCTTTGTGCTTACGTTGGTTTTGCAGCTTGTGCTGAGTTCAAGGCTGCTGTGGCCGTTCATTAAGTGGTATCTCAACACCTAGAAAGATGTGCAGTCTACAGACAGCTGTGTTGAGGAAGAAATTATAGTACCATATTTGTAGCTGCTCATTACTGCCTCCTGCCAGAGCTTCCTGTTGCATCCTGCCTTTGGCTGTGATGTTCCCAGGAGCACTCCCAGCTCTCTCTGGTCAGAATTAGCTGATGGGCTTAAATAGCAGATCTTTTGTATCCTCCCTGGCGTTGGCTGAAACAGGTAAGGGCTTGGCCATGGAGCACATCTGCGGTCCTCCAGCAGTGACTCTCGAAGAGCAGCTGAGGCAGCCATCTCTGCTGCCAACATAGCGCAGCTGGAGGGAGGTACCTGTCGGACATGTTCAAGGTCCTCCAGCATATCTGTGCCAGAGAGAGAGCTGAAACTTGACCTATGTTGTCTCAAGCTAACCCCAAAAGACATTTTTCAACCAACTACTTTGTTATATCGAGTGTACTAAGGATGCCATCATTGTCCCATTTTAATTACTGAGATTTTTTGAGTTGATTTCAATGTGACTTCAGTATCCTGTAGCTTTTTAATAGCTTTTATAGGGTTTGCCATCTGTCTTACCAGCATCCTATAGTCAGTTGCTTTTTGTAGGGATGCATTTGCAGTTATTTAAGTTGCTTTAGTGCAAAAGAACTCCATAAGAAATGATTGGAAACAATTGGAAATAATTTCCTAGTTCCAATTTCCAAAACATGGGAAAGAAACTAAAACCATGTTAAAAATTGGAATTTGGTAATTGATGCCAGCTCTTAAGCTAGCTGTTCTCTTGTCTGTTTAGAAAAATGACCTGAGTGTCATATATAATGCCCAGCTTAATGCATTATCAGCGCGCATTAGCCTGTAAAAGTGCTATACAAATAAATGTAAACATCCACTTAGATCAGTGCAAGCCTGTAAACAGATGGTCTGAAGTGCATTCATAGGACACAAGGGGTTTGAGAGGATGTTTAGTCAGACGATACGTGAGAGCCAGGGCTGTAACCGTGTTTGACAGACAGCTTTATAAGAATTCCTAGGCAGAGAAAGGTGTGGATATGCTTTAGCGAGATGCGCTTTAAATGTTTGGCAAATTAATTTCTACTGATTACTATTTATTTGGTCTAATCAGAAGTGTGTCTGTTCTTGCCTGAGGCTGGTAAGGAGTTTAAAAGCATTATTAGCGTAAGCTTAACAACACTTTCATCATATACATAAATATTATCCTGTTTTCATGGATAAAAAGCTCTCAATACTGGCTGAACACTGTTCCCACTGATTTCATTATGCCAGAAGTGAGGCTTTTTGGAAACTGCATCCCAAATGATTTATCATAGCTCTCCCAAGATTTACAGCTCTCATGACTGCCTAAGAACCCTATTGGGCAAGTTGGTAAGCATCTTCAGAGGCTTTGCAAATTTAATTTCCTTGGCAAAACAAGGATGTTTGCTTATTATCTTCAGATTTAATTGTTGGCTCTTCATAGCGTTGTGCTTCCATTGCATCTACTGTGCTTGCCAGTGTAACGGTCAGTGTGCAGCTCCTCTAATTGTCTGCAGTAAAAGGTGCTGAGTGCTCGGTCTGATAAACTGTCAGCACTGCAGAATGTACTGCACTGCCTGAGATTTTAAAAGCCTGATATTTGTTCCAAATGCAAATTTGTACAAAACAGGCCTTATTCTCCTGAGCACAACCCTCCACATCTCCTCCCAGGCACATGCTCAGATGGTGCTTAGGGAAGGCGGGGATGTTTCTTATGGAGCATGCTAATTATGAAACAGATTTTATCAGCCATCTTTGCAAATTGGCCTCAAAATTACCAGAACCCCAAAGTAGCATTAAAACTGCCTTGTAACAGCAATAATGAATGAGCTTCAGTGCAGCAGGCAAGCGTGTAACGTTCTGAGACATGCTGAGTGCTTGGGACTTTGTGGAATCTGGTCCTAATAGTGGGGTTTTGCCTCCATAGCACATCTCAAAAATAAAGATGATGGACAGAAGCTTGGTGGCATTTCTGTGTAAGAGCCAGTAGGCAATTTAAAGGGCCTGAGCTCACAATCTCTTTAGGTCTTTGCTGAGAAAAGCGATCCTCCAGTTTATGCAAAGTCCTGAAACTCATGCAAAAAAATGCTCTGCATATTTCTTTTTTCTCTTAAAACATTAGTTGTATTTAAATGGTCATGAGCTGCAATGGAGGAGCAGCTTTAATGTTTCGCTGTAGAGTCAGTGTCTTTCTTTAGGCTTGAAACAGGCATAGACTGGTGCTCAGCTGTGCTATAGGCATGGAGGAATGTTGCTTTTGTTCTGATTACCTTCCCTATAAATAAACCCCAATTATTTATGTAGTATAAAATACTGCCCTATTTTTACAGCCGAAGATAAATAGCATTTCCTGAAGTTCTCATTGTAGCTTCTCTCAGCGTGCCTGCACACATCAGTAATCTGAGTGCTGTGGTTCAGCTTGTAAGGCAGGGTGAGGAGTGCCTTTGAATGGGGGTACGCAGCCCGCTTCAAACACCGGAGCACAGCTCTGACCAGAAGGGATATGCCAAGGGGC
Source organism: Theristicus caerulescens (assembly GCA_020745775.1). Taxonomy (NCBI): domain Eukaryota; kingdom Metazoa; phylum Chordata; class Aves; order Pelecaniformes; family Threskiornithidae; genus Theristicus; species Theristicus caerulescens. The sequence continues at coordinate 9,843,878 of CM036572.1, forward strand.
GTCTCTGCAGTTCTGCCGGGGCCGAGGGTAGCAGATGGAGGTGTACTGTGATTTGGAGACCAGGTCAGCCTCCTTTTACTTCATTTAAAAGTATTATTTTTAGATGGTGTCTGCCTAGCTTGAGTGAAGGGTCCTCTCAGGCTGGTTTCTCTGGGTCACAGCCTTTGCCCATTCTGAACAGTAGTTGTAACAGAGACGCCTGGACTATTTCCAGGCTCTGTCTGTGGCTAGAAGGGGGTTAGCGTTTATTTTCTTGCCTTTCGTGCTGAAAGCAGCCAGTATGCATTGTCCTGAAGATTACTGTCTGACCCAGCAAGGGCAGCAAAGTGTTTTAGAGAGTAGACTTTTCTGTTAAAGATTAGACATAAACATCAGAGCTTACCTCTTTGGCACGTGGCCTTTTACTGGGAGAAGAGTGATCTCTCCTTGGCTTTCCTGGTTATTTCAGACCAACTCATTCTGCTGGTTTCCCTACAGGAAGGGGATGTCAGCAGCAAACCATGGCCTTTCGGAGCCTCTATTTAAAGAGCAGAGGTTTGCCGAAGCTGCTTCGTCAGCCTCCCTGCCCCTCCTCTGTGCTGCCTGCCTCTGAACCTGGAGTCAGAGATGAGCCAGGACCATCCCATGGGCTTCCGCCTTGGCTGCTGTGGCTCTCCCACCTCCAGTTTCTGTGGGATGTTCAAACCAGGCCATGTATGGTTTGAATTTAGGTCTATTTTAGTATCAAAATACCCATTTAGAGCTGCAATTTACTGCTGTCTTCCTAGAACAGTAGATACCAACTACTTCCTCTCCCTCAGAACAAAATGCTCTGTAAGTAGGAATAGGGTGGAGTATTTTTTGGTGCTTTGGAGGTGCTGGTTTAAGCCTTTTTTTCTTTCCAATATCTTTTTAGAGGAGGAGGGAAAAAACCTCATGTTCATTTGCTTGTCACATCTTGGTGTTTTGGGTTGGGGGGAGGCAGTGTTCGTCACTTGAATTTCAGACTAAATTTACTAAGTTTTGGCACCTTATAGTGCCAAATCATATCAATGGTTTCAACCATCAATAACTTCGTTAGCTAGGCAAACTGAAAACTTGCTGGAAATTGTATTGCTACTTGCAAAACTATAATAATACAGGTATGCATGCAAAATTATGTCTAATATATGTGTGAGTGCCTATTCATGTGTATAAATATATTATATGTGCACACACACACACGATGCAGGTATCATTCAAATTTCTTTCTCCAGTTGGCACCAATTCACTGCCACTCTCTGAAAATGGTAAGTTTTTAATAAATTTGCCATTTCCTTTGTCATTTTGCTAAGAAAATGGATAGAATATAGAGCCAGGCAGGCTTTCCTCTCCAGATTTGTTAACATAAACTTTATAGAGAGAAAAATATTTTAACCTAAGTTTAAAATTCCCTGTTTTGCAGGTATCACAACTCTGGACTCTTGAATTAGGTAGACTTTCACTTTATCTTCTCAGATGCCCTTTCTCAAACAGCTCTTGCAGAATGCTTCTCCATTGCACCTGTGTGAGCTGGGGCCAGGTGGAAAGAAGAACAATAACTCTTTTTTTTTTTTCCCCTTTCCTTCTGTCTAATCTATCCAGTTTGCACCCATTACCCTGCATCTTTGGGGAATGGTAATGAATTGTGTGGTCTCCTGCTGTTTCACAGTGTGACCTTCAGTACGTTTCTGTGTCTCTAATAAAGTCTAGACCTTATTTTCCTCTTGGGATTTCTGTGAGCCTTCAAGTCTGTTTGGAGCTGCTGGATGCAAAAGGAGGACGGTGTCTAACACCCGCAGCCAGGTGGCTGCTGTGGATTTGATCATCTTTTGCTTTTCTGTTGCACAACAGGAGTTTAACAGGGTACCCATTTCACATGTGGCATCAAAGTGCATTAGTGTGCATTTGCAGCTTTGTAAAGCCAGTAATGAAAGAACTGGCAGGTCATTCTGAAAGCACATGGTAAAACCCTAAGGAAAAGCATTTAATCTAATTTTACCCATCGTTCGTAATTGTCTCTGCTTGGAATGAGATGATTGTTCTAAATACGCATCAGTTCTCTTCTAGTGTGGATTTTCTCAATGCTGTTTCTTTTCTTTCCCTTTTTTATGGCTAACTCTTTCCACTGCAGAGAGGGCACCTCACCTTCCCTAAGAGGAAGCGTTAAAGCACTGAAACGGTGCTTCAGATCCTCTGCCCTGAGGTAGGTCGCTGTTGAGCAGCGAGTTCTCCCTACCTCAGTCAGCTAAGGTAAATGGATCCCTGTGTATCTCTAGCTGGGGATATGCCAGTCCTGAAATGTCACGTTTAATTAATAAATGACTGCAGGAAAGGATTGCAAGAATGAGTTGAAGTCTGGGAAGGCAAGCCTTCTAAAGAAAGACTAAAGACAGCCCATCAGAGAGAAAGTGGACAAGTAAAAGGGATCACGGTCTACAAATAGCTAAACAAGAGAGTCATTTCTGGCAGGGTAGATAGCGCTTCAGAGCAACAGAAAAAGGCAGAACAAGATTCAGTGCTTAGAAGTGGAAACAAAGCTCGCTTGGATTTAGAGACCTATTGAATTCTTCATTACTTACAGCCTTTAAATCAAGACAGGATTCATTTATAACCCGGGATGTGTGGACTTGATGCAGATGTTCTTAGCCAGCTTCTTTCACAAGTTCTATATGGGAGACAATTACTTTTTTCTGCTCCTAAATGTGTGTTATAAAATTAAGGTCATTCCACGGGACAGGAGTTTGTTGGTTTTTTTTTTCTTTTTTAATCTTTCATCCCCTTCCATGGTTAGGGCTCTGTTTTCTGTGAGCTCTGGTCCCTTAATGGGGAAGTAATTTGTGTTTTCCACTGATGCTGTGTCGTCAGACTGATTCTGCATGACCTGGCCGAGGGTGTCATGTCCTATTAGAGGAGTGGAGACCAAACTACAATGTTGGCTATGGAAAATTTTCCTAATGTGTCTTTGTCACTTTTCACAAGTGGAATTGCAAATTTTTGAGAAAAACTTGAAGTGATTAGAGATGGAGTGGGATGGATTGACCTTTCATGCTAATTGGAATTGCTTATGGTTTAGGACACAAAATAATATCTTTATTATGGAAAAAACACAATATCCCAGGTTACAGCAAAGTCCTCGTTTGGAAGGCTGGTGGTGCTGAGCAAGTTACGTGCTGCAGGCAACCTCGAACTTCGCTCTCCCCATCAGCCAAGCAAAATGTAGGCTGAGGAGCAATAGCAAAGTGTCTCATGGGCAAAGTTATTAGTCAAACTCATGCATTCAGTGCTGCTGAGAGGAGCGCAGACCGGACACAGCTTCCTTCCCCCAACCCCTGCCATCAGGAGTACCAGAAAGCCAGGAAGGGTCACTGAGCTCCCCAGTTGCTTGAGCCACCCGTGGGCTGGACAGTGGCTGTGTCTGCCGCCAACATCTCAGGGAGCTTGTTTACTTTGTCCTGACCTGGGTAGAAACTGAGCAATACAAGACAGCTCGACAGGTTCTTACTTCAGTTTCCTTATGCATTTTTTTTTCTTTCCCCTTCTTCTTTGCAGTATGTGGTCATTCCAACACGCCGTGCAACCGCAGTGGCCTTGCAGAGTTTCACTTCACACCTCCTGGGAGATGCTGGCAGCCCTTATCTGATTGGATTTGTAAGTGCTCACAGCAGGTTTTGGCAGGGTTGCGTGCCCATGTTTGGTTTTGTTTACTAACTGCTTATCTAAAATGCCAAGTTAAACCATGCTAGGGAAGGAAGACCTGTGTTTATGAGCAGAATGGGAAGCGGTGCAGTGCAATGTAACTTTTTTACATGCTTATGTTATTGGTGGGCTACAGTTCAAACCTGGAAGGACCACTTGGGCACGAGAAGTGAGCTTCTAAATCTTTTTAGCCTAGGGCATTTGTAAAGCTTATAGACAGCTCTGTAAAGGGAGAGCGGTTGCTTCTGTGGTGTGGACATAGGTCCATTAGAAATTAGATTGGAACAGAGTCGTGTGTGCGTTTAACTGTTAATCTGGTCTCATAAACCAAATATCTATTTATGGGTAGCAACATGCAGCTGTTCTGACCTGCTGATACTTTGAACCTGTTTTGTATGATAATAAATGATGGTGTAAAATCCATGGCAGGATGGGTGTGGATGTTTTGGGGGTTTTGTTAGTATTCCTTTCCAGTGCTTTGTTTTTTTATTAGTAGTATTCCTTTCTGTTACTGCTGCAGTTGTTGGCCTTGGTCTGACTGGAGATCTCCCTTATTGTGCCACCATTATCCTAGTGCAAAGCAAAACAACAGACCCTGCTCCAAAAGCTGGCAATCAGAGAACATTCACAGTTGAAAATATAAGGCCTGGGAAATGTAATGAGGAAGAGAAATCTAGATATACTGGGGTAATTTCTTGCCCTTGCACCCTTCTGTGGAGTTTGATGCATTGAGTTTCAGAGAACACAGATCATCATTTATAAAATACAGTAGCTTCCATGTAGAGCCCTAAGTGGCACTGCTCATGTTGTGTTGAAGGTGCTACAGTTTTCCAGCGATGTAAGTGGGATTTTCACTAGTCCCATCACCCCTCAGAGACAGAACTTTGGTGTGCTCTTCCAGCTCAGTACTGCTATGTGACACAGCTGCCGGGTGATGTGGACCTTTTTATTTTTTTGTTTAGACTGTCATTTCTCATCTAATCATCCCATAGACACTGGTGTGTGTATCTATACATATTTATTTATATATATTTGATTTCGTGTATATATATTTAACTATACATAAATATTTACTCTTGGAATGCCAGCTCCAAAAAATAATATAGTTGCTCTGTAGCCCTCTGAAGCATACATGAAGAGACAGATACAGATAAGGCTGAACGGATCAAAGAAATGAGAAATGTCTCAAGAGAATAAATATGTACAATTTGGCTTACTCTTTATTTACTTCAATGTTCTGGGCATCCAGGGAGAAATGATCTTATTTTAGAAATTATTTGAAAGTGGCAAGAACAAAGCGATCACTGGAAGAGACTGCTTTGTGCAGGGCAGGCGACATGGGGAATGTCAAGTAGGAGAATGAAATAAGCAGGCCAGCGTGCTTTGAAGGCCGGCGCCAGCGTCGGGAGGCAGGGTCTGAGATGCACGTGAGGCTGTCTCAGGTGACTCTGCTGCACGTTCAGTCTTTTTCTTACACAAGAGGGATGTCCAGGAGGAATGGCGAGGACCCTGAATGATTGCAATTAATCTAGAAAGTTGCCCAGGGCTCTTTAGTGTCACAGATTTAAAAAAAAAGGGCTTTGGTTGTAGAAAATAACGTGCCTTGCCCTTCTGGTATTCAGAGATCAAGCAAGTTGTGAGTTACTTAAGGATGCCTGCCTGAAATATGCTTAACCCCAATTTAATAGCTGCCTTAGGCTTTCTTTAGACTGGGAAAATATTAATTATGATTTTGAATTACTCTTTTCTAATGCTGCACTTGTTGGGCAGTTCTCATTTGGGAGGAGACTCCTCAAGTGCAAGGCTCTGTGGCAGGAGAGCAGGAGTGAAGCACTCATGGAAGGCACCAGCATCCATTTCTGTAGCCTCTGGACTGGCTTGGCTGACTCACGCTCCCTGTGCTACAGTGGCTGAAAGGTCAACGGCAGCTTTCACATAACACAGAAAAACAAATACTATTTAAAGGGAAAGGACCAACAGCCGACTTCCCCACCAGAGCTAAGACAAGCAACCAACTTGATTGTTAAAACCTGCAGGTGTTTGTCATTGGAATTGTCCAGCTGAGTTGTAGGATGGAGCCTTTCATGCAGGATTGACACCTCACTTGGGCAGGTTACAGAAGTGGCTTGGATTATGACTAAGATTTTCAAGGCAGTCTATGGGAGCTAAGCAACCTACTCCTGTTGCCTTTAAGGGAAATTTGGGAACCCAATTCCCATGGTCCTTCTGGGAATCCCCAGCCTGAGGACATTAACTCACACTGCTGTTACTCCAGAGTTGCCATGAAGCAGACCAAGGGCAGGGTGGAGGTCTTGAAAGAGAGAGGCAGAAGGCAGGATAAATCAAATGAACCACAGTAACAGGCATGCTCAGAATGGGTGAAACTCAGCCTCCCGATCACTCAGGGTTCATCTGCGATCCTGAATATCTGCCATTTTTTCTGAGTGCTTACAAAATCCGCCTGAAGCTCCCTCACTAAATGAGCAGTGTTTTGATTGCATATAGCTAGAATCTTACACAGTTTTGGTGAGTTTGTAGCGAGATTCCCTCTAGCAGTGCTCTTAATAAAGAACCAGATACCCGTATCCTTGTAGGACTAAGCTGTCGCAGGCAGTTGTCTCTGTTTGCTGGATACCAATAAATGTTGTATTGATCTTATAATCCTCATGTGGAACGTGGAAGGTCCTTAACAGCTGCAGCCTCATGTGTGTGATTGCTCCCTTGCGCTGTGGTGTGCCGTGAGAGTTGAAGGTCAGACTCAGATTTTTCTGTAATCTCCCCCAGTTCCAAATCTTGCAGTGCAGTTCCTTACAATCACCCAAAGCACCAAATATATGTTAGTGTTTAAAAGCTAAGCGGAAGGAAGCATGTATGTATGGTTATTTGTCATGTCTCTTTAAATATTGATAACTTTTATTATGGTAAAAAGGCTTAAGATTGGCTTACAAAGAAGTTATGCAAATGCAGTTTTAGGGTGGCAGCTGTAATTTGCATAAGGTTTTACTACCTGCCAAGCACTGAGATCAATTACTATAAATCAGTGCTGCCCATTCATTCACAAATAAGGGTAGGCATTGCTGCAGTATTTCATTAGATGAGACTGTTTTTATTCCTAGATAACTGTAACTTTTTCAGGACCTTTGTGATAGCCTGCAGAGTTTAAATAATTCCTGTTTAACAACTTGGAGTATAGCTCCATGCTTTATTCTTGAGGTAGTCAGTGAGAAATTTCACCTGTTCAGTGCATTACACCCAAATATCTCTAGTACTTTTCCATCTTTGAAAGGTCCCACTATGCAGACACGGTTGCTGAAGCACAGAACAGCCAAGAGAAATCTCACCACTCATGTTGAGTATCAGATAAAGGTCTTCCAGCTGCTCTCCCTGTGCCCTAATGGCTAGCCAGCATTTCAGACTTGGAAGAGCTGAGTGGAGGTAGCTAGCAGCAGAAGGTGAAATACAGTTAACTCTTCTCAGGCTGCATTGTAGCTCCAGCTCTCTTTATTAATTCTGGTTATATCTTTTTTGCCCTTTAAAATTAAATAATTGTAAGAAGTGCCAGTGAGTCTGCGCTTCTGTGTTCATCTGTGCACATGCATGCATGAACCTCTCTTCCCTACTCAGGGTTTACATTATTCGTCCACACAAACAGCGGTCTCCCCCCACTCGCTGACGTACTCTTTTACTTCAGGAAAACTGAGTACAGGCAGTGATTTTTTTTTCTTTTGAGGCTGTGCCTTGGTACTTTTCCTTTCCTTCCTCCAAGGCTGTCATTTGCTTCCTATCTGAGCACAGCAGTGCCTTCCTCTTCCATCCTTGCCTTGCTTCTGGCCCTGGCTGTGATAAGAAACGGGTACCTACCGCAGGCTTTGCTCTCTCTCCATGTGCCAGGGAAATGGCTGGTGTGGGTGCACGCTGTCCTTTCTGCTCTGGTGCTGTTGGCTCTCCTGTTAGCTTCCTGCTTTATTAAACTCTTTCTCATCTCCCCTGTGCAACCATCCATCAGGTCTAGGGATTGAAACCTGCCTGTATCTCCTTGTCACCTGGCAACATCAACGCATGAGGATGGTGTTTTAAAGTGCCAGAGATCAGCTCTCCTCCACCAGCACCTTTTGATGGGCTAAAAGCTACTCCCTGGTCTCCACTGGTGGTGGTACCCACTTGTCCTGACCTTCTTGGATGCCGCATCTTCAGTTTTACCTGAGGGACACAACCTCCAGCCACGCCGGCCGAGCAGTGTCAAGACAATATGCCACAGTCTGGCAACTGGGCTCTGTGAGAGGGGGGACCCCGATCGCTCATCTGTGTGCTGAGGGTCATGCCAAGAGCTCTCCCCATCTGCCCATCTCTAGTTATGCAAATGGCAGCGTTACCTGAACTGCTGGGTCTCTGGCGGCCTCCTCTCGGCAGACCCCGCAACACCGTGTCAGTTTGCGGTGCCCAGGCATGCTGGTTCGCCTGGCAGCTGAGATCTCAAGTGTCTGAACAGGCATCTTCTCTTTGAACAGTCTCCTTTCGAAAAAGAGGTCTGGGTGTGAGTGACCTTGTAATCAATTGTAAGCAAATCTGAGCTGTTCTGGTTTGTTTTGAAGGGGTTTTGTGCAACTCCCAATGTTACCTGGAAAAATTTTATTAATAAACCTGTCGCTTGTCACCCTTCACTTTTCTCCCTTCCCCAACTTTCTTATGTGAGTGGGTTGATAAACTAGATCTAATGAGCTACTTAAATAGCAAGAATGCTAATGACCTTCCTTTAGCAAGTAGTTAGCAGAACAGTGTTAATTATCTGGTGCAGAGTATCAGGGAAGGCAGATCAGCATTTGATTAGGGGCAACTCAGGGAAATTGTAGTAAATGCAGCAATTAAGATACTTTTTTAATGAAAGTTATAATTGGAGGTGCAGATTTCACAACCTTCTTGTCCCGGTTTGAGACAGCCTTTTTGTTGATTTGGTTTCAAAGGTGTTTACCCATCCCAGTAAATATATATGTATAGAAAGTAGTTCTCTATGTAAAGACTTGCCTGCCTGAGAAAGTGGAATTCATGTTTAAAATTCGTATTTTATAGTTTAAAATGCTATGGCTACTTCAGAGTAGATGTGTGGATATGCTTACTCTGGAGTAACGTTTTTTCCAGTTTCGTTTGCTAGATTAAAACAGGCCACAGCCTGTTGGGGCTCAAATCCACTGCTGTCTGACTTAAAAGCAGGGTAGTGGAATAAAGTGGATCGTTGCGATGCGATGCTGCAGTCTGGGCTTTTTGTCCCTCTCTGACCTGTGCAGCCATTCCTCAAAGACGGCCCATTATGTGCTTGCCGGCGATTACGTAGTACTGTCTGTTCTGCCAAAGCTGGGCGCGAGATGAACTTGAGTTCAAAAAGGCAAGCTCATCCTCTAACAAAAACGTGCGAATTATTTTCCTAGCATCACTCTCTGTTTTAGGAACTCTCAGGAGGTATTCCACTGCTGTTGTGGGATTAAGGATGGAACTGAGGTCTCTGTCTTGTTAGCTTTTGCAGCATGTTACAGGTTCTAATATTTATAGTATATATGAGTGTGTATAGGCAGCATCTTCCATCACCCGTTGGAGATAGTAGATGAAATGTGATACACATGTATGGTTTTTATTGTTCTTCCTTTACCAAGTGCCAGCTGCTTGACTGGTGTTCTGTAGCCCTCATGGTGTCACTCCTCCTGTAGAGATCTTCCCCCACATTCATGCTTGCATATGACCCACGTTGTGGTGGGTAACATGGGACTCGCCCTCGCAGTCCAACACCTGATGTACGCGTGTCAGGGAAATACTGTGAGGAAGAGAGACCCCAGCCCCTCATCCTTATTATCTGTTTCTTCAAGCACTAGCTTTAAGTTGAGGATTTCTCTGGTCCTGGCTGAGCTGAGTAATTAAAAGCCTTTTTTGTAGTGCACTGAAAGGCCAAATCTTTGACAGGGCTGTCAGCTGCAAAAAAAAAGGGAGAATGAAGCACCTGGAGACCAATCCACAGAGGATTTATCTCCTCATTGCAACGAGCTAACAAGCTTCCCACTTCTGATGACTCAGCAACAGACAAGATTTAAATCTGCCCTAAAAACCCAAATGAATTCCCATATATAAAACGCTCTTTGCCAAGGATTCTCAGCCTGTTCTGTTTTTTTCCAGAGCCGCTGTGCACCTGTCATTCCCCGTGCCTTTGGTTAGAAGTGCAGGTTCTCAGTATTTTTGATAAACAGACGTTTAAAGTATGTAAAAGTATCTCATTAAAGAAAGCCCAGAAATCCAGAGCTGATCCTTGTTTCACTCGAGTATTTCAAGCTCTGTCCCATCTGCTCTGTCACTCCTTCTGTGCACTAAAAATCTCATTAAATAAGTGGCTTCTTTCTCTGAGCTGCCAAGGACCCTGTACGCTCCCAATATGGACACAGAGTTTTTGTGGTGCTGAGCACCCTTCAGAACGAGGTGTCCAAGTTCTGCACCATGGGGGAATGAGTTCCTTCTGGGACGCACTGCCAGGGAGCGGGTCTGTGCTGCAGGGAGATGGGGACAGGGATGCTGCTAAAGGGTGTGCTCCCAAACTGTGGTCCTGTGCCACAGACCCGATTTCTACATGTAGGCGGGCACCCCGCATCCCTACACATTTAGTACCTGTGCTTTGTTATGTGAGCCGTGCTCCTTGACTCCACGTTCCCCGTGGTACAAGGCATCTCCTGCTGGGACAGGAGAAAGTCCAGTGTTAACTTAGAAAATCCCTGGGCAGACCAGACCTGCAGAGAAAGGCAGTTAATGACATGAAGAAAGTAGACTTTCAACCCTCTCTAGGGCAAATGTTGCTCTAACACCAAGAGACGTACAAAGTCCATTTGCTAGCACCGCAAGCAGAACCCTTGTTTCTTTCAACTTACTGCAGCCTTTTCAAGGCAGCACCACTTATTTAATGCAGCCTGGTAATCCTGGGAGAGGGTACAAGGGCATAAAGAGATGAGCCTGCCACAGGGGAAGCAGTGCAGGAGTCCTTGCTACGGGTATTGCTGGGGCAAACTGGGGTACCACGCACTTATGCAGGGTATTGATATTGTCACCACCCAAGTGTTAAATTTGGTTGTGATCTCAAAAGGACAAAATTAACAGGATGTTTTGCTTTTTTCCCCCCTCTAACATCCAAACATGCCAATGTTAAAATTGAAATAACTTTTAGAATATAATTGCTTTTACCTTACTGTGGCTTTCAGAATGAGTATCATAAAATAGTTGGCTTTACTTCCTCTTTTTATAATGTGTTTCTTATGCCATTTAGCACAGTATAAATGTTTGTGCTCCCCCACAGATCTAGCAAATTGTTTACTTTTACTTTATAAAATCCCTTATTTTTGGTTTCTAGTCTTCATTTGCATTCATATTAGATTTTTTTTTTTAAATCAAAGAAACCTTTCAGGTGCATCTCTGAATTCAGAGTGGGTGAACCTCAAACCATTGTGGTGACGCTGGGGGGTTGCAGGGAGTGCTGCGTTAGGGAACTGTACTGAAGAGAGGAGCCAGGGAGAACGTGGCTTGTATCAAATTGGTAATCATGAAAATCAGGTATTTGTGCCAGATACTGCAGTGGAAATATCCTTTTATGTAGCAAGATTTGTGCCCAAGAGGCAATGTCAGAAATTTAGAAAAAACAAGCAACTGCGGAGGAATTGAGATGTACTCAGCAATGAGACAAGGTAGATGAAATTACGATTTCAAAGTTGATGTTACCATTACACTGTCTAATTAGTAAATCAGTTTAATTTAACTGCTCATGCTGCTCAGGAGGGACAGTAACACAGAAGCAAGCCGTCTTTCTAGGGCTTCAGCCCACCTGAGCTTTTATGACAGCAATAGCCTGTCCAGTGTTCCAAAAAACACAGCACATGCTTCCCAAGAAAGGTAATGAAGTTTCCCTTTTTTCCTTCATTGTCTCCTGCACACAGATTGAGACACAGTCAGAGCTTTGGGGGGTTTGGATCATGCCCACTGCAGCTGTACTGTTCGTTCTCCAGCAAGTGGGCATTTTCTCTAGCTGGACTCCTTCCAGTTGGCTGCCACCGGCTGAATACATGCCATTTGTATTCTGTTGTAAAAATGCCATGAGCTGAAGTTTATTTAGCAAAGTCATTCCTCTTGGTCTGAGGTCTGTGTTACACAGTGAGGGAAGAGAAGATGTGAACTTTCATAGTTAGGATGTTATCAAAGACTTCTGATTAGACTGCAAAGCAGCAGCAGAACTTCCTTATTGATTTTCCACCCCCAAGTTTTGGGTAAATGTTTTGAAATTTTTTGCCACCTACCAATTGGCAGAACAAAGAAAGGAATCCCACACATGACTCCGTGCTGAAGAACTGGCACTGGCTGTGCTTGCAACCCCCACTTTTTGTTACTTATGATAGAGAGAAGACACCGAATATGATGCTAGACTGGGTCTTGCCAAATCACAGTTAGACAACTCAGGATGCTATCATTGCAAGGAGTCTGGAAAACCAAAAATTGGCAATACAGAGCAGACCATTTGGCAGACAGTATGTCGTTCTTGGAGCCCGAGTCTGTAATTATGTCCTGTGTCCTCTTGAGAGGAGATGCCAAAGTTCCAGTCTTAGCAGGTGGCTTGTAACTGAGTGGAAGAAAACAACAGGGAATAGTGGCTGTAAATTAACAGCAAAAACATACATGTGGGCCCTGATAAAGTTCTAGAGTTGAGATGCAGACATGGGTGAAGGGATTATATGAAACCTAGATGAGAAAGCCCAGCTGGCTCAGTGGGAAGAATTATACCTTGGATGGGAGGAAACACTGCTTTTTCTAAAACGTGCACTTAAACAATATGTTGGGTTAAAAATGAAAAAGGTAGCAGATTCAATATTAACGTGACTTATTGGTATAAAAGGTCAACATGATGTCTTAGATGGGAAGGCGTGGGGCAAGCTGCATTGGGAATTTTGTTTGTTGGAGACTCGAAGCTGGTTTTAGCTTAGAATGTCACATCATCCATAAGAGAAAGCAATCGAGAGCGCATGCCTGGCTTTTCATCCTCTACTGCTGATTTATCATATCAATTTGTCGAGTGATTTATTGCCTGGTCCTTTTGGAGGATAATTGTATCCATTCCCAAAAATGAAAAGTGGTTTAGAATTTCTAAATTTCTATTTTAGAATAGCCTCAATTCTGGCTATTGCACACAGAGGGGCTGATCGAATGCCAAATTTTGGTTCATAATGAAGAGTAAGGGAAATGCTGGGAATTAACGTGTCTGGATACAAGAGGGAACAAATTACCAGCTGACATCCCTGCCTTCTGGGTGCAGCGCATGTTCTGCTAATTTCCTCTGAGTGCGTTCTTTACACATTCAAGTCTTGTTGCTATTTTTTAGTAAGTGTCTCAGACTAATAGCCACTGTTATTTGCCTTCAGTCTAAGGACTTTTTTAACCATCAGTTCTCACGAGACTTGTTCATAACAATCCTGGTTTTCCTTGTGTGTGTTATACACTGTGAATAAAGTTCTCTTTGAGAGGACAGGAACACTTCCTTAGCTATCTCCCAAGCACTGGCATTTTCTCCTCCTCCTTTCTAGGGCAGGGAATGAAACAGAGAAGTCCAGCTAAAACCCTTCAATTCTTTCTGTAGATACACTTCCAGTGTTTATTCACTCCTCTACTTGAGAACGCTCCGTCCTGACAGACAGTCCTTTGCTCTTTCGTGTGCAGTGGTTCCACCTCCAGCATCAGGCTGGCCGCTCCTCCTCGCCTTCATGGGTATTAAGGCACTGAGACCCCCAACGCTCCGGAGTCTCCCTGCTAAAGCACACGTTGCGACCTGTTCACTTGAGTCCCCATGAGTGTCACCTTTCTGTCACCTTCTGTTGTGCTTGGCCTCCGCTGGGGCATCTCTTTGCATACGTTTACCTGCTAGGTCGCTACAGTCGGCTGCAGGGCCATGAGTTGGTGATTTCTCCTGTGTGTGACATTTCCTCACTTGATTTTTCAAGTCCCTTTAGATTTAAGCCTTGAACGTTGGATTTTGCTTGTAGTTTGTGTCTGACGCCACCTTTTTCATTAGCAGTAATGTGGCAGTTTAGAAGTTGCTGCACAAGCTTGGACTATTTCTGGAACCGATTTGCGTGTGTGCACAGCAGTAGAATGTTATGCTGCAAATTCCCTGCAGTCTTTTGGTATAAACTAGTATTTCTGCCTCAACAAAAGGTCACAGATAAAACCAGAGCTGGACATTTAAATACCCAATGCCTTGAGACTCATCCCTACTGCTGCTACCGCTCTGTTGGATTTATGGAGAGTAAAGTTGTTTGCTGGACAGTAAATATTACAATGGGATTGTTTTAGCTACAGACAGTCATTAAATATTACTGAGTTGTAGCAAAAGCTTTTCATAACGAACTAAATACTGCCATTGCATGTCACTGCTCCTTCGTGTAAGTGTAACATTGTGTTCACTTTCATATAATTATGCTTTTTGGCTGTCGGAAGACGCAGGTTGCCTTAGCCCATGAACTTGGTGGTGCACGGTCCTTCGGTGCGAGTGCAGCCCCTGTGCGACAGACCTTGTCTGAGCAGCGGGGCAGAGTCACATCTTGCGCACAGTTACACGTCAAAGCGCAGCAAGCTCAGGATAGAAGAGGGAACGAGGCCTGTACCTGACACGGATAAAACCTATTAGAGTTCTGTTTCTGAAAATCAGATGGGATCTCTGGTTTTTTGTTCTGTGAAAACCATTTCCCCCTTCCCACTCAACACACAGAAATGGAATTTAATACCTCCTTTTGCTGAAAGGTAGGTAAGGTGTAGGAGTAAGCAGGGCTTGATAGAAATTGGAGAAGATTGATCTCTCCATCACACACCCAGCAATGCCGGTGTGGCCCCAGGAGGCTTGGTCAGTACAGCGGGGTTAGACACCCACGCATTCAGTCACTGAAGCAGCCAGGGAGAAGATGAAGGAGGCTGTGGGATGAATAATAGACCAGGCCAGGAGAGCGACAGGGAGAGGAGAACCCCTGCCAGGCTGCTCACAGCGTAAGTTGCCCAGGCTCCAGAGTGGCATGTGGAAGGCTGAAGCGTGCAAAGGACATTCAGCCTTTCCTGAACACACTGTTCCATTTTAAACCTCATGCACATGTTTAGTGGGCGGTTGTTTAGGGAATCATGTTCTTTTCACCATTATCGTGTCTCTTTTTCATCTAAGTGACTAATTTTTTTTGCCCTTCTCTCCTAGATCTCAGACCTGATACGACAAAGCACGAAGGAGTCCCCAGTCTGGGAGTTCCTCAGCTTGGGGTATGCACTCATGCTCTGCCCGTTTGTCGTTGTCCTCGGAGGGATGTTTTTCCTGGCCACAGCCCTCTTCTTCCTAAGTGACCGAGCCAAAGCTGAACAACAGTGAGTAACCTGGCAATTGCAAATGGGGAGGTACCGAAGCCTGTTTTCTGTCTTGAACGTTATGCTTGTACTCTTTCCCTGGCCTTGGTCCTTCCCGGTGAAGGATGTCGGGTTGTGTGTTAAGACCCTCAGCTCAGCAGAGTGCATGAGGCTGCACGAAGCACAGGGGCTTGGGTCATGCTGGCTGGGCATCCTTTACACGCTTCTGCCCTGGTGGATCTCGGTTGTTGGCCATACGGCCTGGAGGGGAGCACAGTATTTGAGATCACAGGCCCCTTTTACCCTTGCGTGAGCATGCCACAGCCCGGGCCGTCGGTAGTGAGGGGCTGCTGTGTGCTGGAACCAGTGGACTGCTAGGTGAAGAGCAGGAGACACTTTACAGAGCTTGGTGGTCAGCTTTGAGCCCACAGTCCCATCTCAGCCCCCTGTGCCCTGCTGACTACCTCCAATACACAGGAACATCAGGCAAGAAGGAAAGCTGTGTATGTGGGGACACACGTGCTCAAGGGTCGCTGTATTAAAGATAGTCTTTCCCAGTCCCTTATTGCAGCTTGTAAAAAAAAAGCTACTGTTTTTCAGTAAAGAAACCGATTCGGACCACCTCACGGTTGGCAACTACAGTAATTCAGAAGACGCTTCCACATGACATACAAACTTCTGGGGTTAGTCTCTTTCTCATAATTGTCGAAAAATAAGAGTATCTATGTATAATGTCATGCTGAATATGTGGGTAGGTGACTAGTCTGGTGTTGAATGTAAGTTGCCTTTGCCTTTCTCCCACTGGGAGAATGGGAGACGTGCAGACATTAACAG
Organism: Theristicus caerulescens; assembly: GCA_020745775.1. Taxonomy (NCBI): domain Eukaryota; kingdom Metazoa; phylum Chordata; class Aves; order Pelecaniformes; family Threskiornithidae; genus Theristicus; species Theristicus caerulescens. The sequence continues at coordinate 9,859,793 of CM036572.1, forward strand.
CCTGTCGTAATTCTGCAGACAAAGAGAGCAGAGTATACCTTGCTGTACCGTAAGGAGAAGGGCCCTGGCGTATCACTGTCACTAGACATAGTACAACCAGAAGGAAAATAAGGTGTTTGGAGGTTGACATAAGCGCATGAACAGTTTGGGTGATACTTTCTGGCTCACACCATCATATCAGATGGATGCAAGTTTTGGAAGCAGTGCCACAGATGGTGCTGTGGCCCTGTAAGAGCAGTTCCACCTTCCTTTTACTAACACGCACAAAGACCAGAGAACAGAAAGGTTTTCTGCCTCCTGGTGCCTTTAGATATATACATTCCCCCTATAATGAGATGTTTATACGCTGTGGTAAAAACAAGACCTCATCATGTATCTTGTAAGGAGGTAAAGTCCTGCAGAGCTGAAGTTCAGTGTGGCTTTGGAGATGTGACATGACTGGTGTGTGCCTGATTTGTTATCTGCATATAAGGGCTTTAAATTGCAAGAAGTGAAATTGGAAATTAGATGTTAGGAAGAAATTCCTAAGAGAAAAAAGAGGTAAATGCTACAGCAGATTATTTGGAGAAGATGTGAAAGCTGTCCTGTGTTTCTGAAGGCCTCCCTGGCTCGGTCTTGAGGCGGGAAGGTGGGAACTGCTCTCTGGCTGCCTTCCAGTCCTATTGCTGTGATTGTGTACCTCAGCTGTACAGGCAAGTCTAAGTAGTGATCACCTGGGGACACGGCAAGATGAACATAAGTTTCTAGGTGCTCAGGGTGGCTTTTTTTGCTGCAAGGAGCCAAAAGTTCTATTTGGTGACAGGACAGTGATGCAGTGCAGCAGATGAGATCCCCCTCGTGTAGCCATAGCATCAGCCGGCGCTCAGGGCCCCCAGCTCTTTGTTTCTAGGAAAACTTCAGTGTTTGTCTTCACTGTATTCAGAGGGGAGAGCGCTCGTTCTGCTTACTTATAATTATGGTGGGGATGCGTGTCCCTTTGCACCACGTGTGTTGCCAGCATGGCATGACGGCATCTCAGGTGCTGAAGGAGGACTTTGGTATTCAGGTACTGATGAATTCTGGGTCACTCCCGTCTTTATCAGCATGTCTGACCCCACCTGGACCTTTATACTGGGCAATGCACTGTGGTATCCCGCCGGTATCACAGCTCCAGCGGAGCTCTCGAGGGAGAGGGCTTTCTCAGGAGGCACTGCAGGTCACAGGCTGGTCGCTAACTGGTTGACTCTGCTTGGGTGCCAGTGCTGGTGTGTTTTACAGGGTTGTTTTACAGTGCACCAGAACACCAGCTTTGCAGTAGTGTTACACCACAGCAGATCGCATCCCACAGCTCTGCTTTCTCCTGCATAGAAGTGCTTATTTCTGGCTGTTGCTGTCTAGCCTGAGCAGATTTGGTTGTACTCTGTTCACATCCAAAGCATACCAGCTTCCCAACCAGTCACTGGTCCACTTTTTGAAGACAAAGGCTACAGACCTGGTTTTGTTGCTCTCTCTCTTTCAGCATCCTTCCCATTTCTGGTCTGTCCAATTTACATTTGTTTAGGAATTTTATATTATTCAGCCACGCATCCTTTGTGTTGCAAACCAGCTCAGATACAAAGGGAGAACTGTTGTCATAAATAATGGTTAACAAAATAGTTTCTCTCAAATGACTCCTGCTGCACTGTTTCTGGGATATGCCCACTCCCATGGTAAAAATAGCCTGGCACCCTACAGTCAGATTCCTGGAGAGTGCAGCTTATTTCAGGTTTAACACATTACTGAACAGTAAGACAGTATCTTTAGTAAGGTTGGCGACTGCAGAGTAAGGCTCCTCTCCCTGCCCCGTGCAGCAGTGTCTGCGCTGTCGACTGGGTCCCGCCTGCCGCTGCCGACAGGCTCAGCGGTCTCCTCGGAAGAATTTATGGGGGAGGATTTGTTTGTTATTAGCTGCACGCTTGCCTGTGAGAGAAAAGACAACAGAGTATTTTGCTATCATCAGCAGTTTAAAACTCCATGCTGGACTCCAAATCCGACGTCCAGCTCCCACCTATCCGACAGGCCATCTGCGCTTGGCAGTGCCCACCTTTGGCAAGGATAGCTTTCTGCCTGGCCGGTCCTCCCTCATATCCTACCTATTACTTGCTGGGTATGGGAGATGCCTTGTTTTCCCTCTGCAGTCAGTCATGCTGCTCAGACAACAGGACTTGGAAATGTGCTTTGCCAAGAGAAATCAATTAACCTGCAGGAATCACAAGCGCTGGTGTCACACGCCAGAGATTAAACCCATTCATCACCAGTAGGGTCAGGGCGCACAGGCCAGATGTCATGGACCCCTCTAATGAACTAATGTGGAAGCAACGAAGTGTAACGCCGCTCTCTGCAGCTCTGCCTATGGAAATCCAGCTTTCCCTGCTTTAATTTCCATGCTTCTGTGAAAAGCAGTTCAGGGTTTTATTGCTGGGATTTTTTCGTTTGTTTGTTCCTTTGTGTACTGGTCTCTGGGCGTTTGCTTAGAGATAATTTCTTCTTCCAGGCAGGACAGAGTATCAGGATAGCAACCTCGCTTTCCTGTAAAGCTTCCTCCCGTTTCCACCACGCTTCCTTTCAAAAACAGAATTTCCAGGCTTTCAGTGCCTCGTGACTTTTTTACACTACTTTTATCACTGCCACAATTCCTAGCATATTTTGTAGATTACTTTTTTAGCACAGGAATTCCAGTCAATAAGGCTTCCCCTCTCACAAAAACACTCCTGAGAAAAATTTCTTTATACGGCAATCCTTTTTTTTAAATCACAATTCTTTTAAAACTATTTTCATACTGCTTCAGAAGTCTGACAGCTTGAAGAGGCTTTTAGTAAATTTAGGACTAGCAGAGAACATGATACAGTACATCACTCTGTAATATAATCCAATCATTTTTGGTACAATTTTTATAACACAAATTTAATCCCACCCTTTCAAAGTGATAAGAGAGAGAAAATGGTTACGAATGGTTTCTGTAAGAGCTCTTATGCACTAGTAATAATAAATACTTCAGTTCTTTTTTAAGCCACTCAACTACAATCCCTGCTGTGATTTTGCGTGACTGTATTGTTGTTCCTTTCCTGTTCTGTAGTACTGCCGTGGAGGGTTAAAGCAGTCACATTTTATTTCCAAACATGACTGCACTCTGTACTGTATTCCTCTTACCTGCTTGATGACAGTTTGTGAGACCCAAGCTATACTTTGGCATCCTCTGGAAGATGCTATGTACAAGTACAGGATCTTGCCATGGCAGAGCCCTACAGGAATGGATCACAAATCTGATGACCGTCCTTTTATTCCCTAGCTCCGTCACCGATACCTGTGCAGATACCAGCCAGAAGGCAACTTTCAGAGGTCAGAAGTACTTCAGGTACTTCACTTGTCGGATGTAAAAACTCAGCGCTGCTGAGAACTGCCTCTGTGGTCTGTCTGTGTCCTCTTCCTCACTCGTAATGCAGATAACTTGAAAAAAGCAAAGCTCACCCTAGAGAGCTGCAGAAGAAATGCCTACATAGGTACTTATTAGAAGCAGTGGCTTCACCAGGAATTGGGAAGAGTGTGTTGGTTTTATTATGAAAAGGAGGAAAAAAAAAAAAAAAAGTCCTTTCCCCAAGCTGTGATAATTTTTGGGTGCCCGGGCATATAAATCACTGTAATGTAATTAGCGTGTAGCGTGATTCTTTCCTGGGCAGTCAGCGTGAGTGTTAAGCATCTGAGGCTTTGCTGAGCACTGATCCTCTGCCTCTGCATGGGCGCAGACCTGCAGGACCGCCGATGCTCCAGGCGCAGGGAGATTCTGCGGTCCCGTCTCCAACAACAGCCATTCCCAGTTGTTGCCGTGGGAAAACCCAAACTCTAGACCTAGATTTTTCCTGAGAAACACCACCCTGTGCAGGTGAAGAATACTCGATCCCTCAAAGGATTTTTTCTTTTAATCATTTTTTTTATTTAATCCCTGATTTTATACCTGGAAGCGTGAGATTTTCTGTTTTTTCCCCATATCCTTTCAGAGGTACAGAAAGATGCTCTGGATAGGTATTTCAGTCCCTCTCTGCATCCTGCATGATATATGCTGGATATTTTCGCCAAAGATACAGCAATGCAGATCAGGCAGCAGGATGCAACTGCAGTGTGTATCCCTGGTGCAGACGCGAACAGGAATAAATAGCTGCACTGATGCAGCTGGTCAGAACAAAAGAATTTAAGTTTTTAACTTGCTACCGCTCAGCACTGAGACCTGCAAGCAGAAATGGTTCACCCATTCGTTTACATGGCAAGAATCAGGTTAGTTAAACAGCCCTAGTAGGTTTTTCTTCTCTCCTAAAATTAAAATTTAACATTTAATAAGAAAAAAAAAATTACTCTTAACACCTTTGTTCAGGTGTGGAAACTCTTGCTAAGTAGCAGTGCTGATTAAGATTTCATTTTAAAAGTGGTGGGTACAAACACTAAAAAGAAGATACTCATTACAGACTAGATAGTGCAAGCCACAAAAAGAACAATCCCTAGTCCATACACCTTTTCTGCTGTCTTAAACATGGCACATCTGCAAATTACATTACAAGAAAAATGAGAATAATCCATTTTCAGACTCTGTCTTCTGCCTCGCATCAGGCTTATTTTTAGCCTTTTCTAGAACTAGATATAAAATGATCTCCCAGTTCTCCTATTGCAGCAATTTCAAAGTGTCTGACCTTATTTGTGCTTTGCAGATTCTATTATGTGGGGCAGGGGAAGGACTCGCAGAGTTGTCAACCCTCTTTTTCTCTGATTTTTCTGTGGCAGCAGTTAGAGACAGAAAGGACCCATCAAATGACCTCATGTTGTTGCCAGCAAAGGACAGAGTCCCCTCCATTAACAGTGTCACAGGTATTAAACTGGCACGCTAGAATGATACACAGCATGTTCCATTCTGGTAGTTTGCATTAGTAAAAAGAGTATTTCTCCTATCAAATATTTTAAGATGTATTGCAAGGCTAATATTAAAGAGGCTGGACACTTACATAGAGAGACATCTCAGTGCGGCATTGAAGCGGAGTTTGAATTCGAGGATTTCAGGGCCAGCAAGTGGATTTCATCAAACAACTCCCATAAAGCGATATTTGAGGAACAGTTCACTCACTGCTGATATTCGGCTATTTAGGGGGAATAATATGATTGCTTTGTTTGTTTTTTACTTTACAAAAGAAGAACAACAATTAAACATTTCCTACAGTGATATAAACTCAATGCTTTTTTAGCCCAGATAAGATGTCCTTGGCCTTTGAAAGCATGTGAATTTACAGCAAAAAGTCCAGATTAGGATGCAGAGGATCTGTGATGATAGAAGAAGAGAGGCAAGGAGTGTGTTCTGGATACCTGAGAGTGGCATGATAACATAAATGGAATAAGGTTAGACTATTAGATGGTTTATATGAAATCAAAGGCTTGGGAATATGAAGGGAAGAGGTGGTGAAAATCTAAGTAGTTTTATTATTGCTGGAAAAAGTCTGCTTGTAGAGCTGGCTTTTTTCCTCCCCTGTTTACTAGCCATGTTTGTAACTCCATAAATGCAGCTAGCAAATGTAAGAATGTAATGGCTTGGGACTGGCTGAATTTTAAATGCTGGTTTGCTTCTTCAGTTGGGAGCTGCTGGTTTCATGCAGATGAAAAATACGGTCTCCTGTAGAAAAAATACTGATTTGTTCTGTTGCTTTAGGCAACCTGCGGATTTCCTGCAGGTTAGGTAGGAAGATGTCAAAGGTCAGCTTGGTTGTTCACAGACATTTTGAGCTCAATTGTGGTCCTTAGACAAAGTGCTCATGGCACCTGAAATATGCTGTTCAAGTTAATTGTTGGCAGCGGGAGCTTTGCTTGAGTAGAGGCAGAGGGACTGAGCCAGCTGGCGTTGGCATAGCTCTTGCTCACTGCAAGCTGCAGGAGAGGCTGCAGGCAGAACTTCATGGTTCTCCAAGCCCATCAATTCCCCACACATACTGCCTTTTTGGGGTTAATCTCCCGTGCCACGGAGAAAGGAAAACAATATTCCTAGACTACTCCTAGCTACTTAAGTACTGTTCTACAGCAAGAATGGAATTTCTCCATGTGCCTGAAGTTATAGGAAGGCAAAGCTTACTTGTCCTAGAAAAGCACCAGATCAAGAACTACCTGGAGTCCTACTGCTGTCTTGGCTACTGATTCGCTGCTGCGACCTTCAAGAAGTCAGATGCTGTCCCTAAAATGCTCATCAGCAGTAAAACAGGATGAAAAGCACTTGCCCACAAGGTACGAGGGGCACTTTAACCATATGCTTACAATGGATTCAGTACGCCAATTTGCATTGTCATTGCAAAGGACAGTTCTTGGCACGCAGGGACTTTATCACGCAGGAAGATATTTTAAACTCACGCTAAGACAGTTTCTTTGCTAAGGCTGCCCTGGCACAGATATGAAATCTGATCAGATCCCACGCAGGTGACTGGAGCACTGAACAGAAGGTAGCCTTCCAAGCCAGAAACCCTTTCTGACACAAGGAAATAGAACAAATCATGAAAAATTCAGCCCTGCTAGTCTGTTTGCTGAAGCCTGTCACGGTCACAGAGCATATTATGAAGGTATTGACTTTTATCAACAGTAGATGACCTCTTCATGTGGAGAAATCTGCAAGGCAGATTTTCAGCAAGCTGTGATTGTAGGTGTGTTAGAGTAACTTGCTTGTGGTTGGGTCCTTGGCCTGAATGGCATCTTTTAGTGAAACAGGGACAAAACCATTGGAGTATTACTTCCAGTGCTTCAATAAGGAGTGTCTTAAGTGCTCTGGCTTGCTCGTTCCTGAAGTTGCTGCCAGACCACTACCACATGCCAGGCAGGGCTTGCCCAGACTTACAGCGGAGCAGAACAGAAGGACGGTTCCCCATACCTGGTAGCTAAGAGGCTGGTGAAGAGAGCTGTATCATGAGACAGTTATTTTGGAGGGTAAGTATGTTTCTAATGAAGTAGCATCAGGAAGCTCTAAACAGAAAATCCTGTAAAGATTTTATTAGATCATACCTGCTTTTTATGTCATGTTTTATCCCCTTTCCCATTCACTCATGCCAAGAAAAAAGCAAGACCCTCCACTGCCTCTTTCCTCCATTATTTCAGTGGACACGAGAGTACGATGTTACCCACATCTTCCATGGCACTAAAAATCCCACCACCTTAATTCTGAGCCCATCAATATCTGGCAGAATTAGACATACAGGGACGGACTCAGGCACAAAGTTTTGAGGGCTTCAGAGAGCCACATCTTCTCTAACGTCAGGGGTCCACATTAGTGTACCAGCGCAGGGCGGTAAGGCAGGCTTGTCTGGAGCTCGTTTCCATCCAAGTCCTTGGTACCTAATGAGTGCTCTTAACCGCTCGTCTTCACATCTGTTCTGTTGCAGCTGCCTGGAAAAACAGAAGGAAAGGTTATTGATTTTTCCTTTATGCCAGTTTTGTTCTCTGTCAAGATCTGCGAAAGAGGAAAAATAGAAGCTGACCTATGTTTCTTCCTCTGGAGGCAAATATGCTCAGCACCTAGATTAAATGAACAGATACTAACGGAGTCTGCGCAGCTTTAAGGGGCTGCACCAAATAGAGAGAAAAAAACGTATTTGCTGTACACGATTACCATATTCCATTCGCTAAACCTACTGACGCGCAGGAAGAAAAGGGGATTTAAGCCAATTCATTTCTTTAGTGCAGCTGGCGGAGCACCTGTCACCACCAGCACGAGGCTCCCGTCGGGCCGTCTCCACGAGAGAGCGGCTGCTCCGTACAGACCGATCCACCCTTTCCATCTCCAGAGGGAAGGGCAGCTCTGTGCCAGCGGCCGCCAGGAAGGCTGCACGCAACCCAGTCCTGTTCCAGCCTTGGTTTGCAGTGCTTCAGATTTACACAAGCCCCAGCCTTCCTCTTGGGTAGAAATGAGTGAGCCTAAGCAGCCAGCAGCGCTAAATTAAGCAATGGTTTCCTACTCTGATGCAAGCTACTCCTACACCTGATTCTTTGTGAAATTTTGTTAGCGCTCTGCTTAGTGTCCTTTTCCTTTAGCAAACTGACCTCAGCTTCATCAAACAGACCCTGTTCCTGGGAGGCTGGATGAACCTCTTGTGATGCCTCAGGAAGCTCAGTGCGTAGCCTATTTTTAGCTGTGCCAGTCCTGTCCCTGTACCACTCACTGGGATCTTTCTAGGTTGATGTATTATTATTGCTCACCTTTCATGCATCTTCACTTTCAGTCACTGTTTTCAGCTGCAGCATACTAGGAGCCTTTTAAATCAAAGCACTGAGTTTCTGCAGTAATGCATGTTGTTAATCATGGGTGTCTTGTCCCAGAGTTACTGACTTAACTATCAAAATAGCTTGAGTTCAGTTAAAACAGGACATGCTCTCTGGAAACAATCCTTCATTTGGCTGATCTTACACCCTGCTCAGGAGGTCATAGGTTGTACCAAGGTTTAATGTTCTGCAGCTATTTCTGGGGAGGAGATGGAGGCAGAAGCACACCTAGCAGTTTGTTCAGCATCCCGGGAGAACGCTGGCGTAGAGCGGGGAGCCACAGTCAGCTCCTTCCAACCGCAGGTGAAAATGGCAACTCTGTTTAGTTACTGGAGGACAGTAATGGCCAACATATTTACATTTTGCACTGCTTGATTAAAAACTCTGCATAGCGAAGGGCATAAAAGGCACACACTTGAACTGGAGTCTCCAGCCTGCTGGTTTTGCTCTTCGTGAAGTGCCTGGCAGAAAGGTGGTGCGTTGGTGGGACCAGCGTGTTACACTCACTAGTGTGGCAGAGAGCCAAGCTGAGAGAGCTCTGCAGTAGATGAGACAGCTGGGTTTGGCTTCTGGAGTGAGCAAAGTAACAAGAGAAAGCAGAATAGCCATGGACAACTTTGATTTGTTTCAGGGGCAGAAATCTCTGCATAAACTCAGTGAAGCCCTGCTGCCGTTGTGCATTACTAGATGAAACTTTGTGCACTTGACAGAGTTTGACCAATTCAAAGTCCTCAAGGGAAATGTGACAAAACCCCAGTGAAATGCAGCTATAAATCGCCCTGTGGTGAAACATTGGTGAGACAAAGCAGTAGGGTCTGTGTAGAGTCTGAATGAAGTGTGATAACGTATGAGGGGTGGTTGGCTGGGTTTTTAAGGTGTTTCCTGGTCCTGTGTTACCCGATTGTATTGCTGGCAGGCCAACTGCGATAAGCTTTATATCCTCTTGAAGCTGACTCTGCTTGTGAGGGTGATAACAGTATGCAGACAGTGGTGGAAAATACGAGCGGGGTGGTCTGTAAAGTTGTGTCCGTTTCCCTCCTTCGTTTACTAAAATGTTAATGTGTTTTGGCAATTGGCTTCAGCAAGGATTTGCTTAAGGCAGTTGATCCCTGCAGTAACAAGGTGGTGGATGGAGTGAGTGACTATGTGAAACATACACTTTCCTGACATTTCTCCCTTTCTGAACCACAGCTGGTCAATCAGGAGGTGGTTATTGTGCAGGGAGAGGACCTGGCCGGTGCCGAAGCCAACTTTATGCTCCCCTGCCTTGGTGATCTCTGTCCTCCTTCCAGCTGCAACTACACTTGTCCTCTTGTAAGCACCAGGGAGACCACAGTGCCAGTATTACTTCTGCCCTAGGATTTTAACTTACCTGATGGACCTGAGTTTGTGTGCATTTGAAGATCGAGAAACCCAGTGTGGAAGGCTGCCCCAGCTCTCCTACTCCATAATTGTTTTGTCGGTTATCTGCAGGAATACAGCGATAGCAATAGCATGAGCCAACCTTGTGTGCAAGTAACCTCCTGTGTTCATTTATCAGTGGAGAAAATTCACTGTTACATCTGAGAGTCATACAGATGTGGTGCTACAAAAATTATAATCCTTAGCCTCTGTTTTTCATGCACAGTTTCAGACAGCACCATTAGATTTGAATGCTACTGATGAGGTTCAGCAGCGGGATTTGCAGAATGCTGCACCTGGCTGGGCTGCTAATCATCACCGATACACAGGTGGAGTGTGTCATTGGCTCGAACGCTTTGATGCAAAAAAAACCCCTTTAGCTAGCTGTATTTGAAAAAGAGATTTGTTTTTCATGGATTTAGGGCCATAAAGTCTCATTACCTTTCAAGGATGTCTGTCCATGTAAACACTTCATCACCTAAAATTTCTGATTTCAGCATGTTCACGAGGCTGTTTGGAGAGGCCTGCCCCCCCAGCAGCGCCTGAGAAAGTTCAGGCAGGGAGGAATCTGCCGAAGGGTGCCATTAGCGACTGTTATGTTGGTATCCCTTCCTAAAGCGCTGCTCCAAACAGGCACTTTATAGCATATTGCACGGTACTTCAGAAACACAGATTTCTCTCCAGTGAAATGAAGGAAGGAGAAGGATCCTTCATCACGGGCAGAGGTTGCTGCTAAATACAGTGATCTAGCTGCCCCTGTAGCCCCAATACTCCTGTCTGCTGAATGAGCTCTTGCTCGTCAAAAAACAAATTATTTGCAGGCTAGAAGGACCCCACCGAAGCATTTTATTGTTGGTTGTAAAAGTTAAGTGATGTTAAGTACAGCAGGCTGTAAAAATCAGGACATTATTTCCTAATATGCTTCTCTGTTACAAAAGCCAGAGCCTGACTTGTTTAGATAGCAAGAAAACAGGGCTTTTGGAAAGCTATAGGATACTAAAATGTGTGTGTTGTTTAAGTTCTGTAGGAAACTTAACATTAAATGGTGTTGACAGCATTCACAAAAGCTTTATACACGCACGGCCTTTCTCTTGGAGTCTCGTGCCTGATGGTGCCGCACACCCTGGCCCGCAAGCGTGCCCTCCGTGACAGCCCGCTACTTGCTGGAGTTTGAGCTCACGAACAGAGATGATGAAGTCGTGGAGCCCGCTCATTCGGTCACCTATATTTTATGGAAAATCAGTGGGACGTATATCCCGCCACTGCTGCTCACAACTTCACCCTACACTGCTGGAGCAGCTGCAGCTGAGAAGGGAGCTCTGGGTTTTGTTCTTGCTGGCACAGGGTGGAGCAGAGCATTCTTGGATTGGATGTGGGCAGCAAAAACTCTTTCAGAGGCCTCGTAAGGCCCAGATTGTGGTGGGAACTGTACAGCAGCGCTGGCTGTACCACGGACTGTAATCTTCAGTATCTGCTGGCTTGGTGACCAGCTAGACTGAAAGGGGCAGGGCATTTGGAGCATCATCTCTGCACCATTCCCGAAACAAAGCAGAGTAGAGCTGACCTGTAAAAGATCCTGGCTACTCATCTGTTATCTTAAATTCATCTTCTTTTTCTGATGCAGTTCTCTAACTGGCTGAGGTGCTGTGAAATTAGATCCATTTTACATAGTATAAATATTTAACAGCTCTAGAGCATGTAGTTTCATATTAAACAGACAGTCTTATAAATACTTCAGAATTATAGATGCTGTCACACTACATGGAAATGGTTTGATAGGATCTAGGAGAAATATTGAGGTTTGACAGGGGAGGAAATGATGGGGTTAGAAGGAGTCAGCCACATTTTTAACTGCTGGAGGAGCCCATAAAAACAACTAAAAAAGTTGTACGGCTTCTGTTCTTGAAAGGCAATTTGGGGAAGTTTCCTCCCCCTCAGGAAATAACAGAGTGGTTCCCACCCCGCTCTCTTTAAGGAATGAAAACATTCACAATCTTGAGAAAACACTGCAGAGAAAATAGAACAATTTAGGAACCAGTGTTTAGTCAGCAGATATCCCCAAATCGGAAGCAACAATCTATTCAGTGTGGGATTATCGTTATTAGAAAGGCAAGTGGGACTTAAGCAGGGATTTAGATGCTCTTAAGCCTTGTTAGCTTAAGTCCATGTACTACATTTTACCACCTAAGAGACTCTAAAATTTATTATTAGCTTTTTTGAGTAAAAAAAAAAATTTAAAAAATTCACCACTGACCTGCTGCCACCTGTAAGCTGAGCCTCACCTAAATCAGGCTGTGCAGAAGGCAGTGGACCACTGTCTACAGCACAGCGCTCCAGAGGGAACGAAGACTGCGCTGTCCGAAATCTGGGGGACCATTCCAGTTCCCTCTTCTGCCCACCAGCTGCCTCTGTGATCCCTGAAAGTCCCTTCTCTCCCCAGCAGCTTCTCAAGTCCTGTGGGGTCTAATTTCCCATGAAATCTTCTAAATGCATGTCAGGATTAGCCCCTCTAGGCCTCTGTTCCCATCTGTAAGAGAGAGAGAAAGCAGAAGTTGAGAGAAATGTGTTAAAATGCAAAGAACGAGTGACTCCCATGACTTGGGGACAACCTAAGTGCTGATGTGGGAGGTACGTTTTATCCCATAGGAGGCTGAGCTATAAGGAATATAAGAAGGAAGGTCTTGTGTGCGTTTGTGGTTCATCTGTCAGCAATGCAGGTGGGTTCCCTCTGCTAAAGAGAAAGCAATGGCAGAACTAACTTCTTCTGTCTATATTCTGTATCTTGTAAAAATGTGGAATGAATTACACGTTAGGGGACATGACTTTCAAACAACATTACGGCGCATTCAAACATCTGGAGTTTTAGTATTCTGTGGTAGCTTCGTAACATATCATAGTTTACATCCTACTCCCGACGTTGACTGGAGCGTTACAAGGGAATGTGTTTTGTCTCTGATGTATCCCGATAGTTAAGGCACAGTTACTATGTTCGGTACAATGTAAGGGCCAATGCAGTAGGGTTACTAAGAATGGCAATTCTACAAAGAAATTTGGGTCAGCTCCCGCATGAAAAATATTTCGGTTTCTAGCCTTGAAGGGCAGAAAAGGCGCAGAGGCTTCTATGCATCTTGGAGACAAGCTGTCTGTGGGGTTGGTGTGAAGAGCTGTAGGCTGAACCGGGCCAATTTCTGATGCAGAGATTTCTTGGAAGGTGTCCCCTAACCGCTGGTTAATTTTCAGCCTGGAACATGTGTCTGAATCCAGCATCATCCCTTTTGAGCAAAAAAGTGTCCTGGGTCGGGTATGAAGTCTGGGCAAGGACCACAGATGAGTTTTAATGAATCAGCATTTTCCAAAGGAACATGATGTTTCACTGCGAAGTTCTTACCTGGTAGGACCTCAGGCAGTGATGGTTTCTGTGACCTTCCCTGTGAACCTGCCCAAGTTTTTCACTGATTGAGAAAGAAGCTGTGCTTTGGCAATGTGATGGCAAAATCCTGCTGCAATCCTTCAAGGTATAAAATACTGCTGTTTCAGTTTATATTTGTTATTTTAAGTTAGCACAGCGAAATGGTAGGAGAAGACTCTGACTTTGTGACTCAGATTTCTTCTCCTATAGGCCAAGTACAGCTAGAGTGCATTTGGGTAAAAGCACTCAAACGTGGCAAGGCCAAGCCAGGTCCTCAGGTGAGGTGGGGGTTTTCCAGTGTTGGTACTGAGAATCCAGGAGTTCCCACTGACATCAGCGAGCATCCGAGACAGAAAGCAAGTCTCAAAGGTCTTAGAGTCTGAGGGTGACTTGTCTTTCTTACAGTCCACACAGGCCCTGCCGTGCTAACACTGCCAGAGGAGATTGCTCCTGTCCCTAAGTAACCGCGCTCCAGGAAGGCAGCAGCAGTGTGGGAGAGGGAGAGGGGATCTGCTGCAGCAGGAGACCTGCTGGGAGGAAGGCTGAATTGCACAGGGCACAAACGGCAATGAGAAGGAGCAGGTCTAAGGGATGAACTTTGTAAAATTGCTGCTTTTTCCCTGGGTACCCACGGAGCAAACAGGAGCTGCTCCCCTCGCTGCCCTCGGCAGCAGGAGGTGCCGGACGGCACGTTGCCGAGAACAGCTTCTGCCTGGTGACACGGCAGTCCCCGCTGGACTCCATCCATCACTGGGGAGCAGTTGTCTGGAACAGCAGCAGGTCATCAGGAGCTGAAAACTGAAAGACAGCTACTTTTTTCTTAATTTAATTTTTATCAGTGGTGACTGTTTACATTTATGCTGTCAGTCTGAAGGACACCATTCAACAGCCGCTGTATAAACAGTCTTGTTACCGGCTTAGGGAAACAATTGCTACATCTGAATGCCTTTGGGACCTTCCTAAATCCTTGTCAGTTAGCGTCAGCAGCGTTACTTGGCATGTTCCAGCAATTGTCAGAATTGCTATCAGACGCCACCGTGAAAGGGTTTCAGCTTTATACCACTGTGCAGGACAGTTATTAATGTCCTGTCTCTTTAGAAACTGTTAAGCAACAGGAACCTGGATTGAATAGGCCGCTGTGTCTTTAGGAGCCTGTTTCTTGGCTAACTGCAGCTCTCACATGTCACTTTTGTTTTCCCTTCACCAGGGTGAATCAACTTGTGATGCCACCAGCCTCTGTCAAAGTCTGAGACGGTGAGTGACCCAAACCAGCAACTGGTTTCAAGCTACCCATCCGCTCCAAAACCCCTATCAACCCATTGCTTTCCTTTGGTACGAAGTCAACCTTAGACAGCCAACTCGGAGCAAATCAAGAACAGGGAAACCAGGGGTCACCTCAAGTGCCCTTTGTTGCATTGAGTTGCTTCCAGAAAGCTGATGCTCCCTTCTTTGAGCAGATAAGGCCATGCAACCCCTGTGGACTTGACCACCAGCAGGTGTGATTGCCTGAGCCCAAACTTAGGTTTTGCCTGAACATCTCTTGCATTCATAAAACCTGCTGCTGCATTGCCCTTGGTCCAATACCTGCTTGCTATCAGATGACCATTCCTAGCATAGTCCAAATTTTCTGCAGAAAAATGCTTCTGGCAGAGTATGAACTTGCACGTTGTTGCTAGGACTGTCCCCACTGCAACCACTGATCCAGGGTGACAAAGCTGAGGCCTCGGCTGTGAGCCAGAGGGAGAGTCCCGCTCCTGCTGCCCTTTCTTCTCCCTTGCGTTCGTGCTATTCTTATCACTGACCAACAGCCACAGCATTGCAGCTCAGAGCTGCAAGGATTGATAAACACTTCCCAGCATTTTACTGTAGCCAAAATTAATTAAAGCAAGTTTTTGAAGAGGAGATTTCTTTCCCATAAATTAAATGCATTGAAAGAGTAATCATAAAATCAGAACTCAGTAACACACTTAAAAATGGCCTTTTGGGGGAGAGGATTTAATACAATCTCTAGTACAGCAGATGTGTTATTTCCACAGAGGGGAGTATATTCTGGTATAGGCTGAGGATATAATAGGCCTGCCTGTATCTTGCAGTCTCTGGGCTGGATGTGTCCTCGCACATTATTGTTTATCAGTAGCTTTTAGATAAAGTTGGGGTTTTTTTAAAAAAAAAAAAAAACCACCAAAAAACCAACAGCCTCCAAAAATCTAGGAGCAAATATTGGGTGGTGTTGCTGAGACTTGCCTTATAGAACACTGGACACTTGGGCCCTGTGCACACCTAGGTTTTTCACTGTACTTTCTTCTCTTTTGATCCAGTTTTATACAGGTTGAGAGAAACCAGGCCATTGTTACAGGGAATTTTTCTATAACCCAGCAGTCGCTGATTTTTAAGGTCAGGAGCAATTTCCTGCAACCTGGAGCACAGAGCCTCTCATGGGAAATCCTGCAGCGAGAGAACGGGTTTTCCTTTCCACACCATCTAGGAAAGCTGCTGGCCGCTTAGATAGGCCACCGCACGCACAAGCGCTATCTCACAGTCAATAGATGTGCTGATGTTGCTCTTCAAAGCAAGTGTGTACCACCAGCATGCTGGGAGACAGCCAGCGTCTGCTCTTCGTCAGCAGCAAGGCTGGTAACTGAGCTCTGCTCTTGGGGACTGGCACCCTGAACCGGGCTCTCCAGAGGACAGCAGTTTCAAAAATGACAATTTAAGGCAAAAGGCAGTCCCCGTCTTCTTTAGTAACGTGATGGGGTTAAAAACAGCGTAGCAAAAATTAACCCTTTTATCTGCTGAGCTGTTTCAACCCCCATCACGAACAGTTGTACCTACACAGCTGACATAAACAAGACATGGTCGATGCCCTTAAATACTACAGACAGGAGCCTAAACCTGTTACTGGTTCACCTCCTGAAGCAGATTGTGCCTGGATCACAGTGTATTTGTGTTTCCAATTCCAAAAGCCTACAGTACATCCCCAAGTGCTGTCTCCACACTGGTCAAGCTTTGCTAGCCTCCAACTTGCACGGAGGCAAGGGGTCTCTTAGCTGGCCTCTGCCACAGAGCTGGGGTGCATGCGTTCACCGTTACCAATCCATTCCCGTGACTACCCCATTAACCACCTTCTGCTCTTCCCCGTTTGCAGTTGCCAGTGAAGGAAACGACACATGGACTGCTGCTCCCACCACCACCGCACCAATCTCAAGCTCGAAGCCCTTCCGTACTGGAAACCAGTGGATCCTTCAGCTCCACGCCACCCTGGAAGGGTCATCCAGCACCAAATCAATCCCACCGCTCCGGCCTGCGGGGTCAGGCACCAGGAGATGAGCAGGGCAGCCTGGAACACAAGTACTTCTTGAACATAAGAACGTTCACAGGTTCCTCTGAGCATCGAAAGCAACTGTCCACTGGACCCACAATGTGCTACCCAAGTGAGTGACTGTCGATCGTGTATATGATTTTACTTGTAGCCAACGAAGTCTGCATCATTTATAGGGCAACTTAGGTCCTATTGAATGCTGCTGTTCTGTCAGCACTCCCACACCCAGAGACTGCACTAGTTGGGGACCTATTCTGTACATCACCTTTTCTTTAACACTGAAGGCTCAATTCAGATTATTATTTTTTATTTAAATATGTCATAAGATGCTTTATCTCTGCTGAAGACATTAGATGACAGAGATAGATAGATATATATTTAGATAAACAGTTTTTATTTAAACATTTAAAATCTGGAGCTGCCTGTGCAACCATACCAGACATGAATAACGTCCACAACTCTCCTCATCTCAGTGCCCTGGTATCAGGCCCTGCAAGGGCACCGTAGGAAGACTTCCAGTGGATGACTACCTGCCACCTGAGGCTGAGCAGTGGGACGGAGGAGAGAGTTTCACTGCACTGGGTGTGCTGGTGGTTGTTACAGAAAGGCCCAGAACAACTTTGGACAGAAATACCTAGGGGCTCTAGAGTTTGCTCAATATGCTAAATTCAGCCTTGAACCTAGGAGGTTCACAGGTTTTTAACATACCAAAATCTGGCTGAATTGCTTTACCTAGGGCCTGGTAGTGCAATACTGCTGTGCCAGTGACATCGTGCTTTGTTTACACGCATATCACATTACATGTATCATCAATGCTAATTCTCCCTCTGTCAGTATTTTCAAAGCCGGTGGCTGATACTCTGCTGTAGCTGTCTCCTTTGGAACAACGCTTGGGTTTAATGCACGCCCAACCCCATGCACAGGCCCAGACTGCTCTTACTGGGGTGACAGTTGGTCGCCTTTATGGAGATGCATTTGAGATCTTTAATATAGAAGGCCAGTGTCTGAACTGTGTTAGTCCCAAATGCAGACGCGTGTGTCTGTAAAGCAGTCAGAGTGCCATTTCACCAGAGTCTCGTTTCCTGCGCTTGGCCTCCACAAGCCAAATTTAAGCTATGTCAGCTCGATGCTGCGACAGCATGGGGAAGGAAGGCGAGCACAGGCCCTGGAGAAAGAGTCGGGCTTCCAGAGGAAGGGCATTGGGTCAGTGAACTCCCCACTCCCTTTTTTCTGTTTAGATATCTCCCCCAGTTCAGATGCTCCTCTCCAGCTTAGCTCACACCTCGAGCAGGTGAATGCACCTCGCTCTCGTGCTCATGTTTAACAAGCGGCTGTGGCTGCGCTGCAAGTAGGACTAAATCAGCAAAGGAAAGGCCAAACCGGGACTGGATGCGAGTGAAGTCCAGAAGCCGGCTGTCCGATTGCAGCATGAGTTTGTTCAGAGACACAGGAAGGTACCGTTAGTAAATCTGGGTTTTATCTCCCCTTCACGTCCAGGATGTGCTAGGACCTACAGTACAGCACGGCAGTAGAGACGGTCGGTAATTCCGAACTGGTTAATGCTCACTGCGTGGCCAGCCTCTGCCCAGGCAGGTGGGTTCTGAGGGTGACTCCTGTAACAATGATATAACAGGAGCCCTTCCTCCTCATCAAACTCCGCAGGACTCTTCTGCAAAGGTTGCTCTGTCACCTAAAATACCTTAATGATAGCTTTAGGATTTGGCTGAACAACTAGAGCCAGAAATTTTCCTCGAGTGCCTGGGCATCCTCTGGAGAACAGCAAGCAGGTGCTAGAAATAATAAAGCAAAGCAAATCCAAAACAATGCTTCATTTCCCACCTCATGCCACTATTTACATTTGTAGGGGAAATATGCCTCTGTAGTCTAGGAGCCAAACACTTGGCTTTAAAGGCACATGAATTTCTGATTCCCATTAAGAAATGCCTTGTTAAGCTGTTTATAAAGAAACAAAAAGCAACCTAACAATCAGTCAGTTCATCTCGGAGACCAAAGAAGATTAGCCACATTTCCTAAATTGCTTTTCTGATAGGCTCTCTCTGTTGTAGCATTTACTGTCAACGATATGAAGCATTCCTGCTAAAGTTCAGAGATTAGGAATTGTCCTTAATTCTCAGGAGTCAACAATGAAAAGGGAACTTGAGTGTTTTGTAATTTCACTAGCTCACCTTGTTAGTGACAAGCCCCAGTCCTTGGTGGAGAAGCACGGCGCTGTGACAGAAGGCCAGCTTTATCTCCTGTGCACATGAAGGAACTCGCTGAGCTTTCTTTTTAACAAGGAGAGAAGGAGGGGAGCAAGCAAGGGAGGGAGAAGTGAGTCTTACCTGTGGCAGTTCCAGACCAAGGGATCCCTGAATCCCTGCTCCCACACGTTCCAGGCCAAGAGAGGGAAGCCAAAGCAGCAGCTGTGACAGCTCAGGGGAGATGAACAGAAGGGAAACTCAGCCTTTCCACCTCCTGCGGACGCTGCCGCTCCTTTTCACGCTGATGGCCCATATTCGAATGGCCAGGAGCTGAAAGGCTGCATTTCTTGGTTTAGATGTGAAGAATTGTTCAGTTAGTGCTTCCATAAAGGTGTTTTGTCTGTTAGAGGGAAACCAGCTCACTTAGATCAAGGATCTGTAGATTACGGCAATTACAGGTACACCAAGTCTGGACATGGAACATACATATTCCCGAACAGAAACCGGACCTGTGCTGCCCTGTAAGCCCCTTGCCTGGATTCCGACATACTGTTCCCTGTCCCCAGACATCTCTGCCAGTATGTGACCTGGGGAGAGTCACTGCCTGCCCTCTGTTTCTCTATGTGCAAGGCTGAGATACTCGCTGCTGAGATGCTGTATAAACAAGCGATGTTGTGTTTCTGTGCTCCTAGTAGAGGTCAGAAGTTCCCCGTTATTAAAAAAAAGACTTAAAGTATTGTATTATACTGGTGCTGAACTCTGGGCTTGTGCTGGTTTCCCCTGTGACTCCAGTTTATGTAGGCAGAGATGTAACCAGGCTTGGAAGCTGTTGGGCCCCTTTGGTTGTTGACCTTGAGAAGCAGTGTGGGAGCAGTGGAACAATTTTGGGTGTATACATAGGAAGCGTTTCTGGAACGAGAAGAGAAGTCTAGACTGAATGCATATTACTTATATCCAAGCGGTCATCAAGGTTATGTTTGTGGTTCTAAACATCAACACAAAACTGAATAGTCCCAATAAGAACAGGAATACCTTTAAAGCCACTGATCTCTTGCACACAAAAATCACTTCATGTGAATGTCTGAAAATTAGACTGCACAAACAGGAGCCCTTGAATGCACTTGAAAACATATGGGAAAATACTACCAAAAGGCAGTATTTTTAGGCAAGCATTAACTCCCTCCACAGCTGAGACTGCATTTGCACCAACGCACCCACTACCGCAGCAATTAGGCGGCTTGTACACAGCGAGAGGAACAGAGGTAACAGGAACTGCACAGAGAGGCATGAAAATTACCCCAAAAGCAGCAAGCTGCCAACCCCAGTACCCAGAATGCCTCCCGCGCACAGAGCGAGAGTCTGGGTGAACCCAAGAGCCTCTCCCCTTTATTGACTACCTAAGAGAGAACCTCAGGGTGACGCAACCCAATAAATGAATGGCTGTACTCTGGCAAGCAGAGTTCCCCTCTGCATCCTCCGTCCTAATTGTTTGTTTTCTTCTCCATTTGCTTTATTGTTTGGTAAACCAGCACTTACAATCACTTTTGCTACGTGATGTACGGGAATATATAGTATATTTTCTTGTTATACAAGGGAGAAGTATAAAATAGTTTTCTGATCTCTTTCAGAAGCAAATGACTATTTTATTTTTTAAGATTGTGAATCTCAGAGTATAAAAAAAGATAAATAAGCCAAATATATACCTTTATGTAAATTAAGAAATAAAAGTATTTAAAACATACCTCCGGGCTCCCTTTCTTGTGTCACCTCTGGCTCTGGTTGCGCACTCCTGTGGTTGCTGTCTGCAGGGCTGGTCCCTGGGACAAGGCTGCCCCGAGCTCCCCAGCTCCCGCCAGGAACACTTTGATGTGGATGGCAATGAACCTACCTGGACACCAGCCCGCCTGGAGCTCCTTTAAAAAGCACCACCATGAGCCAGGAAGGTCAGAGGGAGCAGCGGTGCGGTGGGTGACTGCCTCCCTTTCCCTCCGAGTTGGCTGCTGGGATCCAGCACAGGACCAGAGCCGGGGGAAGGAGTTGGTCCTGCTCCATCCCCTTCCAGGCCCCTCCCTGCAAGGGATCTGACCAAGGCAGCTAATGTGGTGGTAGCTATGGGTTGGGTGCTCGGGAAGACGGGCAGGAAGCAGGCCAGGAAATTCATCCCCAAGTGGTAGCCACGGTAGGCACCAAGGCTGCCCTTCTCCATGGATCTTGCGCCAGCCACACCCGCCAGCTTCACTGGATGGTGGCACCTCGCCTGTGGGCAAGAGGAGGAGCGAAGGGGCTGGTTCTGCTGCTTCAGGAGCACTGCAGCCTCCTCTCCTGCCCTGGGCTGCAGCGGCAGCACAGACACGGTGTGTTTGAGTCTCCCCTTACCAGCCATGGAGACCTCTCCTACGCTCCCTCGCAGTGCCTCCCTCCAGCAGTCTTCTCCTTCAGGCAAGTGCCCAGGCCAGGACGCCCCTGCAAGCAAAGGATTTGTCACTTAAACAATCAACCCTGATCGCCTTTTGGCAGCGGATCTCAGGGCTTTCAGCTTAATCATACTGTGTAAATGACTTGATTAAGCATAATTTTATAAATGCTGATGTTCCAGCAGCTAAGCTTTGAAGCTCAGCAGCTTTAGCTTCCATCAACCAACAACTGCTAACGTGACTGTACTGTTCACTTTTTCACACACACACACACACACACACACACTCTCTCTCACTCATCCAGCCCTGCTTGCCTTCCCTTTTCATAAATCCTCCCCATGCCCTTTCTGTAGAGCTCTTACCAAGCCCATCTGCAGTCTGACAAACGGGCGACAGCCTCGCTGCTGGGCTCGCACAGGGCGACCACACCGACCACCTCCAACGCACACTGACGCCAGAGCGGCGCGGCACCTTGGGCAGCGCGAGCTGGCGTGGACACGCCGATGCCGTTTATGCTGTCGGTGTCCTGGTCTGATGCTGGTGCATCTTCCACGGTTGTACAAAGAGGCCCTGACTGCACGGCAACCTCGCTGTCACTCCTCATCAGCTCCAACATACTGCAACCATCGCACGTCCCTGACAAAAAAAAAATCTCCATATGACATACAGCACATTAATTCAAAATAAAACAAAGTTTTAGCATTTAAAATATGCTTAAACGGACACAGCATTTACCTCGCTAGCAGGCGATTCCTCCTTCTCTGGGGCTGTATGCGATGCCCGACAGATGCAAGGCAAGTCAGGAGGAAACCCCTGTGGCCAGGCTTTCTCCTGCCAAGCCAAGCCATAACGTGAGCCTGTTTGCTGGCTGGGTGCCGGGGCAGAGGTCCCACGCGGCTGGCCAGCCCGGGACACCCCTCACAGCACAGCCCGTCTGTCGGGAGCATCACTGCCCCGACCCAAACAACCGGGAGCGTACTGGCATTCCCAGCACGTGCTGCTGGCCTCCTGCCGCGCAGTGAGCTGGCTGCTTTCCCCAGTCTGGCAGCACAAAGTAGAACCCCACAAACCGTGTTAACAAACACCCCAATCTGAGCCAATTCCTGTAACCTTAGGGCTTCTGATTATAAGGAATTATTCCCTTAAGAGACAGCAGAGAAATGTCGCCATTAAGCCCTGCTTCCACTAAGATTTGAGGAGGAAAGGGTCGTCTTTGCCTGAGAAAGGGAGGAGAAAAAAAAATAAAAATACAGCTTACCACTCTGCATGCTGGATGTGCAGTGAAGTGTTTCTGAAGACGGCAAGACCAGGCATGTGTCTCCCAGGTATGTCCTGAGCCTGTCCCAGGCCATGTTTTACATAAAAGTCTGGGACAGCTGGAACTAAGCTCAGGCCTCGTGTCTTGGCAGCAAGAGCAACTCAGAAAAAAGAAAGAAAAAAACAAATCTCTGTTTTTGTTGTCCCACACTTCAAAGTAAAAGCTATTGCAGCTATTTTTCTCTGGAAGAGGACTGGCTGCTGCTGAGTTGATCACAGCTACTAGATTTGCCACTTAGCATCGATGCTACGAAGCACGTTGGCCACAAGTGATGCATCCGCGCCAGCGCACCGCGCTGCTGTCTGACGCTTCCCACCCCGCAGGGACATGTTGCTGGCACTAAAACCCAGGGCTTCTCCCCCATCACCAAGACCCCCCCCCCCACTGCAGGGCAGCTAACGCCCCACCGGCCCTGTTAGTGAGGTGGCTGAGCCACTGTTTGCCTCGACAGAGGGAGGCAGGGCCTCCTGCCATGGCAGAGGTTTGAAAGCCATGGACTGATCAGGACTGATCTCATCTGCAAGGATGAGATTCAGAGGGAGGACAGAGACCAGAACATGGCTGTTCCAGCCCAGGCTCAGCTTGGGACAGGGAGATTTTCAATCCCCTCTGCAGGGAAGTACATTTTACTGCCCAGCTTCCCCCAGCTGCCATGCACAGCCTTACTCCCCCGCACAGACGAGCCACCCTTGCCCCAGCCTTTAACCCTGTCCAAATCCTCCACCAGATCTTCAGCACCGACTCTTCTCCCAGTCACAGGCAGTGGGGAAGAGTCTTAATGCAGCTTGGGACCAAACAGCCACGACTTCGGTTAAAACAGTCTGCAGCCCCCCCCCAAGAAGCAGGCACCCGGCTGGGAAAGGGTTCAGAGCCCCGCTCCTCCCAGGCCTCCTCCGGCCCGGGACAAAGGCCAGTCTCCAGCAGCGCATGCAGAGGCTCCCTTGAGCCCCCTGCCCCAGCGCCTGCAGTGATTTTCTTGCCTTCAGAAGAACCCTTGAGCTCTTATCGCTGCCGAAGAGCGTCTGAGCCCAGGACAGCTGAAAAGAAAAGGCTTCATTAAAATCAAAGCACGCTCTATCCCCTAAAGCCCTAAAGGTCCAGCGACAGACGGGACATGAAATCAAGCAAAATGAAACCTTGGCGATTGTTAAGAGGCACAAATAAGTGCCAGTGAAACGCGATTTGACTTGGTAGATTAGTGACTGCTTTCTATCAACTGTGCATCAAAGCCGGTCTAAAGTCAGGTAATTTAGTTGGCAAAAGAGTTGTTACCGAAGCACAACTCGCACGATGCCTCGCAGCTTTCCTCTCCCTTCTCCCCTTGCCCGCTCTGCAAGTGCTGAAGACTCAACACACACACACACGAGCACAGCAGCCTCCACGCTGGCAAGGCGGAGGTCAAAGTCAACCTCTCCAGCTTTTCAGCTAGCCTCTGCGGCCCCAGCTCACGCTCACGGGGGCAAGGACTCACCCGGCAGCAGTGGCCACAGCAGGAGCGTGGCGGCTCTGGGTGCCGGGCAGATGCCCTCTCTGCAGCCAGGAGGAGGTTCCCCCCTTTGCTGCCTGGAGAGAGCTCTCTCATCCAGCTCACTCCAGTGAGCTGCTAAGTCAAAACCTGCTATTTAAACCAGTCATATACTGGCAGCAGCAAGCTAGAAAGAGTAAGTAGTAGAAAATCATGCCTATCCCTAGCAAAAGCACTGGCCTTGCCACGTGCCGGGGAAGCAGGCTTCAGCCTGCTGCAGCAGCTCTGCGGATGGCACAGTGAAAGGCTCTTTCTCTAACACTGTTACTTTCACCGGGACTTTCTGCTGTCCCACGGCTTGGCTGCGATTGCATCTCTGAGCCTGCAAGTGATGGAGAGCTCAACTGGTCCTTAACACAGCTCAGTACGCTCTGTGGGGCAGAAACCGCACCAGCTGAGGGGGGAAAACACTCGTAGACGAGGCTTCACCCCAGAAGTCTCACAGGGGCAGGAGCTCCTGTTGTGAGGCCACAGGACCTGCTCTGCCCACCACCTGCCAGGCCCAGCAGCAGGCTCACGTTCCCACAGAAGAGTGAGGTGGCATCATCCAAACTGGAGAGCCTGGTGTGGCGTGGCCCTGGCACTGCTCCAGGCTGCTCAAGGCCCTGTGGACTTGAGCACCAGGCTCAGCTCCCCCAACACAGTGAAGCTGCTGCCGTGCTGCGCATCCGAAGAGATGGCCCAGTGGGCTCCAACGCTGTCTTCCCACTCCCAGCACACCCACGTACCTGTGCGCTCGCCTTGCCTCCCCACCACACACCTGCATGCTGTTTCTCCTCTAGCTGTGCAGGGGCAGTGGTACCAAGTCCCAGGATGTCCTCCTTACAGGCACAGAAAGAAGGAAAGAAATCTTTACTGAAGACTGTTCAGATTTGAAACCCCTGCTCCCCTTCAGAGCATCTCCAGATCATTAAACACAGATGGCCCTGACCTGCTGGCCGCTTGTATGCTGCATTTGCATAATATATTAAAAGTCATCACTCAGGAGACATCTGGAAGGGCTTAGCTGGGATTGAGGCTTTAACAAGGCAATGAACCAGCTTTCAGCATTAAATGGCAGAGGCAGGGCAGCATCGCCAGTGCCAAGTCCCCTTTGAAGCAGAGGCACCCTTTTTCTTGGAGGCAAGACTGGCAATAGTAATTGCCAGTACCTCCTGACTGGGAACAAAGCCTTGCAGCTCTTCCGCAGGCTGCAGGAGCAGCTCTTCCAGTCAAGACCCTACAACAACCTTCACATTAATAAGTGGCTTGGGAGAAAAGGTCCAGCAGGACGAGTCTGGCCCTAAATTGCTCAGAATTGGTTGGTGTTTGAGGTGGGGAAATTCCAGGTGTGGGAGCACCACACAGACGCAGGCACCAGCCACTTCAGGGAAGGTCTGATCCGTGTTGTTCTGGTCACCTACCTACAGCCTAAGCCTCCATCCTGCCTGGGGACCAGTGGCTTCCTGCAACCCCTGCTGAGGCTGGAGGCCAACACTTAGTGCGTGTGGGCAAAAGGAGAGCTTTCCTTCACATGCTAAGGGACCTGGGCAACCTTGCAGAGCTCCCCTTCACCTCCTGCCCCAATTTGTGCCACTACCTGAAGGACACTTGACTTGCAGAGTCCAGCTCCGGTCCGCCTACACCTCCTCATCCAGGATGGACAAGGGCTACGTCCTCCAAGGCAACGACGAAGCGCTCCTCTCTTCTGCCTCCCTTGAGGGCCAGAGGAAGCCAGCTGTGAAGGGAGAAAGCAAACGGCAGGGAAGGGAAGGGCGTTCTCTGCTAAACCCTGCCAGCAGATGGGCACAGTCACTCCAGCCCTCGCCTGCTGCTAACGGGCGCCAGCGCAGGCCTTGGGATGCGCAGCAGACCTTGCAGGATCGCTGCTGTGACACGGAAATGAGAAGAGAGAGGGCTGCACCTACCCGGGGGTCTGCAATTGAACGTGTCTGCGGTGCTGCCAGCAGCTGTCTCCCAGGGAGTTTTATGCCTTTTGAGAAAAGAATCATTGCAAAGGCAGATAAATAGCCACGGGCAAACACAGCCCTTTGCAGCTCTTCCCTCACTCCCTCCAAAAGCAACATGACATTTCCTGCGCCCTTATCTGTGTCTGGCGGTACAGACCCACCTGCAGGACGAGAGCTGAAGGCACAGCAGGAACAGCCCTGCTCCAGGGCCCTTCACTCTGCCAGCAGCCGCCTGCTTCTGACAGGAGCCAGCGCCGAAGTCCTCTGCAGGAGGAAGGAGAGCACCTGGGCCTTCAGGGGGACTGCTCCCTCCAAGGCTGGGAGAGGAGTCAGGGCCAGCCACTGGCCCACACCTTCTGGCCTCCAGGAGCAAGGTGGTCAGCAGGTGGGGGTGAGGAAAGGAGGGAAGAGGCTTTAGAGGCAACTACAACATGAGTAGGGTTTCAAACACTTTGAGACTCAGCTCTGAACAAGAACCAGATACCCAACACATCAGAGAACCTGGTCCTGGCCTCCCCAAAGGGGTGATGGCATTCAGGAGCCTGGAGACGGATAAGCAGATGCAATGCCAAGCAGTCCCCTTCATAGCCTGCTGTAAGCCTGCTGGTACCAGGTGCCTTGCATGGCTGCACAGAGCCTGCTGGCCCGGCAGACGAGCAAATCCATCAACCGCTTCAATCGTTTCACTGTTTTATTGATGTCCCTGTGCTATCACAGGGGCCATCACGCCTCCTGCACCAAGCAACAAAAAGGCAAGAAAGCCAGATCATGGTAGTTACTGATGACACCTGAGTGGCCAAATTGGATATATTTGACCCCAGAATAGGCATATGCAAGCCCATTTAACCCCAGGCATGTAAGAGGCAGCATCTCCCAGACTGGAAAAGCTGCAAGTACTGCTGGGCCTGGGCAGGACAGAAATGTGCCTTTAGGAGTTACTTCTGAACCTCCCGCAGGGCTTGACCGCAGGACTCAGCAGTGCCAGCACACCTACCGCAACACCCCAAGAAATCCAAACAAGCCTCTCACTTCTGCCTTGGGAAATAGTGGAGACAGGAGTCTGTGCTCCCAAGCACAGGCTGTTATGCACTGCCAGAGGAGAGAGAGCGGGCATCTACCAGAGCCTGGAGGGTATCTGACTTCCTGAAGCTCCCCGTGCTCTAGGCTGAACTCTCCACACAAGTCAGACCTGCAGCTTTAGAGCTCAGCATCATGGAAGGTTTATTTAAAGTCATGGAGGACATAAAAACTATAGTTATAAAAGATATTAAAACAGTCCTCTGAGCCACGCTAGCCATGCCAGGCCTGGGTGAGTCCATAGAGTTTACTCCTGCAGCACTGGAGTCTTTTTCTCTTTTCTTTTCTTCTTGGCTTTGCCCTGCTTCTTCTGGGTCCCCTGGCTGACATTCCCCTTGGTTTTCTTTGCAGCTGGAACCTGCTCCGCTTCATTGCCTGCATCACCTTTTCTTTTTCTGTTCATATTCTTCTTCTTTTTCTTCTTCTTCTCAGCCACAGCATCTCCTCCATCAGCAGCTTCCTCCCCACTGCCCGCCATGGCCACTCCGTTCTCCCTGACCCCTCTGTTCCGATTCTTGTGTTTGCTGCTACCAGGCACGAAGCCTTTCTTCTGCTTGGGGGTTTCTGTTCCCAGGGGCTGCTCCTCTGGGGCTGCTGGTTCTCCATCTTCACTAGATGGTGTTACCCCATTCTCCTGGATGCTTTTCTTGCGGTTCTTGCGTTTCTTGGTCGCTGGCAGGAAGCCTTTCTTCTTCCGCTTAAGCAGCTCTGCTTCCTGCGCAGGCTTATTGGTTGTCTTCTCTTTCTTGGGCTTCCTGCAGAGAGAACGCCAAAAATCAAGAGCAACTTAGTTTACAGCCGGCGAGCAGTTTGATCCATGCTACAGGCAGTCCACGAACAGGCAGAAGCACAAGAAAGGCGCAGGAAGCACAGGCATGCTGCAAGGATGAGTGTTATCCCTGGAGGTGGTCCTCAGTCTGCAGAGGGACTGGTTAAAGGAACAGCAGGAGCCAGGCCAGGACTCAAGAGGGCACAAGGAGACTCGAGGAAGAACCCCCATTCCACAGACCAGGTAACGCTGTACTTACCGCCTTCTCAAGCACACCCACCTGTGGCCCTGTGCAAAGCTACTGAGACACTGTCTGTCCAAAATGACAGCCCCAGCAAGGCCTTCACTGCCCTAACAACCCCAAGAGGTCCTCCATAAGAACCCCCAGCAGACCATCCCAGGCTCATCCAAGCAGCCTTTGTACGCATGCCGCACAGCCACTGCTGCTGCTGTTCTCTGACAGAGTCCCTCAGCAACTGCACCACCGCCCAGCCTACGCCGCTCAGCACCAGCTCAGTCCCCAGAGAGGAGTCCTGAAAAGGAACCAGGCTCTAATTCCATGGCCTGGTTTTCAATGTGAAGCTTTTTGGAGAGTTTTTCAAGCTGAGTCTCTTCAGGGTGGAAAAACACCATCCTGACAACCTGATGTTAGCACTCGCCTCTCAGCACCTCCACCAGGATCCTGTGCACAAACCACAGCTGCTGTAAGCTTGTTCCAACTCAGCTGCACAAAGATCTCTGCGTGTCACAGCAAGATGGCAGCGACAGCAGGCTGCACCCCCGAACCCCAATCCCTTCCTCACACAGCATGCACAAGCTCAGCGTTTCCTACCCGAGCGATCCCCCTCCTAGCTGCAGTCTCTACTAGCTCCTAAACCAAGCCGTATCCTTGTGCCAGCCCTGGCAGTACGATGCCAGGGGACCTGTGTGAGATTGGGAAAGGGGCTGGGGCTGTGTCATAGGGCTGGGTGAGGCCACCGTGCTCTGCAAGCCTGTTCAAAGCATTAGAAGGGGCCACAACAGCTTCAGCTGCCTTGTACAATTCCTCCCTGCCTGTGAGCCCTCTCACAGCGAGCCACATGGAAGCATTTCCCTCAGAGCCTCTTGCTGGGCTGAGATACCACAGCCCAGGCCACCCACACACTGGGACCACAGCTCCCAGTCATGAGCAAAGCACCCAGCGTTCCCTAATGCTGTGTGTCTCACTAAATACTGCCAGCAGGAAGGGGAAACAAGAGTTCTGACTGCAAGCTATTGATAGAAAGGAGAAAAAATCCTACACTTTTTTTTTTGCCCTGGAGCAAAAGTCAAATCCAGCTGCCATTTAACACAGGAGCACTAAAGCATGAACACTGAATGCTCCCCAGCTTTCAGAGCTGCAAGGCAACCAAGCATCAGGCTGGGGATCCAGACACTAAGGAGCCCAAAAATCACTGAAGGTCCCGGCATGTACTCTCTGGTATCCAGTCACTTCCCAGGACAGCTACTCATTCCCTCCAGCCTCACATTTGCAGAATCAATCCATAGCGATGTGGTAGGAGCTTTAGTGACTCATCCTAGCCTAGAAATTCCTCTGCAACTTTGGCGATGGCTCTTAAACCAGGCCACCACTTGGGAATGCTGAAAGCAGGCACTCTAACCTTGGGTGGTCAGCTGTCCTACCTCTACTGGCAAGACACGATCAGATATCAGATATCTGTTACAATCCTTTCCCATCAAGGACCAAGCCTAAGCACGTAAGCACTTGGAACAATGAGCCTGGCATTATTCCAAACAAGCAAAACAACAAGCGTTTCAACCTCACCAACCCAGGAGGTCCATTTAACTCAAACTCCAGCCTGAGCTCAGTGCCTTGACTTCCTTTCTCTTCCTACTTCCCCACATCAATAAAGACAAGTAGGACGGGCAGGCAGTCCCCCAGGCAAGCCAAGAAGCCAAAGTGCCAAGCACACATACGTGTAATTCAGCCAGCGCATGACGTTCCAGTAGAGAGAGTCGAGACGTGCCGAATTCCCAATGCCTTCTGGCTGGTTCAGAGCTACCAGCACTTTGTCCAACTCCATCAACTTCACATGCAGCTTCTGCAAGAGGCAAGTACAAACAGAATCTGCAGAGTGAACGCAGGAGGGGCACTCGTAGCAGCAGGGCACAGGCCATCCTCGGGATAAGACTACGGCAGGAATAACCGATCCTGCCCGGCTTCTCCAACCTGCTGCCCTGAGCCCATGTGCAACACCACTTCAATTTGGGGGCAAAAGCCACACCATCAAGTACAGGGTTTGCTTGAAAACTGGGTCTCTAGCATGGAGGCATGAGTCTAACAGCTAGAATTGTACTGACATAAAAGGGACTGAAAGGTCCTTGGGTCCTCTTTCCTTTTCAGTCCATGGCTGGGAGCAGGGGAAGAAGACACATGACTATGTACCTATCTAAAAGAAAAGCAGCAGCATTTTCAGTCTGGTTTCTAAAGGACGGAGTCATGCTGCCTCTGGCTGCCTCTACGGCTTCCCTAACACACTGGATAATTTCAGTAGAACCAGACAGAACGGGGCGTCTCAAAGGCTATTCAGTTCCTACAAGAGCCTTGGAAATAATCTCTTCCCTCCACCCACTTTCCTATTAGGTCTTCACAAAGAAACAGGCTGTGGTGCGAGCTCAGTGCTTATCAGTAGGAAACTGGGCTTCAGCAGTTCTGCTGCTTGTGTTATTTTGCTCCAGTAAATAAGACCATGTTGGAGACTTATTTTGTCACCTATAGAAAATCTTCTTGTGTTCAAAAAGGACGTTTTTCATTAGGGAAAACAAAGCCCCAGAACTTCACTCCCACTCACAAAGCTTCTCATTAAGTTTCAGTTTCTGGAAACTAAAATCTCTGGAGTTCAGTGGAGAGGACAGAGCAATCATCTGGGACAAAACCCAGCTCACTCTCACTGTATCCCAGGCCGCATTTCTGCTGATAAGAAAGAAGATGCCACATGCATTTGCAGAACACTGCACAAATCCTTCAACAAACTCTTGGAGATCAGCTCTCAAGAGCTATGGATCACTCCTTTAGACACGAGGGCTCTTCTGTCCTCAAATCCAGCTAGGCATTCCCCCCCTCCAAGGGTACCTTCGGTAAGAAATGAGGTGGGACGTAGCGATGGAGCAGTCACAAGGTAAAATCCAAGCGTGACATTTAAAAGAGGCTTTGGTGGTATTCAGAAGAACAGCCATTTGCCGCACATCGGGTCACACACTCACCTGCTCTGTCACAGTTTTGAGGAGCAAGTTCAACAGCTCCAAGCTCTTGGCAACTTTCTCTTTCTCAGCCTTCAGGATACGCTTGCCAACCATTTTCAAACTCTGCAAATTAAATCGGGAGATGGAGAAGAAGCACACGTTAAATGGAGAAACAAATCACCCTTCTCAGGAGAAAGCAGAAAATGAGTAACGGTTGGCAGGATTAACCTGTCCCCAAAATAACTCTGGAACACAAAACCCACCAAACTCTGGAAATGCTCAGGAGGGTACATGGTAGAAGCTGCTGATGCCCAGGTTAATTAAGA
Source organism: Theristicus caerulescens (assembly GCA_020745775.1). Lineage (NCBI taxonomy): Eukaryota > Metazoa > Chordata > Aves > Pelecaniformes > Threskiornithidae > Theristicus > Theristicus caerulescens. The sequence continues at coordinate 9,891,009 of CM036572.1, forward strand.
AACAACTGGACGAAACAAAAGCAAGCATACCACAAAGGCACAACCCTGCTGCTCTCCCTCGTTTCTAAGCTAAAGCACAACTGGAGACATGTTGCTGCCTCCTGGAGAAAAAGAGGAAAGACAATATCCACCCCGGCGCTGGAAAGGCCAGGAGGCTGCCAGACAACAGACTCACCTGAGGGACAACAGCTACTCAGCTGCAGAAGCTGGGATTTACGCGCAAAGTGCTAATGCAAAAATCCATTAACACTTACGCCTAGGAAATCCCAGTTGCCAGCACTAGAACAGGGCTTGTCAATCAAGCTTAAATTCGCTGAAATGACTGAGAGAAAAATCTCATCTCTTTGTGTTCTCTTTATGTGCTGCAGGGTTTCTGAGACACTGAAAGGTCTGGTTGAGAGGAAAATCACTCCAAAGGTAGGTCAAATAAAAGCCAGTTATTTACAAGTGGAGAAGGGCAGAAAATAGCCATAAAAAGGCAGCTGGATCAAAGAGGTGGCCCAGGGGCACTGATCCTCTGCCTGCAGCTGGCCCTCGCAGCCCCGCTTACATGGTAGTTTTCTTCCCCACTATGTATCGGTGTGGATGCACACACCACAGCAAGCCCTGCAGCTTGCACGGACTACGCTAATATGAGATTGGATTTGCAGGGACAAGCTTATTGTAGACAGTGGCCTGCCCCATCACAGCCTATTTCTCTAGAGCCTGCCTTTGCTTGGAGGGCCAACGGGCAAAGTCCACCCCAGGCTCAGCATCCTCGGTGCCTCAGGCAACACACATCGCTCGAAAGTCACTGCACCAAACCTGTACCCAGCGGTGGAAGGCTGTAGTTCTCCAGGAGATGCAATCTCTCCCATTAGACCATCTATTGCTTTTGCTCCATTCAGACTGGAAGTAATTTTAAGGACTCAGAGCAAACTATTCTCCATCTATATCAGCGTAAAGCTGGCAAATAAAGTAAAAATCCTTGCAGACACAGACAGAAGTAAGAAATTTATTCCCCAAAGCACGTTCTTTCAGTAATGACACCCACAACAGAAAAATAAAGATGGCCAGCAAGAGCGTTAGAACACTTTTAGCAGAAAAAGCGGGGAGACCAGATAACATCTGCAGGAACAGCAGCCTTCAAGTAGAATCATTTACTATCTGTGCAGGCTCCACACCCTGGGAGTATCTTTTTAAAATAATAAAGATACAGTTATTTGCTGATCAGGATGGTCCACTCAAGCCCTGTATTAGAAAGCCACCATGTTCTGCTGGCTGGAATTCATGCCGCAACTTCATCTGACTGTCAATAACTTGCTAATTACTCTCTCCTGATATAGATGCACTGCAACTCTATTCCAGAGCTGTCATTAACCCACAAGGTCATACAATTCAGCAGCTCTAAAGTTTCTCAGGTAAAACGAGAAACAAATATAGGGTGTGATTGAAAGAAAAAAAAAAATCTTCACATGTAGGATATAACACTCCATAGGCCGTGCACACGCCATTTATTAGGCTTACCACTAACAATAATGATCAGCAAATCAATAATGAAAACAAATCAGACTGATTTGCATAAAAATTTTCTTTCAGTTTGAAGGACAAGATATTGCCAGGCTAACAGTCATTACTTGTGGTTAAAGTAGCTTTCAGAGAGGCTATTAAGTTGAGATCCCTATTTTGCTAAGTTGTGTACAAGTTCACAGTGAGAGAAAATCAGTATGGATTGTCAGCTCTTCAGGACAAGAGGAATCAGGGCAGTACTGTGAGAAGGAGCCACAGTGAAGTCAACTGTCATTTCATCTTTTTAATATACGAACATTTTGGAATTAAGGTGGTGTTAAAAATAAATTGCATTTTCTCTTCGCTGTAGATGAGTGATGTAGATGACTGCATTTAAATCGCGCTGGCTTGACTCTAGCTGTTCTTGCTGCCATCCCTACTTCCCAGAATTGCCCTGATGCTTTGAAGGGTTTGAAACAAATCCTACTGAAGTCAATAGAAAAGTCCTATAGCTCTGAACAACACCTGAGGGGCTGATTTTCAGAAGTCTGCAAGCAGTTTTCAGGTGCTTGGGAAATTGGGACATGCGTCTGGTTTGGGGTGCCCAACCAAATTCATGCAGACCTGTAGAAGGAAAAGGGTGGCTTGCCCAGCTGGAGATGGAAGATAGCACTGGTCTAGCAACACCAGTGCTGTAAGACTAAGCATCTATATTAAAAGCAGTGTTTTGCATGAGTCTGGAAACACAAGCACAGTTCCACCAGCACAAATAGCCAGAAGCAATCCCATACAATTTAGGTGCTCTGCAAACAAATAGCTCCCTACTGAAATGGATCACTTCTAAACAGCTCTCAAAGAGGAGGAAGGAACAAAGAAGAGGATGGGGGTGGGTGAAGAAGCCAAAGGAGCAGCAAAGAAGCAGCAGATAATTAATTCCTACAGAATGTACGGTTCTCTCTAGTCTGGAAGAAGAATGGATTGACTTTAAGGAAGCTGGATTCAGATAAAGTCTTACTATTTCTCAATATGTGTCTTTTCCCTTTCCCTTCTGCTACAAAGGGTGTAAAAGAAATTTACTCCAAAGAGCACAAAACCGCCAGCACCTCTGTATGTGGTATGGTTGAGACAGTCAAGCCTCCTTAAAGACTTGAGTCCAATTCCTGCTCAGCTCAGTGTCACTTATTATCCTGATCTCATCACCACTGCCTCAGAGTACTTCCCAGTTACGCATTACATGAGATGGTATCTTCTGTCATGCACGCGTTGCTTCACTCTCCTCCTCCCGTAGCAGGGAGTGTACGCAGCAGAGCGTTTGCTCCATGGGATTTGTGTTAGCATGCGACATCAATACAAACGTGCTGCGCTCTGGTTATGTAAAAAAGCTGACTTTGGACTGGGGCTGCTGGCAAGCCTTGGGGAACTGCTTCCAAGGAATGAAATCCCAAGTTTCTTCAATGGGAACTGGGTCCAAACCTCAAAAGCAGCTTTCCCAAGTATTTGTCCTAACTTCTTACTACATAAAGTACCAACCATTGTCTGTACGTTATGGGTTCGCACAGCAGATTGCTTTGGTCTGCTCCCTTGCTCAGCTATCTGAAAGATGAAATTAGCACTGCCACCCTGATTGCACAGGTCAATCCTTCTGCAGGCCTACCATGATTTCATTTGGGCAATGTATAAAATGCAATCATAAAATTAAAGCAAAAGCTATTATGTAACAGATGGCAAACTGCAACACATGGCAACCGTGCTTTAAAAAGAAAAGTAGTATTTCAGTCATCTGCAGCATCCTTAGGAGAGCCTCAAACACTGATTAGATCGCAAAAGACTTGCACAAGGTTGGCAAGTATCTCCATTTTACATAGCAAGACTGAAGCACAAAGCAGGGGTTTTGCTTCCAGCTATGCTACAGGTCAGTGGTGGAGGCTTAAGTGAAAACCCAGAAGAACTTGTCTAACCACCTCTTCTGTGACTCTCTGCGATGTGCTGTTCACAAAGGTATCCAACTCTCCCTTCCCCTGCCCTCTGAAAGCATTACCAACCTGAGTCACATAACCCAATCACTCGGGACTAAAAGCAGAGAGACCGCATGGCTTATATTCAACAACCACACTTGCATCACTTGCTGATTATGTTGCTTTTCTCCCATTTTCTGCTTTTCTTACTTTGCTCCTTCAGTAACAGCCAGTCCCACTTTGCAGGGAATCTCAGTTCCAGTTACAGCTCAGCAATACCTGTGACAGTTAATCAAGACTGCACATCTGAGTTGTCAGCAGATCTGGGCAGGTCATTTTCCAAAAGGAAAAAATATGGAGGCAGTTTTCACAGCTGGAACTCCCATCTCATCTCAAGCCAATACAGCAATACAGTTCCTGCCTCACCCTACATGGAATCAGCTGGCAGAGATGGTTTTGTCTTCTTGTGTCAAACATGCTGCCTCTGACTGTTTCTGGTGGATGGCACTCCTGGATCCAAAGTTCTCTGCTTCTAGGACTTCTACAAGTCCTCCTCTAGGACCTCTACAAGTCCTCCTCTAGGACCTCTACAAGTCCTCCTACACCCCAGCATCTTATCCATCAGTGCTTTTTCTTATATTCCTAATTCCTGCATCACAGATGGAGGTACCCCAAGTACTGCAGGATCCAACCTTCATTCCATCTCTCATTGCACTCACAGCGTTCCTTCATCTTCGCAAAGTATAAAACAAGTTTGTCAGAGCATGGGAAGCAAATACCTGCAGTCATTCAGTCATACCAGTAGGACAGAGGGCTGGCAGCTAGAAAGAGGTGTTAACCACACAGCTCCATGCCTCAGTTTCCCAGGTAGGATTTTAGTCTAAGCCCAAGACTCCCCTGAAACCTGCAATACAGCAAAAAGTGGTGCATGTGCATCCAGAGCCAAAGCCAGCATCCCAGCCACTGCCCAGCCCTCCCTGCAAGGGAGATGGCAATATGCTGTTATATGGAGCCAGGCAATGTTTCTGGAAGCCTCCACATTCACACCCGCCTGCAATCTCAGCCTGTCTGCACCTCTTCCCCTTTCCCAGGTACCACAGTGGGGGACACACTTAGCCCAGACTTACAAGGCACAGCAGTATCTCAAGACTGCAGACGAGTGTTCTGCTACCAAGAGACGAGCACATTTCCTAGCTGGAAGTTTGAACACCATTTAATATTTATGCATTCCCAGCACGTCCTTCAGCCTATTTCATTGTTCAAAACAAACAGCCCTTCCCCTCCGTGGGATCAGCCTGACAGATCCATCACTGCTCCGGGAGCTGGAGAAGCCCGGCCAACCTGCATTCTTTCCGCACGCTGCGCTGTCTCCATCCTTCCCCCTCCTCCCCCATAACAGACCTGATGCTGATGGATAAATGTGCAGATTCATGGCTGAATACAGTGCCAAGTGCCTTCTGCAAAACACATACCTCCACCCACCCTGCACGACCTTACACCCCCTGGCACAGCTCAAGGTTGCTAAGGTAAACTCTCTTCTCCAGCAGCAAGTAGTTCAGCAAAATTTCCACCCTACTCAACGTCCACAGTCACGACGAGAAAGCACTTAAGAGGTCTGAAACTCAGTATGCTGACCGTTCTCACACTGACTGTGAAAGCTAAAGCTGTGCCCTAGCTCCGTGCTGCATGCAGGGACCCAGAGCAAAGACACAACCTGGCATTTTGCTGCTGTTGTGGCTCAGGTCCCTATGGTGGAGTCGCACCCAGAGGGGCCCCAGTGAGTGGGTTTGGGGCCCTACAAGAGCATGCCCATTACCTGAGCCAAAGCAGATTTCCCATGTCCACATACAGGTAAGCTGAGAGGTTTGGGAGGGGCACAGCCGCCTTCTGCTATTTAGAGGCTAATAACAAACTGACAACCAAATGAAGTATTTTAGCATTCTGTACACTCATAACTCCTGTTATTATCCGATGTAAGCACCCTCGCCTCACCTGTAATTACTCTCACATTTCTCCTGAGAGGTAAGAGGTAAGCCAGCATCGTTCCCTCCATTTCACAGAGGCCCAGAGAGGCCAAGTAACATGACGGAGTCACACAGACCATGACACAGCCCAAAATCAACTGTGAGCTTCCCAAAACCCAGACAAGCCACCCCCAAATACTTCCTTTCATGACAATATTCACTGTGCAATACAAGAACCCAAGCTAGAACTTAGGGCTAAATCATGGAAGACAAAGCAGGGAGGAGGGAAGAGTATGCCTCTTCACACCACTTTCCATCTATCCACAGAGCTGGATCCGTTTCCAGCTCCAGGTACACAAGGTACACAAGCACACACGGAGAGGTTCTCACGCCACCCACCTGAACAGCACAGCAACTGCTGCCGAGCACTAAAAGGAGGAAAAAAAAAAAAAGCACTGACAGTCCCTCCTCCCTCCGTTCTCCCTCACTAAGTTTCTGAAGACTGGAAGTATAAACGTTCAAAATTTTTTTCCTTGCATCTCTAGCAGAAACAAGTTGGCAAGAAATGCTCACAAAGGGAAGGGAACCACCAAGTTTCTGCTTGTCCCTGACCGAGAGAGCTCGTGAAGGTAGGGGACTAAGCAGACCCACATGCTGAAGGGCATAACTAAAGGGCATTTTTTTCAATGTTTATTTTGGCTGTTATTAGAGGGAGGAACCCAAAAATCCAGAAGCCATTCTCACAGAAAATGTCAATGCTTTCCCAAGTTTAAAGATCTGGGTTTTTTTTTTTTTCCATAGACCATATCAAAATGCAGCAGGGAAAAACCATACAGGACAGCTGAGGGAACAGAGGAGATTGAATTCTCCACAGAGACATCCAGTACTCTGAAAGGACGTCAAAGATATCAGTTAAATCACTACTGGCCTCATTTTACAAGCTAAGAGGCTGAGAAAGGGCAATGAATTAAGATTTTATAAAGACGGACAGATAAAAGTTCAGGCAATCTTCAAGAAAAAAATTGAAGATCGGCTTTTTTAGAGATTTGATGAAGTCACTGTTAATAATTTATCTCCCTACAAATTAAGACACCGATAATCAAATGTGATGCCCTTCAGAAATGAAGGGCATGTCTACACTGGAAGGCTATATATAGCACATCCCTCTCTCCCCCCCCACATTCTGAGTGGCTCCAGCTAGTTATTTTAAATCCCTACCTGAACAACGCAATAGCCACAAAACCCTCTAATGCCATACAATAAAAGTCTTCAGAGAGCATACAGTAACTTTCAAACGATATGAGCCTTGGAGAAGAGGTCTCGGGTTATCTATACCATCCCTTGCACAGGCCATGCAATCCCCTGTCTCGCTACATTCATGCCTTTCTACAGAGACAGGGCTGCCTGCCCAGTCCAAGTCTAAGTAACCACCTAAGTGGAAGGAGGCACCACATGTGTCTCATTAGGATTATGGGTATATTTATCTGAAAGTCTCCAATACTGGTGACCTGGAGGGCTTCGGTCTTGCACTGAACTTAGGTATCAGGTTCTGCGAGCATTTTTACATTCCAGGATGCCTTGATGCCATTTTGGTTTCAAACAGCCAACCTGAACGCTATCTGCTCTGCCCATCCCTTATGATACTCACAAAACAAGCAAAGGAAAAAAACAGTAGTAAAGTTGGGCCCCTCCTATGATGTACTTACTGCAGAAGACAGATGAAGGAAACCCTCAGGAAACTTCTGTGTACAAGCCAGAGAAAGCAGTTTTAACAACAGTTTTCTGAGGGCTGTTTTGTTTTGAAGTTGCTCAGCCGTGAAAATACACATTTTCTGGAATATTCCTCAAAATCCTTTCCCCCTGACTTTCACATGATAACTGGGAGTTTCAGCATAAGTTGGGAGTTACACAACGCACCTCAGTTCCGGAGGGCAAGCAGTTCCTGGGAAAGGGATGACATAAAAAGGTAATGAAACTATGTATTCAGATCCTGGAGCTTCCTGCCCCAAATCTGTCAGTGAGTTACTAAAAAATTGGCATGGCTTCAGGATCACTCTAAAGCCAAGACAGCAATTTTGTAACGTATCAGAAACAGAAATATATCTAACACGGGGAACAAACACCAAAATGTGCCCACAATGACAACTGGGAGAGCTGAAAGATCAAATTGAGAGGCGCTTGATAGAGTCAAAAAGACAGTGTGCAAGCCCTAGCAGCAACCCTAGAGATCCCTCGCCAAAATCGTGCGACAGTTCCCTGGATGAAGCGGGGAACTCGGGCCTCTCGGGCTCTGCCATGAGCCTCATTGCACGACTCTGGGCAGTCCCAACTCACAACAACCAGCGTCCTCCTTAGATAACACAGGGACAGAGATTGCTGTCCAACACAGCGGGATGTTCTGAAGCCAAGTTAAGAAACAGTCAGATTGTCCATGCAGAAGGAGGGTCTCTGGGATGTTTCAGGAGACCCAAGTTTGATTCTTGGCTCAGCTCCCAGCCAAGTGTGTCATCTGTAAAACAGGGTGAACGACTTTAGTAAACTAAATGCATTAGCTCTTGGGTTTCTGCAAAATACTTTCTTCATTACATCAACAACTCCCTGATTTGAATTTCCTTTGTAAAGCGCTTCGAGACCTACCGATAAAAGAACAAAGCTCTCGAAGAGGAAGAAGCCTCTGTCAGATGCTTTAGCATCTCAGGTGAGCTCTGTCATTTACAACATGAAGCAACTCTATTTCTTTATACTGTAATGTAAACACAACTGAGTTGTCTAAACTCCCAACATTAGAATAAACCTGAACACCCATAGCAAGGTTCTGCTTTGTTTAAAGTAACTAGGACCAGGGAGGCTAAAACTGTGCCAGAGCTATTTCTCTACCTCCTTACCTTTGCTTGCTGTCCAGTAAAAAAGAGCTCGCAGGGCAGTCCCACAGCTTGCGGACAAGGCTTTCTGCCCAGGCGACCCAGCAGAACAAGCCAAGAGCACCAACAGCAAGCAGGGCTCTCACAGGAACAAGTCAACTCCAAAGTACATGCTAGGATATCAAGACTTCCTTCGCTGACAGTAAGGAGATGGCAAGCATGAATCCTTCATGACTATGATATATGTTTTATAAGCATGCTTAAACATTTTGGGAACAAATAAGGTCAAGTTAGCTTATGTAAGCACAACAGCCATTGCCTCGCAGCAGCCGGAGCTGCTATTTCAGGAAGCTGTCTCTTCATTTAAAGTTCCTGGCCATTGATTCTCCCTCATCTGTCTCTTAGTTTTGCACGCATAATTCAATGATATCCAAGACTGCAGTTTTCTCACATTGCTTCTTTCCCAGTTCCAGCACATATCACTGCCTAAAACCACCCCAGGCTCCCTGCTCCTCACCAAGTGATCTGCAGGTATGCAATGCAATCACTGAGGCAAGACAGGATGAGAAAGCAGGCACCAGGAGACAGCATCCTATCCTCTCTCACAGCCTTACACCTGCAATGGCAATCCCGCACTTCAAGAGCTACCAGCCCCATAGCTGCAAATCTGACCAAGGACACGGAGAGCGTAGCAAAGCCTTCAGGTGACAGCTTCCTTGCGAACAATACCACTGCTTGAATTACAAGTGCACATCAGTATAGTCAGTTAAAGAGTTGGTCCTGGGTCAAAGAAGGGTATAAAATTCTGCATTACCATTTTTTCTTCTTAAAACAGCTATTTGTGAGGGATGGTGGCAGGAATGGCAAATGACGGCAAATGCAGACCTTTCAACTAGAGGTAGGGCAATAAAACTTCATCATTTTCCAAAGCATCACGAACTATCGCTCTCAGTCAAGGTTCTCATGGTTCAGCACTCACCCACCTCTGAAATCATGGCTGACCTGGAACGGCCCACCAAAACAAGTCTCAGATGAAAAGGGACAAGACTGAGCTGCAGAGAAGCTCTCAGTTCTGCAAATGCCCTCCCTACCCTCCCGCTAAGCAGAGGCATGTGTGGACATCGGGGACAGAAGGGGCTAGTGTTTAGCCTAAGCTCTTGCCTAACACAGTCCAAGCAAACTCACCCCGTAATTTCAGCATCAAGCCCATAACTTCCACTCAACCTGCAGCTTCTCTTTCAGTCAAGCAAACAATTTCCACCTGGCGATTCAGAGCTAATAAACTCTTCAGCAAGTTATTTTAATGGTGGATTACTCTCTTTGACAAATACATACTTTCTACAGATTCTAGATGTGCTCGGTTTCCAGCCTCTGATTTCTGCTACAAGGGATTTTTTACTATCTCCAAAAGAGATCAGTCATGATGTGAGTATTGTTCTACTACACCATAAAGCCACCGCATATTTTTACAGCTATTACTCAGGTAAGTGAGCATTTCTGCACCACCAAAAAGACACACAATACCTTCTGCAGCTTTAGAAAGTTTTGCAGCACAAGCATCAGCCTTTGGCTATGAACCAAAACTGTTATATGGAATATAAAGTCCTTGATCCCTCCTAATTACAGCAATATTTGAAGACGCGCAGCTGCCCCAGCACGAAGGAGCCATACCAGCACTGTGTTAGTGCAAGGAGGGAGCAGGAGGAAGGGAGACAAAACCCAATACATATATGCCCACCAACTCCCTAAAAATGTTATGCCAGGGTTTTTTCAGGCCAAAAAGGGAACTAGCACATATATGCCACTGCCAGTTAATAGTATGGGAGGCCTCCTGCCCGCAGGGTATACAAACAGCCCAAACAAACTGACAATATTTCCCAGGAATTTTTCTTTAAACACAGATGACCACAGAAATGAGAGGCACTGAGGCAGCTTTGGTAGCAAAGCTCATTAAAATACTGGATGGGTTGCAAGTTGCTAAACTTTCCCTGACAAGAACAACATAAAGGCATTGTAAATGTTTGTGGTTTCCCAGTGAATCACCGAGTTCTGCAGGTATTCAGCTGCTAGAGAGAAACATGGAGATGACCGGGTTGGAAGGAGTGGCATATTTTATGTAGCTGGAAAATAAAATCATACCTGACTCCACCCATTGGATTCCTGACGCAACCATTAAATAAAAGCTATTTAATGAAACCCAGGATTACCTGCTTCCTCAAGAATTATAAACAGCACCTCTGAATTCCTTGAGTTAAACTTGCTTAGATTTTGTCCCTCCTTGACAAAAGAAAACCAAGCTAATTGTCCTGTTCCAGTATGGTAAATTATAGAATGGCCTAAATTACTTGTAACCAGCATTTAAAGAAGTAAGTAAAGAATGAAAGCTACACTTAGAAAGAGGTCAATATTACTGTTACGTAGGAACACCAAGACTGGAATCTCCCATGTCATCAAGTTTAGTCACCACATCATAACATCATTTTGGCTGCTTGGTTCCCCTCACGTCAATCCACAAGAATATAATTGAATGGCATTTGCTTCTTCAGTCTCCTGTCCCACAGATCACCTCCTACATAACAGCTGCACCCAAAAACTGTCTTCAGGTACAATCCGCACTTGCCACTGAATCAGGAACCCTGCAATTTCTGTCACTGTTTTTACTGTGCAAATTATTTCCCAATGTATTTTAAGGTTTCCTTCATAAACAATATTAGTAAGGGAGTCTGGTCCAAAAGGCCTGCAATGCACCAGGAGTCAGAAGGCTAGTGAGCTTCAGCTCTCTCTCTTTGGCCCTGAAGTTCATTCAAATACAGAACTTCCATAACATTTTCTGAAACTACATAAATGTTCACAATACCTTTCAATTCAAAACTTAATTTTTAAAACCACCTTAAACTGATCTGTATGAGTGTATTCCCTAAAACTCGAGCTGTCTGTTGGATCCAGACACAGGCACCGCTGAGCTGTACCAAGCACATTTCTTGCACGCTGTGAAAATACATCTAAACAGCGGTGTTACAAGAATGCTGTAATGCTGGTGGACGCTACTCAGACCTGGTGCAAGCAGGCACAACCCTTCTAAGATCAGTTAGGTTGAGCACAGTCGCAGACTCCAGCTCTGAGAATGAGCACCACAGTAGTAAAAGCAGCATCCATTAGGTGCTATCTATACGTTTAACATGTTGAAGCTTGTTACCTCTGTCACTTGGCTGATGCTTTCTCTGATCAATTCCTCCCACTCCTCCTCTGTCATGACGAGCTTCAGTTCATGAAGTAGCAGAACCTTCTGGAGAAGCAAACAGGCCTGGGCCTGAAAGAGAAAGGGGAGAGGAGACGTGAAACTCCGCACTCTCTAGGGAAGGTGTTAGCAATGCAAATACCCCGCTGAAGCAAACAGCCAAGCACAGCATCCAGGGCATGCCATGGTACAGATGCTGCATATCCTCACCAACATCTACGTCGCTCTGTTAGAAAACGTTATCTAGACCCTAACAGGGTCACTCCTCAGGAGACAGGGTGGTGGGTTTTGGTTGAATGCACATACTTAAAAGGTCAAAGGAGAGGGGAGGGATCACGCCGCCTCTAGATTTAGGCATAAATATCCAAAATATGCTTTAGTAGCTGCTCTGAGTGCATCACTTTCAGTCTCCCAAAGTCTTCAGGCAGCCCTTTGCGTGACTGTACCCTTCACCATGCTCCGATGAATGCAGTAGGCACAAATAAACAAAAATAAAAGCTGGCAGGTTAGCAAATGCTTCGTTTCAAAGGAACCCTAGATGGAAACTGCTGTTCAGAGCAGCACTCAGCCTTGCCCTGGAGTCAAACTTGCTCATTAAGTCTACGTTAACACAGCAATGAAAAGAGTAGCCAGTAGAAAACCAACAGTAATCTGCAATCATCTTACAAGTCATTTTCTATTCCAGAATTCCTATTTTAAGGCTTTTTTAGGTACAAGAAAAATGCAGCAATAGACAAAAGCAAATGATAGAAATATACAGAATACACTAATGACGATTAGTGCAAATAGTTTAGAGGATTTAAAGGGAAAATTTTTGTAGCAGCATGGAGTTAGTGAGCAAATTCTACCCGCATATAAAGAAAAAATGTTGCCTCTAGCTGCCATCTCACAGGCCGAAATTGAATGCAGGTATAAATACCAAAAAACATTGGGAACTACACCAAGATTTAATCTTGTCTAAAGAAAGCAAGGGCTGCCATTTTTTAACCACACATTGCAACTGAACCCACCCTACAGAAAACAACAGAGCAGAGTTTGTAAAACTCTTTATCAAAGACACCATTAAGATCAAAAGTCTAAGAAGCCTCAAGAAAAAATACAGTCTGGTGATACCCAACCTGGCCTCCAGGTACCCCTTGGGTCCAAAGGAAGCAACGTGGAAAACATGTGGCAGGAGGCTAAAAACTGGCTATATGGTGCCCACACTTCTACTGGAGCATTTTTAGGGAACTATTTACTGAAGAATTCAAAGTGAGGGAAGAGGAGAAATCCCTGGATCTCCTGAGGGCAGCAAGACCATCCAAAGTCGTAGGCAGCCGAACAGAACACCTCACAAGCTCAAGGAGGTCTGTGTTTCCTATACGTTCTCCAGGCTTCTGGGAGGAACAGGACACTGCGCTGACTATCCCCCACGTGACAATTCCAGCACTCGTATTTGTGTTACGACAGAGCAATGTCACACATCTACGTAAGCTTACCTCCAGTCTGCACCAGTATGGCCAACGAAGAGAATTATCCAAATAGAGTGAGCTTTCACTCACGAACAGAAATTCTGTTCTTTACTCAAGGGAGAAAATGCAGCAGGGAACCAACAAGACTATGTCAAAAGATTTATGTTGATTTAATGAGAGAGAGCACCCTAATGCCATATTTGAGGCAGGCAAGCTTACATATTCCTTGTAATTATGGGGAGGCTGTGTCTTACAGAACAAATTATGGCATGTCTGCATGCATGTACCAAATGTAGTGGAAAGTCACCTCAGTGCAATTACAAAGAGAACGTGACCCTCAGAGTAGATGAAAGGCCATAATTCATTCTGAAAGGCTCAGGCAGGGTCATAAACCTCAAGGCACTGTCTCTTCTTTGACAATTACAAAAGCATTCATACTGCAAATGGGTGCAAAGCACGGAGCAGGGTCCTGTTAAGCCATCCTGGTAGTACCTCAGGACTACAGATTTACTCGAGGGGCGAACAGAAGACGAGAGGCAACAGCGATAAGGGCCTGCTCGGAATCGTACCAGTTAGCAGTGGGTGGGAGACCTGCAAGTCAATGAGGAAAAGAACTGGAAAGAAATCAAAGCCATCCAAAGGAAGAAGGAGCTCTGCAGACCTGAGACTCAAATGCTGGACTGACAAAACAGACCCTGAATGGGACCTAGTCCTCAGTAAGCACTAAGCTTGAAAATGATTTTAGAAGAAAGGAAAAAAACCCACTGAACATTGCCTTCTGTGTGTCATAAATGAGGAAGTCAAAACACCCAGCCATCTGAGAATCCTGGCTGGTGCTATTGCTCTTTAGTAATCTTGTCACACTCATAGCTTTCACGCCTCCAGCCCGTATATTAGATTCAAGCAAAGAGAAAATATGTTTTGAGTTTCATGTAATTAAAACATTGCTATTTCTGGTCTCAATACAATCCTGTGTTTCCTGATTGTTTTTTAACCCAATGACAATTTAGTACTAAGCATGAAAAAACTTCTCTTATTTGAAAGAATAAAAATAAAATAAAAGATTTACTTGCTGGTTGAAATAAAATTTAGCTTAAGAACATCTCAGTCAGAAAGCAAACGTGACGCTAATAATGACAAGGTCCTCAGTGCCCAGTACCATGCTATGCTGTAGTTTAAGGTTATCACATTCATCACAGAGTCAGTGACTCTTCTATTCCTAGAGCTAGCTATTAACATGTAGCTCTCGTGTAGCCTATTTTTCCAGAGCAAACTGCACAGTTAAATAGTGAAAGTTAAACCACAGGGAGAGGAACTGACATCCGCAGAGTCAGCCAGAAAAATCAGGGGCAGAACCAAAGCTAAAACCCAGTTCTTCAATCCCAGTCCAAGGGTAAACCCAGTAAGAAACAGCACTTCCCACTCCTCCGGCTGATGCCATCCCATCTCAGCAAGTTCAAACTGAAACATGAGGGGCACCAAGTTTCTTCTTTAGAAAAGAGGTGCAACCATCACACCTCACTCAAAGCATCTATCAGCATGTGACAAAGGATCCTGGATGTCATCAGAAGATCGCTTAACAAGTAAATGTACTCAGAGAAAACAATCTAGCAACCAGGACCACAAAGCTGCCACATCACCTTGGAAAGTAACAGTCCTCAGCAATGGCTTTTCAGGCACAAGTTCATCTGTCAGGGCTGAGAAATGGCAAACCACTGGCTGGAAGGGCATGAAACAGCTCCCGGTAGAACAGTCCCTGGCAGGATTCGCAAAAAGGATTTTAAACACTCAGAGGAATTGCTTTCATGACCTCCAGGAGCTTCACTGAGTAACACAGGCTTTATCACCTAATGTAAGAGGGGCTGAGAGTATGAGCACTTCGCAGAAGGAAGGGAAGACCCAAAGTGAGTCAGATCTCTAGGAACCATTTCCTCAAGCTCACAAAGAAACAGCTTGCTCTCTGCAGTTCATTTTCCTTCTTTTATCTTCTCAAATAATGGACACAAGGCAGCTGAAAGTAGACAGAGGTGTGAACACCTACGCATTTGGAAGTGAATGTTCATCTCCCCCTCGCACCTGCTTTAGAGTTTCCAGATACCACAAGCCATCTTACTTGCCCATCTTGACACATCACACTAGCCTGATTTTTGGGAGCCCAGACTCTCAATGTTTTTTAATGAAAACAGCCTCAAAAGAAAAAATGAGGCTGCTCAGAGGATTTTTCAAGCCGTCTCCTGGAATAAGGCTCTTCCCGTTGCTAGCCACTTCTGAAAACACACACCACTGCCATTTGTAGTGCTCCTGTGACAATACTAGTAATCCAAAAAGATCCTTTAGAAATAAAAAGTAGTCACAAAATCTACCTATTTTCTGTTCTGTGAAACAGAGGTTCTAGCGTTTGTGTGCACGCATGCAAGAAAATACGTGTGCAAGAAAATTGCATGAATACCAGCATGCAAGATGTTTTCATTCACACACATTTGAAAAAATAAAAAGCAGCATTTTACAAGCTTGCGCTCAAAGACACAAGCCCTCTCCTTGCTGAGCAGCAGAAAAAAGAACCAGTAGTAAAAAGACACTTTCCCAACGCACACAGCACACGTCTGATTCCCGTCTACTTTCTTACAGCTTCCTCAGAAAGAGCTGGGACCTGTTCACTACAGGAGGCACCGACCTTGCACAACCAACCAACCCCTGCGTCCTCACCAAGACTTGTGAAGGGCAAGGCCCCACACAGAAGACCTTAGGAGGAGCCAAGCCACCCCAGCTAGTTCAAATCTTTTGTATCGATGTACACTATCAACCCCCATAATTCCTCGCAGTCCATCATTTACCCTTAACATCTTCATGATGTGTCTTTTATACATGATACAGAGACCAGCTGCACGTTTTACCATCACATCACACAAAAGTTTGGAAAGTACTCCCACAAAATTCAGCACAGACCTGGAGCTCAACAACTACCCAGTTCTGTCCCTCTCCCTCCTGCCCTCCCCAGCATCACTGAGTTTTTTGAACATCTTACAAGCATTTGGCAATTTTGGAGGCTGCCAGAACAATACTGTTCCCAAGAATATCACGGAGGATTCTCTGCATTTTCTCAGTGCCAAATCGAGCCTGCTGTGTTCATGACAGCCCTGTGAGAGCGCCAAGTATTATCAACACTTCACAAATGGACAAAAATAGCGGAAGACCCAAGAGTCCCAGCTACCAAACTCCAGTCCAGTTCAGAAGAGAAAGTTGTCGTCCCCCCATATGCACAATCTCTGAAACGAGAATGTGTGAGAATAGTTACAAGCAGTTGACAGCCACATTAGAGCTTTTCATCAAGGGCGGAGGAGAATGCTGCAGCCCATCCTGTGCCCTAGGAGCCACCCAGTTGCCTTATCAAAACATTTTCTCCTTAATGTCAGTTTTTAAAAAGAAAGACCATAACATAGTACAAAAATAAATAAAAGTGAAGTCTATTCAAGCAAGGATACAAACATACACTCCCACATATATCTATCAACCATATGACTAAATGAGGCAGAAACGCTCATTATCAGCCCACGTGGGAGAAGAGAGCAAACAATAACTGCAGACCCTCTGATTTGTTTCTTTCTTATCTACAATGCTTACACAAAATGCCATTCAGTATAAACGGTCAAGATTTCTTTCTCAAATAGTGAACGTGCTCACTGCAGTAACAGAGATGTGCTGGTAATTCCCAGATGTGCTCACCTACCTTATCTAGATGCTAAAAAGGAGTGCAAACTGGCGGGGTTGCTGGGTTATACAACCTACCTTTACCCTTCGCAGTAAAGGACAAGACATGCAGCCTGACTATTTAAAATGGCAAGCAACGGATTAACCCCTACCAATTCAGCCACTGTGTTCTTATTGAAAGCAAATACCTAGCACAGGCACGGTGTAGGTCGGATCAGCAGCTCTCCCCAGTCACCATCCAGGTGACTCCCCTGAGCTGGATGGAGGGGAACAGATCCAGGATGTCTTTCAGTCACTGCAGTTGTGAAAGAGAAAAGCCAAAACCAAACAAGTCTTTGCAATGAGGTAGAGATTTTGTTTGCAATGTTGAAGAGACGAAGGCATGACCTAAATTCAGGGTTCTTTTTCAAAGGAAAGCACACTGTTAATAAGACGACACTCGTTTCTGACGTGAAAAGAAATGCTTTTCTCAGTCCCAAGTGTTTTAGGAGGCTGGCTGGAAGTGGCTTTGCAAGCAAGTGAAAAAAGATACAGACACACTCCCATGAGACAAGACACTGAAATCAGCAGTCACCCTCTGCCACCATCAGAGGAGCAGGAGGCTGAGGATGTGCCCACACTGCAACACGCCAAACACCAAGTCCGAGTTTTCACACAGCCGTTTCGTCAGATGATCTCAAAGCAGCTTGCAGGCTACAGCCGATTAACCCTTCCAAATTCCCTCACGGCCTGGCCAGCTTACAGGAGAGAGGCGGAAAGTTTAACTGGCTTGCCTGAAGCACCTGGCAGGACAGAAACATCTCATTAGGTCTGCCCCAGGACAGTATTTCAGCTACATCAGACCTCCCTGCGCATTATAACAGAAGCCATGGGGAGCTTAAATGCTTACCAAAGACATTAAGATGGATTTCCCCCACCTTATGCCTATCATTTTTGCATCGTGGACACAGTTTTATCAACATGAAGCATGTCACCAGTGTGGTAAGAGCTGCTTTTTCCCTTTATATATACAATATATATATAAAAAGAAAATGTTACCTGGAAAATTACAAGTTTGTGCAACTCAAATATATTTTTAGAACTGAAAAAGCATCAGGAGCTTTAGTGCTATCATCATTTCACTGCTCCTGGAAGTCCAGGAGACAAAAATATACAGGTGGTATCACACCACACAGGCTACTGGTATTTCAGAGCACTGATGGCTCCCTCCTGGCACACACAGTAGCAAAGCTACAGCATAACCTGACCTGCCAGCACATCTGATTCAGTGCCAGCACACGTTATAAAACAGCAATGTGTAATCCTCAGCATTAATACTATTCTACAACCATAGGGATACGGCAAAAAATAATTGCACTTCTAGAAATTCTCACCTACTAAGCCCTTTGAGACTGCAATCACATGAATCACATACTGCATTCGTGACAAATGCTACCAGGAAAGCTGGGGTAAAAGAACATATGCCAAGAATATGGGAAATTCTAAAAAAGCTTTCTTTGAATTTTAAGAAATAGTCAAACTATGAAATAAATTCCTCAACTATCTGCAATTTGTTACACATTAAAAAAAAAAAACAACCCACAAACCAAAAACTCAAATGCACAGCAAGCTCCAGCTAACAGGACTATTGGTTATAGGAGAATAACCTACCATTTATTACTACGGGGCAGGATATCCAGAGCACCGCAGCAAAAGTCTCTTCCAATTACTGTCAAAGCTTTTGTAAAAAGAAAACAAAGAGCATGCAAAGCCATGAAGCAAGTGCCAATCTATCCCCATTTCTGCTCCCACGGCTAAACAGCTCTATTTTTACATTTACATTGGGTGTGGGATGGAAAGAAAGGCTCCAACAGAGCAGTCTTGAGTTTCAGGGCTTGCTTTCCATTTCTCTACCACATTTGTTTCGTGCATTTGAGCATTTCTGAGCCTATAAGCTACAAGTTTGTCTGATATAGTTTGACAGGCAGGGTCCAAGTTAGGACAGCCTAGAAGCTTATTCAAAATGGCAAATTATGAAAGGGAAAGAATAAGGCCCACAACAATGTCGATCCCTGTTCCGTACAGCAAATTCACAGCAGGTAGTAAGAGAAGCAGCGGCAGTTCAATGTATGCTATACATATGCAAGTTTCCTAATGGTCCTCGACACATTATAATCAAATTTATAAAAGACTGAGCACTCCAACACTGTGGGCAAGGCAGTCTTCTTGGCGAGGAACTGTCATGACAATACTTAACAGAGGACTTAAACTTGTGACTAACTTAAAAGTCTGGAGTTTCACACAGCCTGTTGACCTCAACAGGACCAAGCTGCAAATTCTCTGGGGGAGGCGAGAAGTGGAAAAAGAAAAAAAAAAAAAAAAAAAAAAAGGACTTTTTCCTAAGTTAAGGACAAACAAAAAAAAAAATTATCCTTCGAGATCTTTAACAAGCATGCTCACAGAACAGGCATCAAATGCCAATTATTTACTTAAAACATACAAAACTTATTTGAAGGCTTTAGATGTAAAAAGTGAAAACCAGAGGCGATTAAGAAACACTTGCCAAAGTAATTTTCCTCAATCCACAAGCTGTAACTGCAGTATTTCACACATGGCGCATACACACACGTTCCATATACATTTCAAATTCAAGGGGAAGGGAGGATAAAGCAAAGCCCCGGCTGTGGCTTAACAAAAACTATTTTTGAGAACAAAAATTAATTTTTAACCTCCTCAGCACTGCTGAAACAAGGTGCACACAAGCAGTGAAGCCCAGATTCTTATTTAGCTACTATCTAAAGGGTTTCAGAGAGGCAATGCTAGCACCTTCTGGGATAAATGGGACTGTTAGGACAACACGGCTGGTATGTTTGGTTATGCAGCCCTGCCCATGCCAGGACACTTGAGCATCTCCATCACTATGTCTTGGTTTAAAAATGTGCTGCCAATGCTCCAAAGCAGCATCATAAATTAGACATCTACTTTTACCCCAAATTTACCCTGTTGTCCCCTCTGATTAAGGGACCCAGGGAGTGCCCTTCCTGCACCCTGTTGCCGGCTGCCTCCTCTGTCCTGCCTGGCCCAGAGACACGGCCAGGCTCAAGCGGAGCTGGAAGCCCTGCTGCGCACCACGCTGCAGCAGCCAGTACGAGAAAGCCTCCTGCGCAGAGCTCCTGTCTGCAGGGCCCGTCGCACACAGGGACACGGGCAGCGCAGGCCTGCGCGACAGCACGGACACAGCGCGGTGCCTCGGCTGCACGGCCGGCTCTCAGCAGGAAAGCCGTGTTATCCGTCACTACACAGGTTCCTGGTGCCTGCAAGCAGAGTCAGAGAGAGCCCATGCTGGCCCAGGAAAGACCATGAAAATCTCTTCTGCACGATCATCTGGCTCAGGAGCTGAATTCAGTATTTCCTGCTACAACCCAGTGTCTTCAGACCAATCAATCGGCTCTTTCAAGGCGTTCCCTCAGCCAGCCTTGACAAGGTCCAATAGTGTTGTCTGAGGTACGCAGAACGCGAGCAGGATCCAATGTGGCCAGCACAGAAATTGTCCTACCAGACACCAGTTTCCCAGTCTGCAAATTTGCCCTCCTGCCTCCAGGAACAGACAAGGCACAAAAATGCTGTAGAAGTAAAGGTTGATCAGAACCCCCCACCCATCAACCGCTACCCCCTGCTCCCACACCTTCCCCGTGCCCACACGCCAGGCTCTGGGCCAGGGAGGAGTTTCCTCCCAGCCCTCCCTCAGTCCGGCCTTGCCAAAAAAACACTGCATAGGAGATTTACGAGCCCAGGAACAAAATTCTCCTTGCCAAAAAGTGATCAAAACAAATGATAATTTACAGCTTAAATTAAGTTCCTGCGACAAATGGATTTGAAAAATTTTGCAAGGCTGGTTAATTACAACATGTAAAGCATTTAAGTGACACCTAAATCACATTTTACAACCTTGGACGAGAAAGGCAATCTTACTCGGTGTACTCCCACTGAACATCCTACGTCATCAAGCTCTTGCAATTTTCAGTGTTTTAGAATAAGCCAACCTGCACTGCAACCCAGTTGCATGCAAAGTAGATCGTACCTGTTCCTCCTTCCTAGCAAAAAAGGAGATTTCCACAGATGCGGCAGGATGCTTTCCATCCAGGAACCTTTAAACAACTCACAACAGCTTGCATATTAGCACATTGAAAATAATTGTCACACATGAGACACGTTTTGCTCATTTGATCATCATCATGTAGATGATCTGTTTAGGCCTTCCTGAGTGCAAAAAATTAATGAACTCTGTTGGGTTTGAGGGTTTTTTAATGTTAACTTTTATTTCTAAACCTCTGAAACAGCCAACATCCCTCTCTCCAGCTAGTTTCTAAACAAGCTAAACAGTAGTTTGCAAACACAAGGGGTTGTGTGTCCTCTCAAGCCTTTGCAACATACAACCCCAGTAATTCCTAGTGTGGGCCAACTTCCCAGTCACTATCTCAGCAATGGAAAAAACGGAAAAGCAATCACCTGCTCGTCACCTGCTAGGCAGGGTGTTAAGGCCCTTCAGTAGCCGGCGAATTGGGTCTCACCTCCGCCAGAGAGGCTCAACGCCAATGACTCAGGGATGGTGGAAATCTCTTGCTAAAAGGCCTGCAAGTAGGGGAAAACTGCACAGGATGTGGTGCTACGCTCAGATCTTGGTCCCCCCTTTGGAAGCTCTGCTTTTGAATTTGATGTTTTACTACCTTCCTTACTGAAAAAGAATGAAGCTCCCTGGAAGACAGCAATGGAGACAAAACTGACTGTGAAGAAATCTCCATCTTTCTACCCCTCTTGCTGACTCCCCTCCCCTCTTTATTTTTGTTATCCTTCATAAACCTCTTCACCCGTGGCTCAGATGTCCTGTTTTAAGCAGCAGCAATGAGAAGTTAAGAAATCTATACAATTCTACTACTATTCCCAAGGCTCTGAACAGCAGCTGTCGCATCGATCAGATGGGCTGTTAACTTCATTCTGCTGCTACTGAGTAGTTGTCTACACTACAGAAAGTTTTATCACATTAGCTATGCTGGCATATCCTCCTTCTCCACAACATGAAAACAGCTACTGCAAGACAGAAGCACTTAAACCACTCAATCCGGCTGAAAATGTGGAAGGAGCTACACCCCATAGAAACCACCTTTATACAATGCAGCTGCACCTACACTAGTTATGTCAGCCTTAGCTCTACAGGTAAAAACAGTCATTGCCTTCCCTGACAAAGTCACACCAGTATGGTTTTTTTAAATGCACTTGAGCCAGCAGAAAACCCAGCACTAGCCGTCAAGCCACTGCAGCAGCCTGCCTGCAGACCAGGGCATAAATACAGTATTCACTTACGTACAGGTTTCTTCATGCCCTAAAACATCATTACTTAATTTGTTTAATCAGGGACTCTGCAAATCACGTTCTCTCCACTGCTGCTGAGGAGTGGATTTTTGCCATGCTTGCTTCCTCTGCAAACAGTGCTCTGGAGGATGTTCTTGTCAGAGCAAAAGCCCCATCTTGCACGTGCCCAACCAGGGGAGCCCATTGGTGAGAGCTTGCTCACTGCAACAGGACATTTGAGCCCAATACAAGTGGGCACACATACAGCTGCTTCTTTCAGCACTGTTCTGTTGGCAGCTGGGAAAGGAGGGGGAAGAATAATTACAAAATAATTTAAAAAAAAAAAAATATCAAAGCTCCCTCCTACGGTCACCACAATCTAACAAGAACTAGTGACAGAAATAAGATATTGCTAGATTTTAAAGGCAGTAGAGATGAGTCAGTACACACAGGGAGAAGATTTGACACGGCAATTTTTCAGAGGATATCTGCACGTTAAATACTGGGCTTCACTGGCAGGCTTGCTGCCTGAGATGAAGGGTCTGCAGGACATTGGGGCAGTCAAAACAATGAACATATAAAATAACACACTAGACTCCTGGGCCAGGCCCAGCTGATGGCATTAGATACTAGCTTTGAATATTTCATTTGCATACAACAAAGATAGAGCTAGTGAGCATTCAGGGGAAGACGTTATTTAATTTGTGCTCTTCTTTCACCAGAGGCCAACAGGCAGACCCTCCGGACACAGCAATCCATACAGCACAATCCATATATTGGTCTGCTGCTTTGGTGAACACAGAGATTCATTTCTCCCAGGGGTAACCACTTACCATATCAGAAAGGCCAATCAGTCTTAATGTTTCCCTCCCCCCCAAAAAGTCAATATCTTATTATCCTAAATTCTTGAAAAATAAAAAGATGCCATAATTAAGTGAGCCATGAGAACACACAATACATCAGTAGCAGACACAGATTAGCGCCCATGAGCACTGACGTTTTCTTGCTCTTTCCATAATACCCAATTACAGGACTGAAATATTGGTGGGGAATCAGGGTACCACAGGGCATACTGAGACCAGAAGAGAAAAGAATAGCAATGGATTCTGTGCAATGCATCCAAGCCTCGCCCTTCCCACATTAAAAAACAATAATAATAATAATCAGGAAATATGCCCATTTCCCTCCCCACTCCCAAATACACTTCTCTCCCAAGTTAAGAACAAAGTCACAATTAAAAAAAAAAATCTAAGACAATTTTGTTTCTTAATATGGCACTGTTTATTCTGGAGCACTTCCACTTTGCTTTTACGAGCTCCTCATTCTAAACACCAGAGCAAAATATGCCCTTTTGTTAGGAAATAAAAGCAAAGATTCTCACAGAATGTCCCAGTAGCTGAGGCTCAAAGAAACATCTCCAAATATCAAGAAACCTCTTGCAAAATCATCTGGGGCACACACCTTGGCTTTCCTCTTAAAAAACAAACAAGAAAAACCCCAACCTATCCCCAAAGCTTTCATTTTGTCAATTTTATTTTACACACATACACATTGTATTATCAAACATCAAGAAGCTCCACTGACACCTCAAGTTACTTGCACAGGTTGGTAAGACCAAAACCAGAACTGTCCCCTCCAGTTCCCTCACCTGCCTGCTCCCCACAACGCTTTCTAAGCCAGATGTCTCCTCTGCACAACAAAGCCAATTCTCCGCAGTTCAGGAGAGACATGCAATAGGATTTTCTTTGGGCTATTCAGAAGGCAGCTATCGCATAATGCGGCCTATTTAAAGAGATTTTGCTAAAGTCAAATTTAATAATTTAAGGAGATTTAAGAGCAGTACGCAGTCAAAAAAAAAAAAAAACCAAAACCCCATGTTGCCTAGGCACTGTGTGCCTTTTAGCTGCTGTCCCCAATTCACTAGACCAGTCTTGATGTTGCAAGGACAAAGGTTTTCATCTTTTGAGAACATTTATCAGCAGATAATGAGAAATTAGAATTCCAATTCACTCAAACGTCAACTATTGAAGTTTAGCTTTCAAGCAGTATAAAAAAAAAGTACTCACACGTCAGTAAAATTTGTTAGCTTGGAACATTGAAATAAACAGCATTGCTATGCAAAAAAAAAAAAAATAAAGCTGGAGATTGTACTGGGTTAAACTTTGTAGATTCATCAATTCAGACACTCTCCAGCAGATCTTTTCATTTTGCAGAACCCACTGCGAGAAGCACCCTGACATGACGGACTGCACATTGCCCTTGGGGAGAGGGACGTGGCCTGAGACCCTGTTCTGCTAGCAGGTTGCTGAGAAATCCTGCAGAGAAATCCTTTCTTGTGCTTTAACACAGAAACAGAAGCAGCCAAAGGCCATTCCTCCCCCATGCCCGAACAACAACAAAAAGGGACCTACCACTTTCTACACCAACTCTTAAGAAGATCCTTATCAGTGAATACAGCCCTGTTGGCATTTCATTTTACACTGCAGAAGCCCTCATCTTTCTTCACTTGCCAACAAAACACCCTCCCAACACACTCGCTAGTATTTCCAAACCAAGATCCAATAGCCCACTGCAAACGCAGTAGAAATCATTACCCAGAACTTCAACAAAACAGGATTCTATCTTGATGGTTTTATATTTTGTAGCACGAATAGAACTCGAGCCCATATGACTGAGACAGTCACCAATTTCATCGCAACCACAGACATTTCTTCCCCTCCTGTTTTTGTTACGCTGTTATTAAATACATGGCAATGACCTTGCCTCCAAGCAAACTTTTCCCATTTGCTCTACACAAATATCCACTCATCAAATTGTCGAAGGGGCTGTTTGTCAGGCTGAGCGGAACACACTTGGGTGGTTCACTCTCTTTTCAAAAACTATCAACTCCCCAGGTGTCAGATGGCAAGTTTAATTTAGTAGGCTAGGAAATTATTCGGTCTTGGAAAATCACTGCAATATGGTATATATCTAACTCAGCAAGCCCATCCGATATACAGGGCTGTTAATGCTACTGATCGGCCGCATCCTTGGACAGCTCTTGCCAGCAGCTGTGTCTACAGTAACAGCTAAAGCGTATGTGACCTTTTAGTTTTCTCCTTTCTTCCCAGCAACAGACTAGAATGTTTCCTCCATTACTGAGGATTTGCTACATGATCATCAACACAATCAGCTAAATGGTAGCGAGCAGAATAAACACAGTCTATATCTCCAGAATCAAAACAGAGAAGCAAGCAGGAGCTTTTTCATGTTCCTTTTGTGCTGCACTGAGTATGGTGGAATATAAAGACTGGGACTGGTAACAGGGCAGTTCCTCTGTGGCAGTCAATTAATGCCTGGTATTGTTACGGATTTGTATGTGGGCAATGCAGGCATCTATCTGCTAGACACGTTTTGCAAAAGACACGGGGGCCATTAAAAAGCACCAAGAAATACAACAAAAAAAACCAATATGATGGAAAAATAAACAAAGGTAAACAGCTAACAACATCCATGATGCTCCAAAGAGACCCTGCAGACTCAGTGACAGGGGTCCCTTGTTCAACGGAAATACACGAGCACACGAAGTTCTCAATGCAAATACAAGTAAAAACTCATGCCATGGGATTTCAAGCACTCAGCTTAAATGCAGTCAGGAGGACCTGAAAAATTTAAACAGATCTTTTTAAATTTTCAACCATCTCACATAAGTGAGAAGAAAGGGAGAGAGAAACATGGCTTATAAAACAGTTCATCAGAGTGTGCTACATTTTACTATGGCATCAGACACCTTTCCAAAGAACATCAGAGACTATGTGTAGATGCTGTCAACATCCTCCAACTCACCCAAGGAAGATAGTTTCTTTGAGCTCTCCCAATGCAAGAGACGTGCTCAAAAATGAAAGGCTGGCATGCGATAATTCACAACTACCCTAAAGATCTAGGAATTAAAAATCTCTACACAAAAATGTAGGGCACTCTGGCCCTGACCCAGCAAAGCACTTAAGCATTCAACTGTTCCCCCCTTCAACTTCAGAGGGACAGTTTACATACCTAAAGCTAGCACATGTCACAGGGCTTTGCTGGCTCACGAGCAGATAGCTCAAAAATGTGGAAGAGCCCACCCATAGTTCAGCTTTACCTTGCAAAACACAGGATCTCCTTGACCATCTCCTCACACAAAACAAAAACAGGAACAGGAGCAGGAGGCTGACTGGAGCCAAAGCATGTCAGTTTGACATACATTTTCCAGCTGCAAATGATTTCTCTTCATTAAATAGAGGGTGCATACTGAACAGAGGAAGACAAAAAAGAAGTAGTCTGCAGGCAAGAGCCACTGTAACACTGTATCACACAAGAAGCTATCGCTGCCTGTGGGTAACTCACCCTCTGAAGGTCTGCTCACCTCAACCAGGCCCTGGGATGAGCCCTCCCGTAGTGACACCTCTACGGAGGACACAGGCGCAGCGTGTCCCACCTCTGCCGAGGGGACGGAGGATGCTTTGAAGGAATGGTACCTTTCAGTCGTGGCCTATTGCTTAGCTTGCATCAGCAGCCCAGTTCTCATTTCTGATACAAAGGAGGCAGAGCTGAACTAGTGCTGGTACTTATCTGGGGAGGTTTATTTTCCTTCATTACTGGTAACAGCTTATGCAAAATATTCCATAACAAGTCCTTCCTATACCACCTGCTGGAAACTATCTGTGAGAACACAGGCAAGGCACGGTGCATTAATGTAGTGATCCATTCATCTATCACAGCACGAGGAGGAACACTCCCACATATATACACAGAGGGGTGCTGGCTTCTGATGCTTTGCAGTGCTTTTGCTGTTCTTGCTGTATTAAAGTTTAATTACTTTTTAACTTAGATATTTACATAGACCATAAACCGTTCAGAAGGATAACCGTCAACCAGCCAAGACCTCTTTGGCAGGACTTTGGGATCATATTTTACTCTCCTGGTGATGGCAGCTCTGGCACAGAATTGCTTCAGTTCTATAAAATTATATATGTTTGATCCCTTTGGGGAGACTGCCAAAGCACCAAGATTAATTAGCAACTTACCTAAAATACACTATTAGATAGATATTAAATGGTTCCTTGTCGCAGACTGCTTTATAAAAACACATTTTGAAATATTAATGAATCTATATGACATAAGATGACATTTTGAACTCTGTCTCAGTGCCCATTCTCATCTCCACACTAAGTAAAATGACTTTTATTAGCTTCATGACAGCTCTGCACTTACATCAGCTTTGCAGAGTTCTAGACAAACCATAGAAAATAAACTCACTTGATGGACAAATATATCATCATTATGCTCCCAGCTACTGCAACATCCTCAATCAATATAGCTTTAAATGTAAACAAGAAGACAGGGACATATCCAAACTGATGTGTGACCACAGTGCAGAAATAATTGCAAAGGCTCTTAATTACTGTGTTGAAACGTACACTCCTAGTGCCTTTCCCAAAGGAAGAAACAAGGGACAGGTATCAAATCATTTGCCTAAACCCTAGGAAAAAGTTACACACCAGAAGCGGTCTAAGTGTCTGCCAGTACAAGCGAGATGGGGACACCACCTTACTGCTGGTAGCAGTGGATGTTCATTTACTAGTCCTCCTTTCCAAACTGGTTCCAATACCACTGGTCAACAAGCTGGATTTCATAGGGAAAAGCATGGTTGTTCCAGTCCAGGCTTCCAGACAGGCTGTGCTTCAGCCTGTTTCCAGTTCAGAGCTGGCACATGGAGTACGCACTTGCCTGCAGAACCCTGCATCAGCAGTAAGCCTGGGTACCGCAATGCAACCAGCCACACATCTTCCTTCTTCATCTGATCCTCAGACTAACAGAGTTAAGTTATTAGGGTAGAAGCGTTAGTTCTCGGACTCATCCAGTCCTCTGGCAGCCCCAGCAAGTGGGGCGGGGGACGGGACACACGCAACACACCACAGTAAAATCATCACCAAAATTAGCAACATGCCACAGAGCGGTTTGTGCTGTAACAGCATCCGAGGGACAGCCCAAGACCACACACAGTTACAGAACGAGATGTTACTGTGGCTATGCTCATCATACTGATGCTGCTAAAAATAAACCAGGAAGACATTCCTCACCTAAGGCTCAGGAGGGTTCTGGTATGTAGCTGAGTCATGCAACAATCATTAAATTAAACACATCTTGATCCCTGGTTTACGCTCCACCAGCACAAGTCAAAAAACCCAAGCCTTTCGTGCATATTGAAAAAGCAACACTGCACCCACTGAAACAAGGCACAAGGAAGTAATTTGAAGGTCAAGGTCTCCTGGAAAACAATTGCAGCAGTAAGATCAAATCGCATTAAGAAAGGAAGAAGTGAGAACAAGCTCACGCGCATTTTTTTCCAAACTGAATTTGAGAGAATGTGTTTAGTGCTTGTGGAAGACATCGGACTGACAGCAACATTGTTAATCAACAAAACAGCCCAAGTCTCCCCCACCTGTCAGCACCACACACGTTCTGCTTGGCTAATTGCAGGGCTTTGCACTGCCAATGGGATCATCTGTGCCAGAAGCTTAATACAATTCATTAGCACTAGGTCAACTCAAAGGTATAACACAAGCTCCATTTCTGATGACTTGTCATTTTCCCACACCAGTCTTATCACTGAAGACTACATCCCTAGCTGTCACTTGTACCTAAGCTACTCAGAGCACATGTATGTATGCCGGTATGCATGCAGGTACGGGATTCTAGAAATGTTAGCTACACTTTACTCAGGTGTAAGCACCTTCTTGGTAAGAGAAAGCTATCAAATCTGCCTATCTGTACAAAAAGATTATGATGTGTGCACCGGTCCCATTTTCCTGCCACTGAAGACATTTCTGCTGGCCATTGCAGCAAGTACAAGGTCATGGTTAGTGTGACTGATTTTCAGGACCTCACCCTCAGAACTGCATCCAACAAGCTGGCTTAGACTACCCAATAAATTTCATTCTGTACCACCTTCTTTCTTTTTTACTTTCACTTGTAGCACTTCTCACACACTAAAGGTCCTCTTCAAAAACTTCATAGTAGCTGCTTGCAATCTAGTAATTTCATACAATTTCTATCCACTTCTTTCTACAGTAGACAACAGTGCAAGAACACATCACAGGCATGAGGCAGGCCATATTCTGAGAAGACAGTGCAGCTTTAAGTTATATGTTGACTTAACTTATACATATGGGAAAGCAAGGATCAACAAAAGTTTAGGAAGAAGATCCCAACTGCTACTGTAGTTTTTAAAAAAAAAAAAAAAACAAACCACAGCAAAACCCACCAGATTTCTCAGTTCAATAAATGAAAGACATCCAAACGTTAGTGTGTTCATTTTTTAAAAGCCTGAAGCATTTTAACTTGCACACAAGCACCTCTGGGACAGCAGTCTTTCTTCTTTAGCTCCACACTTCAAGAAATGCAGAGTTCAAAAAAATAGGCCAGCCAACAGGTAACACTGAGCATTCAAAGCGCCAGCTGCCAGAGTCACAGTGCGTTTGAACTGGCAGAAGATGATTCATAGTGTCCTGCAGTCAGTGTGGTCTCACAAAAGGTGAGAATTCCAGCTCAGATGCATGAACGCCCTAAAACAAGGTGATTTTGCAGATCCACTGTCACACAGATTTTCATCTTGTATCTTTCTGGTGTATAGGTTTAAACAGGTACTAAGCGAGTTCAGGGTGGGATGACAACCCCCCTTCCCTGGTCAAGCATCCCTTGCCCTTTGTTCCCCCACTCATAAATTACACCAATCTCTCCAGCTCTTTCCTTTTCCAGGGAAACTGCTCTATTACTGTCTCCTGCAGGCATCCGCGCTCCAGGAATAACATCAGAGGAACAGAACTTGGCCACATGTACAAGCTTCAGTTTCAAGTTCAGTCTCAATAGGACCATTGCAAATTCACCTTTCCAGTCTAAAACTTGTTATACAGGTCGAGCCTACTGCTAGGAAAACCTACCAACCCAACCACTGTGAGCCAGGTTTAAAACTGCCTTAAGAGCTCTCACCCCCCAAAGTGCTGTTCATTTTATCTCACAAATTACTTCAATATGGAGGTGAACAACCTTACTGCTGCTTTAGGCATGTAGGAACAGTGTCAGAGGAAAAGGGCTGACTTGGTGTCAGTCACACTATCTACAGTTTTTGTTCTAAAGCTTCCTTTTTTTCTGCTAAGCTTTGCATCAGGATGCACCCTCTGACACACCTGCCTTTGGGTATCTCCAAAAGACCCTTCTCTACAGCAATCATGCAGGCCAAAGAAACGCACCTCCCAGAAAGGCATGTAACGCCCATCCGATGGCTACAAACACCTCTGTCTTTACAGACACAACACTGCTGCTGAGGGTTCGATGCTCGCCGGGTTTTAGAGGTGAGCAACTGAGGGAGACGGGATGCACAGAAAGGCTGCAGCAATGCAAGACTGAGTTGCCCGAGACATAAGCCACGGCCAACAGTCCACACAGACAAACTCTGCCTTCCAATATTCTCATACTTACTTCACAGAAGCCATAATTTCATGTTAACAAACACTGACATTTGATGAAATAAATCACAGCTTTCAGCCAGCCAGTCCTGCCCCTGAACTGACTATCCGTGCCCTGAACAAGACCAGTGAATTGATCAAAGTTAATTTTAACACAGCCAAAGGGGGAAAAAAAAAAAAAGTATGTGTGCAAGGGGAAGGTAAGTTTTCAGCCAAATCATCCTTATGTCCATTTTGCGACATAGCTGCATGAACACTCGGGCACCAGACAGACAGCGAGTGTCCAGGGTCAGGACAAATGGCTGGGGCTGGAGAGGCCAGACTGCTCCTCTCCAAGCCAACGCCAGCTGAGCAGCATTCGAACGGCTCCTGCGTTTCCTAGAGGATCCTCTCTCAGTTACAACTGCCCAGAAATTGAGTTCGACAGACCTGCAGCAGCCCACGACAGAAGGCACAGGAACAACATTTTTCATACAGTTCGGGTTTGCTGTTTCTTGGCAAGAGCCCAGGCAGGTCCAGGCCTCGCTGTACGGCTTGCCGAGCACACGGGGAAACGTGCCGCACATCACCTCAACCAGGCCAGTCCAGGGCGATCGCTTAGTGATCAAGTTTGACTTTATGCTAGAGGCCCCAGAAGAGCAGAGACCCCTGAAGTAAGAGCTGGACATGTACGCCGGTGGCCACAAGATCTCGTCTTAAAGGCCTTAAAAAACTCAGGGACCAGCCTGGCTGAGAGGAGAGATGGAACAGAGCCCCCACCTCCATGCTGCTCTCACAAACTCCCAGGTATTCGGGGTGGGGAGGAAGGAACACCCCCCTCACATCCTCCTTATGAACCACTTTTCCTTTTGTTCAAAACTACCTAACAGCCCAACCTGAAGGCACATCCGCTTCTCCTATCCCCTTGGGAAGGGGGATAGTGGGATAGTGGCCAGCAGCCCTGCTGGGCCAGAGCCCCAGGGTTCATGGCCAGGCCAACACCGGAGAGCTGGCCAGAGCTGTGAGCCTCCCCTTCCCGTGCAGAGCACGGCTCTCGCCACCCAGCGCGGCCCCGGGGACGCCCTGCCAAAGGGATCTGCAGAGCCAAGAAGTCAAAATCACAGTGGGATTAGCTGTTCATACAGATGCAGCGGGCACAGCCAGAACGATCAGCATTAATAACAGGAGTGTTAGAACAGGAATTAAGCCTCATGTCTCTGGGACTAAGCTAGTTCAACGATTAGAGGCCAATATTCAGGGGCTGAAAATGGGAGACTACTCCACTTGCCTCTCAACCATCGGGGCTGGCCAAAGTCAGGGTATCAGGAGACCTTTGGTGTCTTCAGGACTCTGAGTTAGGACAGCCCTTTTGGTAGCTGGGCCCCTCCACCCCACTGCCCAGAGGCTGCCAGGAGCTGCAGAGACTCCAGAGAAGTTATCCCCCTGCTTTTCCCATGCCATCACTTTGCCACATACACCCACCTAGCTTGCCCCCCTATCCTACCTCCTAGGATACCACCAAAGCACATTTGCATGAATCAGTGGGAAAATTTAATTGAAAATCTGGCAAATTGGACATTTGATGAGGGGAAGCCAGAATTCCTGAAAAGGAAGCAGTCCACAAAAACCATAAAGCTGCAACTCCAAACTCCACAGGCTTTACATAGCTTACTCTCCACGTTGCCTTTGTTTAAACAGTAGCATATCCATGTTCTCCATCCAGTCTCCCACAAACAGCACGCTGCACGTCCTCCCCTACTCCTCCCACCCACAGATAAACAGGCTCTGGAAACAAAGCTTGAGCAGATAACTGTGGAAGCCCTGAAAGAAGGACAATGCTATTCCCTGTGGGGAAGCAAAAATACCCACATAAATGAAGCTGTCTGCCTGGGATGCTGTTCTTGGTCTCTTGAGGATAGGATCAAGTATGTGCCTTATAATTAATTTGTTTGTTATTTGCGTAACACATCCTTCTGTCTATCCACTGAAATTACTAATAGCTTAATCCACTCTCTTTTTTTTTTCTTTTGTTCTTGTTTAAATCAGAGCCATTCCTGTTGGGTAAAAGAGCCTGAAATGCAATTTGCACTGACAACGTAAAACGGCCTTACAGTAAACACACACCTAGCCCTCCACATTCCCTCCAATGATCAGAAACAATAAAACAGCTATTTATGAAACAGAAAGGTCAATCTAGGATGCATTTCTGCAGGGGACAGAAGCGTGTTACAGCTAGGGGGTGGGAAAGTTTGAGACACAGTGCTACTGGCCTAAAGGGGTTTTGGTTATTAACTGCGTGGAAAGCACCCCCACTGCAGTGCACGCTGCAGCGAAAATCCAGACAGGCCTCGTTCCCTGCTCATACAACAGTGAGCTGTGCAGTCACCCTGCAATGTTTTATTGATAAGGCTCCACTAATTTTGTGTTCGTCAGGCACATGCAATCAACCATCAAAAATCGGATCTATAGTACAGGTGCTTTTAAACTAGACACAGAAGCATGTGGCCTAGAAAATGCAGAACAGCTGGCAAGGCGCGGAACAGACTCAAGAAGCTAACCTCGAGTTTGCATTAGGAGGCAAGGGTTACAACATGCTGCATTAAAACAGAGGAACATCTTACCAATAAGAAAGTAATCAAGGAATAAGTGACTAAAGTCAACCCCTACAACAATCAGGCCTCAACCCTGAAAGCTGCAGGCAGTTTTTAAAGGAGACGCTACCAAAGAACCCCCATGACTGGGAATATATAAGCTACTTCCACATCTTCAGTCACATACCTGAAGCAGCAAGGCAGTATTTGCAAAAAGCTCTCCCCCCAGGAAGCCCACTTCTCAAAATTGGGCAGCCCTAAAGGCAGCAATAAGCATGTTAAGCATCGTCTGAGCTGCCGTGATTAAGTGACTTCTCCGATTGACTATTTAATACAGCTTTGTTTGCTTGCTTGCTTTCTTACCTGCTGATGTTGCCTGGCTCCCGCTGTGATAGACTTGACAAGAATACCTACTAATGGCTTACACATGATCTGTAACAAAGAAAGACCCAGTCTCTTATTAGTGGTTTGCTGACAGACAGGTTTGTTTTTCAAGCAAAACAGTCTATATTTTACACAGCTTCTTGAGTGAGAAGCAAATGCCACAAGAAAGAAAAGTGCCCAGAGATCAGCAACAGCTTATTCGAAAATTAACAGCTTTGCTCACACCAGCCCTGAGTGAAATCTTGATCACAAGGAAATCAGGAGCAAAACTCTTAAATTGGAAAATTCAGGCAAAGATTTCACCTCCTCTGTTCTGTCTGGTTCTTGATTTAAGTCTGCACCTGCCTGATACTTTATGCAGGCAGTTCAGTTTGCGCAGAGGAACAGTCCCAGAGGCAAAGGAGAACATGCTGAGTTATACTGGAGAATGTCAGAGCTTGGGGAAAGATCTGAACCCACATGCTAAAGGGGCCAGAAACAACTGTGTCATGACAAAAGCCTCCCTGGAGAGGAGACAGGTTATCTTAAAGTTGTCCCCTGCAACAAGTCTTGATCAAAACAACCTTTCTAGAGGAGGGGTACTTGTCAGTAAAGCTTGATGAATCTGTGTTCTGGCCTAATCCACCAATTTCTATGCTTATAGGCAAAATATTTCCGAACTGTGAGGCACAAGGAATCCATACACAAGAAATAAGAAAGCATCTGGACTGCAAATACCTTACTGGCATACCTCTAATGTTGTCTATCAGGCACTGGAAGGTCTGGCCCTGACAAAGCACGGACAGCAGTTTGCTGCACAGTTCACTGACATTGTGCAGATGCTTATTCCAACCACACCACCTGAAATGGCTTCTTTTTTGGGGTAAGACTACTAAGAGAACAGATAGCTCTAGCAAGTGGGCAAAGCCCAGCTTTAAACAGGCCAGTATCTATGTATATCATTACCTTTCTTTCAATGAAAGGGATGAGCTTAAAGATTTTAAAAGACATTTCTGCAAGGAACAGTTGCATGGAATCCACAGGCTCTAGAAGCCTGCAGATGGGATCCTAAGCCTGCTGTCCGTGTGGGCAGCACACAACCCTTCTCTTCCCCCTGTTTCACTAACTTGTGTAGGAGGCATCGTGGGCTGGTGTCCTAAGAAACCTGGTATGCAAAAGAACTCTCTCCTGCATGGATTCCCTCAGAGTCTGAAAGCATCTTCCCCCAGTTACAGAAGCCTATGTCTCCTCCCACCCTCCTGTCAGACATCAATTCTAAAAGGTTGAAGCCCTTGAGAAAGGGCTTCTGGCAACTGTCTCTACCTCACTCGGACCTAAATATCCCTGAAGAACTGCATGACATTCAGAACCAAGGCCTGTTTCTTAAAAACTGGCTGTCCTCATAGTGGACACCAGCTCCAGGCATAGGTCAAGTTTGCAGGAAATACCTCAAACATTTCAGACGCTGACACTGTCTGAACATCCAGGTTGCAGATTAGATTCCAATTAGACTCTACGCTCCACAGTCGTCTTGGAAGAAAATTAATAAACTGAGCATGCAGTCAGACATGGACAGCTGGACAGGAGCTACATTAACTGTTTAAACAAGCTGGCCCATTCTGCCTTTGTGGAAACCTTGCTCATCCACATTGTCTTGAATACTGGTAAAAAATTAGACCTTCTTAGGCTGTGCTTTAAAGAGCAGCCTTCTGTTCATCTGCGTTCTACCATGCAGTATCCCAATCCAAACCACAAATGAGATCCTCACCTTCTGCAGCGTTGCTATCAAAACACACAGTATTAAGAGTCTGAGCAGGTGAAGATCCTAGGAAACCTTACAGCAGTTTCAAAAGCCCACAATAAAGTGGAGAAGTTTCTCTCCCTACTTTCCCCAGAATGAGAACTGTACTTTGGAGCCACCAGAAGACAACATACCACACAGGCAGCAACACTTACCGGGAAGCGTGTGAAGAGATCATGGAACATGGAGCTTGTAAGGGCACTGTTCCGTTTAGTCAAGAATTGTGTCAGTGCTTGCTGATATATTACAGTCACCCTCTCCATATCCAAACAACCTGTGCTCAAAAGCTAGAGGGAAAAAGCAGAACAAAAAAGTTTGCAGTGAAATGCAAGGATGAATCACTAGCAATGAAGTAAGTAATTTCTACAAGTGCACACAGATTTTTCCAACAACTAGATATTCTTGGGCAGTTTACATGATACAGGCCTATGAGATACAACACAGAACCATGAAGAAACAACAAAGTGGGCCCCAAACGTGCTCTCCCAAGTACCGATAGCCGTATGACCACATTAGTGAAGGGCAGCACAGCCTTCTAGCAAGACTACATACAGAGCATGTAGTGTGGGGGCTGTAATTCTAGGTTTGTGGTGGGCATGTCTGACGCATATTAGGTTCACAGAGCACTCAAAGACCATCCTGCAGCAGCTGTGCTGTACACATGGTGTTCTCCGCTGTAGAGCTATCTGAATTTGTAGAGATTAGTGTATGTAGATATCTAGATCTACATACACTTAAGCAGCTCTGTCCAGGATTTCTAGGTACCCAGCAGACAAGCCCTAGCTCTGATCAGGGATCCAGCAATCCCAGAACTGTGTAAATGCTCCAAATATCCCCCTCTGGTGGGGAACAAGAAACCCAGACATGCAGCAACCAGCTCAGACCTGCACAGGCCATATGGACCTAAACTAACAACACAGGGGTGAACGAAGAGCGAAGTGCAGAGTATTGCATCCTGACATTCCTGACTGTTCTCATATTGCCAGGGAAGCACAGCTCTCTGGGAAGAAAGAAAAATTCAGGCCCAGGAGGTCAAAGCTGTGATCTTCACAATAGTGAAGGCCCTTGAAGAACCTCTGCCCAAGCAATTTTTCCATGGCCCCATAGCAAGTTAAAGCCATGTTAATGTTGTGTCCCATTCTCAGGTCAAACTCCCAGTGCTACTGCAGCTGAACACAAGCTAGAGTGGAACAGGGGAGATGGATCTTGAAATATATGACCCCTGTTTCCTACTGAAGTGTCTATACTTAGCGCTTCTTTGACATACGCATCTGCAGGCTAAAAAACGGATTCATAGAATCATAGAATTGTTAAGGTTGGAAAAGACCCTTAAGATCATCAGGTCCAACCGTTAACCTACCACCGCCAAGTCCGCCACTAAACCATGTCCTCAAGCACTGCATCTACCCATCTTTTAAATACCTCCAGGGATGGGGACTCAACCACTTCCCTGGGCAGCCTGTGCCAGGGCCTGACTACTCTTTCAGTAAAGAAGTTTTTCCTAATATCCAACCTAAACTTACCCTGGCGCAGCTTGAGGCCATTTCCTCTCGTCCTATTTCTTGTTACTGGGGTGAAGAGACCGACACCCACCTCACTACAACCTCCTTTCAGGTAGTTGTAGAGAGCAATAAGGTCTCCCCTCAGCCTCCTCTTCTCCAAACTAAACAACCTCAGCTCCCTCAGCCGCTCCTCATGAGACTTGTTCTCTAGACCCTTCACCAACCTCGTTGCCCTTCTCTGGACACGCTCCAGCACCTCGATGTCCTTCTTGAATTGAGGGGCCCAAAACTGGACACAGTACTCGAGGTGCGGCCTCACCAGTGCCGAATACAGGGGCACTATCACCTCCCTGGTCCTGCTGGCCACACTATTCCTGATACAAGCCAGGATGCCATTGGCCCTCTTGGCCACCTGGGCACACTGCTGGCTCATGTTTAGGCGGCTGTCAACCATCACCCCCAGGTCCTTTTCAGCCAGGCTGCTTTCCAGCCACTCCTCCCCAAGCCGGTAGCGTTGCCTGGGTCATTCTCCCATGCAGGTGTTTACTGTAAAAAATTTCTTCTATAGTAACAGACTTTTCCATAAATTTGGCCACTGCATCATAGAGTTTGCTCTAGTTCCACTTTGCTGCTTACTGAAAAGCTCCAGATTATGTTCACAAAGCACTTCACTGGAAACACACCACACCTTTGCCTCTGGTTCCCCACCGCAAAACCTTCCTGGCCTCAACACAATGTCAACACCAGCAGCATCACACAGACTAAACTGTGTCACTTCCCTCAAACCAGCAACTCACTTCAGCTGCTGGCTGTGTCCTTGGCTGGTCAAGACCACAGCTCTGTTCCCGCAGGAATAATAGCCTTCCCTGTGAAGTGGCACAAGGATGCGGTGAAGCATGTCTCGCTCTAGCCTCAACGTCAAGTATGTTGTTTATATTCCCCACAGATCTTCCACTTTGTTTTTCTTTCCAGAAAGGCCCAGCACACAACAAGAGCTGCTTGGATTAACACTCTCAGTCTCTCACTAAGCCTTAGAAACATTGGCTATCTTTTCAGCCGCTAATAACATCTCAGTGTTTGTAATTTCCAGGCCCTCCCTTGTCATGAGGTAGCCCTGTTTATTCTCCTCCCCACAAAATGTCAACAGGATTAAGGCACTAATTCCTGCACATATCTGAGAAGTTCAGAGGCAAGTATCAGGCTAGCTGGCAAAACACTACTTGTTAGATTTCTATGGAGGTGACTGGACAGGGCTGCCCCATATACAGGGTCACCAAATTCAGAGACCTGTGAAATTCAGCAGAGACAGCAGGTGAAAGGGAAGCAGACAGTAAGGCTCCCTGAGTAACAGACACCCACAGCACAACCAGATGAAGAGTCTCCCTGCAAACAACTACCACTGAAATCAGGGCTGCTCCACGCTCTCTTCACCCTGTGATAACTCAGCCCAAACCTCAGAGAGAGAGGAGTTCACTCTCATCCACCATCGTCCTGCGCCTCCCTGCTCCTCAGCACCCTCTCAGAAAAGAACTCAGAGTGAGTGCCAAGAGGTTAAGGGAAAAAATAGCAAATCAGCCAGCAGAGCACCATAAGTATGTATCAGGTTTCTTCGGCAATTACCCTGGATCCACAGTACATCAGCAGCCCCTGGTGGCTATAGGCAAGCAGGCACCGCAAAGGCAGGAGGGTGAGGGCCAGAAGGGGATGAAGAATTTGACAGCTTTACGGAAAAGGAATCACATAGACAGCTATCTGCAGGCAGCAGGAACAGTGAGACTGAATAAGCAAGGCCCACTCAGCAAAATGGTGAAATGCAACTTTACTGGCAAAAAACACTGCCTGAAGAGCAGCCTGCTGCCTTACCTGACAAGACTGTGAGATTGTGTTGCTCTGTTTCTCTGGCACAGGGGTAAGAGGAGTTGATGACTTATCGGACGTGTTTCCTTTCAACACTTTGAGCAGGTATAATGAGGCACTAAAAAGAAAAGGGGAGAACACAGCAGTTACCACAGTGTCACTGTGCCACTGCAAAGCCACCTGAGGGCAGAGGCCAAGTGATGCAGGCATGTTATTCTGTAGCAGGGGCCAACAGGGCTCCTTCTCTCAGTCTAATCCAGTCTTGCCACCTAAAGACAAATAAATCTTAGGAGGCTGCATCATTTCATTATCTGTCACTGCAGTTAGACATCCCCACTGTCAGCCTGGCTGCCTCAAGCTCATGCGTTTGACTAGCACTGCTTGAGGACTTGAGAAATGTTGTATTAAGTGGGCACAGCTCCACACAGGACTGCCACTGTCAGGGAGCCATGCAGCACGCTCAGCCAGCCCTGTGCTGCCAGCAAGGACCACGGTTCCTGCACAGCCACGACCCAGGTGTGCTGCAAAGTCAACACTGCCCGATGGCACCAGGTTGACCATGCAACTTGGTACCCACTGCATACACAGTTGTGTTGAGAAATCCCAGATGGAGTATGAAAGTCCTCCTGAAACTGCCTGCAAGTCACAAGAGAGCCTACTGGTAAAGGGTACTCCCATTTACACCAGGAAACAGCAAGATTGCTCATGTTTCCTAACGAATACACATATGGCTTACCCTAATTCACCTATATTCAGCAGCAAAGGAGTGAATACTGGTACGCACAGTCAGGACTCATAATTATTATTGTCATCATTGTGCTGTCATGGAGACAGTAAATCACTGTATTTACAGAACGATCATTGCAGATTGACTATAAATTACACTCATCCCCGCACTGAATCACACAATTCATTACTCCCCGATGAAGCCTCAAGGAAGCGCTTCCCATCACTATCGGCAAAGCTGTACCAGGCCGCTTCTGTATCACAGAGCCCATAGAAGATGATCACCAAAAAACGGACATCTGTTTGAAAATGCTTCAGACTGCCAGGATGACTGACAAGTCCTCATGTAAGACACAGGTGCTGGCACCCAGCCCTCATCGAGTCTCTCGCTTCTCTGAACTGTTTTAACATGCAACATTATGCTTGCTTACAGACCAGCCCACAGCACCAAGCAGAGATGCTTCTTTTTAACACTCACCTGAAATAATACAGAGCCACGGAAGAGTCAGTGTGCTTGCAGGCTTTCTTCACAAGCCTCTCCACAAAAGCGTGCAAATCTTCTTGCAGGGCATCCACTCTCTTGCAGTACTGCTTAGTTCGGCACAATGAGTTCCTGAAAGAGCATTAAGAACAAACCCAGAGCCATTACCTACAGGAAGAGCTCTGGGAAACAGGTCGCTATAAAGCCTTATCACTGGGCTCAGAGTGACACATAAAAAAAAATGGTGCTAGCTGTGGGCAGCAAGAGAGGCAGTCACTGCTGTGGCAAGAAGGGTGAAGACACCTACTGCTCTTCGCCTTCAAGCACCTATTTAGGCATCAGAGTCAACTTTCTTCCAGAGCTCCCGCAATGGGCATCGGCTGCCTCAAACCCTGCTGCTGCAGAACTGCTTCTCAAAAGGGGGTAGAGAGCAGCACTGAGGATGTCAGGGAGTGGTGTACAGAGGACACACCATGACACACACCATGACACACACCATGCATTATGTCTGTGTCTAGCTTGTATCGTGCCTCACTTCTGGCCATGAACAGAGAATCTGCACTCTGCCTGTCTCAATAATAACTTGTCAGGAGTTTCGTTCCAGCCATAGCAGCAACTCTGCAAGCC
Source organism: Theristicus caerulescens (assembly GCA_020745775.1). Taxonomy (NCBI): domain Eukaryota; kingdom Metazoa; phylum Chordata; class Aves; order Pelecaniformes; family Threskiornithidae; genus Theristicus; species Theristicus caerulescens. Next base: position 9,931,415 of record CM036572.1, read on the forward strand.
TAGGGAGTTGCTGCATGGTCTGACTCGGAGGTCAGAGGCCTGTGGAGATATTCAGTGACGTGGCACCGTGCCTGCAATACCAATGTTTGTTCTTAAGGTTTCCACCTGCAAACAGGTTTGACACTTGAAGTCCCTTAGAGTAGAAAACCCAGATCCTAATTTCTTTCCTGCAGGCTATGACTAAGCACTGTGTGCGTGTGTGGTGCTGGTAATCTAATTCTACACAATCTATAAGCATAGCCATTGTCTTCAATCTTAGAAAGACCAACTTCGGGGATTCAACCAACACCACTGCTATCTATCAAAAGCCATTGCCTATTACCTGGAGGACTAAGAACACTTACCTGAAGATATTGGCTGTTTTCTGGAGGAAGTCAACCTCCTGTTTGTCAGAGTCTGAGCTCATGCATTGTTCAATCACCCGAAGCAGGGGCTCAATGATGTCAAACACCAAGGGGTTCTCTGATTGCTTAGACAGGAATGCTTCAACCAGATCCAGCACCTGCAAACACAGAGTTACTGACGTGAGAACTAATGCAGACAGAGAAACATGACGGATCTGCCCAGAGCAGCTCCTTCTGACTGGAGTGGACTACATAGCAGCTGGAGGGGGCTGAAGAAAACTATTTGCAGCTGAGATCTGTACACCTTCTGCTATCATTTGTACTGTTAGGGCACGAGAAACTGAAAATTAAAAATTTGAAACTGAAGATTAAAGGCTGTCTGTTGACTTCAGCTTTATTTTGTGCAGTGACGCCATTTAGAAACAGCAGTTATGAGAATCACTGCCACCTGGCCAGACCTGCAGTCACTATAACTTGGCACAGATCTCTGTTAGCACCATTCACTGATAGCTCTCGCTCCTGCAAGCCCCCCTTGACTTCCAGGCAGTGCATTAGCATAAAATCAGCCTCTTATAGCACAGCATCAGAATGAAAGTGCAGTAAAGCCGATGGCTTGCTACACCATTCAGCCTTCCTCTTGGCTAATCTGACACCAGACATTTCTATAGGTGAGCAGCTGGAGCTGTCCCTGGATGCCCGAATATCCTGGACAGTCCATGCTGACACCAGGTGGCCTGAAGTCAGTATTACAGTCACAAATAACCAGGGCGTGTTAATCATAATCCTCCTGATTTTACTAGCATAACAAGCAAAAAAAAAAAAAAAGCTTACACTACAAAATTACCAGAGGGATTTTATGCATGTCACACTAAGGCACATCAAGCTTGTCCAGTTTACAAAATCTGGCAGGCACCTACCTTTGGGTAGGTGTGGGGAAGGATCTAATCAACTGAAGCATTTCAGATCAGCAAATGGCAACTACAGTTCACTTTTTGATAGCACAGTCCTGTTTTTTGTTTTGAAGTAGGCACGTGAAGCCCCAGTCACAAACCACAATCTTGCTGTGCAAGGTGCTGTGGAAAGCCAGAACAATCCAGTCCCAGCCTCCAGGAGCTTATGACATACGTGAATGTCCAAGCTGTTCAGTGTTAAATAGCTCATGGCGTGCAGTAGGCTACAACTAACGTGCTAGTAAGCCACAGGTCTTCACAGCAAATACTTGTCTCCCACCTTAATCTTGAAATCCCTCCGTAGGATCTTCTCTTTCCGCATCCTGTCTTTCTCATCCTTCTTTGCCTGGATCCGTTTCTGCTGCTCCGCAAAAAGGGCTGAGATGTTCTTGTCAAGAGCCATCATAGCCTCATCATCCAGCTCTTCATCACTCTCATCTCCTCCCTTTTGTTTTTAGAATGCAAAAACAACACATCACCTCACGTACTTCAAAAAGACAGTGGGGAAAGAACTACAGCCAAGACCAGACTTACAGTAGGGATGTAGCTTCCTCTAGACCCAGAACAACATGGGGAGGGAAAACAGATGCTCAGACCCATGAGAAATCTCATGTTTCCTATCAGGTAATCATGGCTACACAGTACTAACATCAGTTCACATCAATCTCATTTATTACAGACAGGAATATAATCTATATCAGGCTAGACTGGACAAGCTAAACCACTCAAGACACACTAACAATAAATAAAAGAAAAAGTGACTTATTCCCACAGTTTGCTTTGAAGATCCTGACCTCCTGCTTCAAATGCCATACAAAGATGACTGCCACGGTTATCACTACATGGGCTCAGATGTGGGTATTAGATAATCTTTCGCCACCCTAAACGTCCTGGTATCTGTATCAAGGTAGGAGTGAAAACATACCAATGCATTCCCTGCTTGGAGAACATTCATCAGCTGACTGCGAAAATCATCATCAACTTCTTCATCCTTCTCCTCATCTCCACTGTCATTCTCTTCCTCAGTGTCACCTTCATCTGAGGAGTCCTCGCTTCCTTCTGCATCCTGAGGAAGAAAAGTTCATCTCTTGACCCTACTGTTCTTCAAGCCCTACTCAGTTCTCAGGTGTTCAGAAATAAAAACTCAAGCCTCCCCTCACCCCACTGCCTTGCTTCCAGCCCGCAGATTCAAGTAAAGATACCTCAAATAACGAGATACCAGGTCTTCACAAGAGCTAGAAGCAGAACATAATACAGACTCCTCTGTCATATTAAATGAGTATCAAAAAGAAGCTTCCAAGGAACATCTGAATTAACAGCCCCCATCTGACTCTCCTTTCTGCTAATGCTTGTAATGCTTTGTGACTCAAATCTCTGCATTTCTTAAAACATGAGATCTTGAATTCAGGTGGCTGTGCATCACAGCAACCATTCAGTCTGTGGCTGCAAAAAAGAGAGGCCTGTGCTAATTTCAGGATGCAGTCATTTGTTCTCAGGAAGCCATCTATTCAAACAGCCATACCTACCACAGCATTTTCCTTCAAGGCCAAGGGACTAATAAATATGCACTTCCAACAAGCCATTTGTGTGTTGCACTTTTAAAATAAATCTTAATAGATCAACAGCCACTTTACTCAAGACAGAGAAATGCAATTACATCTATTACCACAGATCAGGAGAAACATTATTTTTAAACAGTGAAGGTCTGAAGAGTATTTGTCACTGGTAATGGCACATCAATTACCATGTCCTGTGCAGATTTGATCTTTTCGTCCGATTCTTCCATCACAACAACAGCACTTTCTTCATTTTGCTCTTGGTATGGGTCAAGAACCTGCATAAAAGAGGGACTTGTGTTTTTTCAGTGTTTTGTTTTGATGCATTTCTTGTGTAAAACAGACACGAATTTTGGCACAGTAAGCCAGTTGAACAATGAAATAATAAGTAAGGGCATTTAACTTTCTGGCTTACGGTATCATGTTTGTTAATATACTAAGTTCTTTCTGTAAGTAACAAAAAAGGTTGGTGATGTCACATGTTTTGATTTTGATTTATTACAAATGAAGTATTAGGTTCATCATATAAAGTACCTGACAGCACATCTTTGCAATCCACATATTACTCTCTCAGAAGACATCACCTTACTCAGTGGTACGACCAATTCAGATTTTCAGTGTCATGTATTTTTAGCACCTCTATGCTTAGCCTTTCTAGAAAAAAGAAGCTGCTACCACCTATACTGCCATATAAAACCTACCAGGTATATAAACTGACCCAGGAATTTCTTCTAAAACTACCAAAGAATACAGCTTAAAGTTAGCAGATCTCAGGCTCCCATAAAAAACAAACAAACAAACCTCCCCCCTCAACAACTCTCTGTAAGCTGCATTTAAAATTCAGTAGGACACGTTGTCAGACATTATCTAAATCAAGGAGGCTTTTATTTAACCCCAAAATAGAGACATGCTTGTATATCTGCTAGGGACAAGACAGGCAAACAGTACAATGCCCTACTAGTGCCTCACTTACATCCAGGATCAGCTGCAAGCCCCTCTTGGTCAGGTTAGGGCATATCCGTACAAACACGCTCTTGGAAATCCGACGTATGAGTAGGCTGGGCTGGGCAAGGAGGGAGAGAAGGATTTCCACCATCACCTCAACCCATCCTGGCTCTGCGTTGTCTGCACAGGAACAAACAAACAATGACAGGAAGGGGCAAAACTACTGTGCTGGCACATCAATAACAGACTAGAAAAATTCACCAAGGAAAAAAAGACAGTCTTTCTAGCCAAGTATTGGAAGTACTCCTTCAGCAACACAGACTAGAAATAATCAAGTGTGAAGCTAAAGATTGTAGCTGTATTGGAAGGCTACTAACCATAGGGAGAAACATGCCTGAAATTGTCTTTAGGCCACTGCAAAGCCTCACCAGGTAACAAAACCTACTATTCATGAAATCATCATGTAGATTAGCAGTTCTGCAAATCATGCGACACCTACCTGGCCATATTAAAGCAATCAGCAGCTAGTCAGCAAAAGTGTGTGTGTATATGTATATATGTGTGTATATATATAGTTTCCAATGAAATCAGGAGTCACAGCAGCCCATGAAAAGTGCTGACATTTGAAACTGGTCCATTAGTCCAGAAGTCTGGTAATCCTGATCTACATACAACCAAGCCACCATAGAATTACAGCTTTTATTTTCACAGTACCCTCAAATTTACACAGAGATTTAAGGAGAACAAGACAACCATAGTTAGAGAGGAAGTCAAAAGACCAAGCCAGGTTCTTTCCTGGTCAAGTCCCAAGCTAGCTCTGCAGGCGCTAAACAAGGACTAGCCTAAATCAGGCAAACACACAGGACACATTTAGTTTGCCCAGAACTTGAGCTCTGAAAGTACCAAGTTTCAGGCCTGCCGGCTGTTAGGAGAACCCACAGCTTTGCCCAGGCAGATACCACCACTTCAGTCAAGCTCTTGGCCAGCACAGAACAAGGACTCAAAAAGAGTGAACTCCCTTGGACACTGCTCATCTGAACAACGGCCAGCTCTGAAGCCCACCTAACCTTTAAGAGGCACACAGGAACACAACCCACTGAGGATGCAGATAGAGAGCTGGAGCAAGAGACAAGATTTAGAAAGACAAGGAAAGAGAATGAAGGAGAGGGGATTCTCCTGGGGACAAGCGCATCAAGCTAGAACCAATGCAGTCCGAGTGCTTCACTAATGCAGAACTGCCATCTTCTGTCTTTTGACAGACGGTTAACAATCCCACTCCATTTCTTTCTGTAGGAAGGACTCACCAGTCTTTTTCTTCCTAGGTTCTTTGCTGAATGCCCTCTCCATGCAGTTCAGAAGGTCACTCAGAACATCCACTGTTTCAGACGGATTCTGTTTGGTCACAAGCAGACAGTAAACACCCTCTCTGAATTCCCCACTACCAACAGAAGGAATATACCCCGAATCTAAGGGCCTCTCTAAATAGGTAGAGATATTAAAATCAGCTACTGCAACCCCTTTGCGGAAGAAAATATGAATCGAAGTAAAAATTGCTCTGCTCAACAGCAAATCAAGAGCAAAACTAATGCTCAGGCCAAACTTTGCCCCTGTAACTTGTCTACAGTCAGTGTAAGAATCACCATTTATTAGCTGCCAGTTGCCCATTTCTAGAAGCCAGAGGCTGTGAAAGACTGGCTCTCTGAACACAAAGAAATTCTCCAGCTCAGTGTTCAGAAATCGCAGCTATCAGCCCACTTTACACCACTCAAATATGCTTCAGAGGTCTTACCTTGAAAAGATGAATGGCCATTAAAAGCAGAAGTTGCTGGAAAGCAAAGACTTTGGCACTGTCTGATTTATTTTCCTTCTTCTGCAGATCCTTCACAGACTGAAGTGTTCTGAAGAAAGAAACCCTTTTGAGTCTTTCACAATTACAGCAGCAAATCCTCTCATGATCAGACTAAAAACATGACCAAATCTATTGTATCATTTTCTGTACTTGACATTTAATTTATTGAACTTGGACATATATATAGTATAGAATCTTAACCCAACAATAGCATCTCACCTTGTGTGGCTTATAAAAAACTGCACTTGGGCACAGGCTAGATTCCTAAAACTACAGCCAAGGTATAGACCTTTAGGGGAAATCAAGCTCAGAAAAGAGTCACTGAGAAGTTAGTACAGGTATCATTAAGGGAAAAGACTAGCAGAGTTACAATCATGTTTGGGAGAGAGATTATGAGCAAAAATAGAAAACGACATGGCCACCTACACCTAGTTAACACAGAGAAGGAACAGGAAGAAAGGAACAGGGTGATGAGAAAGAGAGAGGCATCCTGAAACCAAGTTGCAGGTGCACGATACTCAAAGGGAAGAAACAGAACTGCCACTGAGGTGAAGTGGCTCTGCTACAGAGGCCAGAACAGCAGGAGGATGAGAGAATACAATTTCTCTTTTATTGGCCCAATCTCACCTCTCCCAGGCATCCCTCTGTCCCTTGGTAAAAGGCTTCACAGCTTTGACATGCTCACTGGAGAGCAGCTTGTTGGCATACTCAACAAGGAGAAAGATCCACAGCTTCCCATCTGCAGTCACACCATGGATGTGCTTCTCCCTCAAGGCTGCAGCCTTTGCTGTATCCCCCAAAACAGTCAAGGTGTTTAGAGTCTGAAGTAACCTGTAAAGAAAAACAGCCAGCATGTTACTGCCAGAGGAACCAGATGGCCTTCTCACTTTCTAAAACAATGCCTACCGATAGAGCACTCTCATCCCAGAGCTCTGGTCACTCATTGCAACCCAGATTCACACGGCCTAAGTTTCAACCCATGCATGTATCCAAGCACAGTAATGTATAGCTCATTGTCTTGGTGTCCCCAAGCACACCTGATGCCCCCAAGGACACTAACTATTATTCTCAATTGTTTCCCATTCTGTGTCCCACCATGTCCTCTGCTTTCCCTCTACTGAGGTTGGAGCACCAGATTTGGCAATCAGCTAAAAGCATCTATTATTACCAACTCTGTCTCCCTTAGTACAGGGAGAACTGCGGAGCCATCAGCAGCTCGCGTGCAGAGTGGACAGAAAGCCAACAGCAACCCGCACAACCCTACCACCTCTCTCTTGAGTCCTTCCACTTCTAGCTTGCAACAGAAGCCACGGAAATCTTATGACAAAAACCAGTCTGAGCTCAACTCTACACCTACCTGATCATCACACACATAGTCAGCAGGTCTGCCATGCAAAATTATGTTTTTATTGGACAAAACGTAAGGATCTTTGGGAAATCCATCTAGGATCTCCTTAAAAAAAAGCCATTCCCTAGTCCTGGAGTCAAACAAATGCTCCAACAGCAGCTCACAATCCCAAACCTCTTGCCCTGCCATTCGCAGGCTGATCTTATCCTCAGGAAAAAAGTGAAATTTCCAAGCTTAAAACATGCAAACAAAATCCTTACCCAAAGAAGTAGTTTTCTGCCACTGAATGAGCCTGCTCATCTAGGGGCTCTGATGGAAGGACGTTTGTCTCACGTATTTGGGAAGTCTTTTTCTTAGTCTCAAAGAAAGCATGGAAGAAGCAAAACCTAGAATGGACAGAAACCAGAACAAAATTAACAGGCAGCTTGGTCCTAACAAAGCAAAACCAGCCCATGTGTCCAAACCAAATAGTGCCACATATTCACAACATTTTTATTCAAGGATGTCCAAGAACTGAAAAAAAGTCACTATTTACAATAAGACCCTTTCCTCAAGGTACACAGGGTAAAGCAGAGAAGGATGCCCAGGACTTCACAAAAGTGAAGGGCCAACACTTGAGGCCACACAATACAATACTCAGACTGTCAGATTTGGGTCATGTTCTCCAAGACTTTTAAACTGACAGATAAATACTTATTAAGATCTGATGCAAAGATTATAAGTAGTATCTTCAAGCAGTCTAGGTAACCAGGAACCTAAAATTCACTGAAAACAAATGGGACTAAGGTCATTTTAAGTGCCTGAAGTAGTTATGACAAGAGTTTGTCCAAGTTTGCAGAAGGTATTTTGAAAACAGAACCTAGTCTCCTAAACAATTTATGTTATGGAATATTCCACTACTGAATTTGCCTAGTGTCATGGGGACAGCTTACTTGGAATATTGCTATAGAGCTAAACAGAATTATTCCAAGCACATGTGGCATTAAGTCTTTAAATCCTTCTTACCTGGAAATGTCCATCACAAGGCTCTCTTCTTTTTTCACTGGACTTTCAACGATGTTAGCAAGTCGGTGGATGACCCATTTTCTTAGTCGAGCAATCTTATGTTGTACTCTTTCAATAAGGAAGGGGACACAATCAGTGGTTTGAATACTATCCCGAAATAAACGCAAACCACACAATCCACTGCAACAAGAGGTGACTTTCAGATATTTAGAGGCTTTACACTAAAGATGGCAAAGTTACGTAGTAAGAAAGCAACAGGTACATAAGAAGAGATATCATCTTCCCAAGTTTGCTTTTTACTATGCAAAAGACAGTCTATTTACCCACTGAAGTACTGCAGTCTACCAAAAAGCACTTCAAGAATTGCAGTAGTGCGCCTATGACCTCACTCTACGGACAAGTAACCATAGACATACTGTTTTAACATCTTTGGAAGAAGCCCCTGCAAGTAACCCAGTAGCCACAGCACTATGTTGCGGGTATTCAGCGAGCAGCAGCACCAAAGAGAACAGAAATTTCTCTTGGGAAATTTTCCTAGCTGGAAATTTCTACAAATGCCTATCAAGGATATAAGTATTTACAGGCTACTCTTGAGACATGGAAGTGGGTGCTTTGCTGTGGGCCAAGGAGACAAGAGCACTCAGGCCAGTTTAATAGTTTAAAAGGGATGCGCAATTCCTACAAAGACCTGGGAGTCTGTAGTGAAAAGGGAAGCCACTGGACATTTTTGCCAAAGCAGCTGTCAGGGCTAGAAAAACAAGAGAAAAGGCTTCTTTGGTAATCCAGCCTGCTTTGGTCAGGCTGGCTGGTTCTCACCATGTTTGCTCCTACTTGCAGAATTGAATTTTGTCCCAGCAAGAGAGACAGATGCTGGGGCTAAACCTTCTGGGACAGAGGAAACAGAACAGGTGACAACTGTCAACTCATGGCAAGGGAACCAGCGAGCTGTCCAAACCAGACTTCACACAGGTAGCTACTCTAACCACAAAACAGAAAGAGAAGAGGAAGGTGCATCATCTATACACTCACATGTTTACATTTTCCCGGTTCTGTTTTTGCCGGTTACTTGAGAAGTCTAAACAACAGTCAATGTCTGGCCTGAGGAACATGTCTTTGAGCCAGTCAATGTATTTTTGCAATGCCACTGGCTGCAGGTGTCTGACTACCCTGGAAGAGCTGGCCAACACTGGATAGCCTTGATTGGTGAGAGTCGAGAAGCCGATCATCACTGCCAGCTGCCTCTCCAGGTCATCACAGCCGCTCAGAAATTCATCTATATATTCTTCCATCTCTGGAGCAAACTTAAATCTGTCTGGAAGCTGAAAAACACAGTCAAACAAGCAGGTTAGGAACCCCACACTGTGTCTGAGTGTCTTTGTAAGTGCAAATCACTTTACAGTTTTGACTGCAGTAAGTAAATTAAAGTCACATGCTTGAACATTTGTCATGAGGCACACAGCAGGTCATCAATTTCACCCCACAGCCTTCCTCACATAGGAGCAACCACTGTAAGCAACCACAGAATCCTGTCATGTACCGACATCAACCCTTTAATTTGCACCTTCCCAAACAGTCAGCCTTCAGCGGGCTGGACCACATGCTGGCCAGTGCAGCTAAGCTCCTAGGCTGATCAGCTCTTATTTTGGGTGAAAGTCCAGGGTGTTTCTCACATCATCTGCCTTAGACTTTCCCTCGATTTGGAAACACCCCCACATCAATTCCGGTCTCATCTAGCAGCCCTGGAGCCTGCTGACCTACAGTGGGTAGAACAAATCCCACCTCCTCTCCCTGGTGTCTCAGAAGTGTTGAGACATTCTGAAGGGAGGGGGAGTTGACATGTTTAACCTAAAAACCGTATCCTGAGGTGCTGCTGTTTTGTGCTAAGTCCTATCCTCAGTCCAGCTACTGATCCACAAGGCATACAGCTGGCAGGCTGCTGGCCTTGGAACGCTGTCCAGCAGCATGCAGACCACCAGGACATGTCCCATCTCACCACACATCCCATTTCCTTATGTTCTTTCATAGCCCACAGGGTTCAATCCCACTCATTTGTTCCGGAAAAAAACAAAAGCATAACTGGAGAAACTTTGAGGAGGGCAAGATGTGTCTTTGTTCCAAAAATGCAATGCAACTTTTGTAAATTAATAAAACAACTTGTTTGGTATAGTGTCACGATCAATACAGTGACCTGGCAGGAGCAGAAACAATAATGAAATTCTAGAGAACATTGTTCTTTTAAATATAGGGGCTATAAATTCCTAATTAACTACAAATCCATCCAATTATAACATAAATACCCCTGCAAGAAATCTCACACAACTTAGCAATCTCCTGCTTTTGCTGTTGGAGAGCTCAAAAATTGTGCATCAGTATGAAAACTGGGAGAAAAACTCCAGGAGAGGCTGCTGTAAACAGGCTAATAACTCACAATTGGTGTGAGTTATCTCTCATTGATCACCTCAAAAGCAAACAAAAAAAAAAAAAAACAAAAACAAAAGCAAATCAAGTACATTTGCTCCCCTGTTGAAAAAAAGTGGATTCAGGAAGATAACTGTCAGTAAATATCAGACTCAAGCTTTGTCTAGTTCCATCTCCAACAACAACCAGAATCCCATAAGAAAGTACAAGATAACAGTATTTGCTTTCCAAAACAAACAACCGGTGTCAAGGAACAAAACAAACCCACAAAACCAACAAATTCAAACTAAGATCTTTTCTACTTCCTCATCCTCAACAATATTAGGGGTTTCTCCTTCCATTTAGTCAATCGTTGTCTTCAGTGGACTTGTATGTTTCAGACGGGAATTAAGAAGTGTTTGATGCACATGGAAGAACACAGCCTAATTCACTGTGCAACAAGCATAAAAAGCAAGAAACAGGAAAACAACTAAGTCAGTGGATAAACCCTGGAGACAGTTGGTCCATACAGGGAGGCACCACGGTAAGCATTATTTTCAGAGCAAACCCACACTTGTATTGCTGCTTTGATACCAGAACAGAAAGACTGCAAAGTCCTGTTCCTCCCAAGAGAGGGCAATGATTTTTGGGCCCACAAGAAGAGGCTTAGGAACCACAAAAAGCCAAGCCAAAGCCTGTTTTTATCAGTATTCCCCTTTTATTCTTCCTCCCTTTATTGCAGGGCTGTGTTGTTTGCTGGCTTCCCAGGAGGGAAGGAGGGAAAGGAGTTCCAAAATCCCAAATAAAATTTGTGCTTAAACCTCAGATGTGCTTATTGAAACAAGCACTAACATAAACAAAAGCATGAGTTGTCCCTTTTTGTCTTTGCCTTCAAATGTTCATGCAACACCCAGCACAATGACAGACAAAAAGGAGCTTCTGGACACGCAAAATCAAAAGGACTGTTAAAGGATGACATATGACATTGTCAATATGCTGAGGGCTGCCCTTCCTCTGCTTCCCCCAGCGTTAGAGCTTTCTCAGCAACATCAGTGAAAGCAGGTGGGTCAGTGCTGAACAATTTCAAAACCCTTAAAATAAGCCTGAACGAAAAATACACGAATAAGCAATGACGATTAAACACAATTTATACCCAGCTCACTGCAACCAGTGGTCACATGATAACCTTGATTTTAGTAAGAGTCCAAGGTCTAAAATTACATCAACTTTTTTTATACAAGACAACATGAAACTAGAAAGGGGGACGGAAAGGACTTCTGCTCAGGACAGGGTCTTTAGCCCTGAGCACGAGTACTTTCAGCAGACCTACCTGAGTCGTTACCACATGTTCTCCATAGTGCTGCATCACCTTCCCTTTGAGAACCATCTGTAGCTGATCCAGAGACAACAAGGGGAGAGCACTGCCCAGCAGCCGGTAGCACATGTAACTGAGTGGAAACAAAGAAGATTCCCTCAGGTAGAGGCACAGCAAAGCCACACACAAGGGTAAGACAGAGAAGAAGTGGTGGGGCAGGCTACATGGAGCATGCAGGAAGGCAGAAGTCAAAAATTCATTGATCCTGTGTTCAAAAATTCTACTGCCCAAAGCTTTTCTTCTGACTAGCATAACTGTTAAGATCTAAGAAAGACAGGGGCAAGAAACGGAAGGATAATATGGAAAACAACAAACAACATATGTTAAAACAAACCTCACAGGTCCCGATTTCTCCTTCAATAGCCCATTCTCCACACATTCTTTCCAGAACAGTTCAAAGGCACCTTCCTTCAGTGAAACTTGTAGCAAATCAAACACTACATTGGGCAATTTCTTGTCCTTCTTCTCAGACTTGGCAGCACTTTGCAGAAGCTCTATAAGTCTAGAAGAAGAAAGAAAATAATGCGAGGGATCTGGCCTGGAAGGGGATTGCTGAAGGCCAAATTCATCCTGCTGAAGGACACAGAACGTTTCCTGAGCACTGCAGGCTGTGCCTCTTGGGGGAAATGACAGACCTATAATTTAGGAACCTGCATAACAGTTAGCGCCTAACTCTTAACAGCACCTGCAGTGGCAAATACAGGCAGGTATCAGAATGAAAGCCACATTTCTCTCATTGCTAGCCGAGAGACCAAAAATGTTGCATTTAATGCTCCTTATTTAAGAACTTACCTGGGAATATTTTCCTCATTTACAACAGTAGGTGAGCCAAACAGCTTCTTCAGATTTTTAGGTTTCAAAACACCAGGGAATTTCTTTATGCCCACAAGCAAAAGGTGCAGGTTCTCTGGAGATGTGAAAGCTGAAGCAAGGTCACTTTGCAAGATGCCAAACAGGACCTCCTCAAACACATTTTCAGGAACCTAGACAGGAATGAAGGTGAGAACATGAGAGACACATCTGAGGGCATTTTACTAACTTGCTGTGTAGTATATTAAAATATCTGCATTGAAAGGCATTTTACTAAAAGCTTGCAGTGTTCTGGAAACTTTAGAAATAGTCTTTATGGTGACACAACCAAAAACAAATAATGGATGTGTCCAGTACTGCCATACGGTCCCCAGGTGCTTAATCAGGTGGAGTAGGCCAATATGTTGTCATCAGATAGCAATTCTGGTCAATTGACTCCAGCTGCAATTGTTCTCTTGCTGTCTGACTGCTGCTGTCTGTATAGCCATGCAGCCCAGGGAGGAGGAAACACTCTTGTATTAGCTTTTAATTATATTTCCCAAAAATGAGTTACTTGTTTCAGTAAGATTTGCTGGTAAACTACGTTCAATGAAGAGAAAACTTGATCCAACGTTTTCATCAATAAGAAATGCAAAAAAACTGCTTTAATTTGTATTTTTTAAAGATTGGATTCAAAATACATTTAAACCTAACATCAAGACTAAATGACCCAGAACGCTTGCATACAAAACATTATTTAATTTCGATTTAACACTGTTAGTCTTCACATCTACAAACAATATCCACATAAAAGAAGGAAATAAACAAACTCTCTTCTTTTACTACATACTCAGAGTTCCTTTACTCCTTGCCCCTACATCCTTTCACTCCCAACAGCCAAAAATTCAACCTTAGGCCCAGGCTCGGTGCATAAAAAAGGTTTGCTGTCCAGAGTTTTCAGCATACTTCTGTTCAAATGAGCAGATGGTCTAACGTACCACCCAAGCAAGTCAACTGGGAAAAAACAGACTACAGGTTTGTCCATGACGAAATCAGACTAAGCTAAACCAGAGCATCCTTCCCAGAATAAAAGCATCTGCCCACAGACAATATAGGAAACGGCTCCCACAGCTTAAACTCCCTCTTCCGGACCCCACCTTTAACTTGCAACTATGAACAAACTAAGGAAAAAGCAGTCCCCAAAGCAAAGCCCTCCCTCCTCCCACCCACCACATCCTCTGGCTATACCTCAGACATGATGTCAATAAGAGTTTTGCGAGGGAGATCTCTGAGGTGTGCTTGGTGATGTACCAGCTGCTGAAGAAGCTGGATGCTCTCTAGCAGAGCTTTCTGGTCCTAGAAAGCAAAGATAAGCCAAAAACAGAGGACATATATCAAAGATTAAGCTGAAGGCTCAGGTAATAATCCACTCTTGAGACCCTTTAGCCTACTTGTAATAATAAACCTATACAATTGCCTCCTGATAGGCCACTCAGCTTTTCCCAAAATGGTGTTCTCTGGCTGTATATGGCAACAGATCCCTTCCTTCAGGAGAGGTGGGAACCTCCTGTACTATCTAAGCAGTTCCTACATTCTGGTCAGGAACAGACATTTAAAAGGCACAAAAAGTCCATGGATAACGCAAAAGAAATGAACTGAAATTGATCCTTCAAGTCCCATCTCATTGACTAGCCAATGACCCAGGCCTTCTCTCTAGATCCTCTCTCCACTTCAGACAGCCCTAGAACCAGTACTGACAAACAACAGAACAGTAATGTTACCTTAACAAGCCGGCCAGATTGAAACAGAGCCATAACTCCAAAGAAGTTTCCAAAAGCAGCATTTCTCACAAGTTTCTGAAAAGGAAAAAAAAAAGGGGGGGGGGTAAAAATCCATTTCACTTAGATTTCACATTCAGCTACAGCTCTGATCAGTGGAACGAGATGGCTGGAAGATCTAGCCTTGAACACCCTGCCGTATGAAGATAACACGCTGAAAAGCAACCACCTGCACTATGTTTAAGAACTGTCCTAGATTATCTTTCTGTCGCATGGATGAATCTCAGCTAAAACAGGGCCAGGTGACAATGTCATCAACTTCCAGTTTTTACAAATATTTCCATTATTTCATTATGGTCATTTGCCTTAGCAAGCACCCCAAAACTACAGTATCCAGGCACAAAGCCTTCAAAGAGTAGAGAACGGTTAATTTAAACTAGCTGTTGGCCAATGCTGCTATGAGCCGACTCACCTTTTTCACTTTTTCCAGATTGTGTTTTTCTTTTATCTGTTCCAGGACACTGCACATTGGAATTTCCTCAAAAGCCTGTAAAACCTGAGGAGATGGATGGAATAGCTCAGTTTGCAGTTCTTCCATTTTATGAAGTTTTATCGAGTTCAGCCGGAATAGAGCTGAACGCTTGTTCAGCATAGCAGATGTGCTGCTTTATTAAGCCAGAATAGAGACAACTAGATCAGTAGAAGATGTGTCAAAATAAGAACTAGCGTAGACATAAATATACCTGCTGATATTCCTTTTTTTTTTTTTCCCCTGTACATGACTTAGCAGGATTAACAGTGACAGCATTTTGCTGCAACTGCATGACCCTGCAACAGAAGCAACAAAACCTGGGCAAGGCTCTTCTGCATTATCAACTTGTTAAGTGAGATGAGGTCAGATCCCACTGGTGATCCCAGCTGCTGGGACTCTTAGCTATGTTACAGACTCAAACAGCAGGGAGAGAAAAAAAACCTTTGAAGCACGTATTAAAGGGTTGCCTTTTCAGATCTCCCACATAAACAGCCCAGCACCAGGAACAAGTCCATTTTAAGAAGTCACAATAGTTCTAAATGCAGCATATTTGAAAACCTAGTCAAAGTTTGCAAACTAGGGATGGTTCTTGGAGCAGGACAGAATTCCGCAGCATGAGTGTGATATTGGTATAGCTTATACCTTTATAAGTGCTTCTAAAACAGGCTAGCACCATTGAAAACCGCACAGTTTTTCTACGCTCGCTGCAAGAGCCTTCTCTGCCATCTGCGTGCAGAAGCTGCCCGGTGGGAGCCCTCCAGCCTCCTCACAAACCGCAAAGCGGGACCCCAGGAACCGACGGGGGTTGGCGAGGGGCCACAGAGCGCCCTGCTCTGGGCAAGACTGACCTGCGCCAGGGCCAAGCTGAAGCCGGGGCGGGCGGCCTCTCGGGTGGCTCCCAGTCCTTCCACCAGACGCTTCAGGGTGTACTTCAGCTCGTCGTCCTGAAAGAGAGACCCAGCTCCGGCGGTGCCCGCGCTCCTCCGACCCCAGCGGGGGTCAGACGGACCCCGCCGCCCGCCCGCACCCACCGCCCCTCCGGCCGGCCCGGCGCGGCCCCGGCCCCCGCCTCACCTTCCTGCCCTCCCGCAGGTGCCGCAGGAGGTTCTCGGTGGCCGCCAGCCGCACCTCCTGCTCCGGCTTGGCGATATCCCAGAAGAAATCGAGGAAGGCACGGCCCTGCCGCAGCACCCCGCGGGGGTCGCCCCCCGCGCCGCCGGCCTGGCCCTCCGGCTCCGCCATGCCTCCGCTGCCGCACGTGGGGCCGCCGCCGCCCGCTCCGCCTCTTCCGGGGCAGCGGGGCCGGGGCCGGGGCCGGCGGCCCCGCCGAGCCGCCGCCTCCCCTCAGCGCCACCGCCTCCCCTCGGGGCCGCCGCTTCTCCTCAGCGCCGCCGCCTCCCCTCAGCGCCCCGCGCTCCCCCGCGGGCCGCCCCTCGGCGCCATCTTCCCCTCCCCGCCTGGCAGCCCGCCGCCCCCCGCAGGCCTCCTCCGTCCCTCGCCACCCCCAGGGGCTTCCTCCGCTCCCCCGAGCCCTGGTCAGCGGCTTGTGAGGGAGCGTGGAATCCGCTCCCCGCGGGGAAGCGGGGCTCGGGGCGGGGAGAGGGCTAAAACCCTGCGGGGCGTCGGAGGTAGGGCGGCCCGGCCCCGCGGGGGACCCAGCACTGGCCATTGCGGGCGTCCGTGGTGGTTCTGTTATAAACTGCAATAACGGCCCGGGAAAAGGAAACAGATCAATGCAAAGGGTATGCTTTTAAGGACACCAAGAAGCTGTTAGGTGCAGCCCGTTGTCTTCATTTACAATAATAAAGTACACTCTGCCGAAACTGCGCGCGTTTGCTGCCCTTCCCTGCAGCCTCTCACGCCGGGCGCAGGGAATAAGCGCAGCGCCCGGAGCGGGAGCCGCCTCCGCCCCCGATCTTAGCAGTGACCCCGAGATGATGTGGGGACAGAGGCGAGGCCAGCCACCGACACGCCGGGGCGGCTCCGGCACGCTTCAGAGCCACAGGCCTGGGCTGCTGTCACTGATGAACGCCCAGCCGCCCGCACCGGAGGCCGAACCGGGAGCGCGCGGCCGGGCTGGGCCGGGCCGGGGAGCGCCTGCGAGGGCGGCGGCGGAGCGGCCGGGCGGCGGGACTTGCCGACAGGCAGTAGCGCGGGCAGTCCCGGCGGGGCGGGGAGCTGGAGACAGGCACCGCCAGGGGCAGCCCTGGCCCGGGCGCCGCCGTATATAAGCGGCGCGGGGTCCTGCGGGCGCGGTCCTGTCACGCTCGCACGGGGAGGAGGCTGAGGTGGCGATGGCGGATTTTGATCCTTACGACGATCGGGCCTATAGCAGCTTCGGCGGCGGCCGGGGGTGAGCGCGGCGCTGCGGGCGGCGCCGGGGCCCGGGCCGCTGGGGAGCGCCGAGGGCTCCCCCCCGGAGCGGGGAGGGAAGGAGGGAGTGGCGCTCCGCGCCCCCCCCGGCCGGGCGAGGAGGGGGCGCGGCCGGGCAGGGCCTAGCCTGCCCCGCTCCCTGTGGAGATGGCGGGCGGGCACGGCGGGGGGGCGGGCGGAGAGAGGGACGGGGGGACGCTGCCTCTAGGAACCTTTCGGGCCCGTCTCGCCCCGCCGCCTTCCCTTCTCTGGGGGAGGGGGGTGAGCGCGGCGGGGCGCCTTTCCTTCTGGCCTTGGCGGGCCCGCTTTGTGAGGCGAGGAGGAGGCTGTGGCGTCCCGGGAGGGGGCAGCGGCCGTCCCCGCGCTGCGCGGGGCGAGTGCCGCAAGGTTTAGGGCCTGGCGGCTTGGGAGGGGCGGGAGGAGGAGGGTGTCGCTGTGTTCCCGCCGGCCCGGAGGCGAGCGGAGGGGGGGATTTGGGGAGGCGCTGGGCCAGAGCCAAGGTAGGCCGTGAGGAGCTCCCGCAGGGACCGGCCGGCGATGGGAGGAGGGAGCTTCCCGTGAGGGACTGTAGGGGGGCGAGAGGCCCCTGTTTGGCGGGACGAGCTCCGCACGGCGCGGTGCCCGGCGGCGGGGGGAGCCGCCGCGGCGCCCCCGGGAGCGGGCAGCCTTGCGATGCCTGCAGCGGGGAGGAAATGGGAGGGCTCTGCGGTGCCGCCGGTCGGGGAGGGCTGCGAGCCGCCCTCCTGCGTGATCCGGGGCTCCGGGTGCTGGCTCCAAATCTCTGACCCTTGGGAATAAAGCTTGTCTCATCTCTGTTTCTTTGCTGGAGAGTGCATATAGGGGAGGAGCTACAAAAACAATAACCAGCAATTGCGAGGTTTGTCTTATATTAGGTTAGGAAGATGCAATTAGTAATTGACTTTTTTGAAGGCTGGTGCCATATAAGTTTCTGTGTGCACTAAAATAAAGCAGTAGGCCTAAAACTATGAAATAAACTTGTCTTTGTGAACAAATCTTTAACGACTATGCTATTTTAAAAATCTCATCTTCCAGGATATGTTTCCTGATCGACAGTGTTCTTGTCCTTTCCTGTTCTTAGAGGAATAAATCAGTTTCATTTTAGGCTGTTCAGGCAGCAGGGAGGAGCTCCTGCTGAGGCTGTAACAGGAGTAAGTTTTCTTGTCTTTGGCAACACTCTGACACTTAAGCTTTGTAAGCTTGTTTTTATGCATAGATACCCTTTGTGTCTAAAGAAGAGATGTCCCAGAGCAAACAGATGATGTAGCCACTTACAATTCTGTTATTTCTTAAATTCTGTAACAAGTAACCTTGACAGCAGCCTAAAGTGGCACTTGACAGTCACAATAAATTCAGATGTTACTATGCAGTCTGCCCTAGTCAATGTAGGCACGTTCTATGAAGTAATGAAATGAAAGTTAAAATGTTACTTTCATATTCAGATTTCTTCAATAGAGTACTTAAACTTTCTCTCAGGCAAGATGTGGATACTTGCTTTGGTGAACTAAAGGTGTCCTGCTGATTAGTAGATGCCTTTGCAGATGAGAAAATGTACTTTTTCTCAATTAGCAGTAGTTTTAAGCCTCAGATGCTATTAATATTAGAAGTGCAACTTGTACTTGCATCTAATTTATCAGTATTACTAGTAAGTTACTAACAGCTAATTCACGATTTCAGACCTTAACAGGTCTCTGTGCTTTGTATAAAGTTCCGTAATATATGTAGCGTAATGAAAACACAACTGTTCTTCTCGCAGGTTCTGATTAAAGAATCCCATGTTAACTTAAAGTGACTCCTACTCCTTTTTAGGCACTCTAGGACTGTAAGAATAGTGTAAACTCAGTTGAGATATAATAGTTTTTGTGGAAGTTGCATTTGGCATAACCTTTGGTCTGTATGGAGAGTGAGCACAGGATTTAAGCGTGACAGATAGAAAACAGTAGTTCCCAACAATTTCGAACATGTGTAAGGTATCTGCCTCTTTCTCATACTCTTCAAAATTATGGTGGAAGAGCAACAGAATATGACTGTGGCGTGATGAGACCGGGGATTTTGCTAGTGCATTGGTTAAGAGCTGAAGCGTAATACTATGGTATGCCAAAGTCACTATGCCAAGTGAGGAACATGCTGCTGATTTTAATAACAAAAGGATTACTGTAAAGCTTTTTGATAAGTGATTTGGAGCCCAAAATTTGACACAAAAATCTGTACTAAGCATACTGAGGCCTAGCTGAAACTCTCTGAACAGCTGCAGAGCTTCTCAAAGTTGAAGGAAACTGAGTATTTATCACTCCCGACTTGTTGGTAGGCTGTTTATTTAGGTGTGGCTTTAAGCTCTGGGTTTAATAATGCTGGCCACCTTACTCAAAGGTTAAGATTCATCTGCTGAAGTAAGTAAAAATAAGTGAAAATGGAGCGCCAGTCTTTATCCTTCTGGCATTTTGGATCCTGTGTCTTACCCATTTAGCGTTAATAAATATCTCCTAATTTTTAGGCCTG
The DNA here is from genome assembly GCA_020745775.1 of Theristicus caerulescens. Taxonomy (NCBI): domain Eukaryota; kingdom Metazoa; phylum Chordata; class Aves; order Pelecaniformes; family Threskiornithidae; genus Theristicus; species Theristicus caerulescens. The sequence goes on from CM036572.1 coordinate 9,951,173, forward strand.
GGTAAGCTTTTTGTTGAAGACATCTACTGCTTACTGTAGAGATGTACTGGATTGCTTGAATGAATTGTGTATGTATTTCAAGTTGTGGTCTTGGAGATTCTCAACAAAACTTGCATCCTGCTGAGCCTTATGCTGCCCCTGGTAAAGCACTAGCATTGGAATCCAGTTAGGTTGTGCTCTGTGCTGTGCAAAAAGATAAATACTGAACTATTGTTTTGATTTTTAGTGAAAGGTTATTAAATTCAAATACTAGCTTTCAAAATATTCTTTGTTTTGAACTGTTGTCAGATCATGTTTTCTGGAGAGAATAACTAAACTTTGTAAAAGAGTAGCTTCAAAATGACAGTTTCGTTGCTCTTTCACCCCAGTATGGCCTTACGATGTCATTTAACTCAGTCCACCAAAAAGTAAGTCTAGTTGTAGGGATGTTTGCTTCTGCATTTGCTAGAAGCAAGCTTTCCTCTTTAGCTTTCTGCTTTGGTTTTCTGAAAAAGGAATCAAATAGTTGTCTTTCAAATTCCCACATTAAGATGACATAATTATTAGCTAATTGTGTCTGAGCAGAAGTTACACTGAGTGGGAAATGTGTTACCCAGTTCACTTAGGTCAGAGATGTTTTTAATTATAGTTGACTTTTGTCCTGTTTTGTTACAAATGAGAGCATCTTCTTTCAGTCTCATTGTTTGCTTACTGAAGTCAGCCTTTTTTTTTTTTTTTTTATTTCACTGTTTCAGTGTTGAAAAAATGTAGGGAAGTGTAGAAACAGTTTCTTTTTGTGTTTCTATACCTGGATTCTGTAGGAAATTGAGTTTGGAACCTAGTTATTGACCTTTCCTGTTCTTCAAATGGAAACTAAAATACCAAATATATAGTTATGTATTTGATAACTGAGGCCTTAATGGATCAAATTCAAAAAGAACACTTCATTTTCTGACTTATATCAGTAGGGATTGCACAATAGGGCATGGATTTCCATACACACACCCCGTGAAGTTCTGGTATGCTATGGTAGAAACAAGGTTTGTCTGTAGCACAAAAAATTCTTTTGGGGATTGCTAACTTGAGGGTGTGGTTTCAGAAGCAGCTCAAATGGATCTGAGTAGAGGTTGCTGTTGAAAGCTGCAGTTCGAGCCCTTGCTTTCGTTCTCCTTCCCGTCTTGGCACCAGTGCTCTTTGCAGCTGTCCATATCACCTTGTTGATCTGGCTGAGCGTTCAACTGGAGGGTGAATTTTCAGGTGAATCAGCTCACTGAGCCAGATGACTGGCAGTCCAAGGAACATGGTGAAAATGGGTAGGAGGGTATGCTCCTTTTAAACTCGGCCTAAGCAATTTTGGGTTTCCTATAGAACATAAAAAATTGCGATTTTTGGCTGCAAATTAAATGTATGGTATTTTAATAGCTGTTTGTAAGGCCATAGATGAGAATTAAGATCAAAGACATGGAACTGATTCTACATATTATGGAACTCAGCTTTCTTGGAGTTCCTCCTTAAAACTTAGTCTTGCAAATAAAGTTAATTCTGCTATACGTACACAGCACTCAACTATAGCAGCTTTAGTTCTCAAGTATGTTATTTGACTCTGACTTGTTAATGAGACAAAGGCAGATGAGGAATATTGTCAAAAATGCTAAAATGTGAACCTGGGTGGACACTAATTAAAGATATGTAGGTTGTGATTTAAGTACATTTAGCAGCATGCTTGATAGTGTTGGTGACAAGTGACTCCTGCATGGAGCTGCTACCATAAAAAGGCACAAATGACAGGCTTACCTAGAAAGAGTTAAGGAATCTTATTCAAGATTTCTGCATTATCTGATTCATTAGTAATAAAATATTTATTCTGGAATGAAAAGGAAAAAAAAAAAGGCGGACAAGTACATTGCTTGCCCAATGGATTTTCTGGCTGCATGCAACCAGCCAGAATAAAAGAAAATAATAAAATCATTTGACCTTCTGTATTTTAGGTAGGACTCTGCAGAAATCTAATTAGTCCATGTCACTAGCAAATCCTGGTTTGGTACAGTTTGCGTTCCACCGTGCTTTTAAATGCACAGTGAGCCTCTGGGAAAGAGAGCAGGTATGAACAAAGCCCAGTAAAAGTAAGGTGTTGAAGGGAACATGGGCAGAGTAGTAGCGAGGCATCGCAGGGAAAAGTCAAAGGTTGCTTAGGTGGAGTGAATGGTGTTGGAACCAGTGACAGTGGCATCCTGTAGTCTAGATGTCCAGGAGCTGTAACTGAAGGTTGCCTTGTGCCCACAGTACAAGTCTTGCTCTCTGTAAAGGGGGTCAAAGTTAGCCTTAGAAGATTAGGCTCTACAGGAAATTAACACACAGATATGTTACATTAATACAGTAAAGAATTTAGCTGGAACAGGCTAGTTCCTCAGCAACCAATGCCAATAGCCTTAATTGAGACTGAGGGAAAAGATAGGAAAAGACAACCTAGTTTACCTCAGTCTGTAATTCATGAGAGACAAAGGAAGAAGTAGACATCCAAATAGCACTGAAATTGGTTTCTCTGCCTTAGAACACCTTGCTCAACCAAGTTGTTTGTTATTCCAGTCCAGATATCTGCCAATTATGGCAATAACTTCAGAGTTAGGAGATGATGTTTCTGTTAGGGTAAATGCTGCTGAAATAATTCAGATGATTGTGGCGTGGATGTTGATAATATACTATTTAGTTAAAAGTATTGGATCCAGCTTAATATCAGGGTACGCTGACAAGCCTGTGCCATGCAAGTATTTCTTCACTGCTATAAATTATTCTTAAAATCTAGTCTAGGATGTGTTTTTTAAGAAGTAGTGTTTCTGAGTAGGGGACAGTAGAGAGAACCTTGCATTGCTTTTCTTAATGGCTTGTGGGATGAGAAGTTCATTCATCATTTTTTTACTGAGTTCACCTGTAATGTATTTAAATAAATTGTTCATTGCTTTTCCCACTGAAGTACTGGATCAGGTAATACTTGGTTGGCCAATAGTGGAGGTGGCAGGTACAGGCAAAGGGATAGAAAAAACTAACCAAAGTTGTGGAAAAATCCATTTCCCAACAGTCAAACAGCACCTGAGCAGTGCTATATACTTATTACCGGCTGTGTTGGGAGCCAGGTTCCAGAGACACTATGCTTTCTTTCTACAGGTCTCGTGGTGGTGGCCTTGGTTCCCGCAAACAGAAGGAGCTGCCAACAGAACCCCCTTTCACAGCATATGTGGGAAATCTACCCTTCAACACTGTTCAAGGAGACATAGATGCCATCTTCAAGGATCTCAGTGTAAGGAGTGTACGACTAGTCAGAGACAAGGAAACAGACAAATTTAAAGGTGAGTGTTTAGAGTTGTCTTAGTTGTAGATGGCTGACCGGCAGGAGAAAATGAGGTACTTCTAAAGTCACTTTAATGGGGAATTTCAGTCCCTACTCTAAAGCGCAGTTAGCTTGTTGATCTGCGTTTGTTTTTTATGTTGACTTATGCAGATTTCTCATTCACTAACAAATAAACATCTCATTTGAATGAGATTCACTGTTAGTTCCATCCACATTAACCTGTGTGACAAGAGTCAATATTTGCCCTGCCATAAAAGGACTTTCTCAAACCTTGGTTGTCTTGTATGAATCGTAACAAAGCTGAAGTGTCTGACCCACTTAAGATCCATGACCTTAAGTGCTGAGTACTTACACAATCTTTCTTTAGTTCAGAAGACTCCCATTGCTTCAGTTCTGGGGTTTTTTTAGTAGACAGGGAGAAAAAGCATGTAGATAAGCCATTCAGACAATTGTTTTAGAGGACGCAGATCTGATTTCCATTGGAATTGGCCAGTGGAAAGGGAGTATATTTGTAAGTTACTTTTAGGGGAGTGAAAGGCTTAACTCAGGTAACAGGGTCTCAGAAAAGGAATAAATTCACTAAATGATGGGATGACACAAAATCAGACTGCTGGCCAAGGAGGTACTTCAGCTTCTTGTTTAAAAGTACTAGTAACCAAATGTCAATATTCAGCTAAATAACTGTCTAAAGGCCTAGATCACATCTAATCTGTAATGAGAACCCTACAGTAAAGGGAATTAATCAGGCTCTTAGCATTTGCGTAGTGCCCATACAGACTTCTATTTCAGGATTTGTCCCCATCATTAATAGGCATAGGTAAATGCATTCATCGTTAATGATGATTGGTTTCTGAGTTGTGTACATCTTGCACTTTTCATATCTTTGAAAGAGAAGGGAGGCTATTAGCAGATAATGCAGGAAGAGTAGCTTCTTACAAAGGCCTTTCAAAGTGCTGGTATTAACTTGTGAGGTTCTTCTTACAGGATTTTGTTACGTAGAGTTCGATGAGGTGGAGTCACTCAAGGAAGCTCTTACATATGATGGTGCAGTAAGTATACTTGCAATTAATTTGTGAAGTAAAAAATTAAGCAGAAGTCTCAAACTCCTTGGCAGCCCGTATGGTACATTCTGAAGAGATTCTCCCCTTTGTTTAACAGCTTTTGGGTGATCGATCACTCCGAGTGGACATAGCAGAAGGCAGAAAACAGGATAAAGGTGGCTTTGGCTTCAGAAAAGGTGGCGGGCCTGATGACAGAGGTGACTTCCATTTTTCTGAATAGCTTCTTAAATATAATGGTTGTAGTTATGACTTCTGGTGCTGACTAATGCTAAGGCAAGGCATGTGAGTAAACATGAAGGTCATGTAGGAAGGAGAAATTTTATATGTATACACATATCTCTAACCTAGCTGCTGCCGCTCCTGAAATGTCTGGAATAGATGCGCTTTGTGTCCAAAAGCTGAATATGTTGTCACTCCTAGCCCAGGAAGTGGGACCAATACCCCTAGTAATGTACAGTGTCTTGCAGAGGACAATCATAAGCCCAACAGTCTGATCTGCTACTATTTTATTATGATGTAAGAAAAGTGAGTAAGCAAAGTAAGCACAAGTAGACAGATACTTATTTTGGACTATCTGTCTCCTGTTCCAGTGTAAAAACAGGCTTTCTGTAATTGAAGCTTAATTGAACCAGACTCACTAAAGGTTTCCATTGAATGCGTATTAGAGAAAACTTTTCTGACCAGTTATTCTTGGTTAATTTAAACTGACATTTTGTTCCTGTGCAATGGAACTTGGTAGTACCGAAGCAAAAGGATTTTCCAGCAGCATGACTTTGGATATTGAAGGACTGAAACTTTGGTTTGGTATCCCCTTGATCAGTCTTTCGCACAGCTTCAGACCTGAACACAATTGTGGCTTTTTTCCTAGGAATGGGAGGAGGTTCCCGAGAATCCAGAGGAGGTGGATGGGATTCCAGAGATGACTTCAATTCTGGTATCAGTATTAACACTTATACAGATAGGCAGCCTAAAAGGCACAGAACTGTTCTCATTTTCATGTCAGCTACATTTGTCCCCATTACTGTTTTGATTGAGTCTACTGTATGCCAACTTTGGACATCCTACAGCTGCAGTGGGATTCTTCAAGGGGAATTTTCCATTGCCTTATAACAGAGGAAAGTCTTGATTGTGAATTTTATGAAACAATCCTAAATGACGGAATGCTTGTTCAAATGTAGCCTATGGTGTCCAGGTTTTAAGCGTTTCTCAAACATGAGGCCAAGTGCATTTCTGAATAGTAGCAGAAACAGACAGATCATGTGGAAAAGCTGATGATGTATTCTTTCAGAGCAGAGGCTTTCACCTTCTTAAGGAGATGTGGCATCATTATATGTGTATCCCTGAAGCAACTGACTTCTCCAAAGATATATTAGTGTTCCAAAGCACTTTTAAATGCAAAATGTTCTTAAACTTTTAGAGCTGTTACAGTAATGCAAGTTGCAGCAAATGACTGAGCTTGCTCAGTGGAAGGTAGCGATGGAGCCACCGGGTTTGCTCTTGACTTCCAGTCAGTTTCCAGCTATTAGAATCCAGGGTGACATTAACACAATTTCTTTTGTCCTCTGAAATCGTGGGTTTGGTCCATTTTCTGATGGGGAGATGCTGGCAAGTGCAACTTTGCAATGTCTGGTCTCTGCGTGAGTGGAATGGACAAAGCAGAAGGAGCGGTAACAAAGCGTGCCCTTGGCACTAGCACGAAACTGAAGCATGGTGCTGGAGAGAGGAAGCTTGCTACAGCGCTGTGCTTAACCTGCCTTCGTAGCTAAGCATTCTGGTGTCATAGCTTTGTACCTTTTTTGGCAGCTTCTTCAAATGCAGATGCATTTCAGCTTGTTAGATGCTGGATGAGTGATTTGCGAGCCAAAAGTTGAGCATTTAAGTGTTAGTTGCTACAGAAGCTTTTCTTCTCAGGTTGTACAGCCTTGCTCTGGATCAAGTTTTTAAAGATGGTTGTTTGGCACTGAAGTAAACGACAGTTCTGCAACTCTGCCAAATACTGAAGTGGAAAGGAAGGTCTCAAATGGGTGCAAAACAACTTTCTCTTCCAGGAGGCTTCTGAAAAACTGAGTATATTGCTCTTAGGTGTGCTGTTAGCCTGAAGCATCCTCCTCCCATTGAATGCGGATGATGAGGGCTTGGAGAGATAGTCTAGGGTAGTCATTCTGTGATGACCGTAGAGAGTCACTTTAGGTAGTACAGACTGGAACTCTGGCCAGTGACAGACAGTTCTTGATTAATTTTTTTTTTTGATACAGAAACTGAAGAAATGCAGTCAGTTTCATATTTAAAGTCTGAATTGCTTTTTTCCCAGCTCTTTCATTAATCTAGTAAATGTCTAGTCAGTTTATAGTACAACTAAAAAGCCTTGGGGTTTTGCTCTGTTTTTCGAAGGCTCTGTTTTATGAGGACTGTATATTTCACTATTCCCTCGCTATTTTCCCATGTACTCTGCTCCTGCAGATTTCATGCGAAGGCTGTAGCCAGTGTGATCTTCTGGCTGCAGAAGTACTCTGGGTACTTCTAGTGTCGTCTCTGAATTCAGCTCATGATGTTAACAATCTGAAGTTGCAGCTGAAGCTCGTATTTTAAGCTGACTTGATGACCCACTCTCCAACACTCCAGTAGGCCTCTAGGTGGATAAAGCAGTTTCTGAACTTGGCATAGTATGGTTTCAAATGGAATCTGTATGACTCTTCTAGGATGTGTTAGAGATCTGTGAAGCAATGTGTCTACAGACAAAGGCTCTCAGTGCATCATCTTGGACTGACAGCAGTGACTTGCAAGGTTTTCCAGTCACCCAGATAAAAATCTAGATAAAAAGCATTGCAAAATGTGCTCTTTAAATTCACTGTCTTCCGTCTTCAGGATTCAAAGATGATGACTTCTTGGGAGGTCGGGGTAGAGGAACCCGCCCTGGAGACCGGCGACCACCAGGTGCCTCAATGGGAAGTGGTGGCACTGGTCGCTTCAGAGACGGGCCTCCCCTTCGTGGATCTTCCATGGACTTCAGAGAGCCAACAGAAGGTAAACTCTTTATATCTTCTGTAATTCAGCCTTCTTTCATGAAGGAGACCGCTGCTTTCTTTTGTCAGGTTAAAGCTCCTGCCCTTGACAGCTAGATCTTAAAAACTTAATGTTTTTTCTTTCAGAGGAAAGAGCACAGCGACCCCGACTTCAGCTCAAACCTCGAACAGTTGCTACTCCCCTCAATCAAGTAGCCAACCCAAATTCTGCTATCTTTGGTGGAGCCAAGCCCCGAGAGGAAGTAGTAAAAGAGCACGACTGAGTTTGGGGTTGAGAGGGAATGGGGAGGCGGGAGAAAAAGCAAGACAGTACAGAGTGACTAGCTCTGCTGGAATGTCAACCCTGCAGTTTACCATTCCTGCCATCTGGCATTTGTCCTCTTTGAAACCGAAAACACAGAGCTTGTGAATGCATGTCAGCTGTTAACAAGTGGTTTTTAGTACGTTCTTGGCTTTGCTGTATCTAGTGCCTGCTTTGTGCTGAGTTTCCCTCTTCTGTTTCCTTCCAAGCAGCACAGTTGCCAGTAGATAAGGCAGTGTAGCTGCTTCCACGAGCGTGGAGGTCTCTGGACAAAGGTGCTGCTTCAACTTCTTCCTTTCTGGGTTTGTTTTACTTTAGAAGCACAGATTAGACTTAGTTATTGCCCTGTATTGTTTCCTTTTACTTCCTCAGTGCTCCTCTTCTGACCTGCATGTCTTGTTCTGTATTGCTGTGGCTCTGAAGAGGAAAACTGGAGAGTCCAGATGAGTTGAACAGAGCAATTTACAGTTCTAACCGCGTAGCGAAATACCATTTATGACCATTGGTGATAGAGTTACTGCGTACAGCAGAGCCCCTTGTAAAACTAAGGGGGGCAGCTGCCCTTTCACACAGGTTACCAGGAAGTAGCAATTTTATAGATGCAAATAAAATTGGCTGACAAGAAGCCTGGTGAATAGGTGGTGGAATCAGTACGGATAAAGCGTCTGCCAGCAGACTCTTGCTGGTGGCTGTTGACTTCAAAATGGTATGATACTACACCTCTGAGCTCAAGGTTAGTGCTGCAAAAATGTGCCTCTTTGAGCACAACTGCTCACTGGCTCTTTCTGCTTACTTTTTTTTTTTGGGTTTTACATGTTTGGTAAATTTTTAAACGAAGTTTCTACAAATAAAATTGACTTTTTTTATTTTTGTTTAAGGAGTGTATACTTTGCCATGCAGTATGTAATCACCATTATCCCCTGTATTTCTTTGCCCAGCGGTGTACAGTTTTAAGACCTCTGCTTTCAGAATACCTTGAAAATGGGCAGATTAGAAATCGTTCTGCTATAGATTCTCTTCATGTAGAAGTTTGGGTAAAAAGCATCTCTAATTGCTGCATCTCTCTTCACTCCAAATGTTTCTTGCCAGTGTTGTGTGGGAGGAGGGAGGAGAGGGGAGGCTGGAGCAAAAGGAGAGAGCTCATTAATGTTTAAAACCAAAACCTGGATCTACAACACTGAAACGTGGCTCTGTCCGATGCATGAGAAAAACTTGGGCCCCTAATGCTAGTGCTGACAGCTTTCAGGCACAACAGCCGGCACACCCCAGGACTCGCAAGAGGAGTTTGGAAGCATGGCTGCTTCGCTGCCGGCAGCACCACTGCCGGTAGTGAATTTCTTCCCTGAAGTTACCTTGTAATGTCAGAGTCCCAGCAATTTACAGAACTACTCTTTCCTTCCTTCTGCCTGTCACTTAATCTGCTTCTGAGATAAGAACCATTTGTCTAACACTAATCCTTAATTTAAGACAGACATGCATTTGTGTGGTTGTATTCCAAACCAATAATTGACCTATTTACATCTTCAATGTGGAAAAGATTTTAAGAACAAATTCCCATACAAAAACTCACTTCTAGTCAAGACAGTTGACTTTTAAATGTAAAAAAAAAAAAAAAAAAAAGGAAAAGAAAAGAATTCCAAACACTTTAACACATTCTGCTTCATAACAAAATAAATTTATGGATATGGTATTTTGTGAATGATCTTTTAAATAAAAGAAAACATTAAGTAATATTTAACATTGGTCTTTATTTGAGTCTGCTGTAGCATGTTCCCTCCTTTCCCCCCCCCAGTCTTCAAACATTGTGTTAATTTGGAAATTTGCTTCCCTAAATTTCCTGGGGAAGCAGCACTGACCCCTTCTTGCACAAATAAGGGGGGGGAGAAAAAGATAAAGGGGAGGAACCTAATGTAAACAAGCGCTGGAACATGCAGCACCTGGTAAAGTAAAAATTGGGTACAAGTGGAAGCGAGCCCAAGGTTTTTGTCCTGGGGCTCCTGTAGAACCTCGGTGAGGCTGCTGAGGCTGCCAGGCAGAATGTGGAGGTGCTGTGCCCTGCAGGTCACCCAGCTCCTCCTGCCGTTTCCCGCAGGCTGGGTTCTGCTGCCCTCTGACCAGAGCTCCCTGCCCCGTACAGGGCAAAATGTGTCTCCTCCCAGTCTGAGCAGTGCCGGGTTTCAGGGGCAGTCTGTGGTAAGACAGTCAATAGATCAGCTTGCTGCTGTCCTGCCCGGTTCCCACTGGGCATAGCTGTTAACGAGGCCGCTGCCCTCTGAAGTGTATGTGTGTACTGCAGGGGAACTTAAAGGAGGGAGAGCCGTGGTTTTGTTGAGGAAGCGAGCTCTGACCTTCCTGCTGGTTTTGCTGCTTTCCATAGCATGAGAGGAGGGCAATGTTCCTGCCTTCGCCTGCTCAGTCCGCTCTCTCTTTAGACTTGCTCATAACCACAGCTTGAGCAGAGAATCCAACTCCTGCTCTGGAGCCGCTTGCTGAAGCAGCGTCTGTGCTGGCACCCGACTGTCCTGCGTGAATAGTAGGCTGAGGTTTACGTGTAGGAGTAGGGCTAGCTGGGTGGAGACAGCCGCCTAGCTGCTCCACGAGGCGTGCTCGTAGCTGGTCTTTCACACCTGATGGTGGGAGCAATAACTTCCCTGCAGGGAGGAAAGTAACACTGGTCTGTGGGAAAGGTAGAAAGATGGAAAATGGCTCAGCTTAGTACAATCAATATTTTTCTGTATCTGCTAATACTTGTTTGGTCGAGGGTTTCCCACTGGTGAATGCAGCCTAATCCCAATATCATTTAATATCTTTTTTTTTTTTTAGTAGTTCTTCATATGCAAACATTAATGCATTGCCTGGTTTCTTTCTGCATTATCCTTCCCGTATGGCTTAGGGTCAGACTCCTGCCGTCCTTTTTCTTTCCCCCCTTCAGAAATTTAATTGATTAACGTTGTCCTGTACAGAAGCGTATCAAACTAGCTTGTGTCAGCAGTTGACAAAACTATATTTGATATATGGATGTGGCATTTAAGTTTCGTAGGAGGAAGCAAGATTATTTTTTCCCCATCCCACCAGCAAAAAAGCAGTTAAGGTTTAATCTGTAATGCTTAATTTTACCTGCAGCTTAAAGCTAAGCCTGGCATGGCAAAGCCTAGACCAAGGAGGTTACCAGCAGTGGTAACAAATGGATAATTCACCTTGTGGCTATTCCTGTGCTCACCGAGTTGTTCCTGGTAGCTGTGCAGAGCTTTCTTCAAGCTTGAACTTAAAAAATAAATAAAACTGAAGTCAGGAATGCAGCAGTTAGTTTTTGGAACTGAGCTTGAATTAAGGCTTAGCACTGCTTTGCTGCTGTAGGAAGTGCTCCGTCGTGTTTCTGCAGCCGGGTCGCAGGTGGGGAAGGCCGGGGCGGTGTCTGGGGGAGCTGTGGGCCGACGCAGGAGTAAGCAGCGTGCATCGGACGTGCTGCAAAACTCCACTGGCAACCGCCAAAAGATAAACCCCGCCCCGAGCCCAGGAGCGGTGCTGGCTGAGCCCAGTCCCCAGCGGCAGAGCCCAGTGCTGGCCCGGGCCCGTTGCCAGGTCGCCGGACCGTGCAAGTCTGTGACAGCACCCGAGGGGGCTCTGGGCTTGTGGGCGCGACTGTTGTTCTGATGGCTGAAGGAGGTGGAGGAGCGTTCACGTAGTCAAATGATGGGCTGGGGAGAGTCACGTTAAATTTATGCCCTCGAGGGTGGCTCACTTGCCTTCCTGAAGTAGCAACAAGATCGTAACCTACTACTGAGATGCACTGGCACTACTAAAAGGGTCTCCAATGCTGACCATGAATTTCGGAAGTTCTGCTAGGTGTCCCAGAGCTGGTTGTGAGAGAGAGTGATTGCGGCCAAGACTCGCCATCCCAGGGCGGTTTTGGATGATGCTGATATTCAACTGCTCTTATGAATTCTATTATAGTTTCAATTCTGACTCGAGCACATAGTATAGTAGGAGCATTCGCTACCTGTAGTACTAGCTGCTGACTCGTCTTCAGAAAAGATGATAATACCTTGAGAATTTTAGAGCAAATCCTGTGATGTTGCAACCCCTCCTTCTTGTAGAAAAGAATTAATAATAAAGCCAGCAAATTTTGGAATGCATGTGCGACCCCTTCGTCAGAGCGCTCGCGCGTAGCAGCTTGCAGAGCAGCCCTTGTCCCGCCGGCGGCTTCGAACAGAGCTGCTTGGCGGGACGTCGCCAGGAATCCCTGCTCACCTGGAGCGTCTTTGGGACAAAGGCTGCGTGCGTCAAGTTTGCTCCAAGCAGCGCAGTTTGAAGCCAGGCGTAGATCAGTGGTTTTCTACGCCGACCTCATTCCTTCTCAGTTACTCGCACTGGCTTACAGCAAGAACGCGGGCAATAAGCTGTTAACGGCGAGCACCTTCACATTTGTGTTAGGTTTATGTTTTACATTCTGATGGTTCCTGTGTTCCGCTACCAGCTGAGAGCGCAGGCTCTGAAGGAATGGGGCCGCTCGTATACCCTGGCGTATTCTAGCGCAGAATCACGTACCTCTGTTGTTTTCAAGGGCACTTCTCTGGACTGGGTTCTTGGGATGCAATTTTGTAGCCGATGCTTGTCTTAAATTTTTCAAAAGGGGAGTTTCTGTGGCTGAAGAGGCATTTGATTTCCAGCTGAGATTGGAATTTTCTAATCTGGTAGCTGAATCCCTCCTCTCGAATGCCACGCAGCCCCTGCAGGATTTCAAGGAATCAAGTATATTTGCAGTGGCAGAGGGCCATCTTTTACTGGGTGCATACATTTTCTGTATAGTCTGCCATTTATTCTGTTAGTTTTGATACCGCTCACTATACCAGTATTAAACCAAACCAATTAGAAGCATTAAAAATGGTGTAACCATATTCTTTGACCTTGCTTTCTGAAAGGATTTAACCCTTCAGCACCAGACACTTGACTCTCAAGCCTGATGCGCATCAGTAACAGCAATATCCCGATGACGTTGCATGGTCTGGACTAGCTGGAGAAACGTACTAGCAGAGCTGTAGGGGCCTAGCTTGTACCTGTCCTGCGCATCAGGGACTGCAAGGGAGCTTCGCTGGTTCCCGCCCGCGTTTGCTCACTTAAAAACCCAAAGCTTAGACGGGCGCAAGAAACGGGAGATGGGGTTCTGGTGGCACATGCAGTGTCACGGTGCGCGCGCGGCGTCGCTGTTACTAGCTCTAAGATGATGTTCCTCATCTTGCTGTAGCTGTTTGGCTGACTAAATCTAAAGCATTTGATGGTTTCCTTTTCCATACCCGCAACGACTTTGTTACCTGACATTACCTGCTCAACAGCAGCTTAATTTTAACATCAGCTTCCCTCATTTCTGTCCCCTTTGCAGCAAAGTGCGTCCGAGGGCTTTAAGGACCTTCGGCGCTGTTAGAGGAACGACCTGCTTACCTGTAAGCTCACAGATTCTTGTGCAAAGCTCTGGCGTATCCCCGGGTCGATGCTTGGGTATGGTATTGCCGGGAACGCTGCCGCCACCTTGCCCCCCGGGGGGTTTCAGCCAGGTCAGCGTGCAGCACGGGAGGGATTTGCTTCCTACTATGAGATTGTTTTGTTCGTGTCACCGCGCTCCCAAGATCTGCCTCTTTCTTTTAAATAAACCAAAAATCACTAAGTACCTCTATAAACCCCTGCAAAATCTGTACTGTAATGAATCTGTATAATTTGTATTGCTGTATAAAAACAAATAAAAGCATTCAAACCTTCTAGGGTTTTGTGTTCAAATTTAAGAATTATGGTGTCTACAAGGATGAACTGAGCAGGATAAGAATGGCAAGAAGCTTTATAGCACTGTAGGGATGTACAGAATTAGTCTTTGCAAACCTTCCTTGGCTAAATTTCTGTAAAGCACCCAGAAATCCTAGCTGTGAGCTGTCTTTCCACTGGGTGGTAGCAGCATATATCTTCAGCTATAACGGTATCCTCAGCTGTAACGGAGCTGCTTTCAGTTTCAGCTGGGTGCGATCAGGTTTGCAGTGGGGCGTGCAGCTGGGGCAGGGGAGGAGGTGGCACTTCCCCTTCAGCTGGGGAAGCGCTCACGCAGCTACGGCCCAGAGGAAAGCCGTTTCTGGGTCTGTACGAAAATGTGCGTGCACTGCTTTAGCACGGCAGAAAAATTCCTCCAAGACGTGGCTTTCATTAAAGCTGCTGTGAAAATTTGGCAAAACAAATACTTAGTGGTTGGGATGAGGCATGCTTATTCTGGTCCCGAAGCAAGGGGGATTGAATGCCAGTCTGCTGCAAAGTAGGCAACACTTGGCTTGCAAAGCTCACGAGCTCTGGGAGAAAGCCCGTCAGAGCTCAGAAACCTTTCCTCAAAGCTTTCAGCACTGGGTGTGTTTCTGCAGAAAGGTCAGGTTTAGACGATGCATTGATTTCTAATCGTGGTTTCACTGAGCATTGCTGATCAGCATTAGTCATAACACCTGGTCCAAGCAAAACCAGCTGGCCTTTGAGCAGACCCCACCTTTATCTGAAAGGATGTAAGCTGCTCCCCGGGGTATGCCCTCTCCCAGCCCAGCAGGTAAGCTGGGGAGGGTGGAAGATGAAGTTTCACAACCTCTCTGGGCCTAAAGAGCTATTTCTATAGCTGGTTAGCTATAGAATTGTTGAAAGGGGGGGAAAAAAAGAGGGTTTGGTTTGCTGGTAAAACTGACTGAAGGAGTAGATGCTATGTGTTTGTTATGGGGGAAAACAAAACCAAGCTGAAATGGGTAAGCTTTGGAAAGGTGGAATTGTAATGTGGTATTCTACGTGATTTATTGCAGTAGATAAAAGCATGATGCTCCTCTGTCTTTGACCTTTTATCAGACCAGGAATGGTTTCTAGCAGTAGGTCCAGATGAGGCACAGGGGTTCCAGGAGGGAGAGGATGGACACAGGGTAGAGCCCAGTGTCCCAGGCTGGGTTTGGTGTCGGAGGGGTTATTGTGTGTGTGTGTGCATCTGAGACGGGGCTTGGCCTGGCCGCACGAAGAGCAGAGCTCCTGGTTGTGTTAGTGGGTGCTCGGAGGGAGGGCTCTCACCCTAAACCCCTCCATCAAGCCCTTCTCATGAGAAATATGAAGAAGGGAGATCACATCTATACAGCAGTGTGTGTTGCTGCAGTAATTACCTTCTAATTAAAGTTAGAAAGCAAGGTGGTTGCATCTCAAGAGGACTGATGGCTTCAGAGGGCATCGCTCTACCCAAGAGCTGTTGTAACGTGCGGGGGTGACCCTGCTGCTTTGCACCTCGGGCACGGCAACAGCTTCCCCCTGCTCCAGAGGGGCCGTTGCCTGTGTCGGTCCGGGAGACCACTGGGGACCGACGCAAGGTGCCTTTGCTGCAGCCCGTGCCAACTGTGGTAACGCCCGTACCGTGGCGGTGAGTCATCTCAGAAGCCGTGAGACCCATCAGAGAACCTGTAAGCAAATACGCGGTACCTTTTTAGCAGTAGCTGTTCCTAATGAAATAGTTTTCTGATGTGAAAGACAAACTGTAATTGGCTCCAGCATATTCAGAGCATCAGTTCTGCTATAAAGAGCCCGTTTGTAAAACTTCTGTTATCAGCTTATGTTTAAATATGTAAAAAAACCTGCTAGAAAGCCTCTAATGAACTATCTCATAGCTAAGACCTCTGCTAGAAACGCCAATTTCGCAGCAACTGTTTTAGCAGTCAGAAATGTGTTTGACATTATATAGTATTCCTTGTACAGAGGCCAGCCAAAGCCCATACAAACAATTCAAAGCTGGGTCTCCCTCTTCTAGTCCTTGGTTCAGATTATACGTGCTGATTTCAAGATAGGTTTCTGCACCCAGATTTCGTGTGGGAACGGCTCTGAGAGGTGCATGCAAGCAATGATTTCTGCACCTCGGGTTAGAACTGGAAGAGAAAAAGGCTAAATGTATTTGCACATACAGTGGTTAACTATCTTATCAAAGCAACATTTCCTCTGAAAGCTTGATAGCAAAGTTCCCTTCCCAGGGTTGCAAAAGTTGTAAACAGTTGGCTATTTTATTATTTTTATGGTAGAAGAGCCACCTTCTCTCATCGAGAGAGGGATGTGGATGACTGGTTGTGGTAGCTTGAGAGTGCCCTAATTTAAATATAACGAAACTTCCCTTTACTGAATAACTTGCGTGGCTGTATGCAAGAGGGACGTTACAGAGCCTTAACGAGAGGCAGCATGAAACATCGTTTTGTTTGCGGTTGTAAAGCGTGTGCCCGGCTGGCTGTTGCGCTCCCCGGTAGCTGCAACCATACAGGGCTGTTACGTGCACGTGCAGGCTTTCCTATCCCTCGAGCAGGATACATATTTCAGGTGCTGTAACAGGGGCCTAAGCCAGCAGATAAATTCCTCATTATTCATAAACTTTCCTTATTTAAGCACAAAAAAATTTAAGGGAACTTTTTTTTTTACGAGTACAGTGAAATTGTGTCCGATGTCTGCAAACTGCCAATGCTGAAGCATAAGAAACAGTTTTATTCTTACAGCTCCGGACAGGAGCTCCAGGTTTGGCTGTTAGCAATGGCTATTTGCTGCCTTTGGGATATGATGTCATCTTTTCTGTAAAAACTAAGAGAGCATTTGCTATTTGCTTTATCTGCTCTGAGTTTTTCCAGGCAGCATCTCCACTTGCAGCGTGCGGAGTTAAATCCTGCAAAGGCTCTTTGCTAAAAGGAAACTTGAACTTTTCTGGGGCACCAGCCCCATCTGAAGCTCAAGGGCTGCTTGGGAAGGGACCTTGGCGGCGTGCGTGGTTCCTCGCCGCCCGAGCCTCTTCCCGTCCCCTCTCCTGCGAGAGGCTGCCCGGGGTGCGTTTGCGCAAGCACCACCCGCGGGGCCACCTCGTGAGCTGGCGAGGGGCTGACCGGCCGAGCGGCGGATGTTGGGGTTAGTGATTCAGATGATGACAGGAAACCAGAAACTGGCGAACGAGCCCTGGAGGAACCGGCTCCAGCGCCGGTGGCCGTGGTGTGAGGTGCAGGAGGAGATGGGACGGATGGGGGAGAGCGGCTGAGGCTGTGGGTAAGGTGGGAGAGGGAGGGATGGGGAGAGGAAGGCGCCTGGGGGTGCGTGGGGTCGTGTGAAGGCTTTGGGGGCAGGTGGGGTGTCCCGCTGATTTCGGTGGGCTCGGAGATCCTAGGCTAGACCTCGGTGACCCTTTTAAAGAGGGTTCAAGGTCATCCCTGTAAAACCCCTCTGCAAAGCAACATGCTGGATGTTACTCCTTGCTGCTGCTCCTGGCCAGCACCTGACAAACTCCAAGGTAGGAAAATCACCAAATATCCCTTCTCAGCAGCACTTACACCCCTCCGGAGCCAAGGTGAGAGTCTGCCTCGTACAACCCGGATTGCCTGGTTTACGACACTATTCTTTACATCTCCCCGCTCCATCTGCTGATAGCAGCATGGCTATTTTTTAATTACATTATTTCTGCATTCACATCTACTAAAATGTTCTGAAAGATTCAGGCTGAGCTGAGCTGCCCTCATCCCAAATCTGTTCGCTCCTGCCTGTAGCTTCTGGGACCGCTGCAGCCCACGATGTTTCCCCCTCCAAAGCCCAATCCTACCAAACCGCTGACTTGAACTACACTTTCTGGGCTTTCCATCGGTTTCAGAGCTAACTGGCATCACGTATATGAATGTATTTATTTTATTGCATGTAAGTGCTTGAAATTGCTAATCCTAGGTGGAAAGAGCTTTGCTTCAGTTTTCTCTTGTGTTCGGTGTGCTATGGGCCGTGAGGTAGGCACTCTAGCAAAACGGGATAATTATGGGATAATCTTGTGTGATATCGGCTCATTTGCATTGCTGTGGAGTAAATAGGTGAACTTAGTTACATACGTACGGGTTGCCTATATCGGCAGTTCCTAACGTGGCGTCCCCCCGGACGCCGCAGCGGTGGCAAAGGGCGCTGCGTGGCTTTGGTGCTGCCTGAAATGGGGGAAGTTAAGGACAAATACAAGATACTTCTGTGAATTACCTCCTTGTGCTGGCATGCACGTTGTGATTAGGATTTTGCACTGTATTTTCCACCTGAGGTTTTTTAAAGCATTTTAGAAAGTGATAATCTCTTAAAGTTGATTTATCAATGCCAATTTTCCCTCTTGTCCTATGTTCTACCAAAATGCATCTACTGCTCCCCTGGCATAAAATAAAGCATGGTCTACTTGAATAGCTGTACAGAACCAGACTTTATCTATACTGCAGCAGCTTTCCTAAGAAAATTTACACTGGCATAAAATCTGGTAGGAAATGGGATGTGCAGACCTCTGGAAAGGAGCTTTTCTGGAGGCTCAGTGCTGGTCATTGAAATGGTTCCAACCACAGGAGCTTCCTTGGTCTGAGCATTTAATTTCTAAATTGACGGGACTTTCTGCAGCAATCTGTGCAACGTAGACAAACAGAAAGTAGTGTTTCTTTTCTTAGAAATGCTAGAGACATTGAGTCAAGCTGAATATTGCATCTGTTCAACAAGTCCGTGTGCTAAATTTCATATGGCGAGGTTTTAAATAAACTCTCCACTTTATATTTCATGCTGGTGACTCATCCAATCAGTCTGAATTAGCCTTAATTTATTGCAAACTGGCGCAGACCACAAAACTTTCTGGAAGAGAGAGGAGAAGACTCTCTTATATTTGCCTTTTGGGCATTTTTTAACAAATAGGTTGAATACACGACCCAAGCCAGCGGTTCCAGTCTTTACCTTGCAACGTGAGCGCAGGGGGTGGGCTTGCCGTCCGCAAAGGGCTAAAATGCCTTCATCAGAAATGATCTTGCAGAAAACCAGCCAGTTTTGCCGATGCCACATCAACACATTCCTCGCTCTCCTGGATTTTCAGCAAAAAGTTTAAGTATGTTTTAAGTACTCTGTAAGGGTTTTTAAGCAAGCTTTTTGCCTCTTCTGCTACTGTTGGAAAGTTCTTCCAGACTTTCCACCCATTAGGCATTTTATTTCTAGCCTGTGTGTATCCAGCTTATACCCACTCCTTTTATAAGCCAGTGTTGTCTTATTTAAATTTAAACAGCTTTTCTCACTTTGGTGGTTCTCTCTTGGACAGATTGACAATGAACGTCCGTGTACTCTCACTCTCTGCTTTAATAGACTTAAAAGCCAGAGACCTTTCAGTCTTCCCTGATGAAACAACCTCTCCTTCCCGTCGCTGTTTATAGCAAGCCCTGTTACTGGAGACTCACTGTAACTTAGGTCTGAAAACCTTCTGCGCCAGCAGCCGGGCTGACAAGACCTAGCACGTACAGACTAGATGATCTTTTGCAAGTTCATTAATTCTTCTCATTTAAAAAAAAAAGTTTGCCTCTTTGATTGCTAAAAATATCTGAGGCCATGAAAAGAGCAGCCCCGGTTTGGGAAGGCGCGCTTCCCCTTTGCAGGAGAGGAGCCGTGCTGCAGGGGTCACGGCTTCGCCCGGCCTCCAGCGGGTTGCTCTCCCGGGAATCGCTTGTTGGGAGCGGCGGCTCCCAGGGGATTTCGCGGTGCTTGGGCAGCGCTCGCTGCCGGACCCACGCGCTGTGGCCGCGCTGGCTTCCTCGTGCAAGGAGAAACCTCGGTTGGCAGAAAAAGGGGGAAAACATAAAAAGGAGAACAGAGAAGTGTATAAAGGGAATTGGGTATTTTGCCGTGCTCTGAATTTTACTCCTGAAGAGCTGAAACGAAATGGGAACCTGTTTTCTCCCCATGTTTGAATGCAGCATCTTGAAAGCAAGGCTGATCAGCAAGTTATTGACTCTGCACGTCCTTCTGATAGATCTGGAGCTCATCACAGCCCTCAGTGGCTCGAGCCTATTTATTCTCCTCGCCCTCTCCCCAAGGCGGAGAGCAGGGGAAGCACGTTCAGCCTCCCAAATACTTTATTTATATCCCGCCAGCTGTGAGTAAGTGCCTCCAGCCTTCTGCTTGTCATAAATCTGTTCATCACTTCCTTCCGTCAGCTCCTTATGAGAGGAGGTTTTGTACCAATGGAAAGGATTTCCATGGACTTGAGTGTTTGGTGAATATAAATAATAACTGCCAGGCTGGTGCTGTGCTTGTGACTTGGTGCTGGGATGGGACATCGATACCCGTTCAGCAGCCCCTGCAAATAACCCCCTCTTGTGTGCCTGTCGCGTGAGGGGCTCGGGAGCAGCCCGGGTTTGCTGCGTTACTGCCCCACTGCAGAAATAAAACCGACTCTAGACAGGAGATGGTGGCCTGCCCTACAACGGTGTAAACTAGGTCAGTGTTGTCAGGTGCCTTCAGCTCTGCCTTGCCTTTACTTTAAAAAAACAAGGGGGGGGGGAAAGGAGAGGAAAAAAAAAAATAATCAAAAAAAACCTCCCTACAAACAACCCAGCAGTGTTACAGCCCTTTGTATAATGAATTTTGGTCACCAGCATCCCTTAGCTGCCTCTTGCAGATGCTTCAGGGATGATCCACAGCCCATGATTTCCAGGGGGGGTGTTGAGCCAAGGAAAAAGGATGTGAGAAACCACATGGTTTTGAGCAGGCTCTGTCCCCGATGTCCCAGCTGCAGCTGGGGGTGCTGGTCCTGCCCCTCCAGGGTGGGTGCTGGGTGCACCATTAATTTAAAAGGGCTCATCCCAGCTTCTTCAGAAAGTGCTGCAAGAAACTCTGCAGGGAAAGGCCTCTGGGGGGTCTATAAAGAGGGAAGCCATGGTGGAGCGAGTGCTGGGGGCTGCCATGGCCTCGTGAGTCTGGGTGACCTTGAAGGGAGTAGAATAAACCCAATTTGCTCACAAGCAGAGAGGACAGTCTCAAAGCCAAGTCATCATCCTGCTTGATTTAGGGGCTTTGGGGCAGTCGGGCCGTGTTTGGGCACCGCTGAGAGGATGCCGACACCAAACCCCAGGCAGCCATCCCGTCCCTCAGCGGTCGCTCCCTCCTGGCCGGGGCAGAGCAATGCTGTGCTCGAGGGGCTGTCCAGAGCAAAACTGGGGGCTGTGTCTTTCCTTTCCTTCCCCTGCCCCACAATCATTTACACTGTGCCCTGGTAATTAAGACACTGGTGTGGGACTGGGAGCCCAGTGCTAAACCAGACCGCAAACCTCCCGCTGTGCCCGGGCAGGAGGATGCTCGCTCAGCACCGAGAGGCTTGGCCGCTGCAAGGATGTCTCTGGGTTTTCTCCCATGTGAACAGGCTGTCAGTGTGGCTTGCAGTTTGGGCAGTGAAATGTTATTTATTCCACTTTATGCAAGCAGAGGCAGAAGGTGCTGAGCAGGGCAGAATCAAGCTGCTGTTTTCTATCGTCTGTTATTGATATTTGTTTAATTATTTTTAATTATTTTAATTTATTTTTTTTTTTGTATCTATATTTCCCCCTATATATATATTTCCGCCCCCCATCCACAGTGGCTATACCAATACAATACAGGCTTAAGTTGTAATAAGGGAGATTCAAGTTAGGCAGTAGGAAAGCTTCCTACCAGGCAGAGCGACGATGTACTGGCCTTTGGCAAGTTGAAACATCTCCATCCCTAGGGGCCAAAGAAGAAGTTTATTAAAAACAAAAATAAATTAAAATAATCTGTAAGTAAAGAAAATCTGGCCCCGGGGAACAGGAATGGGCTAAACAATCCGTCCCAGTCCCAGCAGGCTGTTTTCTGTGATATTTATAGGATGTTTTGTATTTTAAAGGAAGAAATTGAAGCCAAATCATGCTGATTATTACAAAATGTTAGCTGCTGTTTGTGGAAGAGCCTGTCATGGAGAGGAGGGGAAGAGCCGGTGTCTGAGCCAGCTCAACGCAGAAAAACGTGTGGGGAATTTAACATTTAAAGTAATGCTGCGCTGCAGGGAAATAGCCAGAGCGCCTGGTACAAAGGTCTTGGCAGCTTTGAGTATTTCCACCCTCCCTTTTTGCCCTCTCTTCTAGATATTAAAAAATAGCGTCTGCTGACAATGTTTGATGGTGGCAACGTGGGTTATGGGGTTAGGAATGAGTAAATCCAAGTGGGTTTTTCCTCTTTGTGCTGGTGTCCTGAGGGAAGCCCCGTGAACCTCTTCTTCCAGAGCCAAACCCCCCATTCCACCGCAGGGGATGCGCTCAGGTCGTACTGGAGTGGAAAGTGTGTGGGCAGCCGCTTGGACCAGAGCAGGGTGGGGAAAGGGCATTTCCCCTGCCGCCCCGTGGTAACACAACCCTAAAGTCTCTTCTGGATCCTCAGCAAGCGCCCGGCTCTTTGTGGATGCAAAGGCAGATAGCACGTGGCTCTTTGGGGGGTAAAAGCTTTCCGAGCGGCGGCCGCGCAGCCCCGCGTGCCCCCGGTGCTCACGGGGTTCCCCTCGCCACTGTGTTTCAGGCTGGATGCGGCCGGGCCATGGCGCAGCTGGAGCTGCTGTGGGCGGCCGCCGCGCTGATGCTGCTCGGAGCCGCCATCAGCTTCTGCATCAAGTGCCAGCTCTCCGGTAAGGTCCTGCCCACGGCCCCGGGGTGGGTGGGGGTCACGCCGGGCAGACGCTTTCCTTTTGGGGTGTCCCCTCTTGGGCGGGTTCGGTCCTGCTCAGCCGTGTGCTGGCTTGGGGAGCTTTGCCCTCGTGGGGATGCTCCCAGCTTGAGCGGGGAAGGGTCTCTGCTGGCAGCCAGAGAGCAGCTGGGGGGGAAGGACCCCCCTGACCCTGGGGTGGGTGCGACGCCGTGGGCTGCGGACCCTTCTCCATGGGCACTGTGGTGGGTGGCTTTGGGACACCCCGCACAGGGCGACTGTATCCAGATGCACAAATCCTGCGGGGGCTCTGGGGCAGACGGGCAGGAGGAGGGCAGGCACGGAAGGACAGGCTGGGGGCTGTATTCATATATACATTAAATACAAAGTGAGCGGGGTGAGCCGCCCCGGCGGGGAGTCGAGCCCACCTCTCAGCGCTGGGTGGGTTTTACTGGGAGAGGCTGCGGGGTGGGGTTTTGGGGACAGGGATGGCTTGCTTGCTTTGATGTCTGAGACAAATACTACACTTTAGACATGGTTTAAAAAAAAAATTAAATCAAAACCCAATCGCAACTGCTGCTCACTGCCTCCACTGTCCTCTCGTGCTCCCGGTTGAAGAAGTTTTGTGAATGTCTTTTATTGGTCTTTCTGATCTTTAACTCCCAAATCATCCTTTTCTAAGAGGTTTTTTTCCCTTGTCTTCCAGCTACCAAGCGAGAGAAGCCACCGAGTGAGCGGAGGAGCCCGTAAGTTGCCTTTCACAATCGTGCTTCTCCCCCAACCAGCTCACCCGGGGTGAGACCCTGGCCAGAGCCAGACCTGCTCCATGCCTCGCAGCTGAAATCTGGATTTATTTATATAAAATAATATAATCCCAGAAGAGGGCATGCAGGGTGGCATGCCCCAGCCCAGGGCACTGCTGAAGGGGTAATGCCTTTACCAAGAATAATCCAAAACAAAACTGAAGCTCTGACTGTGATGCCTGTGAGTCATTAACTAGTTGGAAAAAGGTCTGGGAGAATTGGAAGGGCAAGTCCTTATCCTGTCCCGTCGTGCCCTGAGATGAGGTAGAGAGGTTGGCAACTTCATAAACAAGCCCCTGCCCTTGGCTGGTGCTGGTGGGACCCTGTGCCAGAGCAACCACCGACCTGCAGCATAAGCAACGAAGGAAATGCATCGTACACACACGCACCCCCCCTTATTTCCTTCAGCAACAGACAAACCACAGCTAAATGATATAAAGAAAAAAAAAAGCTGGCTTGTAACCTTTGATATAGGAGCAAACATGATGCAAAGGGGCTCTGCGAAGGCCTCGGTGGGGTTGGGGGGTTTGCTTCTGCCCTGCTTGCCCAGGACCAGGGGAAAGGCTTCGGTGTGGTCTGTCGGAGACCGATGGAAAAGCCAGCGCAGGCTCCGTCCCCTGCAGGCTCGTACTGAATCGTTCTGATTTCTTGAAATTTATACCTGGATTAGCTGGTTTGACTTCAGACTCGTGGTATCGTGTGCTCTTTTTAGAGATCTGTTTTGGGTTAGTTAGGGCTTTTTGCATGCAAAGTGGTTTAACTCTGTATATTTGCAGACTTTGCAATGAGGTCCTTTGCCTGGCATCTCATCTCCCTGCCAGCCCTGTGCCGTGAATACTGGCTTGGGATGGGGGGTGACCCGAATGGAAGGAGTGGGGGGGAAAGGGATGCTTTCAGGGTCCCAAAATCGGAGTTAATAAGAACCTGTATGCACTTGCGGATGAAGAGTCATTGAATCCTCTTGTGCTCTGAGAGCAGCTCTCTCATTAACTAAAAAGTAAAGAGGTTATTGGGCATGTATGTTATTTTTATCATTGATCACATATGTTATGTTTTTCAGGTTGATGTTAAGGGATGTTGGGAGGGGCAGGGACAGCAGCAGAGGTGAAGCAGTGGGGTTTGAAGCCATTTCACGGGTGAACACCCAGCCTTTCCTGGGTGAAAATGCTCTTCTGGCCTTAACTGGTACATAAAGTGTCAGAGTAGGAATTATCCTAAACGATCTTTTCCTCATCCCTGGGTCCTTCCCTTAGCTGGTGTTGGCTGCTCTGCCAACGGTCCATAAGCACATCTTGACTTTAAAGGGTCAAAGAGGAGTCCGGGAAGCTGCTCCCGGCTCACGTGGGTCCCGCGTGGCACGCTGAGCGATGCACCCCGGCATTTCCCCAAGCCCAGCCTGGAGGCTGTGCTCTCTTCCCTCCGCTCACCAAACAGGGAGGTCTCTTGCATCTATTTTCCTTGTCACAGACCCAAAATTCAGCTGAGGTTGGACCTCTGTTTTTTCCAGGCTGGAAAGCCAGCAGAGGTTTGAGGTGATTCGATCCCATTCCAGTGAGTATGAACGTTGCACGGGACTCCTGCGCTGCGGGGTGGGGTCCTGCATGCACAGAATGGGGGGAAAGTAAAAATAAAAGGGTCACCTCGAAGCCCGGCAGGGAAATGATATTAGATGGAGATTGTCAAAGCCACCTTAGATGCTTCTAGTGATGAGAACTCTGAGCTCTAGGAAAAAAATCTCCCTTCTCATTGAAAATAAATCACCAAAGCAATGTCACTGCAATGCAATGCCTTATTAACTCGGGCTTCTTCAAACCGCTCTGTTTGCCCTGTGAAAACACAGTGTGGGTGAACCCGAATCGACAGGAGTGACTCATTTATCATCACCCCCTTACTGCTTCCTGCAGCAAGTTGGGTTAGGCGCTGACCTTTTGATTTTTATCCTGAAACGAGCTGCTGACAGGGTCTGTATTAAATGTCACCGTCTGCAGACGAGCGCTGCAGGGCTGCTCCTTTCCCTGGGACCTTGCTGGGTCTGAGCCCCACAAACCCCCTACGAGTCCTCGCTTCAGCCCAGCCCGACCTAAGCTTATGACCTAGGGGTGCTGAGTGTGGGAAAGGCCCCCAGATCAAGCGGGTTTGGGGGAGAATAGGCAATAAGGCAGCGGTTGGGATCGTAGCTTCCTCCGATGAGTGTTTGCTAGCTCTGCAGTCTGCGCAGACACCAGCTCTTTCTCTGTTCCTTTCCCATTTTGGCCACTATGTACTTCCAAGGAACGATTTGGAAGCTGGTTTGGGATGCATTAGAAAAACACTTGTCAGTACTGGGGAATCCTCTCTGTTGGATGCTCTGTGCTCGTTGAAATATCTGCTGCTGCCAGAATAATTAACTTCTTGTTTTGTTCTTGGTGCTAGCTACAACCCGAAGGCTGGAACAAATTAAGCAACCTGAAAACTTATCAATAGCAAGGTAGGTAAAAAAAAACAAACCAAAAACTAGCTATAGAGCCCAGGTTGGATGAACTTTATCCAACATATGTGAATGTTCAGGACTTGGGATTGGGTTCTGGACCCTGTAGATGGGGCTTGGGCTATACTTAATTTATTGATGCTCAATAGTGGGTTTAGACTTTTTCTGGATTTTCTTCAGTCTGACTGCATTCTACTGGTAACTATTTAAATCAAACCCAAGGAAATGAGCTGTGACTGTCCATAACAGGTACACCATGGAAAAGAAATGGCTGTTCTTTGCTTAGAAGCAGTTTGAGATGAGAAATCCCCTTCTCCCTGTCACCAAAACCCCCAAGAACTACACAGCTACAATAACTCTGCTACAATATTCAGGCATAGCTATTCCCATCTTGGGATTTGACCCCAAACTCTTCATTTCCCATTGCCTGATACGTTCCCTGTATAAACGCACAGGGAGGTTCCACGGATGGTCCTTCTGGCTTAGTCATTGCTGTGGTGTGTAACCCCCGGTACAGTTTGCTCAGACTCAGATTTTAGCTCCCTCTTCTCTCTTTCAGGAAAACCACCAAGGAGCTCGGCACCTCCCGCTGCACTGGATATGGTGAGCATCTCCCCGGGGATGGGCACCGGTTCAATGCTCTCCCCATCCACCTGGCCGCGGGGGAAGCACCTACTGCAAAATTCATAAATGGGGATGTTGCAAATCTCAGCTCGTTTGTGTAGGTGCCGGCTGGGAACTCCCACCGGTTTGGGGAAGACGGAGCTTCTGAGAGGCTGGTTACTCACTGCCGGGACCCCGGGCAGGGCACGGGGGCGGTTTATCCTGGAAACAAGCTGGGTGATGATAAAATTAACCGCTGTTATTAGCATCTACCCATGACGCTTGTGGCTGGTCTGCATAGCGACACTTAATAAGAACTAGCCTGGGTCTGAGCTTAAAATCCAGTCCTCATCCTGCTATGGCTGGCCAGTCCTGGTTAGAGCCACAGGGCCAGATTATTTAAAATATCACCCCTGGCTGTCCCAACACCTCCACCCTGGTGCATCCAACCTTGCAGCTGTGTCCCCCGGCCCCGAGCAAGGAGCTGAGCGGGGGTCGGAGCTGCTGGTGCCGCAACACTCGCTGGCTCCGTCACTGGATGGCTCCGATCTCTCAGTCTGAGCCCGAGTGTAACGTGCCCCTCTGCTTTTCCCCAGGGACCAGGACTGAGTCCAGGTATCAGAATTTCCTGACAGGTAAATGCTGCAGCCGCACGTCCAGCGGTGTGGGGAGGGAAGGCTGCAGAGGCGATGAGAGGTTACCGGGATGAGAGCTGGCAGGGAGCATGCAGGCAGCCGGCACTGCCGCTGGCGGAGCTCTGGCTTGGTTAATTTAGCGATTGCTTTATAAGACACGCGCCGATCTGATTAACGGTCGGAGCGGAGCGGGACGGGATGCTCGCAAACCCCCACTCCCTGCCGGGGCAGCGTGAGCTGGTGCTTGCCCTAAGAGGATTATCGGTGCGTCGAGCTGCGCTCTGCTTTCCCAAACATGGGAGCATATTCCCGATCTCCCTGCCAGCTGGCAAGATCTGTCCATGAGAAGGGGTGAGCCCTGGTTTTCTCAGGGCCTGGGGTAGATTGGGACTGCCTCCCCCTGCTCCAGCCTCCTGGCTCTGCTCGTGGACAAGCTTCGGGGCCATGCCCCGGCTTTCTGGCTGCTGGGGACATCTGCTATAGCTGCGCTTGGGGAAATTGGTCCCGCTGTGCTTTGGGACAGGCAGTTTGAGTTTATGCAATGGTACGGTGTGCTGACAGCACCCTCTTTGTGCTTGCAGAGGAGTGCCTGCGAGGGGACGCTGCCTACGTGTAAGTAGCTGGCTGCTGCCCGCCGGCATGATCGAGTGGAGCCGTACTGGTCCCAGTGCGGTCGTGCGCTCCTGACTCTCTGGTAGCTCAGGCTGGGACGCCTGTGGGCTGCCCGGGGCAGGAGGAGCTAACGGAGGCTGCTCTTCTCGCAGGGAGCCCGTACCTGTGGATTACTACAACTGTGCCCGGTTCTTCACACCACCCAACGGTAAGGTCTCCATGTGAGCAAGATGGGTTTCTTCTCGAGCCGCCAGCCCGGCTGTCCCGTGGCTCCAGGGAGCCTGCGAGACTTTTCTCGCCTAGGTCTGTGCGTTATTGCCCTACAGCCTGAAGCAAGCGTGGGTCCAGGGGACACGTTCATTAAGGGCTGTAGCAGAGCTGTGGGGCACGAGGGATGCCCAAGCCCTGATCAGTCCATCCGTTGGCTATAAACAGGACAGCCCAAACGCATCCACGGCTCCCATTGCACAAAACACTGTTCTCACCCTGTTTCGCCTCTGGGCAGCAGCAAATTATCCATCGCTGTGGGAGCGTTTGGGGTAACGAGGCCATTTTCCTGTTCGTGGCTCGGTCTGGTTCGGGTGAGCAGAGGTTGCAGCCCCTCAGGGTCCTGCCCAGACACGCGGGAAAGGGCATGTCCTTGTCCAGAAGCTTTTTGCCAGAGGGAGGCCATCAAATATTTTATATGCTTGGTTCATGAGGCTAGCGAATGAAGGTGGGATGAAACACACCGCTCCATTCAAACACATCTTTTCCAGGCAAATATTGCATCTATGAGATGTTTTCACCTCCCTGGGTATTCAGCGGTTCTCTGTGCTCAGACATCAATCGATTTTTATCTAAAGTGAATTTCAAAACATGAATCCTATTTTTTATTTAAAGAGACTGGAGGGAGGAAAAAAAATATTTTAAAAAAAGGAAAAAATATCTTGTTTACAAAAAAAAAGTTATTAAAAGAAAGGGGGAAAAAAAAAAGGGAGAAAGAGAAACCTGAATGTATCACCATGAATGGTTTTGTATCCTTTATTAGTTTTAATACTTTTTCAGTGGCTGAGGACTGCCTAAAGGTAGTGGCAGCGTGTAGCTGTGGCGGAGCTGCTCTGAATGGCTCACCTGGCTGATGCCTTCCCCTCCTGCCCCAATGCCTTTGGGCAGTGGAGCCCTCACCGGTGCAGGGGCTGCCGTCCTGGCTGAGCTCGGTGCTTCGCCCTTCAGCTTTGGCGAAGCGCGGCGGGTAGCGGGGTGGGCAGCAGCGGTGCTTACGCTGTCTGCAAACTTTTCCAGCTTAGATGCAGTGACCACACTAACTGTTGTGTGTCAGTGGTGTTTTCAGCATTGGTGAATGCGAGTTTTGAGGTTAGCAATACAGGGACTCACGTGGTTCGGCTGCTCAGGGGCCCATTCAGACAGCTGAAATAACCAGCAGCAGAACAAAGAGCTTGGGGGTTTTTTTAATTCTTTTAAGCAGATTTTGGTTCTAGATGCTAATAGATTTGTGTACTGGGCTCAGACAGATGTTGTGCTTGGAATGGGGCTCAGTTCCTTCCCAGAAATTGAGAATAAGCCCAAGAAGACACTGCAGCCACAAGTGTAACGCTCAGTGGGAAGGAATACCCCCTCACAGCTGCTACCCTGGGCTGGGTGCCTGGGGATTCACCCCTTGCCGGAGCCGGGCCTCCCCCTGTTCACCTTAGGGGCTGCTGGAGGGCTAGTAACTATGCTGATTGGGTTTTATTTCTATCTGTAAGAAAAGTCACAATGCCTCAAGACTGGCTTTGGCCACTCGCCTTTGGGTGGCTCAGAAGCAGTGCCATGGCTGGAGAGGCTCGGCCGGTGGCCCACGGCATCGGTGGTGATGGTGCTCCCGTGGGGCGGCGATCGCCCAGTTCAGCTGCACTGGGATGCCCCAACCCCGGGTCAGTGCAGGCTGTCATGAAGACTAACGATTATTTAGCTGATGTGCGTTTCGTTGTGGGAAACAGCCCTCTCCTGCAGGTGCTGAGGGATCTTCCCAGGTCACCTATGCTTCCTTAACCCCTTTGTCCCCCTCTTTCTTCTCTCTGCCAGAGAAAGAGGAGGATTCCTATTCCTATCAAAACGTCATCATTGGAGTGTCCCACGGCTGTGATCCGGGTAGGTGTGTTGCTCTCATGGTTCGTGTGTGTTGTACAAAGGTATCTGGAAGCACAGAGAGGGATGGTGACCTGCTCAGCTGAGGGGAAAACCCCCTTGTTTGCAGGTCAGCTCTTCCTATCAGCTCCATGCCGGCAGAGCCGGGGTGCAGGAGCTGCTGCAGGCGTAGAGCAGACCTGGAGCGTTTCCCCTTTCTGCAGGAAAATGCACGTGGTGATACCTTACCAGCCGAGAGCTCACCTCCGAGCTGATCCCTTGGACTCGGAGGTCTCTGCAGCCATTCAGGAGCTTTGGGGTCTGCATTGCTTCTCTAGGTCTCTCAGTGTAGTTACAGCCAAGACTGATCGTGGTTCTAGCCCCCAGCTCAGGTTTTGTACCATGTCCGGCCCAAGAAGGCTGAGCGAGCCACTGGAGGATGGCGTTGGACCACAATGTCTGCTTAAGGGTTTCCACCTTCTGTCCTGGGATGTTGCAATCAAAATAGGAAGTCAAGTTTGTTTCCTTCAGCAAATTAACACACTGCTTTCTGCACTGCTAGAGCCTGCCCTGCTCCTGCCTGGCTTTGTACAGAGCGATTAGAGGAGGCAGGAGGAGCAGGGACCAGTATGATCCTCATCCATGCCTGCCAATGTCCAGGCGTGTGGTCAGGGCTGGAAAAGCGATGAGGCAGCATCAGCAGACCTGCGGCAGGACGGCAGCCGCCCGGCTGGAAACTCAGCCACGTGCACGGGGCACTTGGGGTAGGAGGGGGTTTCACAAAGGTCCATTTTTAGTCCACTTGCTGTTCAGCATCATCCTGTCCAAACTCTTCTTAGTCACAGATGACTCTCTAGACTATGAGAACAGCACGGCGATACACATATGGAAACTCCAGCAAGCGGAAGGTACGTTCTCAGCAATTGTTTCCTATTTAGGTATGGGGCTCATGGGTGCCCGTTGCGCTAGACCGGTACGGACCATGCTCAGGGCAATGCAGCCATCACCCCCATCTTGAGTTTGTTTTTTTTTTTTCCCCCAATCATCCTTGATAAACATCGAAGGCAATGTCCAAATTGCTACACACACTTGTAATTAAATGTCGCTGTGATGGGATGTGGTGTTTCTAGTACTCAAAAGGCCCCCACGCAGGTGGCTGTCCCTAAACCCTGACCACGGGATGCTACGGAAGAATGTCGCTCTTCATGTCTTATATCCTCTTACGTTTTGAAGTTGCCCTGGTGCAAGCTTAGCCTTGTAATCCCCTTCGCCAAAGAAACGTGCAGCACGCACATCCAGTGGGTCAGCCCGTGACTCTCCTGCAGTAATTGGGGCTGCATATTTCTTAAGCTGACCTTTAAACAGCAGTTTAATCTAATGTGTGGCTTCCTGTGCAGCGTAGGGGGTAATCTGGCCTGGGAGATAGTGGTGAATGTACACACATATATTTAAGAGCTTTCTGCCTCTGGTGTGGAAGCTGCCTAAGCAAACTGATTCTTGTTATCCTGTTTGCGTACTCTCTAGATTAAATCTAAGTTGGTTTCTTTTGGCTCTGAAAAGCTGTCCCTGCTCGCTGCTCGCAGAGCGTTTGCAAATTTGCTGTGGCCATTTTGAAGCCCCTTCAAGGAGACCTTGACACTGGGCTTCTTAGCCTAGGCGGAAAAATGTGTCAGCACCAAAGGCTAAATATTGGCAGGCCACACGGTGTGTCTATGGTGTGCATGTGTTTCTAGATCAACCCACTTACCGATCAATGCTTCCCATCCTCGCTCACAGCTCTGCAGACAGAAAGCCCAGATGATGAGCCAGACTACATCAACACAGCCCCTGCATCAGGCGCTGCCCCTCTGTCAAAGCAAAGGTAAAAAGAGAGCAAATGATTGATGTATTTATTTAGAGGTGGGAGGGTTGTGTTTATGCCAAAGAGAGCTTGGCTGGAGCTTTGCCCCTTGCTGGCAGGGCGAGCCGGTGCCACGCGGGCAGTGCAGGGAGCAGGGCAGCCTGCTCTGTGCCGTACCACGTCTCTGGCTGATGCCAAGCTGACTAACGCCGACTGCGGAGACAAATTTGTCCAAGTCCGTGCCCCAGCCCCAGCACTGCCCTCCTCCAACAGGAACTCAAAACCGCTTCAGAGCGGCTTCGGGCAGTGCTGCTGTGTGCTGCAGACAGGAACCCCCAAAACCCCTCCGGTCTGCGCAGCTCGGAGGCTGAGCAGCGTAAGGGATTCCCTGGGCTCAGCTGAGCCCTGCCTGATGTGCTAAGACCGCATATCCTGCCCCGCTATCAGCAGCAACCTGATGCCGATGATAAAGAATTACTTAAGGCAGCTGAAGTGAAAACCATCTGTGGAGAGCTGCAGGAAGATTGCATGACACTGAATGAGTGGGTGATATAGCATGGTGTCAGTAAATGCATGGCAATGTATGGAAGAAAACAGCCCCAGATATACCAAGCACAGGGACAGGTTCTGCATTAGCTGTTACGGCTCAAAATGGGCTCTCAGAGGCCTTGCAGAGCCTCTTCTCAGCAGACGAGTGTATGTGATCGCTGGGAAATGGAAAGAGGAAAACAAGCCACTGCTGTGCTAATGTGTAGATCTGTCGTGTCTCTACATGCTGGTTAGAGCATGTAGTGCTGGTCACCCTGCTCCAGACTGGACTAGGACTCTACCTGGGAGAGGGACTGGGACCAGTATTGCTTTCCTTGTTGGGTTTTTATTCTCTGAGCACCTGCAGAGACCCAGAGGGATCGTCCTTATGCCACGTGCTGGCAGCTCCAGTTACAGGGTTTTGCAATCCCCAAACCGTGGGCACCGGCAGTGGGCAGCCCCCAAAATCAGATCTTTCTGAAGCCGTGCAAAGCATTTAAGATTTGTCCCTGCCATGCAAAGCACAGTCACCCTGTTCTCCACGTTACAGTGTTTGCTTTGAACTTCAGCAGCCCGTCCCAGCAGCGTTAGCTCTTATTCACAAAGACTGTGCTGGAGGGGAAGCTGCACCAAAGGCAGGTTGCATTTTTTTGGTCAAGGACTCGGTGTGTGTCACTCATGGCAAGCAAATCGCTTCCCACTGGCTCACACATGCCGTCTGGCCGGCAGCAAATATAGCTCAGCCTGGTGAATGCCTCTTCCCCTGCCCACGGGCACCCGCTGCTCCCCAAGGCCCGACACCAGCCTTTGCCGGGATGCAGCCGAACACTGGAGCCCCGGCCCGAGAAACCTGCCGCAGCGGTACCTCACTGCCAGGCATCTCTCTTTGCTTGAGCTGGAGCAAACCAAGAGAATATCATAAAAATGGACAGTTTCAGTTGGGGTTGCAGAGAAACTTGCTTTTTTGCAGAGAAACTTCTTTTGGGAAGGTGTTTATAGAATAGCCAGGCATTGTGTTGGCTAAGCATCTGGAGGAAAGAAGTCAGATTATCCATGAAAAAATGAGAAGTGCTATAATGGTAACTCTTATAAGCAATTCTGCATGTATTCCTCTTCCACAGAGCAATTTTGAGGAGGAGGGGATTCCTGCGTTAGTCACAGCGTGGCCCTGCTCTTTGCTCTGATAGTGGCTCTGTGGCACCGGACGCACCGGACTGCTCTGTTTGCCATTTGTAATGGGGAGGGTGCCCACAGCCTTCGGAGCTGTGAGAGGAACAATCAGGGCTGATAGGTGCCAAAAATGTTTAGCAAAGCTGCTATAATGACTGCACCTGATTTGGTGGAGAGCAATGACCAAAGCAGCACAGGGGCTACCATAAATCCACCCCCCAAAGTGATAAAGGATGCTGGGAAGGTAGAAGAAGGAGGAATAGCTGTCCTGGGAGGCGCTGGTGATGGAGATTTTCTGGGAAAACCTCCAGTCGTAAGTCCTAGCAAAATGCTATCATGGCTGTAGTGTAAATAGCTTCTGGCAGCTCTGTAAGTAAACTAAAATTGCCAATGCCCCATTATATATATGCCCCAAATTGCCAATGACCGTTATAATGATGCCTCTGTTATAGCCTTTGCTAGCAGAGTAACGCTATAAAATCCCCATGTCCAACCAACCGATGCCAGCACGAGCTCTCCACCAAGGGAGGGTGAAGTTGGGCTGCTGGCACCTCTGTGCCCTCTGCTCAGGGATCATCGTCCAGGAGCACGGCTGGGGCTTCTGCTTAGGCATGGGACATCTTGTAGTGTACCTCACTCCTTGTGCCTGGAAAGAAAAAGTAACAGGGAGCGGAGTTAAGAAGTTGAAAGCGGGGATGAACAGTCAGTGGACTTACTATTTTTTCCCCTCTTATTTCAAGTGTTGTGCGTAAAGTCTGAAGAAGTCCTTTGCTGAGCTGTAAGAGCGCACCCAGCGAGCACGCACACAAGGAGAGGGGAGATTTTGATCCCTCAGAGAAATCTCTTCTCCAAACTGTGCCCAAGATTGCGTAGAAGGGGTGCCACTGAGAGGAAGAAACGCTCTACTTGAAGTCCCACAGAAGTCCAACTGCAAACCTGCAACTGGAGAAAGCCCTCTGCCCGGCAGTGACCACGGGCAAGCCAAGAGCTCGTTATCCCGTCTCATTTCCCTGCAGGTCTACTCGAGGGAGGATGGCCAGTCCCTGCAATGTTTTCTCCTGTCAAGCATGAAATTAATCTTTAAATTGCTGAGCAGTAACACAGCCAGCTACTTAATTTGTCAGGGTGACTCACGCACGGTGGTATTGAGACATAGGGATTACGTCCTGATTTAGTTTCTCTGCTCTCCTACAGAAGTGGTTTCCTACAAGACAGGAACTGGCAAGGCAGAGGTTGCTTTCTCAACAGCAGTGGTTCTCTCGAGCTAAATGAGATACCAACCTGTTCACAAAAGCTAAAGAGGATTAAATCCCTGCCTTAGCCACAGCTTGTAATTCACAGGATCTGTCTGTGGCAATTTTCCTTGGG
The DNA here is from genome assembly GCA_020745775.1 of Theristicus caerulescens. Classification (NCBI taxonomy): domain Eukaryota; kingdom Metazoa; phylum Chordata; class Aves; order Pelecaniformes; family Threskiornithidae; genus Theristicus; species Theristicus caerulescens. The sequence goes on from CM036572.1 coordinate 9,985,493, forward strand.
TTTCGGTATCCGTTGTATAATGATACAAAGACCCTGCAACAACTGAGGTCTGAGCCACAGCTGCCAGCCTCAGAAACTGCACCAGTCTTTTGGTATTGCCATAGGGAACAGCAGCCCTGAAACGTAACCCTTGTCTCTTGAGCCCTGATGCACAGATTTGGCACCGTTGTACCCCTTATTTATTAAAATTGAAAAGCCTACAAAGAAAACCTGGTGTTTTATTATGGCTTGCTATGATGCAGATGTTGTCTGCATGGTTGGGTGAGACAGACTGAGATGGGAGCACAGGAGATGACATGGAATGGTGTGCGGGATCTGATGGGGAGAAAACGTTGCTCCTTAAAGCCTTCTTCCTCAAAATCAGCTCAGAAAACTGTGCTTCAGGAAGGGACGCAGCCCATGCTCGCGTCTCTAGGACTGGTAAGAGTGAGCAGAGAAGTGGAGCTAAGGGCGAGCGAGCTCTGGCGCGGGAGGAGGGGATGCCAGGTGCTTTCTCCTGCAAATGACGTGGCTGTATTTTTAGCAGAATTGCTGGGATCACAGGTGGCCACTGTTCGTGTAGCTGAAACAGAGGGTGGTTTGGAGCGTGGCTTAGGAGATTTACTTGTAACTCCTACAAATGCCTTTGTTCCTACTTCCACAGGACTTTTACAATGGGGAGAATCTAGTGCATTTCAGGGATGTACGCACACGCAGTCAGCTACAGCCTGGCTTTCTGCTTACCCCAGCCCAGCTTCTACTCGCACCCTCTGCTTTCCTGATGTTTAAATGCTGTGCAAAAAGTTTGCACAGGTTGGGGACACCAGTGTGGCAGCGAGCCTGGAGCAGAGACGGTGACGGCCACAGCCTGCGCTGGCTCTGCACAGGCTCACAGGCAGGCAAGGAAACGAGGAGATGCCTCCGTTACTGAAACAGCGTGCCCGGCCCTCGCAGGGCCACAACATCGTCATCCTTGCTTCGTCCTTGGTGACTGCCTCAGCACCTGAAGCAGCTCCCACTTGCCATGAAGCGCTGCAGACTGTGGATATTTTGCTGGAGGGGAAGGGCGATCTTGGCTTTCAGTGATGTGTGGTGATGTTACACCTATGGTGATTCATCTTGTAACCGAAGGGAGCCATTAAATGATTAGGAGAAGATTAGCAGCAGTAAAAGATCCTTGGCACACAGTAATAGATCCAGCTAGAGAACTCCCAGAAAGTTCTGGCTGTTAGGTGAGTGCGCGGCCAAAACATTAAAATACAAGATTTACTGCTCTCCTTGCTAAGCAGGGAGGCGGATTAGACCAATTACATTTTCCCGGTATAAGGTTCCTCCACTGCCAGGATCTGAGTTTGAATGTTGCGGAGCCGAAGCAGGCAGGGCAGGAGCTGGATATGGAGTATCTTCCCTCCTCTTACTGGGATTCTGAGCAAATCCCCCCCTTGCAGCTCTCCAGAACAGCCAGCTGCAGAGGGGTAAATCCTTTCTCAGTACGTTTCAGCCAGTGATCTCATAACGCTGGAATATATCCAGGGACTGTTACGGGAACTTTCATCAATGTTATTACAGTCTTGTTCTGAACCACCTTACGTTTTTTCTTTGCAACGAGTGGGTACGTACGTGTGAGTGTGTTCACTGATGCGCTGTCCTTTCAGGGCTTGTTTTTAGGTGTGCAAGGATTTCTGGTGCTCAACCAAAATTGCCAGATCCTGCGTTGTCAGAACATAACACAAGGAGAAACGACATCTCCCCTGGGTCCGTGTATCTCTTTCCTCACACTAGGTAGGCAGCCAAGTGAGCAATTCGCTTCCTGTTTTCAATTTAAGATGCATTAGAAAAGTAGTTTTGGCACCGCCGGTGCTCTCGGATGGAGCTGGGGAGCCTTAGCTAGCTGCCGGAAAGCAGTAGCTCTGCCCTTGGAGAGGGTGAGCAACCACCTTCGGTAGAACAGGCTGCACTGGTGGCCTCTCGGATCGATGCTGTTCCTCTTCTCGGGAAAAGCGAGTATGATTATGTCCCCCCAGTGCTGTAGAGGATTAGCCCAGAAAAGAATTGGCTCCAAACTGGACCTGGAAAGCAGCTACTGAACAGTTAAGAAGAAAACCACTTAAACCAGGCAGGAACAGGAACCGTGACCCTCCATGTTTCTCACCCATCCACTGGCACCACCACAGCAAACCCACCGATGCGCAGCGGGTACAGCCAGCGGCGTGCGGACCACCCGTACGCGCCCTCCTAATACGATGTGTGCTATTTTATGAAACCTCCACTTTAACGCCTCTTCCTTCCCCGTTCAGCAGTGAACATTTTTAACTCGAAAGCAAAGACAGAGTAGGCTGGCTGTGATGTACAGCCAAAGCAAAATTAACCTACTCTTTAAATGTGCCTTATTTAAGCTTCTGGGGACAAAAGCTGTGACACCGTCTGTAGAGAATGCAGCAGCTTAAGCCCCTTAACGCTAAATTATTAGTCATATTTTTAAGTGTTTGTGCTAGTAGTGACTACTCACTGGCTGGGAATCAAAAGGTAAGTTCGATAAATATCTAGTGAAGGAAGAACATACTTTGAGTATTGCATCCGTTATTCTAAGAGCTGTTTGCTTGATTCCATTTGGGAGCAAGCTCAAATGTGTTTGCACTTTAGCTGTCAATTAACTTCTCCTGCACTTTGAATTAAAAAGAGTTGTTTTCTGGCTCTGGCAGAGGAGCTGCAGAAAATCTTGGTGGAGCAATTTATGATGCTGCCAGCTCTTGCTGCTGAAACTCATTACCCCTGTGCCCAAGTCAGAGAAATGGAGGGGGTAACCTGGCACTGCTTCAGTGCAAGGGACAGTCTTTAGACTGAAGCCAGCTTACACTGCCAGTGAAGATCACTTTGGCACTGAGACAGCTGTGGTGTGGGCAGTTGAATACCTGGGGTGGAAAACTTCAACAGAATGGGAAGGGTGAAGTGCAGGCACCAGTGACTTGTTCCTTTGTTTGACTACTATAATCAGAATGTACTTTATATTAAGATAGCTCTGCTTGGAGACACCTATCTCACATCTGACAGGGAAGTGGTCAAATTCAACTTATATTTGCTTTCACTCTGAATTTCACACTTTATTGCTCATCCACGCTGGCAAGGTGGTTTCCAAAACTGAACAGACAGGAAAGCATGCTGCTGTAGGTTTTTGGTATGCTGAAACTACAGTAAAATGACACTACCTAACCCGGACAGCAAGAACAGAAAAGGGAACTCAAATGCAGAACATCCCAGCATTTGGTAATTTTTTTAAAGAAATATCCAAAATAAATAGCTGGCACCATTAAGAAACGTGTAATATTTCTCCTGTTTGGTGAAAATACCTTCCTTACCCACAGCGCATCAATAGCACCCAGTAGTGGCACCTGCCCAGCATGCCTCAACTGTAACTTCATTAAATGCCTTATTTTGTGCAAAAATTTTTGCTGCTTGGTCTCGGTGAGACCACCACTCGTGACCAGTCTTGAAGTGTAATCACTAACAACGGGATTCAAGTTTTGTTTCTCCTGCTGTTAGGTCTCGGTACCACTGACATAAGCAGTTGCGCTGAGCGCACCAGGCAGACCTTGCTGCTCTGGACTGTCACAGGCCTCTCTTCTACCTTGGTTATACGACAGGTAAGAGTTCTTGGGTTAAAGTAAATTTTAAAGCTTTATTGGTCTAAATAAAAAAAGTACAAAACATTTTTACAATAGAACCTGGTTATTTTTTCTGTGATTTAGCAAAACCAAGGGAACAGGCTCTTTGCATGCAGAATTCAGGACACACGCGGAGCTGCTGACCTCGCACACGCGGCCTTCACCTTCCAGAACGCAGGCTTCAGCTCACTGAAAGACCTAACTTGCTGCGGGGGCTGCGGTCTTCTGACACAGCCTGGCCAGCAGTCCAGCCATTTGTAAAAGTGAGTTCACACCTTCTGCTATCTTCATATGAGTGTACCCGATTTCCTGGTGATAAAGACATTGTAAAATCTTGTTTTCTTCCCCAGTCTATGTATAGTATGACTAATGACTAAACAGAACATATCCCTTACTGCTAAGACACCAACTTCGAGTCACTCGAACTTCAAAGAAGTGTATCTTCTCATGTAAACCAACTAGAATGCCTTTTTTTTTTTTTTTTTAAATCAAAGCCTGTATTTCCCCACTTCCTTTATAAGAAGCAAGGTGCATACATTTGACAACAGGTTTTAAATATGAAGAGTGATTCCATTATACCAGTTACCATTTGTCAATGGGCTGTTAATATGATTTAATATTTTACTATCTATTGGACTAGAATCAAGTATGCGCTTGAAGAAAGGTCTCAAGGAGTTATTTGAGGCTTTGATGTAAATAGTAAAATCAGCCAGCATTACATTTGTTATTAATTCTAGTTGATCACTGAAGTGACTTTTGGCACTTGTATGGGTGGTTAGACTTTAAACTCCAAGTGGCCATTCTTGCTGACAAACTGATGATGCAGAGTGCGAAAGCAAGCAGTAATAAGAAGTTAAGAAATACTTTTTTGCACTAATATATAGCAAATCTCAAAGAGAAAACCCTGAGGCTGCCCCTATATTAGAGATCAAATGTTCTTCTTAAAAAGTCCCAAAAGGCCCCACCAGGAACCAGGTTAGTACTAACCTTGATGAATTCCAGTTTCAGATATTCTGGCATTTGGAAGGTTTTACACACACGGAAGATGTTGCCAATCACATCTTCTGGAGAGTATCCAAGTCGCCACAGGTGGGCAAGAATCTGTGCAGGCAAGAATAATCCCTCATTTATCTGCAAAACTTATCAGGTGAGTCAAGTATATTCACTTTCAGAACAACTGTATATAACTACTGGAACTGCATGTAAAATTTATCAAATGATTTAACCTCAATTGCTTAGCAAGTAATTTTAATACAGCTTGGGTTTTTTGCCTGTAGGCTTATTCATCTGAACAGACCCCTGCATAAAAAGGATTTAATTCATCAACTCATCTGCATGGTATTGCCCTTATCTTAAAAAACAACACACACTGTGAAGTCTTCAAAACAAACAAGAATTTGTAGAGAAAAAGCGTCTGTCTACACAGACACAACATGTGAAAACCAACCTTGTATGCTTCATCAATATTTGCATTTATGCAGTGTTGTATCATTTCTTTCACAAGCAGAGGATGAGGCTCATCACATACCTATATCAAAGAGAAATATTACACTTCAAAATATTAGAAGACTCTGCATTAAGCCCCTGGTATTTTCACCAAGGTTCTATACAGCTGAAGTACTGAATCAGACACATTCTATAACGCAGGTTAAACTTTAAGTAATATGACTTTTCTGGTAACACAGCTATCCTGGCATAGCAGACGCAATAGCACGAAATGAGAACACCTAAGTAATAGATTCAAAAGTTATCACTGTGAAATTTCCCAGCAGTTATATGATTCCTGTGCTTTGAGAGAGCTGGAAAGCCACAGTCTCTCAGACGTGCCATTAGGGACTGCTAGTGCGCTCTCCCTTTTCAAAAGGCACAGGTACCTTTTTACAGCCTAATGCTGTAATTGCTGTCCGCAAACTGGCAAGGCACTTTCCAGGCTTATATATCTGACGGAAATTCTCACACGGCTGTAGTGCTAAGCTTCTAGCATCACTGTTTTATGCTATTACTAACCTTAAAGACATTTTCACTGTTTATAAAGCCAAATCCAGAATATGTGGACTGTAAGTTGTTTAATGCCTGTGAAAGAAAAAATAAGACTTCATTGATTTTCTGAAGTGCTCTACTTCTCACTCCCCTCCTCAAGATGAAATACACTCTTCAGAAAATTATGCCAAATAAGCAGTTTTCAATTAAGTAACAGAGTAAAGCACAAATGTATGCAGGCTTTGTCTCCTCCCACAAATTTGGTATCCAGTTCCCACCAATTCACTTTTAAGGAGCAGATCCACTTTAAAACCTCACAAAACCAAATAGCTTAGTTACTCTTGTGCCACAGGTCACATCCCCTTTGCTTTACCTCTCCAGAGAGAAATCCTTGAGAGCCACAATTCAAAGGTTTTTTTTCCTTTAAGCAGAAGCCTTTGTTTCATTGCCTTTCTTCTTTTACCTGTCTCATATCTCCTTGGGCCGTGAAGATAATGGCTTCTAGTCCATCATCTGTATATGGTACATCCTCTTTCTCAACAATTTTCAGTAGCCTCGCAAGGATTTGTGAATCTGTCAGCTTAGTGTAACGCAGCACTGCACACCGGGATTGAATAGGTTCTGAGGACAGAGATGTGTAATTAGCATTTCTCTCTTTTCTAAAAAAAAAAAAAATTGTTTTCATCCTGGAAGAAGCTATCTCAGTTTCCAACTCTTCATTTGTCTTCTTTTAAAGAAAAAAAAAGTCTGCTCCTAACAGAATATAGCATCTCCTTAAGCATATACAATTGTTATAGTCCTTCACGTGAGCCCAAATGTGCTACTTGAGTTTTCCCAGATATGTACAAATAAATATGAAGCTCAGCTGCTTCTGTTCTCCTGGTTTTCTGAAGGTATATGTTTATCATGCTATTGTAACGGCTAAACAAGAAAAGTCTAAAGGTCTACAATGTGTTAGCCTATAGACAAACTTCATGTTTCAGAAAGAAAAATAAAAAGTGTTCAATACCCAGTAAACAATACATCCAACATCTTAAACTGTAGCAGAGTTGGATGGAGATTAAGCCCAAAATTTGAGAAATCTGCTTCTGCATAGCACTAGCCAACAAAAACAGCTGTTCAGAGGGTTCACCGGCTACACAAATACACTCTTCTTTTATTAGCTGGATGTACAGGTGGTTTGATTTTTCAGAAGTACCATGGTTTCTTGCAATGAGCATGTCCAAGGTATGTCTGAAAACTGCTTTGGAAGTTAGCCAACAGTATGGAGAACATATGACCCAAACTCCCAGGGACTAGCAGCACTTTACCTATGATTTTGTCAGAGGCATTGCACGCAAGTGCGAAGCGCGTTGTTTTGGAATAAATTTCCATTGTTCTTCTCAATGCTTGCTGTGCTCCATCTGTCATGCTGGGGGAGAAAAGAGTTAGGACAGATTTTGCCCTTCACTGACTTATAGGTGCAGCCTAATAACTATTTTTATATGAGCTTCAGAGTTAACTGATATTAAACAGTGCTTTGTAAATTACTTGATATTCTAGCTTGATAAACTAAGCAGCTTTTTCTAGTCATGTGAACAAATCACCCCACAACACAGGTAGTCACCGAGACCTCCATAAAACTAACAGGCAAAAATAAATCATTAATACTCTGAAGAATACTGCTAAGGCTACTACTTATATGCAGATGGAGGAGAATGTCCCGTTTTCATCCAGTGAAATTGTCTATGTAAGCCAGACTCTTTTCCAAGGGAAAGAGTCAGTAAACTGGAAGATGCTATTTCATATCCAGCTAAATCACAAAGTGTTTCACCCCACTATTCAGTATCATCTCCTTTGAAGCAATGACCTCTGCTTGATATGAGTAATCTCATAAGAACACCGTTCAATGCATATTTATTTCCTAACAAATTATTTTTGATAGCCTGATAGAAACACCTAAGACTGTCCAAGACAGCAGCTCCGCAGACAGGATAGATGCAACACATTTCACATAGTGGCTGAGGTCAAGAAAAAAACAACGTACCTGTCTGCTTCATCAAGGATGATTATTTTATGCCGACCTTTTGGAAGTGTGACCTTTTGCTGGGCAAACATTTTGATTTTGTTTCTCACAACATCAATGCCTCTGGAACAATAATTCAAGTGACTCATGATCAGTTGGGTGAAATTACATAACAGATTTTATTCAGCAGCCACAGCGGCTGAAGCGCTCCCGAGCTCTCTATAATCCCGCTGTTTGTTCCTGCCCCTTCAGCTGTGCCAGTATAACTGTTGGGAAACCATGCTGTAAGCCAGACTGCCTAACTGATTCAGATTTAAACACCAATAATCCTAATTTTTGGAGGCTTTGAAAAAATAATTTAATAGTATCAGTGTGTATATATATATATATATCAGTAACCTTACAGTACTGCCACAAAATTACTTACATTTGGCAAAAGGTAGGGGTAATAAATGAACAAGGGCAGAAGTGTTTAACATTTCTTTGCTACTTTGCCAGTACTTCACACAGCTATAACTCAGAAGAGTTTAAGAAAAACAGCTGGACAGACTACATCATTTTAGCACAACACGGGTGCTTTCCTAGACAGAGTCCCAACAAATACTTACTTTTAAAAAAAAAGATTTTACTTTTTTATTCTGTTTAGAAAATGAATGTTGTGATTCTATAGCTCTTCTATAACTGATATTAACAAAGGCAGGTAAAGTGTATTGTAGTCATAAACAACCCTCTAGGAAATGTCCTCAGAATACTTCAGGATGGGTCTGCTACAGAACGTGGGAAATATAATCAGCCCTTAGTGCCTGATCCTTGGGGTAGAGTCAGCGGCCTCTACGTACCTAACTCCCTTATCCTACATTTTAATCCCCAACTGCCCTTATAGCCCTAGTTTCTACCACTTCACCTTTTTTACTAAGCACTGAAGAGTTTCATTACAAACAACTTGCTCACTGTTCATTCTTAGGAGGATCTTCATGAATGCTGGAAGCTTAACTCTTTAGAGTAAATTCAAGTACCATTATGGATTCTGCACTCCATCTGTTTCTATTTTTGTGCATGAAAGTATCTATCAAGTTTATAAAACATCAAGTAATAATATCTATGTTGATAGCTGGACACCAAAGATATTGCCTTACTTTTAGTTGGAAAAAACTGCATTAAAATAAGTACTAGAGGCCTCAATATAGCATTAAGCCTATCAAGCCAGCCTGAGTTGAACTAAAAACAGATACTTGCTTCTTCATTAAAAGTATAATAAGATTTATTAATTCTCACCTGTCATTTGAGGCATTCAGCTCCAAAACAGCATCCTTTAATGCAGGACCAAGCAGAGCACGAGCCAAGCAGAGGATACTGGTGGTTTTACCTGTTCCTGGGGGACCCTAGGAATGCAACAATGCAGCAATTGCTGGCAAGTTTAACGTCATTTTCTAAGCTGTACTCTACAAAACTCCTCAGTCATGGAAAACAGCTGCCACAGAGGAACTGCAGAGAGAACATCAGACACGAGGCTGCCCAAGTTCAGGATCCTGCCTCCAACAGAGGAGAGAAATGCTGCAGCACAAGACATGCTTCAGCAGGCACTGGAGGACCACGCAGTTTTTAACAGAAGCTTGTTCACCATTTGTACATTCTGCCAAGAGCACTGCTCCGTGACCACACAATCGACATCTCTCTTACCAATACGTTCAGGCACAGTGGAAATCTATATGGAGAGGCTATTGTGGCTAGATTTCAGAAGCCGGGACCAACACAGTGAAATACAGTACAACACAGCAATACTTACAGCAATTATAATATTTGGTACGTTCCCCTCTTTCGCAAAGACCTAAGAAAGAACAATAATAATAAATTATATAAGAAAATAGTGGGAACGAATAGTTTCCAATTCTATTTTTTATTCTATTTTAAGCATGAGAAACAGAGCTAACCCATTCTTTTCTTCCCTCCTGCTTTCATTTTTTTGGACCTTGCTGCTTTTGTATTTTTTTAGTTGAACCAAGTCAGTCCCTAGAATAGTGAGGAAAAACTGAAAAGCACTTAATCCCACAGGTCTTTAGTACTCTTGCCTTTCCTTTGCACCTGTTACATGCTTGCTAGTATAAGCTTTCTGTTAACAAACACTGTGTTTACAAAACAATTTGTCAAAGAAAATATTTTTCTTCCAGAAAAACATTATATTTATGTTTCTTTCTGTTGTTATATAAATTCTATTTATTCATTGAAACAATGTTACTATAACAGCTACAAATTTTCTAAGTTGTATCAAAACAGGGCCAATTTAAACAATATCACAATTCAAGAAGGCATATTTCCTTAGAATACCACTCAGACATGTCCTAAAACCTGTAATTTCTTATGTAAATCAGAAAGGTTTTTTCCACATACTCAAATATGGATGTAAAAATACAAAAGTGCTTTTACTGGTCTGTAGATCTATGCAGAATTACGTTTTTTGAGCTAACCCGTAAAAAGATACAGGGACAGTTACACACCTCCAGCCTGCTCACTGTATCTTCATTTCCAACTATTTCACATAATTTCATGGGTCTGTACTTTTCCACCCTGTAAAAGGAAAACCCCACACATTTCAGCACGTCTAATAAAACTTTAATAGCGTTTTACGCTGACAGAAAAGGAGGATTACGTTAAGATAACACAGGACAAAGATGACTTGGTGTGTCTTTAGCGCAAACGCTGCAGGGTCCCCCCGACTGCCAAGCGCAGCATTCCACAACACCAATTCCTTACTGGTTGTTTTACTTCGATTAGTATAAAAAAGGAAAAGGAAGAAAAACGTGCTCAACTTGGACACCAGTTTGGTGCCTCAGTCTGCTATCAGGGCTAAAGGAGATGCCACCCAGTGCGCTCTCTTATGGTTAATGCAAGCAGGGCTGACTTTATCTGGACTCGGTAGGGTCTATCTATCTGGACTTCTGTAAGGTCTTTGACACGGTCCCCCACCATATCCTCCTCTCTAAATTGGAAGGATATGGATTTGATGGGTGGACTGTTCGGTGGATAAGGAATTGGCTGGATGGTCGCATCCAGAGGGTAGCGGTCAATGGCTTGATGTCCAGGTGGAGAACAGTGACGAGTGGTGTCCCTCAGGGGTCTGTTCTGGGGCCAGTGCTGTTCAATATCTCCACCAACGACATAGACAGAGGGATCGAGTGCACCCTCAGCAAGTCTGCAGATGACACCAAGCTGAGTGGTGCAGTCAACACACCTGAGGGATGGGATGGCATCCAGAGGGATCTGGACAGGCTGGAGAGGTGGGCCTGTGTGAACCTCATGAGGCTCAACAAGGACAAGTGCAGGGTCCTGCACTTGGGTTGGGGCAATCCCCGGTATCAGCACAGGCTGGGGGATGGAGGGATGGAGAGCAGCCCTGCCGAGAAGGACTTGGGGGTGCTGATAGACGAAAAGCTGGCCATGAGCAGGCAGTGTGCTCTCGCAGCCCAGAAAGCCAAGCATACCCTGGACTGCATCCCCCGCAGCGTGGCCAGCGGGGCGAGGGAGGGGATTCTGCCCCTCTGCTCCGCTCTGGTGAGACCCCCCTGGAGCCCTGCGTCCAGCTCTGGGGTCCTCAGCACGGGAAGGACAGGGACCTGTTGGAGCGGGGCCAGAGGAGGCCACAGAAATGGTCAGAGGGATGGAACCTCTGCTATGAGGAAAGGCTGAAAGAGCTGGGGTTGTTCAGCCTGGAGAAGAGAAGGCTGCAGGGAGACCTTATTGCAGCCTTCCAGTACTTAGAGGGGGCTTATAAGAAAGATGGGGACAGACTTTTTAGCAGGGCCTGTAACAACAGGACAAGGAGTAATGGTCTTAAACTAAAAGAGGGTAGATTCAGACTAGATATAAGGAAGAAATTTTTTACACTGAGGGTGGTGAAACACTGGAAGGGGTGGCCCAGAGAGGTGGTAGATGCCCCATCCTTGGAAACATTCAAGGCCAGGCTGGACGGGGCTCTGAGCACCCTGATCTGGTTGGAGATGTCCCTGCCCATGGCAGGGGGGATAGACTGGATGGCCTTCAAAGGTCCCTTCCATCCCAAAGCATTCTGTGATTCTATGACTTCTTGCTTTCCGCCCCAGGCTGCCCGGGGGCCGGGGCCGGGGCCGCCCCACAGACGGAGGCAGGAGCCGGCCTACACGATCCCCCCCTTCCCGCCACCGGCGCGCCCCGCCCTCCTCCCGCTCCATAGGCTATGCCCCGCCAGGCCCCGCCTCCCGCCGCGCTCTGCACCAATGGCCGCGCGCCCCCGGCCCTTCCTCCCGCCCCCGGCCCCGTCTCGCAGGCGCCACGGCCGCCCGCGCTCCCTCGCCACTGGCCGGCCCCCGCGCAGGCCGCGCCGCCTGCGTCGCTCACCAGGGCAGCTCGTAATGGCCGCCGGCGGCAGCAGCACCCGGGGGGTCGGCGGATCCCCGCTTCTCGCCTGCCGCGGGCCCGGCCTTCTCGTCCTCCGTGGCCTCCACCTCCATCTCAATCCCGCCGGCGGCTGGCCCGATACGGCGCCTGTCTCCCCGTCGCCTCCGTGAGAGGAGGGCCGCGTTCCCGGGCCCGCCTCACGGGGCGGGACGGCGAAGGCCGCCGGGGTGGGTCTTCCCCAGCGCTCCCTGCCCGGCCGGGGCGGCCTCCCCGGGGGTGGGCGCTGTGGGCGCTCTGCAGCCGGCCCTGGCGGCCTCGGCGGCGCCGTGAGGCCGTTGAGGAGAGGCGGGGAGGCGGCAGGCCGGGCCCTGGGGCGGCGGGGCTGGGCTTGCCGAGGAGGGGCCGGCGGCTGGGCCTGGGGGCCGCTCACAGCGCGGCTGGGTGGGCTGGTGCTGGGCTGATTTGGAGCCTGGCTGCCTTTCCTGCCCTACTGAGTGCCCAAGTGTTAAGATAATTAATAACAGTAATACGTTTGCACGTCAGGAGTCTAAACGTTTGCTTCTTTTTCTAGCTATCTTTATTCCCCCCTAGAAAATGAAAACAATAAAAGATACATTGCAAAATACTGTAAGTAGTTATAATGGAGAGGTGTGGTTCTGGTGCTACCGTTAGAATTTGGGCATCAGTGCTAGTTTTAAACCTCAGTGGTTCCTGGGGCCTTGATAGATCTTTAAGCTCTGCTTATGCTCCACATAATCAATGACATTGTGTTAGCTCAGCGAGCAGAGGATATGCCCTTCAGTCTGGGCTCTGGTTCATCGGGAAGTGTTTCTAATTTAAGATTGGTGTGAGGCAGGAACTTGGAACTGATCACATTTGAAGCCCTGCGTGAGCGGTGATGCTCTTCTAAGGGAGAAACTTCCTATCGCTTGCCACAACATTTGCATTCCAATGTTATTGTCAGTGCCTCTTGGTGTTTTGAGGTTGGCACGTGAATGTTTGCAGGTGAGAGCATTGCCTTCAGCCTGTGGAAGTGGTTCAGTCTGTGGCCTGGCAGTGATGGAGTTTGCCGAGGTTTCTCGTAAGGCTCTAAAACTCCAGAGGGTGAAGTTTCCATTACACGCAGTGCAGTCTCATATCTGAGTTTTTATGTAGGCAGCGTGGTCAGTGCTTTAATCTTGTTTTGCATATTTTTTTTTTATTAATAGCTGTACATGGTTCCTAGTGGTTTTAGGATAAGTGTTATGTAAGGGTGAAATTGTAAGTGGTTCGCAGCCTTTACATGGCTGGCTGAATTAACTGTGGATTAACTTTGCCTCCACTGGAGCTAAAGTAGAAAATTAAATAACAACACAATTATGTGGCATATGAGGGTGAGACAGTTGGCATTTTTTTCAGTATTCAGACTGTTTGTAGCATGCATACGGGATGAATAAGCTGTTCCTGTAATAGCCCAAACTCACTATGTTACTCTTGTCTTTGGATTTAACTTACTGCAGTACTCAGCAGAGCCCAACATGAGACAGTGAAATACTGCAGCTGCATACAGCACTGCTGGTCATAAAAGTCTGTCACTACGGCACACGGAACACGCTTTGGTTTCTTGCCAAATTAAACAGTTGTTATGCTCTTAGGAAGTACCAGCCTCTAGATAAGATACAATTTTTCTGGCTGGCATTAACTCTCCCACTATATGTGTGGGATTGCTGTTGATAAGCACCCACAGGACACTAGGAAAGGCCATTCATAAGAATTGTTGCAGAAAGCCTGATGACAGATTTTGTGATATGTTTCTGTGAACCAGTTGTAATGTGTTTTTCTCTGGAGCATGGTCTTCTAAAGCGCTGCAGCCCCTGTGTAGGCGGTAACTCCTCGCTTATCCACAGTGGTTCTGTAGATTACCAAACACAGAGCAAGTATTTATTGAGGTATTTATTGATAGGGATGTGTGGCTAGGGTGGATAGGCAGACCTGAGCCTAAATGAGTTTTAAAACCCATCTGTCCTAAAATGTGAACTGTTTTTATTGTAGTCTGTCTGTTGTGATCACAGGATACATCCGGGATCAAATGAATTCCAAATTCAGTGCTGAAACGGCAGAACTCTTTTGATGTGTCATCAACAGTGCCCAAATACACATGCATGCAGTAGATGTACTGTATTATCCTGAAAGGATAATAACCCTGAATTTAAGATTATTCTTTCTGACCTGTCTCCTTCCCACCCCAAAAGATATATAGAAAAAGCTTACTATTTGTAATTAGCGTAGAGTACGGATAAACGCTTTTTGCTAATGATTTAGTTAGCAAGGGGAATGCTTCTCTCAAGTGTATTCAAACAGCATCTACTACTAGTAATGGAGATCACCATCAGGGACATAAACAGTGATCTTGTGGTCATCCCAGGAGCAAGGAAGTCCCAGCTGCGGGTGCTTGATGTAGGGAACAGGTCCTTTAGAGACCATGTGGAAGCTCTTCTCAGATCAGCTCCAGTCAAGGGCTCATGCTGTAGCTCCTTTGCAACAGGAGCCCAGTGCAACAGCTTTTGTCAGAGGGTTGGGTAAACGCAGAAGTTGCGGCAAAAGAATTGCTGTTTTGCATGCTATGGTTGGTGAAACTGAGGATAGCTTGTTTTGAGTTAGAACAAGAAGTTGAAATTAGTGAAGACATTAAAAGCGAGGCAGTGGTCGAAGACAGCAAAGAGCAACAGTGATGAAATTATGATGGGGGATGTGAGGTGTAAAATCCAGAAGGCAATAGAAATAAAGGATAAGAGATGAAACTAACTTTAGGCAATCATTAGTGAAAGTATGTTTCTGTACTGCATATTCACTACAGATAAGTAATAAAAAAATTCCTACATACAGTGGTTTTGGGAGGGAGGGGAGAACTGTTTAGTATTCAAGGTCATTTTGCTTTTGGGTTAAATCTGTGCGTTCAGCTTACCGTTATTGTTAGGGCTAACACTAATGTACATTATCCAGCAGGTCTAGAAGGCCAGGGGCTGAGACTTTAAATTACAGTGTTAAGAGAAGTGCAAAGTTCCTTCGGCTGTCCATTCCCTGTCCCCACCAGCCCTGCAGTCTCAGTTAAAGCTGCCGTCTCCTATCGCAGCGTGCTGTTGTTCCGCAGCCACAAGTAGGTCACGTAGCACAGATGGTCTCGCTGCCAGGGAAATGCGGAGTCTGCAGTCCCCTTTGAGGCTGCTCCCAGTTCACTCTTGCTCCCTTTCGCACAGTTAGGTTGGAGACAGTGGAAGGAATTCTGATGCTACCAACCATTTTATCTTGTGTTCACTGAGGCTGAAAGCATAAAGCAAAGCTGGTACAAATACCAGGAGTGAAAGTAATGATGGGGTGGTTAGAAGGGAGGCTGGACTGGTGCTTTGTGAAATAGGGCATCGCTGCATTAGGGAGTTTCATGGGCTTGACATGTCTGCACCCAGACTGACAGGGGCCCTGATTCCTGGAGAGCTGCTGTGCTTGAGCTCCGAGAGCAAGACCGGGGATGACATTGTCAGTACACACAGGGTATTCATTTGTTCTTGTAGCATCATAGCACCCTCCATTCCTCATGTATTTATCTATAGGCTGTCCCTGGGACGTACACTTGTGCTGATCTGAGCTAACGTTATGTGTGCCATTTAAAATTTCTTCCTAAATATAATGGCTGAGGTCACACATTTGCTCTCCACCAGCACGCTGCCGTCCCCTAGTTTATTTCCCCATCCACTGCCTCATCCTTCCTCTCTTGTTAGCATCTCTAGTAGCTGCAGAGCAACAGCAACTCACCAGAACAGTCTGGGTAAATACAGCATGACAACTGCCCGCCCTGTTACCTAAGCACTTTTATTTACAGCATCTCATTCCTTATTATATTTTCATTAAGTACCTTTAAATGTTTGTTTTTTTTTTTAATGCTGTCACATGAAATTATAAGCAGCATGCTGTCTTAGTCTGCAGTTAGGAAATTCATACTGCCAGAAGTGAGGCAAGTCACAGACCGTGGTGACAGAGTAGCTGGAAAGATCAATTTCAGCTTATTGCTACCAGGAGACTCTAATGTTGTATATATTTACAATTCTTTTCTATAAGCACCTGAAAATACTTAAAAGAGTGGATTTTGATCACTGCAATTTTAAGCCAGAGAAGCTTTATTATGACTTTCATGTGTGTGTTGAGGAAGAAATCATAATTTGTCCAGTGCTTTACACTAGATTACAAGAAAAGGATTCAGCAGCAGTGACCTGCTAGTCCTACTCTCCTGCTCTTTGGATGCTTACGACTAACAATGTAATTGAAATTTCCTTTCTCTCTCTTTTTTTTTTTTTTTTTTTAAGCACATAATAGAGAATGACGAGTGTCCAGTACAAGACCAGACGTGTGGTTACAGCTTTAGTCAGTAGAGGGAGCATGGACACCTGTATTAAAAGCCACAGAGGGTCACCCGTGACAGCTGAGAGAATAGACTTTCTCCTAGAATTCCTCCTTTGTCTGCAAAAAAAGGTAAATTCTTTAAGCACACATTTTCCTAGATGCCAGAATGCAGCTGTTGGCTACTAACACTGTTGATAAAGCTGAAAGTGCAGGAGGGGGGAATGATCCTTTGTGCTTGCCATGCTTTTCTCCTTGCAGCAGTCACCCCGTGAGCACTCGGCCGCTTGCACCGCAGCTTGGGGCTGGTGTGGAGCAGTACATTTTCTCCTCCATGTCAGGATCTCATGTCACCGTTAGTGACTGCAGCAGGGTTCTGTTTGCACAAACGCCTGCCTCTGGAGAGGACGCGGACTCCCTCTTTTCACTGAGGAGGCTGAGAAAGTGATTGTGTGCGTGACTTCTGTTGCCAAATGTAGATGTTGCAAAGAGCATCCTGCAGCAGTGAGACCCTTGCTGGGACTCTCTTGCGTAAGAGGAAGGATCTTGATAAAGAAGAAAACCTGATGGCTCTGTGAGCCTTCTGCTTGAAGACTCAGCCCTGAGCTGGTGCAAAACCAGAGGAGTGATTTGAGGGCTGTGTCAGCTAAGCTCTGATGAATGGTACCATCCTATAGTTTGAAATGGAGGTAGGCAGTCTGGGTTCATCCATTCTTTTACCAGTGTGCCACTGAATTTGTGTTTTCAGACGTAACACTTGGTCTACGTGGCTTCTGTTTCCCATAATAATGGGAACGTGGACTGACTTGATGTTTACCAGAAGCTTCAAAACAAATTTGCAATGAAGTTGATAGAAAGTGGATTTTCTTTTTTTAATGGTTACAGTATTGCTTGACTTTTGGTCAGACAGAGCGCAGCCATGATATAGCGCGATACTTCTGTTTAGTGCATCCGGCATTTGTACTTTCTTGTGTTCGTTCCTTACGTCAGCAGCCTGGTAATATTCTCCACTGACTGCCCCTAATTGGTACTGCCTGACAATATGCAATCCATTTCAGCTGCATCTAGTCTCTTAAATGCTGGGCAAAACTTGATCAGAGACCTTGTTTGGCTGAATGCAACAAAATAAATCTTAAATAATGTTCATTTGTGCTCATTTTCTATATGTAAAAGATGAAAATGCAATAATGTTGTTGTTTATCAGGAGTCCAGGAATTACCAGGCTGTAGCACTCTAGATTCCTTCAAGTCTGCAGAGCATGGATTTAGAAATATCAGAAGGAAGAGCTGCAGTATTCCAAACCAGGAATTTCCCAAAGCATAAAGGAGGAATCTAGCTAAAGATTAAGGTAAGGGTTGAGTCTGGCTTGACTGTAGAGTGCTCATGATAGAGGAAGTGAGAAAAATTTGACAAAAATAAAAATGTGGTTATCTTCAGACCTCTGTGTGTATGGATGAATTTTACTCCAAATGTTTGGTGCGGTTCTGCCTAGATATGCAATGAAAAATAGGACTTGTACTCTTAAGATTTGTTTTAGTGGCTGCATATCAATTTGGGATTTAAATGATGACTTCATATATTATATTAAGTCTAGAGCATAATACCAAAACAGGCACTCAGACTTTGATCATCCCAAGAGAAAATGGCTTGGGAACCTTTCCTTAGTGTGGGAGAACATGAAAGGGAACAGTCTGGGTGAAGGTGTATTCTGTTTTAGGGGGTTAAAGTCTAGCGACACCCAGGTGCTGCACTGGCTGGCACCGTACAGTTAGAGTTGGCCGCAGCCCAGCCTGGTGCCAGGTTGGCCCTAGAGCTCCGGGCAGCATGTTTCAAATGAGATGTGACAGGACACTCCTGTGGAGGTAAACCTTTGGATATTTATTAACCCTGCAACCCAGGCTTCATTCCACCTGGGTAACTCCCTAAATTTAGAGCTGCCTCCCTAAATTTCCCTTGCCTTAATTAGGTTCAGTATATCCTCCCATGAAAGACATTTGTTCATTGTTTCTACTGCTCCAGTACTGAAGTTATCACAGAAGTCTGAGAAATAGGGGTGAGGAGAGAAAAAGTTTCTTTCCTGCGTTAGTCATCTGGGTTTTGCCCCTTCCAAGTGAACAAATCCTATCAGAGCACGCCTTACCGAGCAAGTGAGGCTCACCTGCAGGTTTGAACCCAGTCAGGCTGGAGTATCTCCTGGTGTTTAGTGACTTCCTTGGAAATACCTGATTTTCCTGCAGCCAGGTTGCTCTTTTTCTGCTGGCCCATTGTAAAGTGGTAGTCCTCTGAAATGCAAACACAACGGGCAAGGGCAGTAAGGTCCGATGGCGAGAGAGCTCCGTTTAAGCAGCAGAGTAATTTGTCACTTCACTGATACTGCACTTAAGCGCTATGTAAGAACAGGATGTTTTAAACAAAATGAGACAGTTTGCCTGTCTTGTCTAGTATCCAGTAAAGCTTGCTTTAATGGTGCGTCAAAGTTACAGAGTTAATCTAATCAATTAAAGTTAAACATTAGCTTATATATCCCTTCATTTGTAGGTTTTTTTCCCTGCACTTCCTCAAAGCAGCTTTAACTGTAGCAGGAATGAAAAATCCTTCTATCAGTCTCCTTTGTTTCATGCATCTGAGAGCACTTCGGCTGCATAGAAGCTGTGCTTAATCAGCTTCCTTGGTTGGCTGTATAGCTTTCACACTGCAAGTCACAGGAGAAAAAGTTTCTGTCAAAATTGGCTTGGAGAAGCCTGAAACCACTTCTTTCATATGGATTGTTTATTATATTTTTGTTTGGTAAATTGACAGGCTGTCTTTAGGATATATCCAGATACTTAAAGATAGGCTTATACATTTGCAGGCTTGGTGTCAGATTTTGTAAAATGCTTTTGGGCTCCCTCTGGATAAGTGTAAGACCACTATAATCATTAGCAGTCTTGCAGAGGCCAGACAGGTGCTACGATACAGTATACCTAGCATAAACATTTGTGATGTGAGGATTTTGCTCACCTTTTATTTAAATGTTTGTTTTCTTAATAGCTTGATTTTTAGTAAAGCTTTTAAAGAGCTTTGAATTTAAAAAATGTCTGTTTCATTTGGCTTCTGGTTAGAGCACTTGAACTATTTCTCTATTCTGAGAGTTTTTAAAGTGTTCTTTTAAATTTTTTTTAATCTCTGTTGTAGATATTTGTGGCTAAATGTTATTGAGGGGGGAATTGGGGTGCATACATTGCTAAGGGAGAAACTGTCAGTAACTGAAGAGCAGAGAAGTGTCCTGGCTCTGAAGTCTGAGGTTTCTGATACCAACTCGGAATTTGCCTGCCTGAACTTCAGTTTCCAGTGGGCTTTGCACGTTTGCATGCTGGAGGCAGCTGGATGCGTTTGAGTGGGATTTTCAAAATAAGCTACCTAATGAGAAATGAGTGTAGTCCTAGTCTTCTGGCAGTGCAGGAGAAAACTCCCACGGACTTGAGTAAAACCAGGATTTAATTTAGGGGTGGTCTTTAGGGGGTTTTGTTGTTTTTAAAATTTCTTTCTACAACAGTAATCTTGGGTGATGCTTGCACTGATAGAGAATTATTTCTTCTTCCCCTCACTCCCATACCATAAAGACCACCTTAAATATTAATTTATTTTTTATGTAATCCCACCACATGCCATTATTAATCCATGCATTTTACTGCCACCCAGGAAAGCTTTGCATATAAAATGTTGACATTATTAAATGAATGTTGGCTGCTGCATCCCAGGGCACATTTTTCTGCCTCTCCTGATGCATGGGGTTTTTTATTGTCTTGGTTTTTTCCCTTCCTTTCATTCTGACTGCCCTGCTATGACTTGTTTCTCATTTGCTCAGCCCTGCAGGGGAGATATTCTGAGGGGTAATATTCATTAGACGGTAATTAAAACAATGAAGGATGGATGTTAATGTAAAATGCTACATTTCTTTTCTAATTTTCAAGAAATAAATCTTCCCCTTCATGAATCCTCTTTTAGGAATCCGTCAGAAAGTAATAGGTAGCTTCTTTCTTTCCCCGCAGATTCCAGAAATCTGCAAGGAAGAATTCAGGCTTCTCAGAAAGGTCTTTTTATAGTGCCCTGTGCAAAATAATTAGAGTTCAGAAACAGTCAACCCTGATGGTAAGGCTTATGAAATTAGGAACAGCCAGTGCTGTGCGTTAGGTTTGAGCTGCTCCTCTGCACACAATTAGAGCTTACAGGACAGTTCTGTGTCTCCAGTTAGTGGCCGGCAAATGACATCTGCAACTTCATGTCAGTCTTCTCAGGGAAGTGAAGGATTGCAGAAGATTTTCGCTACTGATATTAAGGCTATCTTTGTTATTGAGGGCACAAGGAAATGGAAGAGGGCTGTCTGGCTATGTGGGAAGACAAGATCTCTTTTCCCAGGAAGGTGCTTATTCTGAGCTCAGGTGTGCTCCTGTTCTTAAGACACATGTAAAACAGCCTTTAGGGTGATGTAGTTTTAGGACATGAGAGGAGTGTGGCAAAGTGAGGAGAGAGATTACCTGGAGAACTCAAAGCAACAGCTTATACAAACGGCTGGGGTAAATATCAGCCTCTCCAAACCAAACTGTGGAGGGACCCCGTCCTGGTATGCATCCACACCGACTGTGCAGCATGCATTCCCCCGTGATGCAGCGACTCCCTGCAGGACCCCCGCTGCAGGACACCAGCCAAGTTTGTCCGCTGCTGCCCCGCGTCACCACAGAGGACGTTCAGGGTGCAGTTTGCCCTGTGCGATCCTCCCTCCTACCATCGCAGGAAGGCTGGTAGGAAGGGAGCTTTCATGCTTCCATCCTCCGCCCCCGCCTCTCCTTCTTGATGTCCTGGACACTTGCCAGCTTGCGACCGAGTGCCCCCCCCCGAAATATTTACTTCCTGTTTTTTTGCTTAGACCTCCAGAGGCCTCATTTTTCATGAATAAAATATGAGCTGTTCTCCTGGAGCCATGAAGGGAGGAAACCACTGCCAGCTGGTGTGGCCACTGCTTTTTATTGCTGTGGTTGCTGATGCCTCCGCCCTCGCAGGCAGGGAGACCAGAGAAGAGGGGAAACAGCTCCAGGGTTTGGTCTAGTGACTGTTTCCAGTGTGAAGTGTTCTGTCTGGAGCCAATACTGAGGAGCAGCTGGCTTTATAATACCTTCTTTCAAGCAGTTTGTAACTGAGGAATTTAAATGTTTCAGTTTGAACTGAAATTATCCACTATTTATCTTTTGCTCAGAGCACATCACTGGCTAATGTTCAGGTTTCAGTCTGTTGTAACCATATATTTCCCTGGTGTTTCCCCCCCCCCCCCCTTTTTTATTTGTCCAGATGAATGCAGAGTTGTACAATCACTTGTCTTAGCTGAATCACATTGTGATTTTCCCATCTGTTTCCACAGTTTATCAAGATTATTTTGCGTTAGCTTTGTTTTTCTGCTTTTCTTGCAGCTCCTCTTGTCTTGGCATCTTGTTCAGATTTAATAGACATGATATGCAAATAATAATGTTAAATAATAGCATTTACCCTCTTGGTGACTGTACTTGTGCTCCCATACTTTAGAGACAGAACTTAATGGATGAGGCGAAGGGGTTTTGAATGCCACTTTCTTACCTGTATGAGTAAATAGCAATGCATTGTCTTGCCCACAAAAATATTTCTTCCTGGGCTTTGGGAACTTTTATCTCCCTAAACATCATTTGTCCTGGAGATTTCCAGGGTGCCAAGCAAAGCTTTTCATGCAGGTATTGCTTTTGACTATTAGACTGGTACCAGAGCTGAGAACAGAGGCTGATTCCTACACCGTTACTGGTTCCCTCTCTTGATCATTCTCTTACCATAGTTCCTGAATTCAGTACTCATCAGCTGAGAACATGCCCGTTTGCTAGATATATTTTTATAATAGTTTCCAAGTCTACTGTGGGATTTAGCTTTCCAGTTTTGCAGGTATGCTTGCTAGTAATATTTTGATAGAATCTTTAACTGAATGGGTAAAAACTTCATTCATCCAGGCAGCACACTTGCTGGAAAAAAGATGCTGCCGATACGCAGGTGGCGGAACTGAAACAGGAAAGTTTGAAATGTCTTGCCCAAGAAGACAGAGTTTTGGCCTAGAATGTGGCCTTTGTCCACTATATTGAGTACAATTGACTTCTTCCTTTAATTACTTACACAATTACATTTGTGCAGGTTTTATGCATGTTAATAAACATGTCTATATGCAAATATGCAAGTATTTACATGTTTGTACATGCAGGACATTTGTGTATGATACTGTATAGGTTTACTTGGTTAAATACAAATTGATCAGAAGCTCAGAAAAAGATCTTGGACATTGAAAAATACTACTTTTAACCTCTAAACATGAAAAACAGATTCTCCCACCCCTACAATGGTTATTTGGTGATTATTTGGTTATTTCATCCACTTCTCTAGGTGCTAAAATTAAACAAATGCAGTTGTTCAAGTTATTTGTTCAGTATTTTAGTTGTCATTAATGTAAGATACTGTTTACTGCTGCACTATAGGACGATTCTTAATCAGGTAAGTCACGTCCCAAGCAGATAGGGCTAGATAAATCAAGTGTGCTGTAAGTCCTCTGTGATTATACTGTTCTTCAGAGACAACCCTCTTTGTCTGATCAGTGAATTCCTAGTTAACAACCTCCTGAAATGCATGCTGACATCAGGTGATAAAGTTGCTGAAAGGCCAGAAAATCTTACATACTGTCATTAGGGTGAACATGAGCTGGGCTTGAGCTGTTGGCTTTCTCAGCCTTTCAGGAGTTCATCTCCTGTAGATAGATGATACAGTAATACAAATGCCACCTGCACTGAATTACTTCAGCTTAGGAGATGTGTTGGAGTGGAATAGAGAAAGACAGAGCTGCACACATAATCTTAGTTGTAAAATGAATATATAGCAGCTATACAAACGGGTTTGATTGTACGGTTTATCAGTCAGCCGCTTCATTGGGCTTAACTGTTAGTGGATGTGAAGGTTTGACACAATACAACCAGAATACAGCAAAATGCCCTTTATGAACATCCCTTGTTTCAGTGCATTGTAATATACACAACTGTGCTTAGTAAATCTCATCTCAGAATGGAAATACTATTATTACTTATGGAAAATAACCTCATGATAAAGGTGCTACAGAATGTTGTGTGCATATACATGCACATCGAGTGAAAGCAGTACAGATGAACTAGACACACGTCATCTGGCAGGACTGTAGGTTATAAATCGGTTTATTAGAACTGGAATTTTATGGAAATGAATGATTGAAAAAAACATCTCAGCTGCCAGAAATAGTCTTTATTTCCCCAGTACATCAGTCAGTGTAACCTTGAGCAAGGCATTTGACTTCATTATGCAGCTGGAAAACAGAGTAAAAGGCAGGAATATAATTGGAAAATCAAATGCTGCGGCAAAGTGGATCTTTCTTGAGGAAATAAAGGATTTACAAACTAAAAGCTTAGTGCTGTCTCTAATGGCATCCCATCGCACCTGTGTTCTGCTGCCTCAAAACAATGTAATGCAGGGAAAGGCCTGATCCTGACAGGGGACTGTGCACCTGCAAGCCACAGTACAACAGTGCACACTTGGTATGGAGTTGACCTTCATGATGTGTCTAATCTAATTAATTTCACGGGGATTGCTCCTACATGTGAAGTTAAACGTGCACTTAGGACTTTTGCTAAATTGGGGCCTCAGTTCCCTATTGAAATCAGCAGACTGGGAGCATGACGTGCTTTCCAGCACCGGATGCTGGGATGCAATTTCATTGCAATGGGTGACAAAACCATCTTTCTCATTGATATAATCACACAGCCTGCTGTAGGCCAGAGGGTTGAGGAGGTGGAAAATGATTGCAAATAATTTTCTGCTGCAGAGATCAGAGAGTGGCCTCCAGCAGAGCTGGGTGGCAGCACATCCTAGCTAAGCCCATGGCTTTGGCAGCCTGCAGGCACAGTTCCCGTGAAAACAAGTGCCAAAATTGTTGTGGGACAGGTCTTGTTTTGTGTTGGGAATGACACCCGCCTCCTCCAAGCCTACACTGATATGGGAGAAGTATTTCACCCTTCTGTCTGCCTCTGTGATACAGGCTTACAGTATTTTTTATGCATTCCACACCTCTCAAAACAATACAGTCTCAAGGCAGCAATGATGGAACGAATCCAACAAGGTTTTAGTTTCTTTTCGTCTGCTGCCCAGATTGACCTGCTTACGTACTTCTAGATCTACCAGGTACACAAACTGATCTTTAAATATAGCAATATGGGTTTTTTGCAATGTGGGGATAGGGAGAGTGAAACTGCCCTCCAAGTCTGAAATGCTGTTTACAGGGGTTAAGATCGAATATCCTCTTTATTTTCTATGGAAACATCTGCAGGGCAGAGCCCTGCGTTACAAATCTCCTTGGCTGTTCTTGCCCAGATCAGTCATGTCAGTCCTGTGAAGGGCGATCTGCATGAGCTGGGGATTGTAAGTGGGGAAGTTGTCAGACTTCAGCTCCTTGACTATAGGGACCTGAAGGTCACTGCAGTATGTCATTCTCAAGGCAATTTTCTCTGGAATTGCAATATGGTCATGGCTTTGTTTTACGACCTTGATGTCACAAAGTATTAAGAATCTCTTAAAACAAACCCACTTGCAACAAAACCCAACGAGATTTGATCATTTGTTAGTTTTTTTGGTCAGTATTTATAGTTTGCTTAAATATCATAGCTTTTGGTGTGATACATAGGTATGGATGCGAGTGGGTGGGTTTCTCTGCCATACTTGCCTGTATACAACAAGGAAATGAATTTTCTGTCTGTTGGGAGGGCAGCTGTTTCCATGATATTTTAAGGCCAGTTTGCAAATATCTTCATTTGTTTTCTTTAGCTATATATACAATTTGCGTGCTAGATGGGTGCGACATGGCTTAATTCGTATTTTTAAGTGTTTTTCACAAAAAAAGACTCTAATTTCTTATTTCCTTTCTACAATAAATGTCTCAGATAGTAATGTGCTATTTCTGTTCTTTTGCCACAAGCATTTTTAGATGTATTGCAAAAAATATAAAATGAAAGGTACAGGCGAATTACGTACTGGAACAGACCAGAAGCCTGTTCAAGCGAGCATCCCCTCTGAGAAGTGGACTGTTACCACAGGCTCAAAGGAAAGAGAGGCAAACCTTAAGCGTGATATCAAACAATTATAGAATCTGTTCAGAGAAGTTAATTTTTCATCAAGAGTTAAGGGTTGTCTCATACTTTTTTATTGTAACTAGAATTAACATAGCTACCACTGCAATATAATTATCTTAATTACCTTTAATATATTCTGGCATTGAGTTCCACAGGTTAATTCACCTTAATTGTATTTTTCCACTTGTTAACTTTATATTTGTTATATATTCTGGCACTGAGTTCCACAGGTTAATTTACTTTAATTGTATTTTTCCACTTGTTAACTTTATATTTGTTGCCACCCTCCTCAGATTCTGTTTCTTCTAAAGAGGGTAAAAGAACACACAATTTACCTCCTTTCCTTTCTTTATTTTATATCTTCACAGCTAAGAAGCTGGCATTTTCCACCAGCCAAATCTGAGACACATATAGTGCATTTGCATTGTCTGTAGCTAGGACTGCAATGCACGCTGGCGTGACTGAGCCCTGATACTTGCAGAGAGGGACACATAGCACAGTCTTGTCAGGAATATTAGGTGTAATTACCACGTCCCCCGTTTCTAAACGCAGTTCTTATGTGTCTGCATGCCCTGTGTTGTGTAATGGAGTAAGCCTGTGCTTTACGGGAGCCGTGAGGACTGTCGGGTTAGTGGCTGTAGTGCACCCTGAAGATCAGGGCTAGTTGTCTGTTCTGACAGGACTTAGAAGTACTGAGCATTTGCAGCATTTATTGAGCTTGTCTGTGAGTATTTAGGACTGAGACACATATTAGAGTAGGCAGCATAAGCTGTTTTAACGTGTACCTTCCACATTTAGTCGGGTCAGCTCAAAGCACTTTACAGATCAGGTTGGTATCATTGTTCCTCTTTCACTGTTAGTGAAAACAGTTGTTGAGATGGAGGGAGTTTCCATTTTACACCAGCAGTAAAACCAGAAACTAGATTAGAGACCAATTGTCATGTGTCCCCGCACAGTGCTCTATAGAAAGCCACACTGGCAGCATTCTTGCAGTGATTCTTCCTTATTGGAACATATAATACAATTTATGTAGTGCAATTAATAAAACTAAATTGGCAGGAGACTGAAGAAGTGTGTGCAAGTTCCTGGATCTGGGTTATATCATGGCATTTGACAGACAAAATCCACATTATAAAGGATTTTCTGTAATAAATATTCTAAAATGAAAACGAACACCTGGCAAAGGATCAGGCTTTCTCAACCTTTCTATAGCCGTTTTAGTAAGACTGGGATTTTTGGGAATCGTGACTGCCCTTTCTGCTGGCAATCACTGCAGCAATATCCAGTCAGTGAGTGAGGTCATTTGGGGCACCTTGCTACTCTGCTGTCACAAGACATGTTATTTCTGTGTAAAGAAATAATTTCCTTTTTATAAAGACATCACACCGATTCTTTAAACCTTTTAATGTCATACCGAAAAATGACAGCTGGGATCAGTGGATGGTTGAATGGGTTGATCGTGGAAACATACTACAGTGGGAAAACTGAAATTCTAACATATGGTAGATTAGATAGTTCCTCTGTACCAGAATAGCATGGACATTTCTGCGGAAAGAGAACAAAATGCAGTTTAATTATCATCCAGCGCTCTCCCAGAGACAGGATAGCAGCCCATTCCCCTGCATCAACACTGAAACAAGATGTGCTGTGGGTTTTGAGCTATGTATTTATGCTATGCTCATTACTGAGGTATTTAAGTTAGGTCAGTCAGGGTCTTTGGTTGAAACCTCTCCTTAATTAAAAACATACATATGTTTGCGGGAAGTAGAGGGCAGCTAGTTGTACTGTGGATGGCCTTCTACCTTTTCTGTATTCCTTCTGCCTGAAAATTGCTAATATTCCACACCTCGGTATGGAGCCAGCAGAGCTCTAGCAGAGCTCATTAACACAGGCTTATGTCTCACCCAGTAGGGAAAGCTGGCTGGGAAAAACTAGCTTATCAGCTACTTTAATGACTGGAAATTAGTGGACTGTAGGTGGTCCTGCATGGGACCGTAAGTCATGTAAACTTCTTTATGCTTCAATTTGCTCATCTGCAACTTATGAAGATTGTTTCATGTGTGCTTGGGGATCTTCTGGGAAAGCGTGCCCTATGTTAAATTACAGTGTCAGTGCCTTTTTGGGCATAGCCTTACTTTTCTGGAGAATTAAAGGCTAAGAACCCAAAGTGGCAGGACTGGATGTTTCAGTGGTCAATGCCCACAGTCAGGCCAGCTGTCCACACCAGCTCCGTGCATTGCCTGCTGGAGACATTTTAAAAGTCTGGCTTTTCTTTAAGTGTCAAAATTGGAGCTCATTTCCCTCCCCTTCCCCAATAAACACAGCTTCAGTTGTAGGGACTGAAATCTTTTTTCAAGTTCTAGGCACAGATAGGAAGCTTTTTCGTCCTGGCTCCCATCCCTCATCTTTGATCTTCTGACACACTCCAGTCTATGCAAAGGAAATGGGACCCTCTTGCCTCTCACAGGCACTGCACATTCTGTAGCTCTGGTAGAAAACATCTGGTGCTTCTATTTGGTCTGAAATAGTATTTGTGTCAGGGCCCAAACAACAGGGAAATGACTGCTTTTTTTCATAACGTACAGGCTGGCTCCAATTTGTTACAGACCCTGTTCAACCAGGTCAGAGAAACCAATAAATCTTCACACCCCTGACAACGATGAGAAAAGTCTGGTGGCACGTGCTTGGAGCAGCAGCAGCAGACTAATTTTTTGACATACAATGAAAAACAGGAAGCGAGTCAGAAGTAATTTTGATTTGCAATGCACAGAGGCAGAGCTTGGATGGTTTGCAAATGGCTGGGCCTGGTACACATGATGCTCTGACAACTGGAAGAATGCAGAGTTGCCCTATTATGAGTGATCTTTGTCTCCCTGTATTTTCCTGAGGATACACTGAGCTATACAGAGAATTACCAGAGGCTTTATAAAATAGGCTGCAGCTTCACCTGATGAATAGGGGATAGGATACCGTGCTGGGAGCTCTAAGGCTGGCTTTCTTCTCTGACTTGGATGTGTATAAAAAGAAATGCATAAACTGAGTGAAGTACAACATGATAATGCTCAGAGTTTGGCCACCTAGGTTCTGCACCCAGCTGTGCTGCTGCGTTAGAGTGGGCCTTGGGAAGATAAACTGATTCTTCCCAATTTCGATTCCCGAGTCTACAAAATATAGGTGATGTTTGCTCATCTTTGAGGTCAGGAGGCATAAAAGTCCCTTTATTTGTGCAAGCCTGGCTAAGTGCAACTGTCAATTGCCCCGCTCTTTAAAAAATGGACTAGGCAAAGGACAGCCTGATCTTTAATCTCAATTCAGACAAGCAACAAGCTTCAGGGCAATAACAAAGAAAATTAAAATAAATATGTGATACTGTGCTGGAATGGGAGGACTGCTTAGAATGGCTTCTCCACTACTTAACCTCTGATTTTTTTGCTCTGTTGTTCTTCGTCCCCCCAGGAATAAGATGTTATACTCATTAGTGCCAAATCTCCCTTCAGTCTCTCCATGCTCTTATCCTCCCGTATTACTTTCTTTTGGTCATGCTTAGTTGTAGATGTTTGACACTGAAGTGTAGATGTCGACCAACTTATTTGTGTTTTAGCTGGATGATCACAGATATGTTATTTTGTCTCTCCATGACTCAGTTACTTCATTTGTAAAGAGGAGCTTCATCTTTGGATGAAAAATTGGTGATAATTTACTGACTTTAAAAAAAGAGCTATTCCAAGTTCTCCAGTGCCAGTGTGATCTTCCGTAGGTCATTTGGACAAACATGGTACCAGAGGACAGAAATTCAGAAGGTCTCCACTTAATGGATTCTGAATTTCTCTGAAAATCCACTTGCCTTTGGGCTCATAGATAGGGAACAATCTTAGTGATGAAAATTACACTCTTTCTTCGATCATGCAGTGTGGTCCGTTTTCCTGTGTGCATTTGTGTGGAGTGCTGTCCCACATTCCTCAGAGTCATTGCTACTGCAGCAAGGAGGTTTACTTTAAAGATGTAGAACGACAGCAACCAGACTGTGCTAATGATTAAATTATACTGATGGTTGAAGTTTAAGTAACAGTTAATGCACTAATTTCAGTATAGGAAATACACTAAAAAAGCAGTAAGAGCTCCTCTTGATCTTCATAATTAATGAGAACTGCCATGATCCTTCAACATATTTCCACCCACACTTTCTTTTATGTTAACAAGAGTGTAGAAACGCACAGCAGTTAGCCTAGTAGAAAGCCTTCTTTCAGAGCACTTTCCATCACACTGTACAAGCCACGTGTGCTCCCCTGAAGGGTCCTGGAGCCAGATCTTGCCCCTGTTGAATCCTGGCCAACAGTTTAATTTCTTTCAGTGAAACAGAACAAAGTCAGGCCTTCAGATGAGAACGCACCTAATAGGCATGTCTGATCTCCATGCACCCAAACAAGCATCATCAGCTGTGCTGAACATTTCTGGAAAGAAGATGAGTGGAATTCATATCACTTAACTTTACACATCTCATTTGGCCTAATTCTTGACTACCCCTGTAATTCATGGGTGGAAGCGGGCATTGTTAGAGAGCACTTAATCCATTTCAAATGCCTGCAATGTGATGGGGGAATTGCACCCCAGTGCCTGTTTCTCTGCACTCGTTACATAGGAAGTCGAGACAGTTGGCTCGGATATAGAGATGTCTGAAGATAGATGAGAGGGTTCTTTCACCTAAGGAGAAAGAACAGAATCTGCTGGATATTAGAGGCTTTGCAGTGGCTCTCGGTTGGATAACAAATACCTGAAAATATGGGGCCGCTTAGCTGAATTGTTGCAACTGTGCAAGATGTTAACAATTTAAAAGCTGTTTACAAGAAGTTTCTGAAGTTTGGTCTTGGCCTAGAATGGGTAAGGCCTAAAGCAGTCACTGATCCTCAAGATAAGAACTTCTTTCAGCAGCTCTGTAATCAAAGGAAAAAAACAGCTTTTCTTTAAATCACTGCTTTAATCTTGTTTCTCCCACCAATGCTGGAATTTTGTGCTCTGCCACCAAACGCAGCAGGCTATTTATAGTGTCAGCTTGAATGAATAGTAAGAACGCTTTTGTTGCGGCTGCATCTTTGAGATGATGGAAATCACATAACTGCAAGTTGACAGTAATGAAGTTGCACAATATTTTCAAATATAGTTGTTTCTGCCACCACTCAGCTCCCACAGTACATTGGCGGAGGCAAGGGGATATATTTGGCAGGGATTTCTAGGCATGTGGTAGGGAAAAAGCTGAAAGGATTCAACCCCGAAGCTTTTGTTGACTTCTGGGGTCCCGATGTCACCACTTCATGTGGCCTATGTATCCTCTCTGTAGCCTTCAAAGGTAGCTGCCTTTGGGGAACAACTGCAGGATCGGGGCTTTAGGAAGTGTAACCTATTGGTACGTGACAAACCAAGCGTCTCATCAGCTCTTTGCGGAGAGGTGCTTCATCTCCTGCCGCTGGCTAATAAAGTGGAAAGATACTTGAACACTCTGGGCGCTTCTTATCTGCTGTCCTTATTCAAACAATATAGATAACAGCAAAACACAAAATGTTTGCTATTTTCATTTCCCTAGATGCATGCATGAGTATTCCCTTGGTTTTTACATTACTTTGGCTGTGTAATGCTTCAGTTTGTCAGGATAATTTAAAAGAAAACAGCTGTGAAGCTTTTTAGTGATCCCAACAGCTAATGCAAATACTTACTAAATAAGAATAATGGATCAGTCAAGGGGAGACAGTTTTGACTATCTGTGAGAAGCCACTTTTCAAAACAAAATATATATCATATCCATAAAATAGGAGGGTAGTATATAGCAAGAGGTTTATCAGGCAAACGTGGTAGCCCAGAGTCAGAGATTGCAAACCAGCTTTCTACATGTAATGGTTTAATTGAAAGTCGTGGCTCTGCTCACCTGTGTAAAATTAACAAGTCCTCATATATTCATAGGCTGAAACTTCAGTGTCCCCTGTGCTTCTCCGTGTCTGGGGTCATCAGTGCAGGGTGGTTTGCCTGCACGCAGCCCCTGTGAATAAATAAATGGGTATTGGGAAATAGCAGTGCCATTCTGCAGAGTGATGGGATTTCAACAATTATTTTTCATCCTCAAGCTTTGTCTGTGAAAAGCAGGTACAACAAAAGCTGAGGGATAGCTTTGTGGGAGGGCACTTGATGGCAAAGACACAAATTCAAGTCTACGGGTACTTCAGCCACATCCCTGCAAGTCGTCTGGCCCCGGATAATCTTTCCTTCTCTCCCTGGAAATTCCCCTGAGAAAGTTTAGTCAGAGAGGCAGATTTGTCAAAATGATTCAAGGAAATGACTTAAGAGCTATGAAATTTTTCCAACTTCATTTTATTGAAGCCAGTGGGCTCGATTCTCCTCTCGGTTTTGCATCAGCGTTGCAGAACGCACGAGCACAAGGGCAACCCGGCGCCGTGGTGTGCAGCTCTGCCTCTTCTTCAGGCAGCGCGCGCTGCCTGGCAGACCAGCCTCGCGGCACAGGACGCCTCGAGTCACTACTGCATAAAATATAATAGTCATTACAATGACTATTTGCACACAGAGCCCTTGGGATGACTTCTAAAGAAGAAAACAAAACTGCTTGTAAAATTCAAGACTTCTGCCACTGAGACGGAGAAGCGATGAGAAACGTGCCAGCTTGCAATGTAGCATGTCCGTCCTGGGCCCCCGTCCGGCAACAATTTGAGGCTGAAGACGGGAAACGGGATTGAGCTGCTGCGTGTACCACAGACTATTGGCAGGCAAAATACAACCCCAGGCTTGCTGACCTCCTTTGTCGTAATGTAGACATAGGGCTGTAAATTAAACGTTTATATGGAAGTTTTTGTAACGAGAACAAATTAGCGTATATAAGATACAGCATAAAACTGTGCAATTGATCAAAAATGAGCAGGTTTAACTTCTGAGCAATACCTGATTTGAAATCCTACCCTGAAGCACCTGAAAACATTAAAGAGGATTTTTTTTTTTCAAAACTGCTTTAAATTTACACTCCTCCTTCTTACAAAATGCATGGCTGGATATAACGCTTCTCATTAATCTCTCCGGAACTCGCAAAGGGAGGCCACCATCATTGCTCCATCATCATTTGGATAAGGAAAGAAACTTGGAGCTAAAGATACAGACCGGCAGAGCAGGCAAACCAGGGGTGAGGTTGGATGAAGAGGTGAGACCTGTGGGAGTCCAGAGCCTGCTTCCATGGGCACCTTCTCATCTCGCTCTTCTCCTGGTGACACACTGTCTCCCTAGGCAACTAGGGATTAGAGAGGAGACAAGAAATCCTGTATCCAGAACCGCAAAGCGATGACTTGAGCTTGGATGTAGGGAAAATATCAGAGAAAGACAGTGAACTAACAGTTGAAGCAGAGGCGTCGGAGTCAGGTGCTTCAGGTTCTATTTTTGACTTGGACCAGCCATTTCACTTCTGCTCGCTTTGGCTTCCCCTCTGCAAGATGCAAAATGAGGATGCTTCGGCTGCCTCCTGGGGCTGGATTGTCTTGCTGAGGCCAGGGCTGTCACATCTCATCTTCTGGGTGATGCTCAGTTGACCTCAGCTTCGTTCTTCTCTGGTTTGCTACATGCATCTCCGCTGTGCTTTCCCGGGCCTGTGCAGAGTCACAGCACCAAATTTCAGGACTGTTGCTGGTTGGGACCCTCCCGTTATTGCATGTTATTCCACCACAGTGTCTGATGCGCAAAATCACTGCCCGTCAGGTGAGCTGGGCTGTCTGTAGAGCTAGTAAAGTACATGGGATCGAGTCGTGGCCCTTGTACGAAGCACTGCCACTCCTGTCTGAATTAAAGATGCAGTCTCAGGGGATAGGCGCTTGCTATGACCCTGCACCACCATGTCAGCCCAGGTACGGCTCTGGGAGCTGTCAGCAGAGAGGTGACGAGGGACCAGTGATGGTTGTCAGCTCAGCCTACCCTTCCCGGCTTTGAATGAGCAACTTTCCCAGGCTGCAGGTGCTTTCTCTTTGCTGCATTCCCCAGAAAATCCCTGGTAATGAGGGCTCTCTCCTTTTTTTCCAGGAGGCACCTCCAGCTCCTCCTGCCCTTCTCGAGTCAATCAGATTTGCTACCACAGACATTCAGGTGTGCTTAGAGAGCTCCTCCTTTCCAGAGACCAGACCCGCAGCCGCATCTCCGCCGAGCAAAAGGTGAACTTCGCGATTATTTCTTTTTTAATGAAGGAGACCTAAGGGCCGCAGGCAGCCAGGAGGAGCCTCCGCGCTGCTTTTCCACCCTCCCACCCGGCTTCCGGCGGCACCGGGGCCCGGCAACCAGCGGGATTTCGGCGGGGGGCGGCTGCGGGCCGGCCCCTTTGTTCGCGCGGGCCGCGGGGCCCGGCCGTGCCCCCGCAGCGCCGGCGGCCGGGGCGGAGGCGGCGACCGGGGCGGAGGCAGCGAGCGGCGCCGCCGGCCCCGGCCCCCGCCCCGCTCCGCCAATCGGGGCCGCCCGCCGGGCCCCCGCCTTCCCGCCCCGGCCCCGCCGCGGCCGCGCAGGGAGTGGCAGGGCGGCCGCCGCCGGGGGCTGCAGCCTGAGGCGGCGCGGAGGCTCCCGCTCCGCTCCCCGGCGGGCTGCGAGGGGGTAAGGGGGCACCGCGGGGAGCGGCGGGCG
Source organism: Theristicus caerulescens (assembly GCA_020745775.1). Taxonomy (NCBI): domain Eukaryota; kingdom Metazoa; phylum Chordata; class Aves; order Pelecaniformes; family Threskiornithidae; genus Theristicus; species Theristicus caerulescens. The sequence goes on from CM036572.1 coordinate 10,019,695, forward strand.
GGGGGGCGGCGCGGCCAGCCCCGGCTCGGCGAGCCCCGGCTCGGCCAGCCCGCGCCGGCAACAAAGGAGGGGACGGATGGAGGCGGTGAGGGAAGAGCCCGGCGGCCGTGGCGCTGTCAGCGCTCCGCCGCTCGGTCGCCTTGCGGGAGGCTTGGCCGCGGGAGAGCCTTGTCCTTGGGGCGGGGAGGAAAGGCAGCGCCCTCGCTGCGGGCTGCGGGGGGGACGGTGCTCCCTGCAGCCCCGCCGCTGCCCTGCAGCCCCGCCGCCCCTGCAGCCCCCCCGCCCCTGCAGCCCCGCAGGCTGGCGGGCAGGGAGCTCGGCTGGGAGCGCGGGGGCTGCTCGGCTGCCGGCTGGGCTGGCGCACACCCACCTGCACACACACACACACAAACGGGGCTACAGCCCCGGCCCGCAGCTCCCCAGCTGGGTGTTGGTTTGGAGGTAACGCACCCGCCGGGTCGCAGCAAATGGCTCTGTCTGGGAGCAGCTGGAGAAGCAGGGGCCTGATGCTGGGAAGATGGAGATGAGAGTGGGTGTCAGCATCGATTGCTCGGCACCGAGCGAGTTTGGGTTTTGAAACGGGAGGAAAATGTTCTTTTGTCTCCGGACTGCTTGCTGGGCTCAGTCTCCTCTCTGTATTTTTGTTCTTTAATGATACAGATATCAACATTAGCTACATACTGCAGGATTTGATGGGGTTTTTTTGTGTGTGGCAAGGAGATGTGCTTCTGAGGAAGGCCCAGCTGGGTCGGGCTGCTGGCACTGGCACGCTGCTCAGGTCGTGAATGGCAGGGCAGATCGAGCAGGTCTCTGCCCCTTGCATCTCCTGGTACCAACCAGCAAATGGGCTGTTTGGGGAAGCATCCAGGGATGGAGGCAGAGGCACGCGTTGTTATCTCCAGGATATCCAGGCAGGCTGCAACGGCGTTCGGGAAGTGCTGGGAGACAAAGCACTGTGTCAGCACCGACTGTTATTTGCTGCTCTGTTGAGCATCAGTCTCATAGGCCTGCAAACCTTGTCTCAGAAACTCATCCTGCTGGAATGGATGTCAGGTTTCACCAGCCCATCCTTTACTGTCGGCTAGAAGCATTTCTTGAGGGTGACTTGCAATTTGAGAAGAATTGATCTGTGTGTGGACAGGGATATATTTGGGGTGCCTGGCCAGGCTTGTTGGCCTTAGCCTCTGCCCTGCCGCCTGCTAGGCAGCGTTCCTCTACCCAGCGGTGCTCCAAGAGAGCCCCTTGAATCAGCACGGGTCAGTCCTGCCCCATCATTGCTGGGGAGGTGAATGCTTTAAACGTGGTGCAGCTGCCCCTTCTTAAACTTGGGTCTGGGATTTGGCATTTTAAGAGGTTACCTGCCTGCTGTTATAGCCTGCTAGGGCTAGGAAGGAGAGAGTCTGCATTGAACAGCTGTGTTCTCACAAAAAGGTGTCACTGTGCCTGCCAGAAATCACTGAGAGTACAGGACTTCAAAGGCTCAGCTCTGAGACAAGCCACAAGTTAAAACGTTGGCACCAGCCATTACAGGCATGTCGGAGAGAAGCCGTGCTGGAGCCAGTCCGTCATCTCGGGAGCACTCGTGTGGGGCCTGCCTTCAATTAAGGGAAAACCTGTGTGTTTCAGGAGATGCTCTTAGGATATACGGACTGGATTATGTGCTGAGGCCAAGGGTTGGTACGTGCTCCTCTTCTGCTTGGCTTCCTGCCGCCTCTAGCCTTGGAGGCTGCCGTAATTTGCTCCAGCAAGTAGCAGTTCCTGGTGCATTTCCTCTTTCTCCCACTTGTGCTTTTGCTCTGGCAGAAGAAACGATGAAGAACCCAAAGGGGGATTTTCCAGTGTCAAGGGATGCATCAAGTGTCAGTGTCAAGATGTAAGGGTACGCATGCCAGTTCTTCCCTTGTGTTACTGGGTGGTTAAAATGGGTAAGGGCACAGATTCCACCTCCTGAGTGAGGTTGCTGTTTTTATTTATCAAAATGCTTCTTCTATCCATGAAACTCAGGGAAATGAATATTTTTTTTTGGATGGGGGGGGTCATAATTCTGGTGAGGACAAGAGACAATACATAAAGCAAGTTCCATCCCCCGGATACCTGGTGTCGGTGCCACTTTGCAGAGTCTCTACGATGCATGGCAAGGTTTATATACTTTTAAAGCTCTGAGAAAGGCCAGGTACAGGTAGCTAGACCTGAATGTGACTTGTTGCTAACCTACATTAGATGCTGGTATGCACTTATTTATAGAGATCTATATTTTTCATAAATATCTTTTTATAAATACCTTGTGACCCGTTTCCCCCTCCATCTCCCAAGGGGTCCAAGAGCACAAGAATGACCAAGGAAGTTGCTGACATGGGGCAAGAAAGCATGTTTCCTGCTGCTTTATTTCTGAGTTAAAGGTAGCCAACAATCTCTGGCTGTTGTTCTTTTATCGCTGTTCTTGTGATATTTACAGTAGAATTTCAGGTCTTGTTTGCTTGGGAGAGCACCTTGGCTGATAGTACTGGTGATGTCAGACCCCAGCAAGACTGGGGCTCTGTTTTACTGGTCAGTTTTCTAAAACAACCAAATTAGGTAAGTTGCTGAATAAAGAAGACAAACTGTCCAAGGTCACTGCAGAAGCCCAGGTTAGAGAAAGGAATTGGACTTGGTCTTCGTCTTCCTGAGTCCTACTCTAATCCTGCCTTCTCCATGTGGCCGTCCTTCCCGTCCCGCGTGAAAGCTCTCGTCTCTGTGCCTGATGCTGACAGAGAAACGCAGAAGTCTGTCAGTGCATTGATATCCAAAGCCTCTTTCTGCAGTACCACTGTGCTCTCAGAGCGTTTCCCCCTGCTCTGCTGAGAGGACCCCGTGTGCTGTGTTTGTCTTCTGAACTTTGTTGAACTACGATGCTAAACAGGACAAAGCAAATTCACTTTCCTCAGAGCTGGATTTAATTTCTTGCTCTTATATGATTGTGCAGTAGCTCTTGCTGTAGCTACCAGTGGAAAAATGACTTCATTGCATGTGACTCTGAGTCTGGCACCTTAAACTGATACTTACTGCTATTCCTGAAAAAAAAATCCCAAAGAAACCCCATTAAAAAACCCAAAACAAACCCACAATATTTGTGCATCAGACTTCTTGGAAATCATTCCCACGCAGTGGCACGTTTTTTGTTATCTCCTCCTAAATGAGTGAAACTGTGTCTATAAAATAGCCGTGGTTGTTTCAGACACAGCATAAGCAAAGAAAGATGTGTGAAGAAATAAAACCAAGCATTGTCATATTTTGTTGTCACAGTTTAAATTTTTTATTTCAGACTGATGGAATAAAATATGACGCTGACTTGAATTGGCACTGAAAGTAGGTGATACTTTCCTTTCAGTGATTTATTTTTATTCTGCTAGTGCTTACCCACCTGAATAGTCGTAGAGAAATGTGGCACACGCGAGCGAAATGCCCTGCTGCAGATTCTGAGCCAGCCATGAAGTCCCCATCTCCCCATCCCCGTCTGTGCCGCAGCACAAAGGGAATCTGAAGTTTCTTTGGTTTATTTCGGGAGTTAATGTTCTGAACTCTGGTGTTGACTCCCTTGATAACTCCAGTTGTGCCTGGGAAAGCCAAATGATTGTTTTTGAAAAGTATTTATACTCTGTCTCTATAAAGTAAACACTTCAGAAAGACTTCCCAAGCCCTTTGATGGGTTGGCTATTCAGAGAGATAGTGGTGCCTAACAGAATCAGGCAACTATTCATCTCTGCTACTGTTTTTTGAGTAATCTTGGGAAAAACCTTTTCCTTCTCTGTATCTGTTTCTCCCCGGTACAAAATGGGTGTTGCAGTTCTGACCTCCTTTGAGGTCTGTGAATGAAATGCTCTGTGGGTGTTGGATATGTGGATCTTGGAACTTTTTAATCACTTTTTGGTGCTTTTTAATCCCTCTCCTGTGCTCCCCCACATGGTTCCTTTAAAAAGATAATGCAAATAAAATTGTATTGCTTGTGCCAGAGCTCTTGGTCAAAATTAATCCTATTTTATTTTAGTGAATAACTCGCATAGTACAGTAAAGACTACACGGATATTGGTTACACCGAAAGGGCTTCACAAAAATTTGGGGTGGCGGAAACTTCAAGAAATGATCTGATCCACCTGTCTGTTCCAGGTTAGGTCTGTCTTCGTCTCTGTCATTCAAGACAGAGGTTTGAAGAGATGTTTTTTTTTGTTGTTTTGGTGGTTTGTCTTTTTTCTAAAGAACGCTGTGGGCAATGAGGGAATTTCTACAGCCTCTCTGGGCAGTCTAGCCCAGTTTGAACTAATGTCATAGTTAGAATGGCATAGCGTGTGTCTTCCTCTTTCTTTTGTGTATCATCAGTTTGTGTATCTGCCTGTTACTGTACAAAGGACAAGTACAAAGGTGTTTCATTGACAAAATCAGCACAATTTCTTTTGCAGCCTGAACTTCTTTTGCAGAACACCCTCCGGAGGGGCAGAGGAAGGCTGCCAAACAGAGGCACCAACTTCTGGCATAGTCACTAACAAGGGCTTTCTCTGGCTGGTCTGTTCTTTTTCTTCCTTTGACATATTCTTCCCCCCTTTATCTGTTGCATCATGCTCTGAAAACTTCTGTGTCCGCCAATTAGTGCTGGAAACTTTTCTGTAATCTTGACAGGCATGAGAAGCAGCTGCCTGCTGAAACAAACAGCACTTTCCCATCCCTTGCAAACCCTCCCATTCAAGGCCTGCAAGCGCATCCCCTGGATGCAGAGGCTGTACTGGCTGGGGAACAAACCTCCCTAGAAAAAGTGGCTTCTCCTGGAAGATGTGGAGAGGCACTTACATCATGAGATGTGTTTAGTGGGCTTTTTAGCCTCATATTTGGCTATCATATATTGTGTCCTATACTACCTCAGTGGCTCCTGTCAGCCCTCTGTATGAAGCCTATCCTGGTGATTAAAGTCTGCTCCTTAGCTATATTTAGCGTATAGCTATTTGTTTTATAACTGAGATCCTTACTATGCAAACTGGAGTAGGTCAGTCTGCAACCTTGAATAAGTGTTTTTTCTTTTTTCTCTGGACTTCTGTTTCCCAGCTGGGAGGTTCTAGCTGATGAGCAATCCACCAGCCATTCCTAATGGCGATTTAATGATGGACAATATGGCACACAAAGGCTTGTGTGGAATACACAGCTGAGGCAGAGGAAGCTGATGTTTTGCCTTACCCAGTTCATCTTTTACATGTCTGTTTACATAGACTTTTACTGGGATCTATGAAGTAGCTTTTTGAACTTGCTAAATCCCTTCCGTGGGAAAAATTTATGTTTATATGTGTATGTATATTTAGATATATTTCTAGTAAATGATACTGGCAATAGCAATGCCTCCTGTGAGCTTAATCTTGATGTCTCCAAAGCATCTGCAAGAAGTTTTTCCCTTTTTGTCTCTGAATCCCCTCCAAGCACATTGGTTAGACAGTAGGAAGGTGTGGGAGCACCTGATGTGCTCACATGGAAATGTCAAAGTCAAATGGGTGATTTTGGGTGATCGTATGGTTCAAGTTTATGGAACGCTATGATATACTCTGCCTTAGGGTGCTGGGAACATTGATTGTCCTTGTCAGAAGAAGTGACAATTCTGTTTTTGCTCTTCCTTTTTGGTTGAAACAGGACCCATCTGCATTAGAGACGTCGTGCCAGCACTCTGCATTGCGATGTACTCAGGCTGCTGCTCGTAACCGCTCCATACTTGCTTGGCTAGATGAGATTGTATCTTGATCTCCGTACAAAATCATGATTGTGGTCTTGGCTGCATTAGAGGAGAGATTAATGACACTTGCGGTATAGAAACAACCCGTTTCTCTAAGAAGTGAAGGAGCAGCTAGGGACACGTGGTAGCTCTGCAAAGCTCTGACTGGAATGTGTAGTGCTGCGCTACTCCAGGAGTATGGTGGGTTGATCCATCTGTCCTGCCTACCTGCATGCAGGCTGGGTTCACCCCTCTTATCTCCAGAGATACAAAACGTTAAGTCCCATTTTAGCACCAATCCATCTAGCCAGACCTGTTCCTTTTGGCTGCCGGCATCTATGCATCAAGCACTGCTGTATGTGTTTCCCAATGGCACGGTAGCGTATAGATGGAAATGCTGATTAACACCAGGCAGTGGAGCAGTACAGCTCTTGCAAGGTCTCGGTTGCTGCTGGAGGAGGCTGGGATTGACAGCCTTTCCCAGATGTGTGCAGCCCGTACTGTGACAGCCTCTCTTGTTCTTGCCAGCCCAACGAGTCCCACTGGAGCACGGGCAGCACACTGAGCATGTTCAGTCTCCACACCTGCTTTGCAATCTGACTGCGTAGGATGGTGTTTTCTTTTTTCACCCCCTAGAAACTGCAATCTCCAACCTTCTCTGGTATAACATACTAGGTAGCCATCCTATGGTGCTGGTGTGGCTTCGTGTGTGGCTTAGTGCCTAGAGGCTTTGAGCTAGGATCTCTGTTTCTCTACATGTGGTGCAATCCAAAGTAAATGATGGCCTCTGCAAGGCAGATTGTGAGGTGTGGGTGAAAGGAACCGCGAGGCAGGAGGGGATAACGTAACAATGTTGACAGATAAGATCCAATTTGATATAACTTGCCAAATTTGTTATGGTTTTGGTCATTGATAGGGATGTAGTTTGAATAAGAGACATGTTCCTTCTTGTACTATAAGGTTTGTGAGCCATCCAAACTCCTGGCTTTTCTAAGCACCTTTGTACTGGGGCTGCAGATGGTAAAGTAGGAAACTCCATGATTAACCCTTACTGGCTGAAAGCAAACTTTCTGCATCACTGGCCTCCCTGTTTCCACCACTGGTTACGGTGGGAGCTGTGTAGATGTGTCGGTGTCAGCTGAGGTCTGGGGAAATCGCAGTATTTGTAGAGGGGCTCAGGGGAAAACAGCAATTAGTGCATGCAGCCCAGAGGTCAGCTTCTTAAGTGGGAGGCTGAGCGCAGGCTGGTGAATCAGCAGGGAGGAGGAGGAGGGTGCTCCAGGGAACAACTGAGTCCAGCATCGCTCTGCTGCTGCCAGCGCAGCGATGGGAAGCAGGAGTGTGGGTAGAGGGATGGGGCTTACACAGTGCCTTGGTGCTCCGGGGAGAGAGTGGGTTTGCTCCTCTCTAGCATCTTTGGTGATCTCCAGTCTTTCAGTGGGTACCAGTGGTGTAACCCTCCTGGTCTACCACCCTTCTGTTCGCCAGCTTGGTACCGTTATCATCCCCCTTTATGTGGCAAGGACATTACTGACCGCTGTGGAAGAAGAAAGCAGGAGTCCTGACTGTCAGTGCTGCATTTCAGCTCTGAGATAGTCTGTATTTCCTTGTCAGCTTACCTCCTCTTGTATCTCAGCTTACTCTTAGCAGTCAGAGTGTGAAGGTGTGTTAGTTACTTTTTCAGCTTTTGGGAACAGTTGCTTTGTTTGAAGGAATGAGGTGGTGTTAGCTCATAGTATTTGGCATAGTTTGTCCAAGGCCTGGTGAGACATAGCCTGGGATGCAGCATGCATTTTCATAGAATCATAGAATGTCCTGAGTTGGAAGGGACCCACAAGGATCATCCAGTCCAACTCCTGTCCCTGCATAGGAGAACCCCAAAATTCACACCATATGTCTGAGGGCATTGTCCAAATGCTTCTTGAATGTTGTCAGGCTTGGTGCCATGACTGCCTCCCTGCGGAGCCTGTGACAATTTTGGGTTGTCCGTGTCTAAACCAGACTGAATTCAAGTGATGGAGCTTTAGAGAAGGTCTCCTTAGATGAACCAGGAATCGATGAGTCTCATATCTCAGGACGTCTCAAAGGAGAGCATTGCTTGTTCAAAATGACATAGTGAAGCCGGAAAAAGGGCAAAGCTGTCTCATGGGGGCTGGACAGAATGGGAGAGGGTCAGATCTGTGCAAAGGGCAGAGTAGGTACGTGGGCAGAAGGTTGGCTTGAATAAATCTGGACTGGCAACTGGTGGGGGGGGCTCCCAGCCAGCAGAGGCCAAAACAAACACTGCTGAACTGCAGGAATGAAAAATCTTGTGAGGTGGTTTTATAACTAAATGAAAGGGGTTACATCAGGGGCAGGGTAGGCCCTTCCTATCCTGCGTCCCTGCCCGAAGTTTCAGCAGCTTGTGGAGAGGCAGGGTCAATTTTCCCTTAATGTGACGTTGTTTGCATCAGGATTCTTCTGAGGGGGTTTCTGTACTAAACATTACACCTGCAGTACCACCGGCCCAGGGCAAGGCTTTGCTCCTGTTCCTGCTCTGATCACCAGGTCTCCACAGCATACCCAATTGCATTAAATGTGATTGCATGGACTTGGCATCTTTTCCTAGCGCACTTGAGGGTGTGTGTAGATATTGGGCAGCATTAGCGGAGCACAGTGGCGGCTTCAGTGGCAAGCCCAATGTGTCCCAAGGTCTTTTCTATCACACCAGAAACATGTTGCATTCCACTCCTATTTTCTTTGCTTTTAACCAAATCATCTGCAAGTTTAAACCAGTACAACTGCACTACCATCAGACAGGTTGTCATAACACTGCACTGAAAATGAAAACAAAATTCCTAGTTTCAGAAAACTTAAATGTGCAAGGAGAAAGAGAAGAAACTTGCAAGACCAGTTGTTTCCTATTTTCAGCTCTTTGTTGCTCCAGCCTTTCAGTTACATTCTGCAAACCCAGGCTGGCCTGCAAAGAAGTCTTCTTTGCAGGTGCGGGTTGTAAAAACGGGGGGAAAAATCAGGGCGAGAGGGACCTGGGTCCTGTTTTTTGTTTCATAATCAAAGTCCAGGGCAGAGGTTAGATTACAGAAGTGCACAAATCAAAATCTATGCGTTAACCTGAGCTCCAGTGAATAACAGATCAAGCGCCAGGGTGAACTTTAATGCTACGCTAAATCAAGCAGTCAAAACCCAGGAAATTCCAGAAGTTCAGATCCTTCTGCAGCTCTGCACAGGGTGCGTAGCGTGGCTGAGTTATTGTGTAGCTCATATTTAATTAAAGAAATTGCTTCTCCAGTAGTAAAACACCAAGCCATTATAATGGAATATGTTTATCACGTGTCATTGTCTTTCCTGCACTTTGCCTGCTCTCCTCGTGTTTCTTTTCCAGATACTGCTTATGACAAATAACACTTTCTTTGAATAGGAAACTTGGATTTTGTCAAAGCCCCTTGAATTGCAGAGAAACCTTTCATGGAATTGAGTAGCCATTGGATCAAGTCCGAATTGACCTAGAGGACTGCAGTTTTGACATCTCTGTGTGTATTCTGTTCCCTTCCCATGTGAGCCGTGCAATTTTGCTGTCGTGCCCCTATATATTTCTGTAAGGACACTGTCCCCTGCCCCCAGGACTTAACTCCAGGCAGCAGAAACACATGTAGATCCAAGACCATCCCCGGGATTTTTCCCACAAATTAGAGAGAGTTTTGCTCTGCAATTAGTGCAGAATTGTTGCTATCTACTCTGTCAGTCTTCAGTAGGCGTTTTGCCAGCATGGGGAGCGTGAGCTCATCAGCAAGCCCGTAATTACTCCCCGGTTTGTATATGATGACTTCCTTGAATGTCCTTTGTTTCTTTTCCCCACTTTGCCTCAGGTTTTGCATTGTGGTTTTTAGTTAAGAGTGCAATGGGATGTTTTTGCACATTCTTCCTTTAATAAACATTGTTTTATAACTAAATCACAGGGCGATTAGTCTATCATAGTGGTTAGAACTAGCTTAAAAAATACCTAAGTTCTTAAATAAAAGGCCTCTAGGCTTTTCCTTTGCATTCTGTGCTAATTATTACAAAACTTGAGTGAGAAAGAAGACTAAACAGAGGCTTTTTAAGACTAACAACCTTTCAGACATGTAAGGGAGACTACGTAGTAACAACGGAGCTTCATGGCTGAAGAACCTATGTGAGTTCTTCAGCTGCAAGGGAGAAAAAACCTGATGGCTGACAGAGGGTCCCTGTGTGTAACTGAAGGCAATATGCTCCTTTCTTTCACTCCTGTAGTACTCTATCTACATTCCCTCTATGGGAGAAGGAAATGTTTCTTGGGAGAGAAGTCTGACCTTAATTAAGAATGAGAGTCTCTTATTTCCTCTATACTTCAATTAAGTGAAAGGATTTAATCCTAATCTGCCATGAGCTTGTTGGAAGGAGTAACTAATCGGAGAAGTGAGAAGGCGATGGTACGATTACCTTGGATTGGATGGAACATCTTAAGGAGTTAAAAGATAAAATTGCCCCGTCTTCTCAGCATAATCCCTGTCTCTATTAGCAGAGTTGCAGTTTGGCTGTATCAGATCCTGTCTCTATGTCGAAAGGGTTCATTTCCCATCCCTTTTGCAGAAGACTGAGCAGTTTCACTCTGGCCTTTGGGTTTTGATTTCAAGGCAAAATTCTGTCCTTAAAATCCCTAGCCTGTTTTTGCAGCCTGGCCGGTGTTGTGGGGTTGTGAGCCCAGGGCACCAAATCTTTAGCGCTCCTTGCCTCTGGCATGCAGTCAGTTGGGCAGTAATGTATCCTAGAGCAAGGACTCTAGGAGACGGAGCTTTATTGCCTGAAAATCTCATTTTCCTGGGGGTGGGGAAGGTGCAGAAAAGCTTGGAAATATGAAGTGGATGCAACCAAATGCTCAGAAATAAGAAATGAAATAACTTTAAAAAAAAAATCAATATCTGTAGGCCAGTAAAGGTTTTGTATAAGGCCTAATAAATGAATACTAGAGTTGGCACTGAAAACTTTTTGCCTTTGTTCTGTATGCTTATTGTTGAAGTGACTGAAGAGTTCCTCCAGCGATCAGTGGACCAAATTCTTCTCTAGCAGTTTGTTTTCAGGGAGATGTTGGACTTCAGGTATTGTTTTCAACATTTACAGTGCCTGATGCTGAAGGTTTCTGCAAGCAGTAATGCTGTTTTCAGTGGCAGATTCTGCATGGGGAGTGCGACACGTGCGAGAATGAATTGCTGGAACAGGCAGTTGTGGGTCCTGTGGGGAGCAGGGGTTGTTCTTGAGCTGTGCTAAGGTAGGTTCACTCTTGTCCAGAGTCCCAGAGGTTCCTGAATAACAGAGGCTAGGGGACCAAACCCAGAATCCTCTTCAAGGCTCTGTACTCTTTCTGAAATACAAAGCCAGAACATGGGTAGAAAATTACTCCTTTTATGTTTGACTCTCTTGGACAAGTGTGCAAAGGATGTGTCGAAACCAAAGTGCTGTTGGACCTTCCCCAGCTACGCATTGTGTGGCAGCATGTGGATTGTTTCTCTTTCCTGTAGAGGATGGGGATTTACCTTGCAGGCGTAAAATGCACTTTCCATTACTCCATATGGAGTCGCTGTTATTACATTGTCAGAGCAGCTGCAGACAGAATTCCTGGTCTTTCCAAGCTGTGTCTTTATTACTAATGCAAAAGTCTTTGTGCAGATTCAGCCACGCCACCACAGCTTATGATAGCCCTGAAAATGGCTGAAACTCTGCTTGCAGTCGTGCTGCCATAGGGCTGCATCCCAAGCCCTGGTGTTCCGCATCCTTAGTCTGAACACGAGGAAAGCTGCCATGGTGTTTTAAATAATGGCACAAACAATTGCTTCTCAAAAGATTATCTTAGATGGGAGTAGGTAAAAAAGGAAAGACTTTATTGTGCAAACCTTTCCCTATCCAAATAGTTGTCTTTGAAGTCACTGATTATTTGCATGAGTCGATTGTTTAAAAAAAAAAAAAAGTGTTTTACTGCTTCTCTGCATTGTCTTTGTTTATTATTAACCTTCCATACAACACGATAACCGTAATTCCTTCAGTCTGATAACAAGATACTGTTCTTTACCTTTTTTTATGGGCCTCTGTCCTGAAAAGGTGTGCACATGACTGAATGCAAACTTCAAATTTAATTTCTTACATGTGGATTTCCAAATTTAGAAAATTAGAAATCTAAATTTTGGTGCTCACTTTTTGGGCTATATGTTTAATTTTAAGAAATGAGGAGTTATTTCCCCACAAAATATTGTATATACCCAAACACTACAGCAGTGTTCAGACACAGCTGGTCTAAATTCCACTTGGGTCCACATTCAGAATGAAATCCTTGTGCCTTGCCTAGGGTTTCATGTTGGGTAAACACTTCTTACATCTAGATCCATCCAGAAGGAAGCTCCAGGCACAGGATGGGATTCAGGCCAACTCAGTCTGGTGTCTGGAAACCTGTGCCTGTGTCTTGCAGTTGTTGCACTCAATATGTCGAGGTGAACAGAGCCTTAGACTGGCGTATACCCATGAGGGCTTTCTTCTGGGGCGTGTGCTGACCCTGGGAGTCGGCTTTGTTGCTTATGTCCATCTTGAATGGGGTGGTATTCCACGTGGCAAGGCAGTACTCATGTGCCTCGTTGAGGGTAGGAGGGATGGATGAAGCAGAGAAATGTGCGGATAAGCTGTATTGCCAAGACTGACAAAGGCTTTTGCTTCCAACCCTTGTTTTGTGTTATTCTTCTACCACATTTGAGAAATAATTGGAGTCTAAGCACCTCTAATTGTTTCTCTGTTTTTAACGTGTACTGTTCTGATGCCTGGCCAGTGTTGTGGTTACTTGTGTATCCAGATATATTGCTCCTGGTGAAAGGTATTTTTTGGATGTACATCTGTACTTAGCTGAGAACTGTTCCCCTTTTTGAATCTGAGCCTAGGTGACTCAGATCCAGCTGTGCCCTTTTCTGATGGAAAGATGGAGAACAGAATGTTTTGGTCATTTGAAGCAAGCTTTCATATTGTGCATTCCTGGGATGCTTTTCTTGGTTGTGGGAACAGACAGAACCATTCATCCCAGTATGAAAAGATTGCAGGAACAATCTAGCAGAGATCTAGAAAATCCTTGCAATCTGTGTCATCTTGAAAAAGGAAGGAAAACAAAATAAGCAGAGCTGGTGGCCCTGGAGTATCCACAGGGGCAGATGTTTGTTTGTTTGTTTTTTTTTTACAGTGTGTCTGGAGAAAGTCTGGTTTCCATGAAGTTATACAGGAAGGCAAAACTTACAGCTTGTGTAGGTAATATAGGGAGTAGGAAAGAGCAAATGGTTCGTGTGTTTCTTACGCCACATGTGGCATCATATTTGCCTGTGATCAGCATCTACTGCTGGAAACAGATTTTTCAGAAGGGCTCTGATAATAGAGCCTGTTGGGATGCCGAGGGTACAACACCGGAGCTCAGGGCAGGTTGTTATCTCTAACGGAGCGGGGCCGTGCCCTGTGGAGATACTGGCCCGTGTCCCAGGCCAAGGGTATTTCTGTAGCACAAAAGCTGCATCCCTCGGTTGGGAGCTAACGTGGGACTTGGATGGCTCAGGGCAGCGTTGCTCTGGGTGGTGAGGATGACCTAATGGTGTGATGCGGAAGAGCTCCGTGCTTGGCGTTCAGAGCTTCCTAAAAGTCTGCTCATATATTTTTATGTTGAAGTGGGGGAGAAACTAGTGACAGAGGAGTATCTGTCCCTAGTAGCAGGCATAGTCTACTTCAGAAATGTCCCAGATGTTTATTTTTATCTATGTATTTCTAACAAGCTGCAGTTATAGTAAAATTCACTCAAGTTCATTCTCATTTCCCCGTGTGATTATGAGCGTGCAGGTATACACTAAGGCAGTCATCCCCGTTTCCTGGCTTTGGGCGGTCTGCAGCTCGTGGAGATGAGAAGGGCGCTTTAGATACGTGAGTTACCCCCATCGGACCCCTCTGTGAGCTGACACGCAGCGAGCGTAGCTGGGCAGGGGGTATCTGGCTGCGATGCAGGGTGGCACTTCAGAAGTTTTTGAATCTGGTGTGTGGTGTGGAGACCCCAGCGAGTGTGGCCGGGAACTAGTCGTGGTGATTGTATTTCAGGATAAAAGAAGCTATCTGTTCGGAGGGTAGCTTAATTAGCAGCCTGTGGAGTTCATTTGTTTTTCAGCATTAGTATGTTGAAAGCAAATGTGTTTGCATAAAGGATTCTGGCAGCAATCTTTATGCAGTGGGAATGCACTTCCTCTTATTTCTCTCCCCCTGCCTAAAAATAAAATCCAGTCATCCTGAGAAGGAGCAGAATATCACAATATCCTGTGACTTGTGTGGCCAAGTGATCTTCAGGGATAATGAGTAGTGGAGGGAGAATGAACTCAAGTTCCTTCTCTCCTCATAGATGAGCAGCAAAATAGAGGAACAGACTAAATTCACTGCCTCCCTAAAGTTTCTGCGGCTCTGGCTGCAAAGTTAGAGACCCAGAGACTCCCTCTAACAGAGGCCTGAAAAACTGTGAAATATCTTTATTCTTCTGGCACCCTTTCCTGCTTAAATTCTTCTCTACTACTCTTTTATCCTCCCCCTGTGTCCTTTTATCCTTCCCCTATCCACATTCCTGGCTGTGGATTCAACAAGCCATCATGTTTTATCTGGAAGAACCAGCATCCCCAGCTTGCTAAATCGCAAGTAGAGCATAAAACCTTGTAACCAAAGGGTAGGGCTGGGCGATGAGATGTGTAAATCTAGGAGCAAGGGCGTATTGTGAAGAGAGCAAACCTTCAGGTTGAAGGTGATGGAGATGGGGCAAGATCTCTCAGTAGAGCACATCACCTGCCAGCAGAAATGCTAGAAAACAAGTTGCTCTGTAAAATCAAAGTTAGCCCTGCGCAAAATGTGTTGTAGGAGATGGAGTGGGTGGGAGGGAGAGGTCTGATGGCTTGACAGATAGGAGGAACCAGATTGATGTTTCTCACCTTTAGATTCTGTTACTTGTCTCCCTGTTCTATGCTAAATAGAGCTGGAAACTGCAGCCTCCTGTCCAGCTCTGTGACAGCATCTGGTCCTCGCTGGCTCTGTCGCAGGAAGGCTGTTTTCTCTCTTCCTTAACGAGAACTGCTTGCTCTTGTCCATTGTTCCTGCTGCTGGTGATGTGATCTGAGCATCCTGCTTCTCCTAAACAGCCCTGACTTCAGTGTAAGCTAAATACTCCTCAGTTGGTGCTGTCTGCAGGTGTCTGAAGCCACCCCAGGTGTTGAACACCCTTTGTGGGGGACATGGGGAAGAGACAGGGCTTGATCCCTTGGGTTTTCACGCAAGCTCCCTCCCCAGGCTGTCTCTGCTGATCCCTCCTTTCTTTGTCTCTCTAAGGCGGTGTGGGATAACTGACTTACTGCTGAAACGCTCTTTGGTGCCTCAGATGTTTGTGAGCCCTCAGGAATACAGTTTTGGAATTCTCCTTGTGGTTTTTCCTCCTCTGGGTCTGCTTGCAGCTTTCCCTGGAGCCCTGCCAGCCCTCCCCTCGCCCTGACCCAGCCTGTGTTGAAATCCTTACTCATGCCTTAATCACTTCCCGTCCCAGCTATTGCAATTCCCCCCTCGCAGCATCTGTAAATCTTTGCTATGTTAATTCTCCAGGGTGCTGCCTGCAGCAGGCTGCCTCCTTCCTTGGCCCAGGAAGCGGGTCTGGGTGTCCCCCGGCTTCTGGCTGCTCCTTGGTTTGCTCTCCTTGCAACTCCCTTTGCCGTTATGTTGGCGTTGTCCCTGGCTCACTCTGCTGCCACCTTCTTCCCTCCACATCCCGGCCTGCTCAGTCAGCCAGCCTTAGCTTCCTTTTGGCTGACAGTCTCAATTTTTTCATTGTTTTTCTTTATCCATTAGGAATGTTTTTTCTTTTTTTTAAGCAACTTTGTCATTTCCTTTACTTTTCTTTACTCGTCATAAAACCTTTTGCTTGAGGATTTGTATGCTTGTTAACGCAACATCCTTGCAAGGAATTTGGAGGTTTTGTTCCGTTTGCCTACCGGGAATGGAATGGCATAGGGAAGGGTTATGTGACTTCACTAATGAGTAGTTGGTAGTGTCATGCTTAGGTTTCAGAAAGATTTCGGTTTTTTTCTTTCAGTCTTACTGCAAATCCGTGGGGTCAGATGCCCTTTTTCTGTAACAAGGTTGTGGATTTGTTCTTAAGGAAAGGAGCTGAAAGCCCCATCTCAGACACTGGCCTCTTCCTTCCTCCTCCTGTCAATTTGGAGAGGCTGCCCTGAAGTCTTGTGGAAATGGGGGCCGTGCACCAAAGCAAGAGTGCTGAGGGTCCTTAGTGTGCCTTTGGTAAGGGCTCTGACAGCAGAACTGGGTCTTGCCTGATGCATGAACTGAGACTTTAGAACTTAAAATCAATCAACAATTTCAGTCACGCAAATCCCAAACTGAATTTAAATTCTTGTTTGGTGGTTCTAAGAGGTTTCAGCTTTGGTCCAGGACTCCAGGGTTAAAATGAGACTGCGATATTGAGGAAAAGAATGTAACATTAAGATGCGAGATGAAGGAAATGATCACCCTTGTTTTACAGGAGAAATGAAAGATCCTGACCCTCCTAGGGATGTAAGGAGGGAGCTGGGCACTGCTTTCTGGGAGCCCGTTCGGTGCTTTCCCATGCATTCTCTATCTGATTTCTTTGTGCTCTTCTCTCCCAGGTCTGTGACAATGGAAGAAGAGGTCCATCATCGAGAAGCCTGAACAGTGATACCAGGACAGCCCTTTGAGACACTGGCAGTACGAGCCTGAGATACAGGAGACAGCAAACATGCTGAAGCCAAGTGGACTTAAAATCCCTGGCAGGGCTGGGAAGCACTCCAGCCCGGTGGGACGGGCATCAGGGACCACCACACCTGCCGTCACCACTGGTTCAAAAGAAGGTAAGGACTTGATTTGGCAGGGGAATGAGCTGACCCAGGTAATTACCTGGCTTAAAGGCAAAGGCCTCATGGTGCCAGTGTTCAGTAGGACGTGAAATTCCCCATCTATACATAGATTGATCATGAGCATGGATCAAAACAAGTGTAATGGGGTGAGTAAATGGCCTCCCTCTCCCAACTAATGCACAGACCAGGCAGGTTGTGGAGTGGGTGGGAGACAGATGGATCCTCTGGTGTTTAGGGCTGACAGGGAGAGGTGCTGCCTCCTGTCTTGCTTGTTTGCGTATGCGTACCTGTACAGACACTAACATTTGAAGGGCGGTAATAATTAGGCAGATGGGAACCTCACCCATGGCCTTCTTAAACACTGTCCTATAGCCATGGCTTCTGGCCTGTGATAATGCAAGAGTAAGAACAAGGTGCTTAAGGTGATTTGTCCTGTGCTGATTACCCAAATTAGTGCCTTTGAACAGAATCATTTGAAGCACTGGGATTTGAATAATGACTTACCTAGACATACATACACATGCTTTACTGTCCGTTGATCTATATCCAGTGTATACATAAGCTATACAGACTGCCATTATGCAGTATAATTAACACTTCAAAAACGTTTGAGATGCGTTTTGCTTAGGACTCATTTTTCTGGCTTCTTTGCTGGGTTGTTTTTTTATTAGATACAATTTAGCAAATATTCAAGGTGCAAGTTTTGTATGTAATGTTTTTCATTTCACTTTGTTAAAAAAGGCTTTCCTCTTGGTTCTGGGGAGAAGCATCAGGGTGATGTATATCCTGTCAATCACTTGTACCTTCAGTATATTACACTTTCATTTGAGAATGTTGCTGGTTGCTTCTTGAAATCTGTCAACCTCTTGTCCCATAATAGTTCAGGCCACTGCCCACATGCCTGGTTACTTTGCTGTACATTTCAGTCCCAAAAATACATAGCGTTTGGCAGAAGCAGGAAAGCCTTGTACCTGTCAGACAACATTTTTAGTATGGGGATAATGTTGGACAAAATTTGCTTTAGCATGCTATGCTATGACAAATTAGTCTGTGATGATACTGCAAAAATGAGGGTCACCAGACAATGCTATCTCTTGTCAGAGTAATGCAGAAGTGTTAGTTATTTAAACAAAACAAACAAAAAACCCCATCTCTGTGAAGTTTCGGTTGTGCTGGGGCATGTGTCCTTGTCCCATGAACACACTCCATTGCAAGGGTGGTTCAGGCACAACCTCTGCACAGGACTTCCATGCAGAGACCCTGCGTGCTGCTGGGCGACCCTGGCTCTGCTGCATTATTACACATCAGGGGCTCTGCTTTGCTCATGGATTTCTTCAGCTGAGCTTTCTCTTCTTTCAGTGACTGATAGTGTGCATATCATCTCTCCCACTCTGTAAATTCTTTCCTTGAACAGTATTGTAAAAGCCACGGTTTTAACTTGTTTTTTTGCACGTGTGCAAGGTCTTGTTTGAGGGGCCAGTCACTGCATGAGCTCATGGGCTGAGTTCCAGACCCTTCGGTGTAATACAGCATTGTAGGGAGTGGAGCAGCACTGCTCTTCCTCGGCTGAGAACTTGGCCCTAGATGTAGAGATAAATGTTGGAATTGCACTTTTCTGTGTTTGAGTGGGTTTTAATATTAGAAAGACTAATTTCTTTATCTAGTATCCAAATCAAAGATACTGAAGTCTCCTTATATCTGTTTGCTAGATGGAAGCGCAAATTGACAAAGGAAATTCTTAGGATAAGGTTTATCGGTTTGGCTGTTTATTTTGAAGTTATTTCCCAGACGAGTTTCTCTATTTCCCCCTTGTTTCTCCTAGCACCCAGCTGCAATTGAGAAATGAATTTGAAGGACTCCAGTGAAGTGACTATTTAGCTACCAGTTGTGAATCTCTCAAGGTGCTTCATGCAGGATTTATAATTGCAGTGTGGCGTGGAATTATTTTCAGTTGATTTTTATCACTTAAAAAAAAAAAAATAAGGGAAAAGATCCGAGGCCTTTCTTCCCCTTGGAGGCTTTGCGTAGAGGCGTCTCAGCAAACACAGTCAGCGCGTGTGTTGCGGTATGAAAGAGTTAGTTAGCACGGATAGTCAGCACCGGGGTCCGATGCAGCCTTTCAGCTGAATGCAGCGCTTGTTTGCTGGAGCTTCTTTGTGCCTTGTTCAGCTATAGCCATCTGTCACTGTGATAGATGTGCAGCAAAGCTGGCCGAGCGCGGGCAGAATCTACACCAAACTGAGTTTGACCTTTGCCTGAGAAGTTCTAAAATGAGTTTTATTCCTGGAAAAATGTGTGTATGGAGAAGGGGAGAAGTCTTGGGGTGGTAGGTTGGTGCTATGAGCTGTGCTGCTGCGCCTCTGCCTCTCGGGATGGTGCAGGGGGCTTTCAGGAGTCACGGAGCTGCTGGAGCAGTCACAGCACTGAGCCGTTCCTACCTGGGAGTGAGAACAGAGCACAATGGGGCTGTTGTTCCAGCGTGTCCTAGGTGGATAGCTTGTGATAGGGCTTGTAGCATCATCTTTGATGTCATCCCTAGTATCATCTTCTTGCTCTGCGTCCTGCACAAGAGCTACTGCTGTGTCTATGCGTGGCCTGTACCTGCTCTTCCTCCTGCAAATCTCTCCAAAGGCCTGGCCAGCCCCTCGCTGCCTCCTGCTCTTCTCCTTTCCAATGATAATCTGAAGTGGTGAGCAAAGCGCGCATCCCAGAACCCTGTTGGCTTGCTGATGTGCCCCTCTCCGAGAGCAGCAGCGTCTGTGCTGGCTGTGGGGCCCAGCCGCAGCACAGACAATTGTGAGATTTGGCCTTTGGCAGGGAAAAACTCCAAGACAAAAATATTCTTTTTTCTGTCAAAGTGGTTTAGTTCTATTTCAGAGCCAAGTGTCCACATCACTAAAATCCTGACCACAGCAGGCGCTGACGTAAACTTTGAGGATGCCTGCAGCCAAAGGATCTGGTGGTAGATGGCCATGGAGGCTGGATTTCATTACCTTTCCTGGGATTAATCAGGTCTGGGCCACAGGAGGGTGATGGAGCTTTGCCCCATCCTCACTCTTCTGTCTTGCTAACCTGCATCACTCAACCTCTGTCCTCTAAGTGCATTGCTGCCGTTAATTCACGGCCGTACTGATAACCCAGCTTTATCAAGAGGAGGCAACTGTATGCCAGCCTGAGGGCTGTCAGCACTGAGTGCTTTCCTCAGTGTCACAGTGTTGGAGCCTTTCTAACGTACAGAGGGACAATGGCAGAGATGGAGAGGCTGAAAACAATTTTCTTTTGTGTGTTTAATGTGAATACTGCAAAGGGCTTTTTCTGCTTTTCTTCCCTCTTGTGTCACTGTCCGGGAAAGTGCCTTCATGTGATATATTGGGTGTCTGCTGGGATGGAAGGATCCTCTAAATACCAAGCTTTACATCAGGCCTTAAAAAGTTGCATGAAGGAGGCTGTATGCGAGGCATTTGAGAAGAAATGTAGAAACCATGAGCTCTGCTCTTTGCTGTCTTTGAACGTTTGCATGAGCTCTGTGAGCTGTGTCTGTGCACTGAGAGCGATCCCTGCGAGTCTGTCAGCGTTTGCCTGGCTCCAGGGGGATCTGAGTGTACTGGATTTTTCTGAACTCGTGTGTTGCCTCCACACTTACCTGCCTCTTGCCAGAAATGCCAAAAGAGACTTATCCAGTTTCTCAGGCATTTGGTGAACCACCTGAGCCCTGCAGCTCGATGGAAGAAAACCAGTGTGGTTTGGATTACAAAATACAGACCTGCAACATTGATCTCTATGAATCTGCTACCTTGGGGGAAGACAGAACTCTCAGAAGCTTGAAATATAGTTGCAGAAGAAAACCATAAATCTAATAAAGTGCAGAATTAAACTGTAACAATGTACCGTCTGTTGGCTCTGAGCTGTCTCTTGGCTCTGGTAGCCTGGGGCTGGCTCAGAAAGACCCCACATCGAGGTTATATCTTTCAGATTGGGCGTCAAAGGAAGGTGCTCATTCTCCAGCTGTACCTGAGAGTTGTCAGAGCCATTAGATGCAAATGAATTTTGAAAAGCTTCACACTTTCTTCCTTCTGCCTTGCCATAAGCTGATCAGTCTTGTCTGCAAAAGTGCAAGTAGAGGTACTTTCCTTTATTCTTAGTCTGGAATACACAAAGATGCTTTGATTTCTTCTTTCTTGTTTCCCCAGCACTCTGTTCATATTCTTTTGTAGAAAGTCAAGTGTCTCTCATCCATCTCTCATCTCTCTTCCTTTCCCAGGCAGTGGAGATGTACCCTGTTAAACATTTCCATGTACTCTTGACAACTCGCATCTTCTGTAGCAGAACAGAGGATTGATGCAGGTGTAAGATGCTCTGTGTGTGTGTATACATAATTTCACAATTCATGGTTGCAGGTTTCCCCAGAGACCACATATGATGTAGTCGTAGCATGTGTGACAAGCTGGCTCAGTATATCAGGAATTATTTTCCCTGAAAACTTATTCGGAGTCCCTGTTTCTTACCAGCTCAAGGAGTGTCCTCTTTGAACTTTCCTAGAGTGGAGAGTTATTGTGTCTCCCACGTGAGCTGGCACTTTAAAGACCCATGAGGTATAAGGGCTTTTTGTGGTGGTATTCTGGGTTAGGTGCACTGGCTTGTTGTGGGTGGGGGCTGCTTTTTTTGTGAAGGAGAGCTGAAATGGTCATTTCCACTGAAAATCAGTGGGGGACTGGCACCTGACATAGATTCCTGGAAAATGTTAGCCTCGATGAGTGGTGTCCATGCCAACTATCCCCCTCCCTTCTCTCCCATAAAGCTGGAACAATGGAAAAAATAAGTTCTGCTGCTTTGTGGTAACTATTTTCCTTAAAACCAGACCAAAAATTCATCTCTAGCTGTCTCAGGAGAGGATTTCCCACAAATGGGTTGGCTTATTTCCCATGCTTCAAGTAAAGAAAGTTACTGCTCTCAACCCCATGTGCAAGACAGGTTTCTGTGCAAAAGGTGTGGGCTCACTGGTAAAGGGCCCAACATAATGTTTGGATTTCTTGTTACTTACAAAGCTCATATGTCTTGGTTTCTTTCCCACCCTCCTCCTGGAAAAGCCAGCTTTTGCCTGGAGTTGCAAGATGGAGAGAGAATGGAAGCTGTGATGAATGGGTCCACACAGCCCTCCCAGCTGGTGGAACAGGTGAAAGCCGCTGGGAAGGGACGCGTTCACATTTCAGAGTGGTTTTTGTCTGCTCAGAGCAGCATTAGTGTAACTTGGTTAGAGGAGAAAGTTGCCTTTCATGCTGCATTTTGCTGTCAGCTGGCTCTGCCGTTCATTTACAGTGCTCTTTATGGTTCTTAAATCTCTTCTTCAATTAAAGAATTCTGGCAAAAGGGGGAGGGAAAAAAGGAAAATTAGTATTTGCAGATGGAGCTGGGCAACACTGGGACTTCAGCGCTGGAGGCAGAAAAGCCCAAACCTGTTACATTTTCTGTGAGACTTAAACACATCCAGTCTGAATCCAGTCTAGATCTTGAATTTTACAGATGGATCCTGTCTTTCTGAATGGGCAGGTGCAAGTATCTGTGACCCGAATATCATATTTAGGCATGGCTATGAGTATCAAAACTATTTTTCAGCATGTGCCCAGTTTTATTGCCAAAAACTATACTTTGATAGCTAAACTGTACAGCATTGCCAGGAGCCTGGGACTGCCCTCTTATTTTCATATAAGGATACATACATTATTTTTGATGAAAAATAAATGCACAGAGCTATTAATATTTGCTGGCATAATGTCCGCCTTTACAAACACTGTATGATGCTTTTGTTTGCTGAAAATAAAAGCGGAGCGGACTGGAGCGCTCACAGGGCCATTAGAGAGCACTAGATGACTGGCTCCATAGGGTAATTAAACTAAGTATGTTGTAATGAGGTTTTATAAGCCTGAGCTGTGCTAGTTTTTGGGGTAGTTAGTTGCGTTTGGTTTCTGGTTGCTAATGGGCCGAGGCTGGTTACATCCTGGGGGATGGTTACTGCTGCGCTGCGGGGATGAGCTTTGCCTTGTTCAGGCAGCAGCTGGGACGGGTTTGCTGGGTGCAGCTGCTGAGTTTGCATGAGGTGGGATGCGTGATCCAACCTCAATGTGATCTGTCGCTCCTAGCATCGGAGAATAAGGAGAAGAGGCCAACAGAGGGTTGGGCAGACTGGACTCCATGGGTTGCATCCCAGCTCCCTCTTTGCAATTAAAGGAGGTTTCCTTTGAAAATTGTGCAGCATAATCTTTTTATCAGGGTTGAATCTGGTTTTGAGTCCCCTGGGGTGGGGAGGGAGTTAACTTTGTTTTCTGATTTGGTTTCTAGAAATGCAGTTCTCTTCTGAGGGCTGCTTCTAGTTTCAGAGACTCAGCAATTCTGTATGGATAAGTCTCTTTGCATACATCTAGGCCCCATCATTAATGAGCTATACCTCCATGAATTCTGCTGGAGGAGTCTAAATCTTACCACCACCTTAGCTCCTCTGTAGGATTAGTGCCTTGCTCTTACCTTCGCCAGTGGGAAATTTTCATTCCTTTTTATTTATCTGCAACAGGGTTAACAGCAACATCTTGGTAAATTAACTTGGATATCAGTGGTTTGCCCCTCAGGTTTCTCAGGATTTCGTTGGAGTAACTTGGCTGGATGCATAGCAATAACAAGTAATTTCTGTTGCCTCTAGGATTATTTTGCAGTAAAACAGAGGGAGGGAAGGTGTCCTTGATGAGGAATTCATGCCTCAGTAATAAGAGAGAGCTTGGGCAGGTTATTCTCAGGTAATCATTAATGGTTTGGCAGTGTCTTAACACAGGCTTTTTTATAAAGCTGTAAGAAAGAGTGCTGAGGCTGTCTGGTTTTGTATTAATCTATTAATTCACATTCCCAAAAAACAAACTACTGTTTTGTCTGAAACAAAAGAAATGGGATTGTAGTGTCCGGAGCAGCTGATTGACTGGCACAGACATAGGGAGCTAATTCTTGTCTATTCAAAGGCTTTGTGGCTCTTGATTAATATTAACTTGGGGTGTTGTGCACTGGCGAATTGAGAGAAAAGACCCCACATCGTGGGGCCAGAGGCTGCTGTTATTTCTAGCAAACATTTGTTTGTGCTGTTTTTCTTCAGGCCTCATGGAGCAATCAGTATTGTCAGCTCTCATCTGAGCGCTGTCCTCAATTAAATCCGTGTTGCAAGCGTGAATGGATATTCCTCGAGTCAGATTAGCGATCGTTGCTGGAAATGCGTCATCGGTATCTGTGAAGTTTGATTAGGTCTTGCTTTATCTTAACGGCTCTGTGTACACAGCATCTTTAGTTCCTAGGGGAACTGGGAGGATGAGGTGCCAGCAAGCATGTTTTAAGATCAAATGCCTCTGACTGCTACTGTATCAGCAGATTATCTATCAATTAGTAGTAAGAGCTACAGTATCCACGTACACACAGGCAGTCATCTGTCCAAGAGGTTATCGGATATCCGAAAGAAATGTTTTCAAGGGCTGCACAGGAAAAACTGCAAATGAGAGTTGCTGGTTTAGGATTGATGCACAGCTCAAATGGAGAAGCGAGGCTGGGAGAGGAACTGTGGTGGCTGACGGTCAGTGTGGCTGAGGTGTAGGAACTGCGACAACCACGGGAGAAGCTTTGCTGGGTGATGGCTAGAGCTTGAGTGTGTTCATTCATCACCACTGTGGAGTGACTGAAGTGCCCTGCGTGCAGGTCACGCCACTGGACAGGTCCACTCGCTCATGGACGGTGATGCTCTCGTGAGACCCTGCATGTTTGCTTCTGATCCCCACTGCCTATGCAGAAGCCAAATGTTATCTGGCACAGTTGTGGACCAACCGTTTGACTGTTTGCATAGGGCTTGTATTCAGCTCACATGTCCCTTTCATGAGCCACTGTCTGCCATCCCGCAGTCTGAAATATATTTTGTAGTGGGGTTTCTACAGGGTTTTTGGAGGTGGTGGTTCCCCCACCCCTTCTGGTTCCCGTCTTGAAGAGGGAAAGGACCTTGGGCAGCATTCCTCTCCCAAGGAGAAGTGGTTTGATGCATTCCAAGCAATATAAAGGGGCATTGAATCAATCTTGATTTAATCAGCTTTACAGGTGACATCTAGAGACAACTGAGAGTCTGATTTTAATTGTCTTAATCATTAGATGCTCTTAGAAGGATTTGATAGAGTTAATCCTTAATATTCAGTGCACTCATTGTAGAATGAGATGCGAGTGCACACTGAAGGCATATGGAGGTCAGACGCCCTCCTGCTCTCTCTGTCTGTAGCTCCTCGCAGAACAGCAGGGAAAGAAAATCTGCTTCCCACAGATGTTCAGCTTATGGTGGTTTGAATATAATGAACCAAATCCTATTCAGCCATGCTGGTGTAAGTCTGTAGTAACATCAGTACGCTTGCAGTTGCACTTGGAGTACGCTTGGAGTAAGGGTGCAGCTTCAGGGCAGAATCTGCTCCTGTGTGTTCTGCCTCGAACAATTGAACTAATCCTGCAAGAGCGGATTAATCATTAGAGGCCTGAGCCAATATTCAATGAAATCAAAGGAAAGATTCCCTTTGGCATAGATGGATTTGGGATGAGAATCCATAGGATTACAGTGGGATCAGACTGTTGCTACACAGTATTGGCTATTGGTCTGATTTAACCATCACACACTGACCCTGCCTGCGAGCACCCTCCTTGCAAGCAGTTAAATAGGTGAATTGGTCTCCACAAAAGCCTTAAAATATTTAGAATACAGAGATTTTGCTCTTTTTATTTTGGGTCCAGTAGGATATTTACTTACTTTTTATAAAGATGCTAGAATGTAATATCCCTTTTTTTTTTTTGGATGCAATTATCTTTTATGCAGTAGTGAGGTCTGTAAGAAAACTCCCATGTGTCACAATACTCGCTGTAAAATAATATGAGCTGTCAAAATTGGGCTGTCTGTGACTTAAGCAACTCCATTCAGAACACAGTTGATGGTCTCTCTACTACAAAATGTGACTGTTTTGGCAGTGCTGTTTTCCAGCATAGTAAACGTGTGTCCTCTTGTGCTACGCCTGGGTCATGGGTGGCCCAGAGGATGCAGCACAGCACTTTACTTGCACGGTCTTGTTTACAGAATTCTTTGTGAGAAGGGAAATATTTGTGCATGGGGTTTTTAATGATTGCAGAGGAAGGCAGTGATGAACTTTGCCGTGAGTACCTCTTAAAAACTGAACCAACATCCAGAATTCAGAAATTGCTTTGTGTGCTCCAGCGTGCTGCTAGTGCTCTAATTTGCAGGGCGGTGTTACACAGGAGTTAACTGCTGCTACAGGAGTATTCCCAAGCTGCTTTATGCATTCCTGCCAAGCACAAGCTGTAAGTCATTCTCACTTTCTGTAATTATAAGCCTGCTATGCACATATGAAACCCCTCTGGTTAGACATTCTGAATGCTTCACCACCACCTGTGAATCCTGGGGCTGCACGGTAGGTCAGTATTATCTGTGTTTTACACACAAGACAACTTAGGGAACTAGGTCTTGCCCCATGTCACCCTGTGAGCCAGAGGTGAAAGTGGAACGGTTATCCTGGCCAGCAGGTTTTCCTGGCCTTTTGCCCTCCCGGTCCTGGCACCAGGAGCAGCAGCTTCCCTCCCTGACACTGCTTCCCATAGTCCTTTTCATTGACTGAACTGCTGCGTCTGTAAACATTAGTGCGTTGGTAATTTGGCTGAGGGTACGCAGTCATTGAGGATATAGAGCAAGTGTCTCAGTCCTGCACTTAGGGTGTGCTTGTCCTATTTCACACTGAAACCTATACAGTTGTTTAGGATTCACATCCCTGAAGGTGACAGGAGCCTTATGTATTGCTGTATAATTTATTTCACAGAATTGCTTATTGCAGAATATTATATTTTGAGGTGTTTGCTCAAAAAAACCTGCCAGAAATTAGAAGGGCTTGATGCAGACCTTGAACACAAAATTTCATATAAGGATGGGATGATGTTGAGAAAATGCTGACCCCAAAAAAGGGCTTGAGACTTCATCCTCACTGCCTGACTGCTGCCCTGGCCAGGTGTGTTCAGAGGATAAAAGCATAAATCTGATCATCTGATGAAGTTCTGAAGAAGTGGCATAAGAGAGAGGGTCAGTTCACATGTGAATGTTTCTAACCAGTAAGATGTACTGGGATCGGGAGCATACTGCTCAAGGGTAGTCAGGGTGCCTGGTGGGACCATGTACTGAGATTTTGTACAGCTCAACTAGTCAGCTCCCACAGCTTTGTCCATGACCTCTCACTTCACATTATCCATTTTTTTTTTTTTCCCCACTCCTTCTCACTTTACCCACCATCACCCCTGGAAGGGTATAATATATCATTTCTGTTGATCACTGAGACTTATAGCTGTTGGGTTTGACATACCTGCTGTGGGTTTGTATGTTCATATCATAGCTCAGAGGTTTTAGGGTCAGATCTGGATCACGGTCATGTTTTTTTCTCAAAAAAAAAAAAGAAAAAAGTGCTGCAAATAGGTGATTTGGATTTTCTGCTAATAGTGCCTGTTCATGTACAGCTCATTGCCTTTTGAATTGGATACTTAGCTGTTTAAGCCAGATATTTGGAGTAAAGTAGATGACTGTTAATCTGCTCTCAAATATCTTTTTTATTAGATTAGGCAAAACAAAAACAGCCCAACAAACTCTGCATTCTGCATAGCGTGGATCTGCGTACAATCAGTCCATTGTGTGACCTTCGCAGGAGATGTATACTCTGCGCAATCTGCGCATGGATGTATGGCTGCAAAAATAAATGGCTGATGAAGTAATGAATCAAAGCTGTGTTTCAGCACAGCCCTAGGGTTGTGCGCAAGTTTGGCAATTAAGAGATGCTGGTCTTTACCTCTCCTGCAGTTCCCTTGGGATCCTGGGGATGCTGCAGATGGCCCCTAAAGTGTCCCTCTTTCAGGCAAGTCGGATGGATGATTCAGAGGGATGGTGTAATCGTATTGCTGTCATGTTTCTGTTGAGGAGGGAAAAAAACCTACATACAAGATAAAAAGCATGGTGCTTGCCTTTCTGCTGGTACCATCCCAGTGGTTCAATTAACAGTGGCTTAACTCTCTGCTGTCATCCAGGATAGCTGGTTATGCTGAAAACAAGCCTCTCAGCATGCTTATAAGGAGCTAACTATGTATCCTCCTTCGTTATTACATGTCAGGTGTTACGTTTTTGTACTTTTCCCTCAAGACTAGCTTCAGACAGGTCATGAGAAAGTACCTTGCACAGCTGCAGGCTGTGAGCTCTTGCAAAGAGCAATCACTGTGAGGATTAGCCCAACTCCTGCCAGAGGGAAGCAGAGCAAAGTAATACCAGAAACTCAGAGAAAAGCTTGTGCTTGTACCTAGGAAGTGTTTCTGAGGTTCAGCAGGTAGAAATGAGAAGCTGTTATCAGTTGAGAGAGAAAGAGTAGGGAAGATCTTACTGATGTGATCTATTGCTGCATGTCTAGCCCTTCACGTGGGGAAGCCCTCCCGGGTGCCAGCAGAGCACTCGCTGCCTGAGCTTGCAACTTACAGCTGCACAAATGCACCCCTGGCTTGCCTTCAAGGATGCTTTAAGCTTGACCTGGGGGCACGGGGGCCTCCGAAGTGCTGCTGATCCTGAGCCGATGGTGCAGCAGGAGCACAGGTACGAGCGGCACGGCTCATCATGATTCTATATGATTGTATAATTTTGGGGTTGTCCTATGCAGGGCCAGGAGTTGGACTGGATGATCCTTGTGGGTCCCTTCCAACTCAGGACATTCTATGATTCTCTGATCAGCTGTCATGCCAGGCAAAATGCTGCGCTGCAGTAGAGCTAATCTGACTGGAATGGGATAACCAGATCATCTGAGCCCTGTAAGGATGCAAGAGAGGGTTATAAGGCTTGTTATATAGCTGGAGTAAGTACGGTACCCAAAGGCAGTCTGTGCCGAAGTCAGAGTCGAACTAGGCTCTCTCCTGGTCATTTAACCTTCCTTTTCCCTGGACTGTTAGAGGTATGGCCACTCTGCTTGTAAGTGGCTGCTCAGGTTATGTCCCGTGAGTAAATATCCTGAGTTACGCACACACAGCAACTTCTCCTGCATCACATTCCCTGTACAGGCTGTTCTTGGAGCTGCTGATCCCCTGGTCCGATCATAAAGTAATAATTACTCTCTTGATGGACCAAGCCAGGCTATTTTTTGGTACCTTCTCTTCTACATTTTATTGGTAGTGAGCTAATTCCATCATTTGTGAGTGAATAAGTCAATGGCCTTTCTTGTGCACCTGCTTGAGCAATGTACTGCTTGGCTGCTCATCTCTTTCAGTTAGTGCCGTAGCTGGTTAGGAATGGCACCAGCGTCCCTCCGAGTGGGTTTTATGTGGGAATGATGCCTGTGCAAGAATCCTACACTTAAAAAGGCTGTGAAATTTCAAAACCCTGCTGCTTGATTGCTTTTCTGGTGGAGAGAAAGCACTATGCTTTGCTTGGCTGCTCTTTACAATGTTTGGTACTCAAGATAAATTTCTCCAGTTCAGAAGGTGTCCTGAGACTGCTCCTCTCTCTGTGCTAATGCCAGTGCTCTGCCTGGGAAATCGTTTATAAATGTCTCATTAAAGACCTATGTCTGCCTCCTTTTCTTTCTTTTTGTCATCGGATCAGCTCACTGAGAGCAGCTGTCTTCACTTCCGTA
This sequence comes from Theristicus caerulescens, assembly GCA_020745775.1. Taxonomy (NCBI): domain Eukaryota; kingdom Metazoa; phylum Chordata; class Aves; order Pelecaniformes; family Threskiornithidae; genus Theristicus; species Theristicus caerulescens. The sequence continues at coordinate 10,049,061 of CM036572.1, forward strand.
ATAGCAGCCCCAAAACCACGCTTGTGCCTTACAAATTCCCACAGCCTAAGAAACCGCGGACAACTGTGCATGTATGTAATGTGCCGGGGATTGCAGACATGGCGGGTTTAGACTGAGCTCGTTCCCAAGCTTTTCCGTGCTTCTTTGAAAAGAATAGACTCTAAGAAGTTAGCTTTGTGCTAGATTTATAAAGAAGCTGAACATATGGTGTGCTACAGCTATGCAGCCGGAGACGCATGTGAGCGCGTACTGGTGATTCAAGGGGAGGTTGTGTTACGTGGTGCATCGCTGGGGCTCTGCTGGAAGGAAGCTCACTGCACGGGGTAGGAGCCGTCCCTGTAAGTCTATCTCCCCCAGTTGGCGTCCTCGCTTTCGGAGCTGTCTCCTGGGTTACCACCGGACTGGGCTACCCCGGGCTGCTTTCTAACGTTGTTTTCTGTCCTTAAGTCTTTTAGTAGTTGCAGTGGTCTGGACAAGGTAACCCAGCTGGGATATGGGGCTGGGGGGACAGAACTTATTGAATCTTTACTGCTAAGGGCTTGTTTAAATGGAAAACTATATCCTCTAGTTAGAATAAACTATGGTGAATAAAGTGAATAATGCTTCCAAGTGGAATATTCTCTAGTTGCAGTGATTTTATTATTTATTTATGGAAGAATGAAGCCTGTGTTATTCCGTAATACACCAAGGGTTACTTTAGCATAGTCCTAGTTTTACAAATGTATCTGTGACTTATTTCTAGCGGTGGGGAGTGGCACGAGCTGGGGAGGAAGGTATGGGTGCTCCATTCTTTTTGTCAAACCTGAAACACCCATAAAATGGTGGGATTTTTGTTTTCATTATTTTCTGGGAAAATAGGGTGCTGCTCCAGAGGGGTGTGATAGATGGGCCCTGTTTTCAGACTGGAAAATGCTGAATAACGTATTGAAACATGAATGTTGAAAGAATATACTTAGGGTTTCAAAAATAATAATTATGTAAAAATTAAGACTGTAATCTTGAGATTAATAGATCCATCCATATGCTGCAAGTTAATTATCCCTCAGTGAAAGAAACCTTGTGCATTTTCTACTAGTCACTTGCTTCCCTAGTGCCCTGTGCTGCCAAAACCTGCTTTGCATATTTTGTTGAATACCATTGTTTATTTGAAAAACTTAAAATCCTCACACATAACAAATATATATCTTTGCTGTTTGTTTCTTTTACGAATTATACTGGATCTGATATAGCATAGCTGATAAACCTCAGGGTCCTCCATCCCTCCCGTCTCCAGTGGGCACCAAGAATGCACGTCTCGCCTGTGGCAGAGCAGATTTCGTACCAGTCAGCCTCTTGAATGAGACCTTTGTAAGAAAGCCTTTGTTCAGTACATCTGTTTGAGGTTCAGTGCCCTTCCCAGCTGCCCTTGTGAAGACAAATATCTGCCTCAATGGGCATCTCCGTGCATTCAGTGCAAAGCAACTTTGCAGTGGTTCTCATTCGACTTTGCTTGCTCATTCATAATTCTCGTTCACTTTCTTATTGTCCTCTTTTCCTTCCTCCTCATCGCAGGTTTCTTTCTAGGTATGTCTCCTCTCTTCAAAGGAGCTATAGCCAGTGATGCTGAAGTTGTATCGGATCTTAATATCCACGCCATGGGTGTTATTCCAGGGAAGAGCAGGGGCCATAGATTTCCAGGGTGCCAGATGCAGAGCTCGTCTCCGTGCCAGATTACAGCCCCAACCTTTCAGCTTTGAACTTGCAGAGCTTTCAGTCGTTGTTTCCAAGTCAGCCATAAATCTCTTGGGCTGCTTCCTCCCACAATGTGCTGCCAGGCATTCGGCTATCGCCTGCAAAGCATTGCTTTCTCTCGCAGTCACCTCTTCCCTCTCTATTTCTGCCTTATCCTGCAGCTTGAAAAGGCCATGATAAATCTTGCAGAAAACAGCTGCTTCATTGCTGTGCTCGGTAATTTGAATTTGGGTACGGCAGAGTGGACTGGCTTTCACTTGATTGCCAACAACGTCATGTTTATGTAATCCAAGCTGCTATGAGAAGCTCCAGTCCCTGTGTGGGAACCTAGAAATTACATGTGGTGAGGGCTCACCATCACCGAGCGCTGTGAAGGCAGCAGGCAGCCAGCCCTTCTCCCACAGGAGACCCCGTCAGCCTGTGTGGCTGCTGCTGCCAGGTGAAGCCCTACCTCCCTGCCTGCGCAGGTGGCAGCTTCTGGAGATGCAGCAGGTTGCACCTCCTTGTCTCTTGCCTGGTAGACCAGCTACTGTGGTCTATAGGGACTGAGGCGTGGGTATTTGACAACAGATGCTCTGGACTGTCCTTCTTCGTTCCCTTTTCTGTAGGAGAAGCTCTAATCAGCTCTGCTCTCCATCGGTTAGTGAATTTCTGCAGTGTTATACTTGGAGATGAAATAGTGTTGCAGACCCAGAGAGGCTTACAGTAATTGCAATGTGAAAGCAATGGGTAAAAAATGCAGAGCCAGGAGCTGATAGGTACTTGGTTGTAAAGACAACACACTGCTATTCAACACCTGCAGCTCGTAGTGCAGGGTGGTGGTCTGTTGAATGGAAAAGTATCATCCACCACAAACCTTTGGTGCCCTGAGCACAGGCTGCAGCTTGAACAGGAGCAGTGTCTGACGTCCCAGCTGAGACCACATCCCCATGTCATCACCTGAGCATTGAACCAAGCAGTGAGCCAGGCTGCTCTAATGCCCCTAAGGCTCTTACCTTATCCTTGTGGCAGTAAAAACATACATTATTCCTTTTAGCTGGCACCCCTGCGGCCAGCAGTGGGGTTTTCCAGCTGACAAAATCTGTCTTGGCTTCAAATGGGCATTACTGTCCCCTGGTCACGGGACTGTCCTGAAGCCCTGCCCAGGCTGGGAGGGAGCGGAGCTCGTACCAAAGTTTTTTGACTGGTTAGTTTGGTCGCAGGGCTGCACGTCGAGAGATGCTCATGAGCTGCAAGGCATGCTGCCCTGTCACAGGTTAGTGATATCTCTAGCATGGGCCAGTGAGATGAGGATGTAGTGTCTTCAGGTCTTGTGGCAGTGATACTTCTGCCAGGCTGGTACAGCTTTTCTTGCTGGAGAGTGCATGAGAAGCTTATCGATTGCCATGGAGAGGGACCGCAGCCCGGGAGTGGACTGGCAATTCTGTGCTGCATGTCAGGCTGTCTTGTGATGTGGTGGGATTTGAAGGTAAAAATCTCTGAAAATTATAAATGGAGAAGGAAAAAGACCTCTCCTAGGGGCACTGTAAAGTTCTTTTGTAAATATCATGGGTTTTCTCATTTCTCCCTCCCTTCCTGGCATGAGATGCTACTCTGGTATAGCTTTTTTTTTTTTTTTTGTCCGCCCCCCCCCCCCCTTTTTTCTCTTTCTTTTAAATCTAATGTGCCTCCATTTTATCAATTAACTGCCTGTCTCCTGATTCCCATGGCAACACAACAGGCTGTTGCATTTCTGATTCCTTTGGCAGTCGAGGTGCCTGGCATGTGTCTCGGGAGCAGTAAGATTACAAAAGCGTTCTGCAGGGAGTAGGAAATACATGGGCAACACTCACTATGCACTGCTTCTCATGCTAAACTATTTTTCTCTTCCTCTCCCTCCTCCCCTTTAGAAATGGGTTTCCTTTCCCCTTTGTTTCAATTGCCTGGTGATAAGAAATGAGCAACTGAAGTGCTGTGGGAGGTCGAAAGATGCGGAGGGAGTAAGGGGATGCATGATTTTGCTGGATGTGGATGGTACTTAAACATAGCCCAAGGCTGAGCATCTCATTGGGGATCCTGCAAAGGCGGCTATTCCTGCTGATGCTGCAGAGCAAGTGCTCTGTTCCTCCTTCAACTTTTAGAGCTGACTTGAAGGGGAGTTTCTTGCCCCATAGTGTACGAAGCTGTCTCTTCACCCCTTCCTACAGCAGATGTTTCCAAGAGCTGGAAGAGCCCGTCCCCTCTTTGCAGACCTCCTTGTGCTTCTAGGGATTTCCGACACATGGCTTGCATTGACGCGGTAATGAGAGCCATGTGGACAGGCTGAAGCTTCAGTTAAAACCTTTAACCTCTCCAGCTCTTGGCTGATAGGAATTTGTTTGGCTCCTGAAGTACTGGTGCCCTGTCAGTGTGGGGTACCCTGTCACTGTGGGCCCCTAAAACTGATGGGACGAGTTTGCAAAAAGGGCCCTGACCACCAGATCTGCTGTGGTTATTAGTAATACATCATGCGTGGGCTTTACAAAAGCTAAAGGGAAAACAGAGATTTAGAGTTGGATAAGACGTGCATTTAGTGGATGCTGTGTATGACTTTGATTTATAAGTTGTTGTTCAGCCCTGAAAGCTGTGACCTACAGGAAGACCATTTAAACCGAAAAGAATGAGCCGGCTAATGAACACAATAGGGTCATAAAGTTGGAAAGCCCAAGTGGAAGAGATCCTGCTTACTGCTTGTTGTGTCTTGGAGCCTGGTCCCAGTGAGAGGGAGGGAGGAGCTGCTGTTGCAGTCCTGCCTAGCAAGCGAGGTTTGTGTTGGACAGAGCAGCAGCAGGAGATCCTCCTGGACCAAGGAGGAAAGAGCTTTCCCCATCGCTGGCTTCCAGGTGAGCTGCTGAGTTAGATGCCTAATAGTGACATTTAGAGAGTTCCTGTGGCTTCTTGATCAGCATCACCAGATAACGGCAGGGTTGGAGTAGGAAATAGTCTACATTTTGTTGGGTTTGTTTCTCTTGTATAACTGTTCTCAACTTCATACCTGAGATCTGTACCCTCGCTTTGCTGTTAGCGAGTTTCTTGGAACTTGTTGGTGTTTAACTGGGGAGTCTGACTCGAACAGGAAGATTTTTCTTCTCCTGAAACAGCAAATCCTGACACAGCAAATCTCCTGACACAGGTATAGACCAGCTCTTTAGGTGCCTATAGGCTGGAGAAAGCTCAGGAATTCTGGGCACTTGGGTGGCTTTCCCCTAAGCTGTAAGAGCCGCTTGGGGAGCAGGTAGCTCCAGATGTCAGGTCTTGGAGAGCAGTGCCATCACCTTTTGGGCTATCCTGAGATACTCATGGGATCAAAGACAAGTTGCTCATCGCTACCTTTTGCCTTCTGAAGGGCTGGTGACTAGATACCTACCTGGGAGGATCAGAGCTTAGTCTACTCAGGCTGCTCTGGATGTTGTATGGCCATCTAGTTAATGGGTCCATCAGACCTGAAGCCAAGAACGGGTTTAGCTTGATATAGTAACTTTTGGCTTCTCTGAAAACCCAGTGCACAAAAGCCCATTAGCTGTGCTGTAGGAAAATTGGTGGCTTAGTTCTTATTTTATGTGTGGGTAATGAAAATCACGTAAAATACCAAGTTTCTACAGCATGGCCATAATAAAGAAGGTGAACCTTCTGGCAGCTCCTCACTTAAATCCTATCTTTTTGAATCATTTACCTCATGCTAAAGAATAATAATGCTTCTGACTGCACAGCTCTGCTCGGGAGCCTGTAATTAGACTGTTTCCCTGAAATGGTATAATTACTGTAGTTTGGCAGCCCTGCCTGTCAGACAGGCACCTAAAATGAACGGAGTGTATAAAGTCCCACTAAAATTTTGGCTTTATGGGGAGCACGATGTTACACCAAGAGTCCAATGAACTGTTCTTTTTTTTCTCCAGTCCAAGTCAGTTTTTGAAGGTGTTTGCTCTTGCAGTGAAATACGGTGAGTCTAGTCGTGGTATTAAATCCTGCTGCGTTGTTTGTTCAGCCTTGGGGAGCCTTCCTGCCTTTCTTTGCTTGAGCTTCACTGCTGAAGGGTTTGCTTATCCCAGCCACGTTGCAGAGGTGTTTGTGAGAGCTAACGTAACCTGTATCTTGATCGTTAACTAACAGCCCTAATAAAGACTGCGAGTGTGCTGAAACACAGGCTCCAGTAGGACTAGAAAAACAGCTTTGATCTTTTGTGAATACAAATGCAGAGCCCCTCCAAATTTCTGTGCTTATAGTTCCCTGTACAGTAGGGTTGAATTCATCTATTCTGCTTGGCATGTTGCATATGTCTGTTGCAAACACGTCAGCGGCACGAGATCTGTGTGTTACGGCACTCTGCTGAGCACGAAACCAGAATGTAAGTTGTGTTTCTAATTTAATTTTTTCTCATACTCATGAAAGGAGAGATATACATATCACAGACGTCGTGTGGTGATAAACCCCTGTAGCTACCTCTGGTTATTAAACTGAAAGACTCTTTTTCAAGTGTAACTTGTTGGTTCCTAACCTAACTGCTTTACTGTCTTGCGCTATTAAACATTGAAATTAAAATGGTGGCCTTATTTTCTGCTTATGGTTGTTTTTATGGTTCACATGGATGGAGCCCTGTTTCCTGTGTCGTGTCCCCCCCTCCCTTTTTATTTAAAATCTTTTGTAAAGATCAAAAGCTCTAAGCATCCTTATAGTCTTTTGTTTTTCAGTTTTTAAGGTGAAACTGGTTCTTGGATGTAATGCCATACCCCTAACGGAGCTCCTTTTGACATGCTATCTTTTACAAGATTGAGAGTAACACAAGCATGAAAGTCAGGTATTTGCCAAAAAAAAAAAAAAAAAAAAGACATTAGTTAATGAAGAACATGTGAGTTTGAGGAAGCTTTCAGAGCAGGGCCCAAATGCCAAGAGAAGGCAGCTCAGGGACTACAGCGCATCCCTTTTTCCCAGGGAGCTGGCTGAGCTTTGCCGGGAGCACTGCGGACTCGGTTGCTGCTGACCTTTTCAGTTGGGAACAGTATTTATGTTACTGCCCTTTCCGTGCCCATCAGAGGATGGGCCTCTTGAACATGCCCTGTGTGTTGTGCTGTGCGTGCCCTGTTTAGCTAACTTTCTCGAGAGTTGTTCCAGCTCCAGCCCACCAAGCTGAGCAGGTTGGAGGTGATTCTGTTCGTGAGGAGTTTGTATGCCCATGCCTTAACTGCTGCTCTGTCCTGGTTCAGATCAGGTCCAGACCAGGCAGAGGTACTGCTGTCTTCCAGGAGCCACAGGCAAACTGGTGCAGTTGTGCCATAGCGATTTGTCAAGGCGTTGACTCTGGAGTCTAATGAGAACCAAAGTGTCAATGTTAATCCCTCTTAATGCAGCAGGTTTAGCAGAAACTGTAGGTTCTTTATACCGTCACTGAAGCACTGGTGCTCTTTTCTTTCCCCTGACATTAGACCTTTAGCAAAGCTTTGAAGTATCTTGGTTTGAGAGCTTATATGTTCTTCAGGCTTTCTAGGAGCTGAGCCTGATCTGTCAGGCCCATTACTTCTGAAAGAGCTGTAGAAATGGTGCAGGCTGAGCCATAGTGATGGCTGAGGCTGAACAAGTTTCACAGTTCATTTCAGATAAGCACTCAAGTTTGACTTGTCTTTGGAGCCGCTTAGACTTCCTCTGTCAGCCTTGTCTGGCAGCAAATAAAAACTACTTCCTGAGTGTGCTTTAGGCTTTTCTGGTTGGTGGCACCCAGAAATTTCAGCTTAAAGTTTGGCTGAAAAGTCCAGGTAGCTTTCGTTGAGCGCAGGATGCGTGGGACCAAGTCTCACGCACAGCCCCCCGCACCAGCTGTGAGGGAGAAGCGCACTTGGGACCTCGCTGCTACCAAGAACTGAGGATGACTGAAAGTCCATGGTATATGACTTGCTGGATCTTACTTTGCAAGCTTATTTTCTCACTGTCTTGCATGGTTTCTTTTAGGGCTTTACTTAACCTCCCCCTTTAGCCTTCAGAGTGTTTTAATGAAGTCCATATGTCCTTTTCTTTCGTTCCCCTGGCGCCTAGGCTGAGAGCCCAAACTTTGTGATGGAGAGTTTGACACTGGGGTCACTGCTAACTCGCTTGCTCGGGTTGTCTTTGTTCCCCTTCAGATGCCAGTCACATTCGGCCAGTCCTGGGCATGCTGGAGAGAGCGAGCCAGACAGTGAATTTCCAGCATCGCCTTCAGTTTTCCTTCTCCCAGGGCAGCAGAGCATTGCTGGAGGTCTGGCTTCGGCTTGACGGGCTGATGCCGGAATAAGAGCGTTCTTTATTGCAGGTTTTATTGAGTTCAGTGCATGGCGTGTCAGCCTGGGGAAGGCTGTGCATGCAGGGGTTTGTAGATGCTTCCTGTTTATAGAGATGCTGTTTAGATTGAACATACCCCAGGTGTCTGCTCACTGCTGGGTTCTGCTCCAGCAAAGGGCATAGCAGCAGCTGGGAAAACTGAGTAATTTGCAAAGGCAGCTGCGGGGTCCCACAGGAGCTATTAATGCCCTTGGTGGGACTCTCAATGCTTGGACTAACTGTTTGCCTGTATACAGACATGTGGAGTTCTCATAGCGCCAGGTACTAAAACATCGGTGCCTCACTCTTCCCCCTGCCCCTTCTTTTTTTTTTTTTTTTAATTTTTTAATTTTTTTTTATTATTATTTTTGGATGAAAGGATTACTTTGGCCTCTTTCTTCAAAGCTGCAGTTCATTGGTCTCCTTTTGATCCTTAAGCACTTACCACCACTCCTGTCCTTTTGAGCTTATTCACACTAGTGCTGCCACACAAAATATCCCTCAGTGCTGTGACGGGACTGGGGGTAAGTGGGTGTTACAGAGAGGGATGAAGACATGGGATCAGTTCTTTATGTTGTGTGCGAGACCTGCAGAAACTGGGCAGCGTACGGGGATTTCTGTGCAGATTGCTTTCCTGCCAAGGAAGATGTGTAAGTAATGGGGTTGCTCAGGTTTTAACCTTCACCTAGCATAAACCTGTGACCTAAGTTGTGGTCCCAGATGTTTCCTTTTTGTAAATGCCCTTTCCTGGTGTTTTGGTTGCCTTTTAGGATTTCTCCTCATACCAAAACCTCTTTTCCCTTGATTCACAGGCTCACCTTTACACAAGCAGGGTACCACCTCCACCACCAGCGCTGAGAAGTCGGGTTCAAAGGTTGCCGAGGTGGGCGATGATTTCCTGGGAGACTTTGTGGTGGGCGAACGTGTCTGGGTAAATGGAGTGAAGCCAGGTGTGATCCAGTATCTTGGGGAGACGCAATTTGCTCCGGGCCAGTGGGCAGGGGTCGTTCTGGATGACCCGGTGGGTAAGAATGACGGCTCTGTCGGTGGAGTACGTTACTTTGAATGCCAGCCGCTGCAGGGGATTTTTACGCGACCGTCCAAGCTGACGCGGCAGCCGGTGGCCGAGGGCTCGGGGAGCGACGCCCCCTCTGTGGACTCCCTGACGGCTCAGAACTTGTCACTGCACTCGGGGACGGCCACGCCACCTCTCTCCACTCGCGTCATCCCCCTGCGGGAGAGCGTCCTGAACAGCGCCATGAAGACGGGCAACGAGTCTGGATCTAACCTCTCGGACAGTGGGTCTGTGAAAAAAGGGGAGAAGGACTTACGGCTTGGAGATCGTGTGCTGGTGAGTTGATTGCGGGGTCCCCCTAGAAAAGCAAAGGACAAGAATTTGTCCCCTCCCTAAGTGTTCCTGGTCAGGTTCAGGATGAGACAAAAGGAGGACTGAGTTGGTGGTGAGGTGTGGGACAGAACATGGTCTTGGAAGGGGGATGCCTGGACCAAGCAGGCATCAAACTTCTGCATTCACTGTTATTTGGGATGCTGTGTCTTCTGGACATGTCTTTCACATTGATGCAAGACAACATATTCCAGAGCGTTTCTTGTATTGGACAAGTCCTGAGCAGTAGAATGACATCAGAGAGAGAGCAACTCGAGCATGGGAATGAAACAGAAGAAAAATGATTGATTATTATTTTCTAATCCAGTGATACTCTCCATAATGGTGTATATTGGGGCTTTCGAGGAATTTGCAACAGAGTGCCTTGTTGCATGTGGTTGTACATATTCTGCAAGTATTTGCAAGAATCTCTCCTAGCTGGTCACTCCCCTTTTGGTGCTTCAGTTTTTATATGTTGGATATGACAGTTAACTCTCTTCCTGCACAGAAAAGAACTTGCAGTTATTTTTATAAAAGGATGGGACTTTGGGAGAGATCACTGTACTTGATGGATGGGTTTTCTCTGACTTTTGTTGTTGTTTTCATTATCTAGAATAGACTACCTGATGACTTGAAGTCAAAATGTCAGGCTTGTGCTACGAATGGCTTACTGGAAGTTTGCCATCAAGCTTGTCACCATTTGTGTCCTAGCAAAGGAGTAGTGCTTTCAGTGGAGGTGGAGAAGGAAAAGAAAGATATCAAAGCACAGAAAGACTGAGTTCTGTTCTGCAGTTCTGTAAAAGAGAGTTTTTAGTTTTGTTTAGTGTGTATGATACATACTGTGATATCAAATATTGGAAGAGCCAAGCATTTGAGCACAGACCTGTTGCGGCTGTATCCCCAGTAATATCCCTGGACCTAAAAGATAAAGGTGACTCTGACCGACAGCGATGACGGAGGGTTAGTCTTTGTGCATCCTGGGCAATCTGGCTCCCATTTAAAGTTAGCTATGTAGCCTTTCCTTTTTGGGGCACCTGGTTCCAATACCAATAGTAGTAGTAGGGAAGTGTAGACAGACTTGCCATCTGGTTCGTAACAGGGGTATGGTAGAACTCGGCTCCACAACCGATGTGAATCAGGAGTGTATGCGGGGGGTGGCAGAGGCAGCCTCATATGTCCTTTGTGGTCTCGGAGAGCGGGTTTTTCTGCTGGCGACAGCAGCAGCCCTGGGCAGGCTGCGGCTCACGCTGATGGAGTTGATTCCTTTGCTCTCTGCCAGCCCCACAGGGACCCTGGGCAGCTGGGCCACGTTAGAGCAGCTCTAGGTGGCTGGGGAGCACTGAGCAGCTGTGACGGGCCACACATGTCTTCTGAGTCAAGACTACATGTGGCACAATCTGCTCTGAGGATGTCAGGGTCTCTCGTGTCCAAATGACAGGCATCTCTGGCATTACAAATACCCTTTCAAAGCTAGCAATGCACTTGCACACCAAAGCACTGTTGGGTTGTCCAATAGTTTTCATTTTATTTAAATAAATTATAAACAATTTAAAGTTGGTTCGTTTTCAGAGGAGAAGTGAAGATGGGTTCTGCTTGTGCCCACTGGATATGACACTTAGTAAATCTAGTGTGAACACATGGCCTTGTAGGCCTAGCTGTAGGGGTGAGAAAGTTTTATATTCTCAAATTTTCCCCAAAATGTGCATTGCATTCGGTATCACAGCAGGAGCTGACAGCTGCTCAAGGGTTTGCCGCTTGTCTGTCTTCCTCCTGACTTCACCAGAGTCTGCCTCTCTTCCCTCCCCATCCCTACTGTCAGCAAAGCTGCTGCTGTCCCCGCTGGTCCCAGGGGCAGGGAAAGGTGGCAGAGACATTGGCTTTTTACACATGCACTGATGCTTCGTGTTTATGTGTTAAAGCAGCCACACATGGGGAAAAATGAACCTGGAGAATCTGGCCTCCTTTGATCAGTTTATTTGTTTGCTCCCATTTTCTCCTTTACCTGTTGCAGGAGTGGGGAGAGTGCTCAGGTGAGAACTTCCCACTTTAGGAGCAGCAGTCATAGAAGGTAAACTGCCAAATATAACACCAATGGTAAACTTGGCTCTGTTCCTTCTGAACCAGCCAGGCAATGGAGTAGCGTTCTCCAGACTTAATTGTTTAACCCCTCTGATTATAAGCTCGCCGAGGCAGGGTCTGTCCACTTAATACTCGGCTTCCCTCAGTGAGGGCCCCCGCAGATTGAGATTCCAGCATACCCATGCAATACAAACTGTTAGCATCTCTCCCCTTGGCTTCTGTTGAGTTGGGTTTTGGGGGTGGTTTTGGTTGGGTTTTTGTTTTTAATGAAGGTGCCTCCTTAAAAGCTGCCTGCTAATTTATCCACCCCAGATGTTATAAGACAAAATGTGTGCTATGATTTGTTAGTGTAATAAATAGCTCCAAAAGAGCGAATCTGGAATGAGCTCAGCATCTCACTGGCTCTAGCAGGAATGCTCGGCTTACAGGAACATCAGGAATTGTTTGCATGTGATAGCAGAGGTCCAGGAAAAGAACAGATAATGACAACAAGAAGAAATAATTTGCTGTTATGGTTCAGTAACATGTGCTTGGCTTGGCAGATGGCTTTTTTTTAGTAATGGAGATGTCAGCTAATCATGTTTGGTGTTTGAATACATAAACAATAATTTTGAGTTAACCTGAGTTGCCTCAAATTCCCTGAGTAAATCTTTGCTCTTGCCCTCTATGGATTGCTACAGTTTCAGTTGTCTTTATCACTCTTAGTCCGTGTTTTTCTGAAAGATTATCTTTTTATTTGAGAATGGCTTTTAGGCAGATGGGATCCACCAGAGGCTTTTCAAGTGAGGGAGGACATGTGCTTTCTGTAATTGCTCAGTGGATGGAGCACAGGGTTGCAGGGGTCCCTTCCAGGTCTGTAGGGCTGACACCTGGCTGCTCTGCATTCTGGTCATTCCCTGCTAGTGGTTTTAACTTCATTAAAGTCCATTATGGCTTGAAGACATTTTTGCTTTTCAATGACTTTGTTCTGAGGCCCTTTCTGACTCTATAGCAGTTGTGAAAAGTGACTTTTAGCTTTCCATTAGAAGCTTTCCATTAGAAGAATTAGATAATATTTGCCTTTGGCACTTTCTAACTCAGACTCTTTCCCAGAGATGCAAAAATTGCATTAAAGAGATGAAAAATGCACCCTAATATTGTAGAACTCATCTCTTGAAGTCTGGCAAATGAATGTGGAACAATTAACCTTTGCTTTAGTAAGAATGGAGCTTCCCAAAGTATGATGATCGCTGGAGTGCTGCTGTTAATGTGCATCTGGCTTGTTGGCTTCCTCCAGGGAAAGAAGGGATGGAAACAGAGCAATGGAGCAGTTGAGCATTTTCTGCTTGGAAAGAATCTCTGCTGTGTTTTTCGCCTACGAAAATGTATTTTACATGCTTTGGGGGAGGAGGCTTTCTCAGCAGCTGAACTCATTCCACCCTAGATGTAGTTGCTTTCTTAAGGGTGGGAAGGAGGTGGCTGTTCTCTATATATCAGTTTAAATAAAAAATAATAATTAAAAAAAATCATCTTCATAGAGGTATTCTGCCCTTTAGCCATCCTTCTGTCTGCTAACTGGGATTGTACTCTTCAGGACTGGAATGTAGTAATAAGACTATTCAAGGGCTAGGTTCTATCCCAGTGGCTGGTTGACTCTGTTGCTGTGGGGTGGTGCCCCAGATACCCTCCAGATGGATTCTAGGTTTGCGATTTTGCTAGAACTTGTAGGTGGCCAAAACCAGAATAGATGCTGGAATAGCAGAAGCAGCACTAGCAAGGAGATTACGGTGGAGCGGTGCCTCGGCTGACGGACAGGCAGGACTGCCGCGGTGGGCTGGTTAGGCTGGTGGAAATAGACTCCGGGCTCCCCCTGAGCGTATGATTTTAATCATTTTCTCCTCTGTATGCCGCAAAGTGTTTTTGCCTGTGGTGTGTTGCAACCTCTGGCTACTGGCAAATGAAAGGAAATTCTCATGAATAAACTAATCGTGTCTTTTTCTTTAGCACCCCCCCTGCACGCCCACACCCCAGCCCTGCTCTGCCAGCCTGCAGCTGCAGAAAGCCTTTAACCACCTGAGTGAAAAATCATTTCCATTAGAAGCTCCCCGGTGAGGAGAATTGCAGCCTTAGCCCTTCTCCTTGGGCAGAGTCAACTACTTGCTCTGCTGCTGCCAGCTCGCTTTGAGCTATTTCAGTGCCTGAGACTGAAGCCTTGCTGCTGCGAAGGCACGTGAGGTGTTACGAAGGAAGGATTCGTGCTCTTTATTTTCCTGGTTAACCATCAGAGGTCTCCCAGCTTGCTGTGGTCTTGGAGGTGCAGCAATGCTCCTGTGTGGGCTTTACAGGCGAACAATCACAAGACTTATTTCCTTATTGCAAACCAGGCAGTAAAGAAAGAAGGATCCTATTCTGTAGTTCTACCAAGGTAGTATTGTCAGGGAAAGTGTTTTTAGTATTTCATTGCCTGCTTTTAGCTCGGTCCATAAGGAGACCAGGAATTGCTGTGTCATGACTGGAGAGCGTAGCAGTACGGCAGAGCCCAAGACCTTGCACAGGGAGCGTGGGAATGATGGACCTCCGTCCCTGCGGAGGTTTGTGACAGGCAGTGGGAAGTGCAGTCTTCCAGTTGTTTGCAGGATTCAAGAGGCAGGAAAACACCTAGGTCTCCTAGTCCGAGCTCTTTCCTCACCATATAAGATTGTTGCCCTTGTCTGGTGTGAAATACAGCATGACTGCTGTTGTCACAGGAGCAAGCGTTCCCTGTCACTGCAATGAAACTAAGAGGAAATAAATAGCCCAAAGCAACTGCCTTGCCATGCGGCCGCGTTAACCCTTTGAAACTTTCTGTGCACGCACACACCCGCCTAACCATCCATTTGGGCTGATGCATTGGCCAGTCCTTGTCTTCTATGTGCAATATCTGGCATTAAATAGGAGTTGTAAGTGGCCTGTGGTGGAGCAAACTGTGTTATTAACGTGGGTGGACTTTGTATCAGAGACAGCCTCAGGAGGGGATGCTGTAATTCCAGGCTTTCCTCTTATTCCACATCCCTAGGACATTATTTTCTCACTGGTGCCTGAAAGATAAATGTGCACAAATGTCTTGCATCAGCAGTGCTGTCAGACTCGTCCCTGTGCAATGCTGACTTGTGCTGTGGAGATGGGAAGGCACAAAGATAAGTGGTTGGATTAAAAGAAACTATAAAAATTTGTGTAACTTCACATAGGGAGGACTGTCCTGTAGTTTTTGGCTGTCTCTTTCTCCCCTCACCCTAAAAGCCAGTTCTGGCTTTCACAGATGACATAGTGAGTGTCTGGTCAGATGAAGCTGCTCATGGTCGGATGCCACCTGAAGTAAGTTGTATTTACAGACAAACCCGACCACAAGCCAGATCTCCACCTTACCACTAGCTTGCTGAAGCAAGGGGAAGGGAAAGGATGGCTGCTTCAGTTTACACGCTGGATACAGCCTGCAGCTGCAGCTCAAACTGGAGCCAGCAGCACTTGGCCAATAAAGGTGAGCTCCAATTTCTTGTTAGTATCATCCAATAACAGTGTAGAGTAAGCTTATGTGCTGCACATCAAAAGTAGTTGAAGGTCCTCAGAGTAAAGAAAGTGTCCTGCATCTGCCCTTTCCCCCCCATCCCCTTCTTTTCTCTTCCCACAGGCGAGCAGTAGGAGAGTTTCACACCCCGTCAGGACCCAGCATGGACATGGGAACCCTGCTGAGGAGGCATGTCAGTACTTGGGCGCTTACTGCTCCCGCCTCGACCCTCTGGTCAGCAGCACTGCCTTGGGGAAATGCTTTGGAAAGCAGCTGAGAAAATAAATTTAGATGGGTAAATTAGAATTTTAAGCAGACAGCACAGCATCATCTCCGTGGTTTCTGCCTAGGAATATGCTCAAGCAGGCATCTACAGCCATTGCTGACCCCTGAACCATGCATGGTATGGTGGGGAACGGTCCCTGTTGGCCTGAATGACACTTATATTTTATTTCTCCCTAAGCAGTATTGGAGTGTATTGCAAGCAGTGCATTGCCCACAAGCCCTGGGTTGAGGACAGCTGTTAAGAGGTTCTTGCTGAGAGCAAGAAACTGCTGTGGAGCGAGCAGGGAGGACATAAGGGGAAAAGAGCAAACGCAGGCTGGAAGGAGCCTGACTTGCAGCAGCCAGATTGAGATATGGCCTGGTGCTAATTTGGTAAATTGTATAAATGATATATTAACAGCTCTGATGAAGACAGTGTCTGGAAGGATTAGCATCATTGTCTTTTCAGCCCTGGGATACTGGTCTGGATCCAATTTTGTCATTTTGATGAGAAAGCCATAGTAAAACATGATGTCAGTGATACTACAGTTAGCAGGGAAGGCGTGTGGATGTCCTGTGAGTGCATATTGCTTTTCTGACTCACCAGTTAGGACACAGACCTGTTAAATATTCCTGGCTTCATGTTGTTGTGAAGGTCAAGCTCAAAACTGTCTCTTGAGACTATTGGAGATCTTTTGCTGAGGAAAGGCCAGGTCAGGAAGATGGTCTTTAGTCAAAAGCATGAAAAAGGCATCAGAACTGAGGCAGAGAACTTCAGTCTGGAGCTGAACTTCCCATGAGATCAGAGGTGCGTGGCTCTGGGGCTGCTTGAATCCAGCTGGAGAGGGTGGACCACCATGAGCTTGTGTAAAGTTGATCATAAATGTTTTTACCTGAAGTGGAGAAACTTGGAACATTGATGCTGGTCAAAATACCCTCCAAAACAAAAAATCTTATATCACTGTGTCAATATCGTTTCTGTTTTTTGGAGCTACTTTTAACTGGTTTTTGGTTTTTGTTTTTTTCAAAAACAACTATAACTAAACCCAGTAACACTTTACATTTGGTAAAATCTCATTCTCTTGGACATAAATTATCTCAGTAATAGTTTTGGTAAGGCAACTAGTAAAGGTTTCTCAGAAAAGCTTTGGGAGTTTTGTTCATTTTTGAACGAAACTTGTCAACTATAAAAGCTGTGGCGTGTCTGAACTGCCGGAGCGTAGCTGAGCTCACTGGCAGCCTTGTTAACTCTGTGCTGCCCTGTGCTTTAGCAAAGGGATGGGTTGCCATGTCCAGTTTGTCTTTGCTTAACTCAGGACACTCAGCAAGTCAAAGGTGTGGTTGTGGCTCTGATTAATTGCCAGGCTGAGACAAGAAAGAAAGAAAGAAATAGAGAAATATTCACATAGAGAAACTGGTGACGCAGGGTGGCACTGATGCTAACGGCAGGCTGAGGTGTTCACGGGCTGGAAATCCGCTGGTCTCTGGTGTGACGGTGGCAGTCGTGTTAGTGCAGTAGGAGCCATCCGCACTCGGCTGTCTTTCACGCCGGATTGTGGAGCATGGTATCAAAGCTAGGCATGGGCAGAAGGGGCGGCTGTGAGCTGCCATGAGTTATGCTGTGCAATTGCTAACCTCCCTGGCTTCCACAAGTTGCCTTTTATCCTCCTTCCAAGGTGATATCTCTGATTTATTGAAGAGTCTGATAGGAACAAACGCTTCTCTTTTAATGAGGCTGTTTCATGCACTGATACGACCTGCCAGCTGGCTTTTTCCAAAACACATTATTTATTTTAGCAGCATTAGCAGATTATCAGGGCTGAATAAATCTGCATGTCTGAGTCGGATGAATTTTCTAGACTCTCCATCCATAAAAGTTTCTGTGTGCCTGCCAAAAGATAGGAAGCTCAACAAGAGGGTCGAGTGCTGGCATGCAAGTGTGACAGCCCGATATTGGCTTCCGACTGTAGTGCCAGCCCTGTCGGGATGCGGGGAGCCCAGGCTGTCGGAGAGCAGATGTGTTCATTCTGGCTCAGGGGAGAAGATAATGTTGTATGGCGAGGGTGTATTTTATAGAAAACACTGCAGAATAATTAATGCTTGAAAGAGAAAACAAAATACATTGCTTTGGAAGCAGAGAATCACATTGCCATTTGGGGGGAGTGTTAGACCTGACCTGTGCTTAGCATCTCCACTGATGCATGGTTTTCAGGTAGGAGCGTGACCTGCTCTCTTACTGCGCAGTTTTGGTATTGGCATAATGTGTGTATTAAGTCAATAAGGCTAGTTATTTTCTCTCCTGTTTGGAAACAGCTTTCTCAAAATAAGTAATATCTATGGGGATGTAACTGAGCAGTCCTAATGTTTGTGTGGACAGAGTGTGGCCCTGTAGTAGATGCCCCAGAATAGCATGGCAAGAGTCACGCTGATGAAGGGAGCTCATCAGGTTTTTAAGGTGTTTACACAAGGCTCTGTGGGGTCGGGACCATATGGCTTGGGAAAGGAAATGTGGCTCAATATCTGTAGTTAAAACTCAATAAAAATAAAATTGAGGGAGCTTACCAGCAATGGTAAGTTCCTATAAATGACATTAAGATGAATTGCACCTATATTGAGTTCAACTTGCAGCTAAAGAAACGTATTAGAAGGGCATTAAATCGTTGCATTAATATTAAGAGGCTAAATCTGTATAAACTCAAATAAATCAAAAAGGGGACTGCTGCTTGACTGTGAATGATAGGTAAAGAATTTTACTGCAACTGCTCAAATCTGTAACTTGCCAAGTACCTAATACTGAAATTGAATCATCTTTTTACACCTAGACACAGTGTAGGACCAGAAAGCTTTCTTGTGATACTTTTCCTGCTTGCAAATATTTTCCTCCTTCCTATAGCAGAGAACAACATCAACAAAGGCTTTCCATAAGCAGCACTCTGAATCCCTAGTGAGAGATTACAGAAGACTAACTCAAGCTGCATGCTGCAGCGCAGCCTCCCAGGACTTGAGGTGGGACCCAGACTTCAGAGCTATGTTCTCTAGTCCGTTCAGGTGCAGTTATTTTAGGCTGGGAAAACTCTTTCTCCTTTGCATAAGCAATTTTAAAAATTTTTAGGGATTCAGAATTGGTAAATCTGTAACATCGCTACCCCGGAATACACAAAACTGGACATTTCTGCATTCAGCTATCACTGTTTTCTGTAGGAGAATATTACTCTGTTGATACCCGTTCATGTAAAATTTAATATTAAGGAAATTAATAACTGCAAGTCATTCAAGATAAAGCTTCAATTTTAATTTTAAACTTATTTTTTGAGCTTTAAAAATATTTTTTAAGCTTTAAACTTATTTTTTAAGCTCTCTTCCTTGAACCTAGGCTTTAGCAGAGATAGGCTAAAAAAGGTTTAAATCATATGCTGATTTACTTGCAGTATGAACCTTTAGAACCACCCTCCTACTTTTCCATCTTTCTTTTCTCAGCACAAGTATCTAAGTAGGAGCTTCTAGTGCAAAGGCAGAGGCAGCTGCTGCTCAGTGAAACGCGTTCTCATAGCAGTGATCAAAACACAGCTTCATCCATTCCTGACTTACGCTCTCCTCGAGTCTACTCAGCACGCTGAAAGCTTTAAGTGTACATACGAGCACAAAAGGTGTGATTTATTCTTATTCCCCATGGAGGGAAAAAATCTGTGCTAGTGGAAGCCTAGCAGTGAGATGAGAGCCTTTCCCGTGCAGCATGCTAGCGCCATGAATTGATGTAGGATGTGTAGGTAAAAGCGGAGGTTTTTTCCTGTACAAAATGCCTCTATTTTGAGAGGTTTGCTGGGAGGGCTGTTCGCTACATCCTAGCAAACCCTGCATGGGGACAAACTGAAGAGTGATGAGTGCCTTCCTGGCTCAGCTTGTCCCTTTGTCCTGTCCCAGTATGGCTCAGAACTGCCAGCTGAAAGAGCCCAGGACTGAAACCCCATTAGTGCAGATCTTGGTTCTTTACAGAAGACAGGTATAAGCTACACTTGGAGGGCTTAAACTCCTTCATAGCCTCACAAGTAACTTTGTGCAATTAGTTGACGCCTTGAAATATGTTTTCATTCTATTTGTTCTGACATCTTCCAGGCAGGCAAGTCCAAAAGTGGGAGTTTGTCAACTTGCTTGTGGTTACTGGAGAAACATTTGTAGTGCTAGGAGAACTCGATATGGGAACTATCTGTTCTGGTTTTATTAGATCTGAAACAGAAAATAGTGACGTCTTCCCCCCCTGCCCTGTAGTCATCCCAGCTTCAGTCCCCTTGTAGCAGCGCCAGTGCTGCCATCTCTAACCCTCAGCATCTTATCTCCAACAGGTTGGTGGGACAAAGACAGGAGTCGTGCGCTACGTGGGAGAGACGGATTTTGCCAAAGGAGAGTGGTGTGGTGTGGAGCTGGATGAACCCCTGGGGAAGAACGACGGGGCGGTTGCTGGTACAAGGTACTGTGCGCTCTCAAACCCAGCCTGGGACACGTAGGGCCCTACACAGCTCCTAGGGTGGCTGGGGGCCAAATGGACCTGGGAGGAGGACTCGGGGCTGTGTGTGCAGCTGTGTTTGGTTGGACATTGTGGGTTGGGAGGAAGAGTCCAGTTTTGAGTCTTTTAGGCTTTGGGATAGCTTTGCAGGGAGATCAATAGAAACCTCATCACTGGAGCATTTTAAAGCAGGATCAGATAATGTCTGTGAAGAAGTAACCTGAGTGGCTTTAGGATACAGGAGAGAGTAGGGAGAGAAGATACAGCGGGATTTAGTTTTTGCTAGCAATTGATTCTGTGAGTGTAGTAGCTCTGCTTTCTACCACACATTCCCTTCATAAACTTGCTTCTTATGCAAGAATTATTATTCACCCTGTCTGAACTGTAGAAGACAAAGATTTGACTCTCTTTTTTTTCCTCAGCTTAATGTTATTTGTTCTGTTCTTTCTGGGGACAAATTTCCAGAGATCTGAAACAACAATTGGTGGTTATCTGTCCTTGTACTAATTTTGTAGCGTGACAGCTGTCTGCTGATTGATCTTACCACCTCTGACTCCATAGGCTCTTCCACTATTTTCTTTTCCAAAAAAGCCCTTATTAGTATCTATAAAACTAGGCAGGGACATCTCACAGGCTTGCTGGGAAGCTGTTTCTGTTCGTGTTGAAGTTAGGTAAGGGAATGACCCCCAGCCTCAGATCTTGAGCTTGGGGATGTTCAAATCTGAGTTATACAGCAGCACTTTGACTCTTCTTCAAGTAAAGGTGGAACTGATTCCTTGTCCTTCACAAGTTCCTTTAGTGGGAAATACTGTTAATGTCTTGGAGCTTCTTAAGGGAATCGTGCATTAGAGGTGAGATTTAGCTTTGAAACTGAGGAGCTGAGAGTTCCTCCCGTGTTAGATCTCAGGTTCTTTAATAAAGTTTTCTTGTGTTGGGTCAGCCTCGTTTTGTCCAGCAGCCATGTGTTTTCATTTAAAATAAGAGAAATGCTGCCTTGTTCAATGTCAGGGCAAGAAAGCAGAAAATGATTGGCAGCAGATGGCTGAGTTCCAGCCTTTTCTCAAAAGAAAAGAACTGGGATGGTAGAGAATAAGTCATGGAGTGAATCCAAGTCCCTGCTTTCTTTATCATACACTACAGATTATCTCTAAGCTTAATCTTCAGGGTGCTCAGAAATTGTTTATGGTCTCTGTGCGTGTGGAAGGTGTGGAAGGCAGATGTGAGCGTAAGGGTGTTCTCTCTGCCTCTCGTCCTTACGCCTCTGTTGCTGTATTTTGAAAATCCAACTTTTGGAAGTCATCTGTCTTCTGAAACTGCTACATCTTGGCTGAGGTTGTTACGGTATGTGTCCTGTCTGCAAGGCTTCTCTTTTGTTTCACACTTTATCAAGACCAGGAAAAATTGAGCTCTACAGCAGGGATCAGGGAGCAGGAGTGAATTAAGAGGTTTGGATTAGGCAGGGGAGATTGAGGGACGTCTATAAGGCATCCCTGCCCCTTGCATCCAGGCTGATTTTGCACATCTTCTAGCAATAACGGATACTAGCCGAAACAGCAGTGGTCCACATGGACTTTCCAGCTGAAGGGCTCTCTGTCCACCTAGGATCTGGCATTGTCCATGTTCATCCTTTGAGCCTTCATCCAACCTTCTGATTTTCTTACAGCATGTGCCACTTTACACAGCAGGGTTTTGGAGGAGAAGCCAATATAGTAAAAGTGACTCCCTGGGTGCATGCAGGCACCCCTCAGACAGTCTTCCTCATGTTTGCCACTGCCACATGGGGTTCCTGATAATGCCCTGAGCTTGTCCTGCCAGAGTCGGTCTGGGCAGAGACCGCCCAGGACTTTGGAGTCCCTCTGCTTTGGTGGTTGTTGCCATCTAGTGAGCATCCTTGGCCTGGCTGCCCAAGGCTAGCGCTCGCTGCCGTGGTAGCCGTCTGCTACAGCAGGAGAGTCGGGTCCAAAGAAGCAACTCAAGACCGTGGAGGCTGGTGGAAGTAGGAGAACAAACCCGTGGGCAAATGAGTGAGCAAAAGACTCTGTCACCGTCTTTGCTACGGTGGCTTCTCCAGTTGAGTCGGTGGTGAATCACCTGAAATTTGAGGAGGGTCGCTCTGATTCTCTTGCACGCTCAGGAAGGGCATCCAGATCTGGGTGTGTGTCACGGGAAGGATGAAGGGCTGGGGTTTCCTGAGCAGCTTGCGGTTCTCTGGTGGAGGCTGCCTGCAGGCTGTGGTTCAGTAGCAGTGCCCAAGAGGAGAAGGATGTCACTGTGGTGAGCACCTCTCTGCACATCAGATGGATGCTGCTGAGACACTGGGGTTTGCTGCATCTGCTTTCCTGTCTGCATAGGAGACTAGAGAGGTGCTGGTGTGGTTCTTTTGGTTTCTTACCCACAAAGCCAAGCAAGTTCCACTTACTCTTCTCTAGTATATTAACCTTTACTTGCTTATTTTATTGTTCTTCTTTCTCTGCCTCTGTTCCTGTGGGAGTCTTTGCCCACTAAACTGCTCATGCCTTTGCTTTCACATAGTCTGAAACATGTCAGCTACAGGCCTTGGACACTGAAGATTTTTTTTAATCTATTTCAAAATTTCCTGTGCTGTTTCCCACCTGCAGTTTGCATTGCCATCACAATGCCACTTTTTTTTCTCCTGTTTCTTTTCTGTAATGTGGGTATAGAGCTCCTTAGCACTCGGTGGGAGCAGCTCTTGGTTTTCAAGCAGACTTTTTTTTTTTTTTTTTTTTTTTTTTTTTGCTGCCAAGTGTTCTGGACCCAATTCCTGCTTCTGAACTATAAAAGTTAATTGCAAGCACTTCCAGTCTGAACTAAGAGAAAATGAGCAGACATAGAGTGATGCAAGTCTGGACTTGCTAAGAGCTGTCAGGGGGCTTTTGAGGGACTTAGCCTTTGGCGTGGTTGTACAGCCACAGGTACCAGTCTATGCTTAGACCCGTGGAAGGGGCTGTGCCGTGCTGTTGGTCCACCTGTGCCTACTTCAGTTGGAGAATATGATGCTGAGCAGGGCTTTGGCTGGTTTGCAAGAGGCCAGACTGATGTTCTTCCTTGGGTCTCTGTTCCGAAGCAAGGTCAGCCTGCGGTATGGCTGGTTTTCCAGACCCAAGAGCCTGTGTTGGCAGCAAGCAGAGGGGGCTAAGTGATTTTGGGTTGTAGAGGATTGTTTTGGGTTTTTTTTTTTTTAAAGATTGTTATAGAAAAAATCTGGCTTGAGCAGATGTTTGAAAATGAATCACTTTCTCATCTGGCTGCAGATCAGGCTGTTCTCAGGCCTCCCAAGCACACAGAGGTCTGCCTGTGACACAGCCGTGTGGCTGCCAGCACTTTAAAAGGGAATTGGGGAAGCAGCTGCTCACATCTGGAGAGAGAGGACTTATGCTAGCAAAGCTGGATTTGTGTCACTTATTCATTAGGACCTGATTTTTATGTTAACATAAGACAGACTATCATATGGCCTAGGGTTTTCCCCTAACCTTGCTACGAAGCCTTTGAGAAAGAACTCTTAATGGAGACAGTTTTCTGTGTTGACTACTCCCTTGAAACAAGGGGATGCGATGCCTGGAGATGATCTGGTTTTACTTGCTGCAGTTCAGCTGGCCAACAACAAATAAACCCTGGCTTGAGCTGGTCGGCCCAAGCTCTGAAGGGGTTTCCAAGGTTTGACACTGTGGGTTTTGGCTCATTTGTATTCGGAAAGAGGGCTCCAGAGACATAATGATCGGGCTCGCTGCAATTGTGGAAAAGAGCTTGCACTGTAATTATCTGATCCTCCCTTTTTTATGCTTGCTTCTTTCTAAGTTTGTTTGCATGGAAACCAGTTTCTCTGCCACCCAGAGGAGATGGCACAGACTGGAGTCTGCTGTAATGGTATTTTTAGCTTCAAAGTTAAGAGCTAGCATTTTCCCCTTCTGTTTTGGGAGGAACATTCATGCAGAGCTGTGTGATTCAGATCTTTTTATTTGACACACTTTGCTATGTGATTTTCTTGCAAAGCAGGGTAGAGAACACACCCGAGTTTTGGGCAGGTTGGTTTGTTGCGGTAAGGAAGGAGTGCGTGTGCTCTCGCTGTGTTTATGTTCTGGGATCTTTGTGCTATCCAGGCTACCAGATGGGTCTTTCCTGGCATCTCATCAAAGTGTGCAGCAACTAGCGCGTGGCAATTATCTCGAGTTTCCCTGCTTAAGCACCACAAGTGAAAACATGGAGATTGCCACTGCTCTTAAGTGGCAGGAAAGAAGAATAATCCAACTGCTTGCACGCAGGAAACAATGTCACAGCAAAGCACCGAGAGATGAGCTGAGGGCCAGGGTTGCGTATTGCTTAGCATTGCTTAGCCCCATTCTGTGAGGCTTGGGCGAGATGGGTGCTCTACCACTTCTGACCTGGTGCATCTCCTGTATTACAGGTATTTTCAGTGCCCTCCCAAGTTTGGCCTCTTTGCTCCCATCCACAAGGTGATCCGGATCGGGTTCCCCTCAACCAGCCCTGCCAAGGCAAAGAAGAGCAAACGAATGGCCATGGGAGTGTCTGCCTTAACCCACAGCCCCAGCAGCTCCTCCATCAGCTCCGTCAGCTCGGTGGCATCGTCTGTTGGGGGCAGGCCCAGCCGCAGCGGGCTGGTAAGTGGCTCTTTCCAGAGACTGCAGCCTTGATCTACTTCTTCTGTGGCCTGGCTCTACAAAGTGGGCGGACTGGGGTTTTGTTTCAGCAGCTGCACCGGGGCAGCTGCTCCTTCGCCATCAATGAGATGAGGGAAGTAGAGTGTGGAATACTGTTACCCACCTTACAAATAGGACTCCCTCCATGGACACGAGAGGCATAACAGACACTGAGCAATTGTGACCATTAAAGAGCCCAAAGTGCTATTTGCAATGAGATGAATCTCAGCCCCACTGTCAAGAGCAGGGTTTGTACAGGATCCCTGCAGAAAATGCTACTGCTTCTTGTCCCTCATGGTTGTGTAGCAGTGTGCTGCTGTGTTGAACATCTATCCGAAAGCTCCTGCAATGACTGCATTTTACTGTGGAGGGGTGACACTGTCCTGGATCACATGCCTTGTGCTTTGGCAGGTACTCAAGAAGGCAGATGCCAGAGCAGGCAGCAGTATTATTAAAAGCTCTAACTCTGCCATAGTATGTGCTGCATAGCACCTGCAGTCATCTTGGCTGGGGACGAGGGTGCAGTATCCGTTACTGGGAGTGGATCCAGCTAGCCCATACTCATCTCCAGTTGAAATCAGTCCTCCCAGCTGAGCTCACTGTTTGGGACTGCACCAGTGTAGGTCATCAATAAAGTACACTTAAGAAGGCAGATAATACAATACATGATAATCCTACCCGACCCAATTCCCACCCCACATCCTGTCCTTTGGGAAATGGTCCTTGTGCTGCAGTGTAGCAGAGCTATTGAGCTTGTAAGCAGCGTCCAGATGTTTTGCAGACTTGTTACCCCCACCTGTAGGGCCCGGAGGGTCCAGAGCTGGAACTGCAGCTCTGTGCAGCCTAATAAATCATCAGTAGGTGAGCTGCAGTCCAGATTTAACAGG
This sequence comes from Theristicus caerulescens, assembly GCA_020745775.1. Lineage (NCBI taxonomy): Eukaryota > Metazoa > Chordata > Aves > Pelecaniformes > Threskiornithidae > Theristicus > Theristicus caerulescens. The sequence goes on from CM036572.1 coordinate 10,074,409, forward strand.
GGACTTTGAGCTATTCTAGACAGGGAAGGACACAGCTTTACCCATGTCTCTTTTGAACTCTCTTCCCCAGCTGACAGAGACCTCTTCTCGATATGCCCGAAAAATCTCTGGCACCACAGCTCTCCAGGAGGCACTGAAGGAGAAGCAGCAGCACATCGAACAGCTACTGGCAGAGCGTGACCTGGAGCGGGCGGAGGTTGCCAAAGCCACCAGCCACATCTGTGAGGTGGAGAAGGAGATTGCCATCATGAAGGCCCAGCATGAGCAGGTAGGAGGTGACGTGGGTTTATCGCTAGCACGCAAATATCTGGCATTGTCTGAAAGTTTCAGATCATGATAACATTACCTGTGTATAGCTTCCTGATGTGAAACCTGGGCTCTGAATTTCTCCCTTTCATGTGGAGACAGCTTCCTGCATGGTGGGTTAAGCTGAGGCTCTTTCTCCACTCCTTCCAGTGGAACACGTGCCCTCTCTGTGCTCCAAGCCAGGAGCAGAAAAAGGGCTGTGCCAGGAAAAGGACAGTAGATAGTTCGTGTCTGGTGGATCAATACATTCGAATGCTGAAACGCAAGTGGAGGGCAAGCTTGTTCCCCTTAGCCACCCAGTCTGGCCGTGGCTGTGACTGCATTGCAGTGGTTTTTTGATGCTATCGGACACTGCTGAGAACATCAGCTCAGTTCATATGTCACCGCTTTCCTGCCAGAGGTGATGTTTTTATCACATTATTAAAGTCAAGAGATCTGTAAGGAAAACAGACCGATCATATCAGGTTTTTTGCACAAGCATTTGTACAAATGATATTTTATGCATTTGAATGCTTAAAGAGAAGAGTTGTGTTTGTGCTATTCGTCAATATGTGGCTCTTCAATGACTGCGGTTGCCCTAAATTCCTTGCTCATGTTTATAAACCCCAGTCAGCTACTAGGGAGCATTGATGGCACTGTATATCTTTGTGTGGTGGGCCACGCCTGCCCGTCAGAAATGCAGGAGAAATTGGCAAATCATCTGCAGGATGACGTCTTCCTTGTGTATAGTATTTTCCAGTAATTACCAGTAACAAATGAATTAACGCAAGTCTGAAATGACTTCTTGCTTCATGACCGCGGCTGAATTGCATCTGGTAACCTCAGGCCAGATTTTTCAAAACTGTTCAGGCTTCAAGTGCTTAACTCTTAATCAGAGTTGGATTATCCAAAGGGTTCAAGTCAGAGAGGCACTGAAGCATGGATCAAATTTACAAGCTGCTGGAGATTGAGCAGGTTTTTTTTCTTTTTGATACCTACTTACTGGCCTTTTTGGAAAAATCTGCCTTCTTACCATAGCAGCCTCTGAAACAGATCATCAAAACCTTCTGTTCCCTTGTTCTGATCCTTTTTTAAACAACTCTATACTTCAAACATTGTTAACTTTTGTGTCTTGGGCTCTTTTTTTGCTGCAGTACGTCACGGAGGCAGAAGGAAACCTCCAGCGAGCACGAGCCCTGGTGGATGGGATGCAGAAGGAGAAGATTGAGCTGTTGAACCAGCTGGAAGAGGAGAAGAGGTAAAGCAGGAGTGGATGGGTGTTGGGGAGGTGCAGTCATGGGGTAGATGAGGCTCTTACCCAAGAACATCATATTTGACAGGCTGCTTGCATGTCCAAGAGCATTTGACCATGGCACATGTTGCACTGACAATACAATGGCGGACAACTGTTGACCTACCACTGCCAGTAGAAGGCCAAATAGTCTTGGTCTCCTGCTGGGCAGTGAAGTTATTGAGGGTTTCCAGCCATCTTCCCTGTTGTTTGGTTCCCGATGCAAAGCAGGGACAAGCAGCATTATTAGCCTGAAGGAACAAAGGGCTCCAGTAATACCAGTATCTCTGGAATTTGATACCCTGACCAAACTCAGCTGTGTCACTGTGTAAACTGGAATTAGTCAGTAAAGGTGGGATTAGCTCATGGCAAGGGTGCAGTGAGAAAGCCTTGCCTTCAGATATTCTTGGCTAAGGATACGGTATAAAAACAATACTGGATAATAAACAGAACTGTGCAGGTTGGGCCACCCCAGACCCCTAACCTTTCTGTACAACCTGGCTTTGCTAAAGACCATTTCTTTCCCCTCTGTGATATGATGACCTTAAGGACAGTCCTTCTGAGAAAGGGAAGTCAAACTGGAGTACGGCCTTACTGTAGTGTGATTCATCATCTCCCCGCATCCCAGAGGCCCCATCCATGTACATATGATGATGCATACATTTCCTCTCTGGATAAGAGTGAAGATCTGCTTGTCATTCTTGGAGTCCAATTGCTCCATATATATAATTAAGCTCTTCAGTGGGAATAGAAAGACATTTCTGTGTATTAAGTAACTGAAAACAGTGCTGATATCAATTGAATGATGCCCCTCCTGAGGATGAATTGTTATTTCGCGCACGAGTCTCCCCGCTCTCCTGGTAGGCAGCTCGCTTTCCCAGCTCCAGGAGGCCCTTTAACACAAGACAGCTGAGTTCTCTCCTAAATATCAACAGATGCCTCCTCTAATTAGAGGGGGTTTAGACAAGGAAGCTTGTTTATGAAGTTAGATATGTACGCTCACAGCTATTTTTGTCTATAATGGAATCAGCCCTTACATCTGGCTACCAGCTCAACATCCTCATTATTGCCTTTTTTAAAATCAGGAAAGAGAACAAGGAGGACTGAGTTTAGCAGAAGATTGAATTATTATGTATCATTAGTGGATTTTTCTCTTCAGACTTTGCAAAAGAGTCCTAGGCACTTCTGCATTTGTGCATGTGATTTTTATGTGCATTTATGCATGACTGGCCTATACAATCTCTGGTGAAGGCTTTTCTGCCAAGAAACACTAAGCATTGCCCGCCCTCTACCAAGAAGGCAGGGACTGATTTTTGTATATTTTGTATGGACCCTGTGCCTTTGGCACAGGAATTGCTTGGTGCTCGGCTGCAGGATAACAGGATCTAAGAAAACCAGTGAAACCTGGTTGTGGCTTTCATATTTTCAGGATCCCGGTGTCAGCGAACAGCAGTTGTGCTTGCTGAGAAGTGGTACAGCAGAAACAGCATGTCTATGAGTGTGTACCTTGCAAGAAGGCAAATGTTTGCTATGCAGAAAGCTTGCTTATTAACTGTCTTGCTCCATGTGTCCTGCTGTTTAGCCTCTGCCGAGGCATTTGTATACAAAGTTCGTCTGTATCCCTCTCCTCTCAGACTTTGGTTGTGCAGGGGAGGCCCCTGTGCAATGGCTGCTTAGAAACGGGATGATGATCTGGGTGTTACTGATCGCTCTTTGTGTCTTTTTCCCCTCCCCAGGAAAGTGGAGGACTTGCAGTTCCGTGTGGAGGAAGAATCCATCACGAAGGGGGACCTGGAGGTAATTCCTAACACCCTTACCGAAATGTGGGGTTAAAACCTTGAAATTGCATGTGGGCCCTCACCTGAGTAATTTCTGCCACCTTCTGCTCAACTCTAAACAATACATTATCTTTATTGATGGCTTTGGACCTGCTGCGAACACTGTGGTATAAACTGTGAAGATTGTTCTTTGGTATGTTGCCCAATGACTAATAATGCTAGGAGCTGCCTAGAATTAATCACATGCAGCCAGTCTGGCTTTAAATGTTGCCATGAGTTGCCAAGCCACGTTAAAATCTGACTGTATCTCAGTGCATTTCAACGTATGTTTTTCCACTGTAGAAATTATTTGACTGCTCAGTCACTGTCCCTGCAGTGTCCTGTTATTCGCAGCTAATTGGCACGCACAATCTCCCAGTCAGATGCTATTCTGTTCCAGCCGAAATGCCGTGTATCGTTTGACCTGCAGTATCCTCGTGTGGAGTCCTCTGCCCACAAGCGTGGGGTTTGACACTAGGATACCCTTTCATTTGGAAGGGCTGTTGCTCAGAGCAATGCTGTTGCAGTGAATATGTGTAAATTGGAAGTGGTGTTGGGAGCTTGCCCTTGAGTGGGAGGCTTTTCTGTGGGGGAAAAAAAGGAAAAGAAAATATTTCTGTGAAAGCAAGGCTCTGCTCTACATGTGTAAATCGGGACTTTCCCTTATCTTTAGCTAGAGTGCTAGGTTAGTAACAGCCAGAAATGTCAAGGGACCTGCTCCTGTGCTTCACTGCCGGTCATATCAATAAAAGCACAGGAAAATAGGAAAACTAGGCAATGGAGTATGTTGCTATGGCTTTGATCCTCTTGGCGTAAACCTCTCCTCTTTATCCAGAAGCTGAAGCAGCGTAATATGTTTGACAGGGTATCAATCAGCAGTGCACTGATAGCAGATCTTTGTTAAAGGACAGCAAGTGCACTTTCTGCCTAGTGTGGGTGCAAAATCAGGGTTCTGTTGATTCCTGAGCTTGGATGACAGGGTTCCCCCAGTGCTTTAGAGAAGTGTCATTGATCCATCACTCCCTTTGAGAGCAGTGAGTTGCCCCTGTGTAAGCTTGAAGTGTTTAAGCCTGGCTGTGAAGTAATGGCAATGGGACCAGGGTTAGCTAGCAGGCATATTTAGATATATTTTTTTAAAAAAGCCACCACGTTTTAGCAAGATGGTAAGCTGCTGTGACATAAGTGCTCCTATAACTGCAGGTCCCAAACTTGAGGATAGATCTGATTTTCATTTGGGCTGGGAAGGAGTTGCTTTGCAATGGGGATGTGGCCAAGCCTCTTGCAGGCTGCCAGTGTCCTGTCCCCACTTCCATGTTCATCTGTGCAGAAGAACAAATAACTTAGGGAAGAGTCACGGAGCAGCTTGGTTTCCTGTGGTCCAGAGAAGTGGGATGTTCCCCTGTGGATCCAACACCAGTGACAGCACAGACACAGCCAGAGGGCTTTGCTGTGGTCAGTTCTTACATTCTGTCCTGTCTGATTTGGATGCTCAGACTGAATGATTGATCCACTGGAGTTAATTCTCACCTTCCTGCTTTGTTGTGGAGACAGTTAGGATTTCCAGAAGCAAGTAAGTCACTTAAAGAAAGAAATCTCTCATTGGAAACTGGGGGATAAGTGCTCCTTCGTGTTGCAGTATGTGTCCTGGGAAATGGTTATCTCTGATGTTCCTCATGTAAAATCACAACAAAGTCAACCAGCGGCTGCTAGCACAGCCCTTCGCATCCCTAGCTAGAGCTCAGCTAACCACCCAAATACCAAACGCAAAGCCTAGTGACAGTTGTTGCCCCTCCTCTGGTCTTGTAGTCCTCTTACACCAACAGCCCTCTTCTGACTACTCAGAGGAGAATGTTTATCTTGCTCTTAATAGCCAGTAACAGACATGATGGTGAGAAAAGATTCTCTCCTCTGAGGTCCCTGGATCTAGGGTTTCTGCTGAAGGCTGGGCTAAATGCCATGATATTTCTCATAATATCATGTAGTTTTTGAAGAAAGCTGGGATTCTCAGGTGTTGAATGTGGCAGGCAGCATCCCTGGAAGCTCTTTGACCAAAGAAATCGATGTGTCTGAAGCCTGGAGATATGGGTCCAGTTTTTGGGCCTCTGATAAAGAAGGAGGAGCTGCGGATTTAGCCTTGAAATGTAGTTGTGAATTCAATCCATTTTTGATTCTCGTTTTTGATCCTGGTTGGCAGTGCTGATGCTATAGTGCTTTGGAAGGTGAGAAGCAATTGCAGGAAAACAAAACCTTTTAAGAAAGGCTTTTGATGGTGGAAGACTGTGTTGTTATAGGAAATACTAACCTCCTCAAGGAACTATCTCATGCTCATCTCCTGGAACCTACTTCATACTTTGAACACCAGTGGGAAGACAAGTTTGTATTTTGTGAATAGTAATTTAAGGCTAATAGCAAGAGTAAGTCTAAAATTCAGATCTGAACTTCCTCAGAGTGCAGGAAAACTTTGGATTTGAGGCTCTGAGTCATACTGGCTAGGCAAACCAATTTGCATAAAAAAAGAAATAACACAGGACTTGATGCGAATCTTAAGTGAAGCTATGTTTAAGGACTGTAAAACAGTTGATCTAACTTCCTTCCCTGATTATTTTTCTCCTCTATTTTCATGTGTTTTTCCAGACTTGGAAAATAGCAGGATTGGTAGATACTGAGCAAGCTTGGCTGGGAACTTGAGTGTCAACCTCAGGAGTCTTGAGAGAGTTTCTGTGGGAGATTCAGAGATTAGTTTTGTAATGGGTCAGCATCTTCAGGTAGCCGATATCTGATGTGCTGCCACCAGTTAAGGTAATTTCAAAAGTTTGTGTTGCTGAAGTTTCACCTGAGAATTTTGAGCTAGTGTAAATTGAGAAAAATTCCTTAGGATCAATGGAATAATTATCCCTGTAAATAAAATCAAGCCTGGAGCTCCATCTTGAGATGTGCATCTTTGAACTTTGCAGAGACAGGGAGAAGCCACTCAGTACAAAATTAAATTTCTCTATTAGGATGCATTCAGCCAACTTTTGTACTTCAGTGATATTATTTGGGGGTTTTGATAACGTTTGGGATTTTGAGACCACATCTTTTTTTCGTCCTTCAGGGGTCAAATAGACAACATAAAATATGGAGTAGTCTGAATATATCTGGCAGTTGAGATCTTGACCATCTCTGAATGCATGTATGAGCATACCTTTCAAGCTATAAGAGAAAACAGGGATTTTTACAAACTTCAGTTTCCATCTTTTGTACATAAGTAACCAAAACTTGCTTTATTGTAGGAAAGGGCAAAAAAATCACTAAAACTCGTTCCAATAGAAAGAGGGGGAAGCAAATAATTTATGAAAAATGAAGGGCAGAAAATAGGGGGTAAAAAAAAAAAAGCTTCTGGTCAGATTGGTTTGGTTTTTCGTAGGTCCAGTTTAATTCAAAGGAAAATGTTGGTTTTGTAAGCTAAAAAAAATGTGAAGGCCAGAGTCTGCATGCATTTTCCCATGTCTCCTCTCTTCTTTTATTTATGGGAAATTTTACATGATATTACAGTGGTCGTTGGAGAGTCCTGAGGTTTGCCACCAAGTGCAGCCCTATGGTACTTCTGCTTTAAAAGTGAAGGGCACCGAAGCAATGCCCTGAGTCAATGCTCCTGGATTTGGCAGGTTACATAAACTTCTTGTGCTTAGTTTACTTATCTGTTTAAAAAACAAAAAGCAAAAACAAAACAAAAAAATAGTTCTGTTTTGTGTGCAAGGCTGTTAGAGTCTTAGTGTGCAAAAATCACTTTGAAATTCCTAGCAGCCCTATTCAAACCTAAAGCACTGATTTATATAAGAGTTCGGTATCTAAATTTCTTTGATTTGCTTTCAGTGCAGTGTATTTTTGGTTTTAGCAGCATGCTGCGTACAGTATGACCTGCTTTTTTTTTTCCCCTCACCTAGTGCAGGGTTCACGCTGTCTCCAGAGCAAAAAGAGGATGGAAACTTCCAACTCTTTTCAGTCTACCTTGTGATTCTTCTTGAGGAGAGATGTGGAGGATCATTGCAAGGTCTTTGCATTCTCTTATGTGGTGCAAGGGTCTTGTACTGGTGGTCTGCAGCGGTGGGACCTTTGCTTTTTAGGAGATGTCTTCAGTATAGTCTTGGTGCAGGAAAACACTGAAGCAGCTTTCTAATGCAGAGAGATGTTGTCCCACCACAGATTCCATTTTCTTGTGAATAGCCACTACGAGTACCATGTAAAAATCCCGTAGTGACCATTTTCTGTTTGGTTGGATTTTTCCTGCTTGTTTGGATCTTTATTCTCCTCCTGTTGTGAACTGCCTTTCCTTGTCTTGTACACTGAAGATGATGTTGCAGCCTTCTCTTTCCCTCTCTTTCTCTCTCCCTTCCCCTTTTCCCATCTCCACTGTTCTTTTTTCCCTATGTGTGACCAGACTCAGACGCAGTTGGAGCATGCCCGAATACGGGAGCTCGAGCAGAGCCTGCTGTTTGAGAAGGCACAGGCTGAAAAACTCCTCAGAGAATTAGAGGACACCAGGGTAATCGACCCCCACTTGCCCTGCCTGCAGAACAGCGTGCTTGCCCCCTGCGTTGTTGCTCATGACGCCTTGCTTTGGGTTTCTTTTTTTTTTTTTTTGGTTTGTGGGATTGATTGGTTTTGGCTTGAATTTAGGCTTCCCTGATTTTTTTGTTTGGTTTTTTCTTTGCTCTCTCTCCTGGAAATGGTAGTACGATATAATTTCTAGCTTTGCTTCTTGTGTGGGGACTTGTTTCTCAGATTGAGCTTGCTTCTCTGCCCCATGCCACCATTTGACACATGAGCTCTTCACAATTCATCTTTCAATTAACATGCCCAAATAATATCTGCACCCTGCACAATTCATTCTGCCTCGAGGCTCCCCCAGGCTGTAATAGAAAATAACATTGCAATCAGCATTCCCTTTGTCCTCCCTCCAGCTGTGAAATGGAAGATACTGGTGAGTGCAGGTGGACCAGCTCTGATCCTTGGCCATGCCTGCAACAGGACAGGCTGCCCAGATGAACAACGCACCCGATCCTAAAAGCAGCCAGATATGGAAAGGGCTTTTTCATGCTGGTGTGGTGTGGGAAGCGGCGGACTTGCCTACAGTGAGCTCGCTCCTCACCAATGGATTTGTTAGAGCTGTAGAAAACACAAACGTGAGGTTCTCCAAAAGGGCTAAATGGCTGGAATGCCCCTGTGCCCATCTAAAATAAAAAAATACCCAGCCTCGTGGGCTGATGGCTAGTGGGGAAGATGGCAATTGAAATGAAATGGAATTGATCGCTTGTGTTTTGGCATTGGAAGATCTGCTTGGTTTCCTTGTTTCTTCTGCCTTTTTCTAATATTTCATCTAGTCAAATCTCTTCTTCTCCATCCATAGCTGCAGCACCCTGAACTCCCTGTGACTAGCAGGTAGTTCAGCCCTGTTAGGTTACATTCAGTTTGTAAGACATTGATCCATAGCCCTTATGCTCAATGTTAACCATGGCCAGATTTATTGTTTGCATCCTCTAGCCTTCTACGTTGTTTTTACTTTGCTAATAAACTCTAACAAGTACTCATGTGTAAAAAACCCTTTTCCTTTTTACACCAGGGTAAACAAATTATGATGCAGAAGAGAGGTCTGTTGGCTGAGGATTGCTGAGCAATAAAGGAAACATGATATGCTTAATGCTGGTTTCAATGCTTGTGATATTCCTGCATGTGCAGTCACGTTTCCTCTGTGTGTCATCTGGCAAGATGCCTAGGCTGGAAATATAATGCCCTTTCAGGACATTATTTTTCATAAACCACTGTTGCTCTCTAGCGAATTTCAAGGGTTGCTTCAAAGATGTGTGTTTCTCTGTGGAAAACAAGAGGTTCATATTAGAAAAAACAAATTGCAATTGGCACAAAGACATAACTGTTAGAGTTGTTGGTGATAGTTACCCTGGTGCAAAACTGCACTCAAACTGGAGGGTGCTGGGAATTCTTTTCCTGTTTATTTGAACTTTGACTAATGTACTTTGGATTTACTTCCACTGGAGCACACTTACTAAAAGGAAGGATGCAGCGATGAGAGGTGGGGACTGACTTTGTCTTCTCTGTCGTGTTGCAGTTAACCACGGTAGCGGAGAAGTCCAGAATCCTGCAGCTGGAGGAGGAGCTGAGCCTCAGACGCAGCGAGGTGGATGAGCTTCGTCAGTGCCTCAGGAGCTCGCACCAAGCAGAGACCCCTGAACATAACCTTGGCTTGCAGTCAGAGGCTCTTCGTCTACGAGATCAATTGCTGTCTGCCAACAAGGAGCATCAGAAGGAGAGCAGCCAGCTAAAGGAGAAGTACGAGAAGACATTAAAGAAGTACCAGCAGGAGATGGAGAAGCTGAAAGCTGTCAATGAGAAGTATTCACAGGAAATCGTTGACCTAAAGCATAAAGTTCAGCAAGCCACTAATGAGAACATGGGCCTTATGGACAACTGGAAGTCTAAGTTGGACACGTTAGCTTCTGACCACCAGAAGTCTCTGGAGGACCTCAAAGCCACATTGAACACAGGCCCTGACACCCAGCACAAGGAGATCGTGGAACTGAAGGCAGTGGTGGAGAGTATAAAGATGGAGCACCAGCTTGAGTTGGAGAACCTGAAAGCAAAGCATGACATTGAGACAGCTGTTCATATAAAGGAGAAAGAGAGCCTCAAACTGAAGTTGCAGGAGGCTGTGGATGAAGTGGAAAAAAGCAACAGCAACTGGAAAATGCAACTGGAAACCAAAAGCAATCAGCACCTTCTTGAGCTCCAAGATGTGAAGGACAAGTGTCGAGATGCTGAGCTCAGGGTGCATGAACTGGAGAAACTTCATAGTGAATACAAAGATCAGACACAAGCAATAGCTTTCTTGAAAGAGCAGATTTCTTTGGCTGAGAAGAAGATGTTGGACTATGAAACGTTGCAGAAAACTGAAGCCCAGAGCAAACAGGAGATCCACAGATTGCAGGAAAAAGTGCTTGTCTTAGAGAACAAGCTGCAGTCCATGGAGGCCCTGCATCCTTCTCAGCATGCAAATGTATGACTTCTGGGTCATTCTGCTTGTTTGTTATCACTGTTAGTAACCCTTCCTAGGAGTAGCCCTCAGCTGCTGCCTTTGTGCAATTTTCTGAGGCTTCTATGCCTCAAAGTATCTGGATGTTTTTACCTTCCTTTGGTAGTGCTTTTTCTGCACTGCATCTCCATGCTGAGGGTGTCTTCCCGCTCTTGAAAGCCAGTACAGTGGCACACTTAGAAGAAATAAGAGTCAGGAGAAGCAAGCCACATCTAGGCTTGAAGGCACATGAGTGCTGTGGCAGCAGAATAGGACTATCGTAGTTTGTCAGAGGTGGGCTCTCATCCAGACCAAGCAGCGTTCTTAGCTGAAAAAGCATCATTTCTACAATACAGCTGTTGTCCTCCAAGGAGCTGCAGCAGCTTTAGTCTGTTATTGAGCAAGGCCCTTTAGGGGTAGGTGGAGGACAGGGTGGAAGAAGAGTCATTGCCCATGCTGAGATAGAGCATGTAGCTTGCTCAGCACGTGGAGTGGGGTTTGAGAGCCTCAGTTAGGGGGCTGAGCTGATGGGATTGGGTGGGAGGTGAGTGCCAGCAAAGCGGAAGAGGCGGTGGGGAGGCTTCACGGCATATACAGGAGCCACAGGGAAACGTTGGCTTTGAGGATTATAGTGGAAGAGCTGCTAGCAAGAGTCAGGATGGCACCAGGCTGGGGAAATAAAATTCCTGATTGGATACGAGTCCTGAGCCTCCCAGGGAAGGCTAGAATAAGAGCAGCGATAACGTGAAGATGTCAATTTTCTGTGGCCTTTGTGTCTTTTTAAGTCATCCTCATTTTTTTGACTATTTGCCACAGGATGCCATCCTGCCTTTGTGGCATGGCACAGGGACGCATGGCTGGCTTTGCACTAGAGTGAGGGGAGGACATTGCTACTCGTGGCTCTAGGCTGGACCCCTGTTTGTGTTTGGATTTTGTGTGAGAAATAAGCAAAAACCCAACTTACAACTTGTCCCTGTTGGGATGCAGAAAATGCAAATAAGCCATGAAAGGTGCATGTTTTAAGAATACTCATTTGAAATCTATCACTGGTGATGTAATCGCTGTTACAGACTGAGGTACCAGTGAAGCAAATACAATGCTTATGTTTAATTTGCCAGCATTAATCGCCCTATTGAAATCCATTGCCCCTCTAGGCAGCAAGGTCAAGCCCATGAATTACTGTTGGCCAAGTCGAGCTTCATGCCTGCAAAAAGGCATGCTGAACTAGACAGGAGAGGCAAAAGCCCAAGGAGGAATCTACAGCATTAATGGTGCTTCAAGGCTTGCTCAACATGTTTCATCTAGTAAAGACAGTCGTGAACAATAAGTACAGCCAGGGCCCTGGGAGAAGTGGGTTGTTGTTACAACATGTCACATATTATAGCCAATATTTGAACAGGAATGAATGTAAAAGAGGAAGCTGGAGGCTTGTTCCAGAGCCCTTTAAATAAATGAGAGGGCTCTGGGGGATATTGATATTGGACTAGAACCAGGGAGTCTTGAAATAATTATTTTAACTATGTGTCGATTAAAATCAAGAAAATGTGGGAAGAAATGCATGGGTGAAAGCCGTTGAGTATCACAGGGCAAATTCTATTTTTAAATGTCTTAGCTAATTTAATGTGACTGCAGTATTAACTATCCAAATATTTTAAACAAATAAATGTGTCTTGTGACCGTCTTTCCTAGACCTTCAAGTGAGAACCACAACTGTGCTTCCAAAGAGCAGTTAAATAGCTTTTCTGTACCAAAAGTACATCAGGCGGCGTATTCCCCCTTTGGGTATGCTCCTGCTTCTGTTCAGGACGTATTGTGCAGCCCACTCAAGCTCTCGGGGACTGACCTCGGGGCTTTCAGCAGTGGTGGCCACAGCAACTGCTTGATCTGGGGCATGTGCTGAGGTCCCACCAAAGGCTGCTGGACATGAAGAGGCTTGAAGGGCTGAATTGTGGCCTCTGCAATGGAAAGCTTGGCCATGAGCTCTGCGGTCTCTGGCTTTTCATTGCAGTGTAGACAAAAGAGGATGGGGAAAAGGCTGAATCCTCTATATGGACCAGCATTTGCTTTTTATTATTTTTATTAATGTATTCATTCTCTAATAATTATTATTTTATCAATATTTTATTACTGTTTTTATAACTGTGGGCACACTTAGATTCTTCAGAAGTTGAGGAACTTGTTTGATAGGTCTCAAGCTGAATGGTAAAGAGCATTTGCACCTGAATATTTGCCGTGATTAACCACAGGAGACTGGTCCAAAGGAGAGCAGCTCTTCCATCCCTCTGTGCAAACTCTGGGTGCATGAAAGCTGGAACCAGAGCTTATGGGGAAAGCTGGATCTCTTTTCCCTCCCGGGTGAATCTCGCTGTTGTGCTCAGCTGCCTGTTGTGTGGGGGCACTCTCAGATGGTACTGGTTAACCTTTGGTAGTACCCAACTGTAGAAGTGACTCCCCAAAAGCCTTTGTTTCCCTCTCGGGAAGGATGTAAAACATCGTAACTTGGGTACCAGATACACTTCTGTATGGATGGGGCTTTGTGGTTGTTAAATTTGCTTTGAATCTTTGGGTAAAGGGCTGTTTTACATCTCATATTTTACATTTATTTCAGATGATTGAAACTAATGATATTTCAGAAGAAAAGATAAAGATGAAGCAGACTATGGAAGGTATGAAATTTTATTGTTTTTTCTTGGAACACCCTGTTCTTGTGACTTGCATGTCTTCCCTTCCTCTAACTTTCTGCTCTTGCAAGGTTGGCTGTGTGGAAGGGGCTTAGGAAGCCATTTCATCTCTCAGATTCTGCTGGATGGCATTTGTTGTCTAGTTTCCCCACCCCCGCCCTCTAATCTGGCTGAGCATATGCAGGGGTAGATGTTTTTACTTGTGTTACGTACTCACCATGCAGATGGTGCGGGTTGGAGACAGATCTGGGGAAAACGGCGCACTTCCATCACTGATTTTTATAACAGGTAAAATCCAGCCATTAAATGTAATTTGTTCATAGGAGAAGACTGCTAATGGTAGATATTAATGTGACTGGCTTAAAATAATGCAAGTTACTTTTTAAAATTAAGTTTACTATAAACCAAATCCAACCTTTTAACAAAATGCAGAATTTATGCACTCAGAAAATTTGTATAAGTAGCTTTGAAACTGAATTGCACACAACCTCCCTTGCAAAGAGGGTAAACTGTAACCCCTAGTCTGAGTAACAGCAGACCTGGCAAGATTAGAGCTGCATGGCCCAGATGGGCTCTGTTGGGAGCGATGTCCTACCACTTTTCTGTGCACGACATATGCTTTTGTGTGTCTGTGAAGGATTCAGGGCAGTTCCAAGACACGTAAGGTACTTCCAGATCACATCTTCCATTGCTCATTCCCAGGAGACTCATATTTCTTCTGTCTTCCTTAGGGCTGTTTTTTTGGTGGGTTTTTTGGTTGGGTTTTTTTGGTTTTTTTTTTTGTTTTTTAAGCAGAAAACATTATCAGTGTAGATCACAAAGGTGATCTCGAAAGAGCTAACTTGTCACTTCTCTTTTCAAATGGCATTTGGCTTAGGGTGACATAGCTTTTTCTCAATTATTCACTTCTAAAGAGTGTGTTCTCTGCAAAGCCCTTGTTAAAGTCCTGCTGAGGATGTAGCAATCTAAACGGAGGTTACTGGGGACTTTTGCAAACTTAAATTTCACTTAATAGAAACTGTGTTTAGTTTGAGTGTCCCTCCAGCTGTTTGTGGATTCAGACAGAGGTGTTTTATCCTATTTCCGCCTGCCCTCAATGCTAGCTAGGCATTGTCAGTCGGCCTCATCACTGTCTTTGCAGGTACAGGATTACATATATGCTATATCATATTGTATGCTGATTGACAGGTAATTCCTGCCTCGTGAGGGCAGAACATAACTAGGTCCAGCAGCCACTTCTCTTAAAATGGCCACTCAGTCTATGTGCATGTTATTTCCACACTGAATAAGCCGTATATAGGATGTACTAAAAACAACCCGTTCAGATTTGAGCCCCAAAAGCATTATACTTCAAATCTATGGCTCTGAGTGTGAAAATGCATCAGTTCCAGAAAACATGGCTTTTAAAACTGTCTCTGCCTTTCAGTGTAGGAGGTAACACAAAGAAATGTGCTGAAAGTTCCTTTCTGTGTTTTTTATTAATGTTTTATTCCCTTTTTCTTTTTTTCCCCACCCCTTGTGGTTGCTTTCTTAAACCTGTCCAATACAGCTTCCCAGCTGTGTATCCTGCCTCCTAATACCTGGATGGTGGTGAGATGCAGTAAGGAACACCCATTATCTGTCTCCTGCTGCTTCTCTGCCAATGGAGGGTACCACCACCATGCCCCTGTTGCACCCTGACCCGTGCCGTACACCCAATACCTTCCTGAATGTGCACAAAGCGTTTTCCAAGCTTCTAACCTTTGTCTCTCCTTTTCCTTCTCCCACAGACCTCCAAGACAAGCTGAGTAAAAGAGACAAAGAGGTGTCATCGCTGGTGTCCCAGACTGAAACTCTAAGGGCCCAAGTAAGTGGTAAGTTTCCCTAATCCAGTGCTGGTGGGAACTAGGTGTTTCCCTGCTCATCCTCTGTACAAAGGCCCAGGTGCTGAAAGGGGCAGGTATAAAACATGACACTGCCTGTCTGTTAGCAGATATCGTTGGTAAAAATTTGTTCGGAAGTTCTGGTCTCTTTTCAGGAGGTGAATACAAATCCTGCAGAAGATATTTGTGTCCTGTGAGAAGGGGTTTTTGGGCTCATTGAACGTCAAAACCTAAAAGAGGCAGAAATAAATGGAGCTGGGCATGTTGTTTCTGAGATCTCCCCTTAAATAGGGCTAGATCCAGAGCTAATCAGACCTGTGCTGATCAGACCTGTGCTGTTAGGAGTGGGAATTGGGAAAAGGCAAAAAGCAGGAATGTAAGTAAAGGACTAAGTGACGTTTCTTCCCCCTGTATCCTCCTCTTCTCATAGCTTTGGAAAATAAATGCAAAACAGCAGAAAAGAAGGCCGATTCGGTATTAAAAGAGAAGAAGAGGCTGGAAAGTGAACTGGAAGCCTTGACCAAGAAAACGCACGATGCCTCAGGGCAACTGGTCCTGATTAGCCAGGAGCTACTCAAGAAGGAAAGGTCAGTCCGCAGGTCTGAAGGACAGAGCTGGAGACGGGGCTGTGTGTGTGTTCATTCAGGGTGCTGTAATTTACCACCAAAAGAAATCTAAAGGTTGAATTGTTGAAGTCCAGTCCCCAGCTTTCCTATTCTTTAGAGATGCTCATGTGGGAATTTGGTTAAAATTAGGGGCTATGAATTATCAAAGGGACTGCCCTTTCACTGCTCGCCAGGAGCTGCAAGACAGCTCAGTGCCCATGTAGATGCTGAGTAAAGCCACCTACAATCCAGCTAAGCTGGCTGCTGCCCTGCTCTGAAACATGGTGCCCTGTGCAGGTCCCAGTCTCTTCACAGCTGGTGCAGTGGGGAGGACAGGAGATCTGAAGCCCCTGAAATGGTGGGAGTTGGGTCAGGTTTGCTCGCTGTCCTTTTTTTGGATCTGTAACAAAGGTGGGAGGAAGTGTGGCAGGACTCCAGTGGTGTGTGGGCTCTGGAAAGGTCTTCACCTTTTCGTGCTGCTTCTTCCAGGAGCCTGAATGAGCTGAGAGTGTTGTTACTGGAGGCGAACCGGCACTCGCCTGGGCCAGAGCGGGACCTGAGCCGGGAGGTGCACAAAGCTGAATGGCGGCTGAAGGAACAGAAGCTCAAAGATGACATCAAGGGGCTGCGAGAGAAACTGGTTGTGCTGGTGAGGGCACCAAAACCCCTCCTGGCCTTGACCTGGGGGCTGGAGGGCTCTGTGTGGCTCATGGGGGGGTTCTAGCCTTTCACCCTTACTCCAAGTCTTCATGCTTTTTCTTTCCCTCATGCTTTTTCTGAGCATCTGATGGGAACTTCCTTGACAGCGCCTGTGAGCTGTGGCCTGGCTTAGCAGCACCTCATTAAGCAGCAAAAATGTCCATCTGGCCTTCTCCAGTGTTTTCCTGTTCCCACTGGTTTTAGATCCATGGCTAAACAGGGCTAAAATTTGTGGGAGAAACCGAAGGTCGGTCAGCTACCCCACATTGTTTTACACATTCTCTGATCTAGGAATAAGCAATGTCCTCTAATTCCTGTGTACTTCAGTGTCCTCCAGTGGTTGAAATGTGAATAATTTATTTGAACTCTGCTGGGAACAAATTGGAGCTGCTGCTGGTTGCATTTGATATGATTGCCTTCAGAGTTGTGCTCTGACCCCACCTACTGTTGAAATCAAAACATGGTTATATGAGTTACTGTGGATTTCTACTTTGCTTAGTTTCTGTAGTTATTGGTTTTAATCTAACATGCTCCTATTTTCCCTTTGCTGTATAAGGACAAGGAAAAATCAGTGACGGATCAGCGGCGATACTCCCTGATCGACCCCTCGTCAGAGTCAGAAGTGATCCGGCTGCAGCACCGGCTCGTCAGCACAGAGGATGTGCTGCGCAATGCGCTGGAGCAGGGCCACCAGATGGAGAAGCTCATGGAAGCAATGAGGCTCTCCTCCGAGAAAACACAGGTAGAACATTGGCCATCATTTCCCAGGTCGCTCAGCCCTCAGCAGTCATTTTTCTTGAGCAATCTCCTGGGATCTTGCCCTGTGCTGTGGGGGGTGATGCAATCAGCTGGGTCCCTTTCCCTCTGCTGGAAACAGCCTGGCAAGACTTTGTTCTGTCAGATGTGTAGCTTAAAACTAAGAAAAGCCTTGCTAATTGGTAATTACGGATCCTTTTAGTGCTCTGCAAGAATGGTGGCTAAATATGGTGTTTTAGGGAAGGTTGCAGTGTGAGTAACTGTTCTTTATGTGTACAGTGGTGTGTGGCTGCATATCCTTGCGGTACAGGCACTTTATAATATGGAAGTTGAGGGTTTCTGCCATCCCTGTTCTTTGAGAGGTTTATTTCCTTGCAGTCCATAAGCAGAAACTTTGGAGGTGACTGGGAAAATGTTTTCCATTTCTCTAACCAGTTCCTGGGGGCATCTCTGTATCAGATCTGGGTTTACTGATGGAGCAGGAATGTTCCCATTCCAGTTGCTATCTTCTCTTCCCAACTTCCTCTGGTCTCCCCTTGTTTCTTCTGACAAAAGCAAAACTGCCTCTGTTGTTTGTATTGCAACTTTCTTTGTGAAACTGAAGGCTGCAAGTAATTTGACTCTCCACATTTGGCTTTTTCTGTCTCGTACCTGTGGTGTCTAAGCCCTGACCGATTCCTCCTGTGAAGCGACCTGCCGCTTGTGCCAAGCTTTGTGCTTCATGTCCTTTTTTATTCTTCTAGCTATATTTTCTCTTGTGTCTGCAACCAGGTCATGGCTTTTAGAGCCCAGATGCACCAGTGCTCCTCTTGTACTTGCTCCTTTAAATTCTTAGCTGAAAAATGTCTTTCTCTTGCAGTAATGAGCTACAATTCACATTCAAGCAGATACCTTAGGATAGTACAGAACAAGCCACTAGGCACGGAGAATGGGCAGAGGGCTTGTTGTCCTTGCTGCAGGTGCAGATATGTTGTAGTAGGTAATCTGGGGGGTATGAAGTCTTCTCCTCCTCCCATGACACAGTCTTCTGCACAGTTTGCAGGTACACCAAATGGCAGTTTGCATTGCAGTAGTACTTGCAGGGAGGCAGTTGGGAAGAGGATGCATGGTAAAAATTGCAGCCCTGAAAGCTCTGCTGGCTCAGCTGAGCATCTGTGTGTTGCAGACAAGTCTTTTTATATCCCACAGTGCAGCGGCAGCAGCCGTCTGCCAGCACCAGACAGGACAGCTGTAGTCGTGATGACAAGTTTGTGGCAGTCCAAGATGTACTATAATCCTGTCAGTACCTCCAGAGTGACTTTAGCTTCTGCTGTAATTGCTGCGTGTCAAATGAAAATGCATCATGACAACCTCATCTGTTGGAAGCTATGGGAGGGGTGGGGAAAGTTATTCTCTGTTTGCTTTAATGCTAAGTCCCTTGAGAAAAGGAAATCTTCCCTTTCGCATTCCTGTCTCCAGAGGTGGTGCAGGTGGTAATTATTTCTTTCCCAACTGTAGAAAATAACTAATCTTACATAAAGTGAGCTGGAATGGACCTTATAAGGTCAGCTAATCTATCCCTGGTATTACTTTTGATACTTTCATGCTTAAGAAATCTTAGAGATACGACAAGATAGTATTATGCCTTCAACTACAAACCGTGGTACTAAGACAGACGGAGGATTATTGCGGGAAGCTAGGCTTCAAACTTCTATTGATGTCAGATTTTTAAAGTGCCTAGTTACAAGGAGGTCTGGATCAAAGCTCCCTAGTTTCGGTATGATATCTGTTCATCCTTTCCCTTATGAAGGGGAGTTGTTAACCAGGGGCTTCCAGGCTGAGCCTGAGGACATTGCTGGCCTAAAGAGATCCTGGTGCAATAGTCAGGGAATTGATGGTTCTTCCCCAGAAGCCACATTTCTGCTGTAACCCATTCTGCACTACCTCCTGACCTCCCATCTCCTCTCTGACAGCAGCAGCTGTTGCCCAAGGATCTGCCTTGGCATTGCTCTCCCTTTATCTGCAAAGCCTTCACTTCACAGCATGCTCAAGAAGGAAATCTCTAATTACCAGAAGCTGCTGCTGCTCTCCCTTCGCAGGCTTAGTCAGCCACCACGCTCTGCAGCCCTTGATGTGCGTGGCTGGCCTTGCTGTTAGAGGAGGTGCAGGAGCTGGGGGAGCATAATGGCACTGTGTCTTCGTCTCATTGTCAAATAATTGCTGCCTTGCTGTTTCCGTGCCTGCAGCTGCAAAGTGTTTGTCCTGTAACAGAGGAAGAGGATCTTTGCCTTCTCCACGTCTTGGGAGACCCTGATCTTGCAGCTTTGCAGGAAATGACAAGGATTTGGCACTCGGGCCTTTTCTTGGAGAATTTGCAGTGGTTGCTCTGGGAGCTTTTTTATTTAATTGCAAGCGAGTTGCACCACTTTGTTCATTATCATGACCATGTACTGAGAGTAAATTTCAAACCTAATTCCTGGTATCTGATAGCTGCTTAGCGCACAGATCGGGTGTGCTGCAGGTAGGACATATTGCCTTGTGCAATGCCTGAATCACCTGTGGTCGTGGGTGCAGACCCAAAGCCAAGTCACTACAGCGGCACTGTTCTGGCTTTCCATCCAGGTAGACCTTGCTGCCTGCCAAACAGTTCAGGCTCTCAAAGCAGAGCTTGGTTTGAATCTCTGCCTGTTTTTCCTGCCCAAACTAAACCTCTGTCCCATAGGGTTGACTATACACCTTCACAGTCATGGGTAAGAATGGCAGCTGGGTAGCTGAGACTCCTCTAATGATGGGTTTTAAACTTTGCAGTCTTGTCTCCCCATAATGTCTGGTTTTGCTGCCATCAGCAATTCACCAACAACTGTGAATCTAATTACCAAGGCCCAAGCAACTGACATCTGGCATGCTGTGACTCCAGGCTGCAGCTTTCTGCTCTTGTTTGTGCTGGTTGTACTGTCATTTTGAAGCTGAAGGGCTCCATATTATCCCTGCTAAAGAAACATTATAAATGTTTAAAAGTTCTTGTGCTTTATAAAGATAGAACTGCCTGTCCCGGCTGCCAGACTCGTCCCCAGAGACAGGAAATGGGGAATGGCAAATGTCCTTTTCGCTGCTGGGATGTTCACTGTGCCGTGTTTTGCAGCTAACGCTACCCTTGGCTGAGGGTTTGTTTATCAGGATTTAAGAGTCAGAAGTGAAGAGTGGGTCTGTCTCTGTGAGGAACTCAGAGGATGTTTTGTAGCTGGGAGGGATGCAATGCGGCACGTGGGGATTGGGCCAGGGTGCTGAGGGCAGGAAGCTTCTTGCCAAAATTGGGATAGGATTTTGCATTCTACTTTCCTTGTGTGGGGTGGGCTGCTAAGGAAGGAGATGGCAGTCTTGCCAGATCTCAGCGCTTGTAGGCAAAACCAGTAGGCTCTCTGTCCCTCTTCAGTAAGTACTGTCCATTCTCTATTGCAGACTGTTGGAAATTCTGGGTCTGCTAACGGGATTCACCAGCAGGATAAATCCCACAAGCAAGAGGTAAGTTATAAGCAGAATGTCCTTTAAAACAGTGAGTGCTTCATGTGATTTCTTGCCTGCTGTGCTGGGGACAGCTCTTGGACGGAGGCAGTTCTGCCAGCAAAGCTTGACTGTGTCATTCCCACAGCGAAATC
The DNA here is from genome assembly GCA_020745775.1 of Theristicus caerulescens. Classification (NCBI taxonomy): domain Eukaryota; kingdom Metazoa; phylum Chordata; class Aves; order Pelecaniformes; family Threskiornithidae; genus Theristicus; species Theristicus caerulescens. The sequence goes on from CM036572.1 coordinate 10,095,106, forward strand.
AAGGGGCTTTGCACAGCTCCAGTTCCCAAGCATGGTGGGAACCTCACCTTACCATTAAAACCACTTGAAGCCCTCAGGAAGGTGCTAGTGAGATGCACACCGAGGGGCAATGGGTGCTTGCTCTGGGAGAAGCAGTGGGAAGGGAGTTACCCTCAGTCTCCTGGGTCAGTGCCTATATGACTCTTCTCCTGGCAGCCTCAGCCAGAACATGCTCGGTCTCAGATCTCTGCTGTCCCCTTTACATGGGTGGCATTTGTGGGACATTGCTGTCCTGGTGTCCCCTGGTTTTCACGATGTAGGGCAAGGTCTGTAGCCTCAGACTTTATTTCCTCACAGGCAGGATGGTCAGCCTGAGGAAGAGGCAGTGTGACTTACCGGGCAGAGCAGTGGGTCAGGACACAGCAGGCCTGGTGGCATCCCGCTCCATGCCTCAGTTTCCTCTTCTGTAAAAAGCCCTCCATGCTTGCCCTCTTTTTACCTAACAAGGTGTCTTTTTTTCCAGGAGAAGCTCTGATAGATAAGAGATGAAGAGGATCATTTCACGCCAGTATCAGCTCCTGTGCACAGTCAGGAAAAACGATACCCCATCTGGCTTTAGCACCTCCAAAAGACTAGACACAGTATTTTCACTTTAAAGCAGGACAATGTTTATAATATACTAACTGATGTAATCAGGACAATCCTGGAGTCCAGTTTTCCAAGGCAGCCATCGTTCCAGGAGGGAGCAGAAAGATCTCTCTGGGTTTGGTTTTCTTACCTGTATTGGTTTTGACTGTGGAATTTGAATTGCTTGAGCTGCCCTTGTCCCACCAGCTGATGTGGTCTGGATGACAGCTGCCCCGAACGGTGGCTGAAGCGTCAGCGAGTCCCAGTAACCCTGCAGGAACTGCAAAGGGATTTATGTGCCTGTGGTGTTCAACTCCAAAGTGCGTGCCCAGAGGCTGCACGCTTCCCACGTGGCCTGTCCCTTCCCTTCCACCCACCCCGGTGTCTTGAAGACCTGCACAAGCGAGTGAAACCTGCTGGCACATGTAGGCTGAGGAAGAGGGGGTGTGGGGATGTGTTTCCCTCCTCACCTTGTAGAAGACATCGCTGTTCTAGAGCATGGAGGCTGCACTTAGTACTTGTATCGTAGCATGTCGTGGGAAATAATCTGATTTCAGAGGGATATTTATTTTGTTTCTCGCCCCTTGCTGTTTAGGGAAGGAGCTGTGGTGGCTCTGAGTTTGGGGACAGGCACACCTCGCTCAGGTGTGGTTGGCCTTTCTTCCTGCAGAGAGATCACTGAGCAGGCCTGCCGATGCCCTGGGCCACAGCCAGGCTGCCCAGCCTGGTCCCCCTCACTCATATGTGTTTTATTGTTCTTTTTTGAGCACAGAACTCCACAGATGTCTGGATCTCGGCATCGCTGGCCTGAGAGCTCCATGCTGGCTGCAGTCAGTGTGGGACAGATGCCTTGAGGAAACGGTTCCCTCCTTGCCTGTTTAATTTAACAGCTAATCGGGGATTGCCTGGCCATTCTCCAGAGCTATCCTTGGCTCTTCAGTATGATGCCCATCCCCTACTACAAGGAATGGAGGCGAAGCGGCTAAGTGCTGCTGTGAGCATTCATGCAGTAGTGGCTGTCTGTTTGATGGGTACAGCAATCCTCTGTGCATGACCTGAGCATGAGTGTTTGGAGAAGAAGGAATCCAAGACTGGAGCCCTCACAGCTCTTGTGTCCGTACACAGCAGTGCAGGCCCAGGCAAGGGTCTTGTTCCTTCTTTTGAAGGCTCTACTCTTCTCTTTAACTTTGCACCACAGCTCCCAAGGGACATTAGGGTGGAGGAAGGGGACAATATGCTCTTCAAGGTGTGAGAGAGTCCGGTTCAGATTCGCTGTTCAGTACCACAGTGAAGAGTTGCAGCAATATTTTACCAGGCTTCCTCTAGTTAGTGCCCAGCTCCTCCAGTCTTCAGAAGCTCTTGTGTTATGATGGGGCATCTGTGAAAGAGGACAAGACAGAAGAGACCACCGAGAGAGGAGATCTGAGCCAGGCCACAGGCAGATGAACATCACGGCATGTCAGCTTCATTGCTTTTTGCCCTGATTTCCTACAAAATTGTGTTACTTTTTCTTAGTGGGTTACCAGACTCCTGCTTCCTTGAAGGATGGGCAGCCAGAAGCAACCTGGGAAAGACTTGGGCTTCATGGCTGCAATTCTGCCATGAGGAGGACATTGCCAAATCTGGGCTATGATACAATACTGGACTCCGCTTCCTTGATGCAGGATTGGTGATCTCCCTCCATTCAAAGGGAGGATGAGAGAGGAAGGTGACTTCAGGGAAGTGAAACAGGTCAGAAAACACAGCTTTTCTCTCGTGCGTGACAGGAGGAGGCAGAGCTTGGGATCTAATTGGCTGGAAATAATTCAAGTGGGATCCCATCCTGCCTTGTAGAAGTGTTTCATCAGCTCTTAGTAATCACCAGGAACATTGCCACATCTCTGCCTAGCTCTGAGACTTTCCCAAGGGATCATAGGGGTGGTCTCCAGAACCCTCCTGGTTGGGGTATTCATCTAAGCGACTTAGGAAAATCCCAGGGGGAGTGTTTGTTGTTACAGCCTGTGACTGTGAATACCTCACTGGGAGCTGCTGGTTTTAGGGATTTAGGGCTGGTGTTTCCCAAAGTGCTCCTGTGGCTGGATGGTCTCTGAAGTCACTGCTGCAGCTCCCGCTGGCTTGAGTGGAGCTAACACGGAATGCTTCTTGCAGTGCTGCCTGTCTCCAATCCCAGGGCTTCCCGGGCACCTGCAGGTGGGAGAGTCCATTCTGATTTGTAGCTTATTTTCCCAGATAGGTCTTCTAGTGACTTGTGACCAGCTGCCTTCATCTACAGAGGAAAGGCACCTGCATGTTCCACCTCCCTTGATGAACCTCTGGCTCTGCACAGGGTGGGATCCCCCAGGAGCGGTTATGGGGACCGTATATTTGGCTCTATTAAACAGATCCAAAGTTGTCAGGGTGGCAGTGGTTCAGGCTGGAGGAGTCTCTGGCTCCTGTCTCCTCCCAGGGACCATCCCCTGTGGGTGGCTCAGACCTGTGGCTCTTCCCCATCAGCTTGGGTGAGAATGCAGAACAGCAGCAGATGGGTCCGAGCAGGTTTAAAGTTAGTGGTGATGGTCTTCTCTGGCTGTAAATAGCTGTGCTGGTCCCTCAGGATCAGCCAGGAGCTGATGGCACTTCTTGGCTTTCTGTGGAGGCTATGTGGGTTTTGTGTTGCAGGGCTGTACTGAAACAGGCAGCGGGGTGGAGCCAGGTCCCCTGTGTCCCCACCACCCTTGGGGTGCAGGTCTATGGGAGCTGCTCCCCAGACAGGGCTGGCTACAGTGTCGACAGGGCACGTTAGCCCACCGTCATCTGGGTTTCAGTTCAACCCTGTAAAGTGGCCAGGAGGGGGTTTGGACACCAACTGTGTCTTCCCTCTCCAAAATTGGCATAGGCTTCCCAAGGGCACCTGCCTCTGGCTGCCCCTCTGAGGTTGTAAGAGACCAAACAAGGGACAAACTTGGAAAGGACAAGGAGGAGATTCCCCAGCCCCTCTATTTATTTGTAAGTTTAATTGCTATTTTTGCCTATGTGGTGGTGTATAAAGTACTTCATAATATTTGGTCTTACTGGCTTGGTTCTTTGGGGGGGATTTTCAAGGGCATTGGAGCAGTGATGCAGCCATCTCCTGTTGTCGGTCCGGGACTGGTTCCTGTTTGTGCCTTCACTCCCTCTTCGGCTTCAGCCTTGCTCTTACCTTGATCCCCGAGAGCTGGTACAGGGGGGCTGCGTTCTCCCCAGCCCCGCTCCTGGCTCCCGCGTGCCATGCTGGTTTTGCATCCGGAGCTGGGTCCGGAGCATGCCTCAGAGCACCGCTGCAGGGTGGGGAGCAGGAGGTAGCCACGCACATGCTCAGCATCCTGCTGAAGGCCTCAGCACCAGGGGAAGGACCAGCACCCTGGTTGTGAGACCGTCCCTCGCGGCCAGCTGCGTTACCCCAACGGTTAGTGATGCTTTTCTGCTGAAGGCTGAGACGTTACCCGTCGAAAAAAGTCTTTGAAATGGAGACTGTTCCATGTTTAGTGGTTTCTTCTCTAACCCTCTAGACCAAAGGGAAAAGAATCTGTCTTGGTGATTTCAGCTTTATCCCTCCTACAGCATCCAGAGAGCTGGAGCAAGGGGCAGCACCATGCCGGTGCCGTACTAAACGACGGGTGCCAAGTTGCCAGCCAAGGCTTTACAGCTCTTGCCTACCCCCAGCCACCAGCAGTTCCTCTGGCTTGCAGTAGAGATGCATGAGGGTTTCATTAAAACAAAGTGATGCAAATGACACTGTAAAAGTCTTAACAAAAATTCCAGTACTCCGTTGTTCGGCAGCTTTAGCAGCTCAACACTATCTTGTAGGGAGTTATTAATACACTAAGTTCCTATAGGCCTCATGTAAGTCACCAGAATAAAGATGATACTAGATGTATAAATGGATGATAACCTTTTACCCGTACAGTATGTATTACAATTTTGTAGCTTAGTCATTTTTTGGCTATCAGATTTTGTTAGTATGATATAAAAAAAACAAAAGACAAAAAAAAAGTTTGACTGCTAATGTCTATTTTGTTATTTGATTCGTTTTATTTCTTCCTCTGTACAAAAGCTGTACAAATCTCAGTCTGTGTAACTACTACAGATATGTATTCATGTACCATCCACCCCTGTCCTGGCTTGCTGGTGTGGTGAGCTCGTTACTAAACAATAAAATCTGTGGCTGAAGTCGGGCGCCCAGGGCTGCTGGGGGTGTGTTAAGGGTGTTCTGCAGTGCGTGAGCCATGCTGAGATGGAGGTGGCTGGGGGGCAAGGGGGGGCCTTCCCTTTGCAGCTCAATGCAGGGCTTTGGCAGGTCCCGCTTGCCCTGAGCCCAAGCGGTGCCCTTGGAGCCATCAGCATTTGGGCTCTGCCGAGAGCAGGGTTTGCAAACGGCCGAGAGGCTGCGGAGCTGCCCTGGGGGATGAGATGCACCGGGAGCTGGCACGCAGCGATTGCGCTTCTGCAGCCTGTGCTGGAGGTGAGGACAACCAGCTCCTTCCCTGGGTGACTCCCAGCCCACCGCTGTCGGGTACCTCCTGAGCCGTGGGGTGATGGTGCTATTTATTAATCCATTATTTTCCCTCTCCCTCCGGTCCCTCCCTAATGCATCCGCAACGCCCCGAGACAAGGAGTGTCACGGTGTGCTGTGCTATACCCGCCTCCCCTCACCCCGAGACCGGCACCTACTCATTTGAGTGGTGCCACCTTGATTTTGGAGGGGCAGAGACAGTGGTTGGGTCATCCTCATCCCTTCCAGCAGACCTTTAGAGCACGGGGAAATGCAGATTGCCATGGATCGGTCCCAGGGGGGAGCTGCAGTTGCTGCCATGGTTGGTGCAGGTCCAGGTAAGCGACGCCGCTGCCCAGCCCAGCCTCCTGCCCCTCTTCCCCCGTGCTCCCACCACATGCCATATGGATGCTCTGAGCATCGGGGGGTTGTGCTGTCCCCCATGGGGCAGGACTGGGGGAATTTACTCCAGGGCGTGGTGCTTTTTTCATGGTACAGCATCTCTTAGTTGGGAATTTCCTTGACTGCCTGTGGCCTGTGCCCCGGCTCAGCAGCACCCCGTACAGCAATGAAACATCCATCTCCTTCTGCTCTTTTCCTGCACCCGTGGGCTGTAGATCCTTTACAGAAAGGCAGGGGTTTCCCAGTATGGCCAGCTGTCTTAAGATATCGGGAAAAACTGGGATGCTTTTTTCCTTGCTTCCTGGCTGCTTCTTTTCCTGGACTGAAAACAAAATTCTCCACTACCAGGATCTGACAAGGGCACAGAGTGATAGGACAAGGGGTAACGGCTTTAAACTGAAACTGAAATGGCTTTAAACTGAAATTTAGATTAGATATAAGGAAAAAATTCTTCACTCTGAGGGTGGTGAGGCACTGGCACAGGTTGCCCAGAGAAGCTGTGGATGCCCCCTCCCTGGCAGTGTTCAAGGCCAGGCTGGATGGGGCTCTGAGCAACCTGGTCTAGTGGAAGGTGTCCTGCCCATGGCAGGGAGGTTGGAACCAGATGATCTTTAAGGTCCCTTCCAACCCAAACCATTCTAAGATTCTATGATTACCTGAAAGCTTTAAATTCTTTCTGAATAGCTGGTGAGGTTTGCAGGTGATGGGTTAATTCCAGAGTGAGGCCCCAAAAAAATTACAGGTGACTGACAGTAACGCCATGAAAAGTGGCCAGGCAGCCTTATTGCAGAGCTGTAACGTGGTCTGTACAGTGTGGTCCATGTTATCCTGCTATTTTATTTTTTCAAGGTGTTCAAGAGTTGCTGTCAAAAACAAATAACTTGAGGCTTTCTGTTTCTTCACCAGCTCTGGCCCTGCATTGCAGCGTCTCAGGATCTCCTAAAATAGCTGGGCAAGAACGGCGGGTCCCTGGGTCACCGCGTTGCTTATTTCTAGAGCGGGTGCTGATGGCATCCGCTGCTGCCGTGTGCTTCGCTGTCCTCCAGCGGCTGGAAGGAGAATAATTTATCTGAACTTTGCTTGGGAGAAATCTCCAGACGCAGGAAGGTCCGTCCCGGCTCAGCCCAGCGCCGGTGCTGGGCAGGGACCTGATGAAGTCGTCGTTTTCCCTGCCCTGCGCTTTCAAAGGCTGCTGCTCGCTCGCATCAGGCCCGGAGATGCTGCAGCTGAGCAGGGCTGGCGGGTGGGATCCTCTCCCAGCCAAGCTGGTGCTGGCCAGTGGCTCCCGGCTGCGATCCCGCTGTCACGGCTCGGCCCTGGCCCCCAATATCTCCTTCAAGGAGGTTTGTGACCCTCTGCTCCATCGGTCCCATCTTCGCTGCCGAGGCTGGCAGCGAGGGGCAGGACCGCTCCAGCGGCTGTCGAGCTGTCCCCACGCTGGCTGCGAGGTCACCAAGCAAGTCCCCTTTTGCAGCCAACGCTCCTGGAGGGAGACGCACCTGGGAAAAGACAGGGTTTGGGGACAAGAGGCTTTATCCAGCACAGCTGGCAGAAACCAGCAAGTTTTCCATCACGCCAGCCCTTCGCTGCGCTCTGGGCAGGAGGCAAAGGCCATGAGCACCCTGTCCCTGCTCAGGGCAGGTGGCTCCAGCTCCATCTTTTACGTAGTTCCACTATAGAATTCATTAACGTGCATATTTACAATCAAGGGCCCAAGCCCCGGTATCTCACAGAGATAACACTAGCGCATGCCTTTGTTTGCAGACATCGCATTTCGGTGCCGTTAATCGTATGGTGAGGATTAATAAAACATGAAGTTTAAAGATGCCTAAATCACAGTGGGGGAGCTGGTAATCTCTGCCAACAATAATATTTGCACTTTATTTTCATCCTAGCATCCAGCCAAGGAGCAGAGCGTGGCCCGGGGAGCAGTGCCGCCGCATGAAAATGGATGGGGTGAGGCTGGCGTGGGGTTCCCAACCGGCTCCTTGGGCATCGTGGGCGGCTCAGAGGAGGCGCTGGGTGGGACGTCCTTCCCCATCCCCGTCAGGGACCTCATCCCCCGGGGATGCTGTACCCACAGCTGGACGGGTGCTTCAGCGATGGGTTTAATCCAGGGGTGAGCTAGGGATGAGACGTGAAGTGGCCTCTCTGCACGGGGGACGCGTGCAGAGGGGACACCTCTGCGCGGCTGTGGCCACCCTGCTCTAACCACGCGTCCTGCGGCCACTCGCGGCCCGTGCTGCCCCGGGACCTGCCACCCGTTGGGATCTCCCTTTGGGATGTCCCCTCTGGAGGGGGCGGCTGTACCAGGTCTCCACTTGGTACTGGGAGACCTGTGGGCCACCAAAAGTGCAATTCTGTTTTTGCAGGGGCTGCCCGTGTCCCCTCCGCGCTGCAGCCCCGACGCCAGCGAGCCCGCAGCCCCCGTGCCGAAATCGGGGCCGGGAACGTGCTGCTTCCCTGGCAAGGGTGTTTCCTCCCCATCTCTGTGCTGCCTAACAAGCATCCTTGTCAAAATAGCTAATTTCCTTCCAGAACAAAAAGTCACCTGAATACATTTGGAAGCTGTATTGCACTATCAGGGTAATCAGAATTTAATTTGATGCAGTCAAGGCTCTAAAAAGATGTTATCAAGGGGAACATCAAAGCTGGATTCCTGCGCTTGGAAATGCAACTGGAATGCTTAGTCCAGATTTCTCATTTTATCGGAGACTTTCAAAATATCAGTCTAAATAACAAAAAATGAATATTAAGAGTATTTGCAAATTAATGTCTTTTGTAGCTGAACAAAGGCCACTGTCTAACCTACTTTTGCATGTCTGGGACAGTCTCTTATTAAATCCTAATTATACAATTTTGTTGTGTCTAATCATTTCTGCACTTGCAGGAATTAAAACCGAAGCTCATTTCCCCGTTTGTTGTACCACGCTGCTCTTCGGGGTCCCGATCCCGCAACGGGAGGCTCGAGGCAGGGACCCCGGGGGTGCGGAGACGGGGGGAGGTGGGATGGGAACCTGGGCTTGTTCTTTCTCCCCTGTGTCCGTGTCACAGCCTCAGGGCTTTGCCTCCTTCCCAGCTCTCGGGGTAGCTGAGGAAAAGCTCCAGCTCCTCCTAGCGAATGGGATTGTGCAACAATTTCAGTTTTTATTTTTAAAGTACAATTTCAGAAGGAAGAAAGGCAGCTCTAGGCCTTTTGGCTGCCAAGATTGAAAATGTGACCAAAATGCACCCGGGAGATGGGGCGCTCCTTTTTGGGGAGGTTTTGGTTAACCTGGGGGGGCACGGCAGTGTTATAGCAGCAGCTGGTGCTGGGGCAGGGGACGGCGGAGCAGTGGCCTTGACCAGACTCACTTCCAACGCCACGACTCCTGTGCCGAGCTCAGGCGGGTTTGCCATGCTGAGCTGGCCAGGGCGGTGGGTGATGACCCGGCAGCCCCTGCCCAGCGCCACAGCCCTCGATCCCCTCTCTTCCCTTAGCTCCCATTTCCACAGAGCCCGAGCCCAAATGCCGTCATCCCCCCATGCAGGGGACACGGGGGACAGGCCCGTCCCCGGCTTTAGCCCTCGGAAACGTCGCAGGGGAGCTTTGGGGGAAAGGAGGTTCAGTCAACTTCGTTAGGGAAATAGCGCGGATCTTGTGTTCAAACCTTTGAAGTGTTAATTAAAAAGAATTATGCAAAGGAGCGAGGATTTGAAACATTCATTTGAATCTCAATAAGGCATCTGTATTAAAAATAGCAGCGGGATCAACGAAAGATACAGCAGGTTTGGAGCAAAACGGTCCCCGTGTCCCCGCCGCTGTCGGGCAGCGGGTTTCTGCCTGCGCCCTGCCCCGAATGGGCGCTGCGGAGCGTGGCACTGCAAGAGCTTGGGAAAATGCTTCTTGCCTAATATTTGAAGATCTTTAAAGCATCTGGTTTAAAAAAAGGCCCAGTGGGGTCCGGTGGGGTGCTTAGCTGTAGTGCATGGGGAGGGAGAGCGGGGTGCACGGGCTGGTGAGGGGGGTGCAGGGCTGGGACCACCCCAGGGCAGCCGGTGTGGGGCACAAGTACCCCACGCAGAACGCAGCCCCCCGGACCCCAAACCACCCCCAGCCTCCCCCCAAGCCCCGGCACAGCCGGGGAAACCGCGGGGCTGCGCCTCTCTGGCACGACCCTTCATTAAAACCCCCAGCATGTCCTGGCCCTCGCTCATTCCAATAAAAAGCATCCAGGGTATTAATTACCAGATCAGCGGATAATGTCGTTAAGTTTACTTTTGCACTGCGCAGACCCAACGGGAATGTCAATGCCTCCTGCCCTTGGTGTCGGCGCTGCAAGGGTATGAGCAGGTGGGGGCACTGGCACCGAGACCCCACGCCTGCAGAGAACCGATGCTCTCGGTTCATTCCCGGCATGGGATCGGGTGGGCTGCGAGGGCGCGGGCCCTCCGGTGGGGATGGCTGTGCCGGGCAGTGAGTCGGGGGGTTACGATCACGGGCCGAAAGCAGCCTGGGCAGGGGATGGGGGGGCGAGGAGCTTTGCTGGGGCTGCAGCCCCGCAGGGAAGGTGCTGCCGGGCAAAGCTGGAGCCTCGCTGCGAAACTACGCGGCGATTTCAAAGGCTGGGGCTGTAACCTCAGCTGCGGGTTTGATTAAAAATGTATGAATATCAGCCCGACCTTGGGCAGGGCTTGGGGCCGGCGCTCCCCCACAGCCCCTCGTCCCCCACCAGCAGGAGGAGGTGATGCTCTCGGCTGAAACGGGGCGTGGGGATAACCCCAGCGCCTGCCTTCCCGTGCCAGGGAGTGGGATTTCCACGGATGGGGCCTCCCCTGTCCCGTCTGGATGCCTGAAGTCTTCAGAGGGGACCCCGGGACCAAGGGCTGGGCTGTCAGAGCCCCCCAGGGATGCTGCCGGTACCGCGGCAGCCCTCCTGCCCGCGCGGGCGTGCGAAGGATTCCCCGTCCCTTGCACTGATGAGCCAAAAAAATCCCTGGTGACAGCGTCAGCTTAGGAAAGGGCCTTTCCTCCTGCCAGGTGATGGGGAGCTGGGAAGGATGGGAGGGTCAGAAATGGAAACCTCCCCGCTCTGCTCCCCAGGACGCTGTCCAGGGGCTCCAGTTCGGGAGCGCCTCGGCGAGCTCTCACTAGCATGGAAATAATTCAAGGGACGCACAGAAGACAGCTGGAAAAGCATTTTATCTGTTGCGCCAGAGCAAACTCTTTTTGCAGCGCAGCGTTCAAAGGACGGCACAACTGCAGGCAGCTGGCACCGCAGACAGATACGTTAAATGCAGATAGGCAGAGTAAATATGCACTATAAGCCATCGCTACGCCCCAGCAGGCAGGGGATGGAGGGAGGGGGTTTTTTGATCTTTCTACAAATATGTTTGGGACCAATAGATATCAGCTCGGCTTTTGCAGGGAATCCTTGCCAGTTTTACTCAATAGCATATATCTCGCAAAAGAATTAATAATACTTCTGGCTGCTTTGGTGCACAGCTCTCCCCGTCGTCGCTGTTTTCGGTGCAGGACGGACTCGCTGCAAATACAGCCCAAAAGCCAGCGGTTAAGTTCCTGCATGCAAAGCCTTGTTGCTCCAGTTGCCAGCGATGCCTTGAAAAGCTGTTTTCCCCCCCAACCCTCAAAGGGTCCCACCCAGAGCCGCAGACCCCAGTACTTTCTCCTCCAGGCTTTTCCTCGCGTGGTTTTTGCGTCGCCCAGCCCTGCTCGGGGTGACGCCAGCTCCCCACGGCCGCACCGCTCACCCAAGATGTGCCCGGCAGCAACGAGTTGCGGGGGGCTGCCAGAAACGTCCCGCTCTTGATCTATAATTTAAAAACCATTTTGTTTTGTCTTGGTCGTTTTTACCCGCAATTTGCTCTAGCAAAAGAACACAATACCCCTTTAGGAAAGAAGAAATAAACTCATTCTTTCAATTAAATTTCTCCTGACCTTACTAAAACTTTTTCCCCGTTCCCTCTTCTAAAGCAGCAGCTTTTCTTTTTTATTTTTGTGATCTCCAATTCCACCGAGAGACAGAAGAAATCAGCATATCAGAGAAAACAACGATTCTTGTGATGCCCAGCAGTCACTAATTAACAAATTAAAAAAAAAAAGAAATCTTTCTGCAGATAGGATTGTTTTCTGGCGATGTTGCCTGTTCTTTTGTTGGCGCTGTGACAAGGAACTTCTTTATTGCTGCAGATAGAGCAGATTAAACCGTCCCTCTCACGCCGTTCGCCCAGCTGGATGGGTTTGTGCGGCTCATTGTTTCGGCCCCTGAATAAAATGTCTTGCCCCCACTTTTATCCGATTGTGGTGGGTTCCTTCGGAGACGTGGGTAGATGTGAAAACTGCAAGAGAGCGTTGAAGCCATCACATCCGTCCCCTGGCTGGACCAGGCATCCTTTTAATAAGCGTGAGCATCCCTAGAGGATGGGGGCTCAGGGGGGCTGAGTCCACCTGTGTGGACTCAGTTCCAGTGGAACATCTGGAGAACATCTGGGGTTCCTTGGTCCACCTCCCCTGAAGCCCCCAGCCCCCAGCTGGCAGCTGAGACCTCCCCCAGCGGCCAAGCTGCGGCTCAGCCCGTCCCTCCTGGCACTGGTGCGGTTCAGCCCGCAGCCTGCCCTCCTCCACGCCATCTTCCCAGGCTCCTTCTCCAAATTTCAGGATCATTTTGGCCTCTCCCCCTCCCAAGCGCTCGCAGCCCTGCCTGGGGACAGCGCCTGAAGCAGAGGCTCCGTTGGGAGCTGCTGCCAGCCATGGGGGCTGAGCTCTCCGTTCACGCACTGGTGACCGAAGGTGGCACCCGCGGGTCTCCAACCTTATTTCGGTTCATGGTCCCCAATGGTGAGGAGCAAAACCAGACCCCAAAGCCAGCCGGCACAGAGCCGGCCCCCGGGCTCAGCGCTGGCCTCCCAGCCTCGCGACCAGCTCTTGGGGGCTCTGCTGGAGCGAGGCAAAAGGGCAGGACGGTTCCCTGCGCGTTTGCAGCCAGCCAGATGTTGGTCTTTGGCCAAAGGACCTTGGAAACCTGCTTTGCCAAGGTCCCCCCCCGAGGGCCAGCACCCTTCGGAGGGAGGGCTCCGAGAAGTGCTGCCCTGCAGAGTATTTGCAGCGGCGACAGCTGAATGCATGCGAGGGCTGCTTAATTCCCCAAATACCAACATCATCATCTTTGGCCGTTAATGGTCCCTGGGGGCTGCTGGTACCCCCGGACGCCCCGCGGGGCTGGGGGCATGGGGCCGGCCCCGGGGAGGGCAGGTTTTGGGAGCAACGATGAGCACAAGCCTGAGCCGAGTGTGGTCGAAGGCAGGACCCCAGCGCTGCCCGAAACCTCTGCCCGCTGCGACGGGCACCCGGGGCCGCAGCCCTCCTGGGGTGCAGAGCAGGGGGACGCTCACAGCCGCAGCAGCTGGATGTTGCATCAAAACACAGGGTTTTTTTCCCCATTTTCTTTATTGCACAGGTTTCCCCGGTCAAGGGCCATGGATTTTGGCTGTGGCTGGGGAGCCACAGCAAGAATGGGGCAGCGGAGCCCCGCACAGAAACCTGCCCGTCCTTCGCAGGCAGCTCCCCCTTGTTCGGCTCCTGTGCTCGGGTGACCTAATTAAATTAATTTTGGTGGTTTAGGTTTTTTCTTTTTTTTGGGTCTGGTTTAAAGACAATTAGCCAAAAGATGCCCTGATTTCTTTCTTCGGAGTAAGATCTCCCATTTAATTAGTCAGCGAGTGTGTTTTCACTCACCATTTGTGCTCCCTGGAACAGGCGATGCCGGGTGCGAATCCGGGACCGGCTCCGGCCACCCCGGCGGGACGCATCCTGCCCCAAGGAGCCCCGTCCCACCAAACCCTTCATCCCCCTTGGGACTTTGCTGGGACCCAGCGCAGCCCCTGGCCTGCCGCTACCAGTGCAATGAGTTTGCCAGGCCTGATGCCACGGGGAGGGAGGCAGGGGGTGCCGGGTGCCTGCGTGGGGCTCGGCAGCGCCAAAACTCCCCTTCCCCACTCCTCTAGAAACTGGGAAAAAAGTGTTTTCTCTTCAAATGTTTTCTTCTCTCCATGGCCCCGGAGCAGTAATAAATCATCACTTATTTAAAACAAAATCCAGCTAATGGAGCAGCTGCATAATGCGTGTGCTTCAAAGGGAAAAAAAACTGTCAGCAGTTTCCAAACTTTCGAGGTTAAAATGCTGTCAAGTTATTTTTAATAGTTTTTCATTTGTTTTAATTTGCCATGCCTTAATATGCAGCGAGGAACTCGGAAAATCATCATTTCCTCCCCACAGATTGCCTTTCTGGCTGGCAAACGCAGCCTTGGCCTCTGTGCCACCGGGCAGGGGCAGCTGGGGACGATGGCGGCAGCACCGGCAGGGCGGCCGGGACCTCCCGGCACCACCGCGCCTGGCTCTGCTGAACGGGGTGCTCCGAACCGGCACGGCGGGCTGGGCTGTGCCAGGCCGAGCTGGGCCATGCCGGGCTGGGCTGTGCCGTGCCGGGCTGGGCCATGTCAAGCTATGGCCTAATGGGCCATGCCAAGCCAGGCCATGCTGTGCCGAGCGGGGCTGTGCAGTGTCAGGATCTGCTTTCCTGTGCCATGCTGAGCAAGGCTGTGCCAAGCTGGGCTGTGCCGTGCCGAGCTGTGCAGGGCCAGGCCATGCTAAGCTGTGCCATGCTGAGCCAAGCCGTGCTGAGCTGAACTATGCAGGGCAAGATTGTGCCAAGCTGGGCTGTGCCATGCCAAGCTGTGCAAGGCCAGGCCATGCCGTGCCAAGCCAAACTGAGCCATGTGGGGCAAGGCTGTGCTGAGCTGTGCCATGCCATGCCAAGCCATGTAGGGCCAGGCCATGCCAAGCCGTGCCAGGCCAAGTGCTACCGTGCTGAGCCAAGCTGTGCCGAGCTCAGCCATGCGGGGCAAGGCTGTGCTGAGCTGTGCTGTGCCATGCCAAGCCATGCTGCACCATGCCAAGCCATGCTGCACCATGCCATGCTGAGCCAAGCCATGCCAAGCCAAGCCATACAGGGCAAGGCTGTGCTGTGCTAAGCTGTGCTATGCCATGCCATGCCGTGCCGTGCCATGCCACACCGTGCTGAGCCAAGCCGTGCTGTGCTGAGCTGAGCCATGCAGGGCCAGGCCGTGCCAACCCACGCCACGCTGAGCCAAGCTGTGCTAAGCCAAGCCACGCAGGGCGAGGCTGTGCCAAGCCGTGCCACGCTGTGCCGTGCCGAGCCAAGCCAAGCCTAACCAGACCATACCAAAGCCACGCTATACCAGACCATACCGTGCCATACCGTGCCAAACCCAGCCGTGCCAACACCAACAGGTGGCGACAGGTCCCCATTGCACCCCTATAGCCCCCCCCCAAGCACCGCACCGGGGCCGTGCCGAGCCGCGCCGAGCCGCGCCGAGCCGGAACGGCTCGGCGCGGCTCGGCGCGGCTCGGCACGGCATAAAAGGATTTAACACAGCTCGTCCCCCGCCTCCCCGTCCGGTTATCGGGCTGGTTAATCCCGTATGTAAATGGCAGCCAATGGATGGTGCCGTTGAGCGGGGTTGGGATTAGCGGCGGGGCGAATGGCTGGCACTTTTACTGGGATTACAGAACAAAGAGCTGCTCTCCCTTCCCAGCTCGGGGTGGTTTGTTGGTTTTTTTTTTTTTTTTTCTTTTTTCCCCCAATCCCCCCCCCCTTCTCCTCTCTTATTCTGTCCTTTAAGCCCACACCGGGCAGCACCGGCTCCGCCCGGGGAGGAGGGAGGCGGCGGGAGGCGGCGGGAGGCGGCTCCATCCCGGCCCCCGCCCGCCCGCCCCCGCCGCTCCCGCGCAGCCTCGCCGGGGGAGGCAGCAGCGCCGCGCCCCAGCCGCCCGCGGTAAGGAAAAAGTTTTGCCCCCCCCCTCACCTCCTGTCCTCTCCTGGTTCCCCCCCTACCCCGGTCCCAGTCCTGGGGGGGATGCGGGGGTGGGGGGATGCTGGGTGCCCTGGGGCTGGAGGGGGGGGCAGGGGGGCATTAGGGCTGCAGGGGGTGATGGGGTGCGGGGGGGGGCAGCAAGGCTTGGGGGATGCTGGGGGGGATGCTGGGCTCGTCAGGGCTGGGAGAGTGCAGGGGGCAATAGGGATACTGGGGGGGTGGTGCTGGGGGTATTAGGGCTGCTGGGGGGTGATAGGGCTGGGGGGTGAAGGGGAGCATCAGAGCTGCTGGGGGTGATAGGGGGGCATAAAGGCTTGGGGGATGTTGGGGTGCAATAGGGCTGGGGGGATGCTGGGATCGTTAGGGCTGGGGGGTGCAGGGGTTATTAGGGCTGCTGGGGGGTGATAGGGCTGGGAAGTGCAGGGGGGCATTAGTGCTTGCGGGATGCTGGGGGGGGACAGGGCTGGGGGATGCTGGGCTCGTCAGGGTTGGGAGAGTGCAGGGGCAATAGAGATACTGGGGGGGGTAGTGCCAGGGGTGCAGGGGGGCATTAGGGGTGCTGGGGGTGATAGGAGTGCAGAGGGGCATAAAGGCTTGGGGGATGCTGGGGTGCAGTAGGGCTGGGGGGATGCTGGGCTCGTCAGGGCTGCGAGAGTGCAGGGGCTATAGGGGTACTGGGGGGGGTAGTGCCGGGGGTGCAGGGGGGCATTAAGGGTGCTGGGGGTGATAGGGGTGCAGGGGGCATAAAAGCTTGGGAGATGTTGGGGGGCAATAGGGCTGGGGGGGGTGCTGGGCTTGTTAGGGCTGGGGGGTGCAGGGGGGCATTAGTCATTGCGGGATGCTGGGGGGACAGGGCTGGGGGACACTGGGCTCGTCAGGGCTGGGAGAGTGCAGGGGCAATAGAGATACTGGGGGGGGTGGTGCTGGGGGGTGCAAGGGGGCATTAGGGCTGGGGATGCTGGGGAGCGATAGGGCTGAGAGGTGTGGGGGCATTAGGGCTGGGGGATGCTGCAGGGCACTAGGGCTGGTAGGGGTGCTGGGGGGGGTAGGAGGGATGTTGGGGGTCTGTAGGGCTTGGGGGAGATGCTGGGGATATTGGGGCTGGGGGGGGTGTTGAGCTCATTGGGGCTGGGGGGGGCATTAGGGCTGGCAGGGGGGGAATGCTGGGAGCGATGGTGGGGTCCATCGGGGCTGCGGGGGGATGCCAGGAGGCAATAAGGCTGGGGGGGGCATTAGGGGTTGGGGGTGCTAGTGCTGCAGGGGTGCTTGGGGTGGTAAGGCAGGGGGATGCAGGGAGCAGTGGGGGTGATGGTGCTGGGGCAGTCGGGCAGGGGATGTCCGGCTGGCCCTCGGTGCCCACCACCGCAACGGTGTCCCATATCCCTAAGGCAGCTCCAGGGCCGCCACCTGCCCCGGCTGCGTCTGGTGGTGCCGGGCAGGAAGGGAAGCGGCGAGCAGGGCTTTGCCGGGGCTCGCCTCCCTCTCCGCCGGCGCGGGGAAAGGCGGCAGCGCGGCTGGAAATAGAAACGCAAGGTTGAGCTGACGAAGCGCTCGGGGCTTCGGCTAGGCTGGTGACCCGGCCTCGGCACCGCGGCCCGCGGGGTGGAGGGACAGACATCCTCTGCGGCTCCCCGGTGCTGGCGGAGACAAGCGGAGGTTTCTCAGTGTGCGGGGATGACCGTGATGGGGAGAAAGTTGCTCCCCGGGGAGCCGGTGCCCTTGTCCTTCCAGCGTGCGGAGCTGGCGGTGGGTTTATCTGGGATAAGCTGTAAATCGGAGCGATCCTATTAATGCGTCTTGCGCCGGAGCGAGCCTTGGACCCGGCGGTGCTGCACAGGTAATCCCCGGTGTTCGTGGCAGGCGCCGGGCACGCCTGGGTGAGAGCGCTTTGGGAGGCGTTGGTGCTGCCGAGCATTGCTGCAGAGGCACGGGGCCGGGTGTCGCGGGCGCTTCGGGATCGGTCCCTCGGTCTGCTGCCACATCCGTCGCCCTTCGGCATGCGAGCTCCGGACAGAGGGACTGCCTGGGGACGTTGGCACGGAGCCTCGCATGACGGGAGCCCCTGGCTTCGGGGTGTCTGCTCCCTGCGCCGCTCTCACTGGAGGAGCTGCTGGAAGTGCTGTAACTGGGGAACAATCCTGCGGATGCGAGAGCCTTTAATTCCACAGGATCCCGGGTCTCCGGTCCCCACCGCCGTGGCCAGATCCACTACGTTGGCTGTCGCCTGTCCGAGCCTGTGGAATTTCCTACTCCTGTGGAAACCGCCACGGTGCTCGCTCTGAAATGAGAAAGCGGTGTGGCGGCTGCCAGCATCAGACCCGACCCCGCTGTCCGCCAAGGGGCTGGGATGCTAAAGGCCACGGCTCTGCCGTGTCCTGCGAGCCCTGCTGCCGGAGCAGCGAGCCCTGGCGCAGCAGCGTGTGCCGCCGTCGGGGCAATATCAAGCAGGCAGTCGGGTGCCAGGGTCGCCTTTGAGCCGGGGTAGCGTGGTGTCGCTCTGCGGCCGCCCGCGGGTCCCCCGCTCCTCTCCCTTTGCCCCCGCAGAGCCGGGGTCCTGGTGGCCACCAGGGGATGGGGTGCCCCGGTTTGGGGCTGTGCTGCTGGTTTTCCCATGCACTGCTGCTGTCTGAGCTGGTGTTGCCTCTCAAGGCTGCAGTTTTGGGGTGAACCCTGCCTGGGATGCATCGCTGCTGGGTGTGGGCAGGAAAGGGATCGGGCAGCTGCCCTCACAGGGTGCCTGCAGGAGCCGGGGGGTGACAAAGGGGACACGCGCTGGTGGCCACTGCCACCTCCCTCTGCTGTCCCTCCCGGGAGGGCTTTCGTTTCTCGGTGGAGGAGCTGCTGGTGCTGCCGTGTTGCTGCTCGTTTAGGTTTGCTAATGAGAAGCAGGGAGAGGAGGGAAGGAACCTGCTCAGGGACATATTTAGCAACCTGCCCTACCAGCCCGGGCGACAGACGCGATGCCCTTGCTGGCAGCCCGGCGCTGTCCCAGGAGCCTGGCGCGGTGCTGGCAGGCGTCCGGTGGGACCTTGCATGGGGCAGGAGGTGACAAGGAGGGTGGACTTTGGGGCCAGCATGGAGGGGACAGGTCTGGCTGTCCCGCATGATGTCCATCGCGTATGACTTGAGCGATGCTCTGATTAAAAGAAGGAGGAAAAAACCCCCAAACCCCAAACCAAAACAAGCGACTTCTCACTGTTGGAGCTAATGGGGGATTCCCATCTGCTGCTCCCGCAGGAAATAGCTCAGATTTTTTTCAGCAATTATCAATGCCCTGTACTTCCTTTGGGAATTGCGGCAGCTGCACCCCGGCGGCCAGGCTGGAGGAATGTGGAGGCACTCCGGCCAGGCTCGGCCCCAGCTGGTTGCCCGCTGCGGGGCTGACCCCTGGGGTGGGCGCAGGGCTCGGCGCCAGCTGTCCCCAGCTTGGGCAGCGGTGCCCTGCCCATCAGCTGATGGGCGCGGTTGTTCCTTGTGCCACCAGCATCCGTTTGCAGATGCCTGTGGCGGGTGGACGTGGTGGTGGCGGCTCATCATGGAAGAAAAGGTGTGGATGGGGACTGCTGCTCCCGGGATGGCTGGGCTTGGGTGTAGGTGGTGGGTGATGGTTTAGGGAAGGGGACGCGTGGGCGAGGGGCTGTGTTGGTACCCGCGCTCTGCTCCTGGCCCTCCGGCCACGTCTGTGTGTGTTGCACCTCCTCGGCAAGGACAAACCTCTGGGGCTTCGGGGGGAGCAGAGGCAGATGCTGAAGGCACGTGGGGTGGGTTTGGTACCACTAGAAGCCTTCTCCTCGAGGACATGGAGGAGCAGAGGAAAGGACCTGCTGGGAGCCCCTTCTGAGGATGGAGATATCCATCCAGGAGCTAAAAATGTATTTATTGATTAATTTGTTGGGAAGAGCCCAGCTGCAAGCTGTAGGGAAGGGCCTCCTGGTGTCCGTCTGGATGCTGGCCCAAGCAGCCCTGGCTGGAGGTTTGCTGGGGAGGCAGCGGGTCTTTGCAGATGGGAGCAAGTTTTCCTGGGACCTTGCTCTGCCCTGTTGCAGCCTGTCCCTTCACAGGACATGTTTTATTTAAATATCTTGAAGCATCATCTTTAAAAAGAGGTCAGGAGCCCTTGGTCTGGTCCGAAGCTGTGGGAGGATCAGGGCTGGGGTCCAGGCAGGCTTTATGGATTGGGGATTTGGGTTTTGTTTTTTTTTTTGCTCACTGGTTCGAAGCTTCATTTCTTGGTGCAGCCCTGTAGGTTGAATTTGCTTGAAGGCCAAGAGAAAAAAGTCAGGTGAGTCCGAGTGGGAGCTCCTCCGGGCTGCGTGGTGCCCCCGTGGTGGTGGAGCGACGGGCTGGGAAGGGGGGCTGCTGCCAGGGAAATCCCCCAAAGCAGCTGCTGTGGGAATACCCCCGTGTCTCGTCCGGGTTCGGGAGCCGCTGCCAAATGCCGCTTTACAAACACTTTGGTGGTGGTTTCCGAGGGACTTAACCTATGGCAGCAGCAAGGCTTTCCCATAGGTAGGACGCTATGAAGAAAAGCACTCGATACACAAATCCCCTCCTCGAGAGCAGGCTGTACTGAGGTGGGATTTACATTCCTGCACGCAAACAGCTTCTGTTTGAGTTTTCTGCCTTCACGTTGCCTTGTCTCTGCTCCGTGCTGGTCTGGCTGGTTTAAGAAGAGAATTAACCTGAGTGGGATGAGCAGGGGACCAGCGAGGAGCATCGCTCTGCTGCTGCGTGTCTGCACGATGTCACCGTCCTTTGCCAGGGCTCCCCTCCTCAGAGCTGATCTCCACCTCACGGGAGGGATGAGGTGTCTGTCTTCATTTTCTTTAAATCTGCAACATCAAAAGGAGCGAATGCTGGTGGGGACGGCAGTGCGGACCCAGGAGAGGTCCTGGAAAGGTGTTGCCCAGCGCCTGCCTGCGTGCCTGGCACCTCTGCCCCAGCAGCTTGAAGGGGACAAACCTGAATGTCCCCTGCCCGCAGGTGACATCCCCTGTGGGGTGTGCTGGGGTCTGGCTGCGCCCCTGAGCCATCCAAGCAGTGGGTGCAAGTGGATGGGTGCAAACGCTTGTGGTGGGCACCATGGACCCGCTGCTGCTCCGCTCCTGGAAAACCTAGGAGCTCAGAGGGTGCTGCGGGGCACAGATCCCTCTGGAGATGGCGGGGGGAACTGGTAGGCAGGATGTTTTGTAAATTCTTTTTTTTTTTCCTTGAGTCTTTCTTGCACTTTTTGGTGATGTGTGCAGGTGCTGGTTGCTGCCAGGGGTTGTGCGTCGTGCTTAGCTGGGGGTTTGATGTTCCTGGAGGAGAAACCTCCCCCTGTCATGGCTGGATGGAGGTTGGAGGAATTTGTACGCTTCCAAGAGAAACGTGTGGTGCCCGGGCCCTGATAACTGGCAGCTTTATGGGGCAGTTTGAAGGGGGGGCTGAGAAATCCCTTTACATGAGAAGAGACGTTTGGTAGCCAGGTTGGAGCTGAGCCCCATCCCTGGCCGAGGCAGGGGATGGACACGTGGGATCCCAGCCACAGGTTGTGCCATTGGCGAGGCCATCGAGGAGCCCATGGCTTCCTTCTCCCTCACAAAAAAAAAAAGGCAAAAAACCCTCAAAGCTTTCCCTCTGGTAACTGCTGGTTAGAAGAACATAGAGGCGGTCAGCCTGGCTTAGGGAAAACTCATGGGGGGTGGAGAGGGAGTCCTCCGGAGCAAGGTAACACTGAAGAATGAAACCATTGCAGTGGGTGAAGACGACCTCCTTAGTTTTATCCGGTTGCTGTGTGAGAAGATGCTTCACCCATCTTTAAAGGGTGGCATGCAGGGATGAGTGCGTCCCCGTAAGCAGAGCTCGTGTCTTGCCTTTGCCTCCGGCTGCATCTGCGTGGACGTGTCTCCTGCCTGGGAAACCGCCCGTTCCTTAGTGCCTGCGTGAGGTGACCTTGCCTTGGGACCCGAGCTCCAGCGTGGTGGCACCAAAGGGTTGGCCCTGGGTGGTGGGGATGGCTCCGGCCATCGCGCCAGGGATGGAGGTGGCTCCCTAGAAGTGGGCAGAGCCCCCCGTGCCACCACGCACAGATGAAAGAGGCAAACCCAGCCCTGCTTCTAATTAGCGGCAATCCTCGCACCTGAAATTAAGCCCAGCCACTTTAGAAGGGCTCGGCGTCGGGGAGCATGCGTGGCACGTCGCATCGATGGCAGCACCCGGGAGCAGTTCCGGTAAGGCAGGCGCTGCTCTCCCCTGCCCGCCAGCCGTCGGGGAGGGCCTCCGGGATGCCGAAAGGTTTAGGACGAGGCTTAAGATGAGCTGCTGGGCTGCTAGTCCGTACCCCACTGCAGGGCAGAGACCCCCTTGCAGTGGTAGGGTTTTCCCTGGATGGATGCTGCTGCTCAGACCTTCCCAAAAGAGACCCTAAAGGATGGTTTGCACTCAGGGCTGGACCGGCACGGGATGGGTATTCTGGCAGATATTACCCCAGCACCGGTAGGACAGGGCTGCGCCCACTGCAGTTGGGCTTTGGGACCTGTTTGAGGCTCCCATCAAAGTCGCGCTCCTCGTTGGGTCGGTTTTCTGCTTGTTTCATTGCAAGGTAGGAGACAGGGATGGAAAAACCTGCAGGAAAGGCAGGATTATGTCTCCCTAATTAGCAGGGGCCTGATTTTCATTTCTACCCAGAGCTCTGGTAATGATTAAATATGTGGGAATTATCTTTATTATTTATATTGCATTAGTATTTAGGAAGCTAGGACCCCGTTTGCTGTGCAAACAGTGAACGATAGTCCTTGCCTGGAGGAACGCTGTCTCTGGCACACCCATCGCGTGTCCTGGGCTGGGTACATCGGGGTTTGAGCCCTGTGCACCCGTGGCATCGCCTGAATTGCTACCGCAGCTCTGCTCCCTGGCACTTAGAATGATTTAAAGCATTCAATTGTACGTCTTTTTTGTTGCATACAAGTCACATGTGTTTTGGTATGGAAAAAAAAATCAGTGTGTTAACATGACCTCTGAAATCGTGATTTATATATAGATTTAAATTATATATATATATTTTTGGCACCTGGGTTGTCAAAGCCCAGGAGTTGGCCGCCGCCTTTAGAAGCTCTCGCTTTATTGTTGGAGGGCTACAATAAAGCAATCTCGTTAGGTAAATATAACGATGTTACGATCCACCATCTGCTAAAGTGCTGCTGCGCGGCACTGGCAGAGCGGTGGGAGCTGCCTGCTGCGCTGCTTCTCCCCGGCTCGTTCTTGCCGGTGTCCGCCGTGGGTCTTGCATGTCCTAGGAGAAACAGAAATGGTTGGTACGGATGGAGAAAGCGCTTTTTCTTATGGTTTCCTCCCTTTTAACCAGCCAGAGGATGAGCTGTTGAACCTTTCCAGCTGGTGAGGACTGATTCCCATCGGAGCGCCATGGGGCTGTCGGGATGGTGGTAGGGTCATCAGCAAGTCCCCCAGAAACTGGGTCACCATGTTGCCAAGCTGTGGAGACTCTGATATGTGAGGATGCTGTGGTCTGCAGGGACACCCTGAGATGCCACCAGGTCCCTGGGTCCCACAGCATCATCGTTGCTCCCATCCGAGCAGTGGGACAACCCCGTCCTGGTGGCAGCAGGGACCCCCCTGGGTGCTGGAAGCCCATTTGCAATCGTCATTAGGAAGGATTGCACTCGGTCGGCGAAGTATGTGAGGAACTCTGCTTGTTTAAAGTGCCTTTGGGGTTTTGGGCCTTAAATAAACATCCTGGTTGGGGTTTGGGTTGGAGTTTTTCATCCTGGGAAAAGCAGGCGGGGGGAAGGGAGCTGCGCCGGTGCCCCAAGTCTGCGTGCGCCTTCTGACAAGGTTATAAATTAGCTTCATTAGAGGAGGATCACTGAAAATAAATTGCTCCGCACCCTTTAGGGGCATCTCCAGGCTGTAATTTCATCTCTTCTTTCTGGGGACAAATGCTTAGAAAGCCCCAAAGTGAAATTACAGCATTTTACCCTATGTTAGAGCTTGGTGGTTTGGCCCTCAAAAATGCAAATGCCCCCCATGCCCCCAGATGAAGCTTGGCCAGGGGCTTGCATTGAGACCAAGGGGGTTCATTGGGGTTCACTGCAGGTTTCTGGTGCACGCCGGCCCCCTGCCACCACTGCCCGACAGCTTCTTGGGGGGGTCCTGGCTGGGGAGAGGAGCGTGCCGGGCATTCGAACCCCGATGAAACAGCACGGTTCAAACCGAGTGGCCCGTGTGCTGTTAATACAGATCTGTGGCAGGAGTGGGTGGTGAGCGACCTTTAACAGGACATTAAACATTTATTAAAACCATTAGAATTAGTGTCAGGTTGTATTTATTTACTTTATTTAAAAAGAGAGAGGAAAAAAAACCAAGACACAGGAGAGGCGAGCATGACCTGAGAGTCTCATGAGATGACCGATCTGGCGCGGTGCATCACCAGCCCTCCCCGTGCAAGCTCCCGGAGCCAAGACCTGGCTCCGGGATGGATCCAGCATCCGCCCGTGCCCTTCCCACGGCTCCTTGCTGGATCCTGCTGCAGGGAAGAGCAGGCACCCAGCATCCGTCACAAAAAACCTCACCTCCATCCTGGGCCCCCCTAAAATACTTATCGTTCAGGTGGGTTAATTTTTTTCCCCACCTGCCCAAAGGTTTATTCCTTTATGGGGAGGTGGGAGAGCATGAGATTAGCCCCGCAACTCTCCCGCATCATCTTCCCGCAGCCGCCCGCCGGCTTTCCCCGAGCCGCCCCTCCGAGGATTACGCGCTCTCTTGAAAACCTCTTTGTTTCCCCATGTTTGCTGTTGTAATTTATGTACGATGCCGCCGCTTGTTGAAAAACAAGGTCTTTATCTCCGTGGGAATTACACCTGCAGAAATCCAGCCCTATCTGCCTGTGCGCGAGGCTTTCCATGATAAAAGCCGGCTCCAGCGCTGCCGCAGCAATGCAAAAGTTTCCTCTACTTCAGCTGCCAGCGAGGGCGATGCTTGCCTCCCCTCCGCACCTTGTAGCACACAAATCCCCTCATCATTAAATGCTCTCTGAAAGCAGGCGGCTTGGGTTGGGACTTCATTGCCGATAAATTTTCTTCTTCCTGTTCCTGATTTATCTCTTTCTCCCCTAGCAGTGTAGGTATTGTTGAATATTTTTTTCTTTTTTGGCTCCTCGTTGATTTATTTTATTTTTTTCTGCATTTAAGATACATATTTCCACGCTCACTGACCTTCCAGAGCACTGTGGACCCGGTGTGGTGATGCCAATGGATGGAGCAGAGAGCACCCATCCCGCGGGGCCAAGGGTGCCTGTGGGTGGCTGGCAGCCGCGCTCCTGGAAAGGGTTATTTTTAACAGCTGGGCTTGTGCTGGGTTGCCATCGATGCACCAGAGCACGTAGGCATTCTTTATTATTTTAAACTCGATAATTACAAATAATGCGGAGGTTGTCTCTGCTGTGGGTAGCCGCTGCTGAGGATGCTCCAGGATGCCGGCTTTCCCATGGCGTGGGGGTCTCACCTGCACCCAGACCGGCGGGTGGGCTTTGCCGTGGCACATGCCCAGCTCCCCCCGTTGCTGTCCCCATTGGGGCAGGGAAGCCGATGCCGGTCGGCAGCCGGAGCTGGCCCGTGGGAGGTGCAGGACCAGAAGAGCAGGAAGGGAAATGGCTCCCGTCGGGGCTGTGGGCAAGGAGAGCAGTGGGAGGGTGGCTCTCCTCCCGGTGCTGGCAGACAGACGGATGGCTGTCCCCGTGTGTCCCCTCCCCGTGGCTCCGCACTCCCCAAAATCAAAGCGGCAGCAGCTGGGGTGCACACTGGCGTTGCCCGGGTTGGAGCCAAGACGTTGTGTCAGGGTCTCCCTGCTCTTCCTCCTCCTCGTCCTCCTCCCCATAACTCTTCGCTTGTGGTCGGATCAGGCTCGGGGGGTGCCAGGCTGGGTCTGCACCCCTGCTGCGTGCTCCCCGCCTAGAAACCATCAGTGATGCCTATGGCAAACCTTACAGCAAACGCCGTCCCTCTTAAACCCACGTGCTGTGGGTGCACCAGGGGTTTTTCTGTCCTTTTCTCCCCCCTCCTTCACTAACCCGCTTTTCACCAGCGATGCTGCAAAAGGCGTTTAAGCCCAGAACCTTCCTTCTCGGTATTGATTTTGCTTTCTGCTTGAGTCTCTCTTTATTGCCCTTGGTATTTTGAGTAGCTGGAAGGATGCTGGGGAGAGCCAGGCTGGGGCTTCGTGTCCCCGGCAGCGAGGCGATGGGCAGGGGGGCTGGGGGAGGCATTCATGGAGATGAAGCGGTACCACCTTGGAGGTGCTGATATCCCGGGGGCTGCGGATTCAGGCTGTGAGGGGTGCTCCTTGAAGATGTTGCAGAGATGTAGGATCACACTCAGTGCCCAGGGAAAGCCTCTTGTAGGGTGGCTGGGGTGGTCTCGCCTCCCGCTCCCGGATCACTGGCCTTGGGGAGAAGTTAAGGCGCTTCCTTCCATCTTGGGGAAAACCAGCATTTTGCTTTTAATCAGGTTTTTGGGCTTCGCCCGGGTCAGTGACTTCGCAGAGGACAAGGCATGGCAGCAGAGCAGCCGAAATAAACCCACCTATTTAAATATTTACCTGCCCATTATAAAGTAGCTCCGTGTTTACCTGCTCTGCGGCTGTGTGCGGCACGAAGAGCTGTGCCGAGAGCTTGCCGGCTCCCCCGGCCTTGGCACCCGTGCTGCCGGGCAGCAGGCGCCTGTTGCCTAATTGCCTGCTGCCCATTTAAGGGGAACTGATTAAGAAATTAATTCACAATCTCCGGCTCCGTGGGTCCTGATCTGAATGCTTTGGTCGAGGCGGAGCAGGCACAGATGCAGGCAAGTGTGTTGTTTCCCATCCTTCTGGCTGAAGCAGGAGATAATTAAGGGACTTTTGGTGTCAGGGTGATTTGGTATGTGAAAAGTCTCATTTTTCTATAAGTTTCATAATTCTATAAGTTTTGTGGCGTAGGAGGTTGTGTGGGTCTCGGCAGGGTTTGAGGTACGGGTCCATGCTCCGTGGCATCCTGAACTGGGTGATGGAGAGCCTGAGGCGGTCCCCAGTAGCGCAGCCCCTTGTTTCCCCTCTTGTGGATAAAGACATTGGAGGGTTTCCATTTTTCAACCCGACAAACGCGTGTGTGAAAAATAAACTGTGAGCCCAAAAAATAAGCTGCTAGCCCTCTGCCTTCCCTGTGACAAGGTGCTCTCCCTTTGCACAGCCCCCAAAATCTTTTTTTTGAGGGGCAGGTCCCCACCCCTGGTATCACCATTCCTGGAAGCATCACCATCCCGGAGCTAAATCAGCATGGGGCCACCTCCCAGCACCCAAGCCGCGATGCACACGTATTTATTTTCTGCTATTTATGGGGCACCTGAGCCGGGCTCTTGCTTTCCCCAGTGGCAAGGAACCAGGGTGCCTTACAGCCACCTCGGCACCCCCCAAACCCACCCCAGGCACCCCAAGAGGCAGCGGGTGCTGGACGTTGGGTGCCCATTTCCCCGCTCTCGCACCTGAAGCAGGCTCTGAATTTGGGACGCTGCTTCTCTTGGCGCTTCATTGGGCGCCGGAGCTGCCGATTAAGGGAAATGTGCCACGAGGCAGGTTTGCTTTGCAGGATTAAAAGCAAATAAATATTTATGCGCTATGCAAAGCAGGCCCGATAAGATATGCGTATCATTGGGAATTTGAAGCCGTTTCGGTTTGGGCCCAAGATGAAGGGGTGCGCCTGTCGGTGCGTTATGTGGGTTTAAAGGGATGTTTTTTTCTCCTGCTGCACAAAAATAAAAATAGAGAGGGGGGAAAAACAAGGTTTTTTCGCTTCTCGGGCTGCTCTGGTCTTGGGTTTCACCATCTCCCCGCATCTTTAACTGCAGGGATGGAGAAGAGCCAGGGAGAGAGGGCAGTGCAGGCAGCATTTCGTATGCAAATATAATGCTGGCCCCGTTCCTAATATTCGCTGTGTTTACACGTAAATGCAAACAACTGTTGACTTAGTTTCAACAGATAATGTGTTTCATAACACAATGGAAATGAGAATTAAGCTGGAATTTAGCAGGGGGGAACATGTGTTTCTGCGAGACCTCAGGCTCTGCCGCGCCCGTGTGCCGTGTCGCGGTCATGGCGGTGCCGGCACCGCGGGGGCTCGGGGCTGGGGCTCGGCGTCCTTGGGGGACCCCTTCTCACTGGTGTTGGGGGACACCTCTGCCAGCTGACTTCCCTTGCTAAACTGCCCTGAAGTGGGGCGAGCAAGACAAGAGGGCGGGCTGGTTGGCTGCAGGATCGGTGAGTTGAACTGGCCCACCGGCAAGGCTGGGGAGGGGGCCGGCGTCCCCCCGAGCTTATAGGGACCGGGGCTGATCCGGGGCCAGTTTGCCCCTGGGAAAGAAGGGACTCGTGTGCTTCGGGGGGGTTGAGGTGTCAGGGGAAGGGAACTGCTGGCCCAGGACACTGCGTTGGAGCCCGAGCAGCAGCGTGTCCCAGGAGGGAGGAGGTGGCAGCGGCCAGGTCACCTTGTCCCGAAGTGACTCCAAGCAGAAGTATGCGGGAGAGGCCCCAGCTGTATTTTAGGGCCAGATCCTGGCCAGCCCGGGGCAGCCCTCACAGAGCTCCCTGGGGCCAGCCCTGACACCGGCCGGGGTGGCCTTTGAGTCACGGCTCAAATCACCGGCTATCAGAGCCACTCCTGCCGCCTCCGCCCTGTGCCTGCCGCTGTCCCCACCCTGTGGCACCCCACATCCCGCTGGGGGGGTGAGGCGGGACCCCGACACCACCGGGGAACCCCCAAGGTGCTGCGCTGCCCTTCCCGGGTGAAGGCACTGATGCACGTGGGCTGCTCCCTGCAGCCCCGAGGAGCGGAGGCATCGCTTGGGAATCAGCATTTTGGGACTCACGGGTGTGTAATCACCGTCTCTGGGCGTGGGTTTGTCTCCGTCCGTCTGTCTGCCTGTCCCTTGCTTGCTGGCTGGCTGCCACCCAGCACGGCAGGGCTCGCGGTGCTCAGGGCACAGCATTAAAAAAAGCTGGGTCCCTGTGAATAAGAAGGGGGGAAATTTTGTGGTGTGCACCCAAGCTATATTAGACACCAGCGAATCTCTGCATGAGAGCTGTAGGGATGGTCATGCCGGTGGGGACACCTCGGCTGGAGATGCGTGGCTCTACCAGGCACTGGGGACCCTGACCATGGGCTGGGGACCCCCGGGGACCCCCAAGCCACAGAGCTGCTGCTCCTGGGATGCAGGAGCAGCACGGCAGGACCGGGCGTTGAGACCCCAGTCGTGATGCCGTGGCCCGGGGAAGCCAGAGCTGTTCTCGGCCGGACCCGGCGGTTCCTGGTGTGTCAGCTCACTGAGGAGGGTGATGGGGTGGGTGGAGGCCGCGCGGCACCTGTGGCTGTTTGTGTCTGGCAGCCGGCGGTGATGCCGAGCCCTGATAGCGCCGCGGTAATGGCAGGGTTTGCATGAGAAACAGCAGGTTTTGGGGCTGGTGCCACGGTCAGAGGCTGCCTGGGAAGAAAATGGGGATCCTGGCCAGCTGGGGTGGGCAGCTGCCGGCAGCATCCCTCCACCCCGGCGGCACTGCCGTGCTGCCCGGCTCCCTCGAAGGGTCACACCAGGGCGGGTGCAGGCTTGGCTTCGCCGAAGGCTCCTCCGTTGCTGGTGGCAAGTCCTGGGCAGCGCCTGGCGTCGAGGCGGCAGGCGACAAGGCGCAGCTAGCACCGGCTCTCAGCACACGTGCTCCCTGCCGTGGGGCCGGAGCAGAGGGCAAGCGCTGGGGCAACCCGGGACGTGTTGTCGCCTTTCTGACTCATCCCGTAAAACAAAATAAGGGAGAAGGGAGCAGGCAGAAGGGGAGAGCTTGAGGTGCGGGATGCTCCCGTCCCCCAGCCTCCTCTCATCCCCTTAGAAAGTAATTTTATTTTTTTATTGAGCTTATTTATGTGGCGTAGTGTCAGGCCTTGGATTAACAAATAGCCCGTCCTGTAACACGGGGAATCCTCGATATTGAGACACCAGCAACCAGAGAGAAATATTCGAGATAAAATTAAAGCATAATGAGATTAGGCAGCGGCTCTCTATCAGAGACCTCCTTACGCAGAGGTAATTACCTGTGCAGAGCAGAAAGCGGGTGATGAGCGGTAGTGGCCGTGGGCTGGGGTCGGTGTCAGAGGGACGGGGCCACCCCAGCCCTGCCTGGGAGCTGGGGGGGGTCAGTGCCATCAACAGCAGCTTTGCAAAAGAAAACAGCATCGGGGTTGAGTGTTGAGGAGCAAGACAAAGTGCCTGCCAGCACCCATGGCGAGGACTGGGGTGGACCATCCTCTGCTGAGCCCTTGCAGACTCGTTGCCCCCAGCCTGGGCACTGTGTCTTTGTATATTTGCAGTTTGGGGATTTTTTTGGTAGCTAATTTATTATTATTAGTGGTGTTGTTATTCTTATCATCTGGAGCAGCGCCCAGTTAGATGGACACAAGGTGGGCATGCAAACTGGGGTGACAGCTGGGACGGGGCATCGGGCACCATTCGGAGAAAGCAAACCTCGTACCGTGGGGATGTGGGGCTGGTGCTGCAGCACCTGCGGGCACGGTGCACACGGGATTTTTCTTTAATTTAGAGGGGAAAAAAAGGGGGGGGGGAACAGAAAAACATGTGCCTGTGTAATAAAAAAATTCAAGTTAGGCTCTCAGTGACTGCACGGAAAACAACAGGCTTTTTATGTTGGCTCTTGGGGTAGGAGGAGAGCAGGCTAGAATAAAGATTTACAGTGTTTGGGAGATTAAAGGCCCTTGGTACATTGTTCAAATACCACGAGATTAGTTTCCAAGGAGACGGATACCAGTTGCCATAGGCACCGGGGGGCCAGGAATTAGGATTGCGATTTTTTATCCTGATCACGCAACCAGTAGCTGAACGCTGCTAAAACTCGGGCTTTAAATAACCCCAGCGTTAGCTTACGTACCGCCGAACCAGAGGCTGGAAACTGTATCTGCCTTCCTTCCCCCCGCCCCAGCGCCCGTTTGGGTGTGCAGAGTTGGACCCGGGTATGGATAGAGGGGTGCGAGGGGATACAGGGATGGGGACCGAGGTCGGTGCAACCCCAAGACCTTCCCTGCAGGTCATCCTGTGGCTTCTGGGCTCGTTTCATCTCATTTTTTCTCTAGGCAAGGGATTGCCGGCATCTTCTTGCGATAACCAGCAGTCACTGCGGTGCAGGGGATGTACCGAGGGGCAGAATTAGTCACCTGCTAATTTTGGCTTCCCCTGGTCTCCCGCTTCTGGGAAGTGCAACCCGAGCCCTGGTGTGTGGGACGCCGCATCCGTGCCCTCGCCGCCCACCTCTCCTTCTAGGAACTGCAAAGCACCGCGTTTTGTCTGGGCTGTACACGAAGGGGTGCTGAGCTCCCCGCTGTCGGCTGGGTTTTGGGGCTGGGCATCTCCCTGGGGAGGGAAGCTCAACCCCGGGAGCCATGCGAGCACCCAGGTCCCCATGGCTGGGTGCCTGTGCTCACCCATCGGGCACCATGAAGCTCATCTCCAGCTTCACCGCCCCCAGCCACCCACGCGGGGCCGCCGGGGCAGGAGCCGGCTCAGCCGCGGCTGCTTTCCATGCACACTGCTCATAGTATCCCTCCCCTGCAATGGTGGGAACACTCTGATTAACGCTTATTTTTTATTTTTTTCCCTTTTTTTCTCTTTTCTTTAATAAATGAAGAGGCAGTTGCTCGAAGCAAGAGCTTCTACGCCTGCCTGCCGTGAGATTGCGGCGTGGAAACTTGTCTAGAGCTGAAAGCCGCGCTGCTTGAGCTCCACGGGCAGAGCGATCCCCCCCAGCAGCCGCCGTGACATGAAAGTGTTTATCCTGGGCGAGATGAGATGCAGCTTCTGAAGGGCACTTGATCCTGATCCATCTCTCTTTGCACTAGACAGAAGCCTACTATAATTTTACTATATAATATTTGTGTGTACGCCTAGGCCAGGCTTAAGAAAATCAAGGCAGCAGCAGAATGCAATGCCCTGGTTGTGGGGGGGAAGCTAAATTCCTGTTGCAGATACGTCCCCCTGCGGGAGCCCCGCGTTGCTCTTTGCTTCTTTTGTAAGCGGGACTAAACTGCAGCAGGCACCGGATTATCCGGGAAAGCGGAGCTGAGGTGGTGATGCCGGTGGATTTTGTCATTGTGGTGCCGGTGTGTATGTGAGGAGCTTTTCCAGCAGGTGCCCTGGGTTTTGTCGGTAAAATAAAACAGGGGAGGAGGTGTCCGGTGGCAGGAGCTTGTTCTGCCTGGTACTACCTGGCTGGAAGGAGGGGGGAAAATATAGAGTTTGGGGGAGCCGGCGAACCCGGCGGGGTGAGGGCTGCCAGCATGGTGGGGATGCAGGCACAAGCAGTTGGGTACCCCGGACTGTGCTGGAGGCTGTCTGCCCCCAGCTCTGCTGCTTTCAGACTTTTGCAAAAAGGGATCAGCTTGAAAAGTAGCAAAAAAAAAAGGGAATTTGTGGATGCTGGGAGAGAGGTGGCAGCGGTTATGGGGCAGCAGTCAGTCCAGGATATGGGGCCGGGGGTGCACCAGCTCCCACCTTTGGGGGATGCAGATGGGGCCTCGGTGGGCGCTTTTTCACAGCGGGTGCATCGGCAGGGCGGCACCTGGGGTACCCCAAAACCCAGAGCCCCCTGCCTGCCCCAGGAGGGCTGCGCCGCAGGGGCACCCGCACATGGGGCAGAGATTAGGAATTTTGGGGGGGTTGGAGGTGTTTAGACATTTGAGGGTATTTCTGGGCATTTTGCAAATGCCCCAGGCCGCGGTTAGATAACCGGCTGTACCGCTGGCATCAGTGGTGAGCGCTGGCATCGGTGCCGACCGCACAGCTCACCGATCGCCGGCTAATGAATCATCATTAGTGAAGCAATAAACGGCCCCGGCATGAGTTGCGTGGCTTTGCCCCATGACAGCTCGGGATGGAGTGGATGTGGTTGCGGGGGCCAGAGGCCGGTGCTGAATTAGGCATAAGGGATTAGGGTTTAGCTGGGCAGCACGGGTGGGTTAAAGCCATCGGACTGCGAGCAAGTCACCCGTGCGGAGCAGAAATCTCCACCGCTGTGGCAAAAACCCCAGGGCGGTTATTTGGCAAGCACAGGGCCACACCATGGTGCTTCCGTGCCCAAGATGGCTTCAGTAGCATCCACCGGCTCCACTGATACCAGTGTATTTTAAGTGATTAGAAAAAAACCACAAATTGAAATTCAAGCCTGGTCCCTACCCCTGGCTTTCGCTCCGCTGTGGTTTATGTGGTTTCCAGGGCTTTTTACTCAAGCGACTCCAGCTCGCTGGGCACCTCGCTGCTAACAGGCGCCTGCCGAAAAAAGGACCTCAAAAGTCCCTGAGATGGAGGCGGCCAAGAAATACCTTCTGAGTCGATGCCCCTTCCTCATCGGTGAGATAACCCTTAGTGAGGGTCCTGCCCCCAAATATCATCCCCGGCAGGGCCACGGGGGACAGTCCCCTTGCTTGGAGGGGGGATGCTGTCCCGGCACTAGCAGAGGACATTATTTGTCCCTCTGGCTCCTATCAGGATGGCTCCTGATGGATTTTTACAGCGTGTTTAATGATAGCCAGGGCTAATTGCTTAAATGTCCTCCAGGGCCGGTGTAATTTTTAAAAATCCCCTTTAAATATGCCCTCCCGGAGTAAAAGGCAATTACAAATAAAATCACTGTCGTCTCGTCGTTACGTGCGGGTCATCATCACATTCAGACGCTGAGGGTGCCCTCCCATCAGATGGGCTGTGGGTGCCGGTCCTGCTCCCTTGGTCCTGGGCGGATGGAGGCGGCTGAATGTGGTGCCCACCGTCCCGTGGCTCATCAAGCGTTTCGGGTGGCCAAGAAGCCCAAATACCACCTTCGAAGGTCCCCCACCCCCAGCAGTGCTTTCCCCTGCTCTAATGTACCCCCAGGCTGTCCCTCCTCTCCCCGGGAGGGTAAATGGCCTGTAATCCATCTCAAGACCTACCTCTAATAGATATAGATATATATATATAATCTATATTCTGTATATAGTTTTTTTTCGGGTTTTTTTTTTTACTGTTTTGCTGGAATTGAGGCTGGCTCACTTGGGCTTCCCACAGTCTCACTGACACTGCTGAAGCAACAGGCAGAATTTTCCTGGAAAAATGAATAAGTGGATAATTTCCAGCCACTCTTGTGTGGAGCTGCAGGCAGGACTGGCGCAGTGGTCTTTTCTTTTTTTTTTTTTTTCTCCCCCTTTTTCCCCCCCAACATGCTGAACAGTCAAAGCTCTCATTAATTTAAATTCCTGTTTGGCTCCCCGAACTGGGAGCCAGCCCACGCGGTCGGAGGCTTTGTAAACATCCCGGCTGGGCGCGCGGGGGGATTTCCGTGGTGATGCTGCGATGTCCGGAGGGCAGCAGTGGTAGTGTCTCTTTGGGGCTCTCCGTGCTGCTCCCCTGCTTTTCACTTTTCCCTTGCTGCCATCAGACCCTGGCACGCTCCGTGCCGGTGGCATTTCCTTGGTGCCGCGGCTGAGCCGGTGTCCTCCAGCTTGTCGTCCTCGGATGCAGTTGGTGGTTTAAGGGCTGAGCTGGAGGACGTTGTGCCCACCCAGCACTAGCAGGTTTGGGTTGGGGCACCGGCCAGCAGATGCTTTGCCCTGCAATGGTTTTGAGTGGTCTGGTGTCCTCATTACAGGAGGTGCTTCGTGTGGTGAAAATCGCCAGGTTACATTTTTAAGATAGAGTAGAGCTGCAGGAAAAAAAAATAAATCACTCAATTCAGTTTATTCAGTA
The DNA here is from genome assembly GCA_020745775.1 of Theristicus caerulescens. Classification (NCBI taxonomy): domain Eukaryota; kingdom Metazoa; phylum Chordata; class Aves; order Pelecaniformes; family Threskiornithidae; genus Theristicus; species Theristicus caerulescens. The sequence continues at coordinate 10,129,312 of CM036572.1, forward strand.
TTGGTAGAAAGCAATATAAGAAACAGCAGATGCAGGATGTCCTCGGTCCCTTTTGGGCATTTGGCTGTTCCCATCTCACAGCGTCTTCCACACTGGGTTTGGCCTTGGGTACGTCTCAAAAAAGGGGTTATTGCCTTTTTTTTCTGATGGCAAGGGTGGCCCGAAGGAGCGGCAGGCATGGGGAGAGCCAGCACCAAGTTCAGCCCAGTTTTGTGAGTGCCGGGTGGGTGCGTGGCTCCCTTTGGGAAACTGCGTTTTGAGGGTTATGCTAAATAAGGCTTTCGTACAGCAAGGTGAAAGCAGTGGGGAGGATGGCAGCGGAGCTCCTTCAAACTGCCATGGCAGCGTGGAAACACCAGCTCACCTTAATAAATAAGATAGTGTTGCTTCTGGTTGTGGCATGGAGCTGGAAATTGCTGTAAGGCTTGAAAAGATGAGCAAGAAGAAGGGGAACAAAAGTCGACACCAGGAGCTTACAGCACCTGACTGTGCCATGAACCGAGCCCCAGCCCGGCAGGCGATGCCAGGCCCGTGCCGTGCAAGCCGCTGGCTCCCATAAACTCCCCTCCGTTTCTCCTAATTGAACCTGTTTATAATTTGAGGGATATAATAACACAGTTTTCTGCTTGGAAATTTCCTTTGGGGGTGTTGTCGTTGGCTTGTTGTTTCGTTTTTTTTTTTTTTTTACTGTTTTGTTTGCTCTGAACGCTTTGGAAATGGTTATGCAGCACGCAAGACCAGAGGATGTTTATTCTGGGGAGAGATGCTGCTCCACGGCAGCGGTCAGGGGGATGGAGATGGGATGCTCCTGCTGCGGGTGCAGGGTTTGGGGGGACCGCTGCCGTTTCTGCAGGGGTTCGGGAGCCTCCCCACGCGCTTTTTCCTTTGCTGTAGCCTGGGTGATTCACGAGCAAAACTCCCCCGGGACCAGATTTATAATCTTTCCCAGGATTGTAAAGGGAGGTGAGGAAGGAGGTGTCGTAAGAGTGGAGCAGGCAATGGCCCGTGCGGGCTGCCTGCCCGTGTCCCATGCCGGCTGTGGCACGGCACCCCCGTCCCCACGCTGCTTGTCCCGTTCCCACAAGACTCATTTGGGGGGAAGAAATAATTAAATAATAATAAAATTAAAATAAAATTTATTTTTTTTTAACATTTAAAAAATAAAACCAATCTGCAAATGTTTGCTTCAGCCCCAGACAGCAGCGTGACAGTCCCAGAGTCACCCTGCACCCCGGGGACGGGACTCGGGGCACGGAGGTGGGGTGGGGCTGGGGCTGGACCTGACCCCACTGTGGGCCAGGAGGGGGAAATCAACCCCTTGGTGGGTGCCCCAGGGTGGGATTTCAGCAGGATGGGTGCATGGTGCTCAGGGAAGGGGGGTAGGATGCTCAGCACCCATCCGACCCACCTTGCTCCCTGCCGCCGGCCCTAACTGCTATAAGAATGGTTTACCCCAGTTTTCCTAAAGATTACTTTCCCTTTGATTAGACAAACAACTTCAAGCAGTACATCTTAATTTGATTTGAATAAGCCTAGTGCTTGCCGTGAAGTTTTTTTCCTCCCTTTTATTCTCCCCTTTTCTAAATCCGCTGTCACTGCTCTTCATGACCACAAATGATTAAAAGCTTTACAGGAATATTGTCCCCCATCCCTTAAAGTGCTGTTGTATTATTTGGGTCATATTTTTGTTATGATTTTTTTTTCCTTGTTGAGGGGTTCTCCATTTTCCTTATTAAACGATCAGCCAGGTGAAAGGGATTATTTTTGTCCCAGTCTCCTGCAGAGCAGGGAGCAGGTAGGGAGAGGGTGCAGGGACCTTGTCCCACTTCCCACTGACGTTATCCCAGGATTTCCCTTCAGTTCCCCCTCTGGGGCCAGATCCCACTCGTGGCTTTGCTTTCTGCAGCCGAGGGAGGAGCAGCTCTTCCCCATAAGCGCCGCTTCCCGTGGGAGGCCATGGCCGAGCAGGTTGGTGCAGCTTGAGCTCTCCGAGGGGCTGTGACCAGCCTCACCGAGGCAGGGAACCGGCTCTCCAAAACGCTGCCAGAAGGCAACAAGAACATCCATGTCATTTTTAATAATAATTAGGGCACTCAGAAATATGTGTGGGCATCAAAAGAAGGCTGTTATCCAACCGAGTGCTTGTGGGGGGGTTAAGAAGGGAGCGATGCTCCCTGGACCGAGTCCTTTCCCGATGGCAGCCCCCAGGAGATGGCAGTCCCCAGGCCACCGTTGTGGCCGCCCCGTGTCCTGCAGGCTGGGAGAGCGGCTCAGGGCCGGCATCGACACCGCCATCGCCTCGCTGCTCCCTGCCAGCTGCAACAAGGCATCTCTTATTAACACAGCATTGATTCAAAGCAGAAATCTTGCGTTCCCTGCACCCGCAGGGCTGTGCGTAGGGAGCTGCTTGGGAGCATGTACGTGCAATGGTCCCTCATCTGTCCATCTGTCTGTCTGTCCATCTATCCATGCGCAAACTGCAGGGCTGGAGCAAGATGGACCATTTCCCGGTGTTGCTGTGACCCTTCGCGATGGTAAAGCTGGAGGTGCCGGGCAGAGCCCTGTCCCCAGTGTGGGGACGTCCGGGGGACTGTGCCGGTGGCCGGTAGCGCCCAGGCTGCAGGACCGCGTGTGTTCAGTTTCCTGCTTTATTTTCCAAGCTGACACCTAGTTTGGGGGATTATTTTGCCCCCAAGATCATCCTGGGGGAGAAGAGTCGTCCATTAGCTTCGTTAAGAAGCGTCAGCTGGGTGTAAGAGGATTTTGCTGGGTGGCTGTCAGCGTGGCGCAGCAGAAGTGCTGGCACGGCTGCGGCTATGGCTCTGCCATCCAAAAGCACCGGTGAGGCTGCGGCACTGCTTGCCTGCTCTCGCTGGCCGGTGATGCAGGGGAAGCCAGCCTGGAGGTCTCATCAAGAGCAATTTCTGAAATTCAGTCATTATTGTTTAATGGGGAATTGTCTCCACCCTCGTGAGCTTGTTGCATGGCCACGTAACAGCGAGGTTTTGCAGGGCCGAGGGCACTTTCGTCAGCCCCCTGCCCTGTGCGTGCTCAGGCACCTGCAGAGATGGGGGTACTTGTTATTTTGGGCCAAAATCCACCATTCCCCTGGTTGCACGGGGCAGCATGGCCCCGCTTTGTGTGCAGATTCCTTCTGCTTGAACACGGGTGCAAACCGGGGCAGGAAGGTGAATTTGGTTTTATGCTGTTGAGTTTTAACCCTTGTTTTCAGCAGGGCCGAGCGGCCGCGGTTATCAGCTGAGCCGCAAATCGAGTTATGCGCAGGCAGCTTCATTCATATTCCCCGGCTCCTGCCCGTCTCGCCTTGTTAGAAATTCTCTGGCCTCTTTTATCCGCTTGCGGCTTCAAGCACATGATTTACGATCCGGTTCGAGTGGCTCCCAAGTGTTGCCGGATAATTTGCCACCCTTTATTTGCAGGATTAAAGCTGGGTGGTGTGACGCTGCTCTGTGGATGGAGGGGCGATAGCTGGGAGGGGCCGTGCTGGGTGCTGGGGGGGTGATGCTGTACTGGGTGTGGGTGACCCGGCGTAGGAGTGGGGTGATTTCTGCAGGGCGAGCCCCTGCCTCAGTTTCCCCTGCAGCGTCGGTGTCACCATGGGTTGTGGTGAGACGTGTGCTTTGGGGTGCAGAGACCTGGCACAGTCGCTGCACGTGTGGCCAAGCCTCCGCATTTTTCCCCCTTTTTTTCCCCATTTTGCAGTGTGGGGTGGCGCTCCCGGGGCTGAGCCCCTTCTTGGCCGCGGGGTCCTGGCAGGCCACCCGGTCCTGCTCCCGCTGGCACGGTCCCCCAGGAACTGCGGGGTGGGATGATTTGATGCTGGAGCCCCTTGACACGAGCTGTCTCTCTTCCTCAGGATGAAGGCAGAGCACCCCATGGCTTTGCCCGTTTCAGGGACACCTTTGGGTGCTGGGCTCTCCTCTTGCCCAGGGTATAGGGAGGGAGGCATGGGGATGGCCAGCACGGTGTCCTCGCAGGGACACGTGTCACCCCCTGCTCACTGCTGCTGCCCGCAGAGCTCAGGCACAGGAGCGCTCCGCATGTGCTTCAGCGCTGCATCCTCCGGCTCGGCGCGGCCGCAGCCAGCTCGCCCGGGCTATTGCACCCCACGGTCGCTCCGGCACGCCCCGCATGGTGGTGGCATCTCCCCGGGGGTGAGTCCCGAGGGTGGATGTGACCTGGCCACTGCTGGGACACGCAGCATTGGCCCCAGGGTTTGGTTGTGACTCGACAGCGTCCGTAATTATCTGCCTTTAGCAGAGGAGGCGTGAGGAACACGCGGCGCAGGCTGCCCCGGCCTCTCTCTGTGCCTCAGTTTCCCCTGTGTACCCATGCCAGTGTTGCGCTGCAGCCCATGGCACACGCTGGTGTTGGGCTGCACTGGCGATGCTCAGCGTCGGCTCTCCATTAGCAACAGCAATGCATATACCATTTTTTTTTTCTATTTTCAGGTGAATATGGCCCTGGCAGGGAAGCCTTTAGATGTGACTCTCAGCACCTCCAGAGCTGACCAGTGGAATATGGTTTTTCCCCAGAAAGACGAAATCATCACCAGCTTAGTGTCTGCCTTAGACTCAATGGTAAGAGGCCGGTGGCATCCCTGTCCCCCTCCGCTGTTTCACCTCTCTTTGACGGGGCTGGCTGGGAGCAGGGCTGAAGCAGGAGGGCTCTCGAGCTCGTCCCGCTCCCCTCCGCTGCCAGAAAGCCCAGGGAGCTGCCGGAGCTGGGAAATAAAAATCCTCTCCTGCCCTGACAGCCGTAAGGATCATAAAGTCAGCCCAAGTTAATCTCAGATGTGTATTGTTTTTCCATTAATATTTATGTTGGTATCAACTGAATGTAGGGTGGTTGAGGTGGGTTTTTTTCTTGATGTTTTACCAATGTTACCGTGAGCTTTTACACAACAGGAGAACAATGGCTTTTATCTCCGAGAACAAAGAAAATAACTTTCATATTTTTTGACGTAGAATTCCCGATGGAAACCTTGCCTAAGTCAGCCATGCTTACATAAACAAGATAACTGTCTGGATTAAGTCTCATGGACCAGAGCTAATCTTATTTTTAACTGTGAATGTGATCAAGAAGCGAAAGCGGGTGTGTAGTAACAAATGTCTAATGCAATGCGACGTGCTAAATAGCCCTCCCTTTTTAAAGCCAAGTTGTATTTAATGTATTTATCTTGGATGCGTCTTCTTGTCTATGCAGGTAGGGTTGGGTTTTTTTTTTTTTGCTAATTCTGATTTCCTTCTTTTTCACCATCACCACCCCACTAAGGAGCAGGTTCCCTGGAGCTGACGCACCCCAAGCAGCTTTGATGATTTATATACGTGCCATCCTGTACAGCAAATCGTGTTATCATAGTTTGGCTTCTTAATGAATATACATTATTCTGCAGTCCTTGTTACGTGCTGACACCAGGACCAGGAGGCCAGGCTGCTCCTGAAATTCAGCCTTTATCCCAGCGCTTCACCATGGCCGGGCTCTGCGCCTGCTGAAGCCTGGCTGCCTGCGTGCGTGATAAATAAACCATGGGGCCACGTGCACATCGCCAGGCAGGCTTAGGGTTTGGATTTGGTCTGCCTCCAAATCCACATCCCCTAGATTTTATATTTATTTTTTGAGCGTTGGGCTTTTTGAGCAAAATACTTTCATTTGCTACTGGGTTCTTGAAAGGAGGTTTCTTAAAAATATCTGGTTTTGAGGATGTGATTTAATACCCTCTTCTCGAAGAAGATGAGCAGGAGGTAAAATGACCCAATATAGAGACTGGTTTAAGCCCACGCAAATCAAACTGGCTGTAAATGCATGCGGGGAGCTGAAGGTAGCTCTGGGGGGTTTGGTCCCTGGGCAGCTGCTTTCCTGCTCCCTCCCCGGCTGCCAGCATCCTCCGGCCCCTCCGTGGTGCCGGGGGCGGGCGACGTGTCTGACCGGGGCTCACGATGGGAAAATCTTCCCTCTTCTACCCATTTAAATCATGACCTGGGAATAGCGTCGTCTTAGCGCCGGTGCTGTAGCTATGGGAATATGACTCAGGATGCTGGCACTGCGTAACTATTATAATACAAAAAATAATAATAAAAATGCATATACGTGTGTATTATGTAGAGCAGGAAGCACACGTTACATAAAACGGATTAATGGAGGAAGCCTTTTCCATCTCTTTAATGTTTTGCATAAGTGTACAAGAAGAATCGTTTGACTAATCCAGACTTTGACCATATTAGTGTTCTGCAGCTGAAATAAGATTCCCGTGCTCCTTATTTCATTAGAGCTGGTGGAAACATACAAATTGTTGTTGGTTTGTTTGGTTTTTTTTTACAGGGAAGTTTTCTTTTAAAGAAATAATAGAAAATGTTTACTTTTAAAGAAATACTATAAAATGTTTACTTTTAGGATAGGAAAAAGTGAAGTGAAATGGTGGGTAAATAGTTCTTGTTTTCCAGCAAAGCATAGCTCAGCCGGATACCTTTCTGGAGCTGTAAAGTTGCTGAAGTGTTTAGGGGATGTCATAAAACCTGTGAAATTCTGCCTCAAACCAGAACAGGGCTTTTGATGGGGGGATCTTTTGATGGGAATTAAAAAAAGCCCACTGGAAAATGGCAGGGGGTGCCAAGCGGGGATGCTCCCGCAGCCGCTCTGACCCGGCGCCTCCCCGCAGTGCTCGGCGCTCTCCAAGCTGAACGCAGAGGTGGCCTGCATCGCCGTCCACGAGGAGAGCGCCTTCGTGGTGGGCACCGAGAAGGGACGGGTCTTCCTCAGCGCCCGCAAGGAGCTGCAAGCCGACTTCCAGAAGTTTTGCAGTGAGTATCCCCACCGGCGTGGTCTTTTCCCATGCCGAGGTTGGTGCCCCAGTTGTGCCAGGCAGGACCCCTGCTGTGCATGGAGGGGTTGTGATCTGGGCGGACACCGCGGTGCTGTCTGTCCGTGGGGCTGAGCGGTGTTTAAAGTGATGGAGAAAGCAGGTGGGAACCGTGGCTGGAGCCTCTCCCCTCTCAGGGAGGGAACCGCGCACGCTGGCTCTCCTCTCCGAAAGCATCCCTGGGGTGGCACAGGGCTGGATGGCTGCTCTGCTCCCCCGGTGCTGTCAGCCTACAGCAACACTGCCAGTGTGCTGGAGGACACAGCAGAAATAGTTTGTCCTAGTGATCCCCCAGGAGCAGAGAGGCTTTCTTGGGCCAAGGCTTTTTTCCTGGTTTTGGAAGACAGGGATGGATTTGGGAGCTAGGTGTGTTGGTTGTGGAGCTGCTTATTTTTTTGAGGGGCTAACAGTAGTGAAAGGATGACTTGAGCAAGAGCCATGGTCTCTCTGGTCTCAGATTGGGGTCACCAGGTATTGCAGGGATGTGTGTGACTGGTGGCAGCCCTGTGTGTGGTAAGGCCAGCACCCAGCCCTCTGTGCCGGCTCCGTGCCTCTGCCAGCTCTCCACAACCAGTCTGGGAGCTGAGAGGAAAGTGGGAGCCGTGCTGCACGCGGGGACCTGCATTTCTTGGATGGCATCACCCTCAGCACGCCAACCGCTGCTCTCCCTGCTCCGTGCAGGAGCCAGGATGGGATCTGGCTTTGGTGGTGCTGGGGACCCCAGAGCCGGGGGGACCCCAGGTCTGGATCCGCTTGCACACGCTGCCCATGGTGGGATGTCAGTGGAGAGAACTGACCCGGCTGTGTGTGCACACACATGGTGTTGACGGAAACCATATTGCTGCTTAATCCATTGGAGAGATTACTCAGGAAAGGTTCACTCTAGTGAAAACATTAGTGCTGTAAAGCTGCCAGGGTCGCTGTCTGCTCGGGTTATTTGCTGCACGCATGCGGGGTGAGCTGGCATGGCTTTGCAGGAGTGGCTCCCTGCCGAGGCTCTGCTCTGCCGCTCTGTCCTGCCTGCCGTGGGCAGCTGCCTGCCACCTCTGCCGTGCCACCCCGGAGAGCTGCCGTTAGTTCTCCTCTGCTGTGGTGCATTGTGTTTTGCAGGATGGGAGGCATTTTGGGGATGTCGCAGGCGGCTCTGCCTCCCCTTCCCATCACCCACGAGAGACAGGGAGGTACCCGAGCAGTGAACGGCAGTGGGGTGGCCAACGGGAGGGAGCTCCATCTTATGTTCCAAATCCCAATTGGGTCTCCGTAGAGCTCACTATATGTGATGACCTTCTGCAAATCTCACTTTTAGAAATACATATACATATACCCTGCAGGTGACCTACCACTCTGCTGGGGCAAGGCACGCGGCATTAGATCCCAGTTCCCCTCTCCTTTGGTTTCATCTACACCTTTGTCAAAATGAAATGGTCACGTCTGGTTGAAAGCACAAAATCTTGACAGTGGGGTGCAGGTGAAGCGGCTGATGCTGGAGACAGGGTGAAACGTGATAACTCTGTCTTGAATTATAAATGGCCCAGGCTCAACTCTGCTCCATAAAGCTCTTACAACTGGCATTCAGTGGAAGGCATCTCTGGAAGTGCCTCTGATTTATGGTCTAGCTGCCCCCTTAGAAAGGATCTGAAATAATCGGAAGGAGACATCGCTGGGCGATGTAAGAAGCCTCTTATCTCTCTGGGTGCGCAGACCTCCCTCGCTTGAACGTGCTCCTTTATCTGAACCTCTGGCTCAGCCTTTCCTGGCGCACGGGGGGAGCTTGACAGTGATCAGGATTAATGTCACCGGAGGAGAGTTTGCGCCCAGCCGGGAGGGAGAGTCAGTCGTAGCAGGGTGTGGATGAGGATGCATTTCACCACCTTGGTAAAGCACCCCAAAAAAGTTTTCCAGGGCCCATTTCCCCATGCCGTGGGAGGGTGCGGAGCTTGCCAGGGGTTGTGCAGTGTTGGGTGGCTGTCCCCTTTCCTGTGGCCGGTTGTGCAGGTACCCAGGTGGCTCTCGCCCCCATCCCAGTGATATCCCACAGCCATGGGCTGTTTCCACAGGAGGGATCCAGAAACTCCTCCTTGAGCACCCAGGCAGCATCCAGGGCCAATCACCGTCAGGAGCCTGTCGAGGATGATGAAGGAATTAGTCCTTCGCCACCGAAAATCCCTTGTGAATCGCTTTGGATAGAACGGCAATAATGCACTTGTAGTGTTTAATTTTCTGTGCGTTTAGAGATGCAAGGAAGTCGTTGCCGAAGATATGCTTTATTTGAGGTTTAATGGGGGAAATTAGCAGGAAATAGCTGGTATTACTGAGCTACGTGATGCTGAAGGGTAAAAAAGCCTCCAAGAAAGGCGGATTTTCTTTTCCTGAGAGATTGAAGGCTAAGCAGATTGAAACCAGAGAAAAGAAATACGCTGCCCAATTAATCACAACAGTTTCAGTGCAGCTGAGTGGGTAAAACCAGGGAGGTGGGGGCACGCACAGGATGACCGACCCCGCTCCCGGCAGCACTGCTGGCACTGCTGCCCGTGCCGGCACCTTCCCCTGCACATCAGGGGCTGCCGGGGGCCGTGGCCCCATCCGAGCTGGAGGGCTGGGGTGGGTGGGAGACCCAGGGCACCCAACTGCCTGGCCAGAGGACTTTGCTGATGCCATGGGGGCAGTGAAGGGCCCGGCGCCCATAGGACCCCCATCTTGTGTGGGGTTTGGCAGGCAGGGGTGCATTCAGTCCTGGCTGAAGTTGGCGTAACCCGGCCGGCGGGTTTGATCTCTTCACAGCTGATCAGAAGCGCACGTGGCATCACCTGTGAACACTCTTCTCACTGCAGCGTCTCCCATTTTCTCCTCTCCCCCCCGCAGGAGTCCAGCAGAGGAAGGAGCAGGACGCAGAGGCGCAGAAGAAGGCAAAGGAGTGCGGGCGAAGCGTGCTCAGGGTCTCCCCGGACCAGGGATCAGACGTGTACCTCCTCAGGAAGATGGTAGAGGAAGTGTTTGATGTGCTTTATAGTAAGAACCTTCACGCTTCCATTTGGGGATTTGGATTGCCCCCAGGGCTCGCTGAGCTGCCTGGCGCCATCGCCGGATGCGGCTTTTGGCCCCAGCCTGGCTCCTCGGCAAGGGAGCAGGCGCCTGGCAGGGGCAGCGTGGCGGGACGTGCTCCTGCGTAGGGTTAGCGTTGTGTTGAGATGGGATCCGGCCACTGCTTCTTCACTTTCCAGTGCCCCAAACTGGGCAAAAAAAATCCCCGTGCTGGGGGGAGCATCCTCTGTCCCCCCAGCCAGGTGAAGCCTCTGCCATGCCCTGAGTGTGTTTTTCAAGCGCACCTTTATCCCTGATGCCACATCTACAGCACCTCTTTCACAAGCGCTATGTCGGGGCTCTGCAGAGACTCGCTCACCCCTTTCCCTGGCAAGTCTATTTAAAGGGAAAAAAGATGATTTTTCTAGCAGGCGGCCCCGCAGCCCCGGCTCCAAGAGACGAGCTGGTGCCGTTCCAGCACATGCATCATCCCCAGCAATAAAGCTTCTGCAATTAAAATGTAGATGACCATATGGCTGTTGATATGTAACCCAGTGGGTTGCAGAGCTCCCTCCGGGCCCAATCTGCGGAGGCTCGAGCGGCGGCAGTGCCTGCTTCTCGCTCGGGAGGTCCCTGCTGGAGCCCCCGCGGAGTGGCTGGAGGTGGCGGCCGTGCTTCCGGCTCGTCTCCTGGTAGTGCCTACGGAGCCGTGCTGGCCCGGGTAGGAAAAGCGAGGTTGGGTTAGGAAAAGGGGCGGTGAGCCCCAATATTCCCCCGTGCTGCACAGCAGGTTGCATTAGCCCAGTGTGATGCTTTGGGGGAGTTCAGGCTGTGTGGCTGGTCCAGCTGCAGAACCGGGTGCTTCGCTTTCCTGGGTGCAGCTCCCCGTCACCATTTGGGATTTGGGGTGAGCTACCGAGCCCTGCCAGGGCCGTGCAGGTCTCCCTGAGCCTGAAGCGCAGGCGTTGCCCCTGTTCATGAGCTGGGTTTGGGAATGGGCGCTCCCACATGATGGGAGGGGGATAACGGGTGCTCCCACCAACCGCCCTGGGCTTGTGCGCAGGATTTGCTGCTGCTGGCCTCGCCAGCGGCTGCCCTGGGCTTCACAGACAGAAAGGGGAGATGGCATCCCTTCCCCCCAGGATGGACAGTTGCTGAGGTTTTCGGAAACCATTTAAAGGACTTGGAGGCAATATTCCCATTAACAGGGGTAATCAAATCCTCTTGCTGCCTCCAAAAGGCTGGGCCTAAGTGGGAAGGAAGGGGCAACACAGAAGAGCCAAGGGAACTGGGTGGGGAGGGCGTTTCGGCACTGGTTGGATCCCCACTCTGAGCTGCAGGTCTTGTTGTCCTGCTGCCGGGAGAGCGTCAGGCTTTACAGGCCTCTTGGGAATATGGGAATTATTCATATATGACATACCATAAATACATAATTGCATAAAAACGCTTGACTAGAGTGCATCTGCAGGGGGGTGTATGGACCATGCGGCCCATCCATTGGGATGAGTTTGGCGATGCTCTTTACCTTGTTATGTGTGTGGCCAAGCTGGCCAGGTCCCCAGCCCAGGGTGGCTGGCATTGCCACGGCCAGTGGTAGTGGCAGGAGGAGGCTGGGCATCCCTGGGCCAGTGGTTTTGGCCTGGCGTGGGGTGTCCTTCTGGCTTTGGGTATAGTTCTGGCATTGAGCATAGTTGTGGCATTGAGTGTAATTCTGATTTTGCTGCCGATTCAGTAGGATCAGCTGTTTCCATCCCTGAGCCGCTGGATGGGAAAACCCACCGGGCAGATGCTCCCCTCCCAGCATGCCCACCGGGAAGAGCCTCTCCTGGTCAAGTGGGGAGAAATACTGCAGGAGATAGCGGGGGCCCCAGGGTGATTCTGTTTCCAACACCGAGAGGACTGTCAGAAATTAACAGTTATCTTTCTTATGGTTTTAGAGTTTTTTTATCCTTTCAGTTGCCTCCCATCAACAGGGATTGGAAACAAAAAATCTTAGAAAATGCTCAGTCAAAAAGATCGCGTATTCCCTCCAGAGCCGGGTAATCTCTGCACCAACAGGATGACTGATTACCGCTGGCTTCTATTAAACAGGCATTAATGATGATTATTGTCTCTCTTTAGCTAAAGCATGAGTCTCTGCACGGCAGCACGAGGCTTGGTGAAGGTCACTTTGACAGTAACGCATTCCCCATAAAAATATGTTCGGGGAGTTGTTGAGTGTTGGGTTGATAAGGAGCTGCCGTGGGCATTGGGAGCTTTTCCCCATCATGAACAAGAGGTGATGGAGGGAGGTGGAAAGCTGCTAGAGCTGGTGCATCGGGGCAGGGAAACCATCAGTACCCTCTGGGCTTGCAGAAAATGTACTCTCTGTGTTGCGGTTCAAAGGTTCATTTTGAAACTTCTGTTATTGGCTTAATTAAAACATTATCCGCCCTGCCTATAAGGAACCTTGATGGCTTGTGCAAGTCGCACGTCGTTAGTTGTCACGCGTTGCTTCAAAGAACATGTTGGAGAAATCACTTTTAATAAGGACTTGCTGACAGTGCCACAATAAAGAAGAGAGAAAAAAGAAAAGATTTTAAAGAAAAGCAACAATATAAAATCCCACAGCTATTTCAAGGTCCCGTAATCTCCTCTGCCTGCCCCTCAGCCTGGAGACGAAGGCGCAGACACCTTGCCATGCAGCCAGATGTTCTGCATCTGGACACTGCTTTGCCAGACAGGTCGCATTCCTGCACGGCTGTTTCTTCTGCTTCATGCTTTCAGCACCAGGTTTATTGGTTGCAGTGACTTGGATTGGTTTCCAAAGTAATTTTTCCACAGAGGGCAGCTCAAGGGTTTGGTCATTCCCTGAAACCCTTCAGAAGGGGGTAATTTTCCGATGGTGTCTTGCCTGCAGAACACCGTAAGCACCCCCTGTTTGGGCATGTGGGCTCTTTAGCCGGTTTAGAAAATCTCTGTAGAGCTGCGATGCTCGCTGGTCGTCTTCTGCTACCGGGGAAGGGAAAGCAGTTTGCTCCCAACTCCTTGGGGAGATTCTGGTGTCAGAGGCACAATGGAGCCAGCCCCACGCGGTGGGGACATGGGGGGACTTTGTGCCCATCATTAAGGGGAGTGGGTGAGATTTCTGGGCTGCTGGAGGCGATATCAATGTTCGTGCTGCCTGCAAATGGTGGGGTGGAGGGAGACTGCTGGGTTTTTTTCTTCTTGTCTCTCAAAGTGCATCAAGGCTGCCTGACAGCACCAGCAATCAAAGTACTTTCCATTCTTCCAGGAGGTAAAATAAGAAAACCGACTGAAAATAAGGTTCCCAGAATATCTCAGTAAACATGAGATAAAAATCAGCGCGAGCCCTTCAGCCTCCTTTGTCAGCTCTCAGCTCCCTCCCGGCTTGCTGGCGGCCACATCCCTCGCTGGCACGCGTCCGGGGGGTGGGCTTGTGCCAAGTGACCCCAACTGAGGATTTTCCTGCGCAACCTGAAAGACAATCAGGTTGGACGTGGTGATCTTAAAGGTCTTTTCCAACCTCAACGATTCTATGATTCTATGAGACATCTGCTTATTGGCTTTTGTGAGCTTTTTATTAATTAGCGCTTTTAGAAAGGGCTTGGAGGGCCTTGCATGCTAAGTGCAGAGGTAGGAAAAGTTTTTTCTTCTCATAACGTTTCCGTCGGGATCTCTTGCTCTTGCATTTACTCCTGCAGCCTGGCTCAGCCGCGGCCAGAGGCACGGGGTGTCTGTCGGTGTGTAACTCTGCCCCCTCCCCAGGTGAAGCCGTGGGGAAGAGCAGCGTGGTCCCTTTGCCGTACGAGAGGTTCCTGAAAGAGCCGGGCTTGCTGGCAGTGGCCGGCTTGCCTGAGGGGATCAGCTTTAAGAAACCCATGGAGTATGACGTGAAGTCCCTGATGGCCATCTTAGAGCACAGCCACAGCATCCGCTTCAGGCTAAAAAGGTAATTTTGGGGATCCCCGAAGGGGCGGGAGGGCAGCAAGCCCTCGGGATGGCAGCTCTTATACCGCCGGTGGATGGCAGGGATTTTGTGTGGAGCAGGCAGGAGGGTCCCCCCCATGTCCCAGCTTCTCCCCCAGACCCAGAAACCTGGGTCCAGCCATGCGAAACCCAGCCTTGCATGGAGTTTCATCAGTGTTGGGTGGCTCAAGACCGTTTCGGACTCATTCCTATAATAAGCGCGTGTAAATGTGTGCATTAACCACATCGCTTTACGTGTCTCCGCCAAAATTTCCGCTGTGGTAAGCTAAGTGCTTTTCTGTCTCCAGAGGGTTTTCCAGTGTAAATGCTGCAAGCTTCTTCCCAGGTTGAAATGCGGTTTTTAACGCCAGATGAGGAGGGAGGCGGGGGACCGCGGCGGGGCGAACTCCCCATTTCGGCCACATTTTCGCAAGGGGCTCAGCGGTTTTGGGTGCGTTTCCTCTGTGTTTGCCTGGCTGGCAGCACCTTGGATCCAGTCAGAGAAATGCTGAGCGCTACCAAATGCCTCCTCTGAAGGCTCGGCACTTCTGGAAAATCAGGCTGAGACAGCTAAAAGTAGGGCACGCAGAATTCGAGCCGTCTGTGCGCTCGCGGCCGCCTGTCTCGTGAAGCACGTGGGCTTCCTTGGTCTGAAGCTCATCCTTGGGCTGACTGATGTCCCCCTTGAACGCACCGTGGGGGCTGGGACAGGCAATGGAGTCAAGTGGGTATGGTCACACAAATTGTTTTATTCCTTAAACACACTGGGCTGTGGAGCTAGGTGGCTTTGCCCTAGCTAATATAAACGCTTTGAACTACTGTAAGACCAATCCGCTCCACTTAAAGAAGACAAAAATGGTGCAGGTGCCTGAAGAAGCTGGAAGAGGTTGGGTGATGGCTGTAATTCCTAAAACAAAGAGCCCAGCAGCCAACAGTGCAGTGTGTCCGGGCACAGGTCTCCTTCCCCCTCCATATCCTTGCTTGTCCTGGCTTAGCAGTGCCACAGACCCAAAGGAACCTGTTTTTTTTCCTCCTCTTCTGCCTTCCTTCCCCTCAGGCCAGCGGACGAGCCCAGCCGAGAGCTGAACCCCAGCGTCGAGTTGACTTGTACCTCGCTCGCCTCCAAGGGCGGCCGAGACTCTGGTGCCAACGGCCCCATGGCCAAACCCGCCGGCCAGGATGCCCCCTCCGCCGTCACCGTCACCAACTTCTTATACGGTGTCTCGCTGCCGACCCAGATCGCCATCGACCTAAAGCAAGAGGTGTCCTCCGGCTTGCCCGGGCCGAACGCGGCCGGCGAGGCGCTGCTGCCCAGGCCCGCGGGAGAGCTGAAGGTGCCTTCCTCACAGGAGTACAGCGACTGCTGTGGTAATAGCCTGGAGTTTGCTCTCAGACGAGGGCCTGGTGTGAAGCCCACCCCCCCGGCGCTGACAGGGGACAGGCCCGGGTGTTTTGGTGGTCCTTGGATGAAAATCGGTGCAAAGCTTGGCTCGTACGGAGATAAGCAGACCCCTCTGCCATGCTGCGCTGCCGGCACACCTCCATTTTTGCCTTGAGATGCCGGGTGCTGCGTCGCGAGGCTGGAGGGGCAGCCAGGGGGGACGGTGGGACTCGGTCTGGCCAGGACCCCGCCGGGTTGTCACCGGCCAGGGCGCACGAAGGAGAGCCGGCGGGGTTGGGTCGGCGTCACCGGTGGGGGACAGCACCCGAAGGCTTGTTCGGGTGCCTGGAGCATCGGTCAGGCTCTCATCAGCCCTTTCTCCTTGTCTCCCCTCTTGTCCAGGACAGAAATCATTGGTCTCCGGAGGTCCCCTCATCCAGAACGTGCACTCATCCAAGCGCATCCTCTTCTCCATCGTCCACGACAAGACAGGTCCGTGTCCTGCTCCAGCGTTGGAGGAGGCCAGCAGCCACCTCTTAGGGAGAGGTTTCCCCCCGGCCCCGTCTCTCCCCAGTGGTCTCCCAGCCATCCTCATGCTCTGCAGGGACCCGGCAGCACTGGAGATGCTGCAGCGGGGGATTTTTTTCCCTTTACTTGCTGCAATGTCTCAGCATTGCAGTCAAGACCTTCATCCCTGCTCGGGTCCGTCCCTGCCATCTCCACGACGCTTGGTCCTCGTGCACTACCAGCCGGCTGGGAAATCCCATCCCTGCTTCGTGCACAGGGAACCAAGGCACGGCTTTGGGTGAGGCTGTTTGCCCGAGCTGCAAACAGCAAATACCTGCTGAAAGCTTGATGTTATTTCAAAATAACTGAAACCCACTAACCCCGGTGTGATTCTGCAGCGGTGCCCGGGGGGATCAGCAATGGGGAGGAGACTTTGCCATTTCCCCACCTCCACCCCACCCAAGGGAAATGCAACCTAAAAATGCTGACGTGTTTACAGCAAAGCCCTTGCCTGCCTGCGTTAAAAAAAAAAAAGAAAAAAATACGGGTGGGAAAGTTGGGAAAGAGAAGGAGGTGAAAAAGCTCCTTTGTGAAATGGCCATGCCTTTCAAAGCTTCGTTTCAGGTTGAGTTTGCTCTGTCCCGGAGGGTCTTTCATTTCAGAGTTGAGAAGTTTTATGGGGTCATTTCTTAGGAATCTGCTTTGCACATGCACGGCTGCAGAGGAGGTTGCTTGGGGCTGGGGCTGGGACTGGGGAAGCCCAGACCTTATCTGCCAGCCTGGCAGAATCCACTCAGGAAGAGGGAAATCATTATTTTTAAAGCAGCAAACTCTTGTTCCTGCTTCCCAGCGCTTCGCGCAAGAAAAGTGCATCTGCTGTGTACGAACCATATGGAAGTTCCTTATTTCTTATCTTTTGTTTTGATAGATAAGTGGGACAGTTTTATAAAAGAAACTGAAGATATCAACACCCTTAGGGAGTGCGTGCAAATTCTGTTTAACAGCAGATATGGTGAGTAGGAGTTAATATCCCATTATGCATCTGCAGCGCTTGTGGTTTGCATATCATTATATAGCAATCATTTTTGTTCCCTAACACAGCAGCAGAAGCCATATGCTAGAGCTCCCTTCTCTTCCTAACACATTTAGCCCAGCAGCTCCCAGTCTCTGGGTGTCTGCTGAAGGTTATGTCAATATTTCCATTTGGAGCCCCCCCCACCGTCGAGGAATTTATAACTGGGCTGTAAAACAGCCCCGGTTTGAAGCGTGGCATGCCGGGTCAGAGCGCGCGGGCACTGCCGGCGCTTGCGGGCGAGCATGCGGCCGTTTTAAATTAATGTGGCAGGGGAAAAAAGCAGCTTGTCCTTATTGCAGCTGCTTTTTCTCACCTGCGCGGCTTACGGGTGTCATTGGCGCTTCCCTTGCCATGGGCAGTGCTTTTGGGTTCGTTCCTGGGCGTTTGGGCAGCTGTAAGCTCAGAAAATTGCTCGGGAATGGGCTGACGGGCTGGAGGTTGTCACCTGTACCATCCTCATCATGCTGCGTAATTCATGAGTTATAGATGGGCTATAGATATGTGCCGTGTCACTCGTGAGTTATATATGGGCTATAGATGAGCTCTGTAACTTATAAACTGTATATGTGCTATGCAGCTCGTGAGTTGTATAGCTCAGCGACCTGCTGCGATTGAAAGGAGGTTGGGGACGCCACATGGGCCAGCTCACCCCTGGTTCGAGCAATGCCAGGCGCATTTGGGGGTTTTGGAGGACACCGGTAGCTGCGTTGTCTCCCCGTTGTCCCATCTGCCATGGGCGAGGTGCTCCCGGGGCTCACATTCTGGGATGAGCAAAGGAGAAGAGGGCAGGAGGCACTCGCTCTGCTGGAGTTCAAGCCTTTACACCTTCATTTTATCATCTCTAAAAGGAAAAGCACGTGTTTAAGTGAAAACCATGCGTTCACCTTTCAGCCGAAGCCTTGGGGTTAGACCACATGGTCCCCGTCCCATACCGGAAAATTGCCTGCGACCCTGAGGCGGTGGAAATCATTGGCATCCCGGACAAAATACCCTTCAAAAGACCTTGCACCTACGGTGTCCCCAAACTGAAGCGGATACTGGAGGAGAGGCACAACATCCATTTTGTCATCAAAAGGTGGGTGGTGAGGCGGGCAAGGGGGACTGCATGGCCTTGAGCGGGCTTGGGGATTTAAGCTGTTGCCTCCACCCAAAACTCGTTTTACCCTTTTTTATGGAAAAGAGCTAAACAGCTCTTTTTGTCCCCCAAACCTCCATTTTCCATCTCTCTCTCCCTTTTTGCGAGGACGTGGCAGGGCTGGCCATACCACGGTCACCCCCGAGCCCTGTCACCCTGTTGTAAGTCCGTGCGGGCATTGTCGGTGCCACCCTAAGCATTTTGGGTGGTAATGGGACCCTCCGATCGCGGCACGACGCTCTCCGATGGCATTTGGCGGATGGGAGTGGTGCCTCTGGGTGGGAGGAGGAACATCCATATTCAGACTGTATGGGGATTCCCCTCCACCTTGTTTTGTGGTGATCACTTATGGATGTCCTGTATGTACGATGATGAGGATGTATCGCCTACAGGCAGGGCGTTGTGTCTTGGTGTCTGCGTTTGCACTGGAGTAAGAGGAGTGGACGCTTTCCCGGTTATCTCTGCGCCATGCAAGCCCTCTTTGCTTCTCCGTCAGGAAAATCTGCTTTATAATCTATTTATTTATTCGATCCCTGCCTGTGCAGCACTTGTGTTGTTCCCCTGCTAGAAGTGTGAAACTATGGTGCAGAAAACGCCCAGCTCCCAAGGGGGCTAAAATCACCGACATCAACAGGACTCAGGCATCCTAAAAGGAATTAGCTTTTCAGATGTTGGCTGGTGGAGGAGCCGCTTTGTCCCACACTGCTCGGGCTGCGCTGGGCTGGATCGCGGGACATGCCCCTGAACACGCTTTGCTCCCATCAGTACCTTTGCATAGAAGTTGGGGGTGGCTCCAAAATACAATACTGGGGACAAAGGTGACATCCCCAAGGCTATGTGTGCCAAAGCAGGAGAGTGTAAATACTGCAGCTCTATGCTGGTGGCATCTGGTCGATGGTCTGCGTCGTGAAGTGAAGGTCCAGCAGCAGCTACTTCAGTCCCATCGTCTCTTTTGGTAAACCCAGCCTGTAGCAGCCTCATTTAATAAGTTAATTAAATGAAGAGAATGACTTATAAGCAGATTTAAAGGTGCTTTACTTAAAAAGTATATGCTGTAAGATTGCTTGGTTGCACAACAGGCTAAAAGGCTTTATTTTTTTTTTTTAGCTGAAAAATTTATTCCCTTTTCTTAGGGAATGAATGCAATTACTATTTTGACTTGGTTTAATTCTCTTCATTAATAAAACCTAAAATTCAGTCATTAGAAGCACCTATTTCTAATCCCTTTTTTTTCCTTTCCTCCTAGGATGTTTGACGAGAGAATTTTTACAGGTACGTTCTCCACGTCCTCTGATTTATTGCCCACAAAATTGAAAGATTATCCAGAGAGGCAGAGTTGAAATAACATCACCTGTAAGCAGGGAAAGTGCAGGACACTGGCAGTTATGCTCAGTGAGGAGAAGCCTTGTCCGTGCCCTACACGCAGGCGTGCTGAGATTGCCTTTGCCTGGGGTTGGTGCAAGCACTGTGCGCCCCTTAAATAGTGTTTTGAAGGTTTAAGTGAGAAATCCCCGGTGCGTGAGGCTGGGCTGGCTCCCTGCGCCGGGCTGAGCTGCAGCTACAGGCAGCGCACGGCATGTTTCTGTGCTTCAGGATGAAGAAAAATCACTGCTGGGGTCCTCACTGGTAAATTATTCTCTGTTTTTGGCTGGGAAGTGCTAGCATCATCCAGCCACTGACTGTTTTTAAAAGAAAAACAACTGAAATCCATTTTTTTAGTGACAAAACCCTGAGAGGGGCTTTCTTTGGCTTTCTTTGCCTCGTGTTTTTACTCCTTTTGGTTTGAGCTGGAGAAGCCAGGCTAAGTGCTTCTTGGCAAATAACAGGAGACAGGTATTGGTGCGGTCCGACCCGACCCTCGTGCCAGCCGCTACCCCCATCCCACCGCCCCGATACCCGCCTGAAATATGGCACTGCACCCGAATTTATCACCGCCCAGCCCTGCTCCCGGATCGCCTGGGCTGGGCTCGCAAGTAAAGACCTGTTTTGAGGTGGTTGGTTTTTTTTTTTTTCCCCCAAGCCGCCAACCCCTCACACTGGCGGCTTTCCCAACACCACCTTCTTCTCTGACATCTCTGCCGGTCAAATTAACCCCTGTGGCCCCACGGCAGCCCCAACCCCAAGGATGATGATCCCTGGGGACGATGACACCGGAGCCACCCAAAGGGGATCTCCAGCAGAGCCTGGAGGGGGTCCCACCTCCATGGCGGGGTTTCTTTGTCTCCAGCCCAATTAATGACTTTTTCTCAAGAAAAGGATTTTTTAAGCTCTAACCCAGCCCCAAGGGATGGAGCACTGAACTGTGTCTTGGGATGCTTGGATTTTCCTTGCAAATCCATCACAGTTGCGCCGTAGCTGGGGGGAGGCATCACATATGTCTGTACATCAGCTCAAAAGCTGCTGATGGAAAGCACCGTGCTATGAGCTCGTCCCTTACATGGCAGGGACGTCCAAGTGGAAATCAGGAGATGAGGAAGCAAACCCAGGAGGGCTGGGGCGGGTGGCAGTTCTCCCTCCCCTGCCTGGTCCCTGCAGGGCTACCAGAAGCAAAACACATTAAACCTGGCTTTTTGTGATTCGCAGCAGCACATCTGACTGTGCAAAAAAAAAAAAGCATCTGCTGAGTCAGGAGGTGCCATTTTTGCAAAGACACTATTTTCCGAGCGGAGCTGTATTTTAAATTGCCGACTGCAAAGTATCCCAAAGCTTCCCCATACAGTTTTGCTCACCCTTTAATTAAAATACCCACCACTGCTAGGAAACCTATTTTTGCTATTCCCCTGGGTAGCAGCTTCAGGCAGGCTTCGCTGCTGCAAGAACAAGATTTGGTCCATAGAAAGCACAAATTAAAAGGAGCCTTTTGGACTGTCAGTAGATAAATAGTGTCTTTAAGGCTCTATGTTGCTGCTGGTCCCATTGCCAGAGCCCTGCCCTTCCTTGCAGGCTGGAGCCGAAAGGAAACAGACTTCATGTTCCCATGGACGGGATGTTTTTTGGAAGGGTGGGGATGTTGCATTGGCACTTTGAGACCAGCAAAGGGCCTTTGGCAGCAGCTATTTAGCAAGACACCTGCATGGTTTCTGCAGCCTCGCAGAGTAATTTCATTCCCTCCTTCCCCCAGCACTAATCCTTCAGCTCTTTGCTCACCTTCCTTGCCCAATTTTCATTTCCTACCCTGCCTTCAGATCATGCTTTTCATCTCCAAGGTCATTGCTGAGGCTTTGTCTCAGCTCCTTTCAGGTTGCTGAGGAGCAGGGAAGGGAGAGAGGAGGTTTTTCATGGTGACAGGATGCTTTTGTCCCCCTCCGCGTCGCTGCAGCAGAGATTTCTCCTGTTGTGTGCAGGGCTCGGAGCTGCGGGACAGGGCTCCCCATGGCACCGCTGTGCTGGGCTGTGCTGGGCTTTGCCGAGCTCCTGTCGGTGCAGCACATCCCCTCCCTTGGGGCAGGAGGCTTCTGGCGTTGGGGCTTGCTCCTGCAGCGCTGGTCCATGGCCCTGGCCATACCTGGATTTCCTAAGCCTGGTCCCCACCTCTCCGCACCCTGTCCCGGCAGCTAGCCTTTCCGGAGATGCTCCAGCCCGGGCAGGGCTTCCCAGCACACACTTAGTTATGCAGAAGTTTAAGCAAGCGTCTTGCTATTATTTTAACATGTAAATCTGATTAAATCTGCACCCTTCTCTTTGCAAGCAGGTGACTCTTGCAAACCTGTCCCCCACCCTGACCTCAGCTTTGGGACTAGAGGGGGAAGAAATGGAGGTGGAAAAACTGCATCGTCGTTGGCCTCTCTGGTTGCTAATTCTGGTTTTGCTTTTCCTTCCAAACCCGCCCTGTGCACCCGGCCCCAGGAAGCAAATTTACCAAAGATCCAACCAAGCTGGAGCCCTCCAGCCCCCCCGGGGAGATCTCCCCCGAGCCGCACCGCGGGGCCATGCTGGACCTGGCGGGGACCTCTCAGGCCAACTGCAGGTACGTGGCACTCCTGTCCCCTGGCCACCGCAAAGTGACATCCCTAGGGGAGTTATTTTGGGGGCATTAATGTGCACAGCGGGTTATTGCTGTGCTGCCAGCTCGTGCGCCGGCTGGGAAGGACGGGCACGGGAGGGTGTGACGGGTGCAGTTCAGTAAGCTGCAGGGCTGGGGAGATGTAGGTAACATGGTGGGAAGGTGAGTGGCTGTAAGGGCATTGCTTTCCTGCCTCCCTAAAATCCCACTGCGATGGTACAGCTAGCCAGCACAGGAGGAGACTGAGCACCCCCATCCTTTTGTGAGCCAAAATAGCAAAGTTTGGCATCACTGATTTTGGACAAAACTGATGAAATGGGGGCCGTGCCCAGGCAGGCTGGGATTATCTGCAGGAGCAATCTCCGGTGTTAAAGCATGGCCTAAGGATTCACCCTCAGCCGGCACTGTAACACAACATCCTGCTAATTAAGCGTTACTTGTTTATGAAGCTCACAGGGAGACTAATAGCGGATTAACGCATGTTTTAATAAAGGTGGAGTTATAGAGTTCAGCAGGGCAGGAGGCTTTTTATGAGAGTACCTGTTCCTGGTACAACCATGCCACGAGCTAGACAGGTCTGTAATGTACTGGCAGTGCCAGTGCTTTCCAACCCGTGCAGGGAGATCCAGAAGGTATTTTTCTCCATGTAGCCCCAGTTTCCTGCATTTTTGCTTCAGCTGGTCAGAAGCAAGGTAATATTTAGCCCCAATTTTTACCTTTAAAATCACTTTAAATAAGAGAAGTGGGGCAGCAGTTCATAGCAGTATAACTGATGCTCGCAGGCAAGGCTGTGCCTCAGGGAAAGGAGCCTTTTCCCAGCCTTGCCCCTGCACGGCCGGCTCGGTCGTGGATGGGTTTGCAAGCAGCAAAGTGAG
Source organism: Theristicus caerulescens (assembly GCA_020745775.1). Taxonomy (NCBI): domain Eukaryota; kingdom Metazoa; phylum Chordata; class Aves; order Pelecaniformes; family Threskiornithidae; genus Theristicus; species Theristicus caerulescens. The sequence continues at coordinate 10,152,158 of CM036572.1, forward strand.
CTTTGCTGGGATGTCCATCCGCACACCCATGCTGGAGGCCACCGGCCGCAGGGAGGCTCAGGAGCAGGGGTGTAGGAGCAAGTGCTCCTCAGCCTCTCCAGCTCAAAGTCTCGCCGCCCAGCACTGACACCTCCACCAGCTGGGGCTGCAGACCGTGCTATGGGGCCAGTAACTTCTGCAGGCCGGGATGGGGAGATGGGGTAACTTGTTGGATTCCCCTCCCTCCTTGGCTCTTTGTTGACATGAACTTGTGACAGGTTGGAGTCTCCTGGTTCTCCCCAGTGCTGTTTCACATTTGTCCCCTTGGATGCGGCTGCCACGTGCCTCTAAAGCCATGCTCGCCCTGGGTGGGGGAACCTGCCACGTCAGCAGCGTCAGAGCAGGCAGCAAGCGAGCCCGGCGGTGCACCAAGCACTGAAATCCCCCAGCTTTGGAGGGCAGAGACCTCTCGAGCTGCCCAGTCCACGCGGCTGGTGTTCATCACCCAGCCCTCTGGGATCTCCAGCTTCAAAGGAGGGTTTGGGGATTGTTTTACCCCACAGGGTTGGGATGGCTCTTGCACAGCCTTGCTGCCCCACTGCTGCAGGACACCACTGTGTCCCTTCCCAGACTTCATTTTGCTGAATGGAATTCTTCTTGGCCTCTCTTCCGCCAGGGATGGGGTGCCAAGAGCACCCATGGGTGTCACTCGTGCCCCATGCTATGCCACAGTGATGTTTTCTGCACTTTGCAGAGGCTGGCCCTGCTTCCTTGTACTGTTGGCTGCAAGTGCAATCGAAGCCATGCCACGCTGGAGCTCTGATGCAAGGCAGGGTCAACCGTGGGCATGGGAAGGGGGTTAAGACGAGCGGGTGTTTGGGCTGGCTTGCCCGGACCAGGTCTCTGTGGGTGATGTTGGTTTGCTCTGTGCATTGATATTGTACGTGGGTTGAAATGGTCAGTGCTTAGTGTGTGGTGTCACCCCCAAAGGACAGCAACCCCGAATGCTGTGCTGGGGAAGTAGGGCCGTGGCAGCACGGCCGCTTGCCCGCTCTGCCGGAGGGAGGCTGGTGGCGGCTGCCTTGGGGCGTCCGTGCTGGAGCGGGGCTGGCTGAGTCACCCCAGCACCTTTCAGCAGCAGCGAGCTCGGTGCGCCGGCTGAGTCAGCCCTTCCCAACCATTTAAAATGGGTTGGAGGAATCACACCCCACGCGTGCCTGTTTCTCCCCCCAGTGATGAAGGGACTCCGGATGAGAGCCTTTGCCAGAGCCGTCTGCGGTGGGAACTTGGCTGGGCTGGGTCCAGGCCTGAGGTGCTTCACTGGTGTTACGGGGAATTAAACTTGAATCTCGAGGATCCCCAGCTAGGGCTTAGCCACAAAACCATTTCTCAGCCAGCTCTCAATTGCTCTCTGCACCTTGCTGAATCGCTCCGTGTCTGGAGGCGTTTAGACTTGGGGAGTGGCAGAGCATCCTTTGCGTGCTGGATGCCAGGGGAAACGGTGATCCTTCAAATACCACTGGCCTCTAAGCACACTGCAGGGCTGAAACCTGGCCTGAGGCTTCTCGTTTTCCCATTCATTTGTTAGCATTTGCAATTAGGACACTTTTAATTTTTGCCGCAGAAGATCCCACTGTGCAGCTAAATTGGTGTGACTGGAAACAAGGAGGTGGAAGAACGGGATATTAGGGATGCCGAGCTGGTTTCTGCAAAGCAATAGATAGAAAACCAGCCCCTGCATGTCTGCGGGAGTGTGCCGGCGGGGTGGGAGCTGAGGTTTGCTGCTGCAGATCTCCGAGGGCAGCTGGAGGCTTGTGGTCCGCATATGGCCCTCGCTGATGCTGCACCATCCCTGTCTCACCTGATGTGCTCCAGCTGTGGGCCAGGTAGGAGTTTTAGAAGACCCTGTGGGGGAAAACCAGGTTTTTTAGGGGTGGTTTGTACCCAGCCAGATTCAGATCACCCATCTTGTGGTGGTGCTGTGATCTGGACCACGCTGGGCTGGGCTGGGCAGACTGCCTTCCACTGGTGTGAATCTGGCACAACCTGAAGATCATCCTGGGGTGCCTTTCAAATTCATCCTAGCTGCACATATATATATACCTTGTTCCTAATTTACGCTGTGTGCATTGAATCGGGCCACAGACCCCGAGGTTCACGTGCACCCCTGGTGACAAAAAGGGAATCATGAACTGCAGCAGTGGGGCACAGCTTGCTTCACCTGCCGCAGGCGTAAACTTAAATCTCCCAAAATCTCCCAATGCGTTGATAACACTTATCTGCAGGAAAAAATACGTGGCTATTCAAATCCCACTTTTTCTTCCTGCAAATGAGGCACCTCTGTTCCCTGGTAGGAGCAGAGCATTTCCATAGCAGTGGTCCACGCAGGTCAGAGTCCAGTTCCAGGGAAAGGGCAGTGCCAGATGCTCCAGGGAGAAGGGCCAGATACCATGGGGGGTATCGGACTCCCCAGGGAAGCCTCTCTCCCAAATTTCCCTAGGGAAAGGTTGACTTTGACCTGAAGTGGGAGAGTTGAAAACCCTTCCCAAGGCTCCTAGGTAATATATACAGTACTTTCTAGACCAGAGATCCTTTTTACCCATACCACATTTAGGAAGAACATTTCAAGAGCACTCCTGGCTTCCTTCACATCGCCCGTAGTTTGTTCTGCTGACGCTGCTGAGTGGATTTAGGCAAGCAAGAAGTGCTTTTGAACATCCTCCCTGAGCCAACAGGGACGTGGTGCTGGCTCAGAAGGGTTTTCCTTCCTCCTGAAGGACCAGCGTTGTGGAGGAGTGTGTTTTCCAGTGCCATTCCTTAGATCATTTACTGCCAAAGCACCGTGGTTGTTCTTGGTTAAGAAAGAGAGAGACAAAAAGCAAATGTGTCCTGAGAATGCAAAGTAATCTCATTTGGATGCTGAGCACCTTGTGTAAATTCCTGAGCATGCAAAGTTAACTGTAGACGCAAGTTTGGGATAGCGCCCAGTTTTCAGGGGAGAAAAGCTTTGGGCAGAATAAATATTTACCAAATCAATTGACTCTTTTCCTTTCTCCCTATTTGCATTACCTCCATGAGTAACCATGTTGTAATGATGCTTTATGCACTGCTCTCTGCCGCAAAGGGATGGAGCCAACCAGGTTTCGGGCTTAAAACCCCTCTTGCTTTCAGGAGCTCTCTGCTGCGGTTACATCCATCAGTGTCTAGCAGCAGGGCTGATACCGGGGGAGAGTCTGGGAGCAGGGCTTGGTTGTGGAGAAACCTGCAGACCATAGCTTTCCCTTGCAGCCACGGGCGTTGTGCCACTGCTGGGACCGTGGATGCAGTGTCCCCGGGGACCCCTCCGCAGCCCTTGCCCGGCATCGCAGGGGGCTGTGGCGTTTCTCCCTCCTGCCAGGATCAGTCCTACGCACACTGCTGGGTTTGAAGCTTTCCCTTTGGTTGCTCCATGACCACCTCTCTTGTCTGCGTTTCCCTTCCAGGTCCGAGAAGAGTAGTATTTCTGAAAGCTGTGAACCAGGTGAGGAATAATTTGTTTTCTCTCGCAAAATAGTGATATTGGGGGGGAGCACTAGAGAAAGCTGCCTGCAAAGTAACTTGGATGTGTGGCACCAGTTACCTGGTTGCCCCATGGGGCAGTTCTCTCTGGATTTTGTCCCTGTTTGATAGATGCAGAGATGAAGGGTCTTACCCTGTGACCCTCCAGTTGGGTCCCAAAAGTGCATAAATTGAAATAACAAGACTTAAGCACACGCTTAAATGTGATGCTAAGGAAAGTCTTCAATCTCGGAGTTCCCTTCTCCCTAAAAGCCGCCACGACTGGGTCACCAAGAAATCAGTGGTGTCCATACTCTGAGCACCACAAATGAGAAGGAAATGCTTTTCCCCAGGTTTAGGTGCTTGGACCCATTGAATCACCAGTGAATAGGTGAAGCCCCGCCAAGCCCCGCTGTCCTGCCTGCCCAAGCTGCAGTGCCTTGCGGTGAATCAGTCCCACCTAAATGAGGAAATTTATCTGGAGATAAGAGGCAGCTGGGCTGAGCACCACATGCAGCATCCTCCCAGGGCAGGCTCTGCGGGATGGCCAACCCGGCGCAGGCTCCCTGCCTGGCGGGGGTTCAAACCATGCTGGATTTTGCCAGGGTTCGGCTCGTCGTGCCCTGGTGTGATGCGGCTGCGGTCGACCCTCCCAGAGCATGGGTCTGCGGAGGGGCTTGTCCCAAACATGAGTTTGGGAGCATTAAAAATGCCAGGAGTGTCCACTGGGGGTGGCTCCTCCTGCGTCCCCACCAACGCTTGTTGGTGACCCAGTTCATTTTAAGCGAAAAAAGCCAGGAAACGAGCACGTAATGACGGCCAGTTCAAGGGCACCGGCAGCACCTGCCAGCCAAGCTGTTTGCAGAGGCCATGCCCGTGGGCATCCTTTGGGTACCTCCATGCCATGGGCTTGATGCTGCTGGGCCGCTTATCCAAAGCTTCATTGCTGCGGCATGCTCAGCTGGCACTGAAGTCGTGGCTGGCCGTGGTTTCCCTCCCCGCATTGATGGGCAAACACAGCATTGCTGGTTCCTGTTGGCGATTGCCTTTCGTTGCCTTTCCCTGGTAGGTACCTCAGGAGAGCTGGGTGGGATCAGGCAGATCAAAATTGAGCCGGACGAGCTGGACATCATCCAGATCACCGTCCCAGGTAGGTGCTGGGGTACCGGCTGCGTGCAGCGGCCTCTGCGCAAGCAGGGCTGCTGCGTGGCATCTTGGCACGTTGCTTTGAGAAGAGGTGTTTGTGGGGTATCTCCCAGCACGGAAGGTCCCCTGTGCCCATGCACTGGTCTGTCTTCACTGAAGGTTATTTTAAGGGTCATATCAGGAACCAGTGGGTTTTCTGGGGGTAGTGCAGGGTGTTTTAGGGCTTGCTGTTGTTTCTCTTTCTCTCCTTCATTGCTTTTCTATGTTGCCTTTCCCCTGGAGAAAGCGAGCCTGTTTTGCTGCTTCCCTTCACGTGTGGGCTTGGAGGATCCCAGGTATTGAGCACGGGATGCTTTTGACGAGGTCCTTAATTTAGGAAAACAGCCTGGTTATGAAGAGTTCGTAAGAACAGGTTTAATATTAAGCACGTGCTGAAAACACGTTGGAATCGGTGGCACTGATGCATTTCCCCACGTTTCTGCCCGGAGGGGTTGGTGGAGCGGTTGGGTGCTTGAGGGGCAGCTGGGAGAGTTGTTTTCCAGTTACCTGACCCGGACAGCACAGCAAATGGTAGGATGATCCTCTGGGTGTAATGAGTGGATAGTTAGCGCTTTGCATTTTCAGTGTGCTTTACGAACATTAATTAATAATCTCACCAGAATGAGGGCAGCAACAGGACTCCCAACGTGCCCGAGGGCCAGCGATGCTGGGGGCAGCAGTGATGCCCGGCCCCACCGCGCCGGTGTGATCTCTGTTGCACCCAGCAGTCCCCTTAATACAGTGACATCTGGGGAGTCGCTCCAGGGTTATCGTAGAATGGATTTAACGCACGGTTAATATAGGGGAAGCAGAGGGAACAAGGTATAGTAGTAGATCAAACATTTTAATTTTCAACTTGGCAGCTAATGGAAGAGAAGAAAGCTAATACGTGGCGAGTTGGCGGTGCGTGTGAGGAGGAGGAGGAGGGAGTTATCACTTCTCCAGTGCTGCGTAGATCACACTTCAAGTCCAGAGTCTACCTTTTCTTACCTTATTTGAAGATTGAGTTCAATCAGAGGGAGTACAGCTGAGGGCAGGGAGGAGGATTAGTAGAAAAGAGGTGCTCACCTACAGGGAGGAATTGATGAAATTTGGATTATTTATCCTGCGAGGTGATGATTAAGAAGTGACCTGATTGAAGTATTTAAACTAGCTGAAGGTTTATTTAAAGCTAAATTTGGATAGCTCTTTGAGGGTGTTGGAGAGCCCAGCATTAGGGGAGACAGGTTTAAATGAAGAGGGCATACAGATTACGTAAGGGAAACCCAAGGAGGTGTGATTTTGTGGAGGAAGGCAGCATTAGTGGAATGCTCTTCCTACAGTGGAGTAGCTAAGTCAAGCAGCATTAACTTTTTAAGCCAAAATCAAGTGCCTAGATGGAATTCAGCCAAGTAAATAATTTTGAAAGATTTTTGCTCTTCACCTTCCACGGAGGTTAGGAAGAAACTTTTGCTCTTTTCCCTCGGGCTGAGAGGTCGGGTGTGTTTCAGGGACGAGCCCCGGGTGGTCCTGGGGAGGAAGAAGGCAGATGCACCCCTGGAGCAGCTCCCGGTGCAGGGCCGTGGTGTGCGGGGCTCCCGGGACTGGGGGGCCCTTCGCTCAGCCCTTGCTGATGGGCCAGGACCCTCTGAACCCTGTTTTGGGGACGGTGCCCTCCAGCATCGAAACAAAAGCTGCCCGTCGGGTTTTGTCCGCAGACCGATCGCCTGGTTCGGATGAGATGCACGACCCGGTGCCCACGCACATGGCCTCGGAGGAGTCAAACTACATCCTAGAAACGGTAGCAGGTACCAGAAATGAAACATCCAGGAGACTGCGTGGGGGCACGGGAGTTTGTGTGTGTGTCAGAAATGAGTAAATACCATTTATGAGCCAAGGTGATGGAGTTGGGACCCGCTTCCAGAGTCATGGCCTCAATCAGGCCAGCTGGGAGCTCTGATAGACAAACTGGTGGCTTTTCTGGCTCCTTCCCACTCCCTCTCCAGCCCCAGCTCACTGCAAACCCCAGCTCCCATGCCCAGCTCACGACTGGGATTTACCCTGGGGGATTTGTGCTGGCACTGCGGCTGCCTGCCAGAGGTCTCGCCTCTCCCAGGAAGCCCACACCAAAGGGTGGGCAGACCTCTTGGATGTAGGCGATGGGTTGATTCTGCTTATGCAGCTCCTGGCATGATGCTGCCAGCCTGAGCCTGCGCTGGTTATGCGTCCTCAGAGCTTAGTGAAGGGAGGGGGCTGGGTGACTGCAGGGGACCCAGAGACCTCCTGCTCATATCTGGTCCGGTTTTGCTGACACTGGCCACCACTAACCCTCCTCTTCCTCAGCAGGGGCAGAGAAGGGGTCCAGCGAGGAGTCGCGACACGAGGAAAAGCAGATGGAGGGATCAGGTGAGTGTGCAATGAACCCCGGGCATCACCTGACCATTGCAAGCTTTGGGAAGGATGGATGAACGCATATGTATTTTGGGTTGGGTTTCCTGGGCTTCCTACCTTATCAGAAAAGCATTCAGCCTCTGAAAAGCTCAGCGTGGAAGGACACTGATGTGTTCTTGGGCTCTGTCCTCCCCTCTCTTGCCTGGATTTACTTCTTTCTCTATTTTTTTCCTGCTTGCTGCTAGCACAGCTCTGTGGCAGGTGCATCGCTGCCCGTCCTCGCTTGGGGATGAGCTTGGAGGCAGCTGCCGGAGGACCGGCACCGATCTGGGAGGCGTGAAGAGCACGCAGCCGGCTCTGCCGGAGGTCAGGCGCTGCTCGTCTGCACTGGGTGTTGCTTGCCCCAGAGGCAGCTGATTTCTCAGAGCATTTCTCTCTTTCTCTTTTTTTTTTTTTTCTTTTCCTCCAGATGGTGTAGGGGATGTTTTAAGTCATTTGAGGAAACAAGTCGAAATTTTGTTCAACACAAGATACGGTAAGATGGTCATTAACACATGTTCATCATGCCGAGTGCCGGCCTCTGCCGTGGGGAGCTCCTAATTGCTCAGAAATGTCACCTACCATTTCCAAACCAGCAGCTGAGTAAAGGTGCAATCTAATTTGTTCATTTGCTGTCTGCTGGGCTTACAAATGCATTTGAAATCTCCCTGGGCCTTGTTATGGCAGCTCTTCCCCTTGGTTTCCTTGATGCCTTTTTGCTGGCTGCAGCCCAGGAATTGCTGCCGTGACCTTCAGCCTTCCTCCCGCGGAGGGAAGGACCAAAGTGTTTCCCTCCATCACTTGTTTGAAATATCAGAGAGGGTTTTCCACCTGAGGTGGTCATGGCGTGGCCCAGGAATGCTGGTAGGACCCCGGCACCGGCAGTTGGCACTCGGCATGCTCTGCTCACCCCTTTTTAGAAAGGATATTTAACATGGAAAAAAGACAAGTGAGGTCACACATGCATTTTGAGAGCTGGCAGAACGTTTTTGCCACTGGCAGAACCAGGAGACGCGGCTCTGCTTGGTGGTCCCCGAAAGCCGTGGGCAGAGCTGAGCTGCTGCCCCTGGGCTGCCAGAGCCCATCGTGACCGGGCAAAAGGGGAAGGGCCGGGATGCTCTTGGGCAGGGTTAGGCACTGGGGATGCAGCTGGAATGGCTGGCGGAGCGATGGCCCTGGGTGCACCCCACACTTTAGTAACGGACTGGGAGTCCTCGCCCACGCTTGTGGGATTTTGTCCTGGCTTTTCACCTCTGGCCAAACAGCGCTGCTTGGTGCTAGCTGTTTGGTTGCTTATTGGCAATACTTAGAGGAGCAAAGGGAGCTCTCTCAGTGCTGGGTTGCACAGGCTGGCAGGGCACCCCCAGGCACGTTCCCTGTCCCCTCATCTGGCAGAGGGACATGCATGGAGGTCTGGACGTGGGGTCCCATTGTCTTGTGGAGAGATGCTTGCAACCTTTATAGGAAGCCCCTTCGATGTGTGCCACCGAAAGGCAGGCTGTGTTAACACAGCAAATGCAAAAGCCAGCTCCCGGCAGCTGCCTGTCTCTGTCCTTTTGCTTGTGTCTGCCAGCATCAGGGACATCCCCACCAGGGACATCCCCACCAGGCACAGAGTGACAACAAACTCTCCAAAAACCTTTCCAGCTCCCCACCAGCATATCATGTCACTGCTCCTTTGACCTGACATGGAGGTCCAGCAAACTGATGACATTTGGTCCCCCCACAGCGAAAGCCATAGGAATATCGGAGCCGGTCAAAGTTCCTTACTCCAAGTTCCTGATGTATCCCGAGGACCTGTTCGTTGTGGGCTTGCCGGAGGGCATCCTGCTGCGGCGCCCCAACTGCTTCGGGATTGCGAAGCTGAAGAAGATCCTGCAAGCGAGCAACAACATCCAGTTTGTCATTAAAAGGTAAGGCAGGTGGAGCGGCCGTCCCTTGGGAAGATGTTTCTGCTCAGAGCTCCTGCTGCTGTGCAGTGTCCTGGGGAACATCCGTCACTTGGTCACCTTCAATAGATTTACTTGATTAGAAGCAACCAAGGATTGTCACCTTGCTGGAGTCATCCCCGAGAGGCAGCGGTGGTGGTGTCATCTCTCCCTCAATGTCTTTTGGGGTTTTAACCCACTGTTGCAAAGGTTTGGCCACAGCAGCAGGGAGCACCCAAGGGTGGGTGAGAGCAGTCAGAGCCTTTAACCTTCAGGGTGCTCAGGTGTGGGGCAAGGAATGGGGATGGGAGCCCTGGAGGGTTTTCTTATGGGAAGCAGCTCTGGCCGAGGTCCAGATGTGCACATCTGTGGCAAGTGACAATTTTTGGGGCCAATTGTATGTTGAAAGGAGCCATGCACAGCTTCTCCCATCCCCGAGAAACGTGCAGGACTGTGTCTCTTAAAATCCTGTAACTGCTGATTTAAGATGCTCAGCCATTGCCAGCTTAATCTCACCCCGAAGAGCGTCACATTGGCTCACTAAAGAGTCTATCAGTGTGAAAATTACTTCCAAAGTTCCCCTGCTGCACTGCAGCAGCTTTAAAATTGCGTTAGCCAGGCACGGTTCGTGGTTTGTGGCTGTAGGAGCGTTGTCCTAGGGGATGCTGGAGCAGCGGGGTGTCGCTGGTCGGGGAGCTCACTCACGTGCCCTCTGCTTCTCGCTGTTTTCCAGACCGGAGCTGCTGGCGGAGGGCATAAAGGAGCCGGCATCGGACAGCCCGGCAGCCAAAGGTAGGCTGCGAGACGCCCGGCAGCCGGGCCGTTAAGGACTAGGTAGGAGAGGAGTGAGAGCGTTTCCCTACAGCGCGTCTCTTGCCTTCCCTCCCCACCTCGTTTTTTGGCTGGAAACCCCCTCCTGTGCCTCCCCCTCAGCAGCACCACGAATCCTAATTCCTCTTATGTCCCCTGTCTCAGCCGCCAGCGAGAGAGAGTCGAGCGAGGTGCTGCTGGAGGACGCTGTGAAGAGACAGGGCTTTCAAGGTGAGGGCCTGGAGGCATCTGGGGAGGTTTGAGGTAGAGTCCCTGGCCCGTTGCAGGGGCTGCGTAGGGCAAACAGATGTGGGAAGGGAGCAGCCGCAGGGCGTCAGGGCTCGGTGGGTTGGCAGAGGAGCATGGCAACGAGTGAGAGGATGGGAAGGACAGACAACCAGAAGACAAGACGGGCAGCTGGGGCGGGCAGTCCTGTAGGTCCAAGGAAGAGGCTCGAAGCGCTCTGGATGATGCCCTAATTAACTGGCTTTGCTTATCTCACTGTCTGACCTTGCGGGATGCATAATTAAGTCTTCCAAGCCTCAGAGTTTGCCTTTTCTGGGGCTTTTTCCACCCATGTTTGTATAAACACCGCTCCCATCCAGCACACACCGGCAGCCGGCATGGTGGCTCCATCAGGGAAAGGAGCGATGGTGAGAAGCCCATGGACTGGGGGGGGCAAATGCTGCCCTGCTTGAGCATCCCTTTTCCTTGGGCCACAGGGGCCTGCGAGGGTTTGCAGAGAGGGACGGAGGCTTTTCAAAGGTTTTGGCTTTTCGGAGGCTTTGGAGTACGTTTTATTTTAACGCCGGTAATTATCGCAACTGAATCTTCGATTTCATGTGGCTTTTATTCTTAGCAAACAGGCGGGGGAAAAAAACATATTTCTGTTTAGATTATTTTTAAGGACTTTGAATGGCCCACTCCAGAGATTAGCTAATTGCAAGATAAGGACTTTCCTATAATTAGAAAATGGCATTACTTAAAAGTCACAGAGTGCCTTTTAATTTACCAGCAGAAGTCCATAATTGTTTCTTTATTTTACAGAAAATTATGATGCCAGGCTTTCCAGAATAGACATCGCTAACACGCTGCGGGAACAAGTCCAGGACCTGTTCAATAAGAAATACGGTGAGAAACCAGGGTGGGAGTTGGGTTTATTCCTTCCTTATCCCCTCCTAATTTTTTGCTCCCTCTCCTCCCGATTCCTCCTTGCCAGGTGCTTTTTCTCACCTCCCCCTTGCGCGGCTGGCACCTCGGAGGGCCGGGGAGGGAACGGTGGGTCTGGGAATTGGTGCTCTTTGCTGCAGGCGCTTGCTGCCTGGGCAGCTCCCACGCAGCACGGGGAGCCCGCGGTGGGGAGCGTGCCGCAGCCCTTCCCGCTGCCTGCCCTTCCCGGCCATGGTTTAGTGGTTTTTTTTTTTTCTTTTAACCCTACCTCCATGAAGAACAACAATGGTAAATTCATTAGCGCAGAATTGCGGAGCTGTGGGAGGTGGTGGGAGGTTGGGAAGGGAATAAGGAGGGGATGTAGGGAGCACTGCAGGAGCGTTGGGGGACGAGTAGATGCCGCTCCTCCTGTCCCCAGGGCACCCACCGGGGCTCTGCAGGGCACTCCCGCGGCCTGCCTGCCCCAGCGTCTGTTCTTCATCAAGCGAGGCAGGGAAATGCTGTTATCCCCATTTTCTAGGCAGCAGTAAGACTTGTGCAGGTTCCCAGCTACCCGCAAGAGCAATTATTTGGAAGGAGATTTGTAGCGTCGGTCCTGCAGCCAGACCTCAGAGAGGGAACATGCCTATGGAGTTATCTCCAAATAATGTCCTGAAGCAAAGAGTAGCGGCTTTCCATCCCTCCCACTGCACTGCATGGACATCATCGTACAGGACGGTGCCTCTCCTCAGCCCCACCAGCTCTGCTGCATGCTCACAGCTGCCTTGGGACCCTTCTGATCCCATCGTGGAGGTGGCCTGAAAATGTTGGTCCTTGATCTAATGCTTGACGTGGTGCCTCAAGCAGCCTGCTCACACCACGCCGTGCTTTGGCAGGGCCAGGGATGGAGCCAGAGCCACGGTAGAAATGGTATCCCTGGTGTTCCGCTCGCTTGTCGCTCGCTTACCGCTCGCTTCTCTCCCAGGTGAGGCCTTGGGGATTAAATACCCCGTGCAAGTGCCATACAAGCGGATCAAGAGCAATCCGGGGTCAGTGATTATAGAGGGGCTGCCTCCCGGGATCCCCTTCAGGAAGCCGTGCACCTTTGGCTCGCAGAACCTGGAGAGGATATTGGCTGTCGCCGATAAAATCAAGTTCACCGTGACAAGGTACGTGGCGAGAGGTGTCAGCCACCCCGCCGAGCAGGAGGGGGAGAGGAGGGAGCTGACCTAAATGCACCCCCAGCTCTGCCAGCCCCATCGGGACAGGGCTGTAAATACTATAAATGCCTCCAGCCCCCGAGACAGCTATTAAGTTGGCAGCTAACAGTTCAACAGAAAGAAGGGGACCGTAAAAAAAAAATGCTCTTTCCTCCTGTCTGCTGCCTGGGGAGGCAGTGGGGAAGGCGCTGTTGGGAGAAAATGGTGCTTAGTGCGATGGCTGTGTGGGCAGAGAAATCCCAGCCCCTTTTCTAGGCGTCTTAAGACAGGAGAAACGTTGCTCGGTTTATTGCTGGTGAAGGGCAGTGCCGGCAGCACTTGGAGAGGTGCCGGGCACTGGCTGTTTGCAAGGGGGTCCTGCGGGTTTTGCAGCCAAAGGGGATGGACACAAGCGGGAGGGGAAAGGCACTTTATCACTGTATCACTGTAAGGTGAGACTGGGAAAAACCAGAGGCTTTAAGTGTGGCCCTCTCGCTGGGCCAGGCTGCCTGTCTTCTTACTGACGTGGTGTGTGCTGCCCCAAGCAGGGCGTGTGTCCCCGGGGACCCCAAGGACCCCGTCCCCGCAGAGCTCCTGCCGGTCCCGCACGCGTCGTGGCACAGCGTGCGAAGGGCAGGCTGATCCCTAACCCTCCCTGGGCCGCGGGAGGATGCTTTGGGCCAGGCGTGTTGGCCTCCCGGTAGCGTTTCATTTTAAATCTCCTTTTTTCCTTGCTTTTACAGGCCTTTTCAAGGACTCATCCCCAAACCCGGTAAGAGATGATGCCTTTTTGCCTAAGCAATGCATTGGCCGAGTGTTGAGTGCTGGTCAGGGAGCTGTAAGCTGTGGATGGCAGACAATAATTTTATCAGCTGGGGGAAGGTTGCCCCTGACTTCGCTTTCCTGGGCTTCCCACTTTGGTTTTGTTGTTGTTTTGTGCATTTGCTGACGTTCCCCTGACCGAGACAGCTGGCCGCAGCGGCACCCATCAGTACTGCCGCTGTTGCCTTGAAATGACAGCATTTTTCAAGAGCTAATCTAGGGAAGGGATCTGCATTCTGTATTTAGGAAAGCACCCGCTTTCTTAAGCGTTTACTTAAAATAAATAAGCATTGCAATGAGCTGGCAGGTTCAGTGGCGAGGGAGGGTCATGGGAAGGGGTGATTAACCACAGGGTCCGCATCGGGCTACAGCAGCGCGGCAGTGAAAGCCCTTGCCGGCTCGTGGGCATCCCATGTGTGGAAGCACTGGGGGAGATGGGAGAGAGGGGAGGATGGGGTGACCCGGGTGCGCTCCCTACCCAGCTGCAGAAATCACCGTCCCGGAGCCACGTCCTTCCCCGTGCATCGCTGTGGTAGCTCTGTCTCTCGCTTCTAGGCTGCCCAGAAAAGAAAGATGCTGTCAGAAACGTGGGTAAAAGCCTGTCTCAGTTTTAAATGTCTGTAATTACAACTGTTGGAAGAGCACAGATGGGTGCAGAAAATGTTGTCGTCTTTATTGATGGCTTCCCATTTCCTTGGCCAGCCTCCATGGGGATGGCACAATTTAGGGAAGACAAATATGACAGAGAGGAAAACATTTATATGCCCTTATTGGGAAGAGCAAAAAGGTGTTGGACACACGAGAGGACTCTAACAAAAGGCGAGCTGTCTGAGAAATTCAGTCCAGGGCATGGTCTGAGTGTCAATGCCCTGCATCCCGGTGTATGGCCCAGCCAAGTCGATGGGGAGGTCAGTCCCCTGAGACCTCCGCGGATTTTGGGTTTAGACTTCCCATCTTTTGGTCCTAAGCAGCAAGGTGCCATCTCGCATCGGCTGGATCTTAAACGAGCCCTCGATGAAATGCAAGTTTTGCAGAACTCTGGTTTTCTACAGAATTACATGGCTGTAACGCCGGAGTGAGCCGAGGATGTATCCGCTCCTCCAGCCACATCTTGTCTCCCCCCTTCCTTCGCCGTAATCGGTATAATTATGTTAAGAGACGCTGATCTGACACAAATCACACCATTAACAAAGGAGCACATCAGAAGGCAAATACTTCAACCTGCCAGCTGGCTTGGAAACGCAGCCTGATAGATAGAGATGTAGAGGAAATTGATTTTCTTTTCGATGCACAACATTTTTTTTCCTCCTTCTCCAGCTGAACGCTCCCACCATGGGCTAGCCCATGCTAGCACAAACCCAAAGGCATGTTTTATTCTGTGTATTGTGGCACCCGAGCGGGCCTGGGAGGAGGTCGCGGCATCCCTGCCGGGCTCAGGGCTTCACACCCTCTCCTCCCACTGGGGTTTTAAATACGAGCAGTCGCAGGTGAGGGGTTTTTCTTACTTGACATCTCAATTTATTATAGACTATTTCAAATATTTGCTAAATCTTTGGAGACAATTCCAGGACTTATAATTATTTTCTAGTAGTCAGACTTACCACTGGCATGTCTCCTTGAGGAAAAGGCTATTTGTATCTCGCCCCCAAAAAATCCCCGTTGACAGCAATTAACCTCTCGTCTGCTTTTCCACCCCATTACACCGAAGGGGATGATGGCAACACAGTGGTACATTCACTGCCTTGGCTTTGATTGCTTTTCATCTGCCTTAACAAAATTAATGATTTCCAACTAGCCATAGATCATTAAAAATTTAAATTTAAGAGTGTTCTTTTTACCTCAATCTTGTGTAGTAAAGTCCTGCCATGTAAAATGAAGAGCAGCAGCAGAAGTGCATGCTTGGCGTTAAAACAAAATCAATGAAAATCACTTTTATTTCACAGAGGAGCGTTAGAGAATGCAATGCCACCCTGCTTGGGAGTAACTATTGCTAAGGCATCTAAAAGCTGGAAAGCCCAGGAGATGACTGTATAAATATAAGGGAGGTTATGTTTTTTGTGGGTCATTTTGGCATGAAAATTACATGAAAAATACACATTTTAAGGGAAAAGGGAAATTTAACATAAGCATTTTTGTATTATTATTTTGGGGTGATTTTAGTTGCCTTTAGGTTAAATTATGGGGTGTAATTTGCTTTAAACAAGTTGTGCACCTCCTGCATTGCAAAGAGCATCCCAGATAACTGCAGGACCGCAGAGGCCCGGCCTCCTTATCTCTCATTTTGGGGGACACCCTTTTTTTAAGTGCGACAGAAACAGATAAAAGGATTTCAATATAATCTCAGTGCCAAGCGTGCTTTTTCTCAAGATTATCTGTAATTTCTCTGTCGAGATGCTATCTCCCCGCTAATGGGTTGCAATGGGGCGGTGAGGCTGCCGGCGCAGAGGCGGCTGCGGGGTGTGTGCCTGCAGGGATGCTCTTTGCAGGAGAGGGTGATTTTTTGGGGGCAATGAGGCTGGTTTTTGGAAAAATAAAGCCGGTGATGCTCCCCAGTGCCCGGAGGAGGTCAGTGGCTGCAACCCCCTTTTGCAGTGCAGATTTGCAGCCTTTCAAAGGTGGGACGATGGCCCCGAGGTCACCGGTGCCTCTGCCAGCACTTCACCCGCGTGGCTCCCTGGGGGCTTTAATCCAGGAGCACAACCCTCGTGGTGTCCTGAGATTTTCCTTTGGATTTCCAATTTTTTTTCTCCCCACCGCTGGTGTCTCCTCTGTGAAAAAGACCTTCAAAACCCCTTTTTCAAAGCAGAACGATCTCTCGGCATTAAAACAGAAGTGGGAGAGCAGGGGTGAAGCTCCAGTGCAATAAACACAGCACTTATCCTTTCTTTTCTTCTTTTCCTGAGGCACAGAGATACAAAACAGGCTTAATTTGAGCCTTTGAAAAAAAAAATATCAAGCATAAGTAATCTAGCACACAAAAAAAAAAATCTTTCTGTATGTTAATTTTTATGTGCTTTGATTGAAAATGTACACCAGCTCCATCTGTCCTATTCCCCAAACTCTCTACCACCCTGATAGATTATTTCCCATACTCCAATTAATAAAGTAGGGCAGGCAGTGTTCTTTAATTAAAAAAACCACACATCCAGGCATCCTTTTCATATTTTTTTTTTTTTAATCACGAGAGCACAATCCTCCACAAGACTTTGATGAGATGTGCCTCACGTTGGAAACTCCTAGCAAGAAAAAAAGAAAAGAGGAAAACACTTGATGGGGCAGTGATGAGAGCTGAGCGCATCTTGCTCCATCATGGGGTTGCTTTTGGAGGTCCATGCCCCTCTCCCTTCACCCCTCAGCCCTGACATCTAGCCCCCGCGGGAGCAGCCAGCTTATTTTTCCCTCTGATCCGCCTTCCTGTTATCTGGGGTGAAGTATTTTTTAGTGTGCAGCTGGTTAGTGTTCTTAGTCTGAAGGTGGAAAATCAAGCAGGTAGTGTGAGTAGCTGTGGAGCTTCAAAGCCTGTTTTTTTAAGCACCTGCGCAATTCCAATCACTTTTTTCTTTGCCTATTTTTTGTCTCCTTTTCCCTTTCGCCTGCGTGTGTGGCATCCTCGCGCCAGCGGGAGGCAGGGCCATTGCCCAGCTCATCCCAGCCTTCCTGTTTGCTTTGCTCTTGCCTCCCTCCCGCTCCCTGCCAGCCTGATATCCTGACGTGTCCTTCAGAGACCCCAACCCCCCCTTTTTTCAGGGTGCTTATCGAGATGGGTGCCGCTCCATCCCGGCTGTGGTCTGGCACTTAGGGATGCACGCAGCACAGCGGCCGTGAGCCTGGTGGGATGCCTCCCGTGGTTAAGGCTGAGCAGCACATGTGGGTTACCAGGACAAGAAATTTTAATTATCTTTCTTAATCAGTGTGATTTCATAACAGCACCTTGAAATCTTTACCTGAAACGCTGAAAATGCCTTCCAGTTGCTGCCAACCAAATGAAATGCCATGCTGCCCTTCCAAAACCGTTTCTGATTTATATTGGAACTGTACGCTTCTCTTCCTCGCTGCCTGCCTGCACTCCCGCCTGCCTGAGCTGCTGCCCATGCTCCTGCCTGCATTCCTCCTTGACGGGTGCTACGCCAGGACCTTGTTCCCTCTTGGCTTGGACTCTAGCTTGGCTTTCCCAGCCCCAGCGTGACCCATCTGTATCTCTCCCCCTTTGCATTGCGTATTTGCCTAAACATTTTGCACGGTGGGTGCTGCCTGCAGGGTGTCCCCACAGGCAGGGTGTCACCAGCGATTCGGGGGACCAGGCGATGGGCAGCATCGCTTATTTTCCAGCTGGGTCCCGCTGCGTGGCAGCGAGCGGCGGTGCTGCAGCCGCCAGCCGCTTACAGCAGGATTTGTCCGCCTGCAGCCCAGGTGGTGCAGGGTCCGGCTCAGCGCCCCGGCTCACCGTGGTCTGCACCACAGCATTGGCGCCTGCAGTTGCCCCGTGCAAAACCTGCAATTTCTGTTCCTTTGGTGCCGCTGATCCGAAGCGCTCTCCCCCCGCAGACGGTCGGGCTTGAGGCATCGGCACAGCTCTTGTCTCCTGCGTGCTGCAGTGGCTGCTTTCCTGAGCCTGCTTGAAATGTTTGATGCATATTTTGAGCTACTTCAGATTGCTTGTAACCCTGCTCAGCAAATTCGGGCACGCACCCCTGCTCTCTCCGCCCATCCCCTCCAGTTTGCCGCTACCCACATGCTGCAGTTTGGCAGCAAGAGCCTCGCTGGTGCCACGGCCTGCAGCCCCTGTCCCCCCACACTGGCTCTCCCCATGGCTGCTGGCTTCGGCGTGATGAGCCACTTCATTCCTCCTTTTGCCCATCATGCAAGTCCTGGCCCTAGCCCAGTCTCTGCTGCTTTTCCCCAGGAAATTCATTTCTTTTTGATGTTACTCATCACTTCGGGGTCGGTGGCGAGCACCAGCCTCTCCTTAGGGATCCCTTTTTCTCCCGTTCCCCCACCATTGCTGCAGAACTGACAGTTTCCCTGTTTGCTTTTCATCTGCTTTAACCTCAGTTATTTTTTTCCCCTCCGGCACAGCCATGCAGCCCGATGGCTGCTGCTTTGGCACGTGCCGTAAATGCTGCAATTCGGTCGCGCGTCCCTGGGCATGTGCGGACCTCGAGCCGCTCAGGCGTGTGGTGTAGCTCGGGGGATGCTCATGGGCTCAAGCACATCCCCAAATAGGTCCCCAGCTCGCCTGCTCAGCTCACCGGGCAGTTGTTTAGCTACCGAAAGCATCTCTGTGCCAAGGGGCCTGGGGACCGGAGGAATTTTAAGCTGCTAGGGACAATGTCATCCTGGGTTTTGCTTTTGTTTGTGACCAAGAAACCAAGCTGCAGCACTCATGGCTCTCTTTTTCTTTCTCTCTCTTTTTTTTTTTTTTTTTTTTGTCTTCTTTTAACTTGCGCTGTAGCCCCTAGACGGATAACATCATTGGAAAAAGCCTACGCTGCCTTGAATGGTACGTAGCTCAGTTGATGCATCGTAGATGGTAGCAGACAAGAAATGCACTTGCGTTTTAATATAAGAATGAAAATGTCTTAAACCCCCAAATTTCAGGTATTTTTTTTTCCTCTCTGCTCCGTTTCCCTGTGATACCAAGAACTGAATGATGCAGGATGTGTTTAACAGTATTTTCTTGTTGTTATTAATCCTCTCTGCATTTCTAAGCACCGTTGCTGCAGTCCCTGGGCATCGGTGCCCATTCTGCTCCAGACAAACCAACCTGCCATGTTATCCTCAGCTCATCCATGTGTCCGAGCAATTAATTTGTTAAAAAAATCCACTTGCCATTCATAAGGAGCTCTGGCACAGATGGGGGTTGGGGTTTTTTGCTTTCCTTTAGCACATACTCTGGGCCAGAGCCAGTGTGCAGTTGTGTAGGCTCCGGGGATTTAACATATATACTAATTTACAGAAGCAAAGCAGAGCTCGCCTGCCTGTATCTGCGGCAGGGCACAGTGTATCTCCGGCAGATCCAGCCTTAGTCCCATCAGCTGGGATTCTGGCCGTGTGTCTAGATGTTAATTGCCTGCTCCTGCAAGTTTATAGCTCTGCTTTGAAAACACACATATGTTGAGCTAATTCGAACTGTATTTAAACCTGAGTTACTGTGGAATAGCTTCAGTAAAGTCAGCGGGTTTATTCCAGATTTACACAGGGGTGTACCTGAATTGCACCCATTGAAGCTGGCAGCGGGGGAAGAGGTGTGTATTTATCCTCTTAAGATTCAGGGCCAGATCCTGAGCCCTGTACGCAGCCCCCCTGGCTGGGTGTTTCTTTGACACGACTGGGATTGCCTGAAGAAGGGACCTGCGCCGCTTTCCCGGTGGGCCGTGTTGGGCAGTGGCTGTTTCCCTGATGAAACAGGCTTCACGCCGGGGGTTCGGATAACGGGAGGTTGTTACTCCGAGCGTGGCGGCCGGGTGGGGGACGTGCATCACCTGGAGCTGCGCCCCGGGATGCTGGCGGCGGCACGGGGAGGAGGAAGGCTCTGCTGTGTACCCTGCCCGGCTGTGCCACGGCTTCACCGCCAAGATCAGGGCTCTGCACGTGGCATCGCGAACCCAGACAAAACCGTTATTTATCCATGGGATACCTTGGATTTGGTTTTGTTGGGTTTTTTTAAAGTCACTAGAAGAACAGGCAGTGTTTTGGATCCTGTTGTCCAACAGCAGACACCTAAACCCCATTTTTAATAACTACTAAATATGACTTGGTGTTTCTAAAAGAAATATCAACAAGTCCTATTGGAAAAGAGCAAATGGTGCTTTAAAAATGGGACCTCTTGTACCTAAGTGCCTATGGAGTGCAGGGCTCCTCGCTTCAGGCAAGTAGGATTGGGAAAAAAATAAGTCAATCAACGGGCTACTTCTTAAATAAAAAAAAAAAATTGATAACAGAGCTGAAGCCAGTAGCATGCATAAACCTGCTTTACGGGAAGGACTCAGCACATCCAAGGGGTGCCAGTGGCTTCCTTGAATCATTATTTCCCAAACCCAAATGGATCAAGTCAAAGGTAGATGGAGATCCCTCTTGTCCAGAGCCTCCTGGGGAAGGAGGGGCAGGTCCCCGCAAAGCGGCGCCGCCGGCCGGAGCCTCCTCTCTGGCTTCTCTGTTACGCATGCTCAGTTCCAGGTTTTTCATGGCATTTGTTTGTGTCCTTGGATGGGAATTTGAGAGTCCTGCCCACCGCAAGGTGGAAAAAACCCCCCTTGGGATCTTGTTTCTTGCACTCGGGTCACTCGGGGCATGAGCGGAAAGGAAAGAGCTGCTACGTTTTTCAGTCCCAGAGAATTAAACAAGGAAAACCACTTAATTTTGGTGTTTTTTTGTCTGCTACCATCTACACATCCGTACGGGTGTGTATATACAGCCCAGAAACTGAGCATCAATGACAAGGAAGTCACAGAGGGAGCCCGCAGGGTTTGCTCCCGCCGGCCTGCCGTGGCCTCGGGAGCGGCACCGCAAGGCAAGGTCTTGGTTCTTCAAAGCAGAGCTCCTTGGCAACATTTATTTGATTTTCTTCCATTTTGTTTATTTTTTTGCTCTATCCCTTTCAAGCTGCTTTGTTGCCATTTTTGGATTTGAAGCACAACTTGGCCCTGAGGTTCCTTCGCAGAAACTTCTCCCTTTTTTTTTTCCTAGTTATATCCAGGCACAGCTATTGTTTTCCAGGTAGAGAAGAGGCTTTTTTGAGGCCGTACCCTGCAGCAGCAGGGTGCGGAGATTTAAGGGGGCCAGCTTCTCTCCAGGACCCTCAGCAGCAGGGTGGCCGAGGCGTGTGATTTCTGCTGGGGGTTCTGAGCGCTGGGCTCTGGGGCCCTGTACAGGGAGGCAGGGACTCACCTCAGGTTTTCAGCTTGCGTTTAAAACCAAATTGCAAGCCATGTGATTGCTTAAAACCAAAATCAAAATCATGTGATTGCTCAAAATCAAATTAAATAGCTGCAGACCAGGGGCGGAGGGTGCTCGGGTCCCTCATGCTGAGGTTTGCAGCGCTGACCTTGATGTTTTAAATAACCATCCTGGATTTCCACCCCGTGGTGTGCCAGCCTGGGTGAAAATGCCTGCCCTGGCTGCGGCGAGGCTCATGGTGGTGATGCCTCCTCTCCGGGAGGAGACCCCACCGAGCCGGCCCTGCGCCGCGCACACCGGCTGGCTTGAGGCTGGAGGAGCGACCCTGGCGAGAGGCGGATAAGATTCAGTCCGTTGGTGCTTTATGCCTGCAGGGTGAAAAAGCATCAAAGGGGCCTGGTACTGACCCTAGTTGTTTTTCCTGCGGCCCCCTGAGGATGCTGAATAGCTGGGGGAAAAAAGTACTGACACAGGCACGCCATTTGAAATGAGAGAACAGAGCAGAAACTGGCATGATGAGGATAATTAAAAAAGCTAGTAAAGCCAAGCTGATTATATGGCATATTATAAAACAATACTGTACTTAGGAGCCCAGCTATAAAAGTGCTATCTCATTCCTTGATATCACTTGTGGGAGCATTCGTGGCACTGAGGGCCTGAGTCTCCGTTGCTTTGCGTATTTTGCAGTCATTTACAGCACCGCAAAGTGGATGTAAAATGCTCTCAGCCATGGCAGCACATGGCAAATGCAGATTTGGCAGCATTTTATAGCTACTTTGCACGGCTCTAAAAGGCGACGCAAGGTGCAAGCGCAGAGCAGCCGCTTCCGAGGTGTCCCCACGCCGCGCTGGGGCAGAGGGACAGGGATGCGGTCGTGCGCTGTGACAGAGGGATGGGTTTTCCAGGGGCTCAGAGAGAAACGGTGTATTTTATTCCCTGTCCCTTTTTGCTTTGCAGATGAGGACGATGCCAACAGGCTCGGAGAGAAGGTGATTCTCCGAGAGCAAGTAAAAGAGCTTTTCAATGAAAAATACGGTGAGTCTCCCATCTGCATGCATCGCCAAGCGGGTTTGTTTTTGCTGACAGCAGCCATAGTTAAAATTAATTCGACTGAAGGCCTCTATTTATAGCCCGAGCACACGGCAGCCTGCTGCAGCACAGGTTTCGTCCCACTGCTTCACATTACGGCCCGTCCCCGGGGACGTTCCCGGGTCTCGCTCCCGGCAGGTGGGACCGTGACCTTCTTGTTGACAGCTCCTCCTTGGCGAGGGGAGGGAAGATGGAAAAAAAACACAGGCGAGGAGCAGGGTTTGTTCAGTCTGGCATCAGCCTTTGATGTGTTTTTAACGTGTCCTGAGCCGGCGTGAGCCGTGGTGTGTGCACTGAGCGTGCCTGCCCTGTGCCAGCCTGCTGGCAGGCAGCCCCTGCCTGCTCTGCCTGCCGGGCTGGGAGCAAGGCTGGAGCCGCAGCCCAACACGAGGCACGGCTGGGGAAAAGCTCGCTGGAGCCGTGGCGGAAAAGGAGGTCAGGAGACTGAAGAAGATTTGAAAATGCTGTTTGCAGGCTCCTTGTGCTGCCTAGCAAACCCCTCCTTCCACCCATCAGTGGGCAAAGGCGCAGTAGGAAGAGCAGCGGGGAGCGTAGGAGCCAGGCTGCCGCTGCTCGTGGCTGTCCCCATTTGGGCATGGCTTGTGTAAGTGCTGGGCGGTTATTCCTCAGCCCGTGAGACCCCAGGGCTGCGCGGCTGAGCCGCAGCAGCTCGGTGGCACCCCGCTGTTTGATGCGGTGTTTCGCCTCTCTCCCCAAAATAATTGCCTGAAGGAGAAGGAAAATAGCCAAAATTATAGCAAAGCAGTGGGGAACGTCATTCCCCTCCTTTCTCAAGTCTCCCCTTGTCAAGGCTGCTCACCCTTCCCGCAAACATAAAATAAACCCAAAATAAACACTATTTTGGGGTGCTGCTCGCAGCACGGGCTGTGTGCTGCTTTGGGGGTGGATTTGCCCCCTTGGAGGTGCCAGCGTACGGGCGCAGCCCCCCAGGGAGGCTGGTGCCCATGCTCTGAGCATCCCCATCCACCCCGGCTCAGCAGCACTTGGCCCACGTCGGCGCCGAGCCCACAGCAGATCCCTGCGTTCCCATGGTCCAGGCATGGTTTATGGAGCACGGGGTGCCAGGTGGGCTCCAGGGATGAACTCCCTGCAAGGAAAGCCAGGAACGTGGCTGAGGGGCAGCTCACACCTCCAGGTTTGGGCATTGCAGAGACACGAGGTGAGAGCAGGCTCTTGCCATCAATCAGGACCAGTACAGAAGAGGGACGTTCGCTGCTCCCCGCAGTGCAGGAACTAAGGGATACCCAGGGAGATGGGCAGTGGGTTTAAATCACGCAGAAGGAAGTACTTTTAATGCAGGAAGGAATTAAATTGTGGTATTTCACTGTCATAGAATATTGTGGAGGCCAAAGGGATAAAGCGATTCAAAAAATGGGCAGGACCGATGCGATGTGATGATGAATGATGGATGTAATCTCCACCCCAGTGGCCCCCAAACCTGCTGACAGCCCGAGGCAAGAGGAGATGGACAGATCTCTCCCATTTGCCCTCTCTCCTGGGCTGCCTCCCACGCTGCTGCTGCTGGCCCGGCCACAGGCTGGCGCAAGCGTGGCGGTGGGTGTGCTCTGCACTGAGCAGGGGCGGGTGTGCAAGTGCTGGTGCTGTAAAACAGCCCTCACCTGAGGTTCCTGGCAGGATCCTAAATGGAGACTAACAGAGCAGGCAATAAATTGGGCAGGCAGATGTGACACGGCTGGATGGGACACAACTGCGGGAAAGGTCAGGCATCACGGCAGCCGTGGCTTCCCAAAGTCCTCCCAGGGCTCTTGGTCCTTCGGTTGGGTGGATCCGGAGCCCTGTGGGGTAAAGCCGGTGCGTTGTCCTCTGCTCTGCCGTTACAGGAGAGGCTCTGGGCTTGAACCGGCCCGTCATGGTGCCCTATAAACTCATCAGGGACAGTCCTGACGCCGTGGAGGTTACTGGGCTGCCGGATGATATCCCTTTCAGAAACCCCAATACCTACGACATCCATCGGCTGGAGAAGATCCTGAAGGCACGGGAGAGCATCCGGATGGTGATTATAAACCAGCTCCAGTAAGTTCCCCCAGCTCTGTGACTGGGGAAGGTTTCTGTTCGTTAAATGTTACCCTCGCTTCTCCAGCCGCGAGTGGAGTAAGCCACCGCAGGGCCACCGGAGCAGGGCCACACTACCGCATACCCGCGGAGGACCTGCTCCATCCCCAGCACCCGCTGTCCTGCGCAGTTTATCCCCCTTTTCTTGCACAGTTTGAGATGAGGATGCTGGCAAGGGGCATGGCATGGGGGCAGATAGCGGGACGGCTCAGACCCAGATGAGTTATTTTGGATTGCTTCCTGCCAGGGGGTGGTGGGGAGGCTCCGTGTCCCATCCCCACACAGGGGGGTGTCGGAGGAGGCAGCTCAGGGTCGGGGTCTGGACTGTGTAGGGGAGAAACGCCAGCATCTCCCTGCTCTCACCCCCGTGTCTCTTACACAGGCCGTTTGCCGAAATCTGCACGGAGGCCAAACAAACAGGTAAGCGGAGGGCTAAGAAATAACCGTGGCTTTCCCTGCCCTGTGGCAGAGCGAATATGTGGGCAAAATGGATGGGGGGTGTGGGGAGGCGTTCAAACCTCCTGCATCCCCGGGGAGGCTGGGGAGAAAATCCTGCCTGGAAAAAGAAAAGTCAGGCTCAGCATCTGGGCAGGAGCAAACCATCAACTTAGATGATTGCACTGCTGTGAGCTGGGAAGAGACTGGGCTCTTAGACTCAAACTTTCAGCGTATTCTGGAGGATTTGATTATCCCTTTCCCATTAGCAATTTACTCACCGTGAGCAATTTATTCACTGGTTAAAGCCCTTAATTTGAGCCGTCATTTAGCAGTTGAGCTTCTAAGGAAACAAGGTTTCTGTGATCGCTGGGAATGCGCTTCTCTCCCCGTCCTATCCTCCCCAATAACTCTCAGCCAGTTTTAATCAAAAGTGTCAGAATTAGCAGCCGCAGAGATAATTAGGATCATATTAGTTTTATGAAAATAGGTGGCTAGGTACAGAAGGGAGATCTGGCAAGCAAGAGCATGCTGCAACGTGATGTAAAAAGAGATGCACGAGAAACTTTATCTATGCAGATATATATGGGTATATCATATACGCAGATATATATGGGCATAGCATCTACAGAGCTGGCACCTTCATGGCCCCAAAGCACCCAGCACGGACACAAGTCTGTGCAATATCAGGCTCTGTAAGTGCTGGAGTTTGGGATTTGCTTATTTTGGGGATTTTCTTCAGCGGTGCCTGAGGAAAGCTGGCAGCTCTGTGCCATGTCGTGGAGACCACCAAGCCTGTGTCACCAACGGTGGCAGAGCAGATCAGGGGGAGGCTCAGCAGGAGGCAAGGTCACAGCGGCAGGATGGGTCCCTGCATTTAGGGGCTGCTCACAGAGCTCGGACACCTCATGCCTTCTCTCTCTCCCTGCAGAGAAAGACACCAGCGTTCCCAAACGGAAGCGGAAGAGGATCTCCGAAGGGAACTCTGTATCTTCCTCTTCCTCATCTTCCTCTTCCTCCTCTTCCAATATGGAGTCTACATCATCAACAAATCAGATCTCACTTGTGGTAAAGCCTTCCAAATATTAGGGGGGTTACTGCCTACCTATCTTTCTGCTTCAGGATGCTGCTCTCTGCTCTCCTCGAACCGTCACCACCTGCCTCTGCCTGACAAACACTATAGAGTGTGACGTAAAATGGCACAAGCACGTTTGGCGAAGGAGGGGACGCAGCTTTGGGGCTGCCTTTTCCTGCTGGGTTTGTCTGCGGGGGGGTCAGCGGAGCAAAGCACCCGCTGCCCCTTGGGGCTCTCCCGCATCAGTCCTCGGGGGGATGCTCGGCGCATGGTGTTAGCGGGAGCCACATGAGACCAGCCTGAGCAACATGGGTGCTGGCGGCAGCGTGACGGCCCTGTAGCACCTCTCGGCAGCACCCGGCGGTGCCTTGGCCCCGTAGCACCTCTTGGCAGCACCCGGCGGTTCCCCCGTGGTCTGAGCTGCACCAGCAGTGTTGCTTCGGCTCCATCCCAGGAGCGATGCAGAGCTCCGGCGTGCATCCAAACTGTGAAAACAGGAAAGAAACTCAGGGAGATGCATCCAGCTGCTCTCCCTCAGGGCTTGGCTTCGGTTATGGATGATACCAAATGCTTTTTAAAAAATAAAAACAAAAAAAGCAAGAGAAATATAAACTTAGAAGGGTTTTTTTTGTCAGGTTTGCCAGTGGTGTTTTGGTTTGGGGTTGGTTCTTTTATCTTATTTGGAAAGTGAGAGCAACAGCCCGTGTCAGAACATGTCAGAGATTTGATGTATGCACGGTTTTGTGTTGTGTCCTAACAGAGACTTTTGCCTTCTTTTTCTCTCCCTCTCTTTCAGCAATGGCCCATGAACATGTACATGTTAGACTATGGTGGTCTAAACGTCCAGATCCCAGGACCTATTAACTATTAGACCTCAATACCGAATAAGAACCTCAAATGAAAGAATAAATAAATAAATGTAATTTATGTAAAAAGTGTATATTCCAATATGTATCAATGCCTTTTAGTTTTTCCAATGATTTTTACACTATATTCCTGCCATCAAGGCCTTTTTAAATAAAAATAAAAAGTGTTGCCTTGCTCTTAAAAGTGCTTATTTTATTACATATATTATTGATAAATAGCATTTATAGGTAAGAGTAAGTGCAGGAGGGCACCCTCGGACAGACCTTGGCATGCTTTGGCTGCTCAATTAAATCCTTAGTGTCACCAGTGCTTGAAACCCAGAGGTTTGACATGTTTTAATGCTTCATTTGCCACTGATGTCTTCAATTTAGATCAAAGGCATAAAAATTCCCTTACAGAGCTGCAGGAGGAGTGGTACCAAACCGCAGTGGTGACAGACGAGGGAACCAGCCCTTACGAGCATCAGCGACCTGCACCCACAAGTCCTGTGGGCTCTGGAGCAGACGCGGGTTTGGATTAAGCGGGAAGGAGGTTTCAGGCCCCCCAAGGAGCGAGATCCCCCCCAAGCCCTCTCGTGTCTGGCCTCCTGCCGCTCCAGGCTCAGAAAGGCAGAGAAGCAATTTTGGTTGTGTGTGTTTAACCAGCTTCTGAACCAGGAAAAGATTTTCATCTGGTGAAGTTCTTCACTATTCATAATTTTCTAAGAGGCTTTGATGCCTTACGGGGTGGAGGAAGCTCCCGCAGTAAGTACAGGCTGATCCCACTGATGCTCCACTGGTTCTGTAATGCTGGACCACGAGCTGTGGGTGGCATTGCTGAGAGCGTCCAGGGGAGCCCCTGGGCTCCTCTGTGCACCCTGGGCCGCTTCGGCCCGTGTACGAAGCATCCCAGTAAATTGAGGGATGTTATTTGAAATTCTTGCAATTTTACTTCCATTCCACCATAGAGTTTGGCAGCAGAAGCTAATGGCACCGACCGCTATTGCTGACCGCCGCACGCATTTAACTTGTGCTTTGTGTCAGCTGAGAGCCGTGCACGGGCAAAACACGAGCTAATGCTGGCGTGAGGGCAGCGTAAGAAGCCAACGAGAAGAAACATCCTGGCTCATGTGCAGGTAAATGCAGCCCAGCACGAACCCCCAGCGAAGCGAGATGCCCTGGGGCTTCTGGCTTTGGTGTCGTCCCAAGCAGCAACGCGCAGCGTCACCGTGGGGTGACCATTGCTGGGCGTCCCTCCGGGCTGCAGGACGGGTCACAGCCTTTTCACGGAGCAAACCTGCCCCGAAAGCAGCGGCCGTGGTCTGCTGGAGGGTGGACGGTAGAAGACGCAAGATCAAAGTCACTCGTGACAGCTTTTCTGAGTGTAATGCACTGCTTTATTTATTTTATGGGATTTCAATCTGCTCGAATCCTGGTGTTTTCAGGCCACGGGAGGGTTTTGATGGCGGGTAGAAGTGTTTCAAGGCAGCTGCAGTTTTATTTCCTGGCTCTGGACTTGCGTTTGCTGTGCAGTTAGATGCAAATGATCACATGAGATAATAAAAGCCCAAACAAGTGTAGGAGATGGCACAAAGGCAGCAGCCGAAAGAAGGGCAAAGATCTGTATCAGTGACCCCAATTAGAAATACAATTTGACATCTGAGCGGTTGGCATCAAAATCTGAAGCCTTTCATGTTTCTGCCTGATGCTCAAACCTGTGGCATCTCCAATTAGGAAACAAAGAAACATGATTCAGAGGTAAAAATACAATTTTCTCTCCCAAAATGTCTGAAAGGGGCTTATTCACAGATCAAACCCCACCGAGTAGGTGTCTCTTAAGAGGGCACACTCATTATACTTTGACTTTTCTCTTTTTTGCCGTTAAAAAAAAAAAAAAGGTCTGATGCTGTAGCATGGAAGGCAGTGGCGTGGTTCAGTAATGAGTGGAGATGTTTGAGGCTGCCCCAGGTCTGCTGCCGGTCCCGGCGTCCCACGAACGCACCGGTGTCGGGGGGAGGCCGCTCGCAGGGCGTAAGGTCTGCAGCGCTGCACCCTGCACGGGGCCCTAATTACTGCTGCTGAATGCAGGCAGTGAAGTTAAATTAGGGCATGGGAGCTACGCTGGGGACTAATGATTTAGTTCAGAAAGCCGAATGCAATCGTAAAGGCTGTAAATGTGTGCGAGGGGAATGGAAGCTGAGTGAGAAGGCAGCGTAGGGCTGTTTCCCTGCTCTGCCTCTCCCCCGGCTCGGAGCCTGGTTAGCACAATGAGGCAGGGGAAGGCTGGCTGTGCTGCTATAGCACGGGCTGAGCCAAAGCTCTGGGCTCAGGTTTGCTTCCCTAAGTTTCCTGATCCATTAACTGGAGCTGCATGTGCCCCCAGCCCTGCTCACCAAAGGGCAGCTCGTGCCCTGCCCCGTCTGCTCCACCGGGAAGCTCTGCGGCTGCCTGGCACCTCCAGTATCCCCAGGCTGGGTTTTGAGGCTGCTGGGTTCTGGTAACAGATAGATTTTTGGGAGTGAATATCAGTAATTCCCGCTGTATTTTCAGGGAGTTTCAGGGCCATGACATCCACTTTTCATTTTCCGTGGCTGGGGTGGGAAACTCCTGCCCTCGGTGCCTGCAATTGCTCGTGACCCAGGAGCGCTGACCCTTCCCACTTCGTAAAAATGGCAGATACCGCTTTATTACTGTTTTCCCTTGGCTGTAATTCTCACAGCTTCCCTAATCTCGATCCTGCAGTTGCAGGGTATTTTTATACCCAGTTTTTGTGTATAACATGATTATCTGCTGAATGGGATGCGCTCCATTACAATTAGACAAGTGAAGATGCAGATCTTAACACTTGAGCCACGTTCCTCATTTATTACTTTTCAAAGACTTTGGTGGGGGTTTTTTGTTGTTTATGTGTTTACAAATCCAATAACAATCCTCATTAAGAGTTGCAAAACATGAAGCCATTTTGATCCCAGGCAGATGGCAGCTAAATGAAGTTTAATTAAAGAATGAGAGCTTTGATTCAAATCATTTTTAAAAAATATAGTGCACCGAGATGCTAGAGAACAGCATAAACAGCATCTGGGCTTTTATTCAGAAGCCCGAATGCATTTGCGAGGAAACACTTTGCAAAGCCTTTCGGAGCAATCATCGGCAGCAAAATCGGCTGCAGCTCGACGGGCTGGCGCGGCCGGCTGGGTGCGTGCAGAAACCTCCTTCCCCTGATGCTACGCAAGGCTAGGAAACTAATAATGCAGCCAAGCGCGAGGTCTTGCTTCCTTCTTTGGGTGGTTTTTTAAATTTTTTTTTATTTTTGAAGCGTTCAGCTGATGCCAAAGAAAGACTTGATTTGAAATACAATCAAATTTCAGGCTGTTTTCCAGCAGTCGTTGCACCCCGCCCCTCCTCGCAGTAACTCACCCCTTCCAGCAGCGCGCGAGGCAGTATGGCTAGCACATGCATTACGTGTGGTCCTTTGTAGCCTATACAGCATATAGCGTGTAGCTTATCGAAGGCTAAAGCTAATGAAATGGAGGCTGAGGTGTTGGGCAGGCTCCGTCCCGGTGGTGCCAAGCCTTGGCTCCCCAGGAGCTCCCAGGCGGCTCCGGCCGGGGCTCGGCGCTTTCCTGCAGGTCAAACCCCCTGTGCCCGCCCGGCCATACTGGGGTTTAAAGCCCTCTGAGCACCGGTGCGCAGGAGGGTGCACAGGACAGCCCGGCGGATGCTTTTCCATACCAAAATTTTCTGCGGTCCCAGTGAGAAGCAGGCACAGGTTGCTGCGCGGGCTCTTTCTCCAGCATAGCGTACACCGGAGCCTTTCCAAGGGCGGCAGCTGCTTGACAGCGCAGTGACTTTTATTTGTTTCTTGTGTCTGCAAGTTGTTTGACCTTGAGCCATGGCTTTCCTTCCCCCATATAACTTGTATATATATATACAACTTGTATATATATAGCTATCTCTCCCATATAACTTGTATATAACATATAACTTGTGCTTTGCCATCTCTTGGATTATTTTCTCCAGTTAATCGCTCACACACCATTCATCTTAAACTGCTAATCCTATTGATGAGGATTAGCTAATCCAGAGAAAGAAACCCCACTGATGTACCTGCGCCGCTGGACGGGAGAGCTGGTGGGCAGCGGTGACGCTGGAGGCACCGGGGTCAGGCGGGGGGGTGGTGCTGTAATTCATGAGGACGCTGCCAGCGGAGTGTCTACATCTTTTCTTAAATGAATGTATTAAACAGCTGTCTCGGACTCAGATTAACAGGTCCGTGGGGTATAAAGGCAGACTGATGTAGCTGAACTGAACTGGCATGTTCTCATGCGAAGATTAACGTCTTTTCATGAGTGGGGGTTTTTTGGGGGGTGATGTTTAAGTGGAATGAATCTCTGTGAGCCATCATTGAAGTTATTTATTAATTTTTTCCCCGATAAGATTATGAAATAGGCATTCCTAGAAGGACAGGCCCAATGCCCAGCAGGACCATTCATCTTACTAAAATGGCTTCACAGTCCTCATGGCAGGGCTGGGATTTCCTCGCTGCCTGCAGGATCTGGGGAGGCAGGGCTGTGGCACATCTGCTGCCATCGGTGGGCTCAGGGAGGAGGCAGCTCTGCTGCTTCGCCCTATTCTGCTAATGGCAAATGGTGGCAGAGAAGACTGATGGATGTCTCTGGTAGCAGCTGTGTGGTCACAGGAGGGTAATGAGGCTCCTCGTTAACCTGCACATTAATACCTCCCTGAGAAGGGCCTGGGCAGGAGCTTTCTAAGGGAAAAGGGAGGCAGGGAAGGGTGCTGGGAATGGGTCATCAAGGATCAGGGAGGCATTTGTGCAACTCTGCCAAAGGATGCCATGGAAAGTTTGTGTGGGCTTAAGGACAGACTGGAGAAGTAACTTGGAAGCAAGATCTGTTGAGGTCTACCTAGCTGGCAAACCACACTGGGTGCGGGAGCCTCCCTGAGATAGCTGGGGTCTGGGTGAGTACCTGGGGCAAGCATTGCCTGTGCTTGTCCTGTTCCCTTCTCGGGCCACCTGTGCACAACTGCTGTAGGGTCCACCTGCGTGACGACCCAGCCCCGCAGCCTGAGCAAGCACGGCTGTGCCTGTGTGACCCGGGGCTTGCTCTGGGTAGGGAGGCATGTTTCATGGAGGCTTCCTGCTCTTCTTCTTCCTCTGGACATGCAGCTCTAAAAGTATGTGCAGATCTGCCCAGCAATTCTGTTCCTGGGGTTTGGAAGAGCTGGGAGCATCACAGGTGACCTGTGCTGGGGAAAGCAATGAGGACTCCTTCGGTCGTGCCTCTCAGCTCTGAGTTGGTGTTGGTCCTGCTGAACTCAAGCTGAGATGTCTGAGGTGGTTTGGACCCACCAGGCTCCTTCTCTTGGGTCTTATGTTGTGCTAACACCAAGAAATTGCTTCTGGCACCTGCACAGGGGTGTGCCTGGGTGCAATCCAGCATCACCCACCGGTGAGGTGCTGCTGCGCCCGGGGCATGGCCCAGCCTGGGAAAGCCCTTTGAAGTGTTTGCAGTTGAGTGGCCTGTGATGACAATCTCTCCTCCTATCCTGCTTTAAGCCTTCACCAAAACACTTTCCCTGTTTCTCTGACTGAATCAACACAACTGATTTCCAAACAGATGCAGAGAACTAAGAACACAGCCACCGCCGCTGCATGCAGCACCATTGCTGCTTTGCCATGTGGTGGCACAGGATTTCTTCTCTGTTACAAAGGTGTTATGTCGGCTTGCCGTCTTGCAAACCTCCAGCTTTAGGAAAGACCCTGGCAGTGCTGGTGTCAGGCTGTGGAGAGCTGACTGCAGGCTCAAGGTCTTAGGTTACAAAATCCTTGGGAAAGAGGTGCATCTGACTTGTCTACAGGAGTGAGCGTCCTTGCAGTTGCTCTACTGATGTTAATGGCTCATTTTAAGCTGCTGTTCATGTTGCTGATGTCTGCATCAGTAAATCTGTCTTCTGTTGCAGCTGGGACAAAAAAAAACCCCTCTTCTTCATGCCCAAATGTCAATAGACCTGAGTGCAGGATAATTGGAGATAAGGATGCAATAGGCTGATTACGTTTAGAAGCGCTAATAGATCTGCAGGCGTATAGGTAACAGTGACAGCCGACTGTGTTCAGCCAAAAATAAATAAGATAGCCCAGTGTTTGCATCGGGAAGCCTCTGCGGAGGATGGCACCGATGTGTGAGAAAGCTCCTGTGCAGAGCGCTGACGTGCTGCTCACGCCGGTGCAGCCAGGCATCTCCCCAGGAACATCACCTCTCTGGGAAGGACAGTGACGGATGGGGACAAACACGCTCTCCCTCGGTGAGAAATGCTAAACGGTTAGTTTGCACAAAAAATACCCAGCGCTGCAGCTGAGGAAAACTGCACCTGGCTTTGACTTCTTGCCACCAAGAAGGTGGCAGAGTGCTCCTATGTCCCAGGCTCCCTCCTAGGAACGCCGGGCTGCTCATTGCTGCTCAGGTTTAAACTCCTTCACCACCACCTTCAGGTGGCTTTTGCACCCTTGCAAGAGGTTATGCTATGCCCCGAGGAGGTGAGCAGATCCAGGTGACAGGCAGGTTTAGAGCAGCCCTACTAAAGAGCTCATAACCCTAGAAGGTGATCCCCACCATGGCCAACCTGCTGCCATCTCCTCGCCGCCATGGTCCCCTGCCAACCCCCATGCAGCTCGTACAGGCAGGAGTACATACGGGGAAGGGACGGACAGTGTCTAGGAAGATCAGACTGGAACCATAAACTGAACACAGGCGAGTCCCTAAATTGTTTGTTGGTCTTGTTGGGATTTTTTTGCCTTTCGTATAAACACATTTTTTACAATTTAGCTGCCAATGAAATTGTTCTGTAATGTAAAGCAAAATGCTCCCAAACTCCTTTCTTCTAGAAACGTAGGCTGAGTAGAAAGGTCTGTCTTCTTTAATTGCAAACAAGAATCCCTTTTCAGCCTTCAGTGTTGTGGGTGTTCATATCAAATGTGTAGCTGCCCAAATTGCTGGTCTGTTTGTCAACGGCTTGATCTAGGCTCTGTAATTACAGATTTCTTGGTGAGGAGCTGGGGTGGCGGGGGGAGAAAAACCCAAATCAAACCAAAAAACCCTGAAAACCCTCTCTTGGATGATAAAGCATCACTGGCAAACTCCTGATCTAATTTCCTCCTAATAGCAAAAAAATAATTTAAGTTTGTTTGAGGGATTGGCTGAACGTATGAGGCACAAGCACTGCTGGCTTCTGCGTTACTTGGAGATCTTTGTTATATAGCCGAATTAATTTGCAGTGCATTAGATCTGAACTATCGCGTTTTGTGTTTGCTCGCTTTGTCCCTTCTGCTGCCTGGGACTCTCTGCAGGGCCGGCCCAAGCCCGGCGCTGGGCTGGAGCGGCCCCAGGAGCGCCTGGCGGGATGCTGGCACGTCTCCCACTCTGCCATCTTGTGCACAACCGTCTCGGCTTTCATTTTAGAAACGCTCGGCCCCTGGCTGGTATGGCTGGGAGGAAAATTTGGGAAGCATAAGCTGATGCAGCAACGCCTGCATGAGCCTGCGAGTGCAGCGACCATTTTGAGATGTGAATAATTACTCAGCAGCCGCGGATACTTTTAATGTCCCCATTAACTACTGTGCTCACTGAAGCACCTTACTGCACAGATTTGCCGGGTATTTTCAAAGTGGCAACTTCTTTTGTGCCACAAGTAGATGCGTTTAGGGGTGCCCATGACCTATTGCTGGCGCCTGCAATTTTGGATAGCATGTCAATTTGTTGTCTTTTTTTATTCCTGATCTTTGGAAAAATGCATATTTAGTGTCGCTGTAATCATCTGTTAGAAAAGGTGAGTTATTTTTAAATGCTTCCTTCTTTTGAAGAGTTACGGTATGCAAACTGGTGCAGAATTCCTGCCTGCTCTATAGCCTTTATATTCTCATTAAAAATGATGGTAACAGAAGGATCTTGATTTAAGATCATCACTATCAGAGGATGTGGAGGGGAGAGCCAGGACATTCTACTACATCCTTCCTTGCTAAACTTCCCAGAACATCCTTAACTGAGGGCAGAGCAGTAAATGATAGGAGAAAACAGTCCCTGTGCTTTTACTAGCCAAATATTTGTGCTGCCCATGTGTTCACCAGCCTTATCACCATGTTCAAAGGAAAAATACAGGATGTCCTTATTTACTATTTAACGGAGAAAAAGCTTAGCGAAAGAGAACTGCAGAGGAATGTAGACAACTGGAGCAAAGGAAAATTGGTAAAGGAGCATGAAATAAGCTTATCTGGAGCCGTGTGCTGGAAAAATGTGGATCGCTGTAGTCTTGTTCTGGTCCGTCATCACTACTGTTCTCTGATACAAAAAGAACATTGCTACTCCTGGGCTGTAGTGGAGCTATACTGGTTTGGGAGTTGCAATTAAAAAAATAAATTGGGAGAAGGAAAGAGATGCTATTTATATATGAAAGAAATGGTGCATGGCGAGGAACTCTGAACCCCGTGCTCTGAGGGTCTGACAGATTTGCACATAGCTCCCAGACACTGCAGTCTGACTTCTGCACAAAATATAAACGACAATATAATTCTGCATTGTTTTTTTCTGAGAGGCTGGGGCTTCCTCCTTCCTTTCCCTCTGTGATTCCCCTCTTTTCCAAGGTTATATACGTGAATCCTGGAACTAAAGCACTTTGAGAAAGACATGGCAAGATACCAAGTAAAGGCTGGCTCACTGAGGCACGTATCCTGTGCTGGACAAAGATAAGGCAGAACAGGGGGAAAAATTGAGATTGGATCCGAACCTTCCACGCGTGAAGTTTTTGCAGGGGTTTTGAAGTTTTCCTGCCTGGAAAAGCAGGTCTGTGGTGATCAGTGTAAGACTGGTTGGCTTCTACTCGCCCTCACCCCTTCACAATTTTTTAAGGACTCCGATAGTTTCAACAGGCGTATGCTAAGGTTTTCAGACTTTCAGATGTTAGATGGAAGTTGTCAAGGATATTTAGATTTACCCATAGAAACTTCAAGGCCAAGTTGACTGAAATCCCCTATGCTACATTTAGCTTGAGGTTAAATTTGTAACTTCTTGCATGTGGTGAAACAAAGCCTTCTGATAAAGACAGCCTAGCTCTTGTGAGTGCTAAAGAGAATAATACAAGTTTCTGGGCATGAAACAGAATAATTCCCCAAATTAATAAGTAAGTAAAAAAAAAATTGTATGTATTGGTCTCAATTTCTTTTCAGAAAAAGGCTATGAGCTTGAAATGGAATTTCTCTTTTTTTTTTTTTTTTAAATTATAAAAATAACTCTGAATTCAGCTCCTCTCTTCAAATGTTTCTGGTTTCACAGTCTGGCTCCCTTGTTTAAGAAAAACATTTTGCTTGCCTTGTAGTCATGTGAAAATCTTTTTCAATCTGTAGTTGAAGCCCAGCTGGTTAACTAATAGGGGGAAAAGCAAAGCGATACAAAATACTTTAAACCAAGGAATTTAGATCAAAGTATTTTCTGCCAGAAGACTTGACCTTGAATTTTAAACCTAGAAAGAATATCAAGATTAACTGGTTAGATGTTATATATAACAGTCAGTTCAGGAATCTGCTGGTAAAAATTCACAGAGGCCACGTATTAAGCTGGCTGTCTTTTCTAGAAAGAAGCTGCTTGAATTTCCAGGCTCTGGACCGATGGAGAAATTCTCGCGGTCCATGGTAATATGTTACAGTTGTTAATTACTCTAGCTACTAAAAACATACAAGTTATTTCTAGTCTGAGCATTGATTTACAACACCCAGTGAATGACTCCGATGGATTTAGAAGCCTTAAGGAACTAATTTTTCAGTTAGTCATCTTGTAACCACAATGGGTAAACATTATTCCACATAAAGCATGACTTCAGTTAACTCTCTGACTTCAGTTAACTCCTAAACTTTATTCAGCTCCGTAGCTCATGTGGCTGGATCAGGTGGGAGAGAGGGACACAGAAGAGTGGGAAGAATCTTGTCCCGGAGAAATACCAGATTTCCACTCTTCTGAGGACCCACATGGTAGCAAATGAGCCACGGCAACGATGGTCTGAGCAATGGGAAGCAGCTGCCACGTATGAGTCTCAAAATAAATGGTGACGTGATGCTGTGTAACCAAAAGGCATCCTCTCTGCGGCCAGGAACAGCCCGTACCTGCAGGACGAGGGTCTGGATGCAGCCCCTAATAATGTCCTGGCAGTGAGCTTCCATTTCTTAG
Organism: Theristicus caerulescens; assembly: GCA_020745775.1. Taxonomy (NCBI): domain Eukaryota; kingdom Metazoa; phylum Chordata; class Aves; order Pelecaniformes; family Threskiornithidae; genus Theristicus; species Theristicus caerulescens. The sequence continues at coordinate 10,188,842 of CM036572.1, forward strand.
GCAGGTAAAACTCCTCCTGTCTTCCAGAGGATTTGCTCGAGTAACTTCTGGACAGGGTGTACTTACAACATCTAAATCTGTATGAAAACAGCCAGTATGGGCCGTGTGTGCAGTTAAGGTACAGCTGGAAGATGACGGCATGCAGGTATCGTGGAGTGATGCCTTCCACTAAAAATGCCATCTAAGCAGCAAAGGGAGCTGATATTGATTTAGAAAATAGTTGTGGCTGCTTAGAAAGATTCAGTGGCCCTCATGCTATAGCCCTTCACCAGAGATTGTGCCTTTCCCTGCACAGGATCTGAAAAAAGGAACCACCCAAGTGCCGCAGGTCGAAATCTTCTGGTTTAGAGTAAGGTGGTGATCAAAGTGGGTGGTGGCTTTTTTTTGTCTTTTTGGGTTTTTTGGAGTGTTTTGGTGGGGTTTGTTTGTTGGGGTTTTTTTGGTGGTTTTTTTTTTTTTTTTTTTTGCTAGGCCACTGCAGAATGCCTCTGTCTCCTTTCCCACCATGTGAACCATGAGAACAGTTAACATCCAGCTAAACACTGGCAAGGAACCATCGAGAGCCACAACATCTTGAATCACTCGGACCGTTTGCTCAGGGGACGCTGGTCAGCGTTTGCAGATGGGCGTTTGTTTTGCTCAGTCCGTAGCATCAACAGCGATGGTATGGGAGCAGCCAAAGTGCCTCCTGCAGGGCCCTTTCCCAGCCGACAGCTTCTGAGCTTTATTCCCTGGTTTGATTTATCTCTATTTATTGCAGCTGGGAGGAAGCTGAATGCTTTCAACTAAGTGCGCTTCTGTTTCCTTTATAAATGAGATTTACTTGTAATCGTGGTGTTTGGTGGTTCCTCTTGACCAACTCTCAACACACTGTTAACGTTTTGGAAATACCACTGACAGTTTTGTATATATCGTAAGGGTCCTACACACACTATAAACAAGATGTTGAGATTTAGAAAAATGGTAGTTTGATTTTAAAACTGGCTATTTCTAACAGCACTCAAGTTTCTTGATTTGGAACAAATTTTGGTATGCAGCAGTTCCCTTTGAATGGAAATTTTTCTACCCACATTTACCACATTGAACCTAAATTCAAAGGAAAATACCAGTGATGGCAACTGAACCATTTGCCTGGTTGTGCCCAGGGAAGCAGATCTCATGGGCGGTATCCATTATGCTGAGCACCTTTGGGGAAAAGCAGTAACCTAACTTGCAGCAACGGGGAAATTATTTTGCTGTGTTCTTTATTAAGCCAAAAGCAGGCTTTCTGCTTGCAGGAGGCTCTTGCCTCCAGTGTTGCTTCTGGAGAGCCTGGGAGCCGCTCTGGGTGTTAAACCTGGCTGATTTTTTTGCAGAAAGGGAAGGAAGGCGGCAGGGCTGCCCAGCCGAGGCCTCCCAAGGGCCGGCGGCGGCAGAGCCGGCCGGGCACCACCGAGCCGCACCGGCGCAGGGTGGAAGCAGCCGCCGACTCCCACACGCGGCGGCGTTTTCGTGGCTGGGCGCAGGGAGGGAGGGAAGCGGCGGGGGCGGCCCCCCCCCGCACGGCCATCTTCCGCCCGGGCCCCCTCGCCCGAGCGGCCCGCACGGCTCTCGCCTCGCTCGGCCCCGGGCTCCGGCCGCCACTCCCCGCGCGGGGCACGGCGGGAGCCGCAGTCCGCCGCCCTCCCCTCGGCCCGGCCCGGCCGCCCCCGCCGGACTACAGCTCCCGGCGGCCCCCGCGGCGGGCGCGCATGCGCGGCGGGAGGCCCTGGAACAAAAAACCCCTCCCCTCCCCTCCCCGGAGCGGCGCTGGGCTCAGCCCGAGACCGTGAGGGGAACGCGGGGCCGTGCGGCGGCCGGGCCCATCGCCCGCCAGCCGCCGAGAGGCCGCGGGGGAAACCGCCTCCCGCCAGCGCGGCTCCTCCTCCTCTCCAGCCAGCAGTACCGGGCTGTCGGCGCCCGGCGGCGGGTGAGTGGGAGGGCGGGACCGGGCCTCGCCGGGGCGGGGGGACGGCACCGTTATGCCGCGGCTCCCTGAGGGGAGCCCTCCTCCTCCTCCTGCCTCGGAGCGCGGGGGGGCTCTGGCGCGGCGGGGGGCCCGCATCTCAGCCGGCCACGGGCGGGGAGCGCCTGCCGCCGCTCGGCGGGCTGCGGGGCCCGGGGCTCCGGCGGGGCGGCTCGGCTCTTGTCGGTCCTCCGCCGCTCCTTGCCCGGTCCTGAGGCGGGGGGGCGGGGCGGGGGGGCGGGGCGCCCCCTCCCCGGGGCTCCGCGCCCTTCACCGCCCCCTCCCGCGGGAGCCCGGCCGCCGGGAGGAGGGGGCGCTGCCGCCCCGCCGCCGCCTCCCATTGGCTGGCGGGGCGACGCGCACGTGCCAGGGCGCTGCGTGTGGCGGCGGCGATTGGGCGCGGGCGGGAAGGGGCGGGGCGTGCAAAGGAGCTGAGCCCCCTCCCGCCCCCCCCCCGCCCCCGGTGGGGCCCGGGCCGTGGCGGGACCCGTCCCGCCCGCGGGGAGCGGCCCCTTCCCCGCCGCCGAGCCGGGCACCCCCGGGGACGGGGGGGAGGGTGGGGGTGCATCGGGACTGTGAGCACGGGAGAGGCCTCGGCCCCTCCCCTGGGGCAGCACAGACTGGTGTAGGCCGGGGCACCGGCACCGGGGAGGCAGTGCTCAGGCGGCTCAGGTGAGGAGTACATGCAGAATGAGTTTTATTTATTGTTTCTTAAAATATAGAGGCGTTTAGATTTTTTTTACCTCCTATATACGAGGCGACTCAACTGTGAATTCAGTCTAGCACCTCAGTTTCACCCTGCAGGTGGCAAATCTGCGCTCTAGTCGGCTCTCAAGGGAGCAGATTGCCTGGGGAAGAGCATTAGGGCAGGAGGGCTCGGCGGAGGCCCGGCAGCGCGCTGCTGCGGAGCGCTTTGCTGGAGGCAGGGATTCACCAAAGGTGGGTTTGTGTGCAGCCAGCAGCAAAGACCTTCCCTAGCCGGCAGTGAAGAATTGCTACAGAAGTCTGGCAACCTGATGTTTAAGGGAGGTTGACATAAAATCATACAGCTGTCTGGATGTGTAACATTACCTGCCTCTCTTGGATTCATGACAATGTTTTTAATCATCGCAATGTTTTGGGTATCACCTGTTGTGTTTCCAGTGCTTTATTTGCAGGCTTCTTTTACCAAAGGTTTGGTGTGTAAGTTGCTTGAGAGAAACATCCGCACGGAGACTGTTTAATGAGTGCAACCATCCCCTTGTAAGCTAATCATGTAGCTTGAATTGTTGTCAGTGTGTACAAATGTTTGGATTAATATCTCACAATAAGGAGCAACTTTTAGACTATTTTTAAATATACCTAATATTTATTTCTGCTCATCTAACTTGAACTCTGCAATTAAAATAACAGAACTTTATAAAACATTAAAAAAAAAAAAAGAACAAAAAGAAAGGCTTGTAAATCCATTAGGTAAATTAGATGGCATAAAAGTTTGTCCCCTATATGGCTTGGTAAGAGGCTACTGGCAGCCCTTTGTCTTATCCATCAGGACACAAGAACCTTTTCATAGAAGTTTGATTGAAACTTATGTTCCTCTGGAAAGATTGTGAGTCTGTGATTTTCTGACAAAAAAGTTACTGACACATTCCCAAACTCTTGCTCATGGAATTGACTTTTATTTCTGGTCTCGGATCCTGGCTGGAAAGAGACTTCTAATAGGATGGACATAAATGCTTCAATTCAAGGGAGAACATGTGTAATCGATTCCATGGAAATCGGTGTTCTGGTTAATTTGGTTAAATACAGTGATAGGAATAAGGGAGAAAGATGCAGAGGGAATTAAATGACCAAATAGAGGGAACTGATTACTGCTGAAGAGTGATGGGGTGATTAGTTTCCCAGGTTTTGCAGAGCGCCCTGATGTGTGCGCACAGGGTAATTTACTGCGTGAAGCTACTATGCAAAGGTGTGTGCTTCAGATACTGTCTGTATGCTAATTGGATGACTTTTTTCAAGGTGTTAAAACACTCCTGGGTGTTTAGTGTCAGTTTAGCTCTTTGTGGGAACTTCAGAGGATTTAAAGGGGTTTTGTTTGCCCTTAAATCGATTTGAGCCTTTTGTTTCCAGTGACCATTGCAGTATGACGTACAAATCCTGTCGTGGTTTAACCCCAGCTGGTGACTGAGCACCACACAGCCACTTTCTCACTCCCCCCACCCCGATGGGATGGGGGAGAGAATTGGAAGTGTAAAAGTGAGAAAACTCGTGGGTTGAGATAAGAACAGTTTAATAATTGAAATAAAATAGTAATAATAACAATAAAATAATATACAAAGCAAGTGATGCATGATGCAGTTTCTCACCACCCGCCGACCGATGCCCAGCCCCTCCCTGAGCAGCAGCCCCTGGCCAGCTTTCCCCCAGTTTCTATACTGAGCACGACGCCATACGGTATGGAATAGCCCTTGGCCAGTCGGGGTCAGCTGTCCTGGCTGTGCCCCCTCCCAGCTTCTTGTGCACCCCACAGAGCATGGGAAGCTGAAAAGTCCTTAGCAACAACTAAAACATCAGTGTGTTGTCAACATTGTTCTCATCCTAAATCCAAAACACAGCACTGTACCAGCTACTAGGAGGAAAATTAACTCTATCCCAGCTGAAACCAGGACAAATCCAAAGGACCAGCTCGCACTCGCAAGGAGAACAATATCTCACTCTGGAAAAAGTGCCAGCACCAATTTTGTTATAATTAAATAAATACCAATTGAGTTTAGACTAATTCACTTCTTAAATATTATGTGTAAGTGTTGATGAACACACAGAACTAAAGTAATTGTTATTTAACATCATTGTCGTGTCAACTAAGTAAATATAATTACACTGGTAAAGACAGAAATTATCAGATGGTCAGGACTGCTGTGATTAATATTTCATTTTGTTTACATGGTTTCACTGTAACTCACGAATGCCTAGGTGCTGCAGTAGGACACTGCGCACTTAAAAACTAAGCGAGTTGTCCCCCAAGCCTGTCTGGCTTTAATACAGAAATGGAGTTTTACGCTAATGGTTTCTTAACTACTCCAAACCCGGTAATACGTTCACTTTTATATAATTGCCTGTGAGGTATATAGTTAGATACTGTATTTTCATTTTATCTAAAATTTCATGATTATGTGTTGGTCTATATTGGAATCTTTAGAAAGAGAGAAAGTTGAAATTAAATATCTCTTTGCGAACATGATTATGCAGACTTATGAATGAGAGAAATCAGAGGTGCTTTTCAAATAACAGTTGCTGGAATTGTGTTTTACTCTTTTAATGGTTCTTAAGAGTAGCAGAGATAGTTGCCATCTAGGCTGGCTAAAAAGTCACCGCATGTTGCCAAGTATCATAAAAGTACCTAGATAAATGAGAATTAATTATTACTGATTTTAGGGGGGTATTGCAGCTGTGTAATGAACCGTGCCCCCCCACCCCCAGCAAAATGCTGCTGGTTTCGTGTGACTTTGTGCTGTCTCGGTGCTATCGGGTGTGCTGAGCACCAGGTGTTTCCCCTCGCAGCTTTGTTTGTTAGGGGCCCTTGTTCTCTTTCCCGACCGCCTTTGGTTGCTGACCTTCTGCTCGGCTGCCCTTGGAGAAAAAAAATGAAAGCTTACATCAGTGAGTGCTAGAGGAGGGATTTGGGGCAGTGTGTTAGTTTACAGTGAGATTATATTTCTGAGCGGCATCATTCTGTGAATCGTTTCATTAATTAGAGTGGGACGTGGTGCCGTAAGTAGCGTTGCTGGTGTGTTTTGTTGGGGTAAGCCCTAACGTCAAACACTCGGTGCTGCGTCTTGTTGATTCTGCTGCTGCGAGTTAAATCCCTGCGGTGGGAGTTGGATTGAAATGGCGACAGCAAACGTCCCAGCTGCCGTGTTTAATGGGTCACTGTTGCTGCGCTCGTAATGGTGTCGGGTGTGAACAGCAAGAGCGTGCTTACCAGGGAACCTGCTCCTCGGGTGAAACCGGTGAGTGCCATGTCTGTATTCCTGGTGGCTCGGACTAGAAAGTGGTATAGCTTAAGGTTAGGGAGATAAACACAGTTAATTTTTAGTGAGCAAAGGAGCAAGAAGGTTGACTTTAATCGTGATATGCACTTTTCCTGAATCAGCCGCTCTGCTGCTCCAGGTAAGAGGCTGGGAAAAAAGGCAAGAGAGAGACTTCAGGGAGTACGTGTGGAGGGGAGAGGTGCAGAGCCTCCCTGGTACATTAAGTCTTCTTCAGGGTTACTCTGCTGTCCTTGAGAGTGATTTTTATTCATTTTGGGGGGGGTGGAGGGTAATAGCCCGGGTTCAGTCTTAGCTAAGAGCTGACCATGCATATGTACACGGCACTGCTCTCTAGCCGATGAGTCAAGGTTTGTACCTCCAAGGGAGCCAACTTCTGTCTGGAAGAGCTGACAGTAAGCCAGAAGAGAGAAACCCAGATGGGTTTGAGTTGACTAAATGCCCGCTGGTATCTCCATGTGGTCTCTCCTTCGTGTTCCTGATGTCAGGAAGCTTCACCCTCTTGTTTTTGGTGTAGGCTGTAAGCAGAGTTAAACTCTGCCAGGCCTGCCTCTGCCTCTTTGCTTTGGCTTGAGCTGGCTCTGAACATCTGGAGCTGCTTTTGCTTGGTGTGGTCCAGCTGTGTTGGTGTTTCAGAACAGGCTTGTCCTCCAGAGAGGTAACATGGATGTTGCTCATCCAAATTGATTCATAATCCACATGCACCAGATACAGATGGTGAAGAACTGGCAATGTTTTTGTGAAGGAACTCCCAGATCCTTTGCTTCTATTTCTCTTGGGCTATGGCTGATGAAAATATTCCCTTTCAAAAAATAGTTACATGTACCTGAAGGTAGGGGTGTCACACAGTCAGAGCACACTCGCTGTTAAGCTGCTTGTGTTTCCGCTATGTGTGAGCAGTCTAGTGGCTGGAAGGAGCTGAAAATTTTTGCTTATATTTTTGCTTGTATTTGTACAATTTTGAGATGATCAATGACATGTCATAACAAGGAAAATAGATCATCCTAACAGGATTGCTTAGGTCAGCTATGAATAGATGGTGGAGGGTGAAGGTGAGAATCTTGTAACCCTGTGTGCACTGCGGCTAGGGTGGATGTGTTACAGAAGATCAGAAAAAACAGTGGTGGTAGGTTTGCATCCCAACAGAGTTTCTGTGCTAGGTTAGCTAAGAACCATCAGACTTAACTTCCTCTGAAACATGGGATCACTGAACCAAATTGTCGGAAAAATAACACAGATTTTTAGCCAAGATCTGTTTAAAAAGATTAATTTGCACTTAACAGCTTGTGAGTATTAATCTGTACAGTTTGGAAAGAACCAACTTCTGTCCTTTGTCAGAAGGCCAATATTTGGGCAGAGTTAAATATGCTGAAATTGTGTCTTGGCCCAGAAGGCAAAGAAGCCAAGGGGTGAAAGCTGTAACAGCCAAGAAGCAGTCTGGCTTTGTTAATTTTTTTTTAATGGTATATTTTGTTATGTTCCTTCTTGTTCCAGCTTTGTAATGAAATGTGTGTGTTCTCGTTTCAGCTGGGATAGAGTTAATTTTCCTCCTAGTAGCTGGTATAGTGCTGTGTTTTGGATTTAGGATGAGAATAATGTGATAACACACTGATGTTTTAGTTGTTGCTAACCAGTGTTTATACTAAGTCAAGGACTTTTCAGCTTCCCATGCTCTGCCAGGGAGGAGGTGCACAAGCAGCTGGGAGGGGGCACGGCCAGGACAGCTGACCCAAACTGGCCACAGGGCTATTCCATACCGTATGGCGTCGTGCTCAGTATAGAAACTGGGGGAGTTGGCCGAGGACAGCGATCGCTGCTCGGGAACTGGCTGGGCATCAGTCGGCGGGTGGTGAGCGGTTGCATCACTTGTTTTTCCTGGGTTTTGTTTCTCTCTCTTTTGTTGTTTTCCTTTTCATTCCTGTTATTATTATATTTCAGTTATTAAACTGTTCTTATCTCAAGGCGCAAGTTTTTTCATTTTACCCTTCCGATGCTTTCCCCCATCCCACCGGGGGGGAGTGAGCGAGCGGCTGTGTGGGGCTTAGCTGCCAGCTGGCGTTAAACCACGACAGCGTGCCTTTGTACTCTGCTAGAATAAGTTGTTTTCCCCAAATATCAAAAGTGGCCCATGGAGATCTAGCAGGAGCTGGACTTCTTTCCCCTAAGGAGCAGCAGATCTTCAGTGGCATGTAAGGATGAGCTCACACAAACTCGCATCTAGCTGTATTTTGGTGTTCTCAGGAGTTACGGTCTTTTCCATCAGTGTGGCAGGATTTGTTTTAGTGTTTGTGATGCTAGGTGAGGAGTTAGTGGAGAGCAGTATGCTTTGGCATCCATGGCTACTTTTCTGGAGAGCAGCAGACAACGGATAGATGTATCATTTTGGGAATACCCGCTTGCATTATGTCTGGTGATGGGTAAAAACATGTTGCTATTGCTTATTAAGACTCTTCTCTAAGAAACGCATATTCCTTCATTTTTTCCCCCTTGATTTTCCTTATATATTCTTTATATGCTGAAATAACAGTTTTTCTTCAGAAAGCTTAATTGTTTTTTTTTGCTTTTGCTTTTTGTGTGCCTGACAAGCAACTACTAGAGAGAGTATCCGTTACTGGTGAGTTTATTAAGATTGGCATGTCTGCTCCTGTATGAGTACAGGGAAGGTGGAAAGTAACTGCGTCTTGTGGTTTTGTTCTCTCTTGCCTTGAGTATTTCTATTTTTTTGGTTCTTAAAAGTAGAAGCCAGCAAGAAACATATGGAGTGAGATACATGTTGGTTTAATTTGGCTTCCTGAAAAGCTACTGGTTTTAGTCTTTGTTTTTCTCCTTGTAAAAGCAAAACCCAGAGGTTTTTTAGCTCTGTATGGTGGTGAACTCTTCCTCAGGCAGTGTGCTGGTTTTGGCAGGGATAGAGTTAATTTTCTTCACAGTATCTGGTATGGGGCTATGTTTTGGATTTTTGCTGAAGACAGTGTTGATAACACAGGGATGCTTTCCTTACTGCTGAGCAGTGCTTACACAGAGTCAAGGCCTTTTCTGCTCCTCACCCCACCAGCGAGGAGGCTGGGGGGGCACAAGGAGCTGGGAGGGGACACGGCCAGGACAGCTGGCCCCAGCTGACCACAGGGATATCCCACACCATAGGACGTCAGGCTCAGCGTATAAAGCTGGGGGAAGGAGGAGGAAGTGGGGGGATATTCAGATTGATGGCGTTTGTCTTCCCAAGTCACCGTTACACCTGATGGAGCCCTGCTTTCCTGGAGATGGCTGCACACCTGCCTGCCGATGGGAAGCAGCGAATGAATTCCTTGTCTTGCTTTGCCTGTGCACGCGGCTTTTGCTTTGCCTATTAAACTGTCTTTGTCTCAACCCACGAGTTTTCTCAGTGTTCCTCTTTCCCCATCCAACTGGGGGGAAGTGAGCGAGTGGCTGTGTGGGGCTTAGTTGCCGGCTGGGGTTAAACCACAGGCAGGAATGGGTAAGTGCTACATCCTCGGTACTCACCAGTGTGTTTTGCAAGGCTTTGTTCATTGTTACAAGCCTTTACTTGGTCAAAGGCTCCTCTTGGCACAGTTAAACTGAAGGATTTATAGGTAATTATAACTAATAATAACTGATCTGGAAGTTCTTTTTTAGCAATATGTGATTAAGATTAATAGATATATCGTAAGTGGTACTCTGGCAGCCAGCTTATAATTGTTCAAAGGATGGTTTTAAATTGGCCTTTTTGTGTAGCATGTTGGTAATGGGTCAGGTGTTAGGCTTTTTTCAAGGCTTTGCACTGGGGATTTATGTTGGGCAATGGTGTTGTCACACACTTTCTGGGGACTGGATCTTGGAAAAGCAGCCAGGTTCATTAGATCTACTGAACCATAGCCTACTCTTTCTAATAATAAACACTGTCCCAGTGGTATAGATAAGGATAGCGGAGAAAACTGTTGTTTGAAAGGGAGAAGCTGGTGAAATGTGGGAAAAAAAAATCTTTCATGTGTGACTTGCTGTCAAGTGGGTAGGAAGAAATATTCTTGTGCTGCCATGGTGCAACAGGCTGTCTCTTGAATCTCCATTAAACACTGATCTGGCACCATGCAAACTGGTTAAAGAACGGATATCCTAAAAATACAAGGTACTATGACTTTATACTTTGGAAAGACTCTTCCAAATGTTATTAGAAGAGTAGTCCAGTGATAACCTAACCCAACTCCTGATCCAGATGCGATTTGAGATACTGAGGCTGTGGCCTCACGTGCAGCAGCAAGGTAGCTTAGGATGTGCCGTCCTCTCCGTTGAGCCAGGACGGCTGTTTGTGGGGCTGTGCAATGAATCAAACTGGGACCCAGTCCAGTGGAGTGCTTCTCCTTCCCATTCCCTGGACAAGCTCCCTGACATTGATTCACTGTGTACCTGTGGATCAGAAACCACCTTCCAGGGACAGGAGCAATTCTGCGTGGGGGAGACAGCCTGAGCTGGCACTTCTCTGATGTGCTTGTGCGTCCACAGCCTTCAAATGATCGCTAGAATTTCCTTGGTCTGTTTTCTGCACAAAGTACCTCTGCAAAATAGAAAATAAGTTTACTGTTGTTTTTACACAGCCTGATTTTTCACCTAGAATGGGGTAGGTGCGTATGTTTGTGCCACTGCTAGCTTGGGAGGTGTTGAACTGATGCAGAAGAGCTGCATCAGACAGTGAGTAGAGGCATGGGAGGAAGGGGAAATTTATAGTTACGTTCTATTTCATCTTTAATATCGGATTGGTAAGATACCATTTTAAAAAGTCTAAAAGCTATCATGTTTAAAATCACTGTCAGCATCCCAACCCTAAAGGAGTTCCAAATATGAGCTTGAGAACTCTATTAGGTATCAAAAATCATGGCTCAGTGAAGATTGATTTATTTACGTCACATCATAACCTCCCTTTTCCCTCTGATATTCCACAAGCAGTAAGTAAGGAGGATAACCCCATCAGCTTCTGCCTCCCCATCCCCAGCTGACCCTCTCTTAGGTCACTGAAGCAATCAACATTGTTCAAGAGTTGTTATTCCTTTATATTCACTCTTGAATCAAGTTTAGCTCCTTTTCCAGACCTTACAAAGGACCTGTTTGCCTACTCTTCAGTGTAGCAGGTGCCAGTGTTCTGCTCTCATTACCTGCATCCTCAAACAGCTGCTGACTATGCCACTGCCAGTTTATCCATAATACACTTTTTAAGTTGTTTAAACCTTGTTGGCGTGTGTCTGGAGAGCCAGAAGGCTGCTGGATGTCTGTTGTGAGCTTGCAGTGTTGCTAGCTTTTTTTTTTCCCCCCTCTGCTCCAATTTGTAGTCTGAAGTGCTCTAAGTCCTATCAAAAGAACAACGCGGTGCCATTTTTTCCAGTGTAAGCATGTATTATCCCATGCAATAGTTATTTGTGCTGCCCTGACTTGTCTGCACATCTAATAGGATACACGTCACCTTTGAAAACTTGAGCCACGTCGTGTGTCCAGGTTCTACAGGAGCAGCAAGCTGTCTCATCGAGCTCTTGTGAAATGTCTCATTTATCTGAGCTATCTTGACTTTTGAGGCGATTTTTCTCAAGACTTGCGCATGGAGTTGTAACAGCTAAATCTCTACCAGGTCTCTCCTCCTCCAGGCATGTCAGGTTATTGCTTTAGATACGTGTAAACATAAGTTGCAACACTCCAATAGAAAAATGTGCTCTTAGCAACTGCTGAAACTTCATTCTCAATATATTCATTCTTGTATAGACTATTTTGCCAGCAGAAACATAAACAACTCCTGATTATTACTTATGTCTTAAATGTTGAAAGTCTCCTGAATGACATACAGAGAATAGGTTTAAATCTTTTTTGTGTCACTCCTGAAATTCAGTTTTAAATTTTAGCGCCTTATTTGGGACTACTTAGCTTTGGAGTTAATCCTACAACTGAAGAATATGCGAATAAAAGTGCCATGTTCTGGTTACTGATACTGTGGTCTCTGAGGCCATGATTTTGCAGCAGGGTGGTGGTGGTTTGTTTTGAGCTAGGCCATGATAACTACAGGAAGGATTGTTCTGATACTTGTGTCATAACTACGATTTGCCATTTCTGTATGTTAATGCCAGTGGTTTTTCCTGTGTTTATCTATACTGCTGGAGTTGCAAACATGCTTAGAAAGAAAAATTGATGTAAATTCAGCTCATCAATTAATATGCGTCTTTCTAGGCACAAAGGGTTTGTGGTCTAGTCATGGCACAACATTTTAACTTTTGAATGTTTAGCTCCAGCTTTGGGTGAAACAGCGGGAAGCACGAAAGAATGGAAGAGCGAGCGCTTCCTCCTGTTAATTTACCTGTATATTTGCTTGCTTGTGTGGTGGAGTGTGTTCTGGGTTTTTGAATTTTTTTTTTTGCTTGTGTAAGAGAGGTTTTAGTTTTCTTGCACTGTTGTGTGGATCTGTACAGGTTTTTTTATTTCATTTTATAGGAGGAAAATGGCCCAAACTACCGCACCGGCAACGTCCGTCCATGATGAGGACTCCTCTGAAAGCAGAATGGTGGTTACGTTCCTCATGTCAGCACTTGAGTCAATGGTTAGTGGAGAAGTTAAGCAGTTGTGTCATAACTCTGTCTTGGCATGTGCAGGATTACACCAATATATTGCCTCCTGCTGAGGAGCAGGAAAGGTGTAATGTTATATCTTTACCTTATTGCATACTGTCCAACCAGCTGTAACTCTGTCTCTTTGCTTGTGGAAAGTCATGCTAACAGTCTTCTTAACAGTCATTGTTTCTTGTTGTGGTGTGGTTGTTTTAAAAATTATTTTGTCAAATAAACAAATAGGAAATATTTCTTGATTGCTCAGGTAGAGCATGGTTGAAAGGCAAGAGTATGTGCACGTCTTTGTCATCTGTAATATAGAGTGAAGTAATGGTCTTGAGGCTAATGCCTTGTCCTCAGCTGCTGTACCAATTCAACAAAACTTTTTCAGAAAATACTTTTTTTTTTTTAAGTTGGCATATCACCTGTTTTGTAGAAGATATTTTATCATTGCATGATGGGGTTTAAAGTTGGCCAGGGCTGTGAGTGGAAATGCCTGTCCCGTTTCCTTAAAGTTGAAGCACTGTCAAAGATGTGGTAAGAACAAAAATTTTTTTAGCAATGAAACTTCGAATGGGGTGATTATAAGATAATTGATTGCAAGCCTTTTTTCCCAATGGGTTTATTCAGTTCCTAAAGGCTTTGTGTCATTTTTTCCTCTCATGCTGCAGTTGTTGGTGTCTTTATAGGTTGCGGCAAACTCTGATCTGAGTTCCTAGGAGAAACTGACTTTCTGCGATCACTTCTTGATGATCTCGCTCGTTTTCTTAGGATCTTTGCTCTCTCCTTGTGCCTCAGGCTTCCTGCCTTACTTCTTTGCCAGAAATTTCTCCCAGCAGAACACACGTAGGTGTTCACAGGGAAGGTGCAATCCTTCCGCTCAGGAGGAATTCACCTGAGCCTCAGCACAGCAGGCAGGACGAGGCAGACTGCAGGCAGCCTTGCTTGCAACCACACCTTTCTGAACAGGACATGATGTGTGATAAGTGTGCTGTGAAAGAACAAAACTCCTATACGCACTGTTGAAAGTTGGAGTTGGACTAGGACGCTCAATATGATTATCTAACAGGGAAGAGATAATTTCACATGGATTGATGTCATAAATCATTTTAATTAAAACCAGTGCAATCTCTGAGTCTAGACAAGGCCTTAATTTCACTAATGCATCTACAATGCTTTTAAGATTCCTGATGAAAAGCACTCCAGTTGTATAAATTATCCTTTGCTAATGGCTGATGTTATGTTACTCGCAGTACCTTCTGAAGGGTGGATGCTGGCAGCAGAAGTAATAACTGTTTTACATGATACCACATACATTTCTGTTAACTGTACTCTTAACTATGGTAATAAAAGCTTTTTGTTTTTCTCTTTATAGTGTAAAGAACTTGCCAAGTCCAAGGCAGAAGTTGCCTGTATTGCTGTATATGAAACAGATGTGTTTGTAGTTGGAACTGAGAGAGGAAGATCCTTTGTCAATTCTAGGAAAGATTTTCAGAAGGATTTTGTTAAATACTGTAAGTTTCAATGTTGTATTTTTGTATTTCACAAGCTGCTTAATGTGTATTGCATAATACTAATAACTTTGGGGAGCAAAGTTCTGTATATCATGGCTACATGCTATAATAATGTTGGCTATGGCAAAACCAGCTGTTTAAGAACCTAAAAACGATCAGTAACAGTGGTCTTGGAGTGTTATTTCAACTGTGACTGGAAATGTTAATTTTTCCTTAGATAACATGACAAACTAGTACAATAAGACGTATTAGACTGTCCACCCTCACAACACATCCTGCATTTCCTAGTGCATGTTAGTTTTCCTTTGTATCCCCTCCTCCAAGTCTTTTTTCCACTCATGAAGGCTGGGCAGGACATTGAACAGGTAGTGAACTACTTCTGTCAGCTCAGATGATCCTGGTTCTTCAGATCACTTCATGCCTTATTAAAGCAGATGCACATTTTTGACAAGATATTATTTTTGATGTAGCTTTTTTATATCACTGTTATTTAGTAGGCAGAAATATATATCTATACCATAATGACTTAAAATTACATCTGCATTACTCCTTTAAGTACATCTAGGGTGTGTTTTTTGGTTAATTTCACTTCTATAGTAAAACAGCGGCACTTTTGTGTTCATAAAACATGATCCATTGAGTACAGGACAGTATTTTTAGGAGTTGGGTTTCAAAGATTCAGTGACTCTTTGGGGGAGCATTGATGTGCTCATTTAGGAATCAATAACAAATTGATTAATCAATAACAAAATGTACATTTACCTGCCTAGGGAAAGGGAGAAGATGCAGGTCAAGAGCAGGGTATGAGAGAAGAATCAGTCTTGGGGGGTAGTTTAAAAGCAACAGCTGTAAAATGTTCTGGCTTGACTAATTAAATACTGCTTGGGAAGCAACTGTGTTTAATCTGTAACAGAAACATTTGCTCCTAAAAATGCTTTTGCTGCTAGCTAGAATTCTCCTGGAGGTTTTGTCTTGAGGTCATTTGTTTGTGGTGGGCCTCTGGATTTTTGCCACTGTCCTGGAACTTGCTTGGACAGTGACTTTCTGTGCGCTTGAGTATATTTACTCTAAGGAAAGTCACCACAATGTTGCATTGTAACAGATAACTGATAACAAAATGCAGAATTACGACCTCACTGATGAATCGAGTAGAAGATGAATCAATTCCTTTTTTTTCTTTTTTTTACAGGGGCAGTCTTCTGATACTGCTATTTATGAAAACTGCTAGCTGAATAATGGGGGGCAGTTCAGTTTTTCACCTGATTTCTTTTTTTCTTGTTGTTGTTGTTCCTTAAAGAGCTTCCCTAAGGTCCTAGATACTTTGTTTTAATGCCTATAGAGTGGTATCATGGGCCCTGATATACTGGAGACTCAGTATACTGGGCACATCTATTGGTAGGGAGTCTGAAATAACTGGGATTTGATGTTTGATCTCCCTGGCTAGATCTGTATTTCTGGTTCTGTACCATGGGAAGCACTGGCTTCGCATCCATGCTTGTGTTCGACTGTATCAGACGTGGTTTCTATAGATAAGTGCATGTGTTTAAATCTTACATTAGTTCTGATAATTCTGATACTTTGCTTTATTCGGTTACAAGATAATCGTTCTTGGGCAGTGTTTTTTGTACTGTCAGGCCAATGAGATTAAACAATATCCACTTTGAAAACAGTGTTTTCATTATGTGTCTTGCAGAACATCGTGGTGTAGATCTGTGTGAACAAAGCCAACTAACTTCAGTCATTGCTTTCATAGTTTCACTAAGTGCATATCCCCCATACTTTCTGGGGAGTTTTGATGCCGGAGGTAGTTTTCTCCTGTTGCTGACAAAGATTTTGGTAATTCTAGAAAACTTCACTTCAGAACACCGATTTTCAGGAATAATAGCATTACATATTCCCGGCAATGCTGATTCCATCACTGCCTTTGACAACTTTGAATTCGTGATGAAATTCGTAGTGTAGTATCTTTTGATCTAAAACTTAGAACTGTGGAGGCAACGGTTCCTTTCCCCTCACACCTTGTTTCTTCAGTTAAATATGAAAGCTAGCAAAAGTTAGTTGCAATTTTAGTAGGTGTTTTGGAAAAATCCAGAAAGGCCACAGTTCTGTGTTTTTTTTAATAAGTTAGAGTTTGTTTCTTTATGATTAATAAAGGCTTCCAAGAGATTCTTATATTGCTGTTAGAATTAAACCTTTAAAAATTCAGCTGTGCTGTCAGTCTCTGGAACACATGGTGCTGACAATATTGAGAATTAGCTCTCCACTTGTGTGGGTCTCTTCATTTTTCTTTAAGTATGGAAACAGAAGTATAGTTACTAAGCATTCCTCTGGTTATGTCTGACTCTGTTATGACGAGCCAGCATGTGTCTCCAGTCTTTACTTCCACTTTTCCCACAGCTCCTTTGTGTAGTTTGGGTAAATATGAAGAGTTTTCAGAATTTGGAGGGCTGAGGCTTCAGACCTGCTGCTTATTTTTAGTAATGAATATAATTTAGTGGGCTAATTTGGTGAAATGTATATATGAGGTTTATGAAGGAAGTAGCATATACACTTTCTAGCAGTATAGGACTGATAAAAATAACAGCGGTTCAGTGAAAGCAGCACTGGAGTTTGGTTTCCTGTGGCTTTCATTCATAACGACTTTCACCCACGTGGGTTCCCTAACGCCTAGCTGCAGGGGAAGGAAGAGCCCTGTGCATGTCTCATGTACCTTGCTACCTTAAGAAAATGCGTTAGAAACAAATGAGAGCGATGGTGGTTTTTTTTTTTAATGTTAGTATGGGTCGTGTAGTGAGTGTTGAAGAACCAGTCAACAGGCATTACTTATTTAAAATTGGGTCAAATAATATATTCTTAACTGTGCTTAATTAAGATGGCTGTAAGACCTATGTTGCAGTGAAATGGTGTGTTTCAATCAATGTAGAACTGCATGTGCTTGTACACATAATATGTAACTTAGGTAACCTACAGTGTCAGTTATTCTCAGCCTGTGTAAGTTTGTATTGTACATAAAAAGAGTATATCCTTCAAGTGCCTGCTCATATTCAGAATATGGACAAGCATGGATACTTGTGCACGGTAAGCAATCAACATCATACACGTCTTGCCCTACCAATACCTCTTTGTTTTAGTTGCTCTTCCCTGCTGAAGTGTGTTGTGTGGTCCTCAGTTCCTCTTGGATGACCTCAGCAAGATGAAGTGCCTCCTTGCTCTCTGGATTGCTGTGGAGTTGTGGATTATCAGCCATCCTGAAGAGGAGACTTATTCCTGGGGTGTCTCAAGAATGCTGTTCCTTTCATGTGTTCATCTTTGTCATCTTGGCAGTTTCCCTTGAGGTTTGGTCAAGGTTTGGTATCAGCTCTGTGGAATTCATTCTCATTTGAATGTTACTGGAGGCGGTTTATAAAACAAACAAAAACTCAGAAGAGGCCTCATCATCCCCAGGTTGTATTTGCCTGTCAGAAGTGAACTTTCAGAAGAGCTTCCTGACTCAGAAACACCTTTTTGGTCATCTGCTCTGGACTGTGAGAGAGATTTACCCAGCACTGTGTGTTCCATCCCATCTGCCAAGGAGCTGATTGGTCTCCAAGAATCCTGGTTGCCTCTGCTAGCATTTCCACTGGTACCGGCTGTTGCACCATCGGTATGTAGGTCGCACGGAAGCGTAACCCTTCTAGTTCTGCAACTTTCTGTCAGCTCTCCCAGTCATGCTGCTTTTTCCTTCTTTGGTGCCAGGGCTCTGGGCTCACTTGCCTGAGGTGGGGCCATCTTTCATCTGTAGATGGTTCATCTTGGATGATAGGTCCTTTATTTTTAGGAGCCTTCATTTTCCTTCTGGTGGCCTCAGGTTTCCATGCGGATCTTAACAATGCATCTGGTATGGGCCAGAGTTTGGCTTCAAGTCCTGCTAGAGACTTTGGCCCAGCATCTTTCGCTCTTCTTACCTGTACCTCCATGTCCATCCAGCCACAGGTTGCAAGAACTCCTTGTAGCTTCAGGAATGCTCAGAATCTGAGTGTTTTTAGTGGGCACAGCTGTTCCTCCTGCTCGTGATGAATGAATGGCACATGATGCTCCAAAGACCTTATGGGAAAGATTGCTCAGCTTTGGATCCTTGGTATCTTTGGTATGTGGGTTACTGTTCCCATATCCTCCATCATCTTGCAGGCAAGTAAAATGACTCTTCCCGTAAACTAGGCTACTGTGGACCTGCTTGAAGATCTGCGGCTAGGCTTCTGTCTCATTGAATCCTTCTGGCCTTTGAGCAAATAGAAGTATCTGGTTTTCTGGGGAATTCTTGTGACATTGTGCTCCCTTATCTCTTTGACTCTGTAACTAATGTAATGCTTCAGCAGTTTAGAGGGGGGTGGAAAAAGCAAACAAAAACAGAAACCTGAAAGGCTGGATCTTACTGGTTTAAAAAACAAAACAAACTCAAAACTGGCAAGTCTCTAACTGGATTGGCAACTGTTCGACTACTTCGGCCCGCTGTAATTTCCATCTGAATAGCTGAAATAGGCATTTCTGGGCTTGTAGTAGCTTGTCCCTATAGTCTAGAGAGAATTAAGCATCTCTGGCTGAAGTTATACCATGTCTAGGGTCTTGCTACGGTAGGTGCTGGCTTCCTGCTCCATAGCTGTCATTATAGCTATGCAGTGACTGTCCTCACTTCAGGTTTTGGCTTCCACAGAAGCTGCTGTTCACTGTGCAGGATCTCTTCTCTGTGGAAAATGAGCTTTTTAGCTTAATATCTAAGAAGGTTTCAAATGCACATAAAGACTGTGGAGCAATCCTTTGGTCTTTAAGGATGTGCAAACGGGATTCTGAGTAGTCAGTCCGTACATCACACCTACACTGGAGAGCATCAGTCTACTTCATCCCTAGCTGTTCATCCCCACAGACTGGAGGATGCCTGTGTGGGATTAAAGCAAATCTGTTACTGCCTAGACCTTGTTTTCCAGGCAGCGTCTTCCCAGCTATGCCAAAGAGGTACAGCTCACTTCTTTTGCCTTTGCTTTCTGTGTTCCCTTTGGTGGCAGAATTTTGCTAGGCTGGGCACTGTCTCTGGTGGACACCAGAGATGGAAAGTGTCATGACTCTCTCTCAGCTCTCCCCTCTTTGCTTGCTTTCCTGATCTGTTTCTAGGGATTCTCCTCATGAAACCTTACTCTTGCTGTTCTCTGAGTGACAGAAATAGTCTGTTCTGACATTAAATGTTAATTTTTAAACCATAGTTTGCACAGGACAAAGCTACTCAGATGTTCCAAGTGTCTGTCTTGTGTCCCTAGCTGTGATACTGCAGCACAGCAAAAGTGCTGTCAGTGAACATGGTGCTGGGCTTCGGGCTGTTCGGTGGTATCACATGGTGCTGAGATCCTGGACAGCTGGAAGGCAATCTGAACGCTCTGGATACACTTTCATCAGAAGTGATGGCTTTGCTCGCTTCAAGAGATCTCACCAGCAATGAATACGAGCTCTGTGGTTGCTGTCTGCATGAGGACTTTCCTACAGAGGAATTTGTGGCACTGGCTGGAGTCATCCCCCATGGAAAAGTGCATATGGACACTACAGCCCTAAAGCCCAGCTGTTCGAAGGCGGCAGCTTCCTTTTGTTGTTTGTTTGCCTGTCATTATCTGTCTTAAGGTGTTTCTTACTGACAAGAGGTAGATGCACTTCAAATTGCCTAATAAGTTGTTTTTTTTTTCAAACTAGAAGTATTTTGTGAAATAGAATAGTCAATACTTCTCTTGCAGTTGAGGTAAATTGAGGTAAAAAAAAATGTTAATGTTCTCCATTGTATCACCACAGGTGCAATCAGTTCCAATATTGGCAATAATTGGAAAAGCATGACTTCAGTATTTTTTAACCAAAGCTCAGTAAAGTGTATAGTATATTGGTATAAATATAAATTTTAACATGCTGAAGCTCTGATTGGCATGTCTTGCTGCTTTCTTTCATTTTTTAATGGTTTAAGCTATTTACATGTTTGATCCCATCTGTGTATCGTCTGTGTACTTTCACTATAAGCTATGCTGAACAGACTGTGATGTTGCAGGCCTGAGAGCATCATGCACAGATCTTGTGTTTAGAAGATGATAGGTGGGAGTCAAGCTACAGTAGTGTAAATATTTTATTAATTTAGTAGCTCTGGGTTAATTTTAGACTTGTGCTTAAAAATGTCTTTGATTAAATCTGCTGAGATAGCCCCTGACTCTGCAGCTTGCTAGTTAGTGTGTGTACTGTACTGCTAGTCTGGACGCAGTCCTCTTGTGGTACTTTATTTGGATGCTCCAGTAATGATGTAAATAAAGTATTAATACAGTTGATTTGCTTCTTCCCTACTATTGTGATTACATCTGATTATATTCTGTATGTCTTACTTGTCATGCCTTTAGTAATTCAGAAGCAGTATCTAGATGGGGTGTTTAGCTTTTCAGCTCTAAAGCGGAATGTCTCAGACTTGAAGTTGAGTGCAGACTGAATCCCCTGACCTGTGTGGAAGCAGCCTAATACCTTGTCAGTATTACTCTAACAACAGAGGTTATTAGGAGTCTTACTGCTATTATTTGTATTTGTTTGTCCTCATTATAATATTACCTGAAGGACAATCTTCATCATCATCTTTGTCTCTGATTATGTGCTATGGTATTATAGCGAAAACACCATTCTGTAACTAGCTGACATCTTTTTATGTTGCTCAGAGGCTAATCCCTTGACACTAATGCAGCTGGTTGAAAAATACCAGTTCTTTTTGATGATGATGATGTGCTAGTGTGGAAACTGGTTTCCCACAGTCATTTTCTTTGGCCCTAAACTATTCTGTGGCCAGCTGAGACTTCTGTGGCTTTTGCTGCTCTTGAAGCTACAGAATATTTTGGAAGAGAAAGGAGTCATTAAATCGTAGACATAAATAGTAAATGAAAGAAAAACAATAAAAGCCAGGCGGAGGAGTAATCCTGACAAAACGCTCATGGAGCTGCATGCATGCCATTACTAATCTGTTACCTATTTTAAATGCAAATGAAGGGCTGTATCTATGATTCTTGCTTTAGCTTTGGTCTTCCAGTGCACTTCAAAATGGGTACACTTCACAGAATGTGTAGCAGGAAAAAAGGATGTTGGAATAGTTGCTTTTTAAAGCTGTGACTGTCAGGATGCTTTCCTGTTGCCAACCTAGAGCTGTTTTACACCTCCGTAACTCTCGACATCTTTTTTCATGCCAGATTTCCTTCCAGCTATTTGGGAGTGGCCTCTTTAAAACAACCTCTGCTAAATGCTTATTCTGTTTGAGTATCTGCTGGAACAGGCTCTTCCCAGTCACTTTTAATGGGAACTTACTCAGCTGTGGCTCTCGGTTGTGTTCCTGAATTTTCACTTCCCTTTTTGCAGCAGGTGACTTGGAATCATTTGCACTTCTGCAAATTGTAAGACCAGAAGAGATGGATGGCTGCTCCTGGCCACACTGACTTGTAGCCCATCACCATTTCCCAGACTAATCACGCTGGCAAACAGAATGTGTTTACTCTTCCCATGTCTGTCACTTGGGACTTAAGACCTTGCATCTCTGCTAGTGGAAGGGATCACGTGAGTGCTCCCTTGTCCCTTTTGCATTATGTGAGCCAGATTGCATCATGCCTGTTTAGTGATGTGTTAATGCTAACCTGGCCAGCTCCACCTGGGGTTAATTAAGGAGCAGTTTCATAATGCTTTTGGCTTGGGAGAGTTGTAGGCATGGTAACTGCTGCCTTCCTCTTGTGTGTCTCCTTTCCTGTTCTTCTGCAGCTCTCTGTGGAAGATGGGCTTCTGCATTTGTGCCCAGGCCTCTGTATGACTGTAAAACCTTAGTACTGGGATTTAGTTCTGGGGGTCCCCATCTCCCTAGGACGCTACAAAGATGTCTGGAGTGCCCTGACTGCTAAAATTTGAGGTGTCTTTGTTTATTTAATAAAAAACGTGAAGCTTCAGATGTTCCTGCTAGAAAGCTAGGACGCTTTGCTACATACACTGCGACTGCCTCCAGCATTCTGGGCTTCTGCTTTTCCAGTCTCTTAAAGTATTTACGTTGTACTCCGTTTATTGGAAGCACCAGTTCATATTTTGCATCTGTTTCTGCCCCACCGATAGTTTTTGAGGGAGTTTTTCTGTTGTGGTTGTAACTGCCTGATAAATTAACTGAACGGTGTTCATTCTTGGAATCCCTGAGAGCTTTTTTTTGATTTAAGTTTCAATCACTTTCTATTTTGTATTTGCAGAATGTAGCTGTGAGTTAAAGCATCTACCCTTAAAGACTTGATCAGTTTATTCCTAATAAATCGTGTGCTTAGGGATTAGTTTAAAGATAACATTCCTAGCACTTGCCAAACAGTTGCAGTTACAAGTAATAACAATAAAATCCAAAGCAATCAGCCCTGTCTTTCTTACTGAGAGCTGCTTTTTTTTTTTGCCATTGCTGTCGCCATTTGAGCTTACTCAAATGGCTCAGCTTACAGTCCCCTTCTGCCTAACTGTTTGAAATGCAAATAATGTAATTTTTGAGCTGTCCCATGTTGCGTATTTCTCACATATTAATATGTGTTCATTAGCTGAACTCCACATTAATAGCCTAGATCTTCGTGAAAGATACGGAACTATTTCTCCTATCTTTTAGGTTTAACTTGTTGCCTGCTATACTCTTCCTTTTCCCTCCTACCCTTCTCCTTCCCTTCTTTTTTCCCCAACTTCCCAGGCTGGTGAAAGGGCTTTATGTGAAGTGGGTGATGGCCAGCCCTGGCTAGCCATGCATTTTGATGGTCTCCTTTGCAGCCCTTTCTCATGGTATTAAGGATGAATTAATCTGTTTTTCTTAAGTTTTACGTTACTGGCAGTTTCCATTGTTTTAGAAGTCAGTTTACCCCTTTTCCCAAGTTCTCAAAATGAAAAGAAAAATGCATTTTCAAAACTTCTGTTACATAGTTAGACACAAGTTATTTTTAAAGAGTTTTTTCTGTCTCCCTTCCTCAGGGGTGCTTCCTTTGCTTCCATCGTCTGCCTCTCTGGCTCCATAGATGTGTCAGGAACAGAGACGCTTGCAGGTTGTGTGCCAGTACGGATGCGTTTTCTTTCCAGCACCTTTAGCTTTAGCTGTGCCCTGCCTAGCTCAGAGCTCTGTGCTATTTTTCTGGGTTTATTTCAGGTTTGGGTAACTGGCCTCTTCTACAGCCTTATTAGAGCTAGGTTGCTTGGCTTGATTGTCAGAAAGCTCTCGTGTTCTGTCTCTGCCTAGCCAGTTAAGGGGTGTGAAGCTAACAGCTAGTTTAAAAAACTTGCTAAGAAAGTTCAGTCACATTTCAGTGGAGACCACCCATCTCGTTCCCTCGGAGTCACAAACAAACAGAAAATTACTGTAGATAGCTGATCTTTTTGAAATTCCCTGGCTCCTAAATTCTGCCTTGGGTGATTTGCTTTTCTTGTGGTTTAAGTGATCCTTTCATAATCATAAAATGATTTTTCTTTAATTTGAGGTTATTGTCCAATTTCCTCAACTGTAAAGCTGGATGGCCTTAAAAAGCTCACAAATGAACTGGGTGGATACCTTATAAAACAAAGCAAAATGCTTTTAGCCACACACACATTTACTTTCTCTCTTTCATTGCTTATAGTTACTTTCAGAGAGTAATCTTCTTTAAGCACAAATGATAAAATATATGTACATGAGTCTTGTCACAAAATAATTTTTGCCCTTAAGTTGCCTCTTGCAGTGTCTGTGCAGGGGTAACATTCATACTCTTATCACTTCTTGACTTTCTCTACCTGGGGGATTAAAAACAACCTGATTAAAAACCTTCTGATGTTGTAAGACGCCTTATGTACCATGGGACTCACAGCTCTTTTGCTAGAGGAGTGTTGAGCTCCCTCAGCTTCAGATACTGAATCCTACCACCTTTTCTGTGTTGTTTGTGTAGCGTCTCATCTTCAGGTCACATTTTTCAGGAAATTTCAGTGAAGTAAACTGTTTATCTGCTAAAGCTTGGTCTGTGTTTCTTTGGTGAGATGTGGTCGGTGCTGGCTTTGTTGGTTGTCTGCAGCGTGACGTGCTCTGCTCCGCAGGAGAAATGCAGCCTGCCTCCTCCAAACAGCAGCTTTCCCCTTACTTCTGAGTAAGGTGCTTTGAAGACAAGAGGCTCTTCATGGCCTATTTTAATCTGCTGCATTCAGACTATGCTTTAGCAGACCTTCAGAATAGGTGTTTTATAACACTGCTGAGCTGTAACTCTCTCCATCAATTCATAAGCATAACAGCATCTATTTAAGGCAGGAGCTGGAGAGTCTGCCCAAACAGAGGTCAGGGTGC
Organism: Theristicus caerulescens; assembly: GCA_020745775.1. Lineage (NCBI taxonomy): Eukaryota > Metazoa > Chordata > Aves > Pelecaniformes > Threskiornithidae > Theristicus > Theristicus caerulescens. The sequence continues at coordinate 10,213,276 of CM036572.1, forward strand.
CATGCAATAAGAAAAAATTGCCAAATTAAAATTTGATCAAGTATTCCATTTTTTTATTCTGTCACAAATTTTTTTTTGTAAGCAGGCTTTTTTATTTTAAAGCAGTCTATTCATTTAACAGTATATTTGTTTTATAAGGATGGTGACAGCTGGGAGATTCCTTTTCCAGCTGAGTGGTAGGCTGGACTGTCAATCCCAGTCTGCTGCTGGTCAGGACAGGTAAGAGCAAAGGTTGTTCTGAATAACCACAACACCTGGATAGCACAAGAAGACAAGAGACATTCAACCATATACAGACTCTCAGTGCAAAATGAGGATTGTTAGGAGTTGGTTCATTGTAATCCTGCTGAATCCGGAATAACTTTTGCAGAGTAACTGGACTGATCCTGCAGTATACTCCCAGCTGTGTAGAATGCAGTTCTTGTACTGTATAACCTGTCCTCACCCTTCCTGAGCCATTTACCCTGTAATACAGCCCCCCATCCCTCTTCCCCGCCAGGTCTTGTTGCACATGCCCCAGGCATCCCCTGTCCCATATGTAGCCTGCATCCTCCTGGGTGCTCTAGTAATTGTGGCGAGAGCTTCGGCAGAGCCTGTAAGTTGTGTAGCCTCCAGCAAGTGGGGATGTGTCCGTCAGTGCTGCCAGGAGGAGACGAATGGCTGCTAGGTTTGATCAGTTGTGCAGAGCTCTTGCAAATCTTGCTGTCTTTGAGACTTGATCTCGTTTGTCAGACTTGATTGAAATTGCCCAACAAACGTGGGTGAGATTAGGGAGGCAGACTCATAATGTGAGCTCAAGAAAATGGATAAAAAACATGTAATAACAAACAATGATAAGGGTTTCTTCTAGTTAAGAAGGAAAATTTCTATGTCTTTTTGTCTGCTTTTCATTTTAATGGGAAGCGAGCAGTGTTGTCATTTTTGTTTTGCTTATTATTTTTAGAAAGTGTGGGTATGCTTTTGAGAAGCTACTGGCAGTAAAGCCATTTTCAGTGAATCAGTCTCTTATGTGGAAAAAAAACACCCAAAAAGCGACATTGCATGTAGCTATAAATGGGAACTGATGTCTCTTATCCCCGAGTCTCCAAGCAAACCTTATCAACTGTCATTAACTAAGCCCTGTGTTATGGGTAAATAATAAAACTTCATTTTTGCATTATTTTTGTGTTATGGTAGGCACTGTGATATTGCAGAGAAAGCAAAAGTTCCAGGCCTGAAGAGCTAAATGTCACGTGGAGGTGGTTTCCAGGGCGCAAAGCAGACGTGTGATCTGTAGACGAAGGAATAGGTTCTCTTTTAAATGAAGATATGAGTTTTTAAGCTGATAAATGCATTTTTACTAAAAGCATTGCTGCTTCAGCACATTTCACAACTGATTTGTAATCAGTTGTTCAAACTGATGTTTGTTTTCTCATGTTAGCCTAGAATTATGATGCCAGCAGTACTGGTAATGCAAATCGCAGCGTTTCAGACTTAGCGCTGTGCTTGCTCACAGTGAAGTCATGACACAGCTTTAGCCCTGATCGTTCTCTTGCACACAGGAACATAGATGTCCCTTGCTTTTTCTTTCACATGCAGAATATCTCTGTTGTTTTCCCCAATTTTTGCTGGGTGATTCTCAGTAAATCTTTGCAAGAACTGAATGATAAGAAAGGAAGGCTACCACCTGAAACTATCACTTCTGTTTGCTTTTTAATATTGGAAGTGGTGTTGTTCCCTCACTCCTTCTGCAATGACTTTTGCTCAGAGACTAGAACAAGGTATAGGGCTGAAATCTCTGTTCTGCGTGGTGATGGCTTGTTTGCAACTCCTCCTATTTGACAATAAGAGATGTGTACTGAAAATGTCTTTTGAAAGATATGGGAGGTGGTGTGGCAAAAGTCAAATGCCTTCTATAAAAAGTTCAGCTAAGCCCATACAGCATAAACAAAACAGGATATAGCGTAACTGCTGCATAAGACATCATGGATAGCACTGGAGAGCTATAGGACCCTCCACACAGGCATTTTACCTTTCCCCTGGTGACTGTCTTGGTCCTTCTTTTCTTGGCAGTTTTGCATTTTATTTCTACCGTATTATCCTCTCCTGCGATTAATAGTGTTTTCTACCTCCTCATGCCAAAATAAGCCTGCTTGGATGTGTCTCTTAATGCATCATTCTTACACCTCAGAGGGTGATATTTACAAAGGTTGTAAGGAGGGTATAATAATTTTGGTGTAAATTGAAATTTACTCATTGCTCATGCACACAGATAAGTGCACTTGCTTCTAAGGCAAATAAGTTCTTATGATTTTCTGGCAGGAATTGTTCCCGAGTGTCTATAGTCTAAACTGGAGGGACTAGGTACTGGGAGTTTTAGTAACTTACTGTTTTATTTTTGTCTTATTTTTATAAATAACTGCCAGGTGTTACCGAAGAGGAGAAGGCTGCAGAACTGCAGAAAACAAAGACTGTACCACCTGTAAACAGACTGACGGTGGATATTGTGGAACTGGAAGCTCTCAGAAAGTCTGTGGAGGACTACTTCTGCTTTTGCTATGGTGGGTGCTTTAAAGTCTTCTAAATAGCTGTTCTGGATTTCTAAATTTTTATTCCAGTTGGGAGGAAAGTACTGCATGATCTTAGCCTTCCAACTATACTGCTGTTAAGGTGATAAGTTTAACTTTTAGTAGCCAATTCTAAAACATACACATCTATTGGATAGTTTTCTTCTTGATGTGTTTTGTGGGATGTGATTTGAGATTATTGCACAGCCGATTTAGTTTTCTTTCAAGAAGGCCTCTGTATCTCAGTGGGTCCCAGTGCGTGTTAATGCGAGCAATACTTGGTTTCCTGTAGAGATTTGTAGAGATTTGTATCTGCACCTTGCTTTTGTTCCAGTCCTTTTCAAAGTAAAAAGCTTTATGAGGGACTCATCCTTTTGCTAACTTGACCGTTTCTGACCTCAAGACAATCTCTTTTTTTTTTTTTTTTTTTTTTTTTTCCCTAGGTAAAGCTTTAGGAAAGTCAACAGTGGTACCTGTGCCATATGAGAAGATTCAGAGGGACCAGTCTGCTGTGGTAGTGCAGGGCCTGCCCGAAGGACTTGCATTTAAACATCCATCAAATTATGATGTTTCAACCCTGAAATGGATTTTGGAAAACAAGTCAGGGATCTCATTTATCATCAAAAGGTTATTTGCTTTTTCTTGTGCTGGTCTGTCCACTTTGAATTTGTGCTTAAATTAAGGACAATTAATTTTAATTTTTAATTAAATGCATTGCAGCCTGTTTCTCTTAATCAGGAGTGCTCTCTCTTTAATGTTATACTACAAAGTAAGCAATGATGCCTTTACTAAAGCTTTTCTTTCCATATTTCCACACAGGCCTTTCCTAGAGCCAAAGAAGCACCTAGGTAAGTTACTACTTACTCAGACTAACCAGAAACAGATCAGAATTTTAGTTTAAATAGCAATATAGGTACAAGATTTGGTCATGTGGATAAAATGGCAAACTGTGCAGAAATTCCTAGACTGTGAGTTGCCTTACTTAAGGAATTATAATCTTTTCCTTTATGCGTTCTGCCAGGAGCAACTAATTAGAGATAAAATTTGTTCTATTGCATTCTTCATCCTTTTACTGAATTTAAATTTAATGTGAATTGGATAGTATCCTAGGGAAAGGAGAAGTGAACGGCTGAAGGACTGTGCATTGCATTTTTGAAGATGCCAAGACTTTGCAGTGTTCCGTGTTCCAATACCTGGCTGACTTTGGCATTTATATCTCATTTTAAAAATTGATCTTATCTTCTGAAATGGTTAGGTGTTGCAGTTCCTGTGAAAGCCTCTATATATGGAAAAATCTGAGCTAAAGTTAGTTTTTTAAAACTGCAAAGATTCACTTCTAGCCTAGAAGAAATCCCTTCTCCTGTTCCTTCCATGGGATCATGTTGCTTTACTTGCAAAATTGGTGTATGTGAGGATTTGTTTTATGAAGAAGATGAAGCAATCTTTCTAGGAATGTAATCAAAAAAGAAAAGTTTCCCTTTCTGAGGTGAGACAGCCAGAAGTTGATGCTGGATTAGTAAAATCGGAAATGTGTTGCCTGTGCCCAGTAAGAAGACTAGAGAGCGGGAAATTACAGAGATTCTGGTAATAATCTATATCTGTTGAAAAAGCAAGGCAGGTTTTCCATGTAGTAAATGACCTACTATAAACATAACCTATTTGTGTCTAGCTGTAATTTAGGACTAAGCTGGAATCTCTATAAAACAATCCGTTTTCTGTTAGCAGAGTTTAGGTGGAAGATCTGTTTAACTTTGTTTCCCAAGATTTTCACGTAGCATCATGAAAGACAGCAGTGAAAAGCATGGTGATATGCACATTTGAAGCAGTTTTATATTGGTGTTGCTTTATAGATTAATGAAGCAATTTAACGAAAGACCTCGGCTTCATATCTGTGAATACAGAAAATATGCACATATGCTTGTAAAATGTGAACATGTTTTTGCTTCATGAAATCGAAGTTATGCTTTCAATTTGTATTTAAGGTAAATGGAGTACAGGAAATTCAAAGATTGTCTTTTAACTTTCAGGAGCTCATATGACAGATCCTTCACATTCAATTATACCTCCAGGTGGAAGGTGAATTTCAAATAATGTAGTTTTTTTGTATCAACTATGTATTTTCATATAGTTTATGTTTCTCTTAATATGCTTTTTCTGTCCAGCTGACCTTTGGATAACTTTTGCTTGCCTGGGATTATAAAAAGCATGAAGTTGAATTTTCTCTTTCTTTTGACCATTATTTGTGGGGAAACTGTTATGAATTAAACAGATGGCAAAGTTTCCCCTTGGTTTAATTAGCCCAATGAGTGTTTTAATTCACAGTCTGTCAGTCAGGGATAAGTTTGTCATGTTTTATGATATGGAACTGATGGGGAACAGATGTAATGTTGCTTCCTTCCCCCTCCTCAATTAAAAAATTAAAATACATGCTTTTTGTTAGTAAATGAAGATATTATATCTGGAATAAATAAAAAATTGGTTAATGTGAAAACAGGGAGCAAAATGGCAAGTGTTTCTGTGCTTCTGAGTTTGCTTCTCATTAAATGGTAGACATGCTTTGAATATTGTGTATGTCCCAAAAATGTAGGGATGGGAGATTCCTGGCAATTCCCTTGAGATAAATCAGATAAGCTAAGATGCAGGGGTTTTTACTTTTTGTGTTCCTAGTCGGAAAAAAAATACTGGGAGGTTGATTTTACTTGACAACCTGTAAAGCTTGAGGAGCTTTCCAGAAATGCGATATTTGTTTTTTATAATGTCGGTGTGCTTGATTTGTTTGTCTTTGTAGTTGTCCTCCTATTCAAGTGAAAACAGAACCAAACGAGGATTCTGGTATGTTCAAAATTTTGCCCTTATTTGCAAAAAAAATTTAACAATCAGTTTCTGTTCAGAAGGCTGAATTTAAGCAAAGATAGGAAGCTCCAAGAAAAAAGCAGCAAAAAGACATCCTTTGTGAGAAAGAAAATCTTTTCTTTCCTTAAAGATGCCCACTTTTCAGTTGGCGTTTTTATCAAGTATTCAACTTTAGCAAATGATTCCGTTTCTAGGAGGAGGAGATTTGTAAAATTCTGTAGACTAAAATAATTTATCTTTGTAAATAGTTTAGTTTTAAATGGAGAAGAAGAAAATCCTCTGGTTTTCATTTTGTTCTAATTCAAGATCACTTTATCCCTAATGGGGAGAGAAAAGCTTGGTTTATTTGTTAATATTACTAAAATATTGAAAATGACAGAATGTCCGTTTTCTAGCTAAAATGGAAATAAATAGAAAAACGTATTACTGATTTGTTAAAAAAATGACCAAGCATTCCTAAGTTCCCCTGCAGGTAGGACATGATCCTGCGAGGCACTGTGATCTGTGGCAGAGCAATGCTTAAGCATAGGCTTTGAGATAAAGGCATGAATAATCCCATTAAAGCCACTGACTCGACAGGTGTGCCTAGAGATAAGCTTGTGACTTTCCTTTTTGTTGGGTTGGGCTACACTGCTCAGCATTTTGTATAAGAATTAAGTTTTTATATTTAGTCCAGTTTTTTGCTCTAGTTCTTTGTGCTTCACAACTTTAAACTTGTGGTTTGGGAACCCTTCATGGTTAACATTTAGCTTAATGTACACGAAGAGTTAACTTGAGCTTTTTGTCAAGTCAGTCCCAGACTCTTTCCAGTGCTGCTTTCTAGGCATTTTAAGTAATTTTCCTTTCACCAGAACGTTTTGAAAACATTTTAGGGAATGCTGTGAAGGCTTATGGAGGGGATGGTTCACTTGAAGGAAGCCAAGAGCAGTTGAGGACCTTTGGTGTTGCTCCATCAGCAGCACAGTTTGATGCAGCCTGTATCTGAACTTGGCTGTATGGAGGAGTGAGCGGGAGTAGATCTAGGAGTACTTTCAGCACAATGAGTATTAAAATATGGGTTGGTTTTTTTTTTTTTTGGCTGTGGTAGTGGGCAAAAAGGAAGGAGACCATCCTTTTTAATTCATCAAATCCAAGATAGCATTTGCAACGATGATTTGTTTGTAGGGAAGCATTTAATCCTGAATCCCTTCTGACGGTGACCAAACTGAAATGTAAGAAACCAGCAGGTCACTGTGTCATTGTTGTTTTAGCTCAACAATTGTTTAGTGTCTCGGCACCTGAAAATCTTTTCTTTTTTTTTTCTTTTTTTATAGAGACCAGCTAGGGTCTTGGTGGGTGTTTTGTTTGGGTTTTATTAAGAATCTGGTTATTATTAGTTTCCGTATTTGATTCCTTTGTTGCTTCTACAGGAATTTCTTTGGAAATGGCAACGGTAGCAGTGAAGGAGGAATCAGATGATCCTGACTACTATCAATATAATATTCCAGGTAATGATACTAACTTTCATATGTGTTTATCTCATAAAAGGCTTGATTGCTTAATTGTTGCTCTCTCTGTGTCTCTCTTTTTACTCATTCTTGGTTGTTAAACATGCAATTACTTAGCTCTGTTAGGATACAACATTTCCATGCTGGCTATCATTTAAATTATTCTGAAGAATACCAAAAGAGCTAAAGTACAACTTCAGCATACCCATATGTGTGTATTTGGGCTGAAGGAGAAATTCCAGGAGTCCGTTGAATGGCTTGGGTTTGGTTTTTTTTTTTTTTTTTGAGGGTCCAGTATGCAGACTCTAATTCCAGTGACCTCTTTAAACAAGAAATAAACCATAACAACAATACTGTCTAGAGCATGGCTTGGATCTTTTCTTTAGTTTAAAGTTTCAGTAACATTTCTAGTGTATCAATCACTTTTCTTGTATGGAATGACCAATATGTGTCAAAATTGTATTGAAAGGTTTATACAGACAAAGCATAGCAACATTCATCAGGTTCATGACTCAGGCTCTGTGTATGTTTTAAGGTATCTCTCAGTTGCTTTGTCTTATCTCTATGTATCTGGTTAATACTGCATGTTAACCTCAACTAGGAGGAAAAAAAGAAATCATTACTTCTGTAGGTTGAAATGACAGTAATTAAGAAGTCCGATTATAAATGGCAATATAAAATGCTAAATTTATTATTTCACCCTTTTTGCATTTGCCATTAGGTTAATTGAGCAATACAAAGGAAGACAGGCAAGCTGCCACGCATCTCTGAAGGATAGCTGCATGTTCAGCAATGAAGTGCAAAACAGCACATCCTTTCTGTCCTGGTTTCAGCTGGGATAGAGTTAATTTTCCTCCTAGTAGCTGGTACAGTGCTGTGTTTTGGATTTAGGATGAGAACAATGTTGACAACACACTGATGTTTTAGTTGTTGCTAAGTAGGGCTTACACTAAATCAAGGACTTTTCAGCTTCCCATGCTCTGTGGGGTGCACAAGAAGCTGGGAGGGGGCACAGCCGGGACAGCTGACCCCGACTGGCCAAGGGCTATTCCGTACCGTATGGCGTTGTGCTCAGTGTAGAAACTGGGGGAAAGCTGGCCAGGGGCCGCTGCTCGGGGAGGGGCTGGGCATCGGTCAGTTGGTGGTAAGCAATTGCATCGTGCATCACTTGCTTTGTATATTCTTTATTATTATTATTATTATTATTATTATTATTATTATTATTATTATTACTACTACTACTACTACTACTACTACTACTACTACTATTACTATAATATATTTTATTTCAATTATTAAACTGTCTTTATCTCAACCCATGAGTTTTCTCAGTTTCACACTTCCAATTCTCTTCCCTATCCCACTGAAGGGGGAGTGAGCAAACAGCTGTGTGGGGCTCCATTGCCAGCTGGGGTTAAACCACAACACTTTCATTTTGCAATATTATATATTATTGAGATAACATTTTTGTGTGTGTTTAGACACAAAGATTCTTGAGATTATTTTCTAATGTGCTTTAATAACTAACTACAGGCTTGTAGAATCAATATTCTCATACTGGCACGGCTCAAGTAATGTACGAGCACTGTGCAGAGAGATCTTAACCATACGGCATAGCAAAATGTCACTACTCATGTTCAGAATTTGAAAGGTGAATTCTCTGGTGTTAGGATTATCTCTTTTTCATATTTGTACATTGCCTAGCCTCAGGGGATGGGAGGCGTTACAGGCACAATATAATGCAGTAAAAATAGATACTTTTTTGGAGACAACCTGATCGTTGTTCCTTTCAAAGCCAAGTCCTGTCATCTTTTTGCTTTTCAGCCCCTTGTGGCTTTCCATTTCATGCATAAAAACAATGTCAGAATTTGGCCAATAGCCCAAAGTGTAATCCAATGCTGTTTGAAGAGAGTCTGTACTGAAATCGCTTCCTCACAAAATAGTAACCCATTGTGCTGCAGTGTGATCAAGCTTAAAAAAATCCCATTTATACAATATGCTTCCATAGTAAAGTCTAAACCATGTGGATTTGGAGGGGGAATTTCTCTTGTCTTTTACAGAACTCTTAAATTTAATCTTCTGATTGGTGAAAAACAATACGTATCTTTTTCAGATAAAAGAGTGCTCGATTAATAACTCCCCCTTTCCCCCCTCCCAGTGTAGTCCTCCAAACTTGCATTTTAAATGAGGCAAAACTGAATATACTGGTAGAAGGGATGGGGTGCTGCAAGCTAAAAGAGATGTTCCCATGTCATGTCATGCCACCTTCCCCGGAGCAGAGCAGCTTCCCCTTCAGTTCTTTGAGTTGCTGATGCTCAGATTCAAGCCAAAGGTTGTACAAATTGCAGAGAGCTATAAATTCAGGAGGCCTGTAGGGGTTTGTGTGTGCATGATGGTGCTGTGCAAGGGAGCGAACCTTAGAAAGGTCCAGTTATCCTGAGGTGTGCTCCTGAGGGATGACACAAGTCTGCCCAGGCATTGCCTTTGTAGAGGTGTGCTGCAAAATAAAGGAAATGGCTAGGGTCATAGTTCTTACTAAAAATATCCTACAGCAAAAGCCGGGCTTATCGATTTATGAGAACAAACAACTTAGCTGTTCGAGAACAGCAACCTGCTTGGGGCTTCCTGGAGAAAATGATTTACTGGTGAAATTTCACAGTTACTGTTTTTCACTGAGTGCTTGCTTCCTCTCACAACTCTGTAATGCTGACCAAAGTGCTGTGTGCCTCGGTGGCACATGGAATTCTCCCGTTAATCAAACAGGAGGAAAATTTTAGCTGTAGGTGGATGTTCTTTTAATCTATTATCTCATAGTAGGTTGCAGCATTTGGATGTTGCTATGAGTTAATACTGAATTACTAAATTTAGAAATGTTTTAGCAATACACAGTAAGAAGACTGAAAAATAGGGACGTTAGCCATCAGAAACTTCATGTGGGTGTTTTGACAGAGCAATTTTCCGTCAGTGGGCACTAGCAGTATGGCAGTGGGTGGTTTTTTTCCAGTATCCTGGACAAATGTGAAGGTCACTGCAGTGTTAAATGCGTTGGGTGACACCAAAGACAACCTGTTCTGGAAGAAAGGTCCAGAGTTTGACTGTTCACTAACTGGGGAAAAGGACTGAGCAGAGGTCTGCAGGACTAAATAACGCGTACTGGAGCATTCCAGCTATCATAGCTGATATTCCTGCATATACCTTATCTATAAGTACCAGTTATTATGGCTCTTATAAAAAGAAAGGTTAGTTAAAAAGATGTTTCTTAGTTTAGTGGTTGAAATGTTTAGTCCTTGAAATGTGGTTGTACTCTTAGATTAAGCATATGACTGTGCTGTGGCAATAATCTGTTTCCATGGCTGTTGCAGAGGGACCGGCATTGATTTCTGCCTGAGCTCCAGACCAGCTGGGTATGTGCAAGGCCTGATCCTAAAGCCAAGTAGGAGGGCGTGTGTTCTGTACTGTGTTAATGCTGTCTACAAGACCTAGGCTATCTTGAAGACTTTTGATGGAAAAAATGAGGTCAAAATACCATCAGTACCAGAATGAGAGCAGCTCTGAATCAATTAAGGGAATAGAATTAGGAGCTATACCTCGGTTCCGTTCCCCCCCCGCCTCCAATTTACAAAGAAGCAGGAATAGGTTAAGAAAATTCCTCGGGGATGTGTACCATCTTCAGTCCTCTTCATCAGCACAGAGTAAACCAAGGCTTTTTGGAAACACGCAGAACGGAGTAACTTGCTGACTAAGGACCAAACATTTCCTGAAAGAGGCATGTTATCCCGTGAATTTTGTGGATGCAAGTCTTCAGTTACCACTGACGCCTCGAAGTTAAAACAAAGAACTGGAAGCAGAAGGAAAAGGCTGTAAACAATGTGTCCTGTGAATTGGCTGGTTCAGCTTATAAACCACTGTCTAATGAACTGACTGGTTTAGCTTATAAAGCACTGAGAGTGAGTAAACAACTGCCTAACATCTTTTCTCTCTAAAGCACCATGTGGTTGAACAGTGTTATCAGTTTTGGAATTTCTGGAAATGTTAGAGTGAGGCAGTTAAAATATAGGACATTCATCCAAAACCAAATGAGATTGAAAGTATCTTCTGCTGGAAGAAAAGCCCAAAACGGGAAAGTAAACTGTGCTTTTATTCTCACTCTGGAACGTTGAAAGTCATAAACATCTTTTAGTGTGTCTCTAACAACAAAGTGTTTCTCCTTCGGAGATTTCCCAGAATGCTGGAAGTAATGTTCATTTTAACGGGGCTAAAACTGTAAAGTTAGGCTGGCAGTACTCTAACCTCCATAATATTAGACTTAAACAAAGAAATTCCAGAGAATATGTTGAGAAAACAAGAAAGCATGATGTTGTGTTTCCTAAAGTCATTCTGATATTACCCTGTGTCGTGGTTTAACCCCAGCCGGTGACAGCACCACGCAGCCACTCTCTTCCTCCCCCCACCCCGGTGGGACAGGGGAGAGAATCACAAGAGTGAAAAGTGAGAAAACTCATGGGTTGAGATAAGAACAGTTTAATAATTGAAATAAAATAGTAATAATAACAATAAAATAATATACAAAGCAAATGATGCATGATGCAGTTTCTCACCACCCGCCGACCGATGCCCAGCCCCTCCCCGAGCAGCGGCCCCTGGCCAGCTTTCCCCCAGTTTCTACACTGGGCACGACGCCATACGGTATGGAATAGCCCTTGGCCAGTCGGGGTCAGCTGTCCCGGCTGTGCCCCCCTCCCAGCTTCTTGTGCACCCCACAGAGCATGGGAAGCTGAAAAGTCCTTGATTTAGTGTAAGCCCTACTTAGCAACAACTAAAACATCAGTGTGTTGTCAACATTGTTCTCATCCTAAATCCAAAACACAGCACTGTACCAGCTACTAGGAAGAAAATTAACTCTATCCCAGCCAAAACCAGGACAGCCTGGTAATTACATATTATTCACATTGCTGCCATCTGTGTAGCGAAAAGAAGACCAAAAAAATGAGGATCACTGACAGTGCTAATCCATGAGATGATAAATCCGTTGCTTCTGCCAAGTGGCACAGGTTTGGCTGTGTTGTGTTAGGACATAATCCATTAGAAACTGAGGCTGAGGGATTTGAACTCAGTGTAAGTAAATGGTTTTACCACCATGCTTGCTTTTTGCTTTTCTTAGTAATGTGGTGCGTATGTATCTGCTTGTCCTGTGCATGAATGCAGTAAAGTGGAAATGTATCTGCTTTTTTTTTATATATCTCCTGGTGGTAGAGCTTTCAGAATTCTTCTAAATTTCATTTTCTAGTCTTTACTAAATTAAGCTAGCAGAATATATTGTTTTACACTTTTTAACTTCTGAAACAATTTTTTCATAGTTTTTTCCTCTTTCAAAGCTTCATAATATAAAAAAAAAAAGCTTCCATTTTCATAAAACAATCAGTGTGGGTCACTTAAAAAATCCGATGGATTTACTACATGTACTGTAGGTTTTATTGACATTAAAGATGAGGGGTTTGAGTTCTCTGTGCTTAATCCCAGGGGCTGTAAGCCTAGTAAGTGTATGTCTAACTAGAGAAATCTTTCTTCAAGTTTGAACATGTCAAAGACTCGCTATTTTTCCTTTTTTATTTGTGTCACAGCATATATTTGGCATGAAGATAATGCAATATAGAGACTGTTGCAGAATATGTTGGTAAAACAATCCTGTCAGGATTTCTGAATTAAGGAATAAACACAAAACTATGTGCTTATAATAGGATATTTGCTTATAATGGGATGCATGCTTCTGTGTGTCAATGCGTTATGAATTATAGTAATTGCGTGTTCAGAAGAGTTCTTAGGAAATGACTCTCCCATCTGGCTGCATACTCGGAATACGTTTATTTAAATGAAAGCAAATTTAGTCCATGGAGATGTTTTCCAGCACACCCAGGGAGGCTGTGTTCTATTCCCACTCGCCCATAACAGTTACAAATCACACTATTTTGATGAGAATTTCTTCTCGTGTGGCCTAGCGCACCACCAGTGTCTCTGGCTTCTGCCTTGCTCCTTTTCTTCCCGACTTTGGTCTCGGCTGTGCCACTACCACTCTTTCTGAAGCCATGTTTTGAACCAGATCGGGGAGCTCCTCTGAGTTAAACAGACAAATAGGAAAAAACCTCACCCCCCCAGCAAAGAGAAAGTGGGAGGAGTGGGTTAAAGTAGCACTTACTGAAAGAAATGCATGTAAAACAAAGAATCTTGTATAGGTTCTTCACTTGAAGTCCTGTTAATTTAAAATCCCTTTGAAAATCTGAGCAATCAAATGAGGCAGAACAGTCTCAACCAAACATTATTGTAGCCACCTAATAATTAAAAATTTAATCCCTAAATACTAATTGTCTTGAATAACTCATAGTATTTGATACTGTATATGTACTTTCAGTTGACTGAAATACATGGAGGTGCTGGAGTGTGGCCAGAGCAGGGCAGCGAGGCTGGGGAAGGGTCTGGAGCACAAGGCTGGGGAGGGGCGGCTGGGGGAGCTGGGGGGGCTCAGCCTGGAGAAGAGGAGGCTGAGGGGAGCCCTCATCGCTCTCTGCAACTGCCTGAAAGGAGGCTGGAGCCAGGGGGGGTCGGTCTCTTCTCCCAAGTAACAAGCGATAGGACGAGAGGGAATGGCCTCAAGTTGTGCCAGGGGAGGTTTAGGTTGGATATTGGGAAAAACTTCTTCACCCAAAGGGCAGTCAGGCACTGGCACAGGCTGCCCAGGGCAGGGGCTGAGTCCCCATCCGTGGGGGTATTTAAAAGCCGGGGAGATGTGGTGCTTAGGGACATGGTTTCGTGGTGGGCTTGGCAGTGCTGGGTTAACGGTTGGACTTGATGATCTTAAAGGTCTTTTCCAACCTAAACAATTCTATGATTAAGTCTGATTGTCACAACAGTCTTTTCTATCTTTCCTTACTTACTCTGTATATTAAATAATGAGCTTAATATATTTCACTTGTCTTATTAGTTAACAGTAGCTTTCTCTGTTGTGAAGCTATTAATATTTGTTGTTGATACACTTTTATACCTACCTCTAAACAGCCATAATTTCTAGGAAGGTATATGATCTTCTGCAGATTGCTTTTGCAAATGAATACAGCAATTATTTGATTTATGCAAAACAATTAGTCCAAATCCTTCAGTTCCAGTTAGTCCTATACATTCCCGTATGCCACACATAGGCTAGTTTTATATACCTATGCTATTTTAGTGATATAGAATGATCTCTTGCTCAGTGTGAAGCCATTTGTGCTGTAAGCAGTTCACTCTTTTCACTGTAACTGCAGGAGTGCCAAAGCATTAAGCAGTAGGATTTTAGGGGTGTTAATTTAATCTTCTAAGTGTCGTTTGTGTGCTGCTTTCTGCAACGGCCTTTTTAAAGCAGTCTGTATATAGCCATCAAAAGAGCTGTTGTGATGAAAAGCAAACAACCTTGAAGTGTCGTAAATGATTTTAATCTCTCTGAATTTGTCTATTTAATGTAGGTAGAAATTTTAAAGTCAAAAAGGACTCCCTAGGAATACAAATTTTGACAAACAGGAAAAAGATTTAGCTGATTAAAAATTCATTGAAAAAAGGCAGAACCATCAACACTTCATGTTTTAAAATTAGTTTATTAACACAGAAAAAATTGAAAACCTGCTGTTCTGTATGAGTCTCTGACTGTTCAGTAGTCCAAGAAATGCACATCCCTGCCGTAGCCCCTCAACATTTTTATTCTGTTGAACTGGATGCGTAAGGATTTATATAATCTTAATATTTCACACAGTCTCTCCTAAGTTCAACATTACAGAAAGTATGAAATGAGCATGTGATATATGAAGTTAACAGTTATTTGTCAAATTCCTCTACGGGCTGGGAAAATGTGTTTGTTGTGAGACACAATTTAAAAGCTGCTCTCTTTGTTCCCAAGCAGGCCCTTCCGAAACATCAGAGATGGATGAAAAAATTGCTCTTGCAAAGAGTTACACAGGTAGATTTTTTAGTTGTATTTTTCTCTCTTCTGTTTTGGGAATTGAATGTGTGAGTTTTACTTTCCAAGGCTCTGCTTCCTTGATTTGAACAAAGAGTTTTAGGGTATTGGAACTTAAACTTCAACAGAAATGAAAATTTCAGTTGCCTTAATTTTCAGATGTCCAAGTAGAGAGTCATATAGAAGGGAATCTCATTTCTTTCTTTTCTAAATTCGAAAAGGAACATCAGGTTGATCAGTAAAGCACTAGTAATTCATGCAAGTTGATATGTTTCTCATGAAATTCGGTCTGTTTCATAATTGGTTATAACGTTTAATAAACTGCTAATGTATTATGAGTACAACTTGATCATTTCTTTCTTTCAGCTGTGTGTGAAGTGAATGGGTATATACAAAACAAAATATATGGAGAGTCTGTGTTTAGTGGAAGGAGTTCCTTACTGTATATGAACAATATCTGAAATAAATTTACTCCAAAATTGTACATTTTTTTCAGCTTCTTACAATCTGTATTAAAAATACTGGTTTGCCCATTTGCAAACACTAGAAAATACTTATCTGCATTTCAACCCATCAATTTCTTTGTAACCTCAGAGTGCTCCTGCTGTCATGAATTTAAGATTCAGAAATTGAGCCTTCTGTATGTTGTTCATGTGAACATTATAGTTCTGGATTTTTCGCCTACGAAAATCCTTGCTTTGAATAGTCAATGTTAAAAGTTCCTTTTGTATTTTTATTATGGTATGTTTTTTACTTTATATTTGTCTAAAGGAAGCCACCAGGGTTCCGATTGCAGTGAAGGAACAGATGTGGAAATACCGGTAGAAGGTTAGAGATATGAAATGTTTTTCATGAGAATAATTTAACATAATTGGATTTTTTTTTACAGAAATATTTGAAAAGATGGCACCTTAATTAAAGTTGTTCATCTTCTCCAACCATTCTCTTTCCACATTTCCACGAGGTTGGCTTTTGGGTTTTTTGTTCTGTTTTGCTTTTAACCTCCCAAATCATGCCACTCTGTGCTATAAGTGAGTTGTGATGGGAGTCATCATTCTTTTAAATCATAAATTGCATTTGTAAGGTGCTTGTCACCCAACATTTAATGCTTTGACATGATGTTAAAAGTACATCATTCTGCAGCTAGTTTCATTCTAAGCACCTGACTCTCAAACCTGAGTCGTGAGTATTTTTTGGATGTTAAGGGCAAGTTCTGCTAGCAGCAACACTCATTCTCTTGCAAATCCCATTAGTTTTGCTTTGAAGGTAAATATCACCATAGTTAAGGGTACCATTACATGAAATTTAAAAGCATTTCTCTTGATAAAGGAGAATAATGTTCTTTGCTCTTGCTGACTGCGCTATCAACTCTACTTATTTGAGAAGAAATAATCTAGGTACTTTGTTTCCCTAAGTATAATGCTGTGAGCCTTATGCCTGACCGTGAAGAGAGAGCCTGAGGAATGGGAAGTGGGATACAAAATGACCAAGACTCTGACTTTGCTCTGGTTTTGACTATGTAGAATTTTATAGCTACAGATGCTGAGCGTGGCCCTTTGTGTCAGAATATGGCTTTGTTACACACTCTTTTCTCAAATCTGTTCTCCTTTACAAGTTTCTGTAAGAGATGTGCTGAAAGTTGCACCCTGGTTTTGCTGAATAGAATAAACCTGTTGTTCGTGAAGGTTAGTATTTATGAAAAGGCTTATAGGCAGTGATTAAAAATTGCAGGTAACAGTCTAACTTAAATTTCATTTGTTGTTTAAATAGGCATACAGTGTAGGCAGTCTTGTCTGGATTCTGTAAAATAAAATTATTTATTGCTGATCCTCACAAAAATGAGTAACAAAAAATTGATGACAGTGGATTTTATGAAGCCTTTGGTGTATATCCTTCTAACTATTATTAAAGAAATACATGTAATAGGCATTTAAAGTTCTTCAGAAAGTTTTTCGGAAAGCTACAGCCTGTGATGCAGAAGATTTGCAGAAATGATTGTTTTCTGCAAAGAAAAACATCAGAGGGATGTATGAATGTATCTGTTGGTGTATATCACTGGGGGTTTTCACTGTTTTTCCCCTCCAATAACCTTGACAAGATGGTGAAAAAGGAAGTGGCAGAATTAACGTGTGCCTGGAATCCCCCACATTAGCTGTAGCTCCTAAAGGTGTCTGGGGTTTTAGTGAGATTGGATGAGTGGGGAGCATGGTGTGATTAAAATTCAGCAATCAGAAAGTTAAGGTTATGTGCATCAAAAGAAATTGTTTTAAACGGAATAAAATCGCATTTGAGAAAATGGAGACAGTGCCAGTGAACGACAACATTTAGAACTGTGAAGAAGGCTGCTGCTTAGGAGCTGTGTGTATTTACCTAAGATCAAAAAAATACCTAGTGATGATAATACTTTGTTAAAAAAAAACTTACTTTAGTGTTTAAACCAGTTGGTTTAATATGACTTAAGAAGAAATGTCCCATCTGGGAGTTTTCTTCCAGAACTTTGTTACCATCTGCTTTGACATTTTTGCATGTTTCTCTTAATGATGACTGTTTCTCAGGGATTTGGTACTGGACCAGAGGGACGATTTGCCAGTCTTCATGGCTGTTCTTAAATTTCCAAAAACTGTATTTCTTTTATTTTTTTAAAAAACTTTTCTGATACTCTCAAGAAAGGTTCTAAGTGATGAGTTGATGTGATAGTTATTTTTATGACCATACTTTATGTTCACGTCTATTAAAAGACCATTACCTCCTAATTCTTTCCTTTTGTTGTGCTTTGCATTTGCTAGTTATCTACCCAGCGCTCACGCTGAATTAGATCAAATCATCATACTATGTTTTCCATTAACTAGATGATATATTTGACGTAGTTCAAATATACTCCAGTTAAGGTGTCTCAGTAGATACGGCTGAATCTCTACTATACACGACATCATGTGAAGAGCTTTTGAAACAGAGATTCCTTCAGACTTGCTCCCAAAGTGATATCATACTTCCAGCTTACAGAGATGTGAAAGAAGATACTCTTCAAAATGCACAAGGGCAGCATTACTCTGCCAGAATAATTAAAATATATTGCTTCATACACTGCTACTTAGTTTTGAAATAGTTTGCAATATAATTATCTTCACTTTTTTAAACTTTACTGCAGTTAAATGCAAATTGCTCTTTCTCCCACTATTGATAGGCCTAATCCTATTTACTATGTTGGTGCAGACTGCCCCAACGAAAGCATTGTGATTTATGAATTTCCCTCTCATTTTTCACTGTTGGCCTTGCAGCCTGTTACGGGAATCTTTATAGTGCAACAACTGTGAGTCTGTATAAATGGTAAAGGAATATATCATCTGTAGGGGCACACAGCCTTTGTTTATATTTTCAGTAATCCTTGATAACAAAGGGAAAAATATTTATGATTGTATTAATCCTATTAAGCCAAGAATAAGGAATTTCCTACTGTCATTAACACCAAGTCTGCACTGCTGCACACACAATTTATCAAGTATAATCCCCACCTCCTTACCCTTGTCTAGAATTGCTTAAAGGCTTACGGTAAAATATGGTTGCTTCTGTTTTTGTTGCATGCTGTGAATGCAAAAACTTTTCAGTGAGCCAGGGGGCTCTTTTGACAAGTGTTAGTTTAAATACAAAATCACAGAGTGTTTGGTTAAAAATCTTTTCTGTGTCCATCATTCAGCAGTCCTGTTTTTCCCCCTTCAGATTCCTCCCAGCACGCCCCTTCAGAAACAAGTGAGGATCCTGAGGTTGAGGTCACCATCGAAGGTTAGTTCTCCAGTTCATTGATTTCAGTGCATTGGGTATTTTTATGTCCAAAAAAATGTTTTACTGTGCCTGAATTACCTGGCATTGAATAAATAGGTTCATGTGCCAGTGTTGACTGCAGTTTGGATCATGCACTGCTTGGTAGACATATCTAGTCCAGAAGTTTTATAAAACCACAGCATACTGAAGCATATTGGACTTAGTGGACTGATTTTGAAATGATGCGTGACAGAGATTTGCATCTTTCACATATTTTTCTAGCGTTGGTAATGAAAAATACTCGTTATTTAACAGCCATTAATTTAGATTTTCAAAAGATTTCACAACATTCACTCTGAAGAGCACCTTGTTTTATAAGCACGCTGTAGTGATATAAAATTTCTAGTCAACACTAGCTTCTGGGAAGAATTGTACTGTAACAGAAATGATGTGTTACAGGTGGTGTTAAGTGAAGCTTCAATTTATTTGTCTAATATCGATAAATATGATATAAAAACCTTTATACGTACCACCTCCCTTTCTTATCTAAATGGCACTAAAGCCACTAACCAGTGTCCATGCTGTTTTCATGCTAGGATGTTGGTCGGAAGTCAGCTGTATTTCTTGTATTTGTGAATTACATGTCCTGTAACTGCTTTAAAACACTTCTGAGATTGGCTTTTGCATTACTTGCTTCTGGAATGGGTAAGATTAAGACCACCAAATTAGCAATTTAGAAATTAGGCAGTGCATTTTAGGACAAAGTTGACACTTCTGGCATTACTTTCACCTTTTTATAATCCAGCAGTAAAATGTCGTGGTTTAACCCCAGCCAGCAGCTAAGCACCACGCAGCCGCTCGCTCACCCCCCACCGGTGGGATGGGGAAAAGGATCGGAAGGGCAAAAGGGGAAAAACTCGTGGGTTGAGATAAAAACAGTTTAATAACTAAAGTAAAATAAAAAAAAATAGAACAGTAGTAATACAAAGCAAGCGGTACACTGTACAATTGCTCACCACCCGCCGACCGATGCCCAGCACGTCCCCCAAGCAGCAATCGAACCCCTCCCCGGCCAACTCCCCTGCTTATATACTGAGCATGACGTCACGTGGTATGGAATAGCCCCTGCCCAGTGTGAGTCAGCTGCCCCAGCTGTGCCCCTCCCAGCCTCCCGTGCCCCTGGCAGAGCATGGGAAGCTGAAAGGTCCTTGACCAGTGTGAGCACCACTTAGCAAGTACTTAGCACTACTTAACAAGAACCAAAACGTCAGTGTATCATCGACATTGTTATCAACCTAGACCCAAAACACAGCCCCATACTGGCTACCAGGAAGAAAACCAACTCCATCCCAGCCAAAACCAGGACAAAAATAATTCTTACATTACCTCAACAGAAAAGGTAATAAGAGAATAGTCATTAAGTTCTATGTATATGTAAAGGCCTTTGCCACAAAAGTAAAAATGCTCTGAAAAGGTTTTCTCTAACAGAATATAATACAACACAGCTGCACAGGTGCAAGAATTTTCAATATGTAATATTATTCTTCTTAAGTAAACTATACCCTTCGTGACCTGGGCAGGTGCTATTCAGTATGTGAAATTAATTTTCTTTGTCTGCTTTAACCATTTGTTTTCTCTAAGGTTGCAGGTATTGGTAATTAGACAGTCTTAAAAACTCATTAACTGGTAGGGAAGATAGTGTTTTGGATTGCGAAGTGACTGGTTAAGTAGCAGCTCACTGAAAAATACCTGGGGTTTGCAGTTTTCCCTGTCTGTCTGTCTGTGTTTGAGGTAGGGCTGACCTGTTAAATGGATTTCAGTTATGTCCATCAGTTTTACATTGGTTTGAAACCAGTTTTAGCACCCTTGAGCTTTTCAAGATAAAACCTAGGTACTGTGTTTCAAGACTTATTAGTGGAAGGATACTTCCAATTAGATAAAAAATGTAGTCTATGTCTGCACAATTTATTTCCTCATTTCTTTTGCTGTTGTGTGGTCATTTTACGATCATGAGATGTCCAGTCGTGTTTCAGAACTCAATATTGTTTTCCTTAGGAAGTCCAGAAGAAGCTTTGCTTTTTTCTATCTTATGCCTTGTGCTGGCTCTCTTACGCAAATTGTTCCTACACAGGCCAGTAGCTTTCTGAAGTTACTCAGATAAGTAACACGTTGCAAAATTTGATGCCTTGATAAAGCACCGTTCAATACTTGCCTTAGAGCTTTGACATTCAAAGCAGTTCCAACGTTGCACATGAGTTCTCTGGACATTAAAACAGTGATATTTTTATGTTTCTTTAAGATGATGATGACTACTTGCCCCCTAACAAGAGACCGAAGAACACAGAGTCAGCTAATGAAGCTGCCAATACTGGGAGAAGAAAAGTGAGAGAGTTCAATTTTGGTAAGCTAAAAATTAAAGATTATTTTGTCTTTCTGCTTTGTTTTATAAAAAGGTATTAGACAATTTCACACTGCAGGAGTGAGACACGCCAGTGTGAGTATTCATTTAAGAGCCAAGGGCTCTTTGTAGATGCATCGCAGCAGTATAATCATCATCATAGGCTACCTCTGTTGTTTCTTATTATTCAAAGCGATCATCTAAATAGACACTGCAAGTAATTTAATAAAATAAAAATAAGTCTAGATTTTTGTCAGCTGAGTTGTTGGACAAGAAGCTAAGACCGAATTTATTAGTGTACTGAATTATGGCAAACCGGAGGTCAGGAGCCTGTCTAGCTGGTCTTTCTGATACGTGCTGTGAACAGTCAAGCTGTGCTGAGGGGAGCCACATTTGGGAAGGGAACCAAATGACTCTGTTACGCTGAGTAGCCTGCCTTGATCCCTGTGGACACACAAAAAGTTGGGGTCTTTTTGGTAATGTTCTTTCATCTTACCTTATGTAGAGTTCTCACTCCAGAAATGCATCCACACACTGTTGTTATTCTGGTTAAAGATACCTCCCGTGTGATTTGTTGCAGCCCCATACCTCTCCTTCATTTCTTGTTTGGGTCTGGTTTCTGGGCAGATATCCCATTAATCTGTGTACTTCTATAAGGTTCTGCGCAACTAGGAACATGTCCTTTGGCACAGTGTTTGAGATGTTTATTAGGGTTGCTGGGATTTGAGGTCAGTTGAAAAATCCCCATGGAACTTCTTCCGACATCTGTTTTGTGTGAAACGTTATTTCATGCTAATTTCAGTGAAAATGAATAAAACATTGCTGAGACCTCTATTCTCAAAAGATCATTAATACTAATAGGCAGTTCCACATGTAGCATTAGTTAGTTTTGGTTGGGTCAGGAGAACATAATGGCAACATTAGTAGAAGAGAAGATTGAGCGGTTAATACTGCCGAAGCTTTTGCTAGAATATATTCCCTTAGTAGAAAAGAGCATCTAAGCTTGGCAGGCTAGCAGTGTTTAAAGGGAATAAACAGTGAGGCTGATTAGACGTAGAGAGCAAGGGTAATATTAGGATGATAAAAGTTTGAGTTGAGCTTCCAATGCTGAAACACCAGTTAAAGAACATCTCACAATTTACCTGCTCACTGTTGCTTCTGAGTTGACTTGGTAGATTATCTCTCTGGGCTGTTCTCAAGAAAACTCTGCTCTTAACTGCCTGCCGTGCAGTTAGATTACAGTGTTTTGCAGCTCACAGATTATTCAGAGATCTTTATTCCTGGGCTTCCTAAACTGTATTGAGGTTATTGCCCCTGATACTCACTTTTGGGGTTCACCTACAGAAAGTGGTATTTCTCTACGGTGTTGCAACATCTGGCTAAAACACAAAATGAATGTGAGAAGCTTCGGAGAAATAGACTTCATTTGCTGTAATGAAAAAAAGAGCAACTGTTGGTAGTTGCAGCGCTACTGTTTGGACATTTCAGAAGACTTTGCACCTTTGTCTAGTGAAGTCTAATATTAGATAATTGGACAGGAGAAAGGAGGTGTTTAATTCTGTCATGAAGAGATGCAGAATGACAAAGGCACATGCACTCAGAAGACTGGAAAGGAGGTATAGATGCTTGAGAGAGAAATCTATCTCATCTGATAAGGACTTTCAGTATTTTACATAACACTGATGAGATCCAGATGTTTGATAGCTGTGAGTTGGAGAGGCTTCCTGTATGTCTTGATTGAGTTGGAGATCAGGTACCCCAAGTGGCCTGAGAAACAGGGTGAATAGTGTGCTGTGCTTGTAGTTTCATGGAAACAGGAAAACCAAGTGGAAAACAAAATAATTGTAACCAGGGGGAGGAATGAAAAGTGTCTGGTAAAATGCTTGATAGAAATTGATCATCTTTGGGAAGGGAGGTTGGATTTCAAAAATATTTCTGAACCAACTATTTAAGGTTAAAAATATCTTTGCTGAAAGGAACTGACATTGTCAGTAAAAATCTCTTCCCACAACGGTTTTTAGAGATTTTATCAAAAGCTCAGAAGCTTCAAGTTGTGTCTTGCAGTTGTGTCATACCATTTTAGTGGAAAAAAAAGTCCCCTTAGCTGTTGTCTCACTATGACAGTGATGGAAAGTGTGTATAGTTTTTCCCCATTTTGACACACAGTTGAAGACAGGTTTCACCAGCCTGCAGCATGCTTAGACTTGCTGTTGCGTTTTCCATTTTATTTCCCCACAGAGTACTGTGTGGCATGTTGATGGGAACAGGAGTGTCCTTAGCACCTGAGCATCATTTTGTGTGCAGTGTGCAGGTTGCCCCTACTGTAGTGGATATTATTTGGAGTGGAGAATGGGGTGAATTGAAGAGACTGGGGATGCGCTGGGGAAGTTTTCAGGATTGTTATTTAATTGGGATGGTGTGTCCCATGTGTCGGAAGGTGTATATGGAGGAACAGAAGGAAACCATCACTTATCTTGGTGCCTATGGGAAAACTAAACTGCTTTGCAGAGGGATTACCAAATCAGAATATCAGCTGAGCTTTGTGGTATGTCTTCCACTTTGCTACACAACCACGAAGTGTGTGACAAAAGAATGTTTTTACAGTAATTGGTCTGAATCCAAGAGGTTAATAATGCTGGCAGTCTGATAAAAAATAATGCCAGTTACCTGATAACCCCTCTGAATTTTGTCTCTGTAGCCTAGCTTGGCAATGTACTCATAAAATACAAAAGTAGCTAAAAAACAGTGTGCTGATCAAAATGTGAGCCTGTTTATGATTTTGTTTTTCAATTGCCTATTCTCTGTGTATCCACCATTCCAAATAAACATGCCTGTTTTGTGGTGTATTATTTGATTATTAATCCCTGTAGTGTTTCCATTGGAGGGAGAGGGGCATGGAAGTAGTTGCTTGAAAATACCCACATGGAATATTTGGCCAGTGATTGCGGGGTTTGGTAACTGAGAAAAATGAAACCTTGACAATTTAGTGGCCCCTGTAGGAACGCTCTCGTGAGCATGCTAACAAGCAGAGGGAGACCAGGCTGGGTGGGAGCAGCTTCTCCTAAAATTGCAGCAACAGCCAGTATTCAAAACAGTATAATTTGTATGCTTTTTATATGGTTGCTTTGTAATATGGCATGACATTCTTTCTGGCTGTTCTGATGAAAACCAGCCTGAGTTTTGGAGGAGGTTTTTTGCTGA